>FR990105.1:10690500-12124500 GCA_905404275.2 Hedya salicella
AACCTAGTCCTAAACTAAGCAAAACTTGTACTGTGGGTGCAGTCACCAGCATCATCAAAATTTAAAAAAATCTGCCATAACAAAGCGGGTGAAAATATCTGACACGTTGTAACAGTCCTAGAAATATAATCGTGTCAGATAATAATGGGCGCTCTGTTGTGGCAGATATTAATTCCGGCGACTGTACCAGGCGAGCATATACATAATATAAGGATAAATTATACTACTTAAACACATAGAAAACACCCAAGATCTAGCAAGAAACATTTGTGCTCATCGCACAAACACTTGTGCCTTCTGGGATTCGAACCCGGGGCCGACAGTTTTGTAGGCCGTTGTGCAAGTAACTGACGTAACGTGTCATCAACTTCAAAATGTAAATATGATGAAAGAAGGTTAAAATAAAATAACTTTTACCGATTATTGTAACATTTATAACAAATAAATACATCGTGATTTTGGCTACTAGGCTTTATTTATTTATTTTCTTAATTGGGGATAAAACAGACATAGACAGAAACAGAACAGTAACACATGAAAACAATTCTTAAATTAGGTATAGCCTAACCTAACACAGATCCCACCGAGATTTTGTGCAAGTGAGTAAGGTGGCATTGCCATAAACAACACTGGATCAATACATTATGGAACTATATAAACTGTATATAAAACCACGCTGTATAGCTAAAGGGTAAACCGATACAATTATTAATTCAGGACAATTAGCACATTGTAGATTTATAAGGCGCCCAATGTCAAATGAAACTTTATAGTCCGTCATATAAACGAGTATGCAAGTCCGAGTACAGTAAATATCAAGAGTAAGACAAGAGGGCAATAAAATATCAGAAGACGTTCTTATACCGTAGATAATAAAATATTTCTCAAACGTCACTGAAGCTATGCCTGTTTTGACCTGAACTGTACTTGAAAGAACAGCTGCTCTTCTTAAAAATGACGTAGGCTATAAGCAAAGTCACGTCAGTTACGACCTTTTGTACACCGATAGCAAACTTATGTGTCGATCCTTGAGCCGGCCGGTACTATAATTCAACCCAATAATGATTCATATAAATTTATAAAACGAGCGAGAGGTGCAAAGTGTGCGTGTGAGCGATGTACTTGAATAATTTGCAAGAGGACCGCGGGCACTTTAGTGCTGCATTGATATTGTATTTAATTTATCGATATGCGTGATCAAAGTTTTAAAAATTAAATGTCTGAACATCGAAAATATTTTCAAAAAAATAAGTGCCACAGACAATAGTTGGAAGTGACACTCAATAACTTTTTGGATTCTCTGTAGGTCTGTGTCTTTGTGCTTCCATCACGCCAAAATAGCTGCACAGATTTCAACTATGTTTGGTTCACATATGCTTTTAGAATAATTTAACCAGGCTACGCTTAGCAAAAAAGAGGGTAATGGCTTTTTTCTCCTTTGCTTACAAAGTTGCGGGCAAAGCAGATACTGACACAAATAAGGAATGGAAATTTAATACTCTTCTTCTTCGTGTGAAGGGATCTAATTTCTTAGACTACATTTTATTTTGCCAATGCGTTGCCACTTCTATCCCTCGGGGAGTGCCCTTTTTAAGGTCTTCGAGAGTCCACGTGGTTGGACCCAGAGGGCACTGCGTCATGTGTTTGGTCGTTTGGACATTGTTCGTCGGTCGTTGGATATCTATCATCATATCCGTTAAAAGACGTTCACCGCTGGACATGAGGTGATATGGCTTCGCCGAGGCTCTACTTACATAAAGAACAGTCGTGCGAAGCCCTCATTCCACTAGCTCGCGCAATCTTGACCAGAATAGTTGTTAGTCCACCTTCAAGACCTTTTCATATACATAATCATCACCATTATTTATCATCATCATGTTAGCCCAGGACGTCCACTGTTGGACAAAAGCCTCTCCGAAGGATCTCCGTAACGACCAGTTGTGCGTCGCCGCCATCCAAAGGTTTCCCGTATTCATCATCATCGGTCCATCATGTCGGGGGCCTTCTCACGCTACGTCGTCCTGTACGCGGTCTTTCTGTTCCATTGGCCATCAATTCTACGAGTATGGTGCCCCGCCCACCACCACTTACGTTTAGCAACTTTTTAAATTATGTCGAGAACGCTACTCGTTACATTTCTAAATAAAATCGAGATGTATATGTCAAGACAGTATCGAGTATTTGACTATTCTGTTAATCTAGGAATATATCGATGTTCTTTTAACTCCAATTACATTTTAAAAATCGATAAATATCTTACAGCTCTTTTTACAACACTAGTAAAGCGTGTCATTCAGTTTTTATCACCATGATTAAGTTCGGCTTTATTGAAGCATTACTCGCTATCGTCGGGTAATTGTAGGTAGTTACGATAAAACAAAAATAGACTTAAACATCATCGACGGGGTATCTGTCAACTGGAACCAGCTATATGTGTTTTAATGTTATATTTGTGGGCGGGTCTGACACTCTGATTATTAAAAGGCGATTCAAAAAAGTGTGGAAAGTGGCAAATTATGGTACGGCGAGCTCGATTGCAAATGGAGCGTAAAGGCTGAATCTCACTGTACTCGTATTAGAATTAGAACATGCATGTAGTTATAGGGTATGGCGTATATCGTTCAAGGGCGTGCGCGAGAAAAATATGGAACGGGTGAAAATTAAAATTCACATATCCTCACTTGGACATATTACTAATGCCATCATGTTGGCTTCTGTCAATGCCTTAGGTTCTGATGTCATCGTGACGTCGTGGTATTTGGGGCAGTTCGCGTACAGCCACCACTAGAAGAAGACGTATCGAATGATTTCTTTAGTGATGAGTGATTCATACCGGAAAATCGGGTCCATTGCAAAGGTAATTTTAAAAGTTGTGACTATTTTTTTCTACTTTTATCGTGTTTGAGTATCGTAGCTTCTCGTTAGAACTATCTGCTAAAAGACGTCCCCATATTCCTCCGCCGCCATGAATGGTCCTGAGCCGCCAGCAGCCAACGGACTCCATCGACCTTCATTTGGTCATCGGTCCATCTTGTGGAGGCCTACCCACGCTGCGACTTCCGGTGTGTGGTTGCCACTCAAGAACTCTGACCCCAGCGGCCGTCGGTTCTATGAGCAATGTGCCCTGCCGATTGCCATTTAAGTTTCGCTATCCTTAGGGCTAGGTAAGATACCGTGGTTTTTCTACGGATCTCTTACCTTAATTTCTGATTTGATCCCGCAACAAAGAAACTCTAGAATTAAATAAAGTTCTCAAATACAGATCTCAAACTGGAAGAACCTGGCTGCAACGTGTCCTGACGATCTGGTTGACGTCGCCAGAAGCCGGTAGATGATCTTATCCGCTGACACTCGAGAACCGGAATAAATTTGAAATTTGTGCACAACGGTAATTATTAACACTAAAATTCAACATTGTTTGGCCGACTTACATTTTAAAATTTATCTTCATGTTATATTGGCTCGAATTCGACGCTATTAGTTTCTTATAATTATTATCCTTAATAATCACACCATTTACGTAAAAGCGGTATAAAAACGAAAAATTGAAGGCAGCTTACACTATAATAGGCACAATTATAAAATACCTGCCTACGTAATTAAATAGGAATCAAAGCAAATACCTAATCAAAAACAAAATATCAGTAATGAGCTCTATGAATAACTTTAATTTATGCCTTGCACGTTTCTGAAGCCCGAATTTCATGAGCCTGTTTTTACTTTATTAGCATCACATTTTGAGCCCTTTACAAACTCTAATCTGTATACAGGGTGCGTTCGTCTCATCTTTTCTTAGTTAGTAACTCCGGTCCCTTCTCAACAATTAGGTTGGAGCTAATTTCTTAAGTCAAGTTATTTGTTCCTTTTGAACGATTTATTGCTACCCGAGGAACATTGAAACTTCACTGGAATCTGTCTTCGAAAGTATAATTTAGTCTAATTTGAGAATCTGCAATGTAAAGTGTTCGCTAATGTTTTGTTAAATTAATTAGGTACACAAAATATTAATTAGTTAACAGGTGAATTTAATTATGTTTCAAGCACGAACACGTTTTTATATAGTTCGTTTCAGAAGTTCGTTACGAAAGTAATTTCATTCTCTTTGACTTAAGCCCGGGTATTATGTTTCCAAACACTGGGGTGCATATAAATGGGCATCAGTATCGAAAACAGAGGAACGTTTATTAATTTACTTGCAAGCAGTGTAATCTAAAGCGACCGATGGATATTCATACGGTAAAACAATGTGATTTTAAAGAGCGTATTTTTCAAAATTTTACCTTTCATATGCCGTTGGGCGCGCCAAGTAAGGCTTTGCATAAATCCTCATCCGTAATTTAATGTCGCATAAAATCACTGGTCAGTTCACGAGAGCGTGCATCCTCCGCCATATTGCCGTCGCGCACATTTTTTAGGGGTCAGCACGTTAAAAGTGACTGAACGTCATTAATTAACTTTTTTTCGCTTGATGGTGAAATACTGTAGTTTATAGCAGTCTACGCGTTTTTTATTCAGAAATTGCCAGCTGTTACAACTCACAGTTTAGCCGTACATGCGTTCGTTGAAAAATGAATTTAGCACGTTTAATATCAGACGAGGAGGATTTAATAAATACGCAAGTATACCTGTTGAAACACGAACGTTAGATATTGCTAGAAGATGTCCGCAACTTTGTTCGTGGAGGATAAACAAATTATAACCCTTTTTCGCTTCAGCATAATCAGATGAGTCCTTGTAACGGAGCATGGGACGTCCAACCGGTCTTTTAGCGTCCGTGATCTGTCCGAGCACTGCTTGTGGTAGTCTTATAGGTTCCAAACAATGGAGCCTTCTTTGTTTTAAGATTGCCGTGATGCTGTGGCAGTTTGTTTTGGAAAGTACAGCTTCGTTAGTCATTTTGTCTCTCCAGGTCACTCCCTTGCCGAGATGAGACCAGAATGGCGCCATTCCTTGAGAACAGGGATGTCAAAGCATGACGAAGCATGGCTGGATCGCTTGAAGCAGAAAAGACACCGCATTTCTGCTCCAACTCCAAATCTAGACCCCTGTTATACCTGCGACAGGTGTGGAAAGGCATGCTGGGCTCGTAATGGACTCTACAGTCACCGAAAAAGATGCGGCATCCAAAGATAATGACACCCTTTACGGTCGCTGCAGCAATCGTCCGTTACGGATGTAGTGGCCAATGATGATGAATCAGATAAATATATCCTAATACCATCTGTGAATGCCCAGTACCAGTGTACCAAATAGTTGAACGTGTACCAATATTTGTCACTATATCTTTGCATTTTGCATTTTAACCGACTTTTTTTGCCGTCAGCACCATGTCGACCATTTATAAAACTAAACTTTACAGTTACCAAGTGTTAGCTAGAGATGTCGCTGTAGTGTAAACATTGTGTTTTTATGAATTAAAGATTTTTTATCAAAGTGAAGAACCCTTCTACAGCAAACTCGATCCACCTTGATCAACGTTTATCCGCGGTATTTTTTATTACCTGTAATTTTATATTAACTGAAACACCATGGACAGTAGGTATGAAACCTGCAGTTTATGGTTTCGTTTTAATGCAAAAAACTTTTTATAGCCGTTTTATAATGCTTCATGATGAATTTCAGCGAGATGTTATTAGTTTGAAGTAATAGGCGTGCTTACAGGATGAAATTATTATAAAACTTGTCGGTTGTTATATTGTGTAATTAAATGAAACTATTTATTTTTATAATTACTGTACAACTTTATTGTTCGGCACGGCATTCGTATGGGTTTCATTGATCATGAAGGTATTTTACGAGTAACCAAGTTTCTTGCATTTTTTTTATAATTATGCAGCTGCATTTGATAAAAAACTAATAATAATAAAAATTCAAAATGCTTTCTCTATGAATACTAGTGGACCATAATTCGGTTTTGTAAAAGGCTTGTAAAATGAAAGGTGATTAAACCGGCCAAGACATGGAGGACCATGCTCAGGGTTTGGTTCCGTAGCCTTTACTAACATATGATAAAATTCGATGTGAAACATTGTTATCGTTGCACTTAAGTCCTTTTGCTCTGACTCAGACTGAGCAAAAAGGCTTAAGTTAGTGCAATGAAACAGGAGAGGGAATAAATAAAATATAACTGGCCTATATTGTTCATTGTAATTGGCCTACTTGACCTTAATAAATAGGAAAATGTAAATATATAATAACTAGCTTCTGCCCGCGACTTCGTCCGCCTTAAATTCGTTTATCGCGGATAAGGGTAGTTTTCCGGGATAAAAAGTAGCCTATGTCCTTCCCCGGGACTAAAACTATCTCCATACCAAATTTCATCCAAATCGGTTGAGCGGTTTAAGCGTGAAGAGGTAACAGACAGACAGACAGACACACTTTCGCATTTATAATATTAGTATGGATAAACGTTCCTTCCTAAAATGTAATAAAAAGACACAACATTCAATAAGTTAATATACCAAGTATACATATATGTATGTGTTGTGGGTACTTGTGAAATTAATAAAAGGGAGTTGTCATTCAACCGTCTTTGATTAACACAACATGGTGGCAGCGGTGTTGTTTTAAATTGAGTTTTTTGCGTTAAAAGCACACGATTAGTGGCAAAAGTGGGTTATTTGTGAGTGTTTCATACGGCAAATTATTAATCAAACATGGAACACGCAAGACCACCGACGGAACTCAGCTTGGATGGCAGCCCCGTCGGCCGGGCCGACGCATGGAGAAAATGGAAGACACAGTTCGATCTATTTCTAAAAGCATCGGGGGTGCATAAAGAAGATTCGGCTGTACAGTCTAGTTTGCTTATAAATTTGATCGGACCAGACGGGTTCGACGTTTATCAAACCTTCAAGTTCGATAGCGAAAGTGAACGCGAGGACGTCAAGTCGTTACTTAAAAAGTTCGATGAATATTTCGGCGTGAAGTCAAATATTACGCTGGCTAGATATAATTTCTTCACGCGCGATCAGGAACAAGGTGAAACGATCGGACAATACGTCGTCGCTTTGAAGTTGCTTAGCAAAAAGTGCGAGTTCGGATCATTAGAGGAATCTCTTATCCGCGATCGTATAGTTTGCGGTATAAACAGCGCGGTGGTGCGCGATAGAATGTTGCGGGTGGACGAGTTAAGTCTGGACAAAGCTATCAAGATTTGCGAGGCCGACGAAGTATCGGCGGATGGCAGCCGGTGCCTGGAGTCCCGCGGGGCCGGGCCCGCGCGGGTGGACGCCGTGCGAGTGCGCGGCGCGCTCGGGCAGCGCGGCGGCCGGCGCGGCCGGGGCCGCGGCCCGGGCCTGGGGCCGCGCGCGCCCGCCGCCACCGGGAGCCGTTCGGGAATGCAGTGTCACGGTTGTGGAATGCAGTGCTTGCCGGGAACGTGTCCCGCCATGAATGTGAAGTGTTATGTGTGTTTCAACTACGGTCATTATGCGCGAATGTGTAACACGCCACAAAATGTAAAAAAAATGTACGACATAGAAGTGCATAATAACAGCGCCGATGACTACGAGGACGATTGTGAGTTATTTTATGTTTCTATGGTTGAAAACGTTTCGCTCGCGGGACGGTCCGTTAATGAAGAGTGGTACGAAACTCTAATCTGCGACGGTGGTTCTGAACGTTTCAAATTGGACACGGGAGCCGACATTAACGTACTGTCCTATGAGCGGTTTCATCAATTAGGTTATGATGATTCGCTTCTACAACAAAAACATAACATGAAGTTGCAGTCGTATAGTGGGGACGTCATACCAATAAAAGGAATATGTTATATAAATTGGTGTCATAAAAACTGTCAATATCGACTTAAATTTGCCATCGCGAATATGATTTGTGAAAGCGTATTGGGTCGTCAGGCATGTTCACAATTGGGATTAGTACATCGGATTCACAGTATCAATTTGAACGACTACAGCGATTTATTTGAGGGTTTAGGTTGTTTACCGGGCGAGTACAGCATTGTAGTGGACCCGAGCGTACCGCCGGTTGTGAATGCACCGCGCAAAGTGCCGCTCGCGTTGCGCGACAAGTTGCTCGACGAGTTGAATAGAATGACAGAGTTGGGTGTGATAAGAAAAGTAACACACCCAACTCCGTGGGTAAATTCAATTGTGTTGGCGGCTAAAAAAAATAATGACATTAGGATTTGCCTAGATCCACGGCCATTAAATTGTGCTATTCGCCGCGCCCATTTTCAGTTGCCGACGATTTCAGAGTTAGCTTCAAAATTACACGGTGCGTGTTATTTTTCCGTATTAGACGCTAATTCGGGGTTTTGGGCGGTGAAGTTAGATGAGGCCAGTGCCAACTTGTGTACGTTCAGCACACCATTTGGAAGGTTTCAGTTTACCAGATTACCGTACGGAATAAATTCAGCACCTGAAATTTTTCATGCAAAAATAAAACAATTATTTGAAGGTTTAGACGGGGTCGACTCCTTCATTGATGACATTATTTGTTGGGGCCGAACAAAACAGGAACACGATAAAAGGCTAATTGCATTATTAGAAAGAGCAAGAAGTATAAATATAAAATTTAATAAAACTAAATGTAAAATATGTGTTGAGGAAGTGACGTACTTAGGTCATGTTTTCAATAAAAAAGGAATGAAACCGGACTATTCTAAAGTTAAGGCGATTTTGGAAATGCCAGCCCCCGGTGACAAAAAGGCTCTTGAGCGTTTTTTGGGCGCAACTAATTACTTATCTAAATTCATACCAAATTATTCGGAACACACAAATCCATTGACGAATTTATTAAAAAAAGATACAAGCTGGGTCTGGGATTCAGTGCACCAGAATGCGTTAGATAAGCTGAAAAAACTACTAAGTGAGAGTCCGGTTTTAGCCCTTTACGACGTTCAGCAGCCAGTGGTGCTGTCGGTGGACGCCAGCAGCGTCGCGCTGGGCGCCGCGATCCTCCAGGGCGGCCGTCCCGTGGAGTACCCGTCCCGCATGCTCACCGACACACAAAAGAGGTACGCTCAGGTTGAAAAAGAAATGCTGGCGATTGTGTTCGCCTGTGAAAAGTTCCGCCAGTACATTTATGGGAAACAAAATGTAGTCGTTGAAAGTGATCACAAACCCCTCGAAAGTTTGTTCAAAAAACCCTTAGAGTCGGTCCCAGTACGCTTGCAACGGATGTTATTGCGCCTACAGGGGTTAGATTTGTCGGTTACATATAAGCCGGGCAAATATATGTACTTAGCAGATACCTTGTCGCGCGCGTCTCTGCCTGACAAATATGATGATAGTATTAGTAACGGGATCAGATATCAGGTAAATCTGTTATTGAACAATGTGAACATGTCAAAAAGTAAATTAAATTTAGTTAAGGAAAAAACTTTAGAGGATGAAATATTACTACAATTGTTAGACTACATAAAAAAAGGCTGGCCAAAAAATAAATACGAGATTCCCGAATTTGTTAAATGTTACTGGTCAATAAAAGATGAGCTCTTCGTGGTGGATAATGTAATTTTTAAAAACAAATTAGTCCTAATTCCGAGTTCTATGAGAATTGAAATGCTACAGATCATCCACGACGGTCATCTTGGCATTGACCGGTGTAAGAAACGCGCCAGGCAAGTGTTGTTTTGGCCGGGAATAAACAAAGATATAGAAGTTTATGTAAGACGTTGTTCAGTATGCCAGGACAACTTGAACGCACCGAGTAGGGAACCTTTAATACCGCTCGAGGTACCTAACTTGCCGTGGAGCCAAGTTGGAACAGATATTTTTGAGTACTCGAAAAAATATTACTTAATCCTAGTCGATTACTATTCAGGATTTATCGAAGTTTCCAAATTAAATAATATTACGAGCTCATCTGTTATTCAGTCACTAAAAGAAATTTTTTCTAGACATGGAATTCCGGAAAAGGTCGTAAGCGACAACGGTACGCAGTACTCGAGTAGGGACTTTAAGCGGTTTGCAACAGATTGGGGATTTACGCACATCACAACTTCGCCAAATTACGCCCAAGCGAATGGTAAGAGTGAGCGAGCAGTGCAAACTGTTAAAAATATTCTAAAAAAATCAATAATGAGTAACTCGGACTTCTATTTAAATTTATTAAGTTATAACAACACTCCTCGCGAGAATCTGAGCTCTCCAGCACAAATGTTAATGGGCCGCATGCTTAGGTGCAGACTGCCCGTACATCCCGATCTGCTGCAACCCAAGCCAGCACCAGCTGATCAACATGACATAATAATTAGTAATCAGCAAAAGAGTAAACAGTACTATGATCAGCGATGTAAATTATTGCCTAAATTGAATAAAGGCGACAATGTTATTGTACTGGATAGGAATCGTAGAACCAGAGGGCAAATTGTATCAGAATGTGACTCGCCTAGGTCTTATCTGGTTAAAAACAGGATGGGGATCTACCGCCGTAATAGGAGGCATTTAATTAAATGTGAACCCGAATGTTCCCAGCCCGAGCCCCATCCAAGTGATAATAAATGTGATGTTGATGGTGAATACGACTGTGTTCCTGATAATATTATAACACTTGACGACAATAGTGATGATTCATCAGTTGAAACATGGGAGGATACAGTTGTAGAATCGCATTCTCCAATGATAACAATCAGAAAAAAATAAACATTTCTATAAATATATTTTTTTTTTTTCTTTCTCCATCGGAATCTCGGTACGTATTCACTGTTTACAAAATATACTTACAAAAAAGTTATGAGGGGAGGAGAGATGTGTACATAATTATGAACTTATTATAATTAGTATGTAAGTACTTAGTTAAGTCATGTGACTCAACACGTCACTGGGTGGTGGTTATATTTTAATCTCTTTTCATTGAAGGGAAAGATGTTGTGGGTACTTGTGAAATTAATAAAAGGGAGTTGTCATTCAACCATCTTTGATTAACACAACAGTATGTTTCATGTATTTTTCATTATGGTGCCTGCTCTCAAATTGTATTCCGTTTATGCTATTCTTGTTAAATTTTTCGCCCGCCCCTCGTTTTGTCCGGAGGTTAAAAATGTAAATCCTCTTTCACGCTCCGGGCTTAGAAATTAAGCCTCCTGTAATGAAGTAGCCACGTTTTTATTTTAAAACTGAATTCCTGCATGTCTGTAGGATAGTTGCTACGGGAAATGTTTGTCTGAAAAAGGCTCAAAACGTGACTGCGTTGCGAAATAAATTCTGATGTGTCTTTGAATATTGTATTTCATTTAGCAGTTTGAAATTAACTAAAAATATATTAAATTGCCATGTTTAATGTGTGATTTGTAGATAAAAGGTACCTTTACGTTTTTCAGAATATAAATTTTTTAGTATTGTTTTACCCATAACCGTTTACATAATCGACGTACGCGAAAAAATGTCCGGAATTTTCCATCTCGGTATGATTTTTTTATTTCTATAAACGTAACGCACCTGAGAAATAATTTTCTGTGTACAAAATTTTGGGACACCTTTCTTGTCTCAAATTTCCATCTTAGTGTCGTTACATTTTAGTAGTATTAAAGTTTATTTTTTACTTCTGTGAACGCATTGCACTTGAGAAATATTTTCCCTTACAAAATTTTGAGACACTGTATAGGTCCTTTTTTCTATAAATCACCGTCATTCATCATTGTTATTGTTATTAGGAATCTTTGAAATGGGTAAAACTAGGGATAGTTGCCCCAATTTTTTAAAAAGTAAGTTTCAATTCTAAAAGTCTAAAACCATGATTATTTTCTGTGAATAAATATATATTTAACACACTGATTTTGCAGAAATATTATTTGTGAATTATATTTTTTATGCATCAGCAAAAAATACTAATAGGGATAGATGCCTGTGGTGTGGGATAGATGCCCTATATAAAATGTAGCATAAAGGCAGTGACAAAAGCTTATTTGCACTCTCGAAAATATAATAATCTCAGAGAAGTATATATACCTATAAACATTAACAGTAATTTACGTAATCTGATCACAAAGACTTTTTTTAATTACAGTAATTAGTCGAACTGCCTATTGGCCTTGTTCAAAGGTAATTAATTCCGTTTGACTGTAGCGTTACTAACGTCCTACATTACCCGTTAAATGCCTATCATAATTTATGGAAATTAGGCAGCGCCTAGACGGCAATATTGTTACATAGTGCTATTAGGGCTTATGAAATAGGTCGAAGTTGCCTTTGAAACATAACCCAAAAACGCTCCGAGCAAAGGCATGTCAAAGTCGAGATGTTCGTTACAACACTCAGAAAGGATCTTATTTTGACCGAAAAGGCGCCCCGCAACTTCGTTCGTGGTAGGAAAAAAGTCATAACACTTCTTTTTTGACAGCTTAGTCGAGTAAGAAGTATCCTATAACCAATTGTGGATAGCCATGTACCAAAAATATCCGTTCAGCCGATTTAAGCGAGGTGAATCTACAACGACACATAAAAACATACAAAAAATTAAAATAAACGATTTAGTGACCTTAAAATCGTCCGTTGCATTTTTTTTGTAAATACTCTATGTTCAGAAATTTCGTTTTTATAACTTTTTAATAGTATAGGATAAGCACTTTCGTTTTAAATTATCTTCCCGACGTAATATTGTCACACATTTGGCAGGAAATATGATTATACTTGTTACATGAAATAGTCTTAAGTGTATGCATATGTAATGCAAGCATGCTCAACATTTTACAGGCGTAGACTAAATATCTGGTCGACCGATTGGCAAAGTAGACCGATTAGGAAAGTAGACTGATTGGAAAAGTAGACCGATTGGGGAAGTAGACAGATCGTTCCGGAGGGGGAACGATCTCTGGCGTCCAAATTCAAAGACGCCAGAGATCGTCAATAGGGACAAAAAATATTTTTAAAAGTTGGTTAACGTATGTTTAGATGTTAAAATTAAAGGTTAAAAACGTATTAGATTGAGGTTTTATTTTTGTATTGTTCATAAGAAGATTTCTATGTAAGCAAATAAAAACATGTATTAAATATTTAAATCAACTCAGATATTTACACTTGCACTTTGATTTGAATGAGCATGTACGTTACAATATGTAATTTACTACCAGACCATTTAAACTGCAAACGTTGATTGCGTCAAATAAAAACCTTTGTTCTCTCTAACCTTCATATGTAACTATAATAAATAATTTCCTTATACATGACAAGCGCAAGTTCTAGAGAACAGCCAGTTCCTATCTCTCCCCCAGGGAGGCGTTCGTTGAGCAAAAAACATAGGATACACAAACGTTCCGGTAGTTTTCTCTGGGGAAGTTAGATACAGTATTTAAGAGCACGCTTTAGTTGAGCTTTTGCAAAATATAATCGTAGCTTTTCTAGTTTTATAAGACACTCTTCCACCCTTCCTTGCCGCCTTTTGAAAGAAAAATAAACACCTGGAAAAAGATTTTAAAAATCCACGTTTCACCTCCATAATTGATTTTTTGAATATCCGTTCTTTGTGCATCGTTTCCATCCTCAGTGGAACATTTGTGTTAAAATTTCATTATTTTATGTTTATTTCTCGTTACATACATACGCTTCAATAAAAAGTATTTTTTTTTAATTCGTAAGTATATATTTCCGTCTACCTTTGTGATTCTACATCTTATACGATGTTTTTCCTGCTGCTACGTCCACGTTAAAAGAGTATTTAGCTTATGTTTCGGGAACTCTGCATTTTTCCAGTTAAAACTTCTAACTTATGTCACTCTCCGACTTACGTATTTGTTCTATCGGTATGGTACAAAATTACGCCGGTCGGTTTTTCCGTAGTTGGGCATTAAAAAAAATCTTGTACCTACTTGTTTTCCCAGATTGTATACTTTTTGGATTCATTGCTTGGCATATCACCTTTGTCTCTTAATTTAGCTGGATGAACAAAAATATTTCTATATACTCGTATGTTAATTATATGACTGATATATTGTGGAACTGGCAACATTCGTAATGACACATCAAGTTCGGGCCCTGAGCTTTGTAGTAATAAGTATATTTACTAAGAAGTGTATACTACTGGCAGTGACAAGCAGGGATAATTTAAAGTATTGTGATTTATCTACTGCCTAGGAGTGGCGACGGATCGAAACGATTCGACACAGTCACACTTCTATCGCTTATAGAGGGTTTTGCAAAGTAGCACTGGCCAAATGTTTGTAGTACGAAGAGATATATCTTCATAAAATATAATTCTGAAGTAAGAGAATTTGTAATTAGGGGTACTGATAAATTACAAATTAATAACATTGTTATCTTAGGATAAGTCATTTCTGATCCGGAAGCCTTAATAAAAATAACAGATCGCGACCGAATTGATGAAGAGTGATGTTGGAGAGAAATCCTGGGTATACTATGGACAACCCATTAGACTAACAACATACCATGTCTACATAGGGCATTGGAACGATTTGGTTACATCACCCGAAAAAATAGCAAAAACTTCAAAAGACTGGGTCATTGGGAAACTGAAAGGTAGATAATAAAGATCCCGACATGCTGGATAAACCAGGTTCGCACAGATATCACAGCAGACAATGCGTTATACGTGGCTGCGGATAAAAAGAGATAGCGACGCATCATTCACAATTTTTAGGGTTCCAGAGCAAAATGCCAAAATCGGTGGCTTATAGTTTCGTCATGTCCGTCCGTCAGTCCGTATGTCACAGTGTTTTCTCAAAAACTACAAGATGCATATTGATGCATTTTGGAGTATAGATGTCTTGTACAACCTGCTACTTAGTTTGATAGTAAGATAACAAAAATAAATATTTCAAGGTCGGGCATTCGATACATGTAACAGAAGCGGTTTGTTTTTTCAGATACCAATGATGGTATAAATATGTGCCACACTATGAAGTGTGGCACATATTTTATCAGTTACTGCAAAAACACTTTGACGTTTCTAAAATAGTTTATCAATTGGAATTGTCGCTTGGCAAGAAGTTTACTTTAGTACATTTTTTTTTATGCAAGCGAAGCTAATTAATATAGTAATGATCAGTATGATTTTCATAAACATAAAAACACACTTTCAAAACTATATGCATTAGAGTGGATTACAGTCGTTCTTGTTTTAAAAACCTATTCAATCTAAACATTCGGGTAGAGAATAGTTTTCATCATAGCACCCATTTATTAGGTTAGAATTATATAGATAAATTTAATTATAATGTAATATAATAACGTAATAACCGCAATGATTACAGGAGTTCGCGGTTCAAAGTACAATTATTATCGAGAATTCATTATGCATTATTGCATTACGATATAATTATAATAGCTTACGTTGATTAATTAATGGGCTTCTACAATCGGGTAATTAGCACGAGTCGATTGAACTTGGAAATGGAGAGATTGAAATTTCAAATCAGTTAGATGCACAATAAAATAGACTTTGAAAGCGATAGGAAGAGCGGTTTTCTTCAAAGTCGGTTTTTAGTTTAGATTTCTTATTAATTAATTTGAGGGATGTTATGCTCGACTACAGTCAACTTCGAATGTTTAGGCAATATTAAATAACCTTAAAATTTGCATGAATTAATATCATCTTCCTTTAATATTACTGCCAAAATATATTCGGGTATTTACTGATACTTAACTAGCTGCCTGCGCCCCGATTTCGGAAGATCTTAGGAAGAAGATGAGACCTAAAATTCCATTTACTGTATGGACCAAGTAAATTTTCCATGCTTTTCTGAGTATATTTCCTTATATACAAACCTTGTCATAGACGATTAGCCTAATAAGTGCAACTGTTTTTAAATATTACGCGAACATATATTGCTTCAATTCAGTTTTATTTATATAGATAGATTCAAATTAAGCGACGTAGGTGGCAGGTAAAGGCTTCTTTTGTTGGATCTTAAAACCTTTCATCTTTCTTGTATCACACAGTCATAGTAAAAAACCATGAAAACCATTCAAATTTTGATACGAAGCCTGCACTTTGTTTAGTTTTAAGGCCTTTGCCTATAATGACGCCTTTTATATACGTTTTTAGACTTTCAAATATAAATCGTTGTTTGCTTTCGGCATAAAAACCTTATATAAAAACCCGTACAGCAACCCCTCGTATCTGTAACTAATATCGTCTATTAATTATGTGATTAGCCTCTTACGTCACCGAATTCCGATGCGTTACGTCACCCTACACTGGCCACCGTCTCATGCCTGATAGGGTTTCATTTTGATTTCCTGGAACAAAATGACATAGCTGTATAGGACTTGTACAGCAGTTAGGTCCTTTTGTAAAAAGAGCAGCCGAGTCTTGGTTCTGCGGTTAATCGGAGCCACATGCTTGGTTCCAATTTTAAAATGTATTAAGTTGAAAAGCTTGTGTGCCTTGGTTTCTGACAATGACTTTGCTACTGCAAAATATAATTTTAGTTTAAAAATTGTCGTTTCTGGTGGCGTCTTTGTAGCTTTTCCGTCATTTCCAAATCAAGATAAGTCGTGAGGAGAATAAAACGCTGTTTACAAATTAAAGTTTTTTATATGTAAAGTTTTTTTAGTAATGGAGGGAGTGCGACTGCATAAGTATTCTTTGAATGTGCTTCCAGGGTCAGTTCTGCGATTCAAAGAAGATTTGATCTTATCAAGTTTGCATCCAGGCAGTTTCTTTTCAGTCTACCCATATAAGTACTCGCATTCTCTTCTCTGAAAGATTTATATCCTTATGGAAGAAACTAAATCGAATCGTAAAGCATTCATTAATATATATGATATTTGATATTGATCTTTTAGTAATTTTAGGATTCTACTTCAATTACAACTTCAACTTTTTCTACTCAGAAAATCTGTCTTACATAATTAATTGACACTGGTATTTTAAGTGTTTAAGATGTAGCTTTTTATCGAGGACCAAGCAGTCATGTCTTAAGAGGCTGCTCCCATCCCAATTGATATTTTTTACCAAAAAATTAGCGAAACAGTGAATTAATGCTGCTTTGTAGTAGAACTTAGCGAGAGGAGTTAGCATGAAGAAGATCTGCATGAAAACCTTCCAGCAATGCATGTTCTTTGTCTCGCGGAACCATGATTATAACTTCAATTGATTTCTGTTTTTCCAGGAATAGCATTAAATACTTTTTTAGGGGCAGTCTTTATGTAACAGGCACGAAGCCGCGAGAAAATGTCGTCATTCAATTTAAAATTTCCACCAAATTTCAATTCGAAGTGAGCATTTTTCTAGAACATTTAACTCGTAGTATCAAGCACTTCACGGTTCAATCTTGTTTAGTTAAAAATATTGACACTTGTAAAGGAGCCTTGTATTCGTCTCGTGATGTTTTTTACCACAATTGGCTGCCGTAACCCGATACCGTCGTGGTCAGCGTCTACAGTCCAGTGCTCGCTTGACGATTCCCAGGCTTTCTAGACGTATGTATAAAGTAAAACTTACAGTTAGATTAAATAAGATTCAAATGCAACTTAAAGAACCTGTAATACATATATACTCTCGTGGTATAGTATCCTAGAAGGTGCCCGTAACTTCGTTCGCAAATAAGAAAAAGTCATCGTTTTTCTTCCGCTTCAGCGTAGTTGGGAAACGGAAACCTATAACCGTCTTCGAATGTCAATACCAAAAATATTTTGGAATTTATCCTTATATTGACGTAATTAGGCCGCATAAACAAATACATACACAGCACAGTGTCCTGTTTCACTACTTTTTCTGAAAATACGTTAAATTTTATCTTAAGGAAGCTCAGAATCACAGACCAAGCTATGGAAAGGGGATCTCTCTAAGAGATCGAATCAGAAATGAGGAGATTCGTAGACGAACCAAGGTGGGCAATCTGAAGTGGCAATGAGCAGGGCACATAATTCGCAGAGCCAATGGCTATTGAGGCAGGAAGCTTCTCAAGTGGAGACCACGTACCGGCAAGCGCAGCGTGCGCGCACCTGCAAGGTGGTCGGACGAGCTGGTTAGGGTTGCGGGGGGCTCGCAGGATGCGGGATTTATCCGGCCTATGTGGCTAATCTATTGAGGAGGCTTGTGTCCAACAGTGGAAGTTCTATGCCTGAAATGACAGTGATGATGATGATGTTTAATTTTTACAACTTTATAATACCTAGTATAGAAGTAAACCTCACGTGATTAGTGATTTGAAAGTCATTTATGCTTTGAAATTTGTTAACCTCTCCGTATATTCAAATTTACTACCTAAAACTTGAACTTTAGACTACACATAGATAAATATTAAATTACTATTCGAACCAAAAACATCTGGGAGAGTTGGATTATACGCCTTCGAGAAAATAAGAACTTTAAGTTTGCATTGCCGTCGCCTCGCATAAGTCTTGTCTGTCCCTGTCACTGTAGTACTGTCACATAGTATATAGCTAATCTTCGCACTAATGTCTCTGTCTCTTAAAAAAGATAATAACCATTGTGTGCAGAACGTTACAATTACTGAAGCCTATTTATATAATAAAGGGTCAATGTCAAACCAGACTTCTCTAACGCCAATTGAATAGCTCCCATCTGAAACATCCCAGTTCTATAGATTTCTACAGTTACTTACGTTTCCTCTTAGATGACCGTTTCAATTGGTTTGTTAGACAGATAATCACAGACTGCCTTACTAATTGTCTTAGATTGGGCCCATGCAATTAACAGCACAGTAACCGAACGGAATTGCCAATCAGTTAATGACTGTATACTCGTACGGTGTACATACCCCATGGCCCTAATTTGGTGTGACATTGCGATATCCTTAACTTTAGCGGTACATTAACCATATCATGAACATATATCCATACTATGACACAATATGTCCGTGAAATGACATATCAATTGATGTTTTACGAAAATGTTGATTTTTTATTAGGTGTGACATTGCGATACCTTTAACTTAGCGGTATATTAACCATATCATGGACATATATAAATGACCTATCAACTGATGTTTTACAAAAAAAATGACGTTTTACCATCATGATCTTCGTGGTTTTATAAAGTAAATTTCTTCACTAAGTAACTATATTCTCATAAATACAAAGATCGAAATAATTAAGAAATTCAAAACTCGGACTGGATTTAGACCTGTACCTTGTGCCTTTCCGGGGCGCACGCTCTGCAAACCGCAGAGCGCATCATTATTTAGATTTTTGTACATATTTGTAAGAATATGACCAATCAATGTTATTCAAGCTGCATTAAGTAATATGTTCTTAAACCGAATTTGACGTTATGTTACGTGTATTTATACAAGTAACATAACAAAAAATCCTTCCTTGATGTAAGTACCTCCACTTCTGTAAAGGAATACGTGTTTAAATCGTTTGTTGTTAGTGTTTTATAGGGTTGTACCTTTTTTACCGAAAAACGTTTCATCTAACACTCCATTTCACGACATTTATCGTTTCATCGAAAAAAACATTGTCTGAAAACGTTAATAATTTTGGATCCTTTTAAAACAAAACCTAACCAAAGTAACGACTTCTACATGATAGTCTTTTTAAAAAACATGAAAATTGTACGGTTTCAGGGGAAAATATTGTCGATTAAATAAAAAAATCTATGAAAAAAACGTTCTATTATTATTCAAACATTCTATTATTCTTTTCTTTACTTTTTTTTTGTATTCTCAACATTAAGATCCTGCACTAACTACTAGTTTCTGTTTGGCCCTATGGTTGACTGGTAGAGAATGCCTTAAGGCATTAAGTCCGCCCTTTGTAACAGTTTGTATTGTGCAATAAAGTTGAAATAAATAAAAAAAAAATTCTAGGAAACGTTTGTCAATGAAATGGAGGGATACCGTTTTATAGGTATAGATTAAGGATTAATAATAGGTATGTTAATATCAGAATTACTTAATTTCCCAAAGTTCGCGGGAAATACAATCAGAAGTCTAGCTTTGCCAAATTATGTAGAATCTCGCTCATTTTATATACAAAAAGTAGTCACATAGTTAAAATATGGCTAGTAAACGTCATGATTGACATTACGATTACTTCAAATCACATTGCAAAATTGGAAGGATTGAGTATTCACAAGCCTAATAAAATATTATTAATTTATTTAATTATCTTTATTGCACAAAACAAAACTTATCGCACAAAAGTATCAATTTATGTGTCCATCTTATCAAAATCAAGTCATTCCTTGAAGTTCGGTATGCCTATTTGAAGTGTATCTCTTGTTTGGGAAAATGTCATATTCCGCTACTAATTTCGGTACGTGGAAGTGGGTAGCTTTGATATGCGTCGACACACAGACATATATATACATGTATATATATACATACATATATATACATACACATATATATATATATATATATGGATAGACTGAAATAAAAATGTTTTCATATGAACCAACTGTAGGACCAGATAGCTTCGATAACTTGGCTATAATAGGGAAAATGTATACTCCCCTTTGTATTAATGGTGTTTGCTATCGATAAAAAATCGTCAATCCACACCTCTTGAAGACCAAACATAATGTTCCCGATTAGAGATATACTGGTGATATCTCAGGAATATATCCTTTTCCACATGGAATCAGGGCCCTAGTAGTTATATACATGGTAATTAGTGATAGGATGTAATTGAATCATTTGTGGCGTAGGGCGTGGACAATATACAGTGTCTATTATCTTCGACACTGGTAGCCTATGACGTCACGATGTGCTTGAGAATGTATTGATTAGTAATAAGCATGCCTTTCTATATCATATCCGTAGCCGTAAAACAGGATACCAAGACAAAAACTGGTTTCTCACGCTTAAAAAGCGCCTTATATTAGCTTTGTTAGCGAAGTAAAGTTTTGACAACTTTAGCCCCTAGAAATCTTAGCTAAGGTATACCCGGGTAAGACCGGATCAAAGGTAAGATCGGATAGAAGCCATTTCCAGCGAAACGGTAGATATTATTTTATTACTGGCAACATAGTGTGCGTAAGAGATAAAATGGCGACGCACACAATATTTCCAGTATACTTACCTTATATACTTAGAATCTGTTTTCAGATTCATACCATACTGCATAGCACCATTCAGGTAGCATTCTACTGTGGAGATCGCTGAAGGCAGCTGTGTGCAAGCGGTGCTGAAGCCTGCACCAATCCCTGCGATCTTTGAGGGAGGCCTATGTCCAGCGGTGACCGTCTTGTGGCTGATGGTGATGATAATGAAAAAGTAATGAAGTACTCGGCTTTTAAGGCCTGTTCACACTTTGATTAGTGATTAGTGCGAGAACATACATTTCGCACTCGCGTTTAGTAGCAATGTATGAATTTGCTCTAAAATACTAGTCTGATCCAAACTAGGCTTTACCACGAGTAACCGCTAATGAGGATATCAGAAATGAGGATAACCGTAGAAGAATAAAAGTAACGGACATAGCTCACAGGATTGCATCATTGAAGTGGCAATGGGCGGGCCATGAAGCCCGGAGAACGGATGGCCGTTGCGGTATATAAAGTCCTGGAGTGGCGACCACGCATAGCAAAGCGAAGCGTAGGACGGGTCCTCGTAAAGGTTGCGGGGAGTCGGTGGATGCGATCTGCGCAGGATCGCACCCTGTAGCGAGTTATGGGAGAGGCTTATTGAGCATTGCATATATATAGTTCAGCAGTGGACGTCCGTGGCTGATAAATAGATAGATAGAACCGCTATTGTAATCTGAATAAGTCTAAGTCACATGGTTATTTACTAGTTAGAAATTTTAAAAAAAGTAGTCTTTATCTACTGCTTCTTTCTCTCTCAATACCTCATACAGAACTCCCCGAACTATTACCTCTTTCTATTAGATATATTGTAAAGTTTATTTACCTACGAGTCACGATTTTCCCCACATTAACACGCGACGCTGCACTAATTGTACCGCAGACAAAAATTAATTAAAACCATCTATGAAGTTTGCCACAAAGCATTCGCGCCGGTTTACCGAAATCACGTACTGAATTACGGGTATGCTTCGAATGTAACCATAATTACGTGATTATCGTGAGGGTGCGGGTGTTTTTATTGATTTCTTAATGACGGCACTTTAGGTAGGTAATGTAAAGTTATTTTTTCAAAGGCACAAGCTCTTCCTGTTTTTAAAATATAAAATTAAAATATTTACACTTTTTTATAACATATGACTTGTCAGAGTTGTAAACGTTTGGTTTTGCTAGCCGTCAATGTAAAAAAGCCTAAATTGTTGAACAATTTCCCCATAATCAAGTGAAAATGGTGCCCAACATCTGCTACCGTTTTGATTGGCACTCCCATGAGCCACAAGCATTTCAGATGTTAGATATTTAGCCAAAGAGGAATTTTGAAAATTTATCTGCTATTGACGAAGATTTCGCTTAACAAAGATGATCGAAAACTTGTTTTTAATTCGGTAAAAACAAACCTATTTAGGGAAAGGAACACTTTAGGAAAATGAACTTCTAATTAACTAGGAATGAGACACTTCTCATGCTCGACAAGTTCCTCCCTCGCAAAGCTATAATAAATAAATAAACAAACAAATATCTAGGACAACGGCTTTATCCGTGCATTAACTTCTTAATGTTAAGTACATCGGGTGCAATAGCAAATCATGATGTAATAGGGAGAGGAAGCTCATGGGTCTAACAATCTGTATCATGAATAAAAGTAAATGATAGTAAACATTTTCTTCGCTAATAATGGATGGCTTTTAAGGTACTTACCATCAGTTTACATTTCAAATAACATTAGGATTTAGCCAAAGAGGAATTTTCATAATTTATCAACAATTTACGAAGATTTTGCTTAACAAAGATACTTGAGAACTTTATTAAATTCGTTAAAAAAAAATAAAAAAAAAAGAATCGACTTCAAAATTAACTAAAAAGCCAAAACTAATCTTTTATGTACGACGGATGAAATTTGAATCACCTTTCACCTTTAAAGTCGGTGCCATTCATTTATTACTATTAACTCAGATGGCACGCAAGAACTGCGGCGGCGAGCCTTTAGTTATTACCTACCTATATATTTAGTTATAGTAATTCGTATTTTTGTTGAATTAAGAACTTTACTTTAGGTTTGGCACCGACTTCAAAAGGTGATTCAAATGTGATACGACGTACATAAAAGATAATTTTTGGCTTTTTAGTTAATTTTGAAGTCAGTTTTTTTTATTTTATTTTTTTTATTTTTTGCCTTTTAGTGATGGATTTTAGTGATATACACTATTTTTTTGTAAAGATTTGATTCTAAATAAAAATCTTAATTATGAGAATTGGCTAGGTCAAAATGGTTAAGTCCAGTAGCTTGCTGGTTAAAAAAGAATACGACTAACAGTCTCAACTTACCCATTATATTTAAAAAAATATCTTGCAACTATTGACCGTCAATAAGGAGTTGTATCTTCCATCATCAGCTCAGCATCATTAAATGATGACAAACAGACGAAAAGAATTGAATAAATTAGAAAAATATATACAAAACATTGTTAGTGCCCTTAATATTTGAGGGTTTCTCTCGATTTCCCTGGGATCCCATCTTCAAATCCCGACTTGGTGATAAGGAGACTAGCTCAGAGACACACTATAATGAATATGACTTACAGTCTTAACGTACGTACCTATAATACATGTATTTTTTAAGAATTATCCCGTAACTCTTAACCGTTAAGGAGTTCTCTGGTTCTCCACTAAAAAATGCTCCACTGTGCTACCCTGATCTTAACTAACTTCTGCCTCTAAGCAAAATATGATAAAGAATTATAATGCGATTAGTGCATTAAATAGCACTGGTTGAGCCCTTATTAGTGTCTGGTGGCTTGTGTCTTCATCATCAGTTTCTCTTTACCAAATGATGATTTTGAATGTAAATGCTTGTTCTTCTTTAGTTAACACCGAAATCGCCATAGGTGTGCCCATAATATTTGAGGAATTCCTTCAATTCCTCATCGATCTCATCATCAGATCATCACCAAAATTTTATGGGACCAACTTGGAAATTCCTACTCTTAACCGAAAAAATAATATTCCAAATCGACTTGCGATCTGCGAGTTAAATAACACTGGCAGAGCCCTCAGTGGTAACTAATGGCTGTGGTAAATAAATTTATTTTGTCGATTCACTAATTGTTGTCTAATATTTTTGTCCACTGTTGCATCCAGTATAGTTTCGCGTAATGGCAATATACCACGCAGTTTTCTATTTTGAAGTAGTTCAGCAGGAGACGGTAAACATTCACTAATCGGGGTATTTAAGTATTCAAGTAATGCTAAACGGAAATCTGTTGAAGAGTGGGTACATTTCTTAACTATATTTTTAACAGTTTGTATACTGCGCTCGGCCTGGCCGTTGGATTGGGGAAAGTGGGGTGATGAGCGCACGTGATTAAATCCCCATTGTTTCGCAAATTTGCTGAATTCTCTCGAAGTAAATTGTGGTCCCCCATCTGACATAACGGTTTCCGGAATGCCCTGGCTACAGAATACACCTTTTAACCCGTCAATAATAGTCTGGGACAATGTGTTATGAAGCTCGCGTACTTCAATGAATTTACTATAATAATCGACAATAAGCAAGTAATTTTTTCGATCGCTATGAAATAAATCAATACCTACTTTTGACCATTGCCTTTTAGGTACTTCATGTGGAATTAATTTCTCTTTAACGTTACTTTTACGGAATGTTAGGCACGCTTGACAATTAGAAATAAAGTTTTTTAACTGATTATTTATTTCCGGCCAGAACAATAACTCCCGCGCCCTTAACAAGCATTTTTCAAGACCTAAATGCGCATAATGTATCTTATGAAGCATGTCGTGACGTAATGTTTTTGGAATTATTATTCGACATCCCTTCCATAATAACCCATTTCCTTCTGTCAATTCTTCTCTATACGACCAATATTGTTTTACCATATCATTCACATTTTTCTTATCTTCTGGCCACCCTTTGCGTATATACTTTCTCAACTGTTGCATCTCAGTATCTAGTTCCGTCTCTTTTTGAAGACTTAAATAATGCGTGTCCGTTAACTCATTATATGCCATCACACTGCGCACCGCTTCCGTTATCTCATCGTGTAGCTCGTCAGCTGTGTGCGACGCCGCCGCCGGCTCATAGGCGCGCGAGAGCGCGTCCGCAATATGCAGCTGCTTGCCCGGCTTATACACCAACTTGAAAGTGTAGGGTTGCAGCCTTAGCAGCATACGCTGTAATCTTGGCGGAGCTTCCACGATCGGTTTCTTTATTATGCTGATGAGCGGCTTATGATCAGTTTCGATGGTTATATCGGAGCGCCCATATATGTAACCGTAAAACTTTTCGCACGCATATACACACGCATACAACTTTTTTTCAATCTGGGCATATTTTTGCTCAGTTTTAGTGAGAGCTTTTGAAGCATAACATACAGGAAGACCACCCTGCAATAAAACAGCACCCAAGCCACTCTTACTTGCGTCCACAGATAAGGTGATGGGTTTACTCATGCTATAATATTGCAGTACAGGTTTTTCAGAGAGGCACTTTTTAACTAAATTCCATGTATCCTCATGCCTCTCTGTCCAATGCCACTCTATTTCTTTTCTCAGCAGTTCTCGAAGGGGTTCTGTTTTATTTGACAAATTTGGAATAAAATTACCTACATAGGTAATTAATCCCAACAATCGTTCTACATCTTTGCTGTTTTTTGGCCTAGGCATGTTGATGATGGCTGATATGTGACTGTCATCTGGATATAAACCTTTCCTTGTTATTCTATGTCCTAAATATTTTATCTCCTCCAAACCAAATTTGCACTTATTGAAATTTAACTTTAAATTAATTTTACGGCATCTATCCAGGACTTGTCGTAATCTATCATCGTGTTCCTTTTTATTTTTAGCATAAACTAAAATATCATCCACATACATACAAACACCTTCTATATCATCAAAATTCTCAAATATTTTTTTGTGAAACACTTCACTTGCAGATGAAATCCCGTAAGGTAAGCGAAGAAATTTGTATCTTCCAAATGGAGTGTTAAAAGTGCAAAGATCACTGTTTTCAATTTTGACTTGCCAAAAACCATTTGTGGCATCTAACGTACTAAAATATTGAGCTCCTGACAGATTTGAGACAATTTCATCTAATGTAGGTAGCCTAAAATGTTCTCGCCTTATAGCTTGATTCAACTCTTTTGGGTCTAAGCATATTCTCAAATCCCCATTGGCCTTTTTGACGATGGTCATACTGTTGACCCAATCCGTAGGCCCCTCGACTTTTGATATTATACCTTGTCTCTCCATGTCCTCGAGCTTAGTTTTCACTTTTTCTCGTAATGGTATCGGCACTTTCCTGGGTGCATGCACGACCGGCCTATGTTCGTTATTTAATTTAATTTTATAACTACCCGGTAAACAACCTATACCCTGAAAAACAATATTAAATTTTTCTTCTGTTCAAAATGTTTCTTGAATTCACTTAGTACGTCATCGACCGTAGCGCATTTAATACCTAACTGTTCATACAATTCTCTGCACTGTTCGCCCACAATATGTAGCAATATATTTATTTGTATAGCAGGCGATTTTTTGGAAAGTTCACACGCGTCGAAATATATTTTAAAGCCTTTGCTCCACTTGTTCCAACTATCACTTAAGCTACCATTAGTAATGTTCATCAAACTATGATCATAACAGAATGGACTCGGCGGTGTCAATACTGTTTCCATGTTTGAACACGATCACGGGCTAGACTACTAACTATTACAAAATTAATTGCGGTTTAATTTCAGTTTAAATAATAACCGGCTGCGCCATGTTAAGGTATGCGTCAGTGATACACAAGATGTACTTCCAGACTATTTATTCACGTATTCATAATGTAGGGTGGGTACATAATTATAGACTACCGACAGTGTCTTCATCATTGGTTTCTCTCCAATAAATGGTGATTTTCAAATGTAAATGCTTGAACTACTGTAAGAAATACCGAAATCGCCATAGATATGCTCATAAAAATTGAGGAATTCCTTCGATTCCTCATGGATCCCAGCATCAGATCTTCACCAAAATTTTATGGGACTAATTTGGATATACCTACTCGTGAACAAAAACATAATTTTCCAAATCGTCGTATAAATGACGGAGTTCTGAGGTAACAAACATAAAAAAAAAAAAATGCAACCGAATTGAGAACCCCCTCCTTTTTTTGAAGTCGGTTAAAAACCGCTTTTACTTCTCATACTCGACAAGTCCCACATATTATACCCCCGCTTGGCAAAGCTATTATAAATAAATAAATATTTGGGACACTGTTACACAAATAGATCTAGTTCCAAACTAAGCAAAGCTTGTACAGTCAGCGTCGAATATTCAGTAGCATTCAAACTATCCAAAGCGCCAAATATATCGTCACACATCTTTATGCCTTTAGAACTAAAAATGTGTTGCGATATATTTTTTGCTTTGGATGCTAAAGACTATTTGACACTGACTGTACTGTGGGTGGCGATAAACAAAGTTTGGCAGCCGCCCGGAGATCGACTCCTCCGCCGCCGCACCGCCGAAACCGGCTGCTGCGGCAATCCCAGGACCGAAGGGCCCTACGTATGAGTATAACAACACGTCATTGACGAACGTACGCTATGCTTATCTATAGGTGCTATTATAAAGTTATTATTGAAATGTCTTTACATTGAAGATATTCAAAAATAGTAAATTACTGCAGACGCCGGGAAAGAAGGGCTTGCTGGGTGAGTAGGTATAGACTACTAGATACGGATAGTGATACGAAGCCGGCAAGCACTTTTCACGGCCTGTATAGTGCTTTTTTTTTCAAAATATTTCACTCAAAAAAAAATAGACAGAAGTTTTCTAAATTTTCCTTCCAATCCCTCCATAATGTTTTTTTTAAGGAAGTCGTCCGAATTTCGCGTGTGTAGTGTTCGAGTAGACCCTATGAGGACCGTTATATGCAACCTGATAATAAGAATATACCTGATAATAATAATAAATGCAGAGGATTGTAAATATTGTCTATGGTCTCTGGTGACTTACGTATAGACAATGTTTAAATTTATTCATCAACATAATTAAGAACCATACAGATTTGTGTTCTTAATGTCAGTTCGTGTGTAATAGACATGAACGCGGATATTTTGGATCCGATAACCATTCAGCCAATAGAAAAAAAATATATTATTCAGTTGTTTAGTCTGTTCATGAACACAGACGCCATGTTTACATTAAAATAATAAAAAAAACTTCCCGGCCTAGGCCTTCAACTTTGTATGAAATATCTTTACAGGTCTCTCAAGTTATTTCGCCCGAAACGTGATACTTTGAAGCCTGTTTTAACGCACGTAATGACGTCATTTCATTGGATGTTAGAGAAAAACATATTGTAACGGACTATTTGGAAATCACTCCATTGAACATTTTTCACACAAAGCACATTTTAAGTGAAGTTCTTTACTTCGGTCTTGGAAGACCGAGTTCGGGAGGAAAAGCTACCAACTAGGCGACGGGCCCTTTCTGACTTTGCTCGCTCGGCGCCGTTTCTGCCCCCCGTGACCACTGGACGTGAATGCCACCCTCACGTTGCCGTCGGCCAGTCAAGGGTGTACCGTTCTACGACGTCAAAATATAAGAGACAGGCATCAGATCCACAACCCTAATTTGTGTCCGGGATACATTTTTAAATAATAAATGTTTTTATTACGACTTTTGTAGTTTGTAGGGTTCCGTACCCAAAGGGCAAATCGGTACCTTATTACTAAGACTCTGCTGTCCGTCGTTCCGTCTCCCGTCTGTCTGTCTGTCTGTCCGTCTGTCACCAGGCTGTATTTCATAAACCGTGATAGTTAGACAGTTAAAATTTTCACAGTTGATGTATTTCTGTTGCCTCTATAACAACAAATACTAAAAACAGTTTTTTTTTATGTCTCTCTGAATATGTCAAATATAAAATGACCGAACACCGTCTTTGCTTAGGAGTAAGGCTCTGCTAACACTGGATTTCCATATAAACGGCCGTTCGTAGCGTATACTTTGTATATTATTACTCTTCCAATACTCGAGGCTAAAAGGCAGTTTGACACTCAAATTATCGGTGTCAAATGGCTTATATTAGCCCCTTGTAAAACAATATACTATTTTATCTGTCACAAGAAGCCTAAAATGTGTAACGATTTTCCTACACTCAAGTGGAAATGGTGCCAAACATCTGCTACCGTTTCGATGGGCGCTCCCATCGGTCGCATGCGTTTCGGATTAATTAATGAAAAGGACGTCCAAATTGATTGGTTTTGCATAATTGTTTATAGTTCGGGAAATTTAGGCATTAACGAACAAATCATTAGTGGCGTTCCGATTGTAATCATCAGGAATATGTAGGCTACGTACCTACAAGTCATTAGTGCTACTGAAAAAGTACAGAATTGGTACGAGTATGTTTGTATCTAATTAGTTACAATGACCAAATGTATAATTTTGAATTTTGATGATCGCAGCTCATCAAGCCAAAAAACATATTTAAACAAGCACTGTCGCGAAACGAACATTAAATTTATTTTATATGAATTAGGTACTACGTTTATGAGATAGAAAGTTCGTATAAAATGTTGAGAGTTATTTTAGTAATATTACCTATAATATTTTATTGAACTTGCATTGGATTGTTACTTGTTTTCCACTTATGCATATTAAGTTCATTCCTTCAATCCATTCGCACCAGTGAACTGAACAACTGAATACGACTCAGTGCACTGTAGGTACTAAAACTATTTACAAAGTGCCAGAAGCGGTAGACGCTTATTATAAAACAGGAATAAATGCCATGTCATTGTCTGTATGTACTTTAAACTATAACTATGCAAAATCACGAAGATACGTGTCTTCGTTGCCTTGTTAACCAACAAACTTTTGTTGGTTCTTCAACCATTTGTGTGCTAACAAAGCGAACAACTTTATCAGTCCTTAAAAAGTAATGCCTAACACAGTAAACATGTTCACAGAAGAACATAAATCACAACTGAGCCTTGTTTACGTTTTATCAGAGCCATAATCTGAGCCTTCATATTCACAGCCGGGCCGCATGCTAACAGGCGATTTCATTATATTGCAGAATATTGCTAGCTTAGTAACGCAGAAAAATATTGTGCAGAAGCCTCACTGCCTACCAGTGAATTTATAAGCATAGACGTATTTCTATAGGATTTCTGTGATTTGTATGCTTGTTTGTTCTGGTTCATTACTAGAAAACAGTGACAGTATGACGTAACCCAACTCAGTTTTGTGTGGGGAAAGTGTTCCAAATATAACTAAAATTGAAACAATCTAATTATTATTAGTGTATTACAGAATACGTGTTACCAGAACTACAATCTAGGCTTTCTCATTAACAGACGGCCCGAGTATATAGCAGCGCTTGTTAATATGTCTACATTGTGTCAGAGGAGAGTTAGTTAAGCTTTAGTATTTATTCATACCAACATTTTATTTTGTTTTATTTAAAATAGATGTAATACATAATAATAATAATGTATCAAACATTTAGGTTACGTTAACTTAAACACTATAATTATTAAATGAAACAACTAAATCAAATCAAAATTAAAACTTTAAACTTCACAAAACAAACAATATACTTTATGCCAGCTGCAATAAATACATTTAATTCATTCAGTAGAAGCACCTTTCCAGCAAAAAAGTTTCAATCGATTGATTCTTAAAGATGACGTGTTATTAGTGACCGACTTCAGGTCAGTTGGTAACTTTTTAAAAATCAAAACGGCCTGATATTTTGCGGAGTGCTTATCTACTTTGAGCCTAGTGTTCAGGGAATGAGGCAAATCCTTCCGTCTTGTTGCTGTCAACTGTTTTGTTGCTTGTAAATGTTTTATATCTATATATATAAAAGAAGTCCTGACTGACTGACTCATCAACGCACAGCCGAAACTACTAACGCTAGAAAAATGTTTTTTTTACAGTCGGTTACATTTATAAAGTAGGCAAGGAATAAAAAAGCATTTTTCGAAATTCATCCCCTAAGTGGGTAAAACAAGGACTGAAAGTTTGTATGGGAAACGTAAAATCTTTGGACTTAGAAAGTTGAAATTTCGTGAAAAGATTGTGTGTTTAAAATTAAGAAACTTATATTCTTGATTTTTCGAAATTCATCCCCTAAGGGGGTAAAACATGGGATGGAACTTTGTATGTGAATCGTGAAATCTTTGGACATAGAAACATGAAAGTTCGCAAAAACATTGTGTGCTTAAAATCAAGAAACTTATAATCTGGATTTTTCGGAATTCATCCCCTAAGGGGGTAAAACAAGGGATGGAACTTTGTATGTGAAACGTAAAATCTTTTGTCTTAGGAACTTGAAATTGCAGAGATTGTGGGTTATGTGTTAATTAATGAATTATGGAGAGAGAGAGAGAGAGAGAGAGAGAGAGAGAGAGAGCGAGAGCGAGAGAGAAGAAGGAGAGAGAGTGGGAGGGAGGGACGGAAGCAGGGAGAGAGGGAGAGAAGGAGAGAGAGATACAGGAAGGGAGGGAGGGAGAGAGAGAGAGAGGGTGGATCGGACGGAGTGAGAAAGGGATGGAGGGAGGAGACAAAAAATAGGTGTCGTAGTAAAATTAACACGTCGGTTTTCTTGTGACGTTAACACGTAAAATTATCGTTCGTAAACCGACTTTACCGACAACCATTTTTTGCTACGCCTTAAAATACTATCCTTTTGAAACGCCGAGGTACCTTCTAGAACATTTCATTTTGGCCAGTGTCGGGAAGTTCGCCGGTCTCTTCTTTTCATAGTCTTGCAGGCGTTGAAATTAAAAGTCCGAGCATTGCCTTCTTATGGAATAATGTTCAATATCCCCATTTTCTCAATCTAAATCTGTTGGTCGCTGAATATCTTCTGAGTATTTACTTACAAATATGAACAGCATCGAAAAACTGTCAGAAAAAAGTTTTCCTCGTTCATATCTCTGTTTTTACCTAAAATCTACGCGGACGAAGTCGCGGGCAGCCGCTAGTTATCAATATTATAGTGCAGCAACATAAATAATTGATATTTTGAAGCTACTTATTAGTAGTTTGCATTACTCTAGACTTTTAATCACATATTACTAACAAGATATGGAACTCAGTTTTCTAATATAGTTTTTTTATCAAGTCCAGGTACTGATTATAACACTGCTATTGTAGCTTAAAGTAGTTATAAGTTGGTTTGTTCTAGCCGCCTACTGCATGCGCAGATTATCGTAAAAATTAACGGCTTTACCCGTGCATTCACTACTCAATATTAAGAAAGAAATGTTAAGTACATAGAGTGAAATAGCAAACCATGGTTATGGCTTAGGGAGAGGAAGCTCATGGGTCTAATATTCTACAGGGTGACTGGAAATTCGCCGTATTCCTTCAAAGGGGTTATTCTATGGTTCATTTGCAATGATTTAAGTCCAGTCAACTAGGGGTCAAAACTCATTGGTTTTCAAGTTATTGGAGTTTTTAGATTTTTTTTGGAAAATACCCGCCTATCGACCTACAAGTGGTATTTTTATACAAACTACTTCAATTTGGATTAAAAAAAAACATTTTCTTTTAGCCAATGAGTTGCTAATTACGATAAATAACAAAAACATGCAAAAAATGCAAAATTTTACAGAAAAAAAAGAATTTGAAGTCACCAGTACTTGATTTTATTTCCAAATTTTGTAACATTTTAACACATAACTTTAAAAAAAGGTAGGACACTTGACGTACAAATTACAGAAATAAGTTTCTAAGTTCATAAGCTTTCTAAAAAGGTACAATGGTTGACATTTTTAGCTCAATTCTTAAAATTATTATTAATAATAGCAGAGCCGGTCTTGACTTAGCGTACTTGGCCCTTAATCGGTTCGGCGACACAAACAAACTAATTAAGGGTCATCAGGTTAATTAGTTTGTTAATCACTTTAAATTTGTTTCTGCGTGGGCTTTATTTGCCTTATCTTATCAATTTTTTATGGGCTGGCGGTAATTTCTATGGGGTGGGGTTAGGACTAACCGAGGTTTAAATAATCTTCATGTGTAAGTAATCAGTTATTCCAATCCGGACGACTGATAATTAAGTTTCTTTCTCAAATGGCTGCTTACCAATTTGCGGAATACGCAGATATCTTTTATTGTTACGGGCTCTGTGACGGTGATGCCGCTGCAGCTAGAAGAGAGTACCAACGTCGTTTCCCTAACCGCCGTTTACCACACGTAAGCGTGTTTGGTACAACGTACCGTCTTATTCGGGAAAATGGAACTGTTAAACGCCGCCAAGCCGATGCCGGAAGACCTCGACATTACGATCCTGCTGAAGAAGAACAAATCCTCCAGATTTTCCGGGCAGACGGCACTACCTCGACGAGAATCGTAGCTAACCAGCTCGGTCTGTCTCAGTGGAAGGTATGGTTTACCCTCCACTCAGCTCGGCAGTATCCATATCATTACACTCCAGTACACGCAATTGAAGAGGGAGACCCTGCAAGAAGGATGGATTTCTGCAGATTTGTAATCAATGCTGATATCGAAGATCCCGAGTACCTGAGAAGAATCTTGTGGACAGATGAATCCAATTTCGACCGCGATGGGATAACAAACTACCACAATCTGCATTTTTGGGCTCCTAAAGGTCAAAACCCAAGGAAATCAAGCGAAGGAGCTCATCAACAAAGATTTTCTTTAAACGTGTGGATGGGCATTGTGCACAATCATTTGATCGGACCCTTCTTTCTACCCGCGAGATTAACCGGCATCGCGTATGAAAATTTTTTGAGAGATGAAGTACCCATGCTACTGGAAGATGTGCCACTTGCGACGAGACAGAATATGGTTTACCAACACGATGGCTGCCCTGCTCATTATTACGGGGGTGTGCGACAGTGGCTGGATCGAAACTACCCAAGAAGATGGATTGGTCGAGGAGGACCAATCCCTTGGCCAGCCAGGAGTCCAGATTTAACTCCGTGTGATTTCTACATCTGGGGTCACATGAAGGCGTTGGTCTACGACCGACCGATACGTAACGTAGAAGAGTTACGTCAAAAAATTTTGGCAGCTGCACAAAAAATTAAAGAAGAGCTTTCAACGCGAGTTACAATCACTGAAGTACGAAAAAGGCTTCGTGCTTGCATACGAAACCAAGGCAGGCAGTTCGAGCAAAATTTGTAATTACAAACTGGTTTTCCTTTTTAAAATTAAATTATTATTATTATTTTAATTTTTGTTCTTTCCCCAGTTTCTCCTTATCTTACCTTACTCATCAAGTCAAGTCCTCAGCCTGCTCTGCTATTATCATTAATAATTTTAAGAATTGAGCTAAAAATGTCAACTATTTTACTTTTTTAGAAAGCTTATGAACTTAGAAACTTATTTCTGTAATTTGTACGTCAAGTGTCCTACTTTTTTTTAAAGTTATGTGTCAAAATGTTACAAAATTTAGAAATAAAATCAAGTACTGGTGACTTCAAATTCTTTTTTTCCTGTAAAATTTTGCATATTTTGCATGTTTTTGTTATTTATCGTAATCAGCAACTCATTGGCTAAAAGAAAATGTTTTTTTTTTTAATCCAAATTGAAGTAGTTTGTATAAAAATACCACTTGTAGGTCGATAGGCGGGTATTTTCCAAAAAAATCTAAAAACTCCAATAACTTGAAAACCAATGAGTTTTGACCCCTAGTTGACTGGACTTAAATCATTGCAAATGAACCATAGAATAACCCCTTTGAAGGAATACGGCGAATTTCCAGTCACCCTGTATACTTCGTTCGCGGGGAACAAAAAGTCATAACCCCTATTTTTTTCTTTAGCGTAATCGAGTAAAAAGTATCCTACAAGCATTTATCCGTGTTCCAAAAAATCGTTAAGTCGATGTGGCCTGATGAAGCCACAACGACAGCAAACAACCATTAAAAAAATGTTTCAATAACCGCCAAATACTCTATTTTTTAATATCTTCAATGTACATATATTTTATTTTTAAATTATCAAATCAAACATTAAAAAATATATTAAGATAATTAATGTAACAAGGTACGAATGTTAAGAGATCAATAAATTAATAACAACTAATTAAACTATGATTATTAAAAATTACTTAAAATATTTGGTCCCTTCGGTAGGGTGCCCATGACACAGGCAGCATTCCCGCGCTGTATGGCTATTGAGAGCCTTTGTGCGAGAAAGCTGCCTGCGCGTGGGTCCCCTGTTGCCTCCCTCAGACGCTTACTCAATTCCTTGTGGAGCCCGCGTGCACCCTGACCCCACGGGCCAAGTGTCTCGACGCCAAAGGGTATAAAGTCGTATTGGGCGCCGAGACAACTGTACTTCCTAATCTTTATTTGCTCCCGGGCGTCCGCCGCCGCACCCGCTCGCCTGCTCGTGGCCGAGAGGTAGGACGCTGCTAGTGTGTCGGCGCATGTCGCGTCCCACACCAGCGCGCGGCCCATCCTCCACGGTATCAATGACATCCCGTCAGGGCGTTTGCCATCGTCCCGCGCGATCTGTGGCTCAAGGACAGCTGGAACGTTGGCGCTGACAAGTGCCCTTCTCAGGATGTCATTGACAGAAGCATGGCGAGAGTGGCGGCCGGCACCCGAGGAGCAAACAAGCCCGTGGTGGCCGAGGCGGTTCACACTGGCACCACAGGAGGCGCAGGCATGTCCTTCGCACACGTCAGCACCAAGTCGAAGATCCGCCGCAATGCGAAGTGTGTTGGGGTCGATGTATGTTCCTGTATTGGGACATGGGTAGGCGTGCAACTAGTGTCCAGATTTTGTCCGGGACACTGCCAGCAGCCTAGCCTGGTCTTTGCCGGAGGAACTGTGAATGAGAGTGTTTAGGGTGGCGTCTGATACTATGGTATCCCAGGCCCTTTGGTTTTTGGGTGAGTCCGGTAAAATTGGGTTCGGTCCAGCCAGCCAGGCGTTCTTAGCCTCAGCCAAGCACGCGATCTCGCAGTATGCAGTCGTATTGACTTTGAGAATTTTACCTGCGAGATCGGAAGTACTATAGATTGAGGATAAGAACGCCGGTAGGGCAATACTGGAAACTTGGCGGGTACCTAAACCACCGTACCTTATCGGTAGGGAAGCTTGGGTCCATGCCTGTTCGCTGAGACTAATATTAATTATGGATTCAATTTGGAATTTTAAAGATAAATCTATGGGTCGAATTAGGTTGGGGAATTTCCAGATAGGGCAGCAGCGGAGCAGGTACGTAAATTTAGGAATGAGCAAACAGAATTTTAGGATAAACAGGGCAGAATGGCTACTGATTTTGATTAAACGTTCGGAGTGGTTGCTGAATTTTGAAAACGAATTGCTCAAAAGCGGGGGGATGGCCTCGTCGAAGATGGGCGAGCCAAGGAGGAACAGATTCTCCTTAGATAAAATTTTGATGTTAGGTGCCAAAGTATTAAAATTTTGATGTATTTGAAAAGCCAGGGAGGTGTTAACATTTTCGGAGATGTACAGTTCACATTTATTAAAATTAAGTTCCAGACCAATAGATTTGAATTTGTTTTGAACTCCTCCAGAATTAATTATTTAAAACTTTATAATAGTATATAACTATGTATAAAAATAATGACTATTAAGGTACCGTATCAGTTTACTGATGTGGTCCAGGCGGCATTCCGTATAAAAATTATAAAGACCAAACAAAAACAATTTGTAATTGTCATGGTTACTCGCTTAGGTACACTTTTAATTTTTTGACGTTAATTTTTACATCGCTAATGCAAAATTAAAAACCAAAATATAAACACACTAGCTTCTGCCCGCGACTTCGTCCGCCTTTAATTCGTTTATCGCGGATAAGGATATTTTTCCGGGATAAAAAGTAATCTATGTCCTTCCCCGGGACTGAAACGTCTCCATACCAAAATTTATCCAAATCGGTTCACCGGTTTAAGCGTGAAGAGGTAACAGACAGACAGGCAGACAGACCCACTTTCGGATTTATAATATTAGTATAGATTATAAAATAACTAAACAAGAGTGCCATCAGCGGCGAGCAGGGCTCGAGCTACCGGTGGTTAGGGCTGAACAGAGAGGAATCTCCTGACGATACGCGCCGTGTCCAGGATTACTGCCTTTTGTATCTGACGCTTGGTATTTTATTGGTTGAGAGTTGAGTGTTGTGTGATGAGAATCAATATTTGTTACTGAGTCGTAAATGATTCCATGTATAAGTATAAAATATATACCTTTACTTATAGTCGTCGTCTTTATTCGATCAGTCCATTTGGTTGGAGAACGGCCTCTAGCTCGTTCATTCGTATTTCCAACTGCGATCAACTTCTCCAAACTTTCATCACCTCTATACATTATGTGACGGATTTAGATTTTTAATTTACGTTTGGCGGTCCAGGGTACCCTCATCATGCGTCTCCAGCACCACATCTCCAAAGCATCTATCCTCTGCTTCTCTCGAGCCCGTATTGTCCACATCTCAACTCCATATCGAAAAATGGGGAATACCAAAGCGCATATCAACCGCATTTTGGTGTTTATTGATATTTCCCGTTTCATATTTTGTTCAGGCGGGTCATAGCGTCCTTGGTCATACCGATGCGTCTCTTTATTTCCGGTACGCAGCTGCCGTTATTGTCCACTTGGGCACATAAATAGATGTAGTGATCTAGTATATCTATGCCCGGTATGATGTTCGTCGTGTTGTTCAGGAATCCGGCAGGAGTTCAAGAGTCAACTAAAGTCCTCATCTTCCACCAAGTTTTGCTCAGTCGTAAGGGACGCAATGGACAGAACCAGATGGAGGCAAATCATCCACTCCAGGGGTAAAATATCAGTGATGATGACCACGATCCTCAGTCATGAGAGAACGACAAGAGATGATTATAGTCGTCGTCTAGTACTCATTATATAAGCCTTACTGAGCTTACCATAGGACCTGTTTGATTTATGTAAAATCGATCCGATTGAAAAAATATTGTTCATGGAACGAATGTAAAGTTACGAATAACGATTAATTATAGTCAAGCTACATAAAATCTAAATTTATATTGTTATACATTAAAAAGGGAATATTAAGGCCTATCTCTTCATGATCTATTAGTATTAAAGACTGAATGCATCTGTAAATGTCGAATGTCGACCATTTGTCAGGCGTAATTAGCCGTTAACGTTAACAAATCATTGTGAAATTCAGTCCAAGAACGTTAAGTTGCAACAAAATGGAAATTACAAATACAAATGCTTTTAACATTAAGTATGTCCTTTGTATACTATTCCGCGTCAAACCACTTATTAACTACAGTGCATAATCTCCGGTGCATAATTCGTGGGACTTAGTTAACTCGTTTTATAGAAAGCAACACTGCAGCAATGGAAGGGCACAAGCGGCCTTATGTTATGTAAACCGACAGGATATGCCTTAACTAACAAGCGAAAGCGTTTTCTGAGCATAAACAAATGAAAAAAAAATCGACGATACTGGACTTGAACCAGTGCCTTGAGCCAGACCGGGGCAGCACGCTCTGAGCTAATCGTCCATACCAGTAGTCGACGAATTTTGTCATCTGTTCTTGCTTATGGATCTTTGTATGGTAAAAAAAAAAGTATAATGAATCAAGTTAGAAAAAGCGAGTTAACAGGGCATTCAAAGGTTGGCAACGTATGGGCGATTCCTCCGGTGTTGTACATATCCATGGGCGACGATGACTTCTTTCCATCAGGTGGCTCGTCTGACAGTTTGCCACTCATTACATAAAAAAAGTGAAATGTTAAGAAGTACTGAGGAATAACATTGACCTTCAAAAGATATCTGGCCCGACTTACGAACGACTTTTGAAGCGTTTTGGCCTATTACAAGTGAACTTTTAGATCGCTACTTATAGGTCCCAGGTAAAAACCTATGAAGAGTTTTTATAACTTATATACATATTTATATAAGTACTTATACTACGACCTGGTTATGGTTGTTAGAAACCAGTGGCCGTAGAAAGTTAGCTACCGTTTGCTGTGGAAGTTTTTGATGGAGTCATGTTCAGCAGTTCATGGGTTGAAACGATGAAGATGATGATAACTCAATACTGGTAATGACTGAGGAGGACATAATAATTGAATATATCCATGCTACTCTTGGTCTAGTTTTCAGGTGTCTTGTTGCGTGTCAGTCCAAGGTAACTTGATCTACAAAATTTAAGATTACCTACTGTGTCATAGTAAAAGAGCATACTCAGAAAAAAATAAAAATACGTATGAAAATAATAAATAAGTATGGCACAGAATACATGCTTACGTTACTTCCTGCACTGGCTCGATTTTTTTGATTGATAATGCTGAATATCGGCTAGCAATTTTGCTGTTACCGTAACTATATGTTGTGGCGGTGGAGCTGCCGCAACAGCTCTCGGCACCACGTGTCGGTGACTGCCATGCTCGAGTGCACGACAGTCGGAGTGTACCTAGCTATTTTCTAGCCGGTCTATGTCATGTCAGTTGTCAGTGGCCTTAGCTAAGGACATTGGGTTTTATTTGGGGCTTTTGTGGAATAAGATGGGTATGGGATGACGTGTGGGGGACCCGTGTATTAAGATCGCGGTGGACGACCCCGCCTGCGGGGCCGCCGGTGTCCGTGTCCGTATCCGTGTCCGTAATCATTCTGTGGGTTTCGGAATATGTCAATGTTCCGGTCAAAGTAATAGTCAGCAACATGGTTGATGGGTTCGTCGTCTGTGTCCGAGTCGGAGGAGTCTTCCGGGTACCATCTTTTGATGGTAGCCGTGATGACGTCATCCGGGTCGGATAGTATGTGTCGCGGCCTTCTGATTAGCCTTCTGACGGCTAGTCTGAAGGCGCTTTGGTCAGTGACGGTCTGTAATAATTGAGCCTGATCATTTACAAGATTCTGTATATGATCATCTAAGTATTGTGGAATAATTTGAAAGTCAGCTTCAACCGGAATGTGGGCCGGGACATAGTCCGCCGCGTTCCTAATTAAAGGATTCGGGTGAGAGCTGGCTTTCTCAAAATATGTGGTAGATAAATCTTTGAGATAGGTATGGATGGTGGACATCTCTGCATCATGATGTAGGGATAAGTTTGAGACGAACCACTGTGCACCCGTGGCACGCCTCAGAAGTTTTGGATAACCTGAAGGGGCTTGAGCTGCACTTCGCCCACATGAGCGAAAGCAGGGGTACAATAGGTCAGTATTGGCCTTACACAGGTAATATACAGGAGGAGTTTATTTTTAAAACTCATCCTGCTCCGACTACCCACCATCGGACTTAACCTGCCTAAGACGAATGCCGCCCTATTTCTAGCCTCCTTGAGGTGAATTTTGAAGTTATGTTTCCTATCTAGGGTGACTCCTAGATATTTAACTTGATTTTTCCAAGGTATGGGCTTATCATGCATTACTATAGGGGCTAAGTTCTCATGAGGTAATTTCGCAGATCTGCGAAAAATGATAGCCGCGCTTTTCTCCGGGTTCACCTGGATTCTCCAGAGGTTGCACCAACAACCTAGGTCATCGGTAGCTTCCTGGAGATCCTTCCTCATGGTGATGAGGTTGATGTTCGAGGTGAAGAGGGTAGTATCATCCGCAAAGAGAGCTATATCTACATTTGGGTGCTTGGGAATATCATTAGTGAAAAGGGAGTAAAGGGTCGGCGACAAGACCGACCCTTGCGGTACGCCCGCTGTAATGGGGTGAGGGGAGGATAATGATTTTTCCACTTTATATCTGAAGGAACGATTGCTGACGCACAAGGCGATCGGGCAAGCCTATCCGATATAACTTGTATATCAGACCAGCATGCCAGACCTTGTCTAATGCCTTTGCTACGTCCAGGAAGATAGCCCCAGTTTTACGACCACTGTGAAGAGCATAACCTTGACGGTTTTCAAATTCAGCCAGCACATGCTCCGTGATACGGTGCACTTGCTGGACACATGAGTGCTTAGCTCTGAATCCAAACTGTTCGTCCATGATGACATTATTGTCATCAATGAAGTCTTTGATTCGGTTCAGCACTATTCTTTCATAGAGTTGACCCAGCGAAGATAGCAGGCTGATGGGCCTGTATGACGTGGGTTCAGTTTTATTTTTCCCAGGCTTGTGAATGCCAATTACTGTGGCTTGCTTCCAGGAACCAGGGAAGTGAGAGTTTTTGAGTGCAGAGTTGAATATCTTGAATAAGAAATTTCTCTGTTCATGAGATAGGAGCTTTAAAATGCGATTTGAGATGCCATCCATGCCCGGAGCCTTCCGTATGTGGAGGCTTTTGATGAGATTGTTTAACTCATCAGGGGTGACTGGCCTTAGGTGGTCTGATTGGAGTTGCGAGTTGGATAACCTAGAGACCACGTGGTTGGTCCAGGTTATGTGCTCTTCATCAATGAAGAGCCTACTCGGAGAGCATTGTTCGGATAGACTGTCAGCCAAGCACTCCGCCTTTTCCTCGTCGTCAAAGGCAGGGGTAGCCTGGCCCGGTCTCTCCAATGGGGGCATTGATTGTACCGATTCTGATTTCAGAGATTTCGCTATTTTCCAGTACGCTGTGTGACTGGGCGCTATCTCAGAAATCAGATCTTGGAAGCTGTTCGCCCGAAAATCTGCAATCTTCTGACGGACCTCGCGTTGCAAGGCCCGCAGATTCCTGCGATTATCGGGCGAAGGGACCCATGCTGTGTGCCTAAGAAGGGCATTCTTTTTCCTCAACAGTGCCTACAGCTCCGCTGGGAGGGACCGACGGTGGATATCCTCCGCCTGCACCTCCCGCGAGGCCTCACGGACTACCGTGTTGAGGTAGCTGTTGAGGGAAGAGATGGACACTGACAGGGGTCAGTGTCGTCGGTTGTGTCCAGAGTGCCAGAAAGAGTGAGATCAGAGGGTGTCTTTAGGAGACCTTCCTCGATCTTCACCCAGTCCACTATGGACTTGAGTTCGGGTGGGTTACTTGTGTCTGCGCCGAGTTTCAGTAACACGGGCAGGTGATCAGAATCTAACTCGTGGATCACCTCAATCAAACGGAACTTGAGGTTCACATTTGACAGAAGGGCCACGTCCATGATGTCTGCTTTGTAAGTGTCTACTGGAGGATAATGTGTAGGTTCTAAGGGGGCTATGAGGTCAAAGGAGAGACCGTTGATCATTAAATGAAAGAGTCTATTTCCATTGGCGTTGTTGGTGTTACAACCCCAGGAAGTGTGTTTCGAGTTAAGGTCCCCAGCCACTATGACCGAGGGACCCAGACTAGCTAGTGTGTCGAGATCCTCTTTGAGTAAGGAGCTCGAGGGAGATAGGTAGGCTGAGACATTTACTATTGGGGCGTGTCCTTCCACCGAGATCTTACACACCGAGGTTTCAATGTGTTGGTAAGCTCTGGTGGGTTAAGGGCACAGCAATGGAGGTTCCTTCTATAGAAGATCATGGTAAACCCCCCCCCCCCCCCCCCCGAGGGTATCACGATCGTTTCGAATGCCGATGTAATTTGGGATATGGAAACTTTTTATAGGGGGTTTATAAAGGGTCTCTTGGACCAGGAGAATGTCGACTAAATGGCCATAGAGGAACTGAGAGATCTGATCTCTCATTCCTCTAAGGCCATTAGCGTTAAAGAACGCTATGATGAGCGAGGTGGGGATGAACTTCCCAGGGACCGTACTATCCATTTAGGATGTGGGACGGGTTCTAGTCAGCCCTGGCGGCCTCATGCTGCGCCAGGAGCTGCAGAACACGGTCCCCATCCACCGCCATCTCGGCTTCCAAAGCAGTGAGATGCGTCCTATGGGCACGTGCTCGCTGCAGTGGTTCCGAGTCTGGCTGCGGGGGGACCTGGTGGGGCTGGAATGGGCTCTGAGGGTGGTAATAGGCCTCTACACCCAGCTGTGCTGGGTTGTAGAGATCCTAGTAGGGATGGCCCCTATATTGTTGGGGGCTTTGGAACTGAGCCATGTAGTTGGCGTTACTGCCGGTAGCTGGGGGGGACCTTAGGGACGGGAAGTCCCTGAGGTTTGCTATCGGGGGAGGGGGGGGGGGGAAAGGGGGGGCTGCGTGACCATTAGCAACCTGGGCCGCCTGAGCGGCATTCAGAGTTGCTGTTGCCAGCTGGCGACGAGGGCGCGGAGCTGCAGGGTATGACCTGTAGCTGGCCGGGTGCCCCTGCTGGCGGCAGTTCACACAGGCCACCTCTTGGCCCACGGGACGGTCGCAGTTGCTGGTGGAGTGGTCGCCCAGGCACTTTACGCACCTGGGTCGCGCAAAACAGGTTCTAAACGAGTGCCCCCACACCTGGCAATTACGACATTGTGACACTGCGTTGGTCAATCGTGGCTCTTCCACCGTCACCTTCAGCATCAAGACTTCCATGATGAGGAAGATCTTGCGCCTGGTGTCAGCGTCACTGGCTCAATTACCCGAAGTAGATCTTCGCCTCTGCTACCAGAGGGCGCCAATTTTCTCTGGTTTGAGCTATATTTGGGAGAAAACAGAGCACCTGTCACCTGCATGAAAAGAATATATGCTAAGTCTAAATATTGTGAGGGTTACCTACCCACATAAAATCGTGTAACCGGCAGTATCATTAATCATCCTAGCCAGCCTATATTATATACGTACCACTCTACTACAGGCCTAATGTATGTGACCGGTTGTATGCAACAGCAACCCTTGTGTATTATACCACCAGCCAACGGCGAAATGTTCTATCAACACTCGGAGCTTCTCAACAAAGGCTGTGTTAGAGGATACGCCGAGCGTTAGAATACGCTTTGTCGACTTTACACCGTGTTTGCATTGGACTTGTTTTAGAAGCTTTTGAATTACTATGTTCATTTTGAATGTACTACTAGCTTTTGCAGCTGTTTATATTGTTGTCTAAGAAAATAGTTAACATGATGTCTATTTTAAGGTTATTTCAACGTTTCGCTAGAAATTAAGTTCTACGAAGTGTGTTATTCAGCACTTGCTATACATACACTTGTATAAGACCTCGTCTCACTGACGTTTGCGTTGCAGAAATGTATGACTTGTATTTTAGAGGCTACAGTTGACCAGTCGGCTAGCTTACGAGTATACCTGACCCAAAGCGTCTCTATCGCCATTCGAAGTGCGAAAGCAGTGCGCCTTCTGACCTTCTTTCTTTTTTATTACTGGAAGATGCTCACAATCACAACTTCGTTCGCAAAGGAGAAAAAATCATGACTTTCTTTTTCTCTTTAAGCATAGTTGAGTAAAAAGTATCCTATATCCTCGAATTATCAGCTATTTTTGTACCATATTGTTATGATGAAGCCGCAAAGACAAACACATATAAACATACGAAAAATAAAACAGGCCTTTCGAGTCAAGGACTTTCGAATATCCCGTTCCACTTTTTTTTTCATATTTTCAATGTAGGTACAACAGCAGCAATGACAGGAGACTTGCATGACATTGAAAATAGTAGGTATGCACTAGCGCCTATAATTAGTGGCCTACACTTCAAGACCCCAGTCACAACTTTTTTAATGAGCTTGTAGGTGAAGAACATAAATAGGAGAATAACATTGCAGTTTGCATTTAGACAAGTTGTTTAATTCGTTTTGCAAAGACCTTTTGAGTAGCATCACAGTTTTAGACCTATTATTTTTTCCAGGAATAGTTTTAAAGGCCGAGCTAGAGTTTCTAATAAAATTAACTATGTATGTGTCTGTAGCAATATAGACGAAAATGGCAATATGTCCGTTAGTACATTCAGTTTTACTTTTTCAACAATATTATTAATTTAGTTAGAGATAAGGTCAATTTACGATATTTTCGGTTTTCTTTTCAACAGTGGTCTCCTCTCGGGAAATTCCGGTAGACTGAGACTTGTAAAAGTGCCCTGGCCGCCTAATTACTTACGGAATAATTTTCGTTATTTCGTTTGAAAATGGTAATAAAAAACAATAACCCTCCTTTTTTATGGTTCCGCACCAAAAAATTGAAAAAGGAACCCTTAATGGTGCAACCCTGTCTTTCTGTCTATGTGTCCGACAATTACAGCGCTATATATCACAAACAACTTATGTTAATTTAAACTTAGAATAGTTAAGTTATAAACATGATTATCGATATCGTACTGCATTTTTTTTTACTATGTAAATTCTAATTATAATTAAGTAACCATTGCTTGTAAACTATAAATGATTATTTGAATTATGAGAATTTTATAAGATTATTTTACGTATAACTAAGTTAAATAATAATTAATTAACTATTGATATATGTTTGCTATGCCCTACCAGGATTTATGTACTTTACTTTGCTTGCTATGTTTTATACGTACATGACTGCAAATAAATTGAATTGAATTAACCCAAATTTAAAAAATCTACGAAAAATTAGCAATATGAGGAAAGCCAAAAACTAAAATTATAATGTGATATGCAATAAATGATTATGATTATGATTATGATTATGATTAAAACTAGCGACTAGTAGGTCAAGAAGAAGCGCTTTAATATGATTCCTATCATATGAAAGGGCTCATTGTTTTACTGTTGTTTAATTTTGTTTGAGAATGTAGAAAAAAATACCACCTACCTTATCTCCGATCTTTTCTTAGCAAAAATTCTGCTTTTTTCTTGAATTAAGTACATAATATCACTGTAGGTGCCTAGATTCGTTCGCGGCGATGAATAAGTCATAACCCCAAGTACGGAGACGAAAGAAAGAGCTTTTTCGACAGCATAGTTGGGTAAAAAGTATCCTATAACCATATCTACTTGAACGTCCAAATTTTCGATTTGAGATAAGCCATAAGCTACCAGAGCGCAATTAAATATAAACCGTATTGCATTTAGTTATAAGGTTTAAAATGCTGTGCGATATGACGTCAGTGGTAGATTATGGATACATTACGATGGAGAACTTGGGTTCATACCAAAAGTTTAATAGTCTATTTAACTTCTTTTTTTATATATTCATTATAAAAAAGGGTAGAGCAACTATTTCTGTTGCTTAAATATATACTTACCTATAGTAGCTAGTAACAATTACTTTTGTTGCCATTATACCTATCGTTTAAATTGTAGCTTTAAAGAGTAACTCAGGAGACGTAAACATAACCATGGTAAAATGAGGAACATAATAACAAAAAAAATAAACCGACTCCAAAAAGAAACCACTAAAAGATAAAAAATAGATAATTAAAAGTAAATCTCTTGACGATTCTAACAATGGTCTCAAACGCGGCTAGGATGCATTATTTAATTTTTTCTAGTCGCGTACGAATAATCTGTGAATAATAACTCTTCGAATCATTCTAAAAAGGCATACTTTTTAGATTGAAACATAACTCTATATTGTGTAGCCTATATGCGACTGAACTATAATGAAATATTATACAACTCCGCGCAAAACTATAATGAATTTCATAAACTAATTTTTTTAGCTGTGTTTCATTTACTATAGTTTATGGGTTACTCGTAGAAAAAGTATTGTATAGAATAATTATATAATTAGCTTTTCAACTCTCGCACCTTAATTAGGCCACTCAGCAAACCACGTGGCCTAAACGCGGCACTCGACTGAAAAAGCATACATTATATCACGATTGCATAAAATACTATAATAGATCCGGTGCCTACCTTCCAGCTCCATCATCAAATCAATTCCATGGTACCATTCTCAGAAGAATTATTTCAATTTGCGATAACGTAGTAGTAGCTTAGCTATTTTAATTGGGATATATATTATCGTTGAGGAGTTCCAGTGACCTTCTGTTGTCATCATGAGACCCAGTTCACCGATTTACAGTTTCTGAATGCAAATGCTTATTATGTTACTGAAAATACCAAAATCGCAATATCAATCGCCTACAATTTTTGAGGAATTCCTCTCAATTCCTCATGGATCTGATCATCAGATCTTCACTTAAACTAAGTGGAACCAATGGATGCTCCTTCTTACGACAAAAAACTGAAATCGGTTTATAAAGGACGGAGTTCTGAGGTAACAAGCCTCCTTTTTTGGGAGTCCGTTAAAAAAGTTAATTGACCCAGATATTTCATGTTTACAACTTTACAATACATGGCATATCAATCAGAAGAGATCCGATATATATCTTCGATTCCACAAAATTGACAAAACTGATAAACCTAAAGAGCTGGGGCTATATTAAACGATATATTCATTCAACTTGTGCATGTTGAATCGAGGTCCACTACTGACAAAGCTTCGTATGTTAGATAATAGACCACCAAAATGTAAACTAATCCTCGATCTATCACAATGACGAATTATAGCGGTGGTTATGGTTACACAAATTAAGCGATAAGCAAACACTGTACAAGCACACGCTGAATAAGGGTCCCCTGATGGGAACAAAATACAAAACTGGTGATTTGTATTGGTATAGGTTATGTAGATTGGTATTGGTAAATTAGGTAAGTTGGTAAGTAAATTGTTCAGCGTGCGTCTGCACAGACTGCGTAGATTAAGGGTTGATTATGCCAAGGGAGCCTACTGCCCTAAGTCCCTAACCTAACCTTAACTTACGACTTTAACCAGGATATCTGTTAACAGGAGACCTAAGGTAACAGATGGATTCCTACGGGGAGGAATAGGGTCTTTGGAATGGTGATTTTCTCAATGCCGATCTTCCAGACTCAGAATGATCGATTAAGGCTTAAAGGTAGTCTTCGCCACAGTGAGAGGAACTTAGTCTAAGGGTTGGGTGGGACTATACGCTCAGAGAGTAGCCCTGAGCACGCATAGGTTCGGGTATGGGAAGGTAGTGAAACACCAACGGACACTTGGTATCTGATTTATTTCTAATTCTTACGCTATATATACAAATAACACCTACAGCACACTACTACACATTCATCTTGTGTACTGTACGTGTAAACTGCATACAATGCGTGAACCAGCTATTTTTCTTCATATTTCTCTTAATTTTGATTACTTGCATCTAGGTCGCTAGCCTTGCTTATTGACGCTGATGCAAGTATGTTTTCTGTTCTCTGAACAAATACTAGGCTCTATTCAGATAATGATAGTTAATTCACAAAGCGATCCACTACAACATACGTTATTTACGGGTATATAGAAGGGTACATAGTTTCTTGAAGTCGATTATAAAATAAAAAACCAAAACGAAATAATCAGGTTAGTTCACACGTATTCTTACCCTAATACCTATATATGCACGTACATATTTTAAGTCGTGTTTTGCGTATGGTATGGTATGGAAGTATGTAAGTCCGACACACAATTGGCTGGTTTTTCTGTAACTGACTGAAGTTTACGACAATTTAGGATGAACGTACCTTATTATTTACTAGCTTCTGTCTGCGACTTCGTCCGCCTTAAAATCGTTTATCGCGGATAAGGGTATTTTTCCGGGTTAAAAAGTAGCCTATGTCCTTCCCCGGGACCCGGGACTCAAACTATCTCCATACCAAATTTCATCCAAATCGGTTCAGAGGTTTAAGCGCGAAGAGGCAACAGACAGACAGACACACTTTCGCATTTATAACATTAGTATGGATGCATCTGAATTCATTCGATTCGTATATTAGCTTTCTAAGCATTCACTTACAATTCGTGATAAAATCATGCAACTTATATATCCAGTAATAAATCTAAGCATCTAAGTAAAATACTAACAAAAATAATGTACCGCTATTATGGTATACTCGTACACAAATACCCTATGAAAATATAACTGTCGGCAGTTTTTTCCCGCAGTACTTCAAAACTTACAAATTACTGACATTTGATTCCCTTCCACACTCGGATATGTAATTCAAAATCATTAATTTCCTTATTTATCCTCCTTTTACACTTGTACGTAACTCACGTACATATAATACCTACTACAATGAGGCATACAAATTATCGCTTGCGCCGCCGTCTGAGTGTTTTAAATCAGAAATACCGAATTTGTATTCGCATGCTCTTTAATAGGGACCTTATTGAGAAAGCGGTACAATTCAAGATGGGAAAGGTGAGATGTTGCAGTTAGAGGTTTTTGCTTTCGCCGCGGGGTCAGTGGTCGAGGTATAACTCGCTAAGACATGATCATGACTCGTGGGCTTATGCTCCACACCTCGTTACGTGTTAACAGCCACATTCGCTCACGACGCCATGTTTATCCGGCGAACTTCAAAATGCCTCGCCCTCCGCTCATGACGAAAGCGTAATGGTGCCTACGTGATAGGGTAAAACCATTGATTTTGACGCCATATCGACATAACTGTTATGAGAGCTTACGTTCCATTTACGGGTGTTGACGTTGAGTAAGATGTTAGGTTTTCGGTCCTTGTTCCTTATTGTACAATTTAGATCTTGTCTAATCAAAGTTCTTGATAGAAACTACTACTTGACAGGAAGCATGTGACAATACGCTCTGATCAATACAGTGTAACACAAACAGAAGATCTCGCGAAATTTGAAGTTCAAGATTTAATCATATATCTATGAAATGCCTGTTCATTGAAGATATTAAAAAAAATATTGCTAAAACTGTTTGGAGGTCACTGAATTGTTTTATTTTTAATGTTTGTTCTTGTCGTTGTGTCTTCATTACGCGAAATCGGCTAAACAGATTTTATCAATTTTTGGTACAGGGGCGGGTAGCTGGGTATCAACAGATGGTCATAGGATACTTTTCACCCGACTACGCTGTCGATAAAAGAGGGGTTATGACTTTTTCTCCTACGCGAATGAAGTTAATATATACAAGATATAGAATAAACAAGAAGGCCCACCTTCTTGTTTATTCATATATAATAGATTATTAGACCCATGCCATGCATCCTCTCCCTATGCCATAACCGTGGTTTGCTATTTCACTCTATGTACTTAATATTACTTTCTTAATATTGAGTAGTGAATGCACGGGTAAAGCCGTTAATTTTTACGATAATCTGCGCATGCAGTAGGCGGCTAGAACAAACCAACTTATAACTACTTTAAGCTACAATAGCAGTTTCAATAACAAAATGGATATGTTTCATGTCGTTTGTGGTGGCCAGTAGGTTAATACAAAATTATAAACGATATTGTAACTATTATTTTTTATAATTGTTTGATCGTTGATCAGTTTTATAGCAGACATTAATAGTAAGTAATAAATCAACGTGACTTACGTGTTATAACGGCGACCTTGGTTTTGAAACCCCATTTCAGTATGTAGGTTGCTTTTGAAGATATTTGATTACGAATTTACTTCAAACAACGTAAATTTTAAAAGTTCACGTAACGTTCCTCGTTAAATCTTTCCGGGGAACTGATGAAGGTTCGACCGTAAATTTACAGTGAATTTTTTACCAGGAGCTAGAAAATGATGTAAAAATACTCAATTTATTTTCCAATATATTAATTTGGTTAAATGTAGGTAACCGATTCTTACTTCCGTAATGATCGGTCAGTCACTGAATTTTAATGGTGAAGTAAAGCGAAATGATATTTATTGGTCTTGAATGTGCTATCATTTCTTACAATAAAATTAATAGTACGATTAAAGATACGTCCATCCATTATTTTCAAAGATGACATTCAAAGCTTGGTTTTTAAAGACATTTTTAACAAGTTTGTAAAAGATAATATAATTCTCTCGACTCGACTTTCTATTGGTACGCATATCAGACATAAAATTTGACAATTATGTCTATATCATCAAATTTAGTTTAATTTCCTTTTAGAATTTTAACAAGAATTAAGGCAAATCAGTATTCAATTAAGTAAGTACTACCATCAGTAAATTCTCGCTACTAAAGTAAAAGTAAAAACTCTCACGCCATTTTTTTGCCCTTTAAATATTTTTCTGTGATTGTAAATGTAACAAGCTCATTTAAAAATATATTTTCAATTCTAAAACTACATTTATTCTAGGCAAAGTTATCCAACTTATCCATTTATATATATTCTGCTGAATGAATAATATCAATCGGGAGCAGCTAGCTATGTTTAAACAATTGTTATTCAAATTTATTACAGAGTTCAAAATTTGTCTACATTTTACTAGTCGACAAATTAAAGTGTACAGTCGGCATCAAATAATCGTTAGCATCCAAAACGCCAAAAATAAAAAATGCTTTCTTCTTTTGGGTCTAAAGATGTTGACGATATATTTGGCGCTTTGGATGTTACATACTATTTAACGCTGACTGTACATATAGACATGTGCCAGAAGTTAGTTAAATTTAAATGTGCAGAATAGAAGAGAACACAGAAAGCGGAAAAGCTTCCAAAACGCCGTGAAATCAAATAAGATAATATGCGTGTTATAATCCGTTAAAATTGTGATTTAAATGAGTGATAAACAGAAGAAAATAAAATAAGAGAATAATTTAATTTAATCATTTAGGTGCTCTCTTTGTATCGTAGCTCCATGTGCCGTGATTGACACAATGATCGATTTGCTCACAAAACATCGCTCCTCGCCAGCTTTTAACCTCGTTTAGTTCCCGACTTAGAACGTTTGTTACATTACCGTCTATTAGCCATTGTTGACGTCCATATTGCTTATTATCTGTATATATTTCCATTCAACATTTAAATTCACTGAATAAATTTTAGTTTTTTCTTCGTAGTTGTTATCGCATCAAATCAGTGCGAGGCAAACAAAAGAATAAGTTACTTTGACCAATTAGCCAATAGCGTATAAAATATCATCAGTATCATCACCATCAGCTAAAAGACTTCCACTTCTGGACAAAGGCTTCTCTGAAAGGCCACCATGACCGGTCTTGCCACCACGATTTCAGGGACCTTACCTTATTTTTAACTCTTTTTACATAGTTAAAATGACAAAGTATAAATCTGTTATTAAATCAGACTAGTAGTTTTCGTATGTCTCATGCAATTTTCAATAACAAAATCTACCTCACAATCAATTTTTATAGCAAGCGTAAAATATCATTCAAAAAATCTGGGAAGGAAGGGTTACTTCGGTAATTAAATACTTAATATAAATCTATGCTCTATTGTTTAAATGTTGCCATAGCTAATTTGTTTTAATATTTAGTTTTAGATTTATCCATTATCACAACCCAACAAGACGCGTATAAATATGATTTATTTAATTACCTTTCGTTGGTAATTTTTCGACGTTTCGGACGTCGCGTTACGTCCACACACGGGTCTCGACACACGCGGTTAAGCTCCGTTTTGTTGTGTTGTGATAATGAGTGAAGATCGTTTAAGTTTAAATCAATGTTTACATTCATCCAGTGGGCCTATCATGGTCGCGTTTATCACGCGAGAAATGATATGATAATGCGCCTGTCACTCTCGCACTCACATACGTGTCAGAAGGTGACGGCAGCTATGTCATTTATTTATCGTGTGACAAACGCAACCATCATAGGCCCGCAGTATACATCCTTTATTGAAGCATATATTATAATATAATGATTAAGTATATTTTTTATAGTGCGAGCTATGATTATTCAAAACTTGATTTAATCAGAAAACCTGTAAATTTTATCTCACAACCCTAAAAGACTGTCTTGTTAGTGTTATTAAAACCGTAACAAATGATCTGCAATTTGTGGTTCAATTGATTCGCTATTGGCATTTCCTCGAATTCTTCACAGTCACTGCTCGTCTCCGCCCATTGGTTTTTTATTACTATTTAATGTTTTTGCATGAATCACGATTATATATGTATGTAGGAGTACATTATAATATACTTAGCATGACTATGATCTGAGAAGCTAAAGCATTCACAATCAAAATTATATTGATGTTTAATACATAAAAATAAAAGTCATACACTGCACTATCACGATACAAAATTATGGCGATTGAAATAGAGAAAAAAATAAGAGAGTAAATAATAAATAAAAAAAAATACCAAAAAAATCGTAGGTACCTACTGCAAAGATAGTTCTCTTAGAAGATCAAAACAGAACATACCTCTACAAAAATAGACTTAATTACTAGGGATCGGACGGTAGAGTGCGAATGACATAAGGAACAGGACTTATGATATAATGGAGTAGGTAGCTATCAGTGTAACATATTTTATACAGTCGATAAATTTGTCGATGTCGTCGTGGATAAAATGTCTATTATAATGCCTAAGAAGATAAAAACTTGATCTGCACATTCGAAGATTTCGAGAATATTATTCCACGATGTTCCGTTCAAAAGTTAAATGTACCTACGTACTTAAGTACTTTCTTAAGAAAACAAATTCAGTTCTCTGGCTTTATATTGGGTAAACAATTAATTACCAGGCGACAATATGATTATGATTATATAATTATACCCACTTTTTAAAGACGAACTTCTTCACCATTGATAACCATAAAATAATTACGCAGACATTATATCTACAACGACATCGACAAATTTATCGACTGTATAAAATATGTTACACTGATAGCTACTCCATTATGGCATTAGTCCTGTTCCTTATGTCATTTGCACTCTACCGTCTGATAACTAAAAATTACTGTCCTCATGAACATACGAATCAACTACTAATTATTTACATACCTATCTATATGTATGGTTAATCATGAAAGTTATTGTAAGCAAAAAGTCTAGAACTTGTTGCGTTGCAAAATTTTAATATTATTAAATACAAGCTGCATTCTTAGGCAAAAATCCTATACAAATTTATTTTTAAACAAAAACCTATCACGGCCGCCGGGATATCAATCTTCAATACATTGCTTCCTAAACTACCTAAAACACAGTAAAAGTATACACAAGTACGTTGACTACACAGTTATTTAATACTAGAAGGTGGCCGCAACTTCGTCAGTGATAGAGAAAAAAATTATAACCAACAGGCAACGCACTTGTGACTCCTCTAGTGATGCAAGTGTCTATGGGCGACGGTGATCGCTTACCATCACGCGACCCGTCTGCTCGTTTGCCCCCTATGCCATAAAAAAGCTTGAGTGTAGTCGCATAAAAAGTATCCTATAACCGTCTGTGGATGACCAGCTACCCGTGTACCAAAATAGTTGAAATCAAATTAGCCGTTTTGGGGTGATGGAGCCACACATACACATAAAAAATGTTAAAAAGATATACTTTTGGTTCAATGACCTTCAAATAGTCCGTTACAATATGTTTTTTGTAAATGTCGTCAATATACAGATATTTCATTTTAAGAACTTTATGATCGTATAGATTACTAATATTGATCAATTTATTGTTGCCTATAAATCTACATGGAAAGTATGTTTTACTATAAATTGATTAATCCTGGTTTTGTTGACAAATTAGAATCAAGGCACATTTATATAATGGTGAAAACATCAAATACCTACGTATGTATTTCTTGAATGATGGATTACAATTTCCTTTAAATACGTATCATTTATTATTTAATATACAAGTGAAATGACGGACAATATATTCCTGTTTTCTGATATATATATTCAATATCATAAACAGCTAGTAATCTTTTGGGTTTGCTGGTGTCTCTTACTTACACGTAAGAACTGAGCAATTTACTCATAACATAGACGAAGTTTTATTTTCTCTCAGGAAAATGTACCGTCTCAAAAGGACTTTATAAATACTGTTTGTCGCTGGTTATGTTAGAGCAAGAACAGTAGGAGCAGTGAAGGGACTGATTTCTTTACTTTCACTGTACCGAAGTGGATGATAAACGGCCCTTTATGTTTCGCAGGAGGAGCGTTATTTTACTGCTCTATAAATGAAGATAAGATTACCCCAGCCCCATTTGCCCGTCGACGTCCGCGCCAGCACTCGTTATGTGTTTATTTTCTGATTGATCACCTGACTTTAGTACACTTGGTTGCTAAATACAGTGCGTAACTAAACTGGAATATTTCCATTTTAAAATACTGGTTGTGCTTTAACTGGGTGATTTTGGTGTGAGATTTTTTATGAATAAACATTAGGGGACTATTTCGCACAAATATAACTAGTCCAATGGAGAAGCACAATAAGGCTCGTGTTATGAGTTTTAAGTAATAGACGATGATATTTAATAGAAAAAATACTTATCTACATAGAAACCAGCCTAGACTCGTGAACAAATATTTATCTCATCCATCACACAAGTATTTGTCCTTACCGGGATGTGAACCTAGGGTCTGTCAGCTTCAGAGGCACGGTCGCTACCGGTAAGTTAAATCGGTCGTTGGTAAAATATTAGACAAAAACTTGAATTATAACTTTCAATTACCGGCATCATGTAAATTCTAGTTTCTAGATTTTTTTCATAAAAATTAGAAAATTTAATATCAAGGGAATCCCTTTAAATGCCAAATGCAAATTGCTATTTTCAAAGAAAAATTATTTAGCTACCTAAAGACACCTATAACAACACTTCATTCTTTGATATCAGAAACATTTCTTAGATTTAATTTTGTAGAAGGAGATAAGAGAACGTTAGACCTCGAATTCCAAGTTTTTGTGCAGACAACGGCAACAGGCATTTTCTCTTAGAATTTACTTAACTTTGAGTGTATGCCACAAACGCCGACTTTGGATCATCTTAAGAGTATTCTGCCTGACCAGACAGATATCATAGAAAACAAAAAAAGCAAATATAAGTTTTTCATACAAAACTTGTTTTTGCTGTATTTCGTTTGTTTTTTATTTATTTATTTATTTATTTATTAGGCTCACACAACAAGTTACAGTCGCATAAAAATCAACATAAAAAGCTTAAAGTTAAGGTCTGGACTATAACTCTAAACAATGTGTGCACAGAAAGACTAATAAAATTTAGTGAAAAATTAATCGCTAGAGACAAATTATATAAAATTTCTTAATATTTAGGGATAACAACAATTTAACATTGTGTTTACAGTATTAACTAATTAAACTTTACCTCTTATACATTTGCTTAAAACTAAATGACCTAAAATATTTTTGTTACAGTGTTTTTAAATGAGAGTAAGCTGTTTTTAAAAATGTCCAAAGAAGGATGTTCAGACACCGTTTCATTATACAATCGGCACATTCGTATAATAGGGTTATAGAATATAGTTTTATAAACTAGAGCCAAATAAAATAATATTTTCTTCTGTTTCCGCGATTATTACTCATTGAAATAAAACAACTTAACGGATTATATCGCGTATATTATCTCATTTTAGTTCCCGACGTTTCGGAAGCTTTCCAGCTTTCCATGGTCACGGGTGCACTGAGAAATGACTTTCTCCTCAGTACGCCTCATTTGTGAAATGCTGCTTGGTAAATTATTAGAATAAAATAATTAAGCCCTTCTGGCACATGTGTAACTGTCTTTACAGCTTAGGCCCATCTGGCATGTATTTACACCTTTATTTGTTTTTTCAAAAATGGGTAGTATGCACAAATTGTAACTTTAACAGAGGAAAATACATCTTTTCTCAGTCCACCCATGACCATGGAAAGCTGGAAAGCTTCCGAAATGTCAGGAACTAAAATGAGATAATATACGCGATATAATCCTTTACATTGTTTTATTTCAATGAGTAATAATCGCGGAAACAGAAGAAAATATTATGTACACCAGTACGGACTGGATGTTGCTAACCAAATCAGGCGGTATGAAGACCTCAGGACGGGAAGTTCATTGAATTTCCTTAAAGAATGCCGTGATGAAGATCTCATTCCTACATGCGTGAAAATAGCACCGAAAAAGGACATTTTCGGTAGTGAACGCATTCTCCGCTCAAGAAAAGAGTGACGAATTGCAGTTGATATTGACGGATAATGACTTCAAAAGTATTGTTGAACAAGGCGACAGACGTTACGCATCAAAATTTAAAAGTTGTACACATACGAATAATGCTAAGTTTGACAAGTTGAAATCAAAACGCACTAGGAATGAAACGTTCCGTGGAAGCAATCAAACGTCAACGTCAAACGTCGTTGCACCTGTAGTGAATATTAGCTCGAAGGAACTTTCTAATTCTCAAACCTTGCTTCTTAAAAAAGGGCTTAATTATGCTGTTACTCCACGGAATATCCCTATTGAACCGATTATACTCGGTGTGGAAGATTGTCTGATCCAAAATCATATGCGTAAGGAGGATTTGGAGGCCGTATGCGAGGAATTTTAAGACGAGCGAAGTCTCCTAAAGTTAACTTAGCCAGAACTGAATTCAACGCTTTGTAGAGCTTGCGTGAAGACCCAGACATCACCATTCTTCGGACTGACAAGGCGACGGTTGTTATGGATACAAGTGATTACAACCAGAAAGTGGAAGTACTTTTGTCAGACCCTACAACATACAAGCTTGTTAAGCGAGATCCAACGGTGAAAGTAGTAAAAACAACAGCCGAGCTGATAAGTAAGCACTCTGAAAATCTTAATCTGGATGTGAAAAGTTTAGTGCCCTCTTGCCAGATGCCACCAAAGTTGTACGGGTTACCAAAGATACATAAACCTGGTGCTCCGTTACGCCATATAGTGAATCAAGTCGATGCTCCTACCTATCGATTAGCTCGGCACTTAGCAGGTGTGCTTTATTTACTGCGAGGGAAGACGGAAGCATACACAAGGGACTCATACCATTTTGTCAGTGAGATTAAGGATTTGAGACTAACTGATGATGAAGTTATGGTCAGTTTTGATGTCCAGTCTCTCTTCATATGCCTACCAGTTCAAGAATGTATCGAAATTGTGAAAAGAAAATTGAGTGAACAACAAATGACAATAGAATATGCTGAGTTATTACAACACTGCCTTACATCTGGCTATATGCAATGGAATGGTGAATTCTACGGGCAAGTTGATGGTGTGGCAATGGGGTCTCCGGTGTCTCCTGTCATCGCCGATATTTTCTTGGAAAACTTCGAGTAGAGAGCGCTTTCATTGGCACCTGTCAAGCCGAGGATCTTTAAAATATACGTAGATGATACCTTTACTATTTTACCTAAATCTAGTGTTTCAGCTTTCTTAGACCATCTGAACTCCATGCATAGTAAAATTAAATTCACTATGGAGTTGGAAAATCTAAATTCACTTGCATTCTTAGATGTGCTAGTAATTAGAGGTCCTAACAATGACATAGGTCATACTGTATATAGGAAACCTACGCATACAGATAGGTATTTGAATGGCAAATCTCACCACCATCCCTGTCAACTTGCTACAGTGGGTAAATCTTTGTTTCAGTGAACCAGGGGTATCTGCGACGATCAACATCTGACTGCTGAGTTGCAGAATGTCAAACGTGCGCTTCGAGCCAACGAGCTCCAGATACCACGTTCCAAGCAGGATCCCAGTATGAAGAAACCAACAGTCGAGCGTAAACCTGCCGTATTACCATATGTGAAAGGGGTCACAGACAAGATCGGAAACAACTTGAAGCGTGCTTCTATAAAGACACATTTCAAGCCGTTAAAGAAGGTGTCTCAATACCTTAGACCCGTGAAGAGTAGCACCCCTTTGCAGAGTGCAGGCATTTATAAGCTAGACTGCTAGTGTAGTCTTTTATACATTGGTCAAACGAAACGCAGTGTATCAACCCGGGTGAAGGAGCACATAGCAGATGTCAAGCACCGTCGGTGTAATAGGTCTGCAGTCTGTGAACATGTCATTGATAAACCAAACCACTCAATTAAGTTTGATAAACCTTCTATCTTTGCCAAAGAAAAAATGATATTTTCCCAGAATGCTACGCGAGGCTATTGAGATTAAAAAGCATCCTAATTTCAATAGAGAAGATGGATTGTACTACCACCAGCTTGGGATCCTGTATAACATCACATCAAGGAACAAGCGAGACACAGGACTGCAAAACCTTAATTTCCGAACGGTGTAAAATATCTTATCTGTTTAAAAAGTAGTTTAATAGTCTCTGCTTTTAAAATATTATAATTAGTAATGAGGTAGCCTGGGAGTTTTTTGTGAAATGCTGCTTGGTAAATTATAAGAATAAAATAATTAAGCCCTTTTGGCACATGTGTGTACACCTTTATTTGTTTTTTCAAAAATGGGTAGTTTGCACAAATTGTAACTTTGACAGAGGAAAATACATCTTTTCTCAGTCCACCCATGACCATGAAAAGCTGAAAAGCTTCCAAAACGTTGGGAACTAAAATGAGATAATATGCGCCCAAAAATAGCTTAGGCCCATCTGGCAAGTATGTACACCTTTATTTGTTTTTTCAAAAATGGGTAGTTTGCACAAATTGTAACTTTGACAGAGGAAAATACATCTTTTCTCAGTCCACCCGTGACCATGGAAAGCTGGAAAGCTTCCGAAACGTCGGGAACTAAAATAAGATAATATACGCGATATAATCCGTTAAATTGTTTTAGAGCCTAATAAACTAATCACAAACCTAGATATACCTCATGTAATTGTTTATGCAGAGCTTCGTTACAATCCAAAACGTAGTTTTAAAATGAGAATGAAACTCCGTTTGTATGGGAAGGTGAAAATCGGCCGAGCTTGCCGGGGACTCTTAAGAAATTGTTCGGCAACACAGAATTCTACGTTCGGCAGTAAATGTGTTGTATACTCCCATCCAAATAATCTGTGAAGCAAATCATCTGGCTGCCCTTTTACAAGCGCGTTCTAATTTAAAGCACTCTTTTTACAAAGCAAACATATTTCAGCAAAGTAAACAAAGTTTAATCTCTCAAAAATCCTCAGTAAAAGGATAACGACATATTTTTTGCCCCTAGATTAAACCACAGAAGTGGTATCCCATAGGATTAACGCATGCTGATGAGACTCTGAGGTCAGGAACAGTTATACGGCGCTCGAGGAACGTATGAACCTCTGTGGGCATAAATCAACTCCGCGTGGTGTGCTTAAACTCAGATTTAAGGTACAAGTGTAAGGCGTTTAGGTTTGTCTTTATCAGATTATGGTAAGTTATTTGACTAACCAAGGCAGTAAGATAAACTAAAACTCTCCCAGTAATGTTAATTCTAGGTTCCTGGATCTACTCCAATTTAATTTAGCAATTGTTAGAGTATTTTTTGAGCAACTAATTTAGCATATTTCCCGCACACGTTAGCTAATGCTATTGGTACAGTCAAGATCAAGTAGTCTGTTTCATCTAACTAAAGCGCCGAATATATCGACACACATCTTTATGTCTATACAGTAATTAAATAATTATGTGTTGCTATATTTTTGACACTTTGGATGTTATAAAACTATTTGCTGCTGACTGTACAGTAGCGATCAAATAATAAAACATTAGTAAATTTTAATTTGTTAATGAATTAAATAGAAATTTATTAAAAACGAGATTAATTTAAAAGGTCAAAGGTCAGGTCACTTAAAACCGCAAAGCCAAATTGAAAAAATTGAAATACGATGCCAATTCACTAGTGCGGGATGCATCGACAGCAGCTGTCATCCCATCGAGAAACGTCAAATTTGCCATTTTTGCTGAATTGTGACGTACAGTCACATCTGAAAATAAGTACATACTTCGGACCTTATATGTGGGGAGCAAGGTGACTACAATCGAGAGCACAAATTACGGGTCACCCTTATTTAAATAACGGCAATAGGGTGTTTTATTATTTAACACTAGTTTAACACTAGTTGTATACTATAAAGTATAAGCAATTTTCGTGATGCTATCATCAAAAATCACTCCGTAAACGTCTAATTTTTCATGTTTTTTTACGAGTCCGATTTAAATCTGAATACGTTATTTTTTTACTTATTATTTTTGTAGTTTAGAGTAAAATTATATGAAGATCATAACAGCATTAAATAAATCAACAACCAATGCACTATTTTAGGAAATTTGACATCGCGTGTCGTATTTACCAACCCGATTTGAGTGCGTAAACTACGATTACAGCAGGATTAAAGCGACACACCTTAAAGTGTTGTGATTTTTACGTAAAACCAGTGAGCACGCAGGGGCTCTCAATCAAACTTTGCCTCGCGACGCCCCGGGGCGTCGTAGAACTGTCCCAGAGGGCCGTTACAAAACAGCACACACGTAAAAGTACGAGGAATCAAAAGCCACATGCATGTTTTTTTTTTAAAGGGCTTCACATGTGTAAGGGAGCCGTAGAATAAAAAAAAGATTGGAAACTCCTGCAGAAACAGGACAGAATTCCATTGTCCCTAATAAGATCCATGCGTTTGTAACTTAAGGCAGGCCCCATTTAGCCTCCGGAGCTTGTTATCTACCGTCTTGCGGGAATCCCTCGGCCTTCATTACAGTTTTCGTCTAATATTACATACGGATTATAAACAAGCTCCAATGGCCCATAGTAATGGCTGCTTTTAATGGGGACTCGGAAATGTTAACCCTTTTGTGATAGTAAAATTAATTTTAATAGAAAATTCAATTCAGAATTCATAATAATACGCAACAAATTTCATATGCATAAAGCTGACAGTTATTAGAGAAACATTTTTATACAATTCAATGAATTACTTCGTATTTCTAGTTTTTTTTGCGCCTCTGGAACCGTGAATTTAAAAAAAATCATAACCTCTCTTTACTTACCATAGCTAGTTAAAAAGTATCAAAACTGTGAAATGTGGACACAAACATACAAAAATGTATAGAAAAAATGTATTTACAGACCTCCAAGGAGCCTTTTTTACTTAATGAATAAACATTATATTTCTATATTCCTTAATTAGAATAGATAAAGCATAGGTCATGTATTAAAATATTTTTATGATTAACAGTAAAAAGTATATTCAAAGAAGTTTCTACAGGGCATTAAAAACACGTTCTTAGTGTTCCGTAGCCAAAATAATAAAACGGAACTCTTACAATTTTGCAGGTGCAGGTACAGGGTGACTTGTACAAGCCCCTACTTAATTTATATTTCTAGGGGGGCCCTTCATACATGTAAAAAAAACTGTTTTTTTTTTCAGCTAGCATCAATGTGGACCATATATTTCGCGTATTATTAGCGTCAATTTTTAAAAACACTAAGCTTTCTAATTATATATATTTTTTGATTGAGTGAATATTTTCGAAAATAATCGCTCTGAAAGTAACATTAATTAATTGTAATTTGTTGCGTAATAATTGCCGATTAACTTCTCATCAACAAATTAATGAACGTAAGTGCAATAAAGATACGCTGTTTTGCTGGTGCACTTTTTCACATGGTATTTAATTCATCTGTAGTGCATTTTTTATAGTGATAGCTACAGAATCTTGCTTTCATGCTCATAGCCGATTATTATTTAAATAATTTATAACTCTAAATCAAATAGTGAAATTCATAAAAGCACTTAAGGTACAAACCCAAAGTGCTACGCGATTATGAGCGGAGTTTCACAAGTTTTGATATTCCGAGGAGCAAATATGTTGCAAAGAGGAAGTTCGCTAGATTGAGGCGAGTCCCGGTTGATGAGTAAGTACGAAACTGAATACCGGCTCTCTAGTAAGCACATTGGGTGCTTATAGACACGTCCTCGCATACTAATTCTGTATATTAGAATTTACGTGTCGTTTTTAGAGTGAAAATTGAGGTTAGAATAGCTTAAAATGGATAGGTAGTCCAGAAAGTCAACTAAAGTACCATGTGTACATGGTACTTTAGTTGACAAAGTAAATCCAACCTATAACCCTGATACATTAAGAAAGTGAAAAAGTGTCATGTTTATATTTTGTTAACTAGTACTTATAATTTTTAACCCCCAACAAAAAAGAGTGTCCCTAACTCTGTGTTGTTACGTATTGAAAGGCCTAAAATTAAAAAAAACTAACGTAAAATAACCTACGTTCAAAATACCTAAAATCTAAATACCTAATGATTGTTTCACTTATATTCAACATACCGAAAGCTTAAAATGGTTACGTATTGAAAGGCCTAAAATTAAAAAACTAACGTAAAATAACCTACGTTCAAAATACCTGAAATCTGTATACCTAATGATTGTTTTACTTATATTTAAAATATCGAAAGCTTAAAATATCAAATGGATATGTTACTGAAGTTCATAAAGCTTAAAATTGAAATTCCTAAGTACAAAGTTCCTAAAATCTAAATACCTAATGATTGTTACATCAGAATGCTTCCTTGCATGGAGGTATATTAAAAGGTTACGTATTAATTTAGCAGTTAGTAGGTTAGGTTACAGACCGAAAACTATAGGTTAGGTTAGGTTTGTTTTATGACCATGGATGGATAGCGGAGCGAGCGAAGCGAGCGGAGCGTCAGAATGCTTGCTTGCATGGAGATGCTATACTTATATTTAGTAGTGGAAAATTAGTGATACTGACGAAAATGATACTGTTTTAATATTCCTTCGTGCAAGATAGCATTCTGACGCTGCACTGCTTCGCTCGCTCCGCTATCCATGGTCATACAACAAACCTAACCTAACCTACAGTTTTCGGTCATTAACCTAACCTACTAAATGCTTAATTTTAATATTATCAAACTTATTTTAGGGTCAAATGTTGGTGTATCAAACTTAGGTGTAATAACTGTCGATATTTTAAACATTAGATATTTAGTCCTATCGGTATTTTAAACTTAGGTAATTCGTAGGTAGGTGTTAGTTGCTTAGATATTAAAAACATTAGGTATTTAGATTTTAGGTATTTTGAACGTAGGTTATATTACTTAATTTTTTTTAAAATTTTAGGCCCTTCAATACGTAACCCTCTGTGTATCTGTCTGTGGCATCGTAGCGCCCATACGGATGGAGCAATTTGAGTGCGTTTTTTTTTGTGTCATGGATAATTTTATCTTGAGTGTTCTTAGATTTGTTTGATGAAAATCGGAGCACTCATCTCCAATATATTCAGCTTTTAGTGAAACAAGTGACCGGATCTTCTAGGAACTCCAAATTTTGTTGTTATGTAAATTTGTGTCGGGGAGTTTTTAAATTTTGTTGTTATTAAGCATCTGTCTCAAGTAACGTAGAGAAACAAAAAAAGATCAAATCCATACTTGTAAAGTAATTTAACTTTGACTTTTCATAAAGTTACATAGTTACAGAAAACAAAAAGAGCGCAATATTGTCCTTTGTAGACCTAGGATTTGTTTTATTTACTCGCTCGTGACTTACAAAGTCGATTGTTTTGAAATATCTAATTCAGATAAGTTCAAAAACTTTGCAGACAGTCAAGTTATGATTGAGTCATATTTACTAACGCTACGAGCATGTTTTAATTTGCTAACGATGTTTTTTTATTTGCATATATAAATGTTTAAAAAAAATGTTATTATATTTTAGTAAATATTACATTATACGCTGGTAGTAGCTTTCATTAAAATACGGGTTAGTAAATTGAAAAGTAACAATTTGCTACGCAAGTGATTCTAATGTTTAGGGCACTTTTAGGTAGTGGGTTTTAACTTGAGCAAAAAATACTGCTCCATCTTTTTTTTGCACATAGCTAGTAATTAATAAGTCTCGTAACAAAATCGACATTTCACTTTGATTGAGGGTTTAATCCGATTTATGATTTCTTTAATTACCTTAATAATTTTTCCTCCTTTCCTCGAGACTATGAACGTAATGCGACGTCCAAAACGTCGAAGAATTACCAACACAAGGTAATTAAATATACTTATCACAATAAATACGCGATTCATTTACTTTAAATATACTGGGACAGTTTTACACGATAGATTAGGTCCCAAATTTAGGATTAGGTACTAAGGATACTTACCAGAAGACTATTTACATACCTATACACGGTGCCTGCAAGGAATGGGAAAGATTTTAACCACGCATCTCTTAGATCGTTAGGAGCAAAAAGTTTTACATGAACCCTAGGCAAATCCGGCTTAGTTTTGAATATATTATCAATTTTCATGTAAAAATAATTTAATGTGTTTACTAAAGAACATTAAGCTCTTTTGATGGCGCGTTGCCGCATATGTCTCCAAGATTCGCGTCGCTATTGACGAAAATTAAAGTAACAGATACTACCCACAAAACTTATCCTTTTTATTCATCTTCATATATAATATTTTTTACTTTTAATGGCCTTAGGAATGTGTGGTCAAAATCTTCCCGTTCCTCGCGGGCACCAAATATTAAAAAAAAGGAAGCAAATATTAAAAATCCATTAACAAATACGATATGGAAAAAAATATAGGTATAGATATGGTTTCAACCGCTCTGCGTTGACAGTTGTAAGTAAAGTCAATAAAACCCGATAGCCAACATAAATTTCTACAGCACTGGCGAAATCGAAGTTTCAGTTTTCAAAATAAAAGGTAAATCTCCGTTAAAGGAGTTTATCCACGTTATTGCCAGTAATAATGCAACACGATACAGCAGAGGGCAAGAAGCAAGAACCAAGGTGAGCTTGAAATATCGTTCCGTGAGTTACCCGCTGAGAATACGCTTCTACAAAAATATTCACATATCAGCAAAACAGGAGCTGGTTTAACATTTCCTTTTAAAAACCTTTATCTTTATACGGACAATATAACATTTTAAGACAGCGCTATTATTTAAATTAGACTCCTAAAATGGACAAGTTTTTGGTGGTGCTGGTGGACGAACATATTTTTTTGTAATGTTTTAATCTAAAAAATAATTGTGTTATTTGATAAATTTATTAAGTTCTTACTTCTTAAAATTACTTCGCAATTTAGAATAATCAAATACCATATTATAGGTAAAGCAATATTTAAATATTTCTATTACCACAACAAATAAACGTTTTGTAGAATTTGGAGTTATGTCCCCAAAATTAAATAGGTATAATTCGTGAAGCAAGCGCAGCGTGGGGTGGTCCGACGCGCAATGTGGTCCGACGACCTAATTAGGGTTGCGGGGGCTCGCTGGATGCGGGTCGCCTCTATCCGGCCCATGTGGAAATCTATTGAGGAGGCCTGTATCCAGCAGTGGACGTCCTACGGCTGAAATGATGATGATGATGATGATAATCGTGAGTTACTCAGTGAGAATACTTTTTATAACCAGAAAAAAGTTACATTATAATCTTATTCTCAAAGTTATTAATAGTTTTTTGGTGCAATAATATTTTCATGTAATAAAAATGAAATGTCACTACAGAAAATAATATTCAAAAAAGTAATACTATTTGAAGGTCTCTGAACAGTGTTTTTTTTTTTGAGTTTTGTATGTTTGTGTCGTTGTGGTTTTTACACACCAAAACGGCTAAACAGTTTTCAACTATTTTTGGTAGACGGGTAGTTGAGCATCCTCAAATGGTTATGGGATGCTTTTTACTCGACTACGCTAAAGAAATAAAGTGTTATGATTTTTTTCTCCTCCGCTGACGAAGTTGGGGGGCACCTTCTAGTTCTAAATATAATAAAATAATACGAGCATTTACCCGCGGCTTCGGCCACGTTATAGAGAACTTAGTAGTTATTCCCCATGACGTGTACCTCCCGTTTTCACTCCCTTGTATCCGAGATAAAAACTATCCTATCTCTTTCTAGGGTCTCAAACTATATCTAAACCAAATTTATTATAAATTGGTTCAGCGGTTTAAGGGTGAAAAGATAACAGACATACAGACAAATATAGAGATAGACAGAGTTACTTTCGCAAATATTATGTTTATATTTTATGTATTAAAGATGGATTGTGTCGTATATTAAATACTAGCTTCTGCCAGCGACTTCGTCCGCCTTAAATTCGGTTATCGTGAATGAGGGTATTTTTCCGGGATAAAAAGTAGCCTATGTCCTTCCCCAGGACTCAATCTATCTCCATACAAAATTTCAGCCAAATCGGTTCAGCGGTTTAAGCGTGAAGAGGTAACAGACAGACAGACAGACAGACAGACACACTTTCGCATTTATAATATTAGTATGGATGAACATAAAATAATTAAAACACGATTTGAAAGATAATAAAGAAAATTTAGAAAAAAGAAACCTTATGCAAATTATTATTGTTGTACGTATAATATTGGTATAATTTTCTGCATCCTGGTTGCAATGATCTTTGCATATAATTTATCTTAGTTAGAAGACCTTTTTTTAGTTATACATTCTGATTATAAGGTATTAAATTTGTTTCTAAATAACTGCTGTGTTTGCGATTGCAATGACAATGCATACGATACCTTGAATCCCTGGCAGACTGCGTATTTAATACATAGGTAAAACTCAATCCTCTCTAAATATTACGCTACGCCTCTGTCTCAAAACAAACACTTTAACACAAGTGGGATTTTCTCCATTTCAAAATTAATTTCTGCAACTGGCATTTCAATACACATTTGAATTGGGATCGTATTCAACAAATTAAAGCAGCTTATCTTTAAAGTACTATAAAATAAATAGCGTCTGAGCCCACACAGAGTATTTAGTGCTCATTAAACATTATAAAGATTAGGAGGTCATATTTATAAGTAATTAAATGAAATTCCACTTAAATAAACTAGCAATTAAAACCATTATTGCTACCGGTTCTTTTGACAAAATGTAAGTGGTACAACCGTATCTCGAATTTATCTCTATCCTTCGAGATTGACAGATGTTCGGTTGATTTAAGGCTGATAATTTGGAAAGCTTGTAAATGACGTGTGCGCAAAGGACATGTAAGTGTGCCGGCTTCAAGAGCGTGGGTGTGAGTGCGTGGGTATTATGGCGAAATAGTTGTATCTACGTGTGTTTTTTTGGGAAAAATAAATAATTTGTTATTTTTTAGTAAATGTGACTGTCTCTAGAATATTTGGGAATTATTACCGTATACGAATATCTGAGCAATACTAGTACAATATACCTTCATATATAGCCAAATTAAAACAATCTGCAAAAGGCACCAGAATTCAACCAAAAACGTGTGTGTGTAACACAAATACAGTGAAATAGTAGTATAACCAGTTTTTCCGCAACCTCAGTTTTGAACCGACATCACAAACATACATTTTCGATAATTAATTGGAATTCGTGGATTTCAATGGAATATGCTGATATTCCATTAAAATGCATTTTGTACCTCGACTCATTTTGCTTAAAATCTATGTTCCGTTCCAAAACCACAGACCAAAACACTTCCAACTGAGAATAGGTATTAGAGATAAACGTATTCTCTCTTCATTTTTCTCTGCTTGCAAAACTAAAAGCATGTCCTAAGTCCTAACTTAATTTATCGTCAAGTTTAACGACCGAAGAGTCGTAATGTTTGTATTGATTGGTAACACTTTAAAGCGCTGTAGCAGTTTTACGATAGATTTACTTTGACATTGTTTTGAGCCAGCGTACCAGTTTAATTGCTGTTTTTACTCGTAACAGTTCCATCAAACCCTTGCACAAAGCGCAATTTTAATGAAAACCGATATTCTTGTACATGAAAATTGCAAAATAATGTTTGAACTATGATTTGTAAACAGATTTTTGTCTTAAGGAACAATTTTATGACAGACACGTTTTATGTATGTTTACTTTCATTGTGTTCCTTAAATATCATATTTGAGGAGTTCTTTCTACTGTTGTTTGACATAAAGCAGAAGAATTATGGCCAAAACAATTAAACGACAAGTCGTCGTATTGCGGTTGACATCAATAGTTTTATTTTTTAGTTTTTCGATGGCAATAAGGTTGCCAGCTTATAAATGCCTGCAATCTGCAAAGGGGTGCTTCTCTTCACGGGTCAACGGTATTGAGACACCTTCTTCAACGGCTTGAAATATGTTTTTATAGAAGCACGCTTCAAGATGTTTCCGATCTTGTCTGTAGCACCCCTTTGCAGAGTGCAGGCATTTATAAGCTGGACTGCGAGTGTGGTCTTTCATACATTGGTCAAACGAAACGCACTGTATCAACCCGGGTGAAGGAGCACATAGCAGATGTCAAGCACCGTCGGTGCAATAGGTCTACAGTCTCTGAACATGTCATTGACAAACCAAACCACTCAATTTAGTTTGATAAACCTTCTATCCTTGCCAAAGAAAAAATATATTTTCCCAGAATGCTACACGAGGCTATTGAGATTAAAAAGCATCCTAATTTCAACAGAGAAGATGGATTGTCGCTACCACCAGCTTGGGATTCTGTAATATATCTCATCAAGGAACAAGCGAGACACAGGACTGCAAAACCTTAATTTCCGAACGGTGTAAAATATCTTATTTGTTAAAAAGTGGTTTAATAGTCTCTGTTTTTAAAATATTATAATTAGTAATTAGGTACCTTGGCAGTTTTTTCTTTGCAGCGTTTTTTTTCTCCTCAGTATGCCTCATTTGTGAAATGCTGCTTGGTAAATTATTAAAATAAAATAATTAAGCACTTCTGGCACATGTGTTACTAGGATGATAGCACGGGTGATGCCTCCTACACTGGCCGCGCCAATATTTCTTGGGATAACGTCATCGAGAGCCGTAACAAACTTGTGTCTGAAGTTGAAACTTCCCTAAAAGAAGTTTCAGAATGGGGTCGACTTAATTTAGTCCGTTTTAACCCTACACAAGTTTGCGCTTTCACCGATAAAAAGTCTGCGTTTGTTGCATCATCTCGTTTTGAGAATACTCCCTTATAACTGCCACAGCCAGTACTGGAATCCTTGGCGTCGATATATATTGAGTGAAGTCCAGTTCCGCGGCCATTTAGAGGGTAAGGCCAAATTAGCCTCTAAGAAGCTCGGCGTGCTCAACAGATCGAGGCAGTATTTCACTCCGGCCCACCTCCTACAGCTTTACAAGGCGCAGGTCCGCCCACACATGGAATACTGTTGTCATCTGTGGGCTGGGGCTCCCAAGTACCAGCTTCTCCCTCTAGACCGCATTCAACGGAGACCGACTCGTATCGTCGGTTGCCAGCGTATTTCAGATCAGCTTGACTCCTTGGCTCTGCGTAGAGATGTAGCCTTGCTCTGCATATTCTATAGTATGGGGAGTGCTCCAAGGAATTGTTCGGGTTGATCCCAGCTGCATCTTTCCGCCATCATCCTACGCGACAACATTTCCACCCTCACCACTTAGATGGCAGGAAGTCCACAACTGTGCGTTTTTCTAGAAATTTCCTGCCTCGAACGACTGAACTGTGGAATAAATTGCCGCATGCAGTATTTCCGGACCGATACGACCTTCAAGCCTTCAAGAAAAGAGCGTACTCTCACCTGAAAGGCCGGCAACGCACTTGTGACTCCTCCGGTGATGCAAGTGTCTATGGGTGACGGTGATCGCTTACCATCAGGCGACCCGTCTGCTCGTTTGCCTCCTATGTCATAAAAAAAACTGTCTTTACAGCTTAGGCCCATCTGGCATGTGTGTACACCTTTATTTGCTTTTTCAAAAATGGGTAGTTTGCACAAATTGTAACTTTGACAGAGAAAATATATCTTTTTCTCAGTCCACCCGTGACCATGAAAAGCTGAAAAGCTTCCGAAACGTTGGGAACTAAAATGAAATAATATACGCGATATAATCCGTTAAATTGTTTTATTTCAATGATTAATAATCGCGGAAACAGAAGAAAATATTATTATTAAGTTAACAGAAGAAATTATTTAGTTAAATGATCTAATTAAGTTTTTCTGGGTTTTCCCTAATCCTTGCAACAAATGGTGGATCATATTGTATGTCTCCCGGCAAAGACTTTTCTCAACTGACAATTCGAAAGTATTTGTACCTAGGCCTACTTGAATAAAGAATATTTTGATTTTTATTTTGAATAGATACACTGTTAATGACCGAGCAAGCGAGACGAGTGAAGCGTCTTCGTGTCCGCTTGGGCAGAAATGCTTTCGTATGTCTGTTCTATTATAAAGGTCGCATTTCTTAACCGATTCTCGTCAAAAGTTTTTATTTTTTATTATTAATAACACGAAATAAAAAAAAATACCACACAATTACTTCTACTGGGGCATAATGATGCTTCGGATCAGGAGACGACATGTAATTGTTGTATCGTGTTTTGCCACTTACTTCCAACTAATCCAGATATACCACAAATCCAGATAACACAATTTTTTTTATTTCAAGGTACATACTAAGGCCGAGCCACAGCGGCCACCGTAACTTAATAACTAATAAGTTTTACTTAAGATATTATCTAGGTATATTGCTACATATTAAGCATATCTTGTTGACAAGGGTATCACGAAAACAAACAAACAAACGACAAATTGAAATAAAACAATTTAACGGATTATATCGCGTATATTATCTCATTTTAGTTCCCGACGTTTCGGAATAATCCGTTAAATTGTTTTATTTCAATGAGTAATAATCGCGGAAACAGAAGAAAATATTAAACGACAAATTGTTTAAAAAAATATCTTAAATCTCTTGAAAATAATAGTATATCCATTCAGTTGAAATACTAGTGCTATACATGCGCACATACTTTATCAAAGCGGCATTATTTATAAAGCAATTCTGCAAGTGTTGGCTTGATGTAAAGTCGATTGTGCGATAGCATACAGGTGTGAATCTATTTACTGGACGCTTTTCAACACCCTAGGTTTTATGATTTCCTTGACTCTGATATGAATCGAATGAACAGTCTATTTTAGTATTTCAAACCCTAGCCACCTCCGTACTCATTGCAAGACTGATATTTCTGTCTTCTTGACTGGACAATGTACACGTGTTTTATTATGTGAATTTAAAATGCGTCTGTACTTACTGGCTTATATTATTATAAATGCAAAAATGTGTATGTTGGTTTGTCTTTTTTTTTCACACCATAACAAGGCAAGGGATTGAAGTGATTTTTTGCGTTTATAGTCAGAATAGAGGCTGTAAAGTGACATAGGCTACTTTTTATCCCGATAAATAGGCAAAATTTCCGAGAGATAGGAAAAATAGAAGGCGACGTGGGCAAAACTGCGAGAAAATCCAAGTCATTTTATTAATTTACTTACATTTTGTTGCACCATTAATAAAGGTACGATTGGACGACTTAATGCCTTAAGGCATAAATAAATAAATAATTAAATAGATATTCTACCAGTCAACCATCGGGCCAATCAGAAACATTCAGTAGGTGCGCAATACATTGTAGAGTAGCTATAGATACAATTTCAATCTAAAATCATTATTAACATTGCCAGAGTTTACACGTAATCGCTCACTCATGTGCAATGATATTCGGATTTCTGACAATCAACACAGCCACATTTTTAAGGCTCCCATGCGCCACAAACATAAGACCTGCATTATCTCATTTTAAACCCTGTTTAGTTTAAGTTTGGATTTAGTTTAGTTTGATTTTGCGACGGTTTGATAGGTCAGTTTAAGATTGATGATATATATTTTGATATGGCGACCAACGCTGCGGGCATTCAGATGTTATCGTTGGCCACCGGTAATGAGACCGGGTGTTATTGGAATGGAAACAGAGGGACAAGCACTTTAAATGCTATTTCGGAAAACATTACATTTAGCTTGATTTAATGTATCACTTAATTGGTTGCTTGCTTTATACAACTAAACGTAGATTGAGATAGGAAAATCAGAGTATTCCTGCAGGAATAATTTAAATTGGCCATCTGTAGAGATTACTGCTGCTCTATTTGATGTCTATGACCAAGATAGGATTTAAAAAAAGAGTGTATATCGATTATTAATTATGGCCATGAACAAATAAACATTCTTTCATTAGTATTGGTTTAAAAGGGTCCATATTGGCTCTCATAAAAATTTTATTCCTATTTTTTATTTCACTACTGATTTTTCTTCCTAACAATCACTCTTCATAATTTTTTTCCTCATAATTTTTTTCTTCATACTTTTATTTTACTACCATCGGAACTCATAACAGTCAGTTATCATACTTTTTTTCTTAATAATGTCATTACTAAGAAATGTTAAAACTCATTTTTTTTTTCATAACTGTTTTACTTCATAACAGACAATTATCATAATTTTCCTATTCATAATGGCATTCATATGAATACAAGCAAGTTTTTTTTTCGGGACGCAAAAAAAAAATAACCTCGAAGGCCAGGCGGGAGCTCGCTACGCTTCGCTCCCGCCTGACCTTCTAACCTAACCCGGCCACGTCGGATCTGCTCTGAAACGTTTTGCTCGCTCGCTTCGCTCGCTCGTTCAAATTTTGTAATCCAATCTATTTTCCTGGTAGTGGTTCGGTGGGTTGTTCTTGTATGTAAACAGTATGAATATAAGCAAGCCTTTTTTTCGGGACGAAAAAAAAAAATAACCTCGAAGGCCAGGCGGAAGCTCGCTACGCTTCGCTCCCGCCTGACCTTCTAACCTAACCCGGCCACGTCGGATCTGCTCTGAAAGGTTTTGCTCGCTCGCTTCGCTCGCTCGCTTGTTCAAATTTTGTAATCCAATCTATTTTCCTGGTAGTGGTTCAAATATTAGTATGAACAAGGTGTATGAGTGTTGATTTTATGAGTTTTTATGATTATGAATTCGGATGATTATGAGTTAGATTAGTAGTGTAAGAAAATATATGAAAAAAAATATTAGTAGAAACAAGTTGTATGATTAGTGATCTTATGAGTTCTGATGATTATGAGTTTCGATCGTTAGTATTAAAAAAAATTATGAAGAGTGATCATTATGATATAAAATAGTATGAGAAATATTTTCGGACTTCTGATAATAGGACTTAAAAAGTTATGTGAGAAAATACGCACCCGTTTTAAAAAATATCAATTAATGATATGATATAGTGATTTATGTAAACTTTTATTGACATCAAACTTGATTATGGAACCGAAAACGATGATAATCTTCAAGACTTCGATATCATCTTAAACAAACCTGACACAGAATAATGAAACTGATGACCAAAAATGCTTGGCATCGTTTATTTGCAAATTCCAAATGATTGATTTGCATTTTTAGCCAGATAATTTATCAATATATACTTAGTAACAAATAATTCTGCAGAAGCAGCTCATAATAAAACATTCAATAAATATTTTATGGTGCATATCGATTCCATTTCTTCAATTACAAATCGAGATAAAGGTAACGATACATTAGCATTCGATTCCATCGCATCGCATCGATAACTCTCCACGTGTCGATCTTGATAAGCCACTAATTAAAGAATCGGCCAATCGTTCGGAGAAGTAGCTCCGAGATACGCAGCTAACGTTGGTTAGTACAGTTCTTAATACAGGGAGAGTTCTTGAAGGGCATATCGTCGCTACTTTGGGTTGTACAACGGCCTACAAAGCTTGTGTGTGAGCAAATGTCTGTGTGATGATCACGAATGTTTGTTCTTTGGTCTTGGGTGGTTTCTGTGTATATTATGTATATCGTCGCCTGGACCCATAAAACAAGCTTTGCTTAATTTGGGATAAGGTCGATTTGTGTAAGAATGTCCCTGACATTTATTTATTTATATGAAAAAAGCTTGTAACTTAAATCTATTTTGAGAAAAATGGCAGTAAGTGCACAGTACCTAGCGTCATATTGAGTTCAATTGAAGTGACTAAATAATGAAATCCACGCCTTGCATATTATAAAAATCATGAAGTTCTGTTCCTGGCCAGGCCTGTATTGAACTGTGTGTCTTTCAATATCAGAATTGGGACCTAAGTCTACGGAAAATATTTATTCGTTATAGCGGTTTGGATTTTGCACACGTGGTTGAACCAATTAATTTATTTTTTTACACACTTTCACTACCTACAAAATCTCTTCTTTGTCGCTACACTCTTGCCAGAGTGGGCGTGGTTATCATGTAACACCCTCGGCCGCTGACTGTACTCGTCGCACCACTTCCCGCCAACTCTACCTGCGTGCAGTAATCCGGTTGCACTCATGAAGCGGCCCACCAACAGCCGCCTTTCTTTGGTCTGTCCATCGCATTGGTGATCTCTCCCACGTGACGTTCTATACAAAAAAAAAATCTATTGAATTATTTCGGCGCCAATTCACGTGACGGAAGTATTTTCTAAGGATTTGTCTTTGCACCATACTAGACAGATGCTCTTTGATGCCAAGGATGGAGGCGGCGTACAAAATATCACCAGATAACCGGCCAGCCGGGTGTTGTGAATGTAGTACATTAATCTAGTATCATAATAACCCTATGAACAAAGCGGCGATATGTTGATTGATACCCACATTTTCAGTTCATTTCAAACCGCAGACGTAATGGCACGTATGAAACATTGCCGTTTCATTGTGATAACATGGTTGAACAATCTGTTATTATCTGTGCTACCCAGTATCTGAGAAAGGTGATACGTCGGACTCGTAATTGAGAATTCGATGCTCCGCCAGCGGAGCAATCAGATCATTTGGATCGCGATATTATTATCTATATTGCTTTGTATATGGCATTAATGATATAGATATTGTTCTGGTCGCATGTTTTTATTTGGGGTAACCTGGGACAAGTGGGGTAACTATAGACAACTGTTTTTACCAGAATGTGTCAACAGGAAGGTTGTCTTTTCAGGTGTATGTATATTGTATTATATATAACATATATTTTATTGCCACGCTCTGTAGCCGTGATACGGGGTGTAGTTGGATTTGTCTTGCTAGTGGGAGTGACTTAAGCTATAATATTTTGAACTCATTATTGATCATGTAATTGTTATGTAAGTAGTAGCTGGTAGTCCAAAGTGCAAACATTGTAAATACGCTGCAAATTGTCTGCAACACTACTGACATTGGGAACCATTTTCTTTGTCTATTAGGTCTCAAGTTTTCACATTGGACGGAATTTTCTTCCTATCGATCTTAGAAAAATAAATGAACCTGTACCTGACTTGGTACAAAGATGCAGATAGTTAAAATACAATCACAGTCATAGTCTTACCTTTCCTAAGGTTAGCTCAGATCTAGCCTGGTAGGAAATCGTAAGCTGGGCAAGGATAGTCAATCAGACTACTCACTTTTGCAGCTGCAATGGGCAAGAGTGCGAATTCAGAGGTTAATATAATAAATCATGTTTTTTTTATATAATAAACGAGCATTTACCAAAGATTTCACCCGTATGACTGGAAATGATTACCTATGTAAACTAAGGCTTGATTCCCCATCTATACAAACTTTTCACCACCTTAAGGGATGATTTCTAGGATAAGAACTGCCTTTTGTTCTTACCAGGGTTGCAGATGATTTCTTATACTAAGTTTTACGTAAATCCATCCCCTTCCCAAACTAGGAAATTATGGACCTGAATCCAAACTCAATATAACTTCAGGCACTATAAAATCTGCTCACTCATTGCTCACGCGTCTTACCGTTGACGCTTGAGCGCTAACTCAAAATTACCTTCAACTATGGAAAGATTAATTACTAAGCTGAACCACAATAAATTAATATGATTTTAATTTTCCCTGAAAACTACCGTAGCGCCGACGGCCGCAGCACAGCTGTTACTTGACGTCATTATTAAACGGTTTTCAAGAGCAGGTGTTGATCGTAACGAGGGCGAACGTTTAATTAATGAACACTAGCACTAGTTTATTATGTTAGTTTTGATATACAGTAACAAATGGGGAGAAAATTGCAATTTTAAGATTAATTTCAGCCAAGACACTGAGATGGAAGTGTGTAAGAAAGTGGAATTTGAGCAGCGCAGATGTCTAGTTTTGTAGATTATTATTATTATTATTTGACGACACGTTTGGCTCAGTGGGTTGTACAACGGCCTACGCAGCTGGCGGTCCCGGGTTCGAATCCCGGCCAGGGCAAGTGTTTGTGATAAGCACGAATGTTTGTATCTGGGTCTTGGATATTTTCTATGTATTTAATTATTATAATTTATCTATGTAATTATGTATATCGTCGCTTAGTAGGTACCCATAGTACAAGCTTTGCTTAGTTTGGTATTAGGTCGATTTGTGTAAGATTGTTCCTGATGTTTATTTATTTATTTATTATTCACTTATTTATTGTAAATCTGAGGGTAAGTTTTTTACAAGATATATATATATAAAGTAAAATACAAAAAGCAAATACAAAATATAAAGACATTATAAAAAACCTAACCTAGGGTTTCACTTACTTACGAAGACACTGAATTGCTTCTTAATTGACAAACATTATTTGTAACCCTATTAAAACAAACGTAAAGTGATAAACACAACCATACTATATGCATACACACACACACACACATACACACACACACTTATTTTCCTTTGTTTAGATCTAGATATAAGTAAATAAAAGGCTTAGGAACAATTAATGTTCCTTTTATGTTAAAGTTGTACTCGTATCCCAACTCATTAACATTTTTTTATACCTACTTGTGATTGTAACTTATTATATAACAACTCCGGGGAGGAGCGGAACCTCCTAACACAAGTATTGTCATACTTACCAGGAGGGGCCGGTCACTTTACTATGTACCAACTAAGTATAGTTTACCAAATAAACATTTTGATTTTTTGAGGGTGCCGCCGGCAGCGGGGCAGGGCTCAAGCTACCGGTGGTTAGGGCTGCACAGAGAGGAACCTCCTGACAATGCGGGCCGTGTCCAGGATTACTGCCTTCTGTATCTGACCCTTGATGTAGCCATCTAGCGCGAGTCTCTTAAGATGTTCGTTGAGACTTTTCGCTATAAGACCGTTTGCGGAAACCACTATCGGGACAATAATCGTCGAGTCAACATCCCACATGGCGGTCACCTCGTGAGCCAAGTCGAGGTACTTGCTGAGTTTGTCCTTCTCAGCCTTCACGAGGTCTCGTTATGTGGAATGGTGATGTCGATGAGTGTTGCCCAGCGCTTAGATCGATCTACCAGCACGATAGTAGGCTTATTGGCTAAAATAGTTCTCCCGTGATGATAGATCGATCCCAATAAAGCGTGGCACTACCATTTTCAAGAACTGACATCGGTGCGTACTTATAGTACGGCACCTCAGACCCCACAAGACCGTATTTAACAGCAAGCATTTATTATTATTATCATCGTATGGCTTTGTTGTTTTCAAGTCTGTTTACAAATTTATATCTTACTTCTTCTCCCACCGGCCTGCACCCTATAACACGGCACAGGATCTAGCTGAGCAGTTTCAACATCACAGATAGAAGGAAGGAAGAATGGCCAATCAACTTGCCTAAGGGTACATGTAGACCTCAGCTTTGCAGATTAAGGCTCTATTCAGGCATACCACAACCACATAAAAACGAAGTGACATAAAGTCTGAGACTTGAGACTTCGTCTGCCTTAGATTCGTTTATCGCGGATAAGGGTATTTTCCTGGGATAAAAAGTAGCCTATGTCCTTCCACAGGGCTCAAACTACGTCCATACCAAATTTCATCTGAATCGGTTCAGCGGTTTAAGCGTGAAGAGGTAACAGACAGACAGACAGACAGACACACTTTCGCATTTATAATGTTAAGTATGGATTTGACGTTTTACTTACTGCAATGACAGAAAGACCTGCCGGTCTAGCACAACTCTCCGCGACTACGCTTGTCGCGCAACAGAGCATCACCCATCTTTCTCGCATTGTATTGAAAGCAAAGAGACAGACAATCATTGTCGCGCGACAAAGAGTCGCGTATCACGGTTGTGGTAGAGGTGCTGAAGTGGGTCACTTGGCCTCCGACACCAAAAACGGTAAGTTCTTCTATCGTGACGAGAGCATTGTCAAAGTAAAAGCAATATAATGAATGACTGGCTTTATTGACGTGAATAATCGAACATCAAATTTTGAAAGGACATTTTATTACAAAAGATTATAAGCGGTAAACTTAAAGTGGAAGTGCTATTATTTCTGTACTTAAAAACAATATATTTTTTTTAAATAATGTCGTGCCTGTTCCTACACAAGCCTCCTGACAAATTTAAAAAATGAATAATAATAATATTTATATATATAAAATATTATCTTTAATTAAAATTAACCACCAAATAAACAATTATCCAAAAATAAGCTTTTTTTTATAACGGCTTTTATTGTAAAGAAATCATTCATTTAAATAAAATACCTATTCTACAAGTATCATCACTTTTCCTCTAGGAGACACGTGACGTGTATATTGACACGTGATACGTGATCACTATAAATATTAAGGAGTTAAATAAAACAGTTTAACGGATTATATCGCGTATATTATCTCATTTGAGTTACCGACGTTTCGGAAGGTGAAAAGAAAATATTATTAAGGAGTTACCAATGTTTACCACTGCTTCTATTGCATTCAACATACGATATACCTATTTACTTTATAAAATAAGCTCCCTCCCTTTTATACCTAGCACCATTAGCATTGATTCTCAAAAGAGATCTGTTACTGAAATAAGTCACCAGAAATCATGACCGCCTCACACAGAGCCAACACCTTCGTATAAACAGGGTCCTAACAATGTACTTTAATGATCAGTGGGTATATCAAGATGCATTTAATTGGATTTCGTTACGTGGGGCTTCGGAGAGCGCAGGTGTTGTACGGGTGGTATAGATTTTTGATTTATATGAGAAATGGCGAGGTGAGGATTTCTGGATGTCAAGGAAAATCCATACTAATATTATAAATGCAAAAGTGTGTCTGTCTATCTGCCTGGCTGTCTGTCTGTTACCTCTTCACGCTTAAATTGCTGAACCGATTTGAATGAAATTTGGTATGGAGATAGTTTGAGTCCCGGGAAGGACATAGACTACTTTTTATCCAGGAAAAATACCCTTATCCGCGATAAACGAATTTAAGGCGGACGATGTCGCGGACAGATGCTAGTGTAGCTATAGGTTTATTGGATTTTTCTATCAAATCCAGAATCAAAATCAAAATTTACTATCCGTGTCCAATTAATAAACTGCTGCCAGCTGTAGACAAATATTTTAATGATTGCACTTTATAATAGATTTTTTGGTTTTGGTAGCGTTACTTAGCAAGACAATTTTGGTAAGCAAAACTCCTGTTTTTATTGAATTTGTATTTACTCATTGGATGCTCGTTTTTTGTCACTCTTATAACACTTTAATATTATGATTTATAATATTCAATTGGAATTAAGGTTTTTTATAGCAAAAACCTCTCCCTTAGATTTCCGTAGGTTCCTAAGTATTTGATGACTCTTCCGACCAGTTGCTTATGACTTCAAGTCGTCCCACCATCTTGAGCTATCACGCTCGTATGTATGACTCACATACGTAAGTAACTACATTACTTTTATTGCATTCTATTTCGGTTTTCTGTTGTACTCTTTAAGATATTTAGTACGTACCAAAAACTATATAAATGTGATATGATTATTTCATTTACGCGTAAATCAGAAATGTAATTTACCCCTGACTCCCAGCGCAGCCGAGACAACTTTATAGCTAGCGTACTTTACATCAACGTCTCGCTTGTAAAAACAAAAACAGAATCACATTCACTGCCGTATCCTCGCAAACGCGCGTAAAACACCGACCGCCTGTCTTGTACTGTCGATAAATAAAAATGGCCGATGTAGCATATTGCCTTATACGCGCAGCGGGCCCCCTTGTCACTTAGTCGGGGACTTAAATCAGCTGCCAATGCGTCGCCAATGCACCTGTGGAAACGTCGATTATGCAAATGTTGGGGCTCTTTTAACTAAATACCGCGCTTCGGTGTTGCTAGAAACTCGGGGTCGTAAAAATAGCGTCGTTTTTTTGTCTTTGTTGACGCATTGATTTGTTTATCCGTTTAAGGTGTCTGAAACTGATAAAGATTTTCAATTTTTTTAATTAATGACCTAAAATCCAACAATCCCAACACACTAGGTTAAATGGGCTTAAAAGGTGTTTGCTTTCCGTGAGAACACTTCTTGTTCCGAACCAGCAGTTTCGTGCCAATTGCCACCTGGAACAACGCGCCAATAATGTACTCGAAGCGCCAGCTAAATCTCTACTACACACTCCGATAATTATTTGATTGCTAACTGCATTTTGCCCGACAATTGTTGGTAATACGAGTATAATCGCCACGTTAGAGGCTGCAAACACTAACAAATTCCAACCCAACCGACTATAATTAGGTAAGCAAACTCAACAGAAACTGAAGACCATAGACCACCGACTATTTAAAAAATCCTAAGTTCTTTTTTACCGACTAAACGAGCTCCCACGTAAGCTAAGAAAGGTAAACAGCTATATTATTCGCGAAATGTGTGTGTGTCAGCGTCGAACACAGGGCTGACGGACACTCCGCTTCTTTGATATGACCCCTAGACACGTATCAACTTGGTTTTTCCCTAGGTTTGGTAGGTTTGCGCTCCTCCCACTGAATCCAATATTAAGGAGGCCTTCCAGACCTTCCCAGTACAAATACGTCACGTGTCTATTTTATCAGGGGCGAGCTTAAAGCGGTTTAACAAATTTTCAGAGTGACATCCCTGTACACATTTCGCTGGACCTTTAGCATGTTCGCAACTCACAGCAATTGAATAGCGCATAGAGGAGCTGGCATCGTGGTCGGCTGCGAGTGCCTAATTTACCTTTAAGGGTCCGACGTCCGACGTGTGTACAGAGTTAAATGTAAGCGAACAAATTTAAAATGGGGTATTAGTAGATGCTCATAAGCTCTGGCTGTTCTTTTTACAAAATAAGCTGGAATAAGGATGTATGGAAAGAGACATACAAGTTTTTTTGTTTGTGGTATTTTACTATTACTCATACACTGTTACGCTGTACTTATTGCAATATAATAAATATTCCGTGTATCTTATGTCAAATTTTACATGACTCCGATCACTGTAAGGTTCGATCCAATCTGATTGATAGAGGAGGTTTTGCACTCCTGCCCCCGTATTGCCTAACGCGTTTGACGCTCGCAATCGGAATCAAATGTCAATGTCGTTAGGCAATACGGGGGTTGGTCATAATGCGTTTGTCATTTTTTATTCAGAATCCATATTTATAATAGATTTTTCACTTCTCCTGCTCAAAAAGTACGTCATATTAGCTTCGCGAAGCGAGACTAATATAGTACATTTAGCCCCTAGGGTTTAAGAGAAAGCCATATAATCCCATAAAAATTTCTATGACTCTAAAAAAAAAAACTTGCGGCCAGCTACATACTCCTTACAAATAATTAAAAACAAACAAAGCAACCTGATCAGATTGGCCAAACTTTCTGATAGAATTGCTCAGTTTTTCATGAAGTATACAATTTCAATGTTAAGTCTTTTTTATTTTCTTGCATTCGAAGTGAAAAGCAAAGTGTTTAACACGTGGCTAAAAGCCATTATGACTCTCAGATATATTTGTCCTCGCTCACTTCGTGCGCTCGTCCAAATAATCACTTCGTGTCATAATGGCTTATTTTAGCCCCTTGTCAAACAATCTACTAGTTTTTTTTAAAATATTTTGATGTTATCAACGCCATCTAGTAAGATCTTATGAAACCAATGTCGTAACGGGATAGATGGCTAGTTTCGCTACAAAGCAAACTTTCTGACAAATGTCCATGCAATTATGCTGTCCAGTGTACCTACATAGACTGTCGTTCGATTTATTTTTTATACTGAACTTGAAAAAAAAGGTAAATATATAATTTAAATCATGTGAAAATCAATATGGCACTTACTTCACTGTGGGTCTTGATCTGAGATGTAAAGTAACGCCATTGAACTCGGTTTTGTGAAGCCACCTACCAGATGATAACTTTGCACTCTTTGAAGCTTACTTACCCAATACCATTTAGTAATACGGTAAAAAGCATTGTTTTGAATCTGACAATTACGGAAATTAATTTATCATAGTTTCACATAAAAATAATAAAGAATGTATATATATAGCGTCTGCAGAAGTGTTTTAAGCCTTAACTAAGCACATAATCATTCCTAATTCCTATCATGGTAACACAGTGGCCATATATCAGAGATGTCATTCACACCAATAAACGTCGTAAGTACATTACCATTGTAACTCCTCATACGTCTTTCCAGATTAGCTGTTTGGTTCATCTTGCTTGATTCCAGTTTGGATTTGGCTCTCGTACAAAATGCAAACGAAACAGATTAGTTTCGGGATTGCGTTGCGGGCAGTAGCATTATTGTTGGGCTTCAACTAAGTAGTACTGTCTGGAAAACTAACATAAAACAATGGATGCTACAGTTGAATTCGTGTACATTTAAACTGCTGTTTTTGTTGGAATGATTATTGTAAGTACTTCGCCGGTTACAGAATTTCTCTCTGATATCATATCTGAGGTCAATATTTTTTCTTCATTATTTTTTTATATTTCTCATGCAACAATATTACTGTTAATTATTATTTAAGAATCCATACTAAAAAAACAAATTATTTTACTTCGTTTAAATATAAATTCTTCTGTCGAATGATATCAAAATCTTCCACTTTGTTTCCCATAATTATTGAAAGTCATGTTAGTTATAAAATCATTTATCATAATTCTAAAACCGCAACATTTTCAGGATATTTGTAAAGATAACTCTGTAGAACCCATTAGGTAAGGTTAGGTTTGTTTTGTGAAAATTCTTAAAAGTTAACGATTTCGTAGCTAAATGGGATTATGAATAACAAAAATTTGAACAAACGTTACCCACACTTATGACTTTAAATTTTATGGCAGCGGATCATATTTATCGAACGTCTTAATCTTGGAAACCACAGATATTACAATTGCATTTGTGTACAATACTACTGTTTTAGTGGGAATTATTTTTGGTACTTCATCTGTAGTTTTTTTTTTAGTGTAATTATTCTTGTCTGAGGATCGTAACAGGTACAGTTGTATTCAAATACATTGCTGCTGTTTTTGTTGGGATAATTAGTTCCATCTTTTGGAATGCATTTCTTTAACATTTATCGTAACTATCGTAACAATCATAATTTTTGATTGATCTATGCTCCCATAAAATGCTTCATTGAAGTTTAGATAGTAAGTAGTAACATTTTCTAATAGGCTTTTACTACTTTTTAGACATCCAATAGTATAAATCTTCTTCTTCGTCGGTTTTACTATTGACAGAGTGGGCGTGGTCATCATTTTAGGTATTGCTGCCGTTAGTGACAAGCAATAGTACAAATAATGTATTAGATTAATTTCATTACAAATTTCATTCTAATGTCTCAACTGTTTGTTGAGTTTATTTCAGAGTTTTTTCTCAAACTCAACGCATCCCAAGAGCATACTACTGCTCTGCGGCTCTGCGGCTCACGAATAAAGTTCATTTATTCAATTATATTTTAATTCAATCTGCTTTATATTTTATGCTTTACGAGAAGGAGCCCGCATCTTCGTCCGCGGAGGAGAAAAAGTCATAACGCCCCTTCTTTTTTTGGCGTGATGAAGCCACAACGACACATACGAACATACAAAAAATCCAAAAAAAAAATCTATTCAGTGACCGCAAAATAGTCCGTTACAAGCTTTTTATAATATACTTATATAGTTTATAATATAGTAAAGATTACCAGACTAGCAGTTGCCCGTGACTTCGTCCGCATAGAGATGCAACTTATAGCCTATGTGTCTTAACAACATTACTGGAAAGTTTGGTTGAGCTCCGTTAAGTAGTTTTTATAATTAAGAGAAACGTACGTACATTGGCACAATTTTTCGCGTTAATTTAAGGATTACCTTGATTCTCACACATATTTAGATTACTGACGACTGATTGACATGTGACACGCGATTTTCTATCCCTTTTCATTAATTAGAGCCTGAGAGAGACAGGTGAAGCTGTTCCGCTCGACATGCATAGTCAGGATCAGCTTATACTAACCTCGCAGTACTCAAGCTTTAACGATGTGAGTAATCGTACTGTAGAAAACGGCCCAAAGTTAAAGTTGTTTACGCATATAACAATCACCAAATGTCTATCGTCTTCCCCATAATATTAATCTCAATTAAGTTGAACAAATTAATCACTTTGTTTAAGAACAGATCCAGTATCTCCAGTAACAAAGCGCGGGACAGCCATTCATCAATCAAGACAAGGATATCTACTTAAAAAAGAATTAACTAACTGCCTAAAACAAACTGTCCGGCTAAACAGGTGCTTAAATAAAAATACTTCTTTTCCGAGCACTTATCTTCATTCTTTAGTAATTGTTATTAACGAATTTGATAACCTACATCAGTATTAAATTGTCAAAAAATCATTTAAGAACGATTTATAACGCCGTTTACTGATTGTAATTCGTTTAATCCGACAAAGTTGTTGAATTTTAACCATGTAGGATGATACGATTCGAAATGGAACCTTGTCGTTATGAATGAATAAACAAGCGATATCTGATTATGAGCAAGAAACGTCGGGGTATGGGGCGGATGTAGAGGTGATGTGGGCCTGACATGGTGACGCCATAATAATAGTTCGAACTCTCGTTATAAAATAAAAACGGTGGAGGTTATGGTTCGCTAGCTGCGGCCCCTACCATCTAAGACTACGCCTATTTAAAGATACATAAAGGCTGTAACATAGTATACGTACGTTTTGGTCTCACGGTCAGTTAATCTTAGCGTTACGAGGCGTAAAGTCTAACGAGCTATACTTACAGGGACCTTGAGGGCTACAATAATGTGTCAAGATCACTTAACGATGTGAAAACAAACAAAGATGATCAAATTGCACATAAAAAATTTAATTAAAACTCAGTAAAATTATCAAAACTTGGGAATGGATTCATCAAGACGAATACACAAAGGAAATTGCAATATTTTGAGGCATATCTAATACCGAACAAAAGCAGAACAAAATTAAACTTGTTACCACGTTAATCTTAGACCAGGTAACTTTTTAATTCGCTTAGCGGAATTGTCATATTTCCCTTTGAGTGTCCTCTAATAAAGAAAGTGGGGCGGGCAGGGTCAGTCTAGAATTTTTATTAGCACTTTATATTCAAGACAGAGATGGCAACTTCTGCAGTTTTGAGGAGTAAAATTTGTTTACACGACACGGCGGCGGACTCGCCTCTTGGGACAGTCTGTTTATTACGGCTAACTCAATAACAATGAAAATCTTTTGAAGTCGAGTCGGCGCCGAATTGCGACTTAAACAAAAGCGAAACGCCTTTACGACTCCCTTCGGTGGGACGCCTCCTGTAAGATAATTAACGTACCTAGATTTATTACCAGTTGAATTATATTTCAACGTCTTATATCATAATCTGAAAACGTTTTATTGTCTCCAAACGGGAATGGATTCTTCGACAACGGCATTAATTAATTACACGTTACAAAGCTTAACTACAATTTTGAAGACACTTTCGTACTTTGTTTTGGAAAGACAGGTATTAAATATTTTGAAACTTCCCTTCAGATAATAAGTTTATATTTTGTGTCTTCACGTTAAACTTTTAACGCAGAATTAAGATATTTACTGAAACATTTTCAAAAGCAGAGAGCTCCTACGAATATGATACATAATTTGCCAAGTGAGACTGAATAACACACCGAGGATTCCGTATCACATATTTACTGTCTATCCATACGTATATAATATTTTAAATTGGAACAAATCTAGTGTTCGTTTTTTTATTATTTGTACGAAAAATTGTTACATGAAAAATATTTATCATACTTATTTTGGTATTTGTACTTATTAGAGTTTTAAACATAGAAAAATTTAAAAACTTACCTATAGGGACTAGTACAATTCACAATGCAACTACAATGCATAATCCATACTAATATTATAAATGCAAAAGTGTGTCTGCCTGTTTCGTCACGCTTAAACCGCTGAATCGATTTGGATACAATTTGGTATGGAGATAGTTTGAGTCCCGGGGAAGGACATAAGCTCCTTTTTAACCGACTTCCAAAAAAAAGAGGAGGTTCTCAACTCGACGGAATGTTTTGGTATTTTTTTTTATGGATGTTCACCGATGACTTTTTGGTTTTTAGTCGATACTTTCAAGTTGGTCCCATTTAATTTTGGTGATGATGGTGGAATCCATGAGGAATTGAAGGAACTCCTCAAATATTGTAGGCATACATATAGCAATTTTGGTATTATAAGAAACATAATAAGCATTTGCATTCAGAAAGTGTAAATTGGTGAAGTGGAACTGATGCAGAAGACCACAGAATGCCATCGGAACTCCTCAATGATAAATGATTTACGGGTGGCGACAAAATATCTTGATTAATTTAGCCAAGCAACTTCATAGTCACAAATTTAAATGTTCCTGATGAGAATGGTACCATCGAATTGATTTGATGATGGAGCCGGAAGGTAGGCACCAGATCTATGTAATAAAATAATGTATCCTAGCCGTGTTTGGGCTTGTTCGAATCGTCACGAGATACACTTTTAAGTAACGATTAACTAAAAAGTGTAAAATAAATAAACTTTTTAACAAAAAAATAAAACCAACTCCAAAAAAAACTAAAAAGTAAAAAATAACGCCATAATTCAGTTTCTTCAAATTACTTACAAGTAACCGTTTGTATACTCAATCTATACAGTATATACAATTAAAGTTATTTTGGAGTCGGTGCCGTCGTGTCACGACTTACTAAAATCGTCAATTTTCAATATTTTACACATTCTTTATATGGCACCGACGCCAAAATGAGATTAATTGTATATACTGTATAGATTGAGTATACAAACGGTTACTTGTAAGTAATTTGAAGAAACTGAATTATAGCGTTATTTTTGACTTTTTAGTTTTTTTTGGAGTCGGTTTTATTTTTTTATTATTATACCGGAAAAATGCCTAAACGAATTTAAGCCGGACGAAGTCGCGGGCAGAAGCTAGTAATGTACACTTAACACAAATCTCGTAGAAAATTTAATTAAATAAAACATAATGAAATCGCAGTACTAATTGATGAGGATGACGGAAATAGTAATGCAATTTTACCTCAGCAAGAAAAAACTAAACACTTATAAGATCACATTGCTGTCCATGTCCGTGTGTCTGTCAGTCTAATCAAGATCCTTTTTCTCAGGATCGTGTAAAGGTGCGTTCACATTTGTATCATTTGCTCGTATCCGATCACCGTGCCGTGGCATGATTGCGTATCGAGCTGCTTGGACGCTTACTGTCGGCGCGCCGATCATGCCGTACTCGTCCGATAAAACTGTACGCGTAGCAAAATGGATTTCGAGCGATCCGATCGGCGCAACGTCCAAACGTGTGATCGTGACACGCGATCATGCCACGAGACGATGATCTGATACGGGCAAATGATACAAATGTGGACGCACCTTTAAGGTACCAAGTTGAAATTTATATCAAATACATTGTCTGCAGCGAACTTGTAAAAAAATCAAGCTTCTAAGTCAACGAAATCAAATGATTCAGTCATTTTAAAAAGTATTTCCATACAAATTGCCGTCCATGGAAAATCTTGTCCAACCGCTGTTGTACACTGCTAGTAATTGTATCAGTGTCAAAATCCCGCAATTCCCGGGCGCGGTGCCCATAAGAGTAACATGATTATAAATATATGAGGTTTCATTCTATAAGGCCAATAACTGTAAAAAATACGTCTTAGTCCTATTACCATCGAAAATGGTCTCATTTTAAACCCTATTTGGCTCAGTGGGAGTATCGTTGCCTGCGAAGCTGAGGTCCTGGGTTCAAATCCCGGTAAGGGCAAATATTTGTGTGATGAGCATAAATATTTGTTCCTGAGTCTTGGACGTTTTCTATGTATATAAGTAATATATCTATTAAATAAATCGTCGTCTAGTATCCATAACACAAGCCTTATTGAGCTTACCATGGGACTAGAGCGATTTGTGTAAAGATTGTCCCGTAATATTTATTTATTTTGGCTTACCTGCATAAGTAAAAATCTTTCAATAGAGTATACATAGACAGTGAATCAGTCATTTTAGTACAGCACGAACATAGGTTTATAAGCCTACAGCAAGAACAGATGACAAAATTCATCGACTACTGGTGTGGACGATTAGCTCAGATGGTAGAGCGTGCTGCCCCGGTCTGGCTCAAGGCACTGGTTCAAGTCCAGTATTGTCGAAAAATTTTTTCATTTGTTTCTGATCTTTGTTTATAATAGGCTTATAAGTTTGATACCTGCCCTTTACGGATCCCTAAAAAATAGCGGTCATTGTCCAACGGCTGTTGTACACTGCCAGTAATTGTGCCACTGACAAACTGTGTTATCCCGAAACTCCCGAGAGCTGGTGCCCATAAAAGTCACATGTTCGCCCGGCTTTATTACCGCTATAACAATTTAAGGAAGCCGAAAGGGTGGCATGGAATTTCTACGAAACTTTTGTTTGTCTCACAGTCTACCGAATTGTTTTATTTAAACAATGTTTACAACAACTTCATGGCACTTGTTTTATCGTAACATTGGAAATATGGCTCGGTTATTGTTTGAACAATTTGTTCGGTTTATGACTCAGCTTCTAAGGTTTCGCTTTCGTAACTATTGTGTTGCGTATTAGGGGTGATTTAGTCATAAACAAACTTTTGCTCTCGTTTACAACAAATGGACGACAGTTTCACTTTTATTGAAGTAGTAGCCGACGTTTCACAGAATTTTTCGATGATTCATTCCTTTATTTTGTACTCACAGCTCGTTTGCTACAGGCTCGTACATGCCTTTACACAATCAAGTACCAGAGCTTCAGAAGTTGCAAGAGCATCGCATTTCGTGTCGTGACTGACTTTTGCCCTGAATGTTTAACTTGGTAAGCCTCTAAGCGCCATCTTTACTGAGTGGCGCGCATGTATGGAATCGCAAGCACGAAATATGACTAAAATTCGTACATAATACTTATTTTCTAAACCATTTTGTAATGTTGTATTTCATTTTGAAAGAAGAAGCTAACGTAGCTTTGAATTGTCGGCATAATTCCCATACTAATTTGAAGGGCCAGGAAATTAATGAATATTAGAATAATTAAAAATATTTCATTAGCGTTTAACTGCTTAAGTCTAATTAGCAGTTTTCAAAGACACTGAGAAGCATCCATAAATAAAACTTATGAGAGCTCAACGATGCTTGCCTACAGCGGGTTTCAAAAACTATAGATTAAGTTCTTGGAACAACTTTAAATTAGTTTAGAAAAAACGTATACCTACTACCGCCGATTCTTTAACTTTACTATAAAATTAATCACTTTATTTTAACCCACTTACTGTAGATTATCTGCTTTGTCGCAAGCAATTTGCAAAAAATATTTATCCGTCTTTTAAAGATTTCAATAAGTTCATAATTGAACATGTTCAAAAGTAGAAATGATATCATTATCTCAGATGCAACGAGTAATTCCCTGAACTGTTTAACAGAGAATCACCTTTTACAAAACCAGCTTGACCGGTCGGCGCTTTGAAATACTTAAGAATGCACTACATTTAATAAAAGCTAATGAAGGGTCCAATTCAAAACATTTACTCACCGCCGGGCCGGATCTTAATTTACAAATTACGGTCATATCAGACACAGCCATACCTCATTTATCTGAGTGGCTTGTTAGCCATTTAATTCTGACCCAATAAAGTTTAAATAATCCCTCGTAAAATATCTTCATACACTGTTATTTTGAATGTGAAAATTATTATCTCGCAACTCTGCGAAGCTAGCTCCCTAACAATGTTGAAGTATTTCCATCCAAATTATATGGTCTGCGTCGGCTCGAATGGCTCGGTCGTTGGTATACGTATGGTGCCTATTTATAAAAAAATAACTTGATACACTCGGTGCTCACCCTTGTAAATTAAGGCCGCTGAGCGTAGAGTGGAGGCCAATTAAGGAATTTATAGTCAAAATGCGCTGTAAAACAATAAATCCAATAGCTTTCGACAACATGCCTTATTAATTACGACTTACGGCTTTTTGGGGCAAAGGGGACAAAGGGCAGGCCGTTTCTTGGTGAATAGCCTTATATACCAGTTACGGCTTAAAACTTGTTTAGAGTTTCTTGTATACAATTGCTTTGTTGGATTAGTTTGGCTTCATAAAACCAATTTCTCTATCACAATATCCTCCCAGATACATAAGCCCTACCTTTGTTTACGTGGTAGCGTAGGCTAACAAGATAATTAATCAGTAATTTTAGAACGCTACTATAGGGAGCAATATGGCCGTTTGTAAAATGTGACAGTCCCATCACTCCGCAAATTTAGGATCTCCATGTGTACCCACGTTTGCCAGCAATAAATTATGCAGCTACTATTTCAACTCGGTATTCTGTAGATAACTATCTCGTCTAAATCACGCACAATCGGGGACTCGACCGCGCTGTCCTGATTGTTAAACGAAAGTGGCGGTATACTGTTTACAACGAGGAAAAGGCATAAATCTCTCTAATTTATATCCGAAAACATAATAAGAGGAGAGTTATTCATGCAGTATAAGCTAGTATGTCCGGCCTTGGTATGGGCCGCAAGTAATTTATAGCTCAGACTTCTAGCGTAATATAAAACTAAATAAAGCTCATGAAATAGCTATAAATTGACTTACAAAGAAAGGCGATACTGGCCGCGCTAAAGGGGCTTTTAGTGAAATGTCACGTGTGCGCAAGAGTTATAGGTGTTTATGACCGCGCGGTGACAATATTTATAACGTCTACTCAAACAAAACGTGTCCTGTTAAATTTGCGTGATTAATTCTTTGGCAACAAACAACAGTAAGACAATATATCCCCTTTCTCCGTAAAAGGTTCCATTATTTATCAAATAAAAATAAAAATCTAGAAAAAGGAAAGGGTCTAGCAGGCTAAGCTAATAAGAGTGGCCCCCACGAGGAATTTGGTTAAATTTTTAAATGGAATAGTGGCAGGACCTAGAGAAAACTGTATGTCTAATATCAGCCAACTCTTTTGTTTCAGATTTATTCATGAAAATGTAAAATAATCCAGGTAATTTTTAAAATGCTATTTTAGCTAAACCAAGCAAGCGGGGGTAACCAAATAAAATCAGAATTGACGACAATATAATAGGGTTAATAATGCATATTTTTACACACACTCATGTCCTTAAACTAAGACAAAAAAAACTTTTTTTTTGTTTTGCTTAATGTTTTCACTACTTCTCTCAAAGATAATAACACCTACCAAAAAATACGTGACAAGCCACAATTGTCAACTACGTATACATAAAAAAATATTTTCAAATATCTTGGTGCGTCATGTCAAAAAAAGTATAACCATATCCGTCGTGGGGGCACTCTTATTAGCTTAGCCAGCTGGACCCTTTGTCTTAAAATTGCAATGTATTTTACAATTAGAAAAAATACTAGTATAACGATGTACGAATATAAGAAATATAATGTATCTAATCTGAAACCGAAAGAGACATGACGGAGGGCAAGGTTATACTGCCTATAATCGGAAGTTTATCCTGTATACCTCTATATGATGACTGCTGTCAACGCCATTCTTATCGTCAATTAGTTTCTTGGATTTTGTTGATGCAGCCTAAACCAAGTGTTAGCATATTTTTTATTGAAACTGACGGTCCGGGGTGCAAATCCCGGTAACAGCAAATATCTGTGTGATGAGCTTAAACATATTTGTTGTTGGTTGTTTTCTATACAGCTATTATTATTTAAGTCACTACTAACATAGTTCAAGCTGTTGGATCTCCATATAAATAAATCTCTATTGAATATACCATCGCGAAGTAATCCCAATACAAGCCTTATTGAGCTTACAATGGGACTAGACCTAGTTTGTGTGAAATTGTCAGTAATTAATATTTATTTATTATTATACGACATATATACATATATATATCTTAAGAGCCTAGAGTGCCCCACAACTGGGCAAAGGCCTCCCTCTCATTCTTCCACGTGTACCGGTCTTGGGCAGTCTCCCACCAGTTGTTCTGGTAAGAGTCAAGCTCGTCCCGCCATCTTCGTCGGGGCCTACCGCGACACCCGATTCTATTTACGATATTTAGTATTTAGATATATATATTACCTAATAAATACATTATAGTATTTATTCAAATGGTTTTATGTTTAGCGTTTTATACATTTTGTACATGGTATTATTTTGTTTATTTTCATAAAGGTAAATTCGAAAAGATCCTCTACAAGGGTAGTAGTTCATCCTTAGACTTATATCTAGCGTTATTGTATTTGTAACTGTCTGTAAAAATGGAGACAATATATAAAATGAGTCTTTGATTCTAAATGCACGCAAATTGTTTTCCTTCGATAATTAGAGCGACCAGCATGTGTATTCGAGGCACCCGCCACAAATGGAAGTCAGCAGCAAAGTTGTTTGGCTTCGACGATGGTGCCGCCCTTCCACACTTCAACTGACAGACTGATATACTCTTATAGCATTAAATTGATTGAATATTTGTGCAACTGGATTGTCATAATTGCACCATGTCATATTTTTTTTAATCCTAATGTTGAATGTTATATAATTTTTAGTCAATTATTTTTCTTCTTTTGAAATATAATAAGGTGCAAATGAACATGGTGCATAAACCAAAAATTTACCCAATTTACGCTTAAATTGGTGCAAGTTACGATGGATGTCAATTTATAACGACCCAAGATTATACAAAACTTCGGAACCTAATAAGGCTCGACGAAGCACATAATCGGCTGCGTTTATCGAGAGGACCGATTTTAATAATTACTTAACACTTCCTGACGGTACCAAAAATCACACCATACATAGATTGAGATCCCACCGCATATTTCTGCACTTATCTGTTTATTTAATTAAATGTGTTTTAACGACAGTTCACACATGAGGTTACTTGCACACTATCCCAACCTAACTCTAAATGGCCGCGGCCTTCCGTTTGTGCATTTTCACTCCTCCCATTGAATCTGATTACTGGTAAGGAGGCCTAGCCAGACCAACCCAGTTCAAAATTAGGTTCTAAAAAAAGTACTGCGTTGCCTGTGAAAATTTCGGCCTAGGTTATCCTATACAGTTGTGCCCCTAAATTTTCAAAATAGACGGTTATTTGACTACGAAGATATACTCGTATAAACTAGGTAGTTTTCGCGCTATCAAATGTTTAAATTCGCCAAATTTACTATTTTTCTAATGCCTAATTTAAATGCTGGCAATTTTATTGCAAGGACTTCTTTTCTAGAAAGACTATAGCTTACATTTTCTTTAAGAATGGTAAAAATACCCCTATATCACTGAGATTTAACATTGAGCCGGGGTTGTCAGAAGTGGCGGCCAAATTTTGTCTGTGCAGTGTCATTGTAGTATCTCCAGTTATTCTTAGATTTTGTATCAAATGTTCGTATGATTCTTTTTTTGTTATTTCTTGAGTCTAAACTCTCATTTAAACCGTACTTAACTGAAATAAAAAAAAGATAGGTGCAGAAATATACAGTGGGATCTTAATGTGGAAAGCTTAACTTGAGAGTCCTTTTCGTTGCGTCTCACCGTCGCCGGAATGACTAAGAGCTAACAAGGTATCATTATAAGGATGTCGACCTCACTTTATCGATGTTTTTGCAGTGTTTTATTACGTATGATCACGTCGGCAGTAAATATTCAGCTTTCTTTGTTTTTGTCACTATTTTACCTATTCGCAAAATAAAATGATACAGTTAAATATAATAGGGTTAATAAAAGAGGTATTTTGTGGAATATATGACCCAAAAATATTTAATATAATTAGTCCTTAATAGTTAAAATATTTTAATTATTTTATTTTATACTTAAATACAAATAAGTAGCACAAAAATTACATTGTATAGTAATTGGATAACCTTATAATAATGACAGGCTAAAATGGCAATATTTATCATAGTTAAGACCGCTTTGTTTGAGTTTATACAAATTATTGTGGTACTTATTGTTTAATCATAATTTCATTCAAACATCAGGAACCACCTAGGAAGTGTTAATATTTAGAAAATACAACAAGAGAAGCCTATGAAACCTCTTTTGTGCTGGGTAGATGATAATTATGTACAATATTACAGATACCTCGACGCGAAGGGACAGATAAACAGAAATGAAGGATAATGGGTACCCAGAAATAGAATTTTAAAAAGGCGGGAAAACTATGATAATCATGAACAACTGGGAACAATTTTGATTTTGCTTTTAACAGAAGTTGTCACGTACATAAATGTGCCTACTGTGTCGATTTATTTTTCTCTATTCTCGTTATCGATATCGAGCTCAAAGCTCACCCCATCACTTAGTGTTTGGGCAGGTGGCGAAACACACAGACAAAGGCGGCTCGTATCATTATTCTGTCTCGTTACCGACTCTTGCGCATCAGGCGAGGCGCGATATAATTCAAAAGGTGTAATTACGTTGTATACTAATATGCCCTTGACGGCCACACGCTTTTTGGTTATACATTGTGTTTCGGACGTATTGCTCAATTGTGGAACTACAATTTGAATTATGGAACTAAATAAAATGGAGTTCACATATATCTAGGAATAAAGAAGCGCAACCTTTTTGTGTTAACTTTAGTTCAAAATACATGTTTAAGAATGCTACTAAATGTTCATATTAATCACTTAAAAACAAATACGTGAAATATCTATACATATATACCTTTATAATTAAGATAAGCTAAGTACTAATAATGTAATAATTATGAATTATATTGAAAAAATGACTGACTCTTGAGTTTGCTTCGGCCCTTCTCAACAGTGGTCTCTCGGGAAATGCCGTAGAGTCAGACTTGTAAAAGTGTCCTTGTGGCCTACTTACAGAATAAACAATTTGAATTTGAATCTCGTGAAGACTTGGGTGTTTTTAGGGAGAGTCTTACACAAATCGAACTAGTTCCGAACTAAACAAAGCTTGTTATTATGGGTCCTAAGCGCAGATATAGATAAAACATCCAAGAACCAGAAATAAATATTCGTTCTCTCATCGCACTATAATTTGTTGTTGCCAGGATTCGATCCTGGGATCATCAGTTTCGTAGGCCGTTGCGCAACCAACTTAGCCAAACGTCGTCGATACGTTTATATCATATTTACTAGAAGACGCCCGCGACTTCGTTCGCGGAGGAAAAAAGTAATAACCCCTCTTTTTTTTCTTTAGCATATTTAGGTAAAAAGTATCCTATAACCATCTAAAGATACCCAGCTACCCGTGTACCAAAAATGCTTGAAATCCGTTAAGCCGATTTAGCGTGATGAAGCCACAGCGACAAATACAAACATTTTATTTTTACAACTTTATAACAAACTAGAAGGCGCCCGCAACTTCGTTCGCGTAGGAGAAAAAGTCATAACCCCTGTTTTTTTCTTTAGCATAGTCGGGTAAAAAGTGTCCTATAACCATCTACAAATACCCAGCTATCCGTATACCAAAAATAGTTGAAATCCGTATAGCCGATTTAGCGTGATGAAGCCACAACGACACAATACAAACAAACCAAACATTTTATTTTACAAATTTATAAAGATATAGGATATTCTGGCTGGGGATGATTCGATACTAGCATTAAACCGCCGCTGCGCCAGTGACACCAGGTATTAAGTAGCATTTGTTTTAATTTATGGCCTTATGTATCTGTTTGCTATGAAATAATGAAATAATGATGAAATGAAATAATGAAATAATGATCTTTATTCTGTAAGTAGGCCACAAGGGCACTTTTACAAGTCTGACTCTACGGCGTTTTCCAAGAGGAGACCACTGAAGAGAAAAAAGCCGAAACAAACTCAACAGTCAGTAATTTTTTCGAAATAACTCTTATATCTATTTCAATATTCGTGCTTAGCCTATCCTAAATATATGTTTTGAGTATAAACTCAATGCGTAGTTCTTCAAGGAAACATATCAAAACTTATAAAAGGAAAAAAATAATCTAGAATATAAAAAAGCAAAATAGTGATTTTTATTTAAAACAACTTACATATGTTTGATATGCACCTTATAAGAACCGTGTTCCGGTAAAAGTAAATTATTTGGTTTCTGTTTTGGGCCATGCATTTTTGTCTGTTAAATAGTCCTCTACCCTATAATAAGCCTTTGCCATTAGGGACTCTTTGAAGTACTTTTTGAGAGCTGGAAACGATAATTTCAAAGCATCATCTGGCAGCTTATTATAAAAATGTATACATTGGCCTACGAATGATTTGGCTACTTTACGAACGCGGAACTTTCTAATAGCGATTTTGTTTTTATTTCTAGTATTAAAATTGTGGATATCTGAATTCTTAGTAAAAGACTCTAGGTTCTTAATAACATAAATAATATTCTCATAAATATATTGGGACGCTACGGTTAATATGTTAAATAGTCTTTAAAAAGTTATCTTAAGGAGTCACGGGAGTTCAGGTTATATATAGAACGAATCGCTCTTTTTATTAACACAAATATAGTCTGTATGTCAGCTGCTTTGACCCAAACCAGAATACCGTATGACATGATACTATGAAAATAACTATGATATACTAAGCGAGCAGTATCAACATTGGTCAATTGTCTAATTTTTCTAATAGCGTAAGCTGCTGAACTTAATTTACCTGCAAGTACTGCTAAATGGGGACTCCATTGCAAGTTCTTGTCCAGTGTTATACCTAAGAATAATGCCCTATCCACCATTTCTAAACATTCACCATTGAGTGATATAGTAGAATCCACTGCTCTATTATTATACATTCGGCAAAGCAAATCTAACACAGTTTGTTTTCTTAGCATTCAATACTAGATTATTTATATTAAACCAGTCAAGTACTTTAACTAGTACACTATTAATTTCGGCATAGTTTGTTGCTTTCCGGTCAACTTTGAAAATTAATGATGTATCATCAGCAAATAGTACTATATCACAAAGATTTTCTACTATAGATGGTAAGTCATTATTATAAACTAAAAATAGAAAAGGCCCTAATATAAAGCCCTGTGGCACTCCTAGCTTAACTGGGCTCCACTGGATTGGGTTCCATTTACAACAACTGTTTGTGTTCTATTGCTGAGATGTGAAGACATAAGGCTTAAGGCCTTTATAGACAGGCCATAATGTTCTAATTTTAAAATGAGTGTTCCATGATCAACGCAATCAAATGCCTTAGAAAGGTCACAAAAAACTCCAATTGCATCATAAGATTTCTCCCAGATGTTGTAAATATATTTAATGAGTACATATGCTGCATCAGCCGTGGAACGTTCCCTTGTGAAACCGAACTGTTTACTACTAAGCACTTTATTTCTATTGAAGTGTCCCAGCAGATCCATCAACATTAACTTTTCGAAAACTTTACTTAATACAGGTAGTATAGATATCGGACGGAAATTAGTCAAGTCACTCAAGTCACCTGATTTAAAAAGAGGCTGTGACTTTACTAAGTTTCATAAGATCTGGAAACACGCCCTCTGATATGCAATTATTATAAATCAAGGCTAGATAGGGTGCAATTGAGTCTATGATATGATTAACAATTTTTACTGAAGTTTCCCATAAATCCCTGTTTGCTTTAAATTCAGTGACTGTTGAAATGTTTGTGAAAATGTTTTAATAACGTCTATTGAATTTACTTGACTAAATTCAAAGATTATATTGCATTTGTTAAAATTAACATTAAGTAACAAATGGGCTTCGGTCGCAGATGATTGAAGATATCTTGTAGTATTAATTGCAATGTTGGAAAAATAATCCTCGAATGCCGAGGCAACATCGTGGTTCGACATCATCTGACTATTTCCTGTCATAATCTTGACTTGACTATTGCGAGTTTTTGTTTTAACAGTTTCCCTATTAATAATATTCCAAACAGTTTTCACTTTATTGTCAGACATTTTGAGTTTAGAACTAATATAATTTGCCTTAGCGGCTATACACACCTTCTTAAACATTTTTGAATAATTCTTGACATAGTCCAGGATATCAGTATCCTTGTTTACCTTTTTCTGTCCATATAATTCATAAAGCCTATTTCTACTTCTATGAATGCCGACAGTAGCCCATTCACTAAACTTCGTTTTTGACCCAGAAATAGTTTTCATTTTGAAATGAGTATTAAAATGATTTATAATTATGCCAAATAAATTTGTGTAAAAACAATTTAGGTCATCATGTGAAATGGATAACATACATAGATCATTATGAACTTCATTTTTGAATAGTTCTAAATGATAACTAGTTATGGATCTGTATGTTATAGTTTGTGGTATTTCATGGAAAGTGTTTGGGAAAGATGCTCTCTGACCTCTATGATCTGAACTAAAGGACTTAAATATTGCCTTATCCAAGCATTTACAATCACAAAAAATATTATCTAGACAGGTTTCAATACTAATTTCCACGCGGGTTGGCTCAAAAAACAAATTGACCAAGTTAAAAGATTTAAACAAACTTAACAACTTCACAGTGTTACTATTCGATTCAAGTAAATTAACGTTGAAGTCTCCACATACTATAACATGTTTTTTGCCTTTACAAGCTATTTTTAAGACATTTTCCATAGTGCATTCAAATGTATGGAAATCAGCAGAAGGTGGTCTGTAAATACATATAATTAAATAGGTCTCTAATTCTACACAAGCTAAGTTTGAGCTATGATACATTTGACGGTTAGCCAACATTTAAACTTTGAATTATCCAAAAATTTTCACAAACTTTCATATCTTCACTATTTTAAGTTGAAAAAATGATAACCGCAGAAAAAATCATCACGCCAAAAGGGTTAATAGAATTTTAACTATTTTTGGTACATGGGTAGCAAGGCAATCTAGGCATCCGCAGATGGTAACTTTTTACTCGACTTCTCTGAAGAAAAAAAGAGGATTATGATTTTGTAACAATCATTTTGTGTCACAGAATCCCTTAAGTTTCAATTTCACATCATAATACGGATTATTGTAATACTCATGCATGTAATATTTGAACATACGCGTCAATGATTAATAGTGATTACCAAAGGCATAAAATGGCCTAAAAACCTCAGCTTTCTTTAGATGAACTCATCAAAGAAAAACTTAAAGATTATTACATTAGCGGGGCAGTTGATAATTACCACGTACACCGACCCACATAACTTCAAACTTAAACTGTTCTTTACTGCAATAATAATAAGCTCTTAATATGTTGATAGGTGTACGTTGATGGGCGTTCACACATACATCATGTTGTTTAAGACGTTACTCGGAATTAGTGAACAGGGCGAGTTCACGTTAATAGTCTTGAACTGTTAATTTGGTAGATCTGTTATCCGTAATAGATGATCGTGAGAGTGGTGCTCTAGTACTGCCCGGCTGGTCTTTCAGACTCGAAGATCTATATATTCATTATAAAATCCATTTGCCTACCGGGATCATGATTCCAAGTAAAGCTTAACAGCGCGTTACAGGATTTACTTAAAATATATAGGCATGGATTGCAGTCGATAGGCTACGTCTTACCCGATAACGCTTAAGAAAAAATGAGGGTTTTGCCTTTGTTTTACCCTGCGAATGAAGCGGCACCTTCTAGTTGGTTATAACTTATAATTATAAGGACTACTTCTATAAGGAGTACACGCCTATGCGTGTGAGTTGAACTGTTGTTGTCCTAGTGTAACTAATACCAATTAAGACTTAGTCTTAGTATATCGCAGTGTGTCGCGTAAGCTGAGACTAACTACAGTACTACTAACTGGGTATTCCCAATGAAACATACACTTATTTGCTCTACGTGTCACTAACAGTCCACTTTACAGGGCCTGCATGCAGGCAGAAGAGACAGCCGCCCACGTCATTCTCGAATGCCCAGAGGCGGCCAAGTACCGGGCACAATACCTCAGAACCCTGAATTCACTTCCAGAAGTAGTCGGCAACATCAAGGGTATGCTAGGCTTCCTGGTAGAGTTGGGTTGGCCAGAGTAGAGCCACCAACCCATGATGCAAAATAGGCGCACTATAAGACGTCGACTTGCGGAAATGCAGCCTGTGAACGTATATATCTATCCACACTAATATTATAAATGTGAAAGTGTGTCTGTCCGTCTGTCCGTCTGTTACCTCTTCACGCTTAAACCGCTGAACCGATTTGGATGAAATTTGGTATGGAGATAGTTTGAGTCCCGGGAAAGGACATAGCCTACATTTTATCCCGGAAAAATAGCCTTATCTGCGATTAACGAATTTAAGGCGGACGAAGTTGCGGGCAGAAGCTAGTAATCAATATAGCCCCAGTGCACCCCTTTTACACCTTAAGTATGTTATATATATCGTCGCCTAGAACAAGCTTAGCTTATTAGTTTGGGGCTAGGTCGATCTGTGTAAAATTGTCCCTGATATTTACTCATTTATTTATATTTATTTACAGCTGCGCTGAAGTCGCGGGGCTAACAAAAGAAGGATAACATTAACCTGATAAATAGCAACAAAGCAAATAGTATCAATATTACATACTCACCTCACAAAACAAAACCATACACAAACTGGCATAAACAAAAGACGTTTTTGCTAAAAAGCTACTGAGATCAAACAAACGTTTCATAAACAAAAGGTATTGAAATATATTTTTCGAAAGAAGTGGGGAGGTTACCTAATAAATAACATAAGACCGACGATCTAGTCGGTATTACAGGAAATCGTTAGAATCGTCAGATAGGTAACCTTTTACCAGCAGTTGACATCTTTCGGCCGATATGATGAATCGACTTTTCATGAAAAGTTAAAACCATAATGATGTCGCATTGTGGTATAAAAAAATCAAAGGGCAAATAAAAAACTCAATTGCGGTCGCACGCGGTGCACTCGACCAGCGGTAATACAAAGATATCGGGGTGATTCCTGGTGTCACCACGTGCAAGCGCAATTTCTTTGCGCTTTACTCTTATATATCTATACCACAATTAGAAAAAAACCCACACTAAAACCACATAGAAACACACATTTGTGTCTCATAAAAAAACCCATATTACGTCATTAATACCCTAAAAGTTAATGGAGACCAATTAAGCACAAAAATCATTACGAATTATTATCATCAATGCGACCCAATTCACAGAGATGGAAATAATTCAAAAGAGAATCGAAATGGACGCTGTGTTTAATATTTTACAAATTACTGATAAAATGATCAGACTCATTAAACAGATTCACGTTCCTTTATGTAACTGTAAAGTTAAATTATTGACGCAGCGTGTACAGTTCACTCAAATATGAAGGCCTGTAGTTTTTGCGAAAAACTATTCTACTCTATTTTTTTTTGTTTATAAATTACTACTCTGTGAAAAAAACCCAGCAAAGTGTGAGTCTGACTCGCGCACCGAGGGTTCCGTAGCATGGGCACTTTTTTATGGAAATTAGGTGTACTCCAACATACTTGAACTTAATGTTGATAGGTAAGTTTAATTAATAGTTATCGTACAAACAATTCTCACATGGAATATCTACCGGGTTTACGTGGTAGAATTATTGAATGAAAGATAGAAACTACGTGTAAGCTCAATGAAAGGCCGGTTGACAGGTGACTATCTTTTGTTTATTTTTATGCAACCTGCCAGTATCATAATAAGGTTTTTATATTAGCGGAGCAAGCATTTTGTTATTAAATATGGAGAAATATCCATATTTTGGCTATCCACTGAGCTATTTTGTGACCATAATAAAAAATAATGTAATATGCACTTAGTAACTTATTTATAATAGTTTGTTATTCTGTTGGTTCTACCTCCAGTTTGCCCATGATCCTTCGTAGGTATAAATAGGTATAAATCAATAGTTCGCCTCTTCGGGAAATCGAGGTATCAAAATATACGCTATAAACGGCCGTATCTATGGAAATCCAATATTAGCAGAGACCTGCTTCTAAGCAAAATGTCCACAGTGTGGGGACATTTTATATTGCTTACTGACTTAGACAGACAGACATAAACATTTAGGATTTTCAGAATTTCTCATGCTTTAAGAGCTACCTTCATATTACCAATTAAGTGGAAATAGACAGGGCACATTGCTCGGTGAACCGTCAGTCGCTAGGAATGACGAGTTCTTCACAAGGTGGACTAATAATATGATGATGGTGGCTGCAGTCCCGTGGAATAGATTGATAAAATGTAACAAAATACCAGTATTTTGCAGGTCTTATTTCCTCGCCAACTGTACACTTGTGCAGATACAGTATAGGTGCTGGTTATTATCATAAATCGTAAAAACGGGCGTGGCTTATCTGACTGAACTTATGTTGGCCAGATAAGTCACTAATACTGTTAATAAACTAAGTAAGAGTTCGTGCGTAATCTTAACTTAAAGGTCAAAGTAAAATTTAAGAACACGAAGAAGTTCGCAGTGGTTTGACTATGACTTCAGTTTGCAGCAGACGAGCGTTATTCGATTCCTCTAGTAAAGAAAAAAGAAACTCTATTAAAAGCGGAATAATGCACACTTACGTTGCACATTGTTTAATCTTTCACCTAATATTTAATATCGTCGACATATCATTTCGAAGAAAGCATTTTTCTCTGAAACCGTTAGTAATCTGGGATTATAATAAAACCTAAGGGCTCCTCCAGATATCATGAGATCATATTTGACCTACATTAGACTTGGTGATATTTGGTGATTATAACGCTACGCCCCGTTCCTTCTATTCAATATCACGTGTGAGTCCTAAACTAAAGGCTTCTACATGATGATCTATTCAAAAAATTATAAAAATTGTAAGAGTTCAGAGGAAGAAATGTTCGATGTAATGAAAATTCTATAAAATAAAGCATCCTAGGACATGTTTGTAGATGAAATGGAACGACACCGGATAGTAACCTGAAATTTGGCATACCTATGTAAGTTAGGTGACAATGCAATATTATGAATGTATCAAGCTGATCTGATGATGGAGCCGGATGGTGGTCATGGTCATAGGATTTCTGTTATAAAATAACACAATCCGAGTTTGGGTTCCTTGGAATCGTCTCACGCAGCGTAGGAAGACCCCCGACTAGGTGGACGGAATGACCTCGCAAGGGTCACGGGGAGTCGGTGGATGCGGTCTGCGTAAGATCGCACCCTGTGGCTAACTATAGGTGAGGCCTATGTTCAGCAGTGACCTCCGTGGCTGATAGGTAAATAGAATCGTCTCGGTGAGTATTTGATGGATGTCAAAGAAAACTACAGTCGGCAATAACCTTCGGACAGAAACTTATTTATATAATATTCCTATTATATTAACTAGTGCCAGCTTCTACTAGATTTCTACTACAAGGGCGAGTTACTTGCGGGGCTTCTTCGTTTGCTGGTATTCAGAATTATAGCCTCCTCCAGCCCAGAGTAATTTATGCATTTTTGATTTTCGAACCTTCTGGAATTTTATGAAAGTTGAATACTCGATTTTAACTTGTAGGTATCTACTAGTATTAGAACATTAACCCTCCGAAGAACGTGTCCAATTTGTACAATAAACGTTTACATTTTGAATTAAAGAGTCTGAGATCGCGGCAGTTTTGTTACATTGGCGCTCTCGCAAATCAAGAGGACGTTTTGTTGTACAAGTATACAAATTAATCGTGTCAAAACATTATTCTCGTATTATAAATAACTGTTGTTGGAAAGGTGTAACATAATCCCAATTTACCTGTGTATGTATATATTATATTTACACCACGCCTTGGTCATAGTTGCAGATAATTAATGCCGTAGTGAGATTAACTGAAGATGTGAGCTTATATGCTTATAGGTAAATATAGGTATAGAAGACTATTCTATAGATTAGATTAGATATATTAATTTCTTTTTGAAAATAACATCGTATTTTACATGTAAAAATTTAATGAATTCATAATAAGATGGTCAGTTGGTTATAAAATTAAATTACGAAATTACTAATCAAATAGAAAAGGAACAATATTATGAACGTAAGTGCTGCGGAGATACGCTCTTTTGCTCGTGCACTTTTTCATATCGGTAGTGTGCTTTTTTTCGTATGAACGGCTGAGGAACCCTACACTGAGCATGGTCCGACATGCCAGCCCAGACCAAGCCAAGCCAGGCTAAGAGGTCGGTTTTAGTATTTGTTGTTATAGCGGCAATAGAAATACATCATCTGTGAAAAATTAATGCCTATCACGGTTCATGAGATACAGCCTGGTGACAGACGGACAGTCAGATAGAAACATCGACGGACAGACAGCGCAGTCTTAGTAGTAGGGTACGATTACTACTCGATAGAATATTAAAATAATTATTAAAAATAATATATAATCTTTCTCAGAAAATCTACAAACAGACATGAAAACGAGGTGCAGATGTATTTTGAAATAGTTTCCTAATAAAACTTAAAACAACATACCATTGAGTACAATCAGACATTTAATTGGCTCACAATTGAAGCACACTCACAACAACTCCTACGTACCATAGATATAAAATGAGTAATTCTCATTATAAGTAATATGAAGACAACAAGGTAATACGAAAGTGTGGGCGTACCATAAACAAGAATTCATTACTTAACGATCAAAATGATTAGCAGAAAATGTAGGCTGCCAATTTGTAATATATAGCCAAATCATTTTTAATTGCTAAAAAACTTCACAGCGTAAGTAATAACAACATGTCAATCACGATTTTAAATAGCTATGCTTTATTTTGGTATGATTGCTTAGGATATAAGATATAAGTCATGATGATTGATCCGCTGTTATTATAGGCAGTTCGCTCGCTAGATATGAAACTGGTATAAATCTGTCATAGTCACTAGGTTTGACGATGGATTTAAAACGAAATGTTACCTTTTTTTGCACGTTTTATCCAGCTGTTGGCAAACGGGAACTCTGGATTTTAATCCATATTTATAAATGCATGAACTATGAGCTATGCAAGCATAGCCTGAATACAAAATTCCTGTGCCGTGTAGTTGGACAAATATTTTTTATATAAACTTTTATAAATTATGCACATTTATTTTGGTCATCATAATTAATGTGTGGTATGAAAAAAACACATTTTTAAAGTAGTATGAATAATATGTGAACGACGTATGAACAATTCAACGAAACGTTTGGCTCAGTTTGCACAACGGCCTACGAAACTGATGGTTCCGGGTTTGAATCCCGGCCAGGTAAAGTGTTTGTGCGATGGATGAGCACGAATGCTTGTTCCTTCGTCTTGGTTGTATTTTTCTATGTCTTGAAGTATTATAATTTATATATAAATTATGTATATCGTTGTTTATTTAGTACCCATAGTACAAGCTTTGTTTAGTTCTGGACTAGGTTTTGATTGATTTATTTGTGTAAGAGTTGTTCTGGTTGAGATTTGGCTTACTTAAATGTCAAAATGTTGTGATTGGCGAATTTTTTCATTTGCCAAAAAAAATCTTACGACAAATATTGCCTGCAGCCGAGCCACAACTTCGCTTGTCGTGCAACATAGAAAGGGATGGGCAATGTTTTTCGTGCGATAAATAATCGCCTTTGACAGAAGTAGAAAGTACTGGTGATTTGAACATTTTTGGAAGTCTATCTCCTTCTGATTATCACTGCCATAAGGCCAGCATACTCTTTCCTCTAACTACTGATGTGGCAAACAAGCGTACAGCCTGCCTAATGTTACGAGTCCCCGGCAAACTCGGCCTAATTTCACCTTCCCATACAAACTTGGTTTCGTTCTCATTTTAAAACTACGTGTTAGATTAATTGTAACCAAACTTTGCATATACAATGACATGAGGTATATCTAGGCCTAGTATGAGCTTTATATGGCTCCAGATTAAACCATAATCGATATATAGCAAAAATAAGTTTTGTATGGAAAATATAAATTCGCTGTATTTTTTATACTTTGGTATCTGCAGCTACATAAACTAATTACAGGCCTGCATATACCTTAATTTGTTCTAAGTACAAAGTTTCAGAGAAAACTAGCAAGTCGTTGTCAAATGAGAGCGTAACTATGTTTGTATGGAGAACCGAGCTTACCGGGGAATCTTAAGCAGTCACCGTAGCCTGTGGCAGGGGACTATGTACGTGTTGCCTACCTTTTAAAAACCCATTCACTCCTCTCTTCAAGAACCCTAGACTGCAATCTCCTGGCTGACCATTTGATTGATTTTCTGCTATTCGAATACACGCTTGCATATTTAACTGGTACGCTTCTTTTTCTGCATCCAACGGGTTGAACTAGTCAATTTCAAAAAACTCTCAACACCGCTAAAGGAATGCAATTTGAAATGCAAAATCATGTGGAAAATCTTGAAACGAAAACATTTACGAGTGAGAGAGCCATTTTTAAAAACTACGTTCAAGTGCGGTCTCTGAGTTTTGCGGGCGTGTTATCGTGTACAGAAAGGGCATAATACGGATACGAGGGTTGCTACTTATATATCCGGAAACAAAAAAACAAACAAACGTACACGGCTGAAAATAGTTTTATTGTTTTTCAAAGTATTCCCCTTGATGATCTATGCACTTTTGCATTCGCGTGAACCAATTTTTAAAGCACTTCTGCCACTCCGCCTGAGGTACCTCCATAACGTGTTGTTTGAATGCGTCGACAGCATCTTCAGCGGTCGAAAATCGTTGACCGCGTAATTTATTCTTTATATTTGGAAATAAATAAAAATCGTTGGGTGCCAAGTCAGGGCTGTACGGCGGATGACCCGTTAATTCCACATTTTGACCCTCCAAAAATAGAGTTGTTTCGCGTGACGTATGACAGCTGGCATTGTCATGATGAAGAATGATTCTTCGTCGCTGGTTAGTTTTACGAATTTGTTCAAATACTTCCGGTAAGCAAATGGTCGTGTACCACTCTGAATTAACCGTTCTACGGTTTTCTAGTGGCACTGTAGCTACATGGCCATTAATACCGAAGAAGCAGGCCACCATTTGTTTCAATGTACTTTTTGCACGAGTAACTTTCGTAGGGTTCGGCTCATTTTGAAACACCCATACCGTTGATTGTTGCTTCGTTTCGGGATCGTATGCATAGATCCAGGATTCGTCACCTGTATAGATGTTATAAACGGCTTTTGAGTCACCACGGTTATATTTTTTTAACATTTTATTGCACCATTCGACGCGAGCATGTTTTTGCTCATTTGTTAAGTTGTGGGGTATCCAACGCGAACAAATTTTTTTTACAGCCAAATAATTATGTAATATGCTATTAATGCTGGTCATAGAAATACCCAGAGTCGCCTCTATCTCGCGGTACGTAACATGTCGGTCGTCCATTATAAGTTTTCGCACAGCCTCGATATTTTGTTGTACAACGACCGATTTCGGGCGACCTGCCTTAACTTCGTCCGTAAGCATACTACGTCCACGATTGAACTCACTAAACCAGTGATACACGGTAGTTTTAGATGGGGCTTCATCACCAAAAGTTGAAGTTAGTTGATCTATGCACTGTTGTTGCGTTAAACCACGCCGAAAATCATAATAAATCATAGCACGAATATTTTCACGAGTGAGTTCCATTCTTGCTGCGAGATGACATTTAAAACCCGTCAAAAACAAAACACGAGCGTTAATAAGGAAGAAAAAATATACCTTATGTACTTAAAAAAGTTCAAATTTTACCATGGCGGTCAAATATGCTATTTAAGAAGATTGTAATCCCGGTTTCCGGATATATAAATAGCAGCCCTCGTAAGACACGATTTAAATAAATAAGATACTTATAAAAAAAACATGTACCTACAGAGAACTTATTGATTTTTAATTTAGATAAGTACATAACGTAAGTTTGCGTTTTTAAATCAATATTTATTTTATTCCTGCAATACTCGTACCCTCTTTCATATACTCGTTGTTAGTTACATAATAACAGGTACAAAATACAATTAAACGAGTCACTTGTTATAGAACAGAAAACGTACAGCATCACAATCACAATCCGTAAACAACTTAGAGAGGTAACCTAATGGTGGCACTACACATCGGCTCAAGTGAAGAAGAAAGCGCGATACATTGCTGTTTTTAAATAAGTACAAGAAGAACTGCAACACTATAACGTCATTGTATCTCGGCCACGTCTCGACTCGCGCCAATGAGTGTTCTGGTGCTAGCATAAAAGCCTCTTAAACTTAAAATAATTTAGTGTATAGGAAGTTTGTTGTAATAGAAAATATTTCAACAAAATTGTGATGAACTACTTTTTTTTTAATCCTTATTAGTGAAAAGGGAGTTTCATCAATAATGATGACGCCACTCTCATTAGATCAATGGATTTTAGTTCCTTTGCTGTTGTGAAAGGAACTATAATCCATTGATCTAGTATGGAATTCCGCAAAGTAACGCCTGAATCTATCAATTATTTGCCACTCTCATTGTTACATGTCACTTAAAACATCTCACCTTTCTCATCATCATTCGCTTGTCCTTATCCCATTTACTTGGGGTCGGCGCAGCATGTTTTTTCTTCCATACCTCTCTTTCACTCGTCATGTCGTCACTCACATCCTTCCTCTTAATTTCATCTCTCACGCAATCCATCCACCGTTTCTTCGGCCTACCCCTCCTCTTACATCCTTCCACATGCATATCTAATAAATATAATAAAATCTTGTCACATGGCTCTCATCCCTCCGCATAACATGTCCATACCACCATTACCTAAAATTACAATTTTATATAACTCTTTAGTTTAGATAATGGGTGTGCTAAAATGGTTTTGCAAAGACCAGTCTCAAAAATATTTATATTATTTCGGGTTAAAAATATTTGTCTCTCTGTTTCGTTTCGAACACATTCCATCATGATGTGAAAGGCATCTTTTCTTGTTCCACACACCCTACAATTAGGTGAATCAATTAACTGCTTACCTATATCATCGAATGAGCAATAAAATAAAGAAAATGTTTTAATTCTCCAATGCTTAAATGTGCACATAAGTTTATTTTCTGATTGTTAGTGGCGGCCCTAGCAGTGAAACTTGGCAGAAATACGTATGGTCTTATTTAATCAATGTATGCATTGTCAGTTATTGCCACATATACCGGCTGGTTTAACAGATATTTCCAGAACTATCCAATCCACATTAACGTCAACGTGAAGCGCAAACGCATAAATAACACGTTAACTATCCCGGACGGTCGTTGCACGTCTTACTAGCACGTGAAACTCATAACATTCATAAAATGATTACGTGAGAAGAACCAACTGAGTCCAGATCTAGATATGGGGTCCGTTTTCCAATAACCCAACACTGTGCGAATTTCGTCTTGAAAAAAACAGGTGATCGCGACACCGTGCTAAATAGTGTTAGTGTGGTTTTATTTGGAGTTTGTACCTAAGTGCTGATTCTTTGAAAGTTTTATGTTATATTTTGATGGTTTGAAGTTTATGGTTAACCCATGACACAGAGTGGGCCGCGTCTTGGTGGATTCAATAGAGTGGCAGACCTCGCCTGCTATGGCGGAATTAGTTAGATATCTTCTTGGAAGACTAGGCGAATACAACTTTGATCCTTGCACAGCCACAGATGTTTTTGTATTTAATTGATTCTTATTTATTAACTACTAGCTTCGGCCCGCGACTTCGTCCGCCTTAAATTCGTTTATCGCGGATGAGGGTATTTTTTCCAGGATAAAAGTAGCCTATGTCCTTCCCGGGGACTCAAACTATCTCCATACCAAATTTTATACAAATCGGTTCAGCGGTTTAAGCGTGAAGAGGTAACAGACGGAGAGATAGACACACTTTCGCATTTATAATATTAGTATGGATATTATAACATGTTCAGTAAATATTTCAATCGCAGACCCAAATAAAATGTTTGTCAAATACAGCCTTAGAATAAATTCTTCGTTATTTCACAACACATTTTGCATCCGTATACGAGTCATTTGTCTCAAAATAATACACAAAAAATAGAGCAAGAGCAAACATGCTGGTTAATAGTACGTTTCCATTATCAATGTTCATGAAATGTCGTAAATATTTACTCCAGCAACAACCTCACTAGACGCATTTCCCGCTATGTAACTTGTAGCAACACTGTATAAACATCACTTTATGGCGACATTACGAAAATCGCACTGGGACTCTAACATCTTTATTCACACGCTGGTCCCACTATAAAAATGGCCCTTATATCGACCTTATCAATTTTACATGTTGGCGACATTGTTTTTCTACGACGTATTGGGTATACTTTATCTGTTCCATATCAATAACAATAAAATAAACCCAGGTTTTATCTGGAAGTAAGCGTTCAAATTCTGTCGAGAAGATGGCAGCTGATGATAGGTATCTTAAATCATTATTGTAAGCTGTATTCAAGTAATGATGATGTCATTATTTGTTATCTGAGATATTTGAACGATTTTCGACCGGCTGCTTTAAAGTGCTTAACTATTCATGGTTTTATATACATTTTCAAATCTCCGTTTTGTTTACAAAAATAATCTCATTTAACTTTGGTACACAAATCACTCTTCAGCTGTTTATTTTTCAGAAAAAAAAACACAAGCTTCAAATCTTTTTGTGAGTTTTCAAGATGAATTTAATATAAGAACAATTATTGATACTAGAAACAGCACAGTTTAAGTGATATCAGACAAATTAATATATTCTGTATACTATTTTACCTCAAATGCTTATCGTCCTGTTTCCGTATTTTATGTAAATAAATACAAATTTGTTCTTGCGAGGGGTAATTTAATAATGAAATTTGTAATTTAATTCATTCGTTGGCCATTAGAGTGTTCTGCTCAAACCATTAAAGAAGTAGACTCATATAAATTGTCTTTTTATCAGTACTACGGTACTTATTATTCTTTTAGTAAATTAGTCGGAAGTTAATGTAGATTTTATTGACGATACATTTTAACAGCTTATCTAAGAGGTATGCGGTTCTAACGGTCTTAAGAACCAACATTTAAATAAAACATAAGAAGATAACGTACTTACCAAGTTCTTAAAGTATGAAAATATTGCGATAAATCAGTTGTACTCAATCAGAATTTTATTTAATGTATCCAATAGTCGTGTAGACACATATCAAAGTCACTTCTAAATCCGAATAAATTAATAACGGAATTGGATGTTATTTAGGAGAAATATACTTCGTATAGAATAAAACGTAATATATGTGTCACCCTTAGACCCATTTGTAACCAAAAAACACGTCATTCCACTGCTTTGTTATCGCTTTAAAGTAGGATTAATAAATAAACCAACAACCTCACTCTCGCATTTATAATATTAGAAAGGTTCCAGAATATTCAAGTTTCAGTTTGAAAATCCTTTTTATTTAAATAAAACTTTCATCAACCCGCTCAATGCCCGGCTAAGGCTTTGTTCCTGGGGCTCATTTAGCGGCGTCGACTCTATTAAGCAAAAAAATTAAACAAATAAAAAAGCAAATAAAAAGCCGAGACTGGCGTCCCAGCCATTCAGGCGCGAATAAAAGTGTTTAATTAAACGTTGTTATTGATGGGGTCTCGCTAGATGGCGTTTAATCAACAGCCTGTACACTGTACTGAGTTTCTTTAAGCCGGTCCCAGATACGTGTAAGGAAATATTCACTGGGGTGCTCCCAAGCTACTTTTAGGTACGACAGGTATTCTATATAGGCTGATTATGATTATGATGATGATTTATATCGATCATCACCATCATCATCATCATCATCAGCTCATATCCCACGGCTGGTCACAGGTTCCTCTCATGGATAAAACGGAATTGGGATGTAGTTTACACACTGGCTAAGTCCGGATTGGAGACTTCACATAGGGTGTATAACTTATTCTCGGCTTTATACATCTTTCCTCACGATGTTTTCCTTCACAAAAATACCGATAATGTAAAAATTAATGCAATGCCTGTTTGCAATAATTGCGTTAATTTTTTTACCATACATGTTGTCGAATGCTGTAATGTAAACATGTTAAGTTATTGCTGTATGGTCTGCTAAGCAATGATTGCTGATGGTGCATACGGAATTTCATATTTGCCCTATTTTAACTACATTACAGAGCAAAGTTATACAATGATGCGCTTACAATGTTTGCTTATGTCACTACTGTTAGACTATTTTTGGCAAAGTGTATTCCTTATGGCCGGCCGACCAGTTTAGCTCAGAGGGGGTACGCTGCCTCCGAAGCGACGGTTCTGGGTTCAAATCCCGCTAAGGGCAAATATTTGTAGGATAAGCATAAATTGAAATAATAAATAAATAAATAAATAAATAGCCTTTTATTTCTTACAATACTTCTTACAAAGTACAAGAATATCTTATTTACATGCAATCTTAAAGATAGTTAATAAAGGAAATAATAATTAAATCTACTATGTACACACATAAATTGTTGTTTTGGTATAAATGCAAGAACTTATTAGCGGGTGAAGGCCTCCTCCAGTGATACCCAATAGTCTCTATCCTGGGCTATTTGTATCCATTCTTTGCCTGCTATTTGTGTGATGTCATCCGTCCACCTGCTTATTGGCCGTCCTCTCTTCCTTTTACCCTTGGGGCCTGGCCATGACGTCAGCCGCGATGTCCATCGGTCGTCGCTCATCCTAGCTACGTGGCCTGCCCACCGCCACTTCAATTTCTGGGCATGTTTTTGTGCGTCGATTACTCCTGATTTTTTTCTTATGATTGAGTGATTTATTTTATAAATTTTTCTGATCTTTAGCATGCTCCTTTCCATGCTACGTTGGCAGAACATTATTTTGTTTTTATCCGTTGCGTAAATTTCCATGTTTGGCTGGCATAGGTAAGTGACGGTAGCAGGCAGCTGTCCATAACAATTTTTTTAATATTAATTGGCATTTCACTTTTAAATATTTCTTTCATATTCCAGTACTTTTTCCACACTCCTTTAATTCTTCTTCCGATTTCTAGATCGTTGTTCTGTTTTTGGAAAGATAATTGTTTACCTAAGTAAATATAAGAATCTACATACTCCAGCGTTTAATTTCCAAGACTTATTGGACATTTGACTGCATTTGTCATAACTTTTGTTTTGCTCATATTCATTTCTAGGCCTGCTTGTCTGCTTATTGTTTGTAGTGTGACCACCATGTATGTAAGCTCTGTGCTGTTTTTAGAAAACAAGACTAAGTCGTCGGCGAACCTCAGATGGCTGATGTATTGTCCGTTGATATTTAATCCGACTGTTTTCCAATTTAGTTTGCCAATTATTGACTCAAGCACTGCTATGAAGATCCTGGGTGATAATGGATCTCCTTGCCTCACCCCTCTTTTTATAGCGATACGTGGACCTGTTGTCTCCAGTTTTACACGACTAGTGCCGTTGTTATACAGGTTTTTCAGTAAGCTAATGTATTGCGTCTCTACGTTTTGTGATTGTAGAGCGTGCCAAATAGATGAGTGAAATAACGTGTCAAACGCTTTTTGATAGTCTATAAAGACCATGTAGAGCGGTCTTTGGAATTCCCGATACTTCTCGATTAGTAGCTCTATAGAGTGGATGTGGTCGACTGTTGACCAGCCTCTGCGGAAACCTGCCTGTTCGATCGGTTGGTGTGCCTCTAGTGTTGCGGTTACCCTTTTTTCTATTATCGACGAAAATAGCTTGTAGAGTGTAGGAAGAAGACTGATTGGCCTATAATTTCCCACGTCTTTTGGATCTCCCTTTTTATAAATTAATATAATGTTTGATTCCGACCATTGCTTAGGTGTTGTAGAGCTGTCAATTATTTTATTAAACAGTTTGGCTAGAGGCGTCGCGAGGAAGGTAACAGCTATTTTTATAGTCTCGTTGGTTAGACCATCAGGACCCGGGCTTTTCTCTAACTTGAGCCGTTTTGTTTCTCTAATTATTTCTATTTCGTCCACGGGTTTCACTCCACGAGCATTACCCGTAGCTTCTTGAGGGGTTTGCGTACCGGTTTTCTGGTTTTCTGGGACATTGTATAATGTTTTGTAGAAGTCTGTAGCTACTTGTAATATCTCTTTTCTGTTGTGTGACACTCTATCTGAGCTTTTAAGGCCCTCGATCCAAGTTTTGTGGTATGTTAGCTCTTTGTGTGCTTTTTTTAGGCTGCCTGTAGAGTTTAAGTATTTTACTATTGTGTTTTTTCTATGGTTGTTGTAATCGTAGCGCAAGTATTTACTAACAAGTTTATATAAAGCCTTTAGCTCGTTTTTCATCGCGCGTGTCTTCGGTTTAATCTTCTGTAGTTCGCTTCTTCGTAACATTAATCTCCGTGTGCGATCCGATATGATTTCGGATGTGCACGATTTTTTAGGCATGAGAGCTGTTTTTAGGCTATTTTCCAACGCGCATATTATTTTGTCGTAGTGCTCTTGAACACTGACGTTATCATCCTGTTGGTTGAGTTCTTCCTGATAGCTGTTGAGTGCGTTTAAATATTCTGATTTTTCATCGTCTGTTTTTAGTGAGCTTTTCAATTTGTTTTTATAGTTAGATCGATGTTTTTTTGTTTTTTGGAAGTTGAAGGTTGCTCTTACGAGTCTGTGGCCTGTCGGAAATTTTACATTAATGATTTGAACGTCCTGAACCTTCTCGCACATGTTAGTTAAAATGTAGTCAAGTTCATTTTTCGTCACGCCGTCTGGAGACCTCCAGGTCCAACGCTGTTTGCTGTTCTTTTTAAAGAGAGTGTTCATAATACTGACGTTATTTTCGTATGCAAACTGGACTAGCCTTTCTCCCCTTTTGTTTCGTTCTCCGTACCCGTAGCTTTTCATGATCAAGTTGTCTTCTGGCGTCATTTGACCGATTTTGGCATTAAAATCGCCCATCACTATAATTTTTTCGTCGGCTACTTTTAAAGCTTTGTCAATAGTTTTGTAAAAAAATTCGATTTCTTCGTCGTTTGATGCTTCGGTGGGGGCGTAGACTTGTATAAGACTAGTATGGATACCATTAATATTAATTTTTAAAAGCGTAAATAATATAAATTGAAATAATAATAATGAAATAATTATCTTTATTATGTAAGTAGGCCGCGAGGGCACTTTTACAAGTCTGACTCTACGGCGTTTCCCAAGAGAAGACCACTGAGGAGAAGAAAGCCGAAACAAACTCAACAGTAAGTCATTTTTTTGAAATAACTTTTATATCTTTTACAATATTTGTATTTGTACTAAGCCTATCCTAAATATATGTTTTGAGTATATACTAAAAATTTATGGGGTCCCGCTAGATGACATTAAATCAACAGCCTGTACACTGTACTGGCTGTACATAAATAAATAAATAAATATTAGTTCCACGGTTTTGGGTATTGTCTATGTATATAAGTACCTGAATATATGTATGAAATATATCGTCACAAAACACAAGCCTCTTTGTATATTGTTTTGTAATGTCAGCATAGGAATGTGTTTTTCGACAGAAAATAACGTAGACTTTCGTGGTCGGTTGTTTATTAGAAAAATGATTTTCAAATACTTAAATGCAAAGCGTAAGTGAGAGTCCGTTTAAGCAAAAGTTCGAAAATGTCCTTGGAAATTGGTCGTATCTGTACACACATCTGAACCGACTTTAGACTTTATTTTTAATTCGACTTAATTGTTGGAGTTACGAGCTGGTCCGAAGCTCGCATTTAATGCTGGAGGCCTTTATTGGACTCGCAGGACTCGATCGTTATTGCTGAGCGAACGTGACATTTGACAATCGGTAAAACACTGTTTTGTTAATTTGTCATTGACGTGTGTTCCGCCGATACATAATAAAACGGTTTTTACTTTAGAAACTTTAACAAATAAATTATATAAAAAAGCGGCCAAGTGCGAGTCGGACTCGCCCATGAAGGGTTCTACAGCCATTTATACAAAAAAATGCACTACAAATGAAAAAAAGTACGATATGAAAGAAAAACACTAACAAAAACTAATTAACTGAACCAGTATGTAAGGACGTCTACCCAGTTCAATATTTGAGATGGAGAGAAGTCTTTGCTGGGAGACATACAATATGATCCAACATTTCTTGCAATGAGTAGGGAAAACCCAGAAAAACCTAATCAGATCATTTAACTTAAGTATAATATAATTGATAAAATCATCATTTTAAAAATTAAAATAATTTTAATACTTTTACTGTCCATGCATTACATTTGCACCGGTGTCAGCTAACTCGGCAGCGGCACGTCCACGTCTACAAGTAAAACATATTATTCGCCTGTGACATATTATTTTTCTATTATTTTTATTGCGTTTTGGTTTATATTATTATAAATTGTATAATTCTATGTAACTGACGACCTTCTTGTGAAATCATCCTTTTTTTCTAATTTATACAAAAAAATGCACTACAAATGAAAAAAAGTACGATATGAAAGAAAAACACTAACAAAAGAGCGTATCTCCCCGGCACTTAAGTCCTTTTACTGAGAAGCGCAGCTTTTTGGCCATAACTTAAAAACGGTATGTCTCATCATGTTGAAAACAATTTTCGTTCGAAGTATTTATTAAGTTTTATATAAAAAAAAAATCATATTTCGTTGAACATACCGTTTAGAAAATAAAGGGAGAGGATACAATTTTTGCAACTTTATATTCACTAAATCAACTTTTTTTTAGAAACCTCAAAGTGTTTTTTGATTTACTGTCGAAATATGTGCCACACATTGAAATTTTCTAAATTTTTTTTTTTCAGTTTCGGTTACATGTATCGAGTGCCCGCCCCTAGAAATATATATATTTATTATTTAACTATTAAACTAAGTAGCGGTTTACACACGACACCTATGCTCCAAATTTCATCAATGTACTTTTTATAGTTTTTGAGTAAAATGCCTGTGACATACGGACGGACAGACAGACAGACAGACAGACAGACATGACGAATTTATTAGGGTTCCGTTTTTGCCATTTTGGCTACGGAACCCTAAAAAAGTATTTCAAACTTAACACCAAAATATAAAACATAATTATTTTAAGCCAGTTCGCATTTGCTTAAAGGACGTTCGTCGTCGCAACATTTTCTTTAGCACGTATTTGTTTGTTTTGAATCTTGTTTGCTGTTAGTTATTCTATTTGTATTGATTTATTTATTCGTATTTTTGGTACACTACAGTGCTACATAAATTCGGAAACAATTAATACTCAAAATACTTACTATTATAACAATCATGTTAAGTTAGGCTTCGGCAGAAAGTCGAGTGACACCTCTCCACCCTTAGCCCTCCGCACCGATGTTGCCCTCAGGCCACTATATGTGTCACTATATATAGGGACTCATCTAGCGGGGCGCATGTCATCATCTACCAGTGGCTTAAACTATGAGACACACATTTTGACATTTTTCCTGGTAGACGTGCGGCTGTCCCAAGCAATAATATTAAGTCTATCATTCCAATACCATAACCTAGCTTATTTTGATTCCATCAATCTCCAATAGTTCTTGCATCTACGAGTAGCAGGTTTTGTCTCTGTGCTCGTCCCATGATACGGGCAGGAACAGTATCCGCGCAGACAACCTCCTACATTTCATTAAATTGTCTAAAGGGTCTCTACGCGTTGATTTCGGCTTCGCGCACGCCTCCCGAAGGTCCGGGACACCATTATTGTCCCGTGAGTGGGTGTGACATACAAATGTTCAGTAAAAGTTTCAAAAATTGTATTTTAAGTTATTACAAAATGCCATTTAAAGTACTAACTTGGTAGCAATTTAATCGATGAACTCGTAAAATGCAGTAAAGCACCAGGAACCATGCCCCGTTTCCTTAAGACAATAGTTTCGCAAGAATGTAATTGAAATGTCAGCCTTAATTTGTATCTAAGTTCGTTTCAAGACTCCACTCTCGGGCCATGTTATATAATTTTAAACAGTACGGCAGGATCGGCTCTTTCTCATCCACCCATCTATCTATCCATCCAATCAGCCTCTGTCCAACCGCAACCAACCATAGGTCTCTTAATTTTACCTCCGCAGTTCCTGTGCCTTGCGCATTACGTCGCAACGCAATACGGCTATTGGATGTACGAGTATTCCCGTTTGAGGTATGCACCACTCACAATAAATCAGATAGTAATTAACTGAACCAGTATGTAAGGACGTCTACCCAGTTCAATATTTGAGATGGAGAGAAGTCTTTGCTGGGAGACATACAATATGATCCAACATTTCTTGCAATGAGTAGGGAAAACCCAGAAAAACCTAATCAGATCATTTAACTTAAGTATAATATAATTGATAAAATCATCATTTTAAAAATTAAAATAATTTTAATACTTTTACTGTCCATGCATTACATTTGCACCGGTGTCAGCTAACTCGGCAGCGGCACGTCCACGTCTACAAGTAAAACATATTATTCGCCTGTGACATATTATTTTTCTATTATTTTTATTGCGTTTTGGTTTATATTATTATAAATTGTATAATTCTATGTAACTGACGACCTTCTTGTGAAATCATCCTTTTTTTCTAATTTATCCAAAAAAATGCACTACAAATGAAAAAAAGTTCGATATGAAAGAAAAACACTAACAAAAGAGCGTATCTCCCCGGCACTTAAGTCCTTTTACTGAGAAGCGCAGCTTTTTGGCCATAACTTAAAAACGGTATGTCTCATCATGTTGAAAACAATTTTCGTTCGAAGTATTTATTAAGTTTTATATAAAAAAAAAATCATATTTCGTTGAACATACCGTTTAGAAAATAAAGGGAGAGGATACAATTTTTGCAACTTTATATTCACTAAATCAACTTTTTTTTAGAAACCTCAAAGTGTTTTTTGATTTACTGTCGAAATATGTGCCACACATTGAAATTTTCTAAATTTTTTTTTTTCAGTTTCGGTTACATGTATCGAGTGCCCGCCCCTAGAAATATATATATTTATTATTTAACTATTAAACTAAGTAGCGGTTTACACACGACACCTATGCTCCAAATTTCATCAATGTACTTTTTATAGTTTTTGAGTAAAATGCCTGTGACATACGGACGGACAGACAGACAGACAGACAGACAGACATGACGAATTTATTAGGGTTCCGTTTTTGCCATTTTGGCTACGGAACCCTAAAAAAGTATTTCAAACTTAACACCAAAATATAAAACATAATTATTTTAAGCCAGTTCGCATTTGCTTAAAGGACGTTCGTCGTCGCAACATTTTCTTTAGCACGTATTTGTTTGTTTTGAATCTTGTTTGCTGTTAGTTATTCTATTTGTATTGATTTATTTATTCGTATTTTTGGTACACTACAGTGCTACATAAATTCGGAAACAATTAATACTCAAAATACTTACTATTATAACAATCATGTTAAGTTAGGCTTCGGCAGAAAGTCGAGTGACACCTCTCCACCCTTAGCCCTCCGCACCGATGTTGCCCTCAGGCCACTATATGTGTCACTATATATAGGGACTCATCTAGCGGGGCGCATGTCATCATCTACCAGTGGCTTAAACTATGAGACACACATTTTGACATTTTTCCTGGTAGACGTGCGGCTGTCCCAAGCAATAATATTAAGTCTATCATTCCAATACCATAACCTAGCTTATTTTGATTCCATCAATCTCCAATAGTTCTTGCATCTACGAGTAGCAGGTTTTGTCTCTGTGCTCGTCCCATGATACGGACAGGAACAGTATCCGCGCAGACAACCTCCTACATTTCATTAAATTGTCTAAAGGGTCTCTACGCGTTGATTTCGGCTTCGCGCACGCCTCCCGAAGGTCCGGGACACCATTATTGTCCCGTGAGTGGGTGTGACATACAAATGTTCAGTAAAAGTTACAAAAATTGTATTTTAAGTTATTACAAAATGCCATTTAAAGTACTAACTTGGTAGCAATTTAATCGATGAACTCGTAAAATGCAGTAAAGCACCAGGAACCATGCCCCGTTTCCTTAAGACAATAGTTTCGCAAGAATGTAATTGAAATGTCAGCCTTAATTTGTATCTAAGTTCGTTTCAAGACTCCACTCTCGGGCCATGTTATATAATTTTAAACAGTACGGCAGGATCGGCTCTTTCTCATCCACCCATCTATCTATCCATCCAATCAGCCTCTGTCCAACCGCAACCAACCATAGGTCTCTTAATTTTACCTCCGCAGTTCCTGTGCCTTGCGCATTACGTCGCAACGCAATACGGCTATTGGATGTACGAGTATTCCCGTTTGAGGTATGCACCACTCACAATAAATCAGATAGTAATTAACTGAACCAGTATGTAAGGACGTCTACCCAGTTCAATATTTGAGATGGAGAGAAGTCTTTGCTGGGAGACATACAATATGATCCAACATTTCTTGCAATGAGTAGGGAAAACCCAGAAAAACCTAATCAGATCATTTAACTTAAGTATAATATAATTGATAAAATCATCATTTTAAAAATTAAAATAATTTTAATACTTTTACTGTCCATGCATTACATTTGCACCGGTGTCAGCTAACTCGGCAGCGGCACGTCCACGTCTACAAGTAAAACATATTATTCGCCTGTGACATATTATTTTTCTATTATTTTTATTGCGTTTTGGTTTATATTATTATAAATTGTATAATTCTATGTAACTGACGACCTTCTTGTGAAATCATCCTTTTTTTCTAAGACATGTAAGATATTGTGTAATTTTGAAAGAGAAATAAATATATAAAAAAAACACTACTTACATGTAATGCATGGACGTGCTGAGCCAGGTCATTGATGGAATGGAAGCAAGGGGGAATTAAATTGTTAAAGGTTCGCGACTTATTACGGCTGATGCCTTTAAGACTCGGAACTAGTTGCAACTTTCAGCACGAACAAGAGCCGTTTTATAAAATATCGTACTGTTAAAATCTGTAAGTGTGGAGACGCCATGTTACACGGAGTGTTAGCAAGAATGCGTTTTCATTAATTTCAAATTTTCTTAGAGAATGTCGTTATTTGTTGAATGAAAATGGCTTTGTCGCGACTGCTAAACTACTAATTTGTTATAAATGTAACGCGAAAAGCAACTACATGCATTTTACGCCGCGCCGGTTTGTTACTAGTGTCAGTGCATTATTAACTTAACAAAACAAAGAAACGAAGATCGAAAGAGGTAATTGGATGGAGCGTTTTGCTTAATGGCATAATATTTCATCATAAAGATGGTTAAAAGTAACCTAATTAGTTAAACTTAATTATAAAACCGCCCGTACATTTTTCATAATACGACTTCTTTATTAAGACTTACGTTGTAATTAAATGTTTTCATATAATTCTCAAAGGTAATAAAAGGAAAGACATCAATATTATTAAATGTATCATTGTAATATAATCGCTAATTCATAATTACTCATTGAATGCTTAGTTTAACATTCCATTGTCTCATTGAAATAGAACAATTTAACGGATTATATCGCGTATAGTCAGACTTGTAAAAGTGCCCTTGTGGCCTACTTACAGAATAAAGATCATTATTTCATTATTTCATTTCATTATTTCATTATATTATCTCATTTTAGTCCACCATGGAAAGCTGAAAAGCTTCCGAAACGTCGGGAACTAAAATCAGATAACATACGTGATATAATCCGTTAAATTGTTTTATTTCAATGAGTAATAAGCGCGGAAACAGAATATATTATTCCATTGTCTGTCAAAATTGTCATACTCGTATAGCTTTTTTATATTATATGGAGCAAACAAATAGACGGATCTACTCTTTAATATTTCACCATTAAAAAAAATATTAATATCAGCCAAAAAGCCTGCGCTGCCTGCAACCAGCGGACTCCTTACTGTCGCCTAATCATGTGTTTACCTTGAGGCCTACCCAGGCTGCGTCCTCCGGTCTCGGAATGCAGCACATTTAAACATGTTTTAATAAATTGTTTTAATAAGTATAAATTGCACTTTATAAGTGCATAATTATTCGTCGGGTATATATATACATACATATGGCCGTCCTCTCCAGTAACAGCTGTTTCACCAATCCATTTTGAGAAAAGCACTATACAAGCTTCGGCGCGAGCAGGGATTGTCGGCTATCTCTAGATGGCCTCGTTGACACTCGGCCATCTATAACCACTCGGCCGGCAATCGCCTATTTCGCAGCCTCTGCAGTAATGTACTATTAATTTTATTGCATGTCGTGCATACATCTTCGTGACCTTATACATCTCTGAGAAAATTATTAGTTTATATTTTACATTAACATTGATCTGGAAAATCTGTACATCTCCTCTGCGTGAGCCAATTATTTATTTATTTGTTTAATTCATGAAATTCCACAGTATTACAGTTAGACCAAAGCACTGTGAAACTAAGATACAATTGTATACAACATACACAAGGAATACTTATGAAACAAATAAACATTAATAAAAGTTACACAGAAGGCGGCCGTACATCGTGTGATGAGTGTTTGAGGTACTGCGAGAGGATTCTCGCAGTACCTCAAACACTCATCACACCAGTCTAACCAGCTACTAGCAAACACATCACAGCTTGCGGCCGATTCGAGGAGCGAGTTTATCAGGTACAAAGCTCGAACAAGAGGAGATTTTCGGCGGGACACAGTGCGCGCTGCCGGTTCCGCCAATAAATGGCGACAACGGGGTCGGAAGAGAATTCTAGTCGGCGAGGGAACATACAAACATACCAACTGAGCTACCAATTTGGGACAGTCTGAATTGCCACGTAAAATTACTTCTAGTGAGTTAAAACCTAAACCGCCTAGCAAGAATTTAGTTGGGTATAGAAATGGGTAATACCCATACATTTTTTTGTATAAAAAGCGCAGGAACGCTTTTTGTACTCTTTCCAGGAGCAAAATATAAGTTGTTTCATGCGGGTTCCAAACAACGCAGGCTGCTTTGAGCTTGCTTCTTACAAGAGCGGTATAAAGGATCTTTATTGTCCTGATATCAACAAAGTCCCTAGCGTTCCGAATAACAAAACTCAGCTTTCTATAGCAATTCAGGGCTAGAGCCTGGATATGCTCATGAAAATTAAGATGAATATCCAGGATCACTCCCAAATCCCTAACAGTGTCAACACGAGTTATCGACTCAGAATCAAACTGATAATTGTTGAGTATCGGATGACGAGCCCTGCAAAACGTTATTAGTGCAAACTTCGCAGCATTGAACATAAGTCTATTTTCAATGCTCCGTTGGTACACTCGATTAAGGGCGTGAGCATGACGTAGCCACCTACTTCTTTTACACGTAGAGGCACTAACTGTATGGTTGTTAGCCAGTTTCATAAAGAAGTTTAGTATCTATCTACAAAAAGTTTTTACTACCGAAAATATTTTCATCACGAGATAAAAGGATATAACATGCAACTAAAATACAGTGTAGTGTATTAATCCGAATAATTATAATATCTTATCTTACACACTTCAATCTTAAGTAGCTTTTTTGTTATCACTGAGAATAGAGATAATTAGGTTTATAATATTTTCTTTTGTTTCCGCGATTATTACTCATTGAAATAAAACAATTTAACGGATAATATCGCGTATATTATCTCATTTTAGTTCCCGACGTTTCGGAAGCTTTCCAGCTTTCCATGGTCACGGGAGGACTGAGAAGAGATGTATTTTCCTCTGTCAAAGTTACAATTTGTGCAAACTACCCATTTTTTGAAAAAACACAAATAAAGGTGTCGTCAACTTGTCAAACTTAGCATTTTTCTTACGTGTACAGCTTTTAAATTTTGATGCGTAACGTCTGTCGCCTTGTTCAACAATACTTTTGAAGTCATCATCTGTTAATATCAACTGTAATTCGTCACTCTTTTCTTTAATCTGTTGTTCAAATTTGTGAGCTGAAGAACGGGTATTGTGGATAAGTTTGCACAGTAACTTTACACTAGCTTGGCGGAGAATGCGTTCACTACCGAAAATGTCCTTCTTCGGTGCTATTTTCACGCATGTAGGAATGAGATCTTCATCACGGCATTCTTTAAGGAAATTCAATGAACTTCGAGCTCGTGCGAGTCCCGTCCTGAGGTCTTCATACCGCCTGATTTGGTTAGCAACATCCAGTCCGTACTGGTGTACATAATATTTTCTTCTGTTTCCGCGATTATTACTCATTGAAATAAAACAATTTAACGGATTATATCGCGTATATTATCTCATTTTAGTTCCCGACGTTTCGGAAGCTTTCCAGCTTTCCATGATCACGGGAGGACTGAGAAAAGATGTATTTTCCTCTGTCAAAGTTACAATTTGTGCAAACTACCCATTTTTAAAAAAAACACAAATAAAGGTGTACATACATGCCAGATGGGCCTAAGCTGTAAAGACAGTTACACATGTGCCAGAAGGGCTTAATTATTTTATTCTAATAATTTACCAAGCAGCATTTCACAAATGAGGCGTACTGAGGAGAAAAGAAACGCTGCAAAGAAAAACTCCCAGGCTACCTCCTAGGCATGATATACGCGATATAATCCGTTAAATTGTTTTATTTCAACGATAATTAGGTTTGTTCTGTTCTAAGTCGCGAGAGTGGTTCTTCTTATAACTGGCTAGTTTGAAATTGATTGTCACTAAAATGACACATTACAAATGATAACTAATTGTCACGCAAGATAAAATAACATTGAACATTTTATTGACTGTAATAAATAATATTCGCTATGCCGCATTATCCTTCGGCTCATTTAGCAGATATCCACTTTATGTACGGATTTTGTGATGGGAACTCGCTCCAAGCAGTCGCCGTATACCGAAGACGACACCCAAACCGTCGTATACCTCGACTTTTGCGGATGTCCATCGACAGTTTCGCGAAAAAGGGCTTGGAAAAGTTCACAGAGAAAGGGCTATAAATCTAGATGAACAAGCAGAGAAAAGAATAATGAACATCATAACAGAAGACCCAACTTTGTCATCAAGAGCAAGAATGGTCAATGTTAACTATAAGCTCGTATTAAGGCTATGGAAAAGGTACGGCCTGCATCCTTTTCACTACAGGAAAGTACACGAATTAATTAACAATGACGGGCTAGTTAGAGTTGCCTTTTGCCAAAGGATGAATAAGAAATTAGTGGAAGATCCTGGATTTCTAAATAAGATATTATGGACAGATGAATCGTTGTTCATGAGAGAGGGAGTTTAAATTCCCATAATCAGCATCTGTGGTTAGAAGAAAATCCCCATGCGAAAAGGGAAAATTCATACCAGCACAAATTTTCCGTAAACTTGTGGGCTGGCATTATTGGGAATAAAATAATAGGTCCCGTCATATTTCCAAATAGACTGAATTCTCACAACTATTTATTATTTCTAAATAATGTATTAAACGACCTGCTAGAAGATGTCGATTTGGAAACCCGACGAACTATGTGGTTCCAGCACGACGGATGCCCGGCCCACTTCGGCTTGGATGTTCGTAATTGGCTGAACCAACAATACCCAGAGAGATGGATCGGCCGCGGGAGCGAAGTTTTAGCACGGCCTGCCCGGTCACCGGATTTAACTCCGCTAGATTTCTTTCTATTAGGAACTCTGAAAGATAAGGTTTACTCAACACCTGTGAACTCCAGAGAAGAGTTTTTAATAAGAATTCAAACGGTTTCAGAAGAAATCAAGAACACTTATGTTAACTTGAATCATGAAATCCGTTCAAGATTGAATATTTGTGCTGAAAACGGCGGTACACATTTTGATAATCTAATCCATTAAATTACTCGTAATAAAAATGCGTAACTGTTTCATGTTGTTGTTTATTTTACTGTAGGTACAGGTTAGCATGATCGCTGTTACAACAAAGTCCCTTTCCTGTATGAGGTAAGAGGTAAGTATGGTGTAAAAAAATAAGTAGTATGATTTCCTTCGAATATTATCATGCCTAACAATTTATGGTTGTGATTGTTAGTAAATAAAAGATACCTAAGACACAAAGTTTCAATAATAATGTAAGAGCACTTTAATGTCGTAGCACCTAATTATGTTTGGATACGTAAGTATTTGTGGTATTTTGTGGTGCCAATAAATAAAAATAATTTCAACACAAACATCGTGTTAGACATAACTTGACACTTCTTGTCATTCATGGAATACAAGTCACGCCATTCGCCTTTCATCGTATGATTTCGGAGCGATTCGTGAAGTGTCATGCTCGCTCTCTGTTCTTCAACTTGAGATTCCCACCTAAAGGCTTGTTCACAAAGAAGCGGGCAATTAATAAGATATAATTCGTACTGAAATAGTAATTTAATTAAGACACATAATTAGACTCATGTTGATATAACATTATTTACTCGTACAGTCGTCAAAAATATGTGGTTTAAATCTTTCGGGTTATTAACGGTCACGGTGTATATGGTGTACAGGACATTTCGGATTGTGCGTCTCTGCAAAATGACATTAAGGTGTGTTACACTGGAGATTTTTTTACTTTTGATTTGTTGTAAATAATTAATATCTCCTTAATTATGAGTTTTTGGTCTATATGTTACATAACTTTATATACTCTAATTAGGCTCTAGTATCGATAGCTTAAATCGGTGTATAAGCTTCAGGTCATCGGCATAAAGCAAGGACCTGGCGCACTTAGGAACCGAGGCCAGATCGTTAACCATAACTCCAAAGAGCAACGGGCCCAAAAATGGTACGGTTTAGAAACAAAGCATCCATGCTGCACGTATTGCTGTCTGTCACGTAGATAGCTAGCAAAGAACTTGAGTAGTTTTGGTGAGAGACTAATGCTACACAACTTCTTAAGAAGAACATCGTTATCTACGCGATCAAACGCTTTCTTGAAGTCGAAGTACAGCATGTCAACCTGAATTCCGTTATCCAAATGATCTGAAATGGAATCAACCAAGGTTAGAAGGTTAGTTTCGACTGAGCAATGAGGCGTAAACCCATCTGAGCATCGCAGAGGAACGGCTATAGTTGAGGAGCTACGATACCATTTATGATGGACTCAAACAATTTGGGCAACGAGGATAGGATAGCTATGGGCCGATAATCTTCAACTTTGCCCGTATTACCGAATTTCGGATTAGGCCTCACCCGGGTAACCTTCCATTGGTAAGGGTATTCGCCAGTATCCAGAGCAAGGTTGAAAATATGAAGAATTGGTATTGGTATTTTGTGTATTACCCATTCTTTGCATCCTTTTAAAACATATGCCGGTAGATTATAAATTAGTTATCACACAATTGTAAAAGATTTAAGAATAATAAAGATAATATTGTAACAGTTAAGAATTATTTTGAAAAAATGACTGACTGTTGAGTTTGTTTCGGCTTTCTTCTCAACAGTGGTCCTCTTGGGAAATGCCGTAGAGTCAGACTTGTAAATGTACCCTTGTGGTCCATTTACAGAATAAACAATTTGAATTTGTCTTTTTGAATTTGAACATCCGCGACCATGACACATGAAGTTGCAGTGAAATGTTAGATTATTTTTTTTTTTTCATCGAAACCTCATTGCTGAGGGCCACGAAAAATTTAAGTCATTATTGTATGCACCAAAGTCCTCTAGGCTCATCGGTCTTCTGCTTTGACTCTTATTCACTGGCATGCTTCTTTCACTGGGCCAGCAATCTTCCTCGTCCGCTCTTTTCCTCTACGTAACCTACCACCATATTATCATATATGGTATCGATAATAAAGGTGAAAGAGAAAATCCACAAATTATCCAATTTTAATATTGAAATATCTGTACAGGTCATTTGACTTATCTCACGAAGTTGCGGGCGCTTCTGATTAAGTATACTCGTAATAAATCCTTTACTTCTTAAAAGCAACTGCACCTCATGTTTCTCTCTACACCATTCCATGCCTATCAACCTTGTCGATCACTGCTTATCTACGAGCAAGGGTCAAGTAACGTTACCTAAATTATTTACGCAGATATCCAACCTTTGGTTCAAATCCGTTCGCGACTTATGGGCCCTATTCATGACCCAATTTGGAAAGTGAGATTATCTGCCGAGGGTAAAGGTGACGCATGTCAGGTTCTACGTTCTACCAAAGTTTTACTAATATTGAAATGCTATTACGATTGGAATAATGAAAAGCTTTCAAGATTTACATATGACACGTAGCTGCCGAAGTATGTAGACAAAAAAAACACATCCACACTATTAGAAATTTGTAAAATTAAATGTCTGTAAGTGCAGTTGACGTCTTTTGGGTGTACCTAAAGAAGGACTTTTAATTAGCTGGAGTAAACTGACAGGTGTCAACGTGAATATTTCGTTGTTTAGAAAGAATTTTAGAAAAGCTAACATGATTATACGTGTAAACGTATTATCATGGTGATATTATGGTAACTTCTATTCATAAGGAATACTGTAATTATGCCATAAAAAGTAATCACGGTCGACGTGTGTTCGTAAACATCAGTGTTCTCCAGCTAATTAAAAATCCTACTTTACTGCGGTTTCGGCGAAATTTGTTTCGCCAAATTTTACTTCGCAACCAAGTTTTCGTCGAAGTTACATAGAAGAGTACGAGTATTACAGAATCGCTTTTGTTTGTAAGATGTTTGTATATGTCGTGTGGCTTCATCACGCCAAAACCGCTGTACAGATTTCAACTATTTTTGGTTCACGGGCTGAGTATCCCCAGATGCTAATAGGATACTTTTTGTCCGACTACGCTAAAGAAAAAAAGAGAGGTTATGATTTTTTTACCTTGTTATATACTATTATAAGTGTTTCTTTTTCTGCCTATATTTCGTTAAGTCTCTTTTTAAAGGAATGTAAACAAAACAAACGTGACTCGTTTTATTCCGCCAATAAAGGTAATCTTTTGTATCTGTGGTACAACGTCACTGGCTAAATGACCTAAGTCACGTGTTTGTTTGTTCACATTATTTTAAATACCTAAAGAGATGGGTAAAGAGCTTAGGGTGCTACAAATTATAAAAAAAACGCTTCAATGGAACACTAACAGAAAATATTGTACTTTTTGTACTTCACGTTGCACTTTTCGTATTTATCCTCAATTACTTTTTTGCACGGTCTTAGTTCGTACGTAGGTCCGTATTATCAGACCACGACAAAAGACTTGGTATGTATTGGTCTCATACAGACTTACTGCATTTTTAATTAGGCAGGGTGCTTCCTGCGGTAACTGCAGAGGCATTACCAGACTGCGCTCCGACATTAATTTCGTAATTAAGTGAACGATTAAATCGATCGTTGAATTCGATTGCGGGTGCTACACGGAATTCTGATTGTTGAAGAGTTACTGAAGTAAAATCTGCTCATCGTCGCGGAAGATAAAACTCATAACCCCATTTTTTTTCTTCGGTGTAGTGGGATAAAAAGTATCCGTCATAAACCATCTCTAGATACCCAGCTAGCCCGAATACCAATAGTATTTTATGCCTTCGTTTCATAATGTGTGCTTTTTCAGTCGAGTACCGCGTTTAGGCCACGAAGCTTTTTGAGTGGCCAACTTAAGATACGAGACTTAAAAACCTAATTATATAAATATTTGTATACAATAAATTTTCTACGAGTGACCCATAAACTACAGTAAATGAAAAATATACCTAAAAAATAATTGCAAAAAGCACTGCGTTACTTTTTTGAAACTAATTATAGTTCTGTGCGGAGTTATATAAAATAGGTATTATAGTTCAGTGACATACTTATAAACCATAGAGTATAGAGTCATGGTCCAATCTAAAAAGTATGCCTTTTTAGTATGATTCGCGGAGTTCTTATTCAAGAGTAGAAAAATATTATTAATGAACTACAATTTTATTTTTCACCAAATATACTGTATAAAATTAATACAATTTTACCTTTTATGCCGAGTTCATATTATGAAAGCATTTTTTTACAACACAGCCGTGTCTGGCTTTATAATGCGTTTTTAAATTCATTACCGTTTATTACAGTAATTACTTAAGAATTGTCTTAAATCTTAAGACAGGTAACCTTTTACTGCATAACGTAGGAATGTTCTTAATATGTTTTACTGACTGAGGTTCTTGATCTCTCTTGATTATAAAGTTGTAAAACTAAAATGTCCGTATATTCAGAATATTTCCAAAAAAATAAGTGATATTGAATATTTTCTTCTGTTACCACGATTATTGCTCATTTAAATTAAACAATTTAACGAATTATAAAGCGTATATTATCTGATTTGAGTTTCCGATGTTTCTGAAGCTTTTCAGCTGCCCATGTTCACGGGTTGACTGAGAAAAGATATATTTTTCTCTGTCACAGTTACAATTTGTGCAAACTACCCTTTAGCGATACCTACTGACTATTTGATGGTCACTGGATCGATTTTATTTTTTATTTTGTGTATATTTATATACGTTTCGTTGTGGTTTCATTACGCCACACCGCACGGCGGAACGGAATTTAACAATTTTTTGTACACGGCTAGCTGGGCATCCACAAATGGTTTATCCTTTTTAATATGAAGAAAATAAAGGGTTATGATTTTTTCACCTCCGCTGACGAAGTTTCTAGTTATGTAATATATGTGTATGTATGGTACTTGATATTCTGCGCGTGATTGTCAATTGCTTTTTATTTATTTAGGTACCTACTAGGTTTATTTTGCAGTTGATATATTACTGAAATAAAAATAACAAAAGCCAAGAAAACAGGATAAAATTTAAACGTTAGCTATTTCGGCGCCTAACAATGTATTAAGCAGACAAATTGCAAACAAAATAAAACAAACATCTCATAATTACGGTTTCAAGAGTATCTAGAGAAAAGAAAATTGCCTAAAATTAGAAAGTGTTATTAACAGTGTTTTGCGCAACACAGATTATGATATTTAAAGATATCATGCAAATGCTGCTATAATTCACGATCACGTATTAGTTATGATATATGCAAACGTATTTGTGCTGCTCTCAAACAGAAAGCTAATCCAATTTGCAGCCTTTTTCAGTATAAATAAGAGTCAGTGATGTTATATATTGAGTGTTTATAATCTTGCTTGATATTGACGAAATGTAATGACTATGTATGCACTTGTTCTCGTGCGGAGCGATATAATGGCCATAATAATAGAGCAAAGCAAGTAACCTATGAATTTGTACAAAAAGTGTTCTAGTAATTCTGGTCAACTTTGACCTTAGGTAACGTGTGTCTTGTGAGAATGTGATTTTTTGGTATTGTTTGTATCTTGCGCTGAAAAAAGAAGTCCCATAGTACTGCAAATTTATTAAACTATTGTCGGCCTAGGACAGGGGTCGGCAAATTGCGGCTTGCGAGCCGCATGCTGCTCTTTAAAGGGTCACTTGCGGCTCTTCAAGTTCCGCTTCAAAAAAGTCCTATTAAAATTTCGTATCAAGTGGATAATCCTGACACAGAAAACTGCGGCTCTTTGAGCTTCCGAAAAATTTATATTTTTCCGGCATCTGGTCTAGAAAATTAAACAATACCTTTTTAACATACCTATAATGTTGATTTTAATATTCACTTTAATGTATTAATTTGTACATATGTATATTTCTTACATAAACACAATGAGTTTTTAGTTTGCGTATAAAAATTTCGTATTAACATTTTTTATACAGTTTCTCTTTTCCATTCCATACAAATAATTATAAATGCGAAAGTGCGTATTTCAGTCCGTCTGTCTGTCTGTTACATCTTCACGCTTAAACCGCTGAACAGGTTTGTATGAAATTCGGCGTTGTGATAGTTTAAATTCCGAGAAAGGAAATAGGCTACTTTTTATCCGCGATAAACGAGTTTAAGGCGGACGAAGTCGCGGGCAGAAGCTAGTATTATTATAATGGCTGAAACTTTTTTATTAGAGCTGATGCTAAATCAAATTTAGTTCAAATATTTATTAATTACACCATTATTATATTGATAAATTATTAGACCTCTCAGCGTACATGTATCATTAAATATTAAATTACATTGTAACTACCAAAATACATCACCTAATTGAACTCGTAATTATCTTATACAACACAGTCATGTAAAATATAACAAGCATCAATACTAATGTCGATACAAGTTAATAAAGCCTAGGGCATATAACTTAATGATCAATAAATATAAATTTCAATTACCCGATCACTAGCGATGTATTGTAGTGTAACAATGTATATCTGCGGCCATATTTAATGTGTAACGTATGTGAGGTTCGGCACGACGAGCTATGAAACTTGGAATTTGTTTTCAAAATCTGTAATATAACTGTAAATTTAGCTGCATCAATGTTTTTAATAAACTATTGTTTTATTAATGATGGGATATTGTACGATTTTATTGGTAGGTTATTTATGAATTTTATGATAGATCAAGTAACCTCATAGCTAATTTCTTAACTATTATAAAGTTGTAAAAGTGAAATGTCTGTACATTAAATATATTTTCAAAAACAATATGCAAGGGACTTTTTAGAAATCACTGAATAGAAAAAAAATATTTATTTATTTATTTTTGTATGTGTCGTTGTGGCTTCATCACAATCATCAAGCCAAATCGACTAAACAGATTTCAAATATTTCTGGTACACGGGTAGCTGGGTACCTATTCACAGATGGTTATAGGATACTTTTTACCCGACTAAGCTGTCAAAAAAAGATGGTCACGACTTTTTCTCCTGCGCAAACAAACCTGCGGGTACCATTTAAAAAAGTGATTCTATGTACAAAAAATGCCTTAATATAGCTTGAAATCTATCTGACGAGTGAAATAAACACTTAAAATGTGTTAATTTATTATGAAAATGAAATAAAACAATATCACAATATAACACCTGACTCTTTTTTTACTTGTTACACAGAAATATTGAGCTATAAATAAATAAATAACACAGGGACCATCTTACACAAATCGACCCGTCCCAAACTAAGCAAAGCTTGTACTATGGGTACTAGGCGACGATATACATAATATAAAGATGAATTATTATACTGAAATACATAGAAAACATCCAAGACCCAGGAAGAATCATTCGTGTTTATCATACAAACACTTGCCCTGGCCGGGATTCGAACCCGGGACCGCCAGCTTCGTAGGCCGTTGTGCAACCCACTTAGCCAAACGTGTCATGAAATAAGTATATTATTCCTTATGGTTACGCTTCCCTGACAATTTCATTCGCTGGATTTTCTTACGCGTATCCGTAGAAATTGCCACTTCCTCACAAAGTTAGTAGCTCTGCGTTAATAGCCTTAATAGACCTATGTAGGCTCCGGCAAACAGGCCCTAAGCTTGGTGCACACGTGTACACCGACATAGGCGGTGTAACGTTGCACGGCGACAATAATTTAACGTCACTGGCACTTGCATTGAAACCGCACCACAATTTAAGACCCTGCAATAAGGGGGCCTGCATTGTCTGGTAGTGTCTCACGTTACCCGCATTCGTGTACTGCGCTTTATGCCTGACTTAATCCAGTTTCAAGCCTTTAAAGTTGTGTTTGGAGTGCAGCTCTAAGCTTGGTAGTTCACCAGATTGATAAGACACGACGCAGAAGTCGCTTTAAAGTTTTCCTTGGTCGTTTTAAGCAGTCGCAGTTTAAAGCTGATATCCACTTATGAACAGACCAGCTTAGTTGTTGGTTGCGTTACTATGTGTTTATTGAAATGCAGTATGTGTAGGCCTCCATGAGTTAGACTCATGGTCTGCAGGTCTATAGTGGCCGCATCTATCTTGCGATAAATAAATAATGAAACATCTGTCACTTTCCTACACGTATGTGAGAGCGAGAGCGACTGATGTTTTATCATTTATTTATCGTGCGATAAACGCGACCATTATACTCACTGGTGATGGCCTAAATTTGTGGTGTACAGTCAGCATCAACTAATTTGTATCATCGAAAGTATATATATTGTATATATATTGTATAACCATTAGCACAAGAACAACGGGCGGCGAAGAATCACCCTAGGTATCGTTTTCAAAATCTTGGAAAATATCTACTTACAGTAGCGGATGTCTTTTGTTTTGGCTGTTGATGATGGATTACTTGTTGTTTTACCATTTAAAAAAATAAAAACTTCATTTAAACGCAAAAAACATTATTATTTTCTGATCTATAAATATTTAGTTTCCTGCAATCGAGTCACAAACTTAGACCAAAATAAACCTAAACCCTAAATCCTACGAATTCGACATAAAGTCAAAACCCGGCTTTCTATATCGCCCGTAATGACCTTATTTAGAAACCTCAGACAAGTCCCAGCAAAGCGAAAAACTTTTGCTCTATCTAAGATAGTCATTAGGTTCCTCCGTAATGCCTGCTCGCGAGCGCTCTCCAATCTCCCCCATTATGACGATCCTACACTCGCACAGATAAATTCAGGTAATGTACTAAACACTTTTATTGTTTACCCTTGTTTCATCGACAAACGTTTCATCCAATGTTTCATTTAATGACAGACCATTTAATCGAAATATTTTTTTTCAGAAGCCGTTAGCGTTCCGTGATATTTATGAAGCATATCTAGCCTAACCGAAAAGCTTCAATACGATCACCCTTGCAAACATCATGGCAAAATTATAGTTTCAGTGAAAAAAAGATGATAAAAACAACAGTCAATAAAATTAAACGAGTCGGTTTATCGATGAAATGGAAGGATCCTTTTATTTTATTTAAAGTCATTGCCGCAACTAACAAATACAAAAACATTTCTTTTTGCATAAATTTATCGGATACCAAGACCAATATTAATCGTATTTAAGCTATATGCAATGGTCATTCTAATAGTTCTAAAATTATGTTTCGCGCTTCTATCCACAAGACTATCTTTGCCACTTTATCTGTTGATAATTGTGTATTTATTCAGAACAAAGAAATTGATGTCATTTATATTCTACGTTATATTACTATACTAAAATTGTGATAGAAATACCAAAAAACGTACCGACCGACGAATGGACGGACCCAATTTTTAAAGTTTTGTAATCTTTTTTACTTATTATTACTAAGCGACATTGTCATCCATGAGTTCATCATCATCATCATCATCATTTCAGCCGTAGGACGTCTACTGCTGGACACAGGCCTCCTCAATAGATTTCCACATGGGCCGTATAGAGGCGACCCGCATCCAGCGAGCCCCCGCAACCCTAATCAGGTCGTCGGACCACATTGCTGGTGGCCCCTCCCACGCTGCGCTTGCCGGTACGTGGTCTCCACTCTAGAACCTTTCTGCCCCACCGGCCGTCGGTTCTTCGAACTATGTGCCCTGCCCATTGCCACTTCAGTTTGCTTACCCTGTATTCTATGTCGGTGGCTTTGGTTCGTCTACGGATCTCCTCATTCCTGATTCGATCTCGTAGAGAAATACCGAGCATAGTTATCCATGAGTTAGTTTTATTTTATTTTTTGATGGCGTATAATACCTAATTGTTCTCAATCTATAGCCCCCACTTTCTGTGACGAAATACACAAATAACACACTTTAAGATTTATAATAATTGTAGAAATTTATAAAAATAATATTTTAATTGGCACACACAAAGATTTATTATCTAGTTGTTTCAAGTATGTGTTTGTAAATTATTATAATTGACTTTTAAGAAAAGTGTGCACTTTTACACATTGCACTAGGAACACATATCTTAACCAAGTGTCATTTTTGTACTCGTAACTTATTCGTACTGTGTCTGGGCCCGCCAGAATGATACACGTAAGAGGATTGCCTCTCCATAAGGATATAGCAACAAATTCACTGTAATTTCCTTTTTTTTCTCACGAGCACAAATCTGAATAGATCTCATGGTTACTTTGGGATGCCGCGGTTTATGGCTCACGAGTGAGAAGTGCTTATCCATGATGGTGCAGAAAATTGCTTATTTGAATCCAGTCATCTAGTTCCTGTAAGCTATTTTGCTCGCCATTTCGGAATACCAGTATTTTCGCACTTGTGCGCGTCTGTAATGGTCAGTAATAAAAGCTTCACTGCTTATTCATTAATTATGTATGATTTTCATAGGCATTTTTAGTATTATCTATCTACTAATAGGTTTTCTTATGGCTTAGTCCCCGTAGCAAATGTATTTTCTTTTAGGGTAAATATTTTTCCGCGTTGAAAAGCGTCACTCTCCGGTTGACATTATATTATCTATACAATAGATCACGTCAATCCGCTGTTCCATTGTCTCATGAATGAAACCCAAAAAAAAAATAATACTCTTGCATTTAGTATACATACAGTATACATGAAATAAAACACAGTTAATTAATGTTGCACGTAAGTAACGTTTGTACCTACAAAAATAAACTATTTTTAGCGCACTCGTGCGTTCAATAAAATTGCATCGCCACAAGCTATGAAGCTGTACACTAAATAATAAAGTCCCGCTTTAGACCATTATAGCGAACCGTAACGCTTTAAAAACTGCAACAACTGCCCTGCTCAGTTTAATAAAACTCGAGTTTCGCAAGTTATAGTTGACAGGTAGTTAAGGCCAGGCGGCTACTGTCGTTCACTTTTCAAAGCCTTCTGACTTAGTTCCTCCTGATAATTTCTCTGCCGGAAATTAAACGTTGTGGCGCGAGAGAAACGGGAAACTTCAAATGAAAAGTGTTAACTTTTAGCTTGTACATTCCTTGACGAATTTCTTTATGTCGCGATTATCTTGTAATCTTATGCTTTGCACCCTTTTAAAAGTTTTGCCAAAGGACTTAATGGCGTCGTCGCGTTTCGAAGATTACTGGCGGCGAGCAAGCTTCATCAGTAAATAAAGGGCGTTGGTACTTTTACACCCTGTTGAGTTGTGGTGGTGGTTAATTTTTACCTGGCCTCATTACTAAAGATCGGTAACAATTATGCAAAAAATACTCAGAAATTTATTGAGAAGTGGTAGGACGCGATGAAAATGTCACCATACTTTGAAATAGAAAATGTCCCATTAACTTATTTCTAAAAATCGTTAATTGTTAGGAACTACATATATTTGACATCTCTACAGGTTGCCACCTAAATATTCTTCATAGGCCGCATACTTTAAGGGCTTTCAATTATATCCTTACAAATTCACCGCGAATCGCTTTCTTTATGCAACCTCGATAATTATAATCCATGTCAATGGCAATATGGCACAAATGTCTTCATTAGGATAAAAACATGAAATTTAATAATTCGTAAATATGCACCACAGGAGGAGATTGTTGATATGAAATTAGTGGATTTTTCGGGTTCCGTACCTCAAAAGGAAAAAACGGAACCCTTATAGGATCTTTCTGTTGTCCGTTTGTCTGTCTTTCTGTCAAGACCCTTTCTCTCAGGAACATGTGAAATGAACATCGAAAACTTATGTCTGCGGTCCCTTGTAACCTGAAAAAAATGAAGCTTCTAAGTCAGCGCAAGAAATATACGAAAAAATACGAAAATATGCACCACAGGAGAGGATTATCAATGTTAGAATTTTTTCTATTCTATAAGGTTGACCTTGGTTTTACAAACCCAAATTACAAAAATGCAGAAAATGCTGTTTCAGTCTGAAGTGCTATCCTTTGTATGTACTTGGTATAGTACATTTGGTACATAGGACTAACCGCTGTTGATATAACACAAAACTCTCGAGGCTATACTCTTAAAACAATAACGGTGACTTACCTATTGAGAACCAACCTTCAGCTTAAACTATTTTAGGTAAGAGGGATAAAAAAAAACAATTATTATACGTTTAAAGGCGTAACTATTACAGGTGCGCTAAGGAGGATTTTTTAAAATCTGTATTGTACGCGAACGATTAAGTTGCAGGCAAAATAGCTCGTACTAAACATGTAACTTGTAATGCCTCAGAGTCTGATATTTAATTCAACTTGTTCTTTTACTTTTTTTTAAATCAAAATACAAAGGTACCTGCAAAGTGATAAAAATAAACAAGAAAACTATCGGACAGACGAAATAACTCAAATCCAATGCTGTTTTAAACATGTAGCATTGTTGTTCATGAGATTAAAAGCAATCCAACGCCGCAATATATGAACCCGACGTAAACCAAAGTCCGACACTATTTTGTAAAGCAAAAGCCGCGTTTATACGAGACCTGAGTAATTGCTACCGTCACAACTTCGTACAATAAACTTGCCACGGAACACTGCACACAATAAAATCCCGTTTTACGTCTTTGATTGGCTGAGACTCAGGTTTCCTTATGACCCCAACGTTCATATGCTAGGCTTTAATGTCTAGCAACTCGTGCATTTTACACATGCTAAGACCACCCTTTGTGTATACGAACGGAGGTTTATGAATAGTGTGTTTAATCCTGTCTTATTAAACTGGCAAATATGATAACAATGCATATCGCTAGGAAAACTACGGATATATACTACGCTTTACTTTGTCACGTTTTATTTTAGTACCTGGGTGACCGAGAGTCTCTCAGTGAATGAAAGATATTTTCTCTTTGTTTAGATGAAACTTATCTAGATAAACTTAAAATCGCAGTACTCGTATGTAAGTAATATGACCGCATCGCCGGAAACAAAGCAAAATTTTTCACAATTTTTATTACACTAAAAATATTTTAAACCACATTCAATTTAATCATTATTCAATGCAATTTTCGGTGTTAACAATTAATGTTCTTTTGAAATCCAAGCAAAACATTGATAAACGCAACCGGATACAAATAAATTCAGATATTTGTAAAAATTTTAGGGTCTGACACCGATGCACTATACAGAAACCTTTATAATCTAATTTCATAGTTATCAATTTATAATTGTGAGTGAAAAGCAATCATTTCGATCTGAATTATTCATAGGAATTCGTCTCACTGCAAGCCGTCAAGAACATAACAAATGATCCGAAAATATTTTGGGATAATTTAAACCTTCTTTAGTGATTACGCCATTATCGATTTGGCAAGCTTAATTTAGTCATAATTAGAGCCTACCTCAATTCTATCGTGCTGTGATCTATATTAAGAATACGTTCGTGTATTATACATTCTCGGTCTATTTAATAGGCATGTGTAAATAAAGATATTTGTGTTTAATATACTGTATGTGAATATATTTGTCATTTAATTATAAAGATAAACTAAATGCAAAATTTCGACTTTCTGCATAAACATTTAGCGTCCATGTCTAAACATTTAGCGTTTGATGGGATATTCAGGACTTTTTTCCTTATTTATATATTATGTAAGTAGGTATTATAAATCATACGAGTTGTCTTCTAATGATATGTCTACTGCCATTTTAAACTATTTGAGTAAGTAACTCTAGCAGTAACACGTGGTTCAAGACAACCAAGGCGACATAAGTACACCAAAAAAGAACCTAATAAAGATATTCTCCATCATAATTAGTATCATAAAAAAGGTACATTTATCAACGCATCAACTTGTTCCGAATGTGTCAATTTATTTTATTTTTCATCAAAAACTGCCTGATTACCATCTCAAATCCGTTGTACTGCGTAACATTTATCGCGCGCATAAAACACGTAAAAAAGATTGTACCATAAATTCGGTGGGCATGTATTCTTCCGCCGATTCTAAACTCAATGTTTATGTCGACAAAGTTTGTGTCCTCATCTAACAGAAGTTGAAAGAGTGAGATGGAAATGACGAAAACGATTGTTAGTTTCTAATATGCTGGTTACGAATTGCGCCTCGCGGTGTTGGAAAGTCGTATCAGTATTATAAATCCTTGTACATACGGCTATTTGATATTTGATGGCCAAATTGGTGGGGAATGTTTTTGGTCTGACCGGAGCCGGATGACACTGCTGGTCTGTGATTAATTGTAGCTACGATTGAAGCTGTCGAACCCCCCACTGGCAGGCGAAATGGAATATTGTGTGGCGGCAACCGTATAGCCGAATAAGGCCTTTCAATAACGGAAACTAATTTATGTACTTATTATACGCGTTGCGTCAGATATAACAACAATTAGTTAAGTAGATGGCGCAACCGAACAATATTAGAATCGTATAATTTGCTGGCCTTATGAAACTTTTCTACAACACCATTGTGAGAAAGGAGGAAGGAGTATAGGTTATAATAAAATGGGATGGTTCCCAGTTCGAGATTGCAATAGCAATGTATTTAAGAATTACAGCTTATTAGCGCTTGAAATGGGTGGGACAGCGCGACGCACACTTATAAAAAGAACTCTCGATGGCAAACAACTTGTATGTAGAGTAGGCGGGTTTCTACGTGTGGTGTGGTTCCACTTTTAACGTATCGCCCAAAGTGTCGAACGGGTAAATAAATAATATAAACTCTGTTATTATGCCGAAATATCAGCGTAAATGATTACTCTTGACTTGTGCCGCCACTGACCTCTAGGTGACCAGCGATTGACCCAGAATCACCTTATCGTTAGTTGCTATGGTCAAAGATGTCTCCTTGGTCCAGAATTAACAATTGCCTTAAATAATGTTTTTGTCTGAAAAATTTACATGCGTTACAGTTATATTTTCTAACTCATAATATCATTCAAGGAGTTTTATATACATTTATTTTACCTGTACCTTTATTCTTAATAATTCATATAAAGAATTATAAAGCTACTCAAGGTATCCCGCTATGACCCTCGGCTGTCGACAGGCGAAAGAAAACGATAACGATTCGCGCTCTTAAATTAATATTAAGAGTTAACATCTCTTTACTGCGCGGATCTTCTGTTCTTGTCCAATAAAAATATTAAATGCGTCTCAAACATCCCGTATCGCTGCCTCTTATATTGTTTATGATACAGGTGGGTATAAATTAGTTCAGTTTAACAGAACTCGCTCTTCAGGGGTCCTCAACGGAACAGGTTCAATCGGTTAATTTGTTTCATGTTTTTTAACCTTTTTATTGTGCACGGAATGAGTCGGAGAGTCCTTGACTCAACGAGGTGTAACTAAATGGTCGAATTTGTAACGAATTTCATTGATCGACCGCGGATCGTGATCCGTGATCACCTGCCTGTTATCAAGTCAATCTATAATCAAGTAATCGATGTTTTTTATTGCTTTATAAACATTCCTACGAATTGCGATGATTTTGATGATCACAAATTTATACAGAAATTTGTATTTAAATAGCAGCTATGAACCAATCATTTATGGCCATAGTTAAATCTAGTAGATCAATCAAATTCGAGTTGTTTTGCGTAAGTTGGTAGGTACGCTACGCAACTATTATGACACAACTACGATCAAAAAATTAGGCTAAGCATAGAAGTGAAGTACCTATTCGAATACCCAGTTTTTTTTTAAGTTAATGAAATGTTACATAAGCACCTAATATTTCTTACCCAAAGGCATATCAACAAAAGACTCGTGAAAAAGAAACTTTTTTAATTACCTATAGCCGGTTGCGCAGTTAGTCGAGTGGCCGTGTTTTCTGTTGGGTTATCAAATAATCGACCTTATTGATGCATGGGCTACTGTCCATGATTTATAGTGGCTTCCGTGTAGAACATCATTCCTCCGCGATGATTTTCAATCACATCCGACGCTTCGTTAGCGTGTATCTTAGATCATCGCCGTGGAATTAGGAAGCCTGGTTGGAGTGGGCATTTTGGGCGGATATGTTTTAGACAACACATACAAAAACTACGACATTATTGTTTTTGAGTAACCAAAAGAGTTAGACAATAGTATTTATCATCTGTTAAGCGAAATTTTACTGACAATTTTGGATATACGTAAGACAAACTCAGTAGTAAAACGTATGCGTATCGCGGATGGTGGAGGATCAGGCTAATTTTATTTTAATTGGGTGATCTAAATTAACACATGTAAATGATATTTGAATTATCTGAATAAAAATCAATCGCTAATGCATTATTTTATACTTCAGCGGATTTAAAATGTCGTAGCATAAGTACAGGTCCACTGCCGGTCATAGGTCTCTCCAAGGGTGCGCCACTGATCACGAACCTCAGCTACTCTCTCTCTCTACCAGCCGCCGCCAGCCACACTGCGAATATCATCGCTCCATCTTGCCTGAGGATGTCCTACCCTTATTTTACGACACTTTTTTTTAGAGAACACGACGACTCCCAACGGTTTTTGGTTCTTCGGCAAATATGACCTGTCCATTTGCCATTTCAGTTTGCTAATTCTTTGGCCTATGTCTGTCACTTTGGTTTTGTGATGGATTATCTCATTTATGAGAAGATTCCCAAAGAAATGCCGAGCATAGACCTCTCCATAGCTCGCTGAGCAACTTTGGGTTGGTTGCCTAGTCGAACTGTAAGTGTCCACGTCTTGGCACCATACGTCATGACTGGTAGGACGCACTGGTTGAAGACTTAAGTCTTAAGCATAAGTTACAATGTTAAATTATGTAATAAATCAAGAATGATATGCAGTAAATTATATTATGTACTTTACTTAAACATATCCATACTAATATTATAAAATAAATGCAAAAGTGTTTCTGTCTGTCTGTCTGTATGTTACCTCTTCACGCTTAAACTGCTGAGCCGATTTGGATGAAATTTGGTATAGAGATAGTTTGATCTATCTTTTATCCCGGAAAAATACCGTTATCCGCGATAAACGAATTTAAAAAGCTAGTTTTTTATATATTTATTAGTGGTGGAGTCACCTATTAAATACCACTAATGAATAATAAAAAAGGCAATAATGTAGTTGTAAAATCGTCTGTCAAGAAAATATTCGATAATCATTTTTTTGTACTAAAAATAAGTTGTCTTGTCCATTGTCATCGGCAGCAGCTAATACTCTCAGTGCGCAAGATCAACAAGTAGTGCCACGGGACATATGTAAATAAATTGTTAGACGATTCCCGTAGCGGGCGAGTCGATCTATCAGTAATTCACGATACATTATCAATCACCACTCCATGATTGATGGAATATGTATTTGTTCGGTAGCCAGATATCGCTTGTTTTTTACTTAATTAAGACTTCTACATAAGTCGAGTGCCTTCTATAGAAACATGCCTGTTTAGTTGCTATACATGTATACATATGTCTGTTCGAGATTTTTGATTTTATCTGTTTATCTATCGAAGCAGGTTTTAACATCGCGCCAGGGAATGTCGTCCAATCTGTTCAGTTTATATTTGATAATAACAAACTCGGAGTAGGTATGCGATGTTATCGCGTTTCCGAATAAAATAAATAAAAGTTATAATTCGTTCAGACAATTTAAGTCATACATTTTATAAATGTTCTGTCGCCAGCGGCGTTGGAATCATATCTACGGATATAGGCTTTATTTTAAAACTCCATTTTCTTTTCACGTCGTCGTCGTTTGGACTGTTCATATTCCAATTGCATGGAAAGATTAAAATAGTTGTGCTTTAAATATTATTTGAGCTTTTACTCTATCCAAATTGTATTTATATCAGAATCGCCGAAATAAATCAATCCACTATATAATTGTAGCTTCTGCCCGCGACTTCGTTCGCCTTAAATTCGTTTATTGCAGATAAGGGTATTTTTCCGGGATAAAAAGTAGCCTATATCCATCCCCGGGACTCAAACTATCTCCATACCAAATTTCATCCCTATCGGTTCAGCGTTTTAAGCATGAAAAGGTAACAGACAGACAGACAGACAGACACACTTTCGCATTTATAATATTAGCATGGATAAGTGAATTCAAATTTACCACCTGCAAAGATAAAGTTAACAAAAACTAGTCGCACTAGTTAGCATTACAACAGTTCCTTACTAATTATGTTACAAAAAAATTTAAGATTACAAAGCCAGTAGCATGACCTTAAAAAATATGTTGAAGAATCTAAATCTTACATTGTCACAGGTAGACGCGGCACAGACGACCGACTGGTCTGCAGAGATCCTGAGAGGCGGATCAATGACGTACAAGATCTTCGTGAAGCTCGCTCTGCGACAGGCACCACCATTCGTATTAACTTTTTTGTCTCATTTTAATGACACGACGATTTTCCATTCGGCTATCGATACGAATGACAAACACTCGTCACGGCTTCGCTCTGTCCGTCTTCTGGGTCCGACAAAAGGGTCGAATCGAATCGAAATGTCAGCCATTGTGAAGCTACTAACTATTTATATTCGAATTCTCTTCTAACATTCCAATAAGTGTCTCTCTGGCTATCAATTTTGTTAAAATACCGTTTAGTGAGACTTGACGATCTGATTTGTATCTAAAGTTCGAATTTATTACATGGTGAAGACAATAAAGACTTCTCATTATTTTTTTATTTGCTTACGACATATGTGTGTTGTCCCCTTGATAGGTAACCAGTCATTTTGGGGACAAAATATATTGCGAGAGGTAAAAATAGGCGATGAGTTCTGGACAAATATTATAAACTGATTGACGACTTACGTATTTCGCCTTCAGAAGCTCATCATTATTAAACTTTGCATACTTTCTCGAAGAGGTTTAAGCTCAGAAATACAGCAATAATAGGTATTCTTGTTTTGTTTTCAAACCTGAAGTTATGATAATGTAGTGTTTATAGCAAGCTCACCGTCGAGCTACAAATACTCAAACATGCTTTGTAAGACAAACTTGTATATATAATATAAATATTTGAAGCAACTAAAATATCAATTAATTACACAGTTTACTGAATTTTGCTTTAAACGATCGGAACAGTAAAGAGAGGGGTATTAAAGAGTAAATCAACACGGAAACGGGAGCAAACTGCGCAGTTCAAACCAATGTCTATCCCTTGTCCTAGACAAAGGAACAAAAAGTTTAATACCTCGGCTTGGACCTTATTTGCGGACGCCTGAGTTCTCTAATTACGAACAAGTGGAGTCAGCAAACACGGGTCTAATATAAACGGTGTATGTGGTCGCAACTCGCAGATATCCGCCGGGGTCTGACCACAGCAAGTTACTCAGAACTATCCACCTTCTAGGCCAGCACGGCTGTGTTGCTTGCGATTTCTCAAATCACGAGACTGGCCAGTAAATGTAGCTTGAAACTAGTTGAGCTAGCAGTTATTACGGCAGTAAATTAAAGTTTGTTTTCATTCAAGTTTGATAACCAATTTAGACTTTGATTACTGCAGAAAGGGTAAAACATGTGCACCGGCGGGGCAAGGAAGTTGCTTTGCTTCGTTTAGTTAACTTAATTTTGAAACATTGTTTCCTTAGTATTTCAATATTTATAACAATTCCAAGGATTCGATTCGATGGTTAAATTTTTATATCATTTAATTTATCTAGTTTAGTAATTAAATAATGCAGATTGCGATAATCCGTTACAATATTTTATTTAAATGAGTAATAATCGCGGAAACAGAAGAAATTATTATGGTAATTCAATTTGAATTGTGAACGTTAGGATTTACATTATTTGTCGTCTTCTATTGGAGTATATTTACCCTTATTTTTTCGGTGTATTAAGTTAATTTAGATGAATTATAAACACAAGCTTCTCCTTTTAAGGTTAAATTCCTTTGCTGGCTACACAGCTCCCGGCAAGTTTGAGCACGGCTAGACATCTACGGACTACATGCAGCGCGTCATGTCCGAGCAATGTTCTTGTGGGTTAATATTAAGTTTCTACAGTTAGTTACTTGCCATTTTGATTACTTTAGCAAAGTTTCAACAGCATGCATAGTCCACTGAGGTTCTGCATACATCGTATTTAGTTTATAAGCTGGTAAGTATTTCAGTACAAGCGCTTAAGTGAATTGTACCATGTGTTTGCTTCTATTTGTTAAGTTTTGTTTTTCTTTGCGTACCTTTTGCAATCTGCACTGAATAAAATAATATCATTGTTTGTTTTTATAAATAAATATCGATAGCTGTGCACAGGGTTTTTGGCCAAGGTAGGCAGGCTGTGCCTATATGAAGCCATGGTCGTTCAGGGTACGCAATTTCTCTGTGTTATATGAAGTTACGTTCGTTCAGGGTAAGCAGTACCTTTGTGCATATATAAATGCAATATCATCAGGTCAGCCATAAAACACCCACTAGCTAAACGGTAGGGTGTGCCTATATGAAGCCATGTTCGTTCAGGGTAGGCAATTTCTCTGTGTCGTTATAGTCATGTTCGTTCAGGGTAGGCAGTACCTTTGTGCCTATATACATATAAATACAATCTCATCATGTCAGCCAAAAACACCCACTAGCTAAAGGCCTCTCCCAAGAATTTCAATATTGAACGGTACTCCGCTGCTTTCATCCGACAGTTTTCCACGATCTTGACCAGATCTTCCGTCCATCTTGTTCAGGTTCTTCCCACGTTGTACGTTGGAAACTTCTAAATCTAGAAAAATTCTACCCGAATTTAATTAAGCCCGGCCAGCAGACAATAGAGAAAGACATTTAAAAAGTACAGTTGCGTGATCCCTTTTCTTAGTAATGGCAATGTTGACTTGTAACCACTTTTGGATAATCCTCTTACGCAGCTTGTTGAAACGTCTTTTGTAATTTTGTAATGGTAATTCAATCTTTGTCTGCCTTTGCAGTATCTTATCTCACGGGATAATCTGTTACGAAAGATTGGTTCCGTCTACTTTATCTGTTTGCCTTTTGTAATTTTAATGAGCAAGTATTTGTTCCGAAACACCTGATAATGCAGATTAACGTTAAATTTGGCAAACTTTCGTTTACAATTTGAGGTTGTGTTTAAAAAAGTTAGCTGTATGAAACTGATAGCTTTATTTTTAAGGTTCCAGACCTCAAAAGGAAAACATGGAACTCTTATAGGATCACTCTTGTGTCTATCCGTTCGTCTGTCAAAACCAAACTTTTGCTCCGAAACTATTGGACCGATTGAGTTGTTTGCCACACATATGTAAGTTTGTGGCCGTGTAACGTAAATAAATTAATTTTAAAGATAGAGGCCAGTTTTGGGGGGTAATTTGGAAAATATTAAAAAAAGTTTTAAGTTTGCACCTCATTTGTATCCGACGCCATAAATACAACATGCAAACTAAACGTAACCGGCCACTTAAGTTTGGTTAAGTAATTTTATTTAATCAGTCGTGCGGAACCCTTAATGCGCGAGTCTGACTCGCACTTGGCCGGTTTTTTGTATTTACATAGTATTTTGGAAGATAGAGCTCACTGTTTCAACGACAGCCTATTTACACTAACCTTGGTGAGGTCCAACCATACAATTTAACTATCAGAAAATACACAGCACGGGAGTGTGTTCCATTCCTTAGCGCGTTCGCATTAAAAACTACGATGAACATTAACAATATAATAATGAAGTCGCTCTTCTTGCCTGGATCTTCGATAGTGTTTGGTACGTGATGGATGGCTACGAGACACTAACTGTCTTGCATGTATTTCCACTTCATCATCATCAACATCATTATCAGCCAAATGGCGTCCACTGCTAGACATATGCCATCCTTAAACAACTCCACCATGACCGGTCCTGCGCCTTCTGAATCCAGTGGACTCCAGCAACCTTCACCAAATCATCAGTCTACCTTGTGGGGTACTTTTCATCATCAAGACAAACAATGCAGACTAATATAATACATGTGCATGTTTGTGGTCACCGGAAGGCTTTTGAGGGGACGCGAGGATGGAAGAGAATTGTAACCATAAGTAGTATCAACCTGGTTTGTTAGAATCCCGCGTCGAGTGCCGGCCAAACTCAACACGAAGACGAAAGTCCAAGGCTGACGCCACTGGAGAAAGATAATAGTGTGATTAGGCCAAGACACTTTTCTTTCTATCGCTTCAAAATTTACCCAGCGTTTGCTTATGGCTTCAATTCGAAGAACATTTGAGTAACCCGGGCTCGGTTTAAAAGGTATTTCTCACCATGTAAAATTTCATCCTTCCAAATGCAAGGGTTTGTTGCAGGCGTTGAATCAATCATGGCTTTTATTTCTGTAGATTATAGATTATCTTTTTCAAATTTCTCAGAACAATATAACTAAATTTTCTTTGAAAGCAATAAAATTAAACTAAGTAAAAATAAAATCTGCTTTGCACTCACTCTCACACTCACTAAGATTATTTCGTACGACGATTGTTTTACGAGCTGTCCAATTTGAATCTGTTATTTTATTCAAAGCTACTTTTAACGCTTAAAATGGCTGTTTATTTTTTCTGCAAACAGGCCCACGATAAATCGTTAAGTGAGTGAGAGAAATTCGATATATCGCGTTGAACTGGCTCTGGGTCCCGCTGTGAGCGGTATAATTTGCCTGTACAGAGGCGGCCATCTTATATTACCTATATCATCCTCATAACATCAATATCCCGTTATTTTAAATATAAAACTCACTGGCTCCTACATAAAGAAGATTTTAATGTGAGAATATGAAGGGCAATATGAGGTTTTGAAAGTAAACTACTCTGGAACCATGCGGCGTAGGTTAAGGCCAGTGCGCACTAAATGAAATTCCATAGGCAGCGCCACCTAGCCGAAGGTAAATTTAAATTAAAAATGCCTCTGAAGTTTACTCGACTGCTAAGAAAAATCCAATTGAAATTGGATACCGATGATGATCTATTTGCTCAGACCATTCTCATTTAAAAGGGCTTTTGTGCTACATGTATTCATTTGGCTTAACTATATTGAAAACAAATAAGAAGAGAACAAATATTTATTAACTTTGTCATGAAGCTTTTTTGCGCCAACAATTCAAATAAGAAATGGTTAGTAATTTTTTTTACATCATATAAATGCAGCCATAAAGGTCAACAGTAAATCAGTATGTCGCACTATGGGCACTAAAAATATATGGGTAGGGTTTAGTTTGCTAAGCAATCTGACCTTATTACCTACATACTTTGTCATTGTGCTTGCCTTTTGGTTCTACAAAAGCAAGTATTGAATAAGAAGCTTTAGAGTAGCCTAACTACAAACAATTTCATAGTTGCCATAATTCAATTATTAATTGACGCATTTAATCGGCTGATGCCAAGTGGCGCAGTAGAGCAACGCGACCTGCAAACACCCAATAAATATTTCTGCTAAATCTTGATACTGCGTGTGGCGTAATTTAATGTGTTGATGTTACTTCGAGCCTCACCTTTTATTAAGTTAGCCACAAAAAGTAGTAAGCGAACTTAGAACAAAAACTAACTAACTAACCAGTGTGCCGTGAGCCTTAGGGCAGTCGCCGGCGCGTTGAAAGGTACGTGCGCCTATTAGTAACGACTTAGATCGAAAGCTAAATAATTGCCTCAACCTGTTCGAGGGATCTTCCTAGAGGTTTTCTTTGCTGCTCCCAGTTATTCACGTATCACGAGGAGTTAACACTATTATGAATATTGGAGATTAAATTCCTCTATTTTAATATAGGTATAATATCACAATTATTTTGTAATACTTTTATTTCACGTAGCTAGTCGCCTTTCGTTTGTTTACTTAGACACTACTTTACTTATACCACAAATATAGTCGCTTTGTGTGATAAAACTACTATACTACTTCGATAGTTTTACCTAAATAAACAAAACAAAATGAATATTAATAATAATGTTTCTTTCAAATACAAAGGAAAATTTATTTCAATTAAAAAGGTATTCCATTTAAGGGGAATGTTTCCATTCTCCATATTCGTAATTTTAGAACCAACGTTTTTCTTAAAGTAAAAATAAATAAACAATACCTACGCCTCGAAAAGACGTAAATGCGATTTTAATAGTTTTTTGTTTTTATAAAACTGCAATAGTAAAGGATTTAAAAACGTAATAACTTACAAAGGAGCCTTGTTAACCACTGCAGTACAAAGTTCCCACCCACCGTTGACATTTTAAAAAAGGTATCAAAAAAATCAAAATCAGCCTAATAATTGGCACAAAAGATGGCACAATGCAAAAAAAGACGTTCGGGTAGAGCATTATCTTTTTAAAGATTAATATTTTTGTTCGTCGTTTTTTCTTAGAAGCTCAGATCAGAGCCGCTTATTTTTTATCCGTTTCGTATTTTTGTTGAAAATTTGTTTTTAGAAACTATTGGAGACGACTTTATACCAAATATGAAATACCGTACATTTCAATGTCGACTAGCAGATACTTAGTAGTTTGTAGCGACAGTCAGAAATTTTAAGGAAACTAACTGCTATTTGAAGTATATTTTCCTGAACTAATACCTAATACGATTTTCCAGGATATAGGATAAGACTTTCCGATACATAATATGTACAGATCTTGTTTACGATGTCGTATATATATAACAGATCATAATATTTACATATCTTTATTACATGTTATACTCCATTATTTTACCATCGCCTAAGGATATTTATTGTACACGGATATCAAGTATAAAGGATATTTTACGCAGATATCAAGTAGAAAATAATAATGTACCCAGTTCATATTGATAAATATTTTTTAGTAAACAAAAATAACGTTAAATTTTTATTCGCCATCAACTCTATGCCACTACTTTTCTGTGATCCAAAAAAGGATCTTTTTTAAAATTATGAACAAAGCTCTTAGTGATAATGTTTGCTACCTGAGCATCGTTGCCTTCTAGACACCGCTTGTGAAATATTGCCCGCCAACCCCTGTCACATATCCACCTTATAAAATAGAAAAAAAAAAATAGAATGTGCGAGAAAGGTTATGCAAAACAAGATAAAAATGAAAAGGATAGACAGATTTCGCGGCAGAAGAAATAAGCGTCCTTAATTGCTTTGATTAGATTTCAAAGAGATTAATATACAGATTCACGCGTTTTGTCAAGGTTCATATTTTCTGATTATATACGGTGCGACTTTTATAAAATATGGAATGGATTTTTATTCTGAATGGAATGTTTACCCTTCTTAGGTTATGGTCATTGTGTGTCGTGCATTATATTCTTTTATTGCTGGCTTTACTGTCAACATAAGGCTGATAAAAAAGTTAAGAAGGAAAGGAAACATTTTACGTTGCTTCCTTGCGGAAGTTTGCTTTGGGCACTTTTTACTAAGTTTCATATTTTTTAAATAAGGCGAAGAGAAACCTGAATTTATGAAGGTTGATGTTCTGGATCGTTAATAGCGTCTATATCTATTGATCTAAATCAGATGGCTACCTTCATTTAAAACTTAGGGACCAAATATGCGGTGTCTTGAGAATGTTCTTTTTGCTTATTTTAAACAAATGTCTATCCGAGACGTTATAAATTTGACATTCTTATGTAAAGATCAATCGCTTGAAATGCTTTGAATTTCTACGGAGCTTACAAAATGTTTTTAAAGTTCCTTTTTCACTAATCGTAGGAAAATTACCTATTTTAATAAGTGTGTTAATGCAAATGAAAATCAACCAAGTTCTTAAAATTTGGTAATTTTGGTAAGATACTTACTTACTTACTACTCTCTGGCTCAGTGACCCGAAGAGGATATTGGCATCTGACATAAGAGAACGCCATTCTTCTCTGTTTTGCGCCTTTCCTCGCCAGTTGGGGTATTTAGGGCACACAGATCTTTTTGCACCTCATCTTTCCTGTGGTATCTGGGCCGGCCAACCGGACGTTTTCCACTCGGTCGCCCGTGATACACTCTCTTTTCGGCCCCATCGTCTCCCATTCTCTCCAGGTGACCCAGCCAGCGGATTCGCGTGGCTTAATCTCAGCAATAATGTTAGATACAGGCACCAGGTCTTCTAACTCCCTTTTTTTTCCTTCTCCAGCTGCCATCCTCATCTCTCATTGGTCCCAGAATCTTTCGCCAGATTTTTCTTTCCGCCACTAAGGGCTTATTTTCTTCCTTTTGTTTGACTCAGTGTCCAAGCATCACACTCATTCATGGGTGGTCTTTCATATCCATCATACAGGAGTGGTCTAATAACAGTTAATGTCAACTTAAAGTTAATGTATTCTTTAAAAAAATCAAATTCTGTTACTAATTTCCATGGCCTTTACTAACGAGGGGATTTTCATATACGTCGACACACAGATCTAAGTGTAATATATATACCTACCCATTAATAAGTAGAATTTAGAACACTCTCCAACAAAGATTTGTAAGATAGTGTTTTTAATTCTCCTATATGTATAAAATTATTTGAATTTAGGTAACAGGTTACACGCTCGTACATCTCCCTCTGATATCTTTAATAATAAAACTCGTTTCTTTATCTTATCCCCGCACATTATACTCCGGAGAAACCGAATTTATTTCTTCGTAGTTTCTCTTGATACGAACCAAATTTAATACTACCTATCTTGAAGAAGCTAAAAATGAATTGCGGTAATTTGTCGATATCCCGTTGCAATAAATTAATCTGTAACAGTCTATTAGCGTCAAGAGAAGTAAAGATACTGACTCATCAATTAATCTAAAACCACTACCTACTTTAAACGCTGAGTAAGACGGTTTCTTGGGAAGCGGGTGCTTAAAATTGTTCTAATAGGAAAATTAAGAGGCAAATAAGATAAACTGGTTTACGAATATGATCAATGATATAACATATAAAGAGGTAGATAGGTTATAATGTTACACCAAAATGACGCCAATTGGCAAACCTTAACTCAATCTCGCGCACAGAGTACTTTGTTATATATAGGTCTATACGTCAAATAAACAAAAAATGCCGTTTTGAATAATGAGATTTTGCACTAATTACTCAATAAAAGCGTCTAAAAGCATTTATGATTAGTGTACTAATGCAATATTATCTGATTTATGTGTCCGTAAGCCTGGCCATTTTTACACGTGGATTATCGTGTAGGTAACCTATCTACCTCTTATTATATTATATCATTGAAAATGATCGATTTTTTTATAACAACTAAATGCAACAAACTACAATTTTACTAATGTTATACACAGATTACAATTATATCGTACGGATACTTAAGGTTATTTAGCCTACTTACATAAACTGATATTAATTTATTGAAATAAAACAATTTAACGGATTATATCGCGTATATTATCTCATTTTCGTTCCCGACGTTTCGGAAGCTTTCCAGCTTTCCGTGTGTAACTGTTGTTACAGCTTAGGCCCATCTGGCTTGTATGTACACCTTTATTTGTGCTTTTTCAAAAAATGGGTAGTTTGCACAAATTGTAACTTTGACAGAGGAAAATACATCTTTTCTCAGTCCTCCCGTGACCATGGAAAGCTGGAAAGCTTCCGAAACGTCGGGAACTAAAATGAGATAATATACGCGATATAATCCGTTAAATTGTTTTATTTCAATGAGTAATAATCGCGGAAACAGAAGAAAATATTATGATATTAATTTGTTAGAAAAATAGTTTGATTTTTTACTATTTGTCGCGTGTGCTTTAATTGCAAAACGTTTAATGAAGAGTCCAACCAAAAAAGTGATAAAAAAGGTAGTACAAGGTAAAAGAAAGTACAAAAAAGGCAGTATAAATTTCCTAGCATATCAACTAGTTTCTAGTTCTAAGCTGAAATTTCTTCATCGATAATTTTCCATATATTTTTCCAACATATCATAAACGGTTTGAATTGAACCATCTTTCCATATAAAAACGATCCAGATTATCCATCTGTTTGGGATGATGTCACAGTAACACAATCAGTTAGATACAGACATAAACAAAAATGAAATACGCATAAGTAAAATAATTCTTAAAACTAGCAATTATCAAAATAGTAGAGCGCCAAGGAAACCAAAGTACCACATGTCGAATAACCGCCTCCATTTAAAAAGTTGGTTCATAAAACGAAATGGGGTAGGGCTACCTCGCATTTTTCAACAATCGGTTCGCAATTATCGGATAAAAACGATTTATTCGAGCGCGGAACTATTTCATTGGCTGTACAGTCAGCCTCTGTTACTTCAATCAAATTTATCTAAACACGTAGCTACCCTATGGCTTTGTTTAATATCCTGTGCCCTTTAGATTGAGTAGAGGGCTTCTACACTGAGTTCCTATCCCTACTTCGGGTTTCATTTCGCTCATTTCTTTGCTTCTTCTAGTGACTTATACCGCCTTGATAGTTTGAGACGACCATGACAAACCTTGGTCTGTATATGGACATGTTTAAAAACTTTACGTACTTTAGACTGCTTGATTTTGACCACATGTTTTTGCTACGTTGGGTGCATAATGACCTACAAACCTGGCGGTACCAGGATTGAATCCCGGCCAATGTTTATCCCTGGGTCTGGAATGTTTTGTATTTATGGTGCCTGTGGATGACTAGCTACCCGTATAGCAAAAACCAAAAATAGTTAAAATCCATTTAGCCGCTTTGGCGTTATGAAGCCACAACAACACGTCCAAGAATAGGGAAGACTGAGTAAGGTTGGGTCACGGGTGTTGTCACAGCGGCTATAAAGGACTATAAACCAGTGTCGAAAGATCGTAAGAGTCGTATCTCCCTCCTAGATAAAGCTCTCGCCATCTTTCGACGCTGGTCAATGAACTTATTCGTGCAGTGTTTTGTTATGGGCGTTGTAATGACAACCATCCCGTGAGACAACCTTAACCGGTCTCCCCTACCAAAAATCTAAAAAAAGAATTTTCGATTTAGTAACCCGCAAATAGTCTGTATAACTTTTTTATATCTTCCATGTACAGACATTTTATTAACAACTTTATAATAGGGAACATTATATTTTTATATACAGTTAAGTACCTATGTTTATCGTCGTCTGGTACCCGTTACTTTTCTTCTTTATTTAGCTTATGTCGATTTGTGTAAGATTGTACCTGTTTTTTTTTATGCTGACTGTACAGAATAATCGAAGAAAAAGAATCGATGCGTGGAAGACGTTGCCCCTTCGGCGAATATGAGCGAAAACGATTGATCATTATTCATCCAAGAGCTGACAGATTGTGATGTGAAACACTTTGGTGTAATAACTTTAACGCGTTTTGAAGTCTTCGTGGTCGTATCTTCGGTAATATTTAACAAAATTCCAGCGCGCGTGTTCAAAATTCTTGTGATTGTTGCTTGTACTTAACTATTCCGTGACTTCAATTTGCATTATAATTCGTAATAAAATACTGGCATTATAAACAATACGCAATGTTATTACCTATATTACTCAAAAAAAAAATATAATAGGAGTCAGATAAAACAACATCACGCAAATAGGGTTCTCTACCTGCTCTATGTAAAAGGATTAAATTACTTCGAATGAAATGATTAAGATCCCAAGATTCGTTAGAACGCGCAATTAAAATTTACGTAAATTACATCTAGAGAGGAGTAGTAACAAATTGGGGGAGGATTTAGGTTATGTTTATTGGTAAAAAATATAATGAATATTTCTACTACAAAGACTCTTCATTCAAAATATAGAACATCATTATTGTAGAAAAATCAGTTTGATCTTTACTAATGAGAAATGTTAAGTTATTTAAGAATTCGAAAGTTAATATTTTCTTCTGTTTCCTCTATTATGACTCATTTAAATAAAACAATTTAAATGGATTATATTGCGTATATTATCTCACTTGAGTTCCCGAAGTTTCGGATGTTTAGGAGCTTCCGTGATCACGGGGTCGACTGAGAAAAATATATTTTCGTCTGTCAAAGTTACAATTTGCTCGTGCAAACTAGCCACTTTTAGAAAACAAATAAAGGTTAGACTGAGAGGAACCTCGAAATCAAATTAGATAATGTACGCGATGTAATCCGTTTATATTGTTTTATTTAAATTCGAATGTTGTTAATTTTATTTTTGGTATACTTGGAAATATGTGCACAACCCATTTTGAAAGGCCCCCCAGATGATGCACCGACGATCTGGTTAAGACTGTAGGAAGCCACTCGGTAAGGTCAGCGCACGACCGGTCGTGGATATCCACGACCGGCTGTTCGCTGACCTTACCGAATGGTTGGTCCCAAGGATATCGTTGGGAGTGGCTGTGACCAGCAGTGGACGCCTTTGGGTTGATATATTAATGAGTTAAAGGTGATATGTATGCGGCACCTGAGTGCTAAAGTTAGGCACTCAACGTGCCAATCAATGAAATGGAAATGATGTGGTAACTCAGAATATTCAAATGATAATTTTATTAATAACCGTGCTTCCGAAGTTGAATTAATCCTACCATCAATTAACACTAAAACCGACAAAGTTCCACCCGTCAAGCGTGAAACCAGCGCCAAGTGACAAAAGAAAAACACAGATACCACAAGGCATCTGTCTCATAGTCAACTTAACTAAAAGGATTAAAATGATATCTTCCGTCATCTGACAGCCAGTGTGGTCCGCCGAGCGTGAACAGAAAATCTCTTGTTGAGTTCTTTTGAGAACGCATTTACGAATTTTGTTACCTTAAGCTCTTAATACCTTTATCCCATAGTAACTTTTAATTTTAGCATTCAATAAATATAAAAGGGTTGATTTTTAATCCCGTTTTCCTGTAGGCGAAAGCGTCAGAGCCTTTTGTTACTGTTCGATGCCCTATTCATCTTGCGGTAAATTCATTTCGATTTCTATAAGAAAATATATACGTTTATAATAGAAGTAAAAAGTTTTTATACGATAAGCTCTGGGTCTATTCAGAATCCTATTAAATTTTATTTTCATTTGGTGCAACGTCGAAGGAGGAAGTAAAAGATTAAGCTTTTAGAATTTTTAAGGCATTTGCTATGAAAAATATAATTAATAAACTCAATATTACAACAGCCAGCCAAGAGTTGCTTTTTATTACAATATAATAATATTTAATACGGTTTAACTGTAATTATCAGCATATTAATTGTATTTTCTGTAATAAATAAATGTATGAAGGACTGCAGATATATATATCAGATTTACGCTGGTAAAATTATTTGTGTTCCTCGAGAGCACGTTGTATAGTATAGTAACATTTGCTGTAAAGTTACTAATTTATATACTAATTATTCAATAATTGAAATAAAACTATTTAACGGATTATATCGCGTACCTATATTATCTCATTTTAGTTTCCGACGTTTCGGAAGCTTTTCAGCTTTCCAAGGTCACGGTTGGACTGAGAAAAGATGTATTTTTCTCTGTCAAACTTACAATTAAAATAAAATAATTAAGCCCTTCTGGCACATGTGTAACTGTCTTTATAGCTTAGGCTTATCCTGCGTGTATGTACACCTTTATTTGGTTTTTTTTTTCATAAAAGGGGAAGTTGGAACAAATTGTAATTTTGACAGAGAAAAATACATCTTTTCTCAGTCCACCCGTGACCATGGAAAGTTGAAAAGCTTCCGAAACGTCGGGAACAAAAATGAGATAATATACGCGATATAATCCGTTAAATTGTTTTATTTCAATGAGTGATAATCGCGGAAACAGAAGAAAATATTATATACTTAAATAATTGTTATATTATATAATTATATTATTTTAATAGATAGCTTTGGATAACTTCTTCCATATCATCCGTCATCTTATCACTCACATCCTTCCTGTTCCTGTCGTCTCTTAAGGAATCCACCCACGTTTTCCGTCGTCTACCCCTTCTCTTACATCCCTTCACATGCATACCTAATACCCGTCTTATCATATAAAATCACTACTTAAAAAAAAATATCTAAATTTTCTGAAACAAAAAACGTATATGACGCTAGTATGCACTTACTACTAACTACTTAAGTCAGTTTCAGATACAAACGGTTTTCGAAGTGATGATGATATTTTTTATACCTATTTAAAGCTAAATTATAATTCTTAGAAAGTTCTGCTACTTCACTTTGTCTATATCATCCAATGGTTTTTTTTTCTAAATAAGACCTACCAAAAACAAACCGCCAACCTCAATTATCTGTATTCTAAGTAGGTGAACAATATGAAATAAAATAAAAAATCAACTTCATACATATGTAAGTAGTTAAATTGTGAATATAAACTATTAGCCCCAAAAATTTTTAAATGGATCTGCTGTTTGCACGTCTAGGTATGCGAAAACCTATGTTACCGAAACGTTTTATGTCTCACATACCTATTAAATGTATTATTCGGAATTTAATTACAGCTTCAAAATTAGTTTGTTTAAATATTTAGGTATCTCATCTCATGCACCCCGCATTCCCAATAAATTCTCACTAAATAATATAAATCAAAAAATAAATAGTCACTTTTTATCCCAAATTTCCCATAAACACTGTAATTGTAAAACAATTGAATTTAATATTTACAAACCCCAAAGTAATGATATTTGCGTTGGCAATAACTTTACACGAAATCACTTTACAAAGCGAAAGGGTTGTTTAAGTCGTTTTCATAACAAGCGATACCGTCCATTCAAACTTTAAGGTCGGCACATACGTGCGTCCGATGCCTTAAAGCTCCGTGAAAAAAATAATTTATTGTAATAAGTCCTCGTGAACATTCGCAACCGCTCGGCTCATCTCGCCCCACGCCGCGCGCCCCTCGCCCCACCACCGAACGTATACTCGACTGCAATGCCTGTACTCGCATTAGTTTACTTACCGCAGCGTCAGGGCACGGTCGCGCCGCTTGACGCCACGTACGGACGACATTTCAGTGAAACACGCTTATCACTAACGTAGTTCAATAACAACCCTCGGACTTGAATAACTCACGAACCCACCCAATGGACTAAAATTAAAGAAAAGAAAACTTTGTGTGAAAGTTTTAGTGTAAATTCAGGACTTTTAAGTAAATGTGAACTGTTTATGTGATTTTTGTTTACGTCTCGGAGGATACATTACCGGGCTGTGAATTGATATCGACACATAATGTGTGTTAATGTAACAAGGACATTTCGTTAAATTGACGCCGAAATAGACTTTATAAATTGATGGATACTTCACATCCGGCAAGGGGACGAGACACACAAACACCGACGGAAAAAACATGACACTGAGCCTACTGTGTCTTGTTTTCTTTCTTCCTTGATATTTGATTTACCCCATAATGGCTCTCCAGAAAACTTCTTCAAGAAAACAATTCTTCAGCCAAATTTTATTTTGGTTTATTGTTGGACTTAATGTCGCGGATCAGAGTTCATTACCACTGAAATATGAGGCTCCGGATGATTGTCAGTGGTGGCTGCGAGGCCCAAATGACTCCCACGAAGTTTCCCTCACATGCAAGCTTCGCACAATAAACAGTGAATTTGATACGACAAACTTCAGCGTCATCCCTTCAGAGCACACGACGTCACTGAGGATAGAATGCAACGAAGATATGATGTACAAGAGCTCATTAGACGACAGAAGTTTCGCGCATTTAGTAAAACTACGTGAACTTGTTTTGGATAACTGTAAAATTGGAAGATGGCCGCCTGGTGTACTTTCCGGCTTGAGAGATCTTCGAAATTTAACGATCCGAACGAAAAACACAGAGTGGGCCGCCATGAGCCTAGAGATAGCATCAGAAAGCTTTGCGGCTGTTCGACAGTTAGAAAAGTTGGATCTGAGTTTTAACAACATCTGGTCGTTTCCTGAAAACTTGTTTTGTCCGCTAACGAACTTAGTGTACTTAAATGTTTCGTCGAACAGACTATTGGATGTGAGTGATCTAGGATTTCGGGAACACGCAGTTCACCAAGCTCTCATTAGTGAACAAGATGTACCACTCCCTTCAATGTCGTCCCTGCCCCATCCTTCGTGCTCCTTAGATATTGAAGTTCTGGATGCTTCGAGCAACCGTTTTGTATTAATGCCGGAAAATGGCTTTATGTCTTTGAGAAGATTGAAAGAGTTGCACATCCATGATAACGAGATATCTATGGTATCGGAAAAAGCATTGTCAGGCTTAAAGCAACTACAGATAATAGATCTTTCTAATAATAAAATTGTTGCTCTACCACAAGACTTATTTAAGGATTGCAAAACAGGTATAAAAGAGATCTACCTGCAAAACAATTCCATAAGTGTGTTATCACCGAGTCTTTTCGCTAATTTGGACCAGTTGTTGGCATTAGACCTGTCAAACAATCATCTGACGAGTACATGGGTAACTGAAAACACGTTCAGAGGTCTTATAAGAATGGTCTTGTTAAATCTTTCCAACAATAGATTGACGAAACTAGACCCAAAAATATTTAAAGATTTATATACGCTTCAAATATTGAACGTGCAACATAACTCATTGGAAAGTATTGCTGCGGACACATTTGCGCCAATGAACAATCTACATACACTGATTTTGTCCTACAATAAAATATCAAATATCGATGCTTACGCCTTAAATGGTCTCTACGTATTGTCCTTACTATCTATCGATAATAATCACCTCGAAGAGCTCCATCCTGAAGCATTTAGAAATACATCCTCTCTGCAAGATTTGAATTTAAATGGAAATAGATTAAAGAAAGTACCCATCGCCTTAAGAAACATGAGATTACTGCGAACATTGGATCTAGGAGAAAATCAGATAACATCGCTTGAAGAACCCGGCTTTGTCGGTTTGCATAACGTATATGGATTGCGACTTATTGGAAACAAAATAGAAAACATAAGCAAAGATGTATTTTCTGATTTGCCTTCATTACAAATATTAAATTTAGCTCGCAATAAACTGAAAAACATCGACATCAATGCCTTTGATACTCTTACTAATTTACAAGCCATTAGGTTGGACGCAAACCAGCTCACAGACATCCAAGGTCTATTTGTAAATATTCCCTCTCTGTTGTGGTTAAACGTGTCAGATAACCAAGTAGAATGGTTTGACTACGCTTTTATACCCACGGGACTTCAATGGCTGGACCTACATAGTAACAACATCAAAGAGTTGGGCAATAACTACCGCTTGGACAAAGAACTGCGCCTGCAAACATTAGATGCGAGCTTCAACAAAATGACAAAAATATCCACCTTTTCTATTCCGAGCAGCGTGGAACTTCTGTTCTTAAACGATAATCAAATTACACAAGTTGAAGCTCAAACTTTTGTTGGAAAAACCAATTTAACGAGAGTCGATTTGTATGCAAATCAGATCACTAGTATGGATCTCAATGCGCTTCGTCTAACTCCGGTCGATCCAGGACGCCCTTTGCCCGAATTTTACATCGGCGGAAATCCATTTCAGTGCGATTGTACAATGGAGTGGCTACAAAGAATTAACAAACTCGATCACTTAAGACAGCACCCTAGGGTAATGGACCTAGAAAGCATATACTGCAAATTGTTATATAACAGGGAAAGGACTTATATTCCGCTTATCGAGGCGGAATCATCCCAGTTTTTGTGTACATATAAAACTCATTGTTTTACGTTGTGTCATTGTTGTGATTTTGACGCTTGTGATTGTGAAATGACGTGCCCATTGAACTGTACATGTTATCATGACCAACCGTGGTCGGCAAACATTGTGGACTGTTCGGCTGCTGGGTACGCGGAAATACCCAACAGCATACCTATGGACGCTACTGAACTATATCTAGACGGTAACAATTTTGGTGGTTTAACGAGTCACGCTTTTATAGGTCGTAAAAACTTAAAAATATTGTACGCTAATAATTCAAATATTGACGCTCTGTATAATAATACATTTAGTGGACTAAAACGCTTAACAGTTTTACATCTAGAAAAAAATAACATAAAAGAGTTGCTTGGTTTCGAATTGTCGCCTCTGGAGAATTTGAGAGAGTTGCATCTACAAGACAATAAAATACACTACATCGATAATCGAACCTTCATAGAACTGAGGCATTTAGAAGTATTGCGTTTGGAAGGGAATAACATTTACGGCTTTGCGGTGTGGCAATTCACAGTGAATCCATATTTGGTAGAGATAAGCCTGTCTCGCAACCCATGGTCGTGCGATTGTCAATACATGCACAAATTCAGAAATTGGTTTAAAAATAACTTTGGAAAAGTGGAAGACGCAAACAAAATCACATGTGTATTCGATAACGTCACCAACGCAGTCGGTCCACTTATGGCTGATTTCAATTCCACTATTTGTACAAGCCACGTTGGTGGAAGCTCCTCGATTATCGAAAATCAAGTTATAAACGATTACCTTCCTCTGCTTTTAATATCTCTCTGCGTGTTTGTTATAAGCTCGGCATTAATATGTGGAGTGTTTTACTGGAGGCGGGAGCTCCGCGTTTGGATTTACTATCACTGTGGATTCAGAATGTGTTACAAGAGCACAGCTTTTGATGACGAAGCCGACAAAGATCGGCTGTTTGATGCCTATATTAGTTATAGTGTGAAAGACGAGGCATTCGTGGCACAGATGCTAGCGCCCGGCTTAGAATCAACCGATCCAAGTTTTAGGCTTTGCCTACACTATCGAGATTTTAATGCCTCCGCTTACGTAGCCGATACCATCATCGAAGCCGTAGAATCGTCGAAAAGGACGATAATAGTCCTATCTAAAAATTTCATCAACAACGAATGGTGCCGTTTTGAATTCAAGACGGCACTCCACGAAGTACTAAAAGAGAGACGAAGAAGACTGATAATAATATTACTAGGCGAGCTACCGAATAGAGATATTGATCCCGAACTGAGATTGTGTCTGAAAGCGAACACTTGTGTAGAGTGGGGTGATAGGCAGTTTTGGCAAAAACTGAGGTTTGCGATGCCGGACTTGAGGAAGTGTCAGTATCACCGTTCGACGGTGAATATTTACGCGTCAGTGTCACCGGTGGGGGCCGGGCGGGCGCCGGCGCCGCCTCCGCCCCCGCCGCCGGGCAAGCTGCCCCCTCTGCTGGGCGACGGGCTGGCGCTCTCCGCCGGCGTGCACACGCACGACTCGCACGCACACCGCATGCCGCCGCACGCGCAGCTTTGGGCGTAGCGTATGCTCCAACGCAGGTAAATCTCTCTCTTCAAACGCTTAAGCGTATTAGTCCAACAAAAAGTGATAATTAATTTTAAGCACGTTCCATAATAATATTTATTTTAGTCTATAAGGTATACATAACGATCCGCATTTAAATGTACAACTAATGTTAGTCTATTTTGAGGTTGTTACGAACGGATTATTTTCCTACTATCTGCGATAGTAATTTATAGGTAGACTACAATGTAAATATTTTGTAACAAAAAATCTGAAACGAATAATCTTTTCAAATTTATTTTTATTGCTTAAATTATTATAATACCTACCAAAGTTTTATGTACAGATGCATTTATAATAATAATTAGTTAACATAATAATTGTCATTAAAAAAGACTGTAAATATTGAAGTATGTAAATAACTGTAAATACTTATCAAAGAATATGAAAAGAAAAAAGCGAAATAAAAATCATTTTCAAAATTATAATTTTGTTTTGTTTTATTATGTTTTAAGTACTTACCTAGTTTTTATTTAGTTGCTTTTTAGTTTTTAGCTAAAAAAACTAGCGAAAAACCGCTAAAATACTTTACGATAATATGAGAATGATGTGATGACCAATAAGTTAGTTCAGTTATAAAACACTATTAGTAAAGTTGAAAATAAAACCAGGCACTAAAACTGTCTGAAAACTCTTTATAATATACTTAAGGAGTCTATGGCAAAGCATCCATTTTAAATACCTCCAAGTGAGTGCCGGGGCGAAACTTAGCCTGTTTCAGTGTTCGCTTAGTCAATATGCAAACATGTTGGAAATTCGAAGTCACTCCACTAAAGTTGAGTGCTAGTAAAAGGAGCCCTATAATGCGGTTACTAGAGACATCGTGTAGACTGAAAGTGGCACAAGCGTACTCAATATACCACCGATACTCCACTTAAACTCCTTAGATGACAAGAAAAAGTTTGGAAATGGGTAAGTAACAAGAAGCAATAAGTATCTATCTAATTTATTTTAAGAAATAATTAACAATAAACACCGAAAATAGGATTAGTTAAACTTCATTATCATACGTCGACAATTTTTCCAATTGTAAGTATTACGCATGAGTAAAGATAGTGAGTTTTCATTTTTTATAGTTTTAAAGAAAATGTGTTAGAAAGAAAGTGTTTATGCTGAAGTATCCCTTCACTACGCGATTTTTATAGCAAGTGTATTTGAGAGCGAGGTACATCACAAGTTTATATTGAAGTATTCTTTCACTAAGCAACTCTTCTCATTAAACATGATACAAGTGTATAAAATAGAAGCAATTAAAAACCTCTAACCTCTAACATATTATTAAACTGCAGAAAACTACTTCTCATCAGGTTAGTTTGCAATGAAACTCTGTAATGGTAATAACCTTACAAACATTAACATTTTTATCTAATGCATTGTAAGAAACCATAACTAGCTACAGTGAAGGGTTTATTGACAGAACTAAAATAAGTAAATTAGTCAATTTGTGTCACTTGCTTGTCACATTCCTGTGTCACCTCAAGAGAAGCAACCCCCTCTTGGTAGTTATTTTTATCAGCAGCTGACTGTACTACGTACTTACCATCGTAAACTTACAAACAGGAGTTTCTATGGCATCTTTCACAAACCCGCCACCGAAAAGGCGTTGCAAGTTCAATGGTTGGCCGAGTTTCGCATTCACCAGGCTTATTTGTTTCTTTCGAGGTGTGTTATCAGCGCAAACTAAAAATGCAGTAGCTACCTAAAAGCTTCTAAGAGCTCTTAATGACAAGTCTGTATACTATATCACTATATCACTGAATAGATACGATTCGTGTGGCGTTAAACAAATCTCTGCGTAATCCCGAGCAGATTTGACTCTCCTAATAATTTTTCTAGACCAATAAAAAAGGTACTCAAATGCCTTAAAATTATCGAACTGGTAGAAATGTGTTGCTATGGATGTCTCACAACTCACAACTAATAAGTACGTAATGGCTACAAAACGTACGATGAAGCCTAAAGTCTGTCTGAAGACTTAGTACAGGGTACGATTACAGTAAATATGGCGTTGACAGCTGCCAGAGATCTGTTATTGACGTATTCATTTATATAAAACAGGATACTATAGTAGGAGAACGGACGTAACTTACGCAGTTACGAAATTAGTTTTTAGTAATTATATATAACAGACACATTTTAGTGGAGTGCGTTCTGTTTATTATAATTTCATTTCGTGTAATCCTAATATCGACTTAATTTCATGTTTGATACGCTATTTTGTATTGTAAAACAAATGTACTCAACGGCATCAAAATACAACGCTAAAAAAAACGGCAGTTTAAAGTCTTGATTTGACGAAAACATCGTATTTTATCAAACATTTTATTGAACTATACGCGATTTTTAATAAAAAATAATAGCATAATTTTTTATTGCATACCAAAATAACATGAGCCGCTTAAATCTAACACAGTGTGAGAAATGGTAAACAACTGGCTGTCTTATGGGTTTATAAGGGATTTCTTACTGATACCAGATCGTAATATTAGATTGATAAACGTGATACCCTTAACTTTTAATCTCAGCTCATCTCATCAGCTAGCAAATATCAACAAAAGAAACATAATAAATGAGACTTATTTAATAAAACCAAGTTAAATAACTTCACGACTAATTTCAATGAAATATTTTTTTATGTGTCTAACACGTTGACGATATTTTGAAATGTATATTGCGATCATAAAGTGACAAAAGGAAATTTCAGACAGCGAAGAATTCTACGTAGGTAACACTTTTTTGATAAATTACCAATACAAACAAAAATAGTTCGTTAGATCTCGCATGTTTTTTATCTGGTACGTATCACGTGTAGTTTTAATAAAACGATAAATTTAGCTACATAACAGAAACGAAAATTAAAGAAACATTTTAAACTTAAACCTTAGTAGGTTCGATAGTTGCCGTTTGATACCGTCACCCAAATAAAACTTAATAAATTAAACTTACTGGACATAATCAAGTAAAATTCATAACTAAATTCAATAGCAGTATACCTATTGTCCGTTTTAGTAACTCAATATCCTCGCGCGCACACAGTTCTTAGTGCTTCGCCACTAGTGATGTGCCGAGAGAATTTCCTTTGTTCCCGGGAATATTCCCCAAACTGGGGAACATTACAAATAGTATAAGAAAGGAAATAAATTATGACATAAATTCATATTGGTACAAATAACATGTTTACAAACGAATAAAAAAACCGTTATTAATTATGTAACAGTTCCTTATATTTTTTTATTAATATTCAACTGATGAAAAAGATTGTCTGTGTCAGTGAGGCATATTGAATAAAACAAACCTTACCGAATGTTACATTGCATATTTTAATGAGAAATACATTTAAAATGTCATTAAAATAATAAAATAACACTATCTGTGTTATTTAATTATTTTAATGATCTTAATGTCAAAAAAATATTTAAAAAGTATTTTGCGACGTACATTTAATGTTTGTTTGAGCGTTACGTGTTTGCGTCTCTTTCCCCAATCCCAACACGTTTGGTGTCCCTTTTTCTCATGTATGTAGCAAGAATTAATATCGTAATTCGTAAGAATAAAATCACTTTGATTTTATTCCCGTCAACATTATTAAAATAATTTCGTCGTGAATCATTCGTCTCATACGAGAGTTGAATAACGATAACTTTATTCTTAGTCAACTTTTATTTACGATTTTTTTATTTGAACAAAATTTCATGAATAAGAATGTAGTCTGGGTATGGACGGGTTTATTGTTCCAGGGCAAATGTGACTTATGTATTAGGTGTAGGTTGAATTAGTAGCCGGCGGCGGCTGTGTTTAACCGGTATTATGCGAGGAACAGTGACGCCCAACGGTAGTTGCTGATGGTGATCGTGATTGTGATGGTGGCGGATGGTAGTGGATGGTGGTGGTGATGGTGATGATATAGGTGATGATGGTCATGTTGATGATGGTAATGATGGTTGTGATTGTGGTGGATGGCGATGATGGTGATGAATGTGATGATGGTGATGGTGATGAATGTGATGATGGTGATGGTGATGAGGTAACGGTGGTAGTAGTGGTCCATCACTATCATCACCATCACTACCACCATCTTCACCATCACCCCCAACATCCACCACCACCACTACCATCACCACCATCATCACCAACACTAGTACCACCATCATCACCACCACCATCATCACCACCTTCACCGCCACCACCACTACAACCATCACTACTATCATTTACCAATGATCATCCTATCCTGAGTTCCAGTAGGTGGGTGTGTAATGATCGGTATAACAATATTTGATATAATTTCATAGAATATAATCACTTAAGGGGCATAATAAACTTTTGATATAACAACTAAATTGTCAATTTCATGGTTTATAATGTTCAATGGGTATAAAGATTTTTGGTATAACGCTTACCAAGTATAATGAATATATGCTATAAGCATCAGTGGTATAATGTATTAAAAGATATAAAAATAATGTATGTACAAAAGGCCAGACTCAATATAGACCTCCGCGGCTCGCTCGCTACGCTCGCTCGTTAGGGTCACAGTTCAACCTAACACTCCTCCTCGCTTCGCTCGTCGTCGTACCTAACCTAACCCAAGTCGAACGTGCCTTACGGTGAAATTGGCAATGGTTGGTTTATTTTTCACTTGTTATAGACCAGCGCGGCTCGCTCGCTTAGCTCGCTCGTTAGGGTCGAAGTTCTACCTAATACTCGTCATCGCTTCGCTCGTCATCGTACCTAACCTAACCCAAGTCGGACCTACCTTAAGGTAAAATAGATAAGTTGAAATTCCTATATTGTGTACGTACTATTGTATTCCTGCAATAGTAAAAATTATCGATTACTTATTTCCAGTACTACATTATACCCACTGAGCGTTATATCGAACATAGTTATATCACATATACGTTATACCATGTAACTGTTAGATGAATTACTAGTTCATTATACCTGATGATCAGAATAAACAGAATTTACCAAATATTGTTATAACAAAAGTGTATTATATCCCTTAATCGTTATATTGACCAATAATATACCAAAAGTTGCTATAGCAACTGTTACGCACCCCCAATAGGTACCCCCAGGGTCCATCAGAATCTGAAAAAAATGGTTGACTGTCCGACAAAACCTAATCGTATGTATTACATTTTATTTGCATAAAACGTTAGTTAGAATAATCCCATTACTGTAATAATTAATCCGATTCTTATTCTTAATTTAAACTAAAAGTTCTATGATTTATTCACATTCATTTTATATAACCTTTTATTTTTAGTCTCGAGACCAATTGAAAATTCCCCAAAAACATGGGGAATATTCCCAGGGAACATTGGGAATATTACCGGAAACATTGGGAATATTCCCGGGCGCATGGGGAATTTACATTTACAGGTTACTATTTACTGTGCTTGGTTAGGTTTTAACTATAGTTAAATATTTTCTTTTGTGGGAGAAACCATAAAACATGTTTTACAATATACAAATATAAAATTCACCTATATTCCCCACATCGGGAATATTCCCGGGAACGGCACATCACTATTCGCCACGCTCAGGCAGCGAAGTTTCCTCCGATACACTGCAGAATTGAAATTACAGTCCAGGTTCTAATATGGTTGCCGGTGTTTCATAGTTAGGTGTGCTGTTCGTATTTAATAATCTGACGTGGAATATCGTAATGGTCTGACATTATTATGTGTAAAGTTGGCGATTTTTTAAGAGAGAGGTAAATGTAAGCAATTAAACACTTTTTATTAAAACAAAAAAACACCAGGAAATTCGAGTCATTTAGAATGTTCTAATCTGGTTGCAAGTTTTTCATTATTCTTTTTGTTTTTAATAAGTTGACGTGGAATATTGTAATGGTCCAATAATTTCTAATCGTTGGCGATTCTTACACACGTATGTAGTGTTAAGTGTCGAAAGAACATACTAGCCTGTTGATGAAATGAAGTCATTCTAGGTAACACTTCTTTTGCTACAGGAAATTATAATAAAACAGAAGGTGAAATCTCTTATTTCTTATATTAATGGTGAAACATTTTTATTTGAAACTAATTAATAAATTATAAATTGTCATAAATCATAAATCTTCTGACTCCTGTCGTGTTGCAGGTAGCTATGAGCGACGGTGATCGCTAACCATTAGGCGATGCGTCTGCTCATTTTCCCCCTATACCTAACATAAAAAACCAGCTAAGAGCATGTTGGACCATGCTCACTGTAGGATTCCGCAGCCGTTTATAAAAAAAAAATGCACTACTATTTATTATATACACTATTATTTTCGAAATACTACATCAAACTAAGTAGCGGCTTATACAAGATACTTACTCGTATACTCAAAATGTCATCAATATACATAAAGTCATTTTTGAGTAAAATGCCGTAAATAAGGGTTCCGTTTATGCCATTACAGCTACAGAACCTTAAAAAACAACAAAAACAAACCATCTTCTGACATTTACAAATAATGTCGATAAGCGTGTCATAATATAAACACTTTTTTAGTAAAAAAAAAACTCGTTTCACTTAAGTAAAAATCAAAAATCAATAGGTTACTCCTAGTACCTACGTATGTACTTTACATAAGCATGCCTAGTTATATTCAGTGCGAACTAAATAATACTTTGGCGACAGCTAGAACGGAGAATTAAAGAAACATTTTCAAACTTTACTCTTACAAAGGCCTTTGACTCCACCCAAACGCGACAAACGTGTCATATGAACACTTTTTGTGTCTGAGTTCGCGGCGCCTCATGAAACTGCTATTATCTAAGCGCGGACAAATCAAAACGAAATCAACATCGGTTTCCCTTCTGCCGTTCGCACCCTTATCAAGCGACGACGGGTCAGCGTCGGAATAATGGGAAAACTTGTTTCCACAAACCCGAGTCTCGATTTTATCGGATAGACCCTGTTTGTTAGTTAGTCTTTACGACTGTGAATTCCTTGAAGTTAGTATCGAGATTGCGAATTAAAAGTAAGATTTGGACTAGACGTTGTTTTTCTCAAATAACATTACGTATTGTTTCAATTGTTTAAAGTATCTACTTACTACACACTCCACTGACGCTGAGTCCAAAGTAAGTCTTGGCCTCCAATATAAGTGCCCACCACCGGTCTCGTTCTCGTGCGGTTTCCCACCAGTCGACAGCTCGGAGCTCGCGCAGATCATTTTCGACCACATCTGCCCACCAATATCTGGAACGGCCTACCGGATGACGACCGGTTGGTTCGTTTTTCGTAAAACACTCTTTTGGCCGTCCGGTCCTCTCCCATACGTTCAAGATGCCCAAGCCAGCGAAGTCTGTGTGCTTTCTTTACTTCCATTCTATTAGGTTCCGCTACCAGCTTTTCAATTTCGGCGTTTTTTCTGATCCTCCAAGTTTCATCAGATGTTTCAGTCCCAGTGTTTTGCAAAGAATCTTCCTCTCGGCCACGAAGAGAGTTTTTCTCCTCCCTAACTGTTTTCCAATGGCCATACGGATATTTAATAAATTACCAAACGATCTCAACGATCTAAAACTACATCAATTTAAAAATAAATTGTACAATTGGTTAAAAGAGCAGACATTTTATTCAGTTAAGGATTATTTAAATTATTGATTATTGACTTGTATTGATTATTGTAATTCATTGTCCATTTTATGTAAATCGTTTTAATTTGGTAGTGTGTATATTTATTATAATTTAATTGAAAATTTAATGTCAATATAATGTTTGACATGTTGAAAAAATTTAATTGTGTATTTTTGCGCGCCAGTGTTACCGATTAGATATGTTAAGGGCTATACGTGTTTTTGACCATCTTTTGTATGTACCATATCTAAAGCAAATAAATAATTTCATTTCATTTCATAAGTGTTAGTGTCCAGGCTTCACACACTTCACTTCACAAAGTATCTACTAATTACTGTTATATTCTCTTTCTTATGAATTTAAAACCCAAAAAACCTCATGACTCGTTTCATTCTGCCAATCAAGGTAATCCTTTGTATCTGTGGTACGACGCCACGTAGTTTTTGTTTACATTCTTTTAAATACCTAAAGAAATATACTGTAAGAGCAAAGTAACCCGTTAGTAAAGTATGTATAAAAATTCTATACAATTATTCCTTTGAGTTATGATTGCCTAGTATAAAGTAAGAATAGATTTTTTTACAAAAGTGATACTTTAATATGGTAAAGTTTCCTAACTACAGCAATATCTCTTATGAATAATTTACTCATATAGTTTTTTTGAACCAGAACGCATACCTAGGCATCTTCTTAGTGCGCTCGCTCCATCGTAAGCTTTATCACATCAGGGCGTACTATCAGACATACTTGTAGTTGAGAGCAAACCTATACAGTGTGTCCCAGGCTAAAGTGCACAAACGAATAGGGATGAAAGTATAGATGCAAATTCAACGACAAAAAAATTAAAAGTTATTAAAACCATAATTTCCTTTTTTATAAATGAAAAAAAATGTCGTCTTGTTTATTACAAATCAATAGATTTGTAATAACCGTAATTACAATCACAAAGGATTATTATTTATGTTAATGTAATTAGAAAATATGCAAAAAAAATATCTAAAACTAAAAACAAAACTGGTTTTTATATGAATTTTGTGTTTACAAGGAATTCATTTTATTAATTTTTTTATCGATCAAATTGCATCTACTTTCATCCCTATTCGTTTGTGCAGTTTATCCTGGGACGTACTGTATAAATCATATGCAATTGAGATATTGCAACGTTAATTTCGCGGTATTTTTTTCAATATATACATTATAAATGGGTCAATCAACAAATAAATTCCCATTTAAATAAACTGACCTTTTTCTGTACCTCGTTGCCTTGGTTACGTATCCTGAACCACTCTTTTAAACTGTGATTTTAAAAGGTAAAAACGCATTTTTTTTATCCAGCAAATATAGGTTTATTTTTCGTCAGTATGTTAATAGCCTAGAAGAAGCCTAATTCTGTCACTAATATTTTATATCTGTTACAGACAGATTAACAAAAAGATAAAGTTGATCACCCAAATACTTGCGAAACGTAGACTTGTTATTGCGAAAGTGTGACATATGCACACATGCCATTATATACATAGGTACATATATAATCCTTATCCATACTTCCTTAACCTTACTTTATTATAAACGTGAAAGTATGTATGTACGTTCCCCTTAATCTCAAAAACTATAGGACGAATTGTTATGAAACTTTCCAGTTATGTACCGTATATATCAGAATAGGACATAGGTTATAATGTATGTCAAATTTCATCCCTTTCAGGGACGAAAAGGGGATGAAAATTTGTATGGACAGAAAATATAGGAACTTGAAATCTTGGTAATATGCTTCACATTTAAATTACTAAAATATCGAGGTTTGGGGAAAGACATAAGCTTCTTTTTATCCCGGAAAATACTTTTTATCCGCGATAAACGAATCTAAGGCGGAAGAAGTCGCGGGCGGCCGCTAGTGAAATATAAAACTTACTTGTAATTTGTGGGGTACATACATCGTAGGTTGTGGGGCGCACTTTCGCGGACTGTTGTAGAATCTGCGACAACAATATGATACGTACAATTTTAATTATACCTACAAAGGCGTATCAAAATTAAATACCCAAAAATACGTAACCTATTTTCCCTCATAAAATATATTCGCATAATGTTAACACAAGGGCGGGATAATGGAATTAGTTGGTAATTAATTTTGGTACTCCACTGAAGAGGGATGTAGATAACATTGTAAGGAAAATTTTAGTTACGCACGCCTCTACGTTTTGATAGTTATTAGCGAACCGCAATAGGGCTCTGTGTGCTTAAGTTTAAAATTTAGTTATTAAGGGTTGAACGACTTTAATTGTAATGGATTACAGGACACTGCTCTGTTTTTGATCGCATTGTTACATTCAAATTATTGCGCTGACAGCATTATACATAATATATAATATTCAAAGTGCTAAATTGGATCGCATCATATTTTTACTTCTTCATTTTTGCCGAGTTGGACCTTAAACGCATACAAAACGTTCAAAAAAACAAATCAGTAAAAACTCTCACCTGATCTCAAGATACCAAAGTGCTGAAATAATAATAATATGTACTAGGTAAACCTCTAAAGGTATGCGATGTAAAGGAGCGATCGTTAAGTGCCGCACGGACGCTTTGATCGATGTAACTCTATTTTAAATGTCGTTAAACTCCAAATAGGAATTCTAAGATGTAAGCTTACTTAAACATGGAGGCTCAACAAAGAGACATCTGCTGGGAAAGCGCCATATGGCACGACAAAAGGCGTATACGCAATTTAATAGTGCTCTAGTCTATAATACCAGTGTCCGTATAGAAAAACGTATATTGTCATTCGATAATCCTTTACGTAGTTTAAAGATGTCACTGCAAGAGATCAGCTTTCGTCTAGGCAACGGTATTGGGTTTGCGTAACTCAATACAAATTGTTAAACGCATCCAACACGCAAAATTACCTCTTCAGTACCTCGAAATAAGAACTACGTGACATTTCATATTGATATGTCGACCACAGACCGCAAAACAAGGACAATCGAGGACAAAAGCAGCTCAGATAATATCCCATCCCTTAATCACATGCACCGGTGCACTCGAAATAAAGTTTGGTAGTCCAATAGAAAAACATTGGAGCGATTCGTTTGTTCGAAATTCTATTTCGGTAAACACAAATCTATTTATGCATTAACAACCGACCGTACAGCATTTTTTCTGGTCGAATTTGTTGTCAAAATGTTAAAAATTCGGCCTGTCGTTCTAAATTCGAATAGGTTAAAGGAATGTTGCTCGGGGCGCGATCAATGTTACGAAGATTATCGTTAATTTCACGAAGGATTTCGTGACTTCTTGTACTTTTTAGTGTCGTTAGTTGAATCTGAAGTTGGTGGGGAATGTGAATATAGTTGTCGGTGTTGGAAATTTTCGGAGCGCCGCTCGGTGGGACCGTCATTACGACGGGTTCATTCCGAGTTCCCAGCATTAGAGTCGGACGTCACTTTTATATCCTAACAATAATAAACATCTTTGCTTTATTACGAGAAAAAAATAACCGTAATTTATGACATACGTAAATACATAATTACCTACATTACGTATTAAGCTTAATGTAAAAAATAGTTACCAAATTAGATATGTCCACAACCTGACCTGCCTGGATTTAAATCATAGCCAAACCAGTATTAAGAAACAGTTTTATGCTTACAATATAAATGTAAGATTTACAAAACTTTCAATCAGATAACACCCTCCACCACATATTAAAAATAAATTCACTTTCATCAAACCAACAGCTAAATTAGCAACAAACCTTTATTACATTGAGATATTTACGTTTTTGTGTCGTACAGCGGAAATATAATAGGTATCTGTAGTACTCCCTCAAAACAAAGCGGCCCGCAATGTAAACAAGCGTAGTCCATGGTCAGAGTAAGTATGAATAAAGCCAGCGTATTACTGTAGGGCTGTCCCCAAGGCAGGCAAGGTTTAGATAACCCAAAGACAGCGGTTTCCAGCACCGAGTGCCAATAATTGACTATCAAACTTGATATATCGCTTTCTCAGAGGCTTGACGGCGGTAGTTGGATGACTTATAGCCGGCCTCCTCAGGGAATGCCGGCGTTTTGTTAATTCGCGCAAAACGGACTCTGATTTTCTTGTCAGGAACTGATTGCTCGGGCGAAATTTAAAAAGCTAATGAGTCTGCGAGAAGTAATTAGCCGCGCAATAGTTTACTTGTAATTATATGCAGTTGCTTCTGTAATGATTTATAGTTTGACTAATTTAAGTTAAGCAAGCAAAGCATTCCTTTTATCTAAAATATCACTACTTATAATCGGACATGGTTTTGCATTAATTTGACATCATAAACCGAGCTCGTTTAGATTCACAAATATATGAAACACATATTGTCAAAAGCAGGTTTCAGGCTGTTACGATAATTAAAAACATAGCACTGAAATTATTTATTGACGAGTCAAAATGGTGGTTACATGTGCTAACAAAGGCTGAACCCGTTGAATATTGAAAGCGCCGCTATAATTTACAATGAGTCTGCCCTGCTTAAGCTTGGGGGTTATGAAATTTTAATCAAAGTTCCTAGCCCTCTGAGTATTGGCGCGGATACACTTTAATGGAATCTATTTTAGTGTTTCCTTGTTTCTTGTTGCTCTCTTGCTTTAATCAGAATACGTTAGCGTGTTTGGATGTCGAAGGTGGACCTCAAAGTGCGGTAAGCTACTTACCTATCCACGTTATAAGCTATCCACGTTAAAAGCATTTTATTGTTCCTAGGGATACATGTCTATTTTCACTTAGCCGGTAGGTATAAATTTATTGAAATACTCAGTTTATTTTTTTTATAGCAAAATATAATTGTAGTAATCTCCTGCCGAGTGTTAAATAAACCGATTAAAACTTTAAAATAGCCCCTCAATATCGTTTGTTAATGTTTGAAAGGTTTTTGTAAGCACATTTTTTTTTTGAAACGGCGGTTAGTTTATTATAGGTAAGGGTGCTTTAAAGTATGACAAACATAAAAATGGCAATGGTTTAGGAACAGGCATCTGCTTGTTTTGTAAACTTACACCGAAAAACGTACACTTTTAACTGACAGTGACAAACCTAGGACTCCTTTTATTTTTCATCCACTTTCATGACAGCTCGTCTTCAAATCGCCACTTCAACCGTCGTAGTTCAATGACCTCAGTCTAGAAAAATAATTTAAAGAAAAAACACGTCGCTCATTTTCAGTATGGCGCTGACATCTGCTTGATCATTAGCACAACCAGAGTGTGGAATTAAAAAATGCCCCGAGCTGACAAGCGTTCATTAATTTTAGTTTGTCATACGCTACTAATTTAAAAAAATTACTGCGCCCTACTAATAGCACTGTTTCCGGCAACATATCACTGAAATATTAAAAATTCTAAGAACTTTTTCTCAGTTCCGAACTCGTAAACGTATTTATGTGTCAGTTAGCACCAATAATCGTTGGGAGCGCCCATCAAAATGTAGTTAAAACCATTTGTTAATGTAAATGCTCCACTACGTCTCTTTAGGAGCTACCAGTGTGGTCCAGATACAAGTATTAAACATAGAGACTATAATTAACTGATGGTATGTTTTTTGCAACATATCACCGGACTTAAGTGCTATTCTTGCAACTATGCAAAGCTTTATTTATCTTGCAAAAAAAAAAAAAACTATGTCTTACATTGATGTAAATACCGAGAGTACAACTAAGTAACTAAACTTATGTTATATTTTAAATTTAAGTAAATTCATTGTTATTTTGTGGCTGTTAATGCCGTGCCCACCGATTGCGATATATGCAGATCACTCATATATTTTATAGCTTTCGGGGATACGAATTTCGTAGTGTAAAATTAATAGCACTTTGTGATGATAGAGTGATGAACTTATGTTCACCCTTCTGACTAGGCCTATAATACCTTCTCGATCCGCTAGGTGGGTGCTCTTCTTGTATCAAGTTTTCGCTACATACACATTTCCCATGATGTCAGCTACCCGCGTAGCGCTACGGAAATCTTGGTCGTGAAAGTGTTAAGCACGTTAAGCGATGTTGATGCACGTTAAGTGATACTTGCACTGAATAACACAGTTAAGCGTGTAGCATTGCTCATTTATCAAATCTATAACATTTTCTTTTGTTTCCGCGATTATAATTTACATACAACAATTTAGACGGATTATATCGTATATATTATTTTATTTGAGTTCCCGTGAACACGAAAGCTGAAAAGCTTCCGAAACGTCGGGAACTCAAATGAGATAATATACGCGATATAATTCGTTGAAATTGTTTTATTTGAATTATCAAATATATTTACATTATTTGATAAAAGAGTATGAATGCCTTGTTAGTGAGCCAGTAAGCTCTCTAGTTACTTATCAACAGATGATATTAGGATTATACGATAGTGGTGAGTGAGAGATGAATGGAAAAAAACATGCTATACCGACGCTAAACCAATCGGATAAGGGAACAGACTTGTTCTCTTCCAACTTCAAGTTTTGAAAAATAAAATGAAAGGAAACCATTTCTAAAAAATAATTTCGTCACAATACCCGAATAATACTTTTCACTTGCATTTCTTTAGATCATAAAAATGTTACGGGAAGCAATCAATTACCGCATATAATACCTTCCGATTTTTATGCAGTGTTAACAAAATTTACAGCGCAGGTTCGGCACCTGGAGAGTAACGCCGAAATTTGTAATCCGAAGTTCGTGTCGTAGCATCCCGCTCACTCAAATATTGTTTTACATGAGAGCAAGAAGAATGGCACCATAAGAACTTCGAATTTCAAACTTTCGATATGCCCATCTGGTCGTTTGACATGTCAAGATAGTTCGACTCAACCATAAATACAAAGCGATATATTCTTAAGCCGCCTGAGGTCAAATTTAATTATCATGTAGACGATGAATGTCCATACGTAGTCTCAAACGCCTGGAGGTAGTAACGTACCCTAGTATGTATAGGTAGTATAAAAGTATTTTTATTTAGATTAAGGAAAGTATTTATTGTTAAAGTATGCCGATAGAAAGCATAAAGCCAAAACATATAGTATGTAACTTAGGTGCATTATTTATTTATTTATTATTATGGTAATTTCCAATGACTTTTGACGCCGTGTAATTTCAGAAGTTACTTTTTTTACTATAAATTACATACAAAATGCTCTGCAATGATACTAGTAATGGTGTCCTTCCATTTCATCACCAAAAGTTTCCTAGAATGCTTTATTTCATAAAATTTTCATTTCATCATCAACTTCCGCATCTGAAACCGTACAATTTTCTTATTTTTTGAAAATATCATTATTATAGAAGCGATTATTAACGGCTTTAGAGAAAAATGATTTCTATGAAATGATATGTCGATAAAATGAAGTATTCGATAAAACAAGGCACAAGTTGTGAGACCTTCAAACCTTCAAGAAAAGAGCGTAATCCCACCTGAAAGGCCGGCAACGCACTTGTGACTCCTCTAGTGATGCAAGTGTCTATGGGCAACGGTGATCGCTTACCATCAGGCGACCCCTCAGCTTGTTTGCCTCCTATGTCATAAAAAAAGTAACCGTTACGACATAAGATGGCTCGTTAAAAGAAGGTAAGTATTAATATAGCGTCTGACTCATATGATGAAATTATACGTAAAAGTTATTTTAGTAAACTTTAGAGTCTTGCATGTTTTCATATGAAATGTCTCTCTACAGACTGAAGATTAACTCCTAAAAAAAACTACAAATAAAGAAAAATGTCTGAACATATACGTCTGAGTAAAAAAAAAAACTTTATAGCTCTTTTAGTGAATATTACTTTAAACTAACTGACTAGAGTATTTTATACTCGATACTTTTCCGCGCCTAAATCTCTTTAATAATATGCCTAGAGTAACGAATAAATTACCAATTCGGTAAGAAAGGCATATTTCAGCGGTCAACTTAAACAATAGTTAAAATAATGGTGTCGATGCTCAGAAACAACATTTATTTAGAATCATTTAAATAAATCAATGCATAAAATTAGAGCCTGTTACGATGCATGATTTATTCGACAGTTCATTTTTTAAATACAAATTTGGTTTCTTATAAGTTTGTGTTAATAATGTTATATTTGAAGAATTGATTGCCAATCTATTGTCGTTTGTACGAATAAACTGTTCATGAATACTAAAGTTTGTTAGGTTTTACTTATACGTTCAAAATAAATGTCATTACAGTGATAATTGTGTAGATATTACAGATTATATGAGTACGTATGCGAGTAGGTAAGCTAAGTGTGAAATAATGTTACATATAGCGGTATATATTAAAACGCATAGAGCAAAAGTAGTCGCAATATATGCTCAAAACAAAGCGCTCTAATGCCCTTTCATTTTTAAGAGTAGCCAAAATTGCTATACCAGAATGTTTATAGTCGCTTATATCGTCATGTCCGTCCATCCGTCCGTATGCCACAGGCATTTTTACTCAAAACTTACTAAATATATTTTGATGAAATTTGGAGTATAGGTGTCTTGTATAAGCTTAAGCTGCTACTTAGTTTGATAATTAAATAACAAAAATATATATTTCTAGAGAAGGCACTCCAGACATATAATCGAAACTGAAAAAAAAAACTCAGGAAACATTAATATGTGGGTCATATTGCGTGAGTTATTTTAAAAACATTTTGAGGTTTCTACATATATAATTTTTTTTGGATTCAGTGAATATTTTCGGAAATAATCGCTCTCAGAGTAGCATAAATTATGTGTCCACCTCTATTTTCGAAACCTAGTTACCTAAATCTTAATAAATACTTTCCACAAACATTATTTTCAACATGATCGGATACACCGTTTTAGAGTTATTACCGAAAAACTGCCCTTCTCAGTAAAATTACTTAAGTGCCACGAAGATACGCTTTTCTGCTGGTGCAATTTTTCACAGCGTATTTTTTCATCTGTAGTGCATTTTTTGTAGTAAAGGCTACGGAACCCTACACTGAGCATGGTTCTTTACTTTCAAAGTCGTCTCTAACTCTCATTTATAAAAAGGTTCAAGGAACCACAGCCATATCGTTCTATCTTTAATTCATCGAAGTTTCTAGACGCCAATTAAAATAAAATAATAAAACTTTTGTTTCAACGCACACAAAAAGAACCGGCGACTATTTTACTTAATCTTTTTTTATTCCCAGCAAGGAATGGTAATTAAGCGGGGTCAGATTGATTCCGGTTGCCATACAAACAAAGTCTATTAGCGTTTATTATAGATATGTACAATCCCATATAAAAATGATGACGAGACGGGCAGCGTCGCTGTCCACTCGTTGCTTATGACTAAGGTCCTCGTAATGGACCGAAAGATGTCGAGCAGTACTCGTCTTTTACAACGAAAGTAACCGCTAACATTATCTAAGTCACTTCTGATTCTCACGGTAGTTTTTTAGTTCAAATATTAAAAACTATTAAAATAATATTTTCTTCTGTTTTTTTCTGTTTCTTTTGTTTGTATTAAAATGTATGCAGTAATTTATGTATAAAGATTATCTTATAATTATATGAATGTATACTTACGTATTTTTTTATAATAATTAAAATAATAGCGGAGATATTATATTCTCTTCGAATTCTGCGATTTCACTAATTTAAATACAGTAAAAATACAATTTATCTGCTTTGCCTCAAGGTTGACTGGTAGAGAATGCCCTATGCCTTTTTTACAATAAGTGTTTCTTTTGTGCAATAAGGATTAAATATATAAATAAACAAAAGTATTTGTATGAAATAGCGGCAATACCAAGACTCTCAAGGCTTAATAGCGGGGTCCGGCCCATTTGCTCCAAGCACAAACCTAACGCGATTGACGTAGTCGACATCATAAATATTTGCATGTCTGCTTTAGAACCTTGTCACTTTAATGTTCTTAAAGAGCCACTTTACGTAATCATCTGAAGAATTGATGTGACAAAGAGCTAAAGAGTGCTTTATGAGGAATACAGAAAAGGCAATATATCAATGAATCTACGTTTGGATTCCATTGAAATTATTTGGGACACTATGTAAACATATATAATATTGAAAGATCTATGAACTAAGGATTAAAAGTGATGTTGTCTGAATAAGTGTAAACTAATATTAGGCAAAGTAAAGCTTATCTTAATCAACTGAAATTAAATGTGTCTAAGAAACTAAAGGGTGAACTGAGGGATGGTGCGCTGAGTACAGAAAAAGGCTTTGATTTGATCAATGAACTAACGGTTAGATGACTTCAAAAATATTTAGGAGATAATGAAAACATACATCATGTATGTTTTTATAAGTTGAAGGATCTATGAACTTTGGATTACAAGGTGATGTGGTCTTAATAAAAGTAAGCTAATGATAGGCATTTTTTTGGTTGTTCCTTTTTTGGGATTTTTTTTCCCATCTTTTACCAGTGTGGAATAATGGTTATAAAAATTCCCCACTACACTAATTTGTGGTAACTATTGTTTCCAGTTGTTATCACCAATTTCATTAGTGGTAACGGATGGCAAAAAATTCCCAGTAGTTACCATCGAGTACTTTAGTGGTAAAAATAGGAAAAAAATGCCAGATGTTACCAGTGGTAATTCTATAGTGGCCTAGGGTTCCTATTGATTGACTGTCAATTCGGGGATGTTTAAAGGATACTTTTTACCGGAATACACAGAAGCATAAAAGAGGATTATAACTTTTTGTCCTCCGCGAACAAAAATGCCCGCTAGTTCATAATAAAATAGTTGACTTAGCAGTCCCATAGTTGCCTCGTCCAGTGCCTTTATATCTCCAGCCAGATCTTTGGGCCTTCAACCGTATAAGGATTAGGAATTCGTGCGGATTTACTGAAAGGGGACATGGAGGAAAATTGAGAATTGTTTCCTCAACCACACACCGAGCAAAGCTCTCTCCAGTGAGACGTAATGCACGCAAATTTGTTGCCATTTTACCCGACTGCGCGACGCAAAGGAGGGTAATGTGTTTATCAGTCTATGTATGGATGTATGTATGTATGTATGTATTTATGTATGTATGTATGTATGTATGTATGTATGTATATATGTATGTATGTATATATGTATGTATGTATGTATGTATGTATGTATGTATGTATGTATGTATGTATGTATGTATGAATGTATATATGTATGTATGTATGTATGAATGTATGTATGTATGTATGTATGTATGTATGTATGTATGTATGTATGTATGTATGTATGTATGTATGTATGTATGTATGTATGTATGTATGTATGTGTGTATGTTTGTATGTATGTATGTATGTATGTATGTATGTATGTATGTATGTTTGTATGTATGTATGTATGTATGTATGTATGTATGTATGTATGTATGTATGTATGTATGTATGTATGTATGTATGTATTGCTTCTATCTGGAACTCTAGAGACCAAACGCGTGGACAGAATTTGATGATTCTTACGTCAATCGATTCGTCTTAATCGGGCGAATGTCACTAAAGACATGAAAATGATGAAAACTCAAAATGGCGATAATGAGACGCCATATTGTGAAAAAAAAATGAAAATCGACGTACTATGTTGAGTGGGGTATCATTGAATAGGGATTTGAAAATCATTATTAAGTTTTTTTATCATTTTTAAGTTTGAATGACCAGTTAGGATTTATAACGATTTAAAGTTGGTTCGCAACCCGTTCTCATTAAATTTTAATTTAATTGTAAATAAATCTGTGCAAGCTTCTCAAGGGTTACCCCACGATAAAGCATGCGAAATTTACTGACTTATAATTTTAACTAAAAAGAATAAAATAAAAATATAATATAAAAAAAGCGATTTTAATCAGTTGGGACCCATTGTTGGGAAGATTTGCGTCGATCTAGTTTTCTTATGGGTCCCGACTGTTTAAAATCGCTATGTTCCACATTAGAATTTATTATTTGTATTATGTGACTATCGATCATGAATCATGAAACATTTCCATTATAACTTGACAAGTACCTACGTACTGGACTTGTTTTTTTTTCTTTTTTGTTTTTTTAAGCAGTCGGGTTTTTTGTTTTTTTAATTATTTATAAAGCGCTATCAGCCTCTACGATACACCTACATTTTGTACATAGCAGCGTACTTACCTCTCGTTACACTTTAGTACTATATCGTAATAACCTCCGAACAGAAGATCGGCCAACTAATTCAAATCCAGATGGTTAGTGTCAAAGTGACAAGGTTCTAAATGTGCGTCACGTTTACTTTAACGCTGGTTATAAATATTCACTAACATATGAAGACTTTACTCTTGATGAAGATCAATTGTTCTTTAAGTTTTACAGTATTATAACTTCGAGGAATTAGTAAAAAGGTTAACTGCAATACTTCGATAGACTAAATAAAGAAAAATACATTGATTAAATGAGTCATTAATTTAAGTTTAATTGTATTAAAAAGGATGTGATAAGTTATTTTATAGCTTTATTTTATAGAATGTAATACATGATTTTATATTACAGTTTTATTATACAAAATTAATGTAGAAGAAAATTAATTACTCGACTGTTTTAATGAACAAAGGCTGGTTTTCTAGGTTTATTGCTATTTCCTCGTAAACGTCTAGTGCTCCTAATGCAATTAAAACAGCTAGTTATAATAAACGCTTTATTATGGGCAATAGCATCAAATACTATCAAATTATATCGTAGTTTGCAACATGATGCGACTTCTAATTAAGTTAGTTACTTTTATGGATCTGGGCTTAGTACTCATGGTTATGGTTGCCGTGAAAGCGACAATTTAATCTAAACATCATTTAGTGTGTATAAGCAATGAATATCTAAATTTTAATGTAAACTAAATGAATACGTTTCATTAGCCAATTTTTAAATGTTTGGTGCACTAAAAAAAGCGATATAAATCCAAACTTCAGCGTCACTTAAGAAAAAATCTTCAAAACTTGACTCGGGATTCTCCCAACAAATTCTAAAATAATGAAAGCGAACGTCATCACAATAACATCATCACTTTAAAATTTACAAAAGAATTTCTTAATTTACAACATCGTAAACAATATAACAAAAAAGTGATCTTTTACTTTCGTTCGTCACAATGGCCTTTACCGCCGGTTTTCGGAAGGACCCTCTGTTCAATTCCTTCAAGTTATTTATGACGATGTTGATAGTAAACGAAAGCCGAAATTGAACCGAATTTGCATACAAGGGATGCGTAAAACGAAACGGAGAATTCAGTGAAACCAACTTTGTCTTTACGACTGACGATTCTATTCATAGTATCGAGTTCTTTGTGAGTTTCGTTACGATTCTCGATTTGGGTCATGACTTATTTTGAATTGAATGGCAGAACGTTTTTTAAGCGTATGCATCGTACGTGAAAACAAAATTTCGTTTTTAGTGATCAGTATAGTCATTTGCATTGTTTTTTTAAACGTTAAATTGCCTGATGACAAAAATGCCTCCTTTACGTTAGTCGAGCACTGACGTGTTGTCCCGACAGACTGATGATACGCCTACTACGCTCAGTGTTCTTTTTTCACCCTGCCCTTTGCGCTCGTTAGTATTGGCGCCAATATCATTGTCAGTAACCAAACTGGCGTTGTTGGTTAGTTCAAACGACAATAGCATGTTTGGAACAATTCAAAGTCAAAGCATTTAGCAGAGTATTGACATTTACACACATCGATGTGAGTATGTGAGTGTCTATACATCAGTGGCGTGGCGTCAAACATGTTGTTGGTAAAACTGGAGTACATTTTCTCTTTAGTTTTCTTAAGAAGCAGTAGAATAAAGTACTCAAATGCCTTAAAGTAGGCAAGCCAATGTGAATCCGGTTCTATTAACGCCACGCCACTGCTATACATTGACACGAAAGTGTCTCTTAGTTCTATTTTCATAAACATTATCTACTTGCTTATCCGCATACCGTCAATGAACCCCTTTTACCTAAACAAAATGAAGAAATTTAAACTCACTTTTAAAGACAAACTAAATGATGGATGTTAACGGACCCAATTGTATAAGTTACTTGTTTTTGCTTTTGCCCTTGAAGAGCAAATTAGTTCCCAGGGAAGGCGGCTTTTCATACTTTTACTTTCTTAGTTGCGACAAGGGATCGGCCGTCATTAACGAAAGTTTGAGTCTTCTATATTAATATTTATTACTTTCAATGTGTACCAACAGTTTTGATATCGTGTTATAAATAGTTTTTATTCCTTCGTTGGCCCATTAAATGGTATACAAGGGAGTTTTATGAGGCACGGTGTGCGACGGCAAACGCCATCTTTAAGCCTTAACGGGATTATTATTGGCCGTTGAAACTAAGTCTCGCCCTCACCCAGGTTTGTAGGATAAGTGTTTATAAATAGAGCTCAGTGTGACATCACACTCTTAATACATCTTAAGCTACAATGTGGAAGATATTCCACTGCGGCGCTTACTAAGGATTTCCTTCTTGCATTGTCTTTGAAGTTATAGTATACGCTTGGAAACTATTTACTTGGAAAAGTTGGCCTATTTAAAATAAATAAGTTTCTGAAAAAAAAATCAGGTTTTTGGCAAGCTTTTATTGCAGACTGTACTTTTCTTTGAATATTCATCATCGGGATATTTCTAAAGAGCCCAAACTCGGTAGGATTCCATAATTTTATTTCAGAGTTCCTATGATCATATTCCTGCTCCATCATCAGATAAGTTTCATCACTTACATATGTATGCCAAACTTTAGCTCAATCTAAAACCGGAGAGTGGGTCAAATTTCACTTGGAAGATTCCACCCGAATAGACATTGTTAGATACATACATTGCAAGTTAAATAAAAGCTTGTAAAATATTAACGGTTAATGCTGCAGCTGACGCTATACCTACGAATATCCCTTCCATATATATGGCAAACTTTCACTCTTAAAGCCTGGAATTAAAGGGCATTAAAAGTTAGTAGTGAATGATTACCATGGTACTGAGCTCAGCATACCAAACTTACACACAAATCGAGTTATTGATTTGCAATTTCCGTAATTGAACAGAGCTATTGGAACCCAAACTGTAAAAGAGCTCATTTTTAAACCTCTGAGAGGGACACGTTATCCGAAAACTGTTTGCGAGCAAATATTGCGGCAGAATTCCACCAACGCGCATTGCGACTTATCTTTATGTACGTTTTTATGTATTTCGCAAAAAAATGTTATCGGCCAGCAGTTAAACAAGGCCTTTAATGATGGCCCTCCGAGCGTTATCTCCCAAAAGTATATAAAGTAATTTCGAAGAATTATTACGAATTTTTCGCTTCCACCCTGTATAAAGAATTTAAACTGTTTACTTTGGAAAGTATATTTATTTAGATTTATTAGTCCTAAAATTATTATGAAACTAAGGACATAATTTTAAGGAGGTTTTCCAGTGGTACAGAGTTTTATTTCATTATAGAAAAGCTGCCGTTAAAGTCGGTCAAATGTGACTTTGAAATGACCTTATACAGAACTAGATTCTTTAAACGGATCGCGTCTCGTTTCTCACTAAAATCGTTTAGGCAATTTGTTTGAATTACTTTTCTATGCTAATTTGGGTCGCGTTGCGAATACTTTTGAAGCTAAAAAGAAGTGAAGGCTCGTAGGCGTTTAAGATCGAATTGGCTCGCTCAAATGATGCATGTACTGGGAGCCGGATCTCGTACAGAAAAACAAGATACTGGAACCTATTACAACGCACTTTAAATCGTAAATAATCGTCTTAGCGCGGTAAATAAATAAGTGTATAGACTGTTGGTTCGTGCGAGCGTTCGTATCTGATCCAAGGCCCGGGACGCAGCAAAAGCCGGGAAAGTGCTGTTTAAGAGGCGAGATAGCGAATAACGTAGGAGGAACATAAGTTTTGCGGCGTGTTAAAAGATAATGAGTGCGGATATAGCTTATAAGAAAAGAAGACGTTGCGTACGGTCTTTGTAAGGAGACAATATTTTCTTATCTCACGTGCTTGCGATCACAATACTGAGTTAAACCCTCTTTGTACATCCTAACGCACCTCGGTTCGTTTTAGGATTCGGAATTTATGTTCTCCCGAGACCAAGTTTAAAACCGAAGATTTAGCGGCTTCGCTCAGATACCAGCGCCTATTCAGAGGTCAAACGTGGGGCTAAGTCAATTATAAAGTACTTTCTGGTTGAGTTTTGAGCGTTTTGTTCTTTGCGTTGAATGAGATGTTGATTTATCTATCCGAATTTAAGGCTTGTAACTTTTAACTTAGTTAAGGGATAAACTAATTTTAATTATAACAATTTTCCGTTTGAAACGTTTGCAATGATCTGATTTTGCGGCAAATTGTTAATCTTCATGATTAGCTTCAGGTAACATTATTTAATGTTCATGACTCCTCAAAATCTTATTTAGTTTTATGTGCTCGAAAACAATAATCCTAGAATAGAACAATAATTTTAATGTTTACGATGATTTGGCCTCTAATCTAGCTAAGTGTAGGCATTCCTTGGGCTCTGTACGAACTGTACGAGTAGCTTATAGAATAATAGAGCCTTTATTGCACATAAAAATAAACAACTCCGTATCATAAATACTTTTTATTATTGTAGCTCTTTTGTGAATGAGATTTTACGCCTATGAAATAAATAAAGTGATTTGTAAACTCGCCTGGCATTGAATATGATAAGAAAAATGGAATGCGATTCAATTCTCTAAATGCAATGTCGCCTATAGAAGGCCCTAAATACCGAGGGCAATGTATCTGCTCGCGGTTCGAGAATGTGAAATGTCGAAATCTATATATCAAAACACTAACGAATCTGAACTAAAAACTTTTCAATTAGAAACATCATAGTGTTCTTTCAATCGTGATGAACTGACTTGTTCTTAATGAAAGATGGACACCCACATCAAGTCATGCAACTTGCACACATGGACGTTAAACGATACGAACATATCCCGTGGTTAATGAAGTATTGCGTTGGCGGACAGGTAAATAAACTTAATCATTCCTGTGATTGGCCCATCAATAACGACAAGTTCGGGACGGAATAACAATTAGCTCAAACGTATATTGACACCCATTTGGTTAATTGGAATTCGTGCAGAGACCCCATGTTACCACTTACCATCTAAATGAGCGGTTATTATTTATTATAATTTTATCAAGTATAATGTGAAGGTTATCACGACTAACGAAAATAAAATACATTTGAGTTTTATTGCTTAGTTATTATTGAATCAAAGAAATGGTATAAAATTGTTGATAAGACCGTTTTTATCAAACTACCATTTTCGTGGCATGGCTAAAATAATATAATATTTCTAGTCTATAACGAAGCGAAGGTGACTCACATGAATTCAAATAAATTACACGTCTCTACCTTAAACGACATCTGAACTTTACTTTTGTTCTGAAAAATGCAATTTCTTTTCAAGAAAAATAAACGGGCAAAGGTGGTGTAAGACGAATCACTTAAGCGCAAACAACTGAAGTACGTTTGAAAGCAGTTTGAGCTAGAAAGCGAGATCTTATCGAGCACCTAGCGATTGATAGGAGCAATGCATCACCTGGCTTCCGTTGCAGCAACGATCTTGATTTGGTCCTAATGCACCTACCTCCCACATCCAAGCACACGTGAGTTGTGCTACCAACATTAGATGACCTCTCCGTCCACTAACAAAAGTCAAACGCGCCGAAGCCGCCGCAAAGAAGTGTGAGAGATCTACGGATGCTGGTTTGAACACATCCTCAGTTGGGCTACTTGACGTTCCATAGATAAGATTGGCTCCCATCCGTTTAACACCTACATTGGCTACCGAATATTGATATTCAAATTTATTATTAGTGTGCGTGTTCTTTTCTTAAAATTTTAAACTTTAGAGAAAGTTCGGGGCTTTCCACTATTAGTGGATATTTAGAGATTATTCTGAAATTGTTATTTATGTATTAACCAATTTATATTTAAAAGTCTGCAAATTTCCTTTGATATTGAGATTTTAGTCAAACTTATATGTTTTGTTTGTATCTAAAAATTAATAACTTTTGTTTTTTTTCCTTTGACTGTAAAACGGAAATTGTTTATTTTACCCTTGCGGATTTCATAATACGTAATATACGACCGTAAATTTTAATAATTTTCTTAATATTAATTTCAATATGATATCCGTATCTGACCACTTGTGTCAACCGAGTTATTATTAGTAATAGTTACTAAAAATGACATAACTGGAGAGAAGAGCAGAATTAAGAGCTTCCTTTGTGTAATATTGTCGAAATACTGCTTTTTTTTATTGTATTCTTATAAATACGAAGATCAAAATAATGAAAAAGTATTAGGATCTTTGTTTTTATGAAAAATATAGTACATTGGTGAAGAAAATTCACCCTAAAAACACCAAGATCGTGATGATAAAACATTATGATTTCCATACAAATTGTATGTTAATGGTGTATTGAATTTAAAATACAAATATTATTTTTCTAATAAATCACTCCAAGAAGGTAAACATTTCGACATCGAAACATCCACAACAAAGTACGTCGAAAATACACAACGCATTATAGCATTCGATATTTCCTCGGTTCGTATGGAGCTAAAGAAGATAATAGATAATTTAGATAACAAGAAAAAGCCATTCCAAGGCGTCGCTACCGGGTAAATGGTGAATATTACTCACGCGTTCATCGCTACTCTTTCGCGTAGGAAGCGATTCTGCCTTCCTACGACCACATTCATGAACTTTATGTTTATTCTGCAATAGCCGGTGAGCAAATGTTAATAAGCAGAATCGATTAGTGCAAAGTATTGGGACCAATTTCAACATGCTTTGTAAGCATTATCGGCTGATCACGCCATGGTCGACATTGACAGGCGTGATCAACCATAAAAAACTGGCCAAGAGCGAGTCGGACTCGTGCACCCAGGGTTCCCTACAATATATACGCTACAAGCGGCCGTATCTATGAAAATCCAAAGCAAAATTTACGTGGTGTCCGGTCATTTCATATTGGTTACTAACATATACAGACAGACATACAATTATTCTGTTTTTGTTAGTTGTTATTATAGCGGCAACAAAAATACATCTCTGAAAATTTCATCTCTCTAACTATCACGGTTCGTGATATACAGCCTGGCGATAGACGGACAGACAGGCAGACGGACAGAGCAGTCTTATTAACAGGGTCCCGTTTTACTATTTGGGTACGGAACCCTAAAAATAAGAACTTGTATCTGAAACAGACTTGAAAAAAAGGTAATAAGTTCATACTAGCATCGTATAGAGTTACTACGTTATTCATTGAATTAAATTGAGATACCAGTTTTTTTTCATAGTGACGAAATATTACTTTTGATTATTTTTGGATTTATTACTAACGGTACTGTTTGCAATAAAAATGATCACATTAATTACAATTCGTTTTAAAATTGATTGTAAGAAGTCAAAGCGTTGCAATAAAATTAATACAGTTCGTTATAATTTTACGACTACGAGTATTTCTTCACACAAATCGTAGGGTAGGTAGAATAAATATATATTTTATAGCCCTTAACAACTGGTGTAGCCCTTAAGAGCAAACTTTTATAAAAAAATATATGAATATATTTAAAAAATAAGCTAAGGTATTATATTCGCCACAGCACAAAACCAGAAAACAAAAACAAGTCTAAGCTAACGAATTACCGCTACACCAAGTTGACTCATGGTTATAAATGCTATAATTGGCACAATAGTCCTGACTGTCCATACATTAAGAGAAACTAAATGACTAGGATTTATGAGTGACGATTGCACGTTAAACTATGTTCCAATTGCAATTTTAGTGCCCACAGCTGCTCACGACATTAGTACCAATAACTAGTCAATATAATAGACACCGTCAACAGATACGAAAGCGCAAGCATCACTACTTATAATTACATCTAAGTATTTATTTACAACTAAAAAGTGTCCGCATCATCATGACCCTCTTATTTCCTTCAACGTCGATGGGTAAAGATTAAAGACTATTATCAGACTACTCGTCTTCAGATGACCAGTTATCCTTGTGCTGCACAAATTTTGTTATCCGTCTTACCAATTTGACGTGATATAACAGCAAAGACAAATACATGCAAACATTATATATTTTCTATTCAGTAACCGTCATATAGCGTGTGCCAAGAAAATGTCTTCAAAATATGATTACGGAAATATCTTCAACTACATTTCATTTTCAAGAACTTTAATAGTATTTATACCAAACAACGGTGGTAACAATCATCCTAACATATATTTTTTCCGAAATATTGTCCAGCAACTTCATCTCTCTTCCAAAGTCGTTTTCTTTGGACATTACCTCTGCCAGCAATTGTCTCCGTCCTGTCCTGTTTTCGCCTTTTCTAACTTCATCATGTAAGAAATGTGTTTATGGTGTGATTTTACTTTTTTTATTAACAATGATGACTTAATAATAGAAAGATACATAAGTCGTAAAGTTACACTAGGCTGTTTTTAAGTTATCTCAGGAAAAAGTACCTACTGTACGACTGATAACTAATTACCAAGCGTGCAAAATCGGTGGAAATATTTGGTGATATGTGCACTTATTTAATTTAATTTTACCCTCCTTTAAGAAGCAGAAGAATCAAAGGGTTTCAAAGGAACCAGGATTACATGATTGAAGTGGCAATGAGCGGACATGTAGCCCGGAGAACAAATGGCCGTTGGGGCAGTAAATTCCTATGGCGACCACGCATAGGAAAACCCGACTAGGTGGACGAATGGCCTCGTGAAGGTTGCGGGGAGTCGTTGTATGAGGTCTGCGCGGGATCGTACTCTGTGGATAGAGGTCCGTGGCTCCTATAGGTAATTACTAAATATGTCATATATTAAAATCTTTTGAAAAGGCTTTATTCATATCAAGCAGTGTTTTTACAATACCCAGTAATCCATGACGTTAACTCACGAAAGCATTTGGTAGCAAAGATATACTTTTTAATAGCAAGCCTGTAGACGCACTGATCGTATTTTAATAAACTTAACGAGGGTTTTTCTAAAATAATGCTTCAGCATAACTGCAGTGCCAATAACAACTTCGCCAACTCGACCGATATTAAACTACACCATTTGGCAAATAAAACTGGCTCCGGCTAAAATACAGAGAGGCGTGTAACTGAATATAAAGTTTTTCCTTTTTGTCAACACTAGTGAACTATCGGATGCGATCCCGGAATTGGCAAAGAAACGTGATTTTGCATTCGCGTATAATATTTTGTATGCGGAGGGAAGGGAGAGAGAAGTTCCGGATTGAATTTGTTGGATGAAGTTGTGGCTGTAACTCCACTTTTGCAAATAAAACTACTTTTACCTGGCTGTTTTTATTTCAGTCATAGTCATATTTCTTTATTTATTGTGTCCAATAAAACGGCGCTACAACTTTTATCCTATATTAATTCCTATAAGAGGATGAATGTCCAAAAAAAACATATCTTAATACCTACTATCGCGGAGTGTTTTGTTTCTGCTGGCTGGCCTGTCATATGTCACACGCTCTTTGGAATGTATGTACAAACTGCAACACACTCAACACTTAAGCCTAGCCTACCATGTAGGCCTTATGTCAATATCAATAAGATTTACCAATGAACACTTAAGTGTGTGGCTGAATGGTATTTCTGACGTCGACTGTACGAGTAACTAACTCGCGACATGGGTTCGATTTCTCGTTAGTGAAAATAATTATTCGTTCCTTAGTCATGGATTGACTTCTTCTTCTTGGATCCCTTAACTCCTCGAGGAACATATATGGCCTCAACTATACTTTTCCATTGCTTCCGATCCGCGGCGATAGTATTGGTAACAATCTCCTGCCCGTTCATTCATATAGAGACGGCTTCCCGTGTCACGGTTCTCCTCCAAGTAGACTTTGATTGACATGGATTGACTATTAGAACTTAATTTGGGACTGGATCGCGTTGTGCCGATATTTTTAACTTTAAATCAGTAATACTTACTCGTATTATAATTTAAATTGCAATCACGTGTAAGCAATTCTTTTATGAAGAAATAAGTATAATGAGTGCTGCCATTCAGTAGAGCACAACTTACAATGTAGTTCTAGAAGCAGTATATTAAAACTAAATATCAATTAACATTCATAAAGTTAAATTACTACATTCGAAACAATAGGGAAGCATGCCATGTAATTCTAGCGCGATGCCGTTGTATATGCTTAATCAAATGGAAACCATTCATGATGACTATGTGGCACAATATGACTTATCAAGATCATAATATACAATCGAAATATATACAATACAGGCGATAACGCACTGTAGCTTTTATTGTCCGAGATATTTATTTATTTGCTACTGGGATCGACGAGTTTTTGAGAGGTGACCACGCACCGACTCATACATGTTAAAGGTCACTGGAGTCAGCTGGATGCGGGTGGTGCGATGCCAGTCGTGGTAGCGTTCTTTGGTGGAGATCTGTGTTCAGCAGTAGACGTCTTTTGGCTGGTGATGATTATGATGATGTTATTTGTCCTTTATCTCAGGAAAAAATATTGCGGTCATCATTAGCAATTATCATCATCATATTAGCCCAAGGACGGCCACTGCTGAACAATCGCCACGATAATTGCCTCCTCCAAGGATTTCCATAACGACCGGTCATATACACCGCCCTGATCCAACGGTTTCCTACGATCTACTAACTACAAACTAACTACTAATTGTAAATGTTGCGGTAAACTTTATTATAGTACTTTCCCAAATATGCGTTTATTTTTTTATTGATTATAGCACTAAAATTTTGTCTTAACATTTACCTAATCATCCTATTACAGCAGCACTTAATTCCATCAGTTACGCATGATCTAATCCCACAGCGCGCATTTTATGTACTATAGTTTGTTTAAAATAGTCGATACCTGTGTATAATGTAGTAATTTATGCCCTTGGTAAAAAAAATGTTTCATATCACATCGCGGTCAATAACATTTACGTTGCGTACAGATATACCAAATTCGAATAATACCTATTAGGCCAATCAAATTTGATCCAAAAAGACCTTTTGAGGAATTTATTCCCGGCAAGCTGGAATTAGTTTAAGTTGCACCCATTGTAACTTATGGTCAGGGTATCAAATCTACAGCATATCAAAATTTCATCAAATTGAACTGAAACCTCATTTTCTATACTTTAGGTTCAGGGTTTTTTCCAGTTTCTAACCTTTCATTTTGACTATACCACTGAACCGAAATTAAAGTTTTAGATATTTATTCGACGTAGAATTTAACCTTCTTTAATACTGAATAAATATATTTTCCGTGCAACATACCGTTTATGCGTTACATGCAAGAAACTGAAAAAAGAGTGAACATTTCGCGGTTATTGGGCTCCCAAAAGTTATGCACGCCTCCTGGGATTGGGCAAACTCGGATTACACGCATTTAGGACCAAATGAAGGTATTAAAATGATTTTGAGCTTACTAAAAATTATTTTTTTCAAAAAATTCTAATTTGATATGTCTCTATAGATTTTGCTATGAACAACTACGTGTACCATCATGTATATGCACACTTAACTGACCATTAATTAGTAGACCTTATTGTCATTGGCATAAAGCTTACAAATGGTAACTTAGGTGTGTTGTTTGTACATACGCCATATTCCGTACGTTGAACATTGGTCGTTCAGAATCGGAATTTAGGTGGCAAAATTATATGACAGGTACAATACTAGAGTTCCTATATCGATAATCTCAATATCGATGATTTTTCCATGTACTAATTACCGCAAAGCATTTTTGCATGGATATTTGGGTATATCAATGTAGGAAATCTACCTTTCATAAAATTTTGCCCCATAACCGATGTCTGGCTGGTACAATAACTGCTTATTACTTTTTGCACTTTTCATAATCGAGGCGGTCGTATCCAGAAGTAGGTACCCACACTGCGACCAACTTGTGAGACGTGGAACTATAATTATTGGACAGAAATAAAAAAGAAAACAAAGAAATTACCTCCATTATCAACTTACGCGTTAAGTCTGTCCCACAAAAGGATCAGTGAAAGAAAGCTACGTACCTTTTGAATATCGATCTCACTCTGAAAACCATATATTTGGTAAAAGGAAAAGGCGCGCGTACTAACGAGATTGTAAAGGTAACAGAATATACCTACCTCCAGAAAACTCTCGCTTGGTCGAGCAACGTGAGAGGCATATTTATATTTTTTAGGGTACCGTCGTGAATCCTTAGAGTTACAGCTTTTTATTCGCGACCGGCGTCCGGCCTAGCTTGCGGTAAAGTGAAACTCTTATTACGGTTCTAGATTTTTCTCGCAGCATCTTCCGTATGGTAAACTTATTTTGCCTATATTTTTGGGGGCAGTCCTTTTTTCTGGGATACCTTTGGTTCGTATTCGATCACTATGCAAAAATACTTCGAACCGTTAAATTATGCTTGCAAAAGACATACAAAACAATTTTCACATCTAAGATTTATTTAGGTAAAAGTTAGGGTTAGTAGACCAGCTAGCCAGCTAACAAACATACCAACTGACCCGCACTCCAAACTGCACTTTGTATTAAAAATGCTCATTATTTAATTAAAACTGGAAGGCGCCCGTAACTTCGTTCCTGGAGGAGAGTTAGTCGTAATCCCTCTTTTTTTTCAGCTTAATCGGGTAAAAAGTATCCTATAGCCATTTGTCCACCCAGCTATCCGAGCTATCCGTGTACCAAAAATAGTTAAAATCCGTTTAACCGATTTGGCGTGATGAAGCCAAAACGACACATACAAACATACTAAAAGTCCAAAAAAAAATCGATATAGTGGCCTCTAAATAGTCCGTTACAATATATTTTTTTTTGAAAAGATCTTCTATTTACATACATTTCATTTTTACATCTTTATAATGGTAAGTATAGACTTTCTGATGTGACAAAAATACTTTGTTCACTTAACAATATAAAAATGTACACTTTAGTTATTTTTCAATCCAATTCATCAACATGACAATTAATAGTTATGCTACAGAACCCACCAATATCTCTTTTCCTTTTTTTCGAATTCATTGCGAAGCAAGTTTGGTGGATGGATGAGTCCACGACATTTTGTGACATTAGGCTCCATTGCGCTTCAATATACGGTACCCGACGCTCTAAACAGATAAGCAAATGAATTGGAAGAGTTTTGTATTCGCTATTTAAAAATGTGCTTAAATATATTTAAGGATAACAGTCGGTATACATTCCTTTACTGTATTGTGAGGAGTGATATGCGGGCTTGAGTGGTTCTTAATAGACATTCATTTCTCATTTATATTTAATGTCGCGCTCAAATTATGCGTATATATTTATGGTAGAATAAAATACCTCACTATTTTTTGTTGTACCTAGTTTTTAGGAATTACTTAGCATGACTGATATCTAGATGAAGTAAGAAACGAGAACTCGTAACTAATAAAACGATGAAAACGTAACTCACAAATATTACAGCAACGCTGTCGGCCAAGGCATACCTCAGACTTTTGTAGGGTTCCGTACCCAAAGGGTAAAACGGGATCCTATTACTAAGATTCAGCTGTCCGTCTGTCTGTCTGTCTGTCCGTTTGTAACCAAGCGTCTGCCTCTTTTCGCGGATGGTGTATTTCTGTTGACGCTATAACAAAAAATACTAAAAACAGTATAATTTTATGTATATCTGTCTGTCTATGCCTGTAACCAATATAAAATTATCGAACACCGCGTACATTTTGCTTAGGAATAGGGCTCTGCTAACACTGGGTTTTCACAAATACGGCCGTTTGTCGCGTATATTTTACAGAACTCTCAGTGCGCGAGTCCGACATGCACTTGACAGGATTTTTTGGATATATTACTGTAGCTAGATTGGAACTCATCGGACCAAAACTAAAACATAATGGACGCAAAATATCGTAGCGCTCGTTTCTAATTAGCTATCTGAACTCATCTCCAGAATATATTTTTCAGTCTGAAGATAAAACGGTCAGTGACGTCTTAAATTACGCCAATATGTACAACTGTCTACAAACTAACATTATTTAAATAAATTCCACGTTTCTAATTAAACACGTCTTAAGTCCCTCCACGTAAAAGGATTGTGAAATATTTTGGCAATTAGGCCTCCAGTTTTATTAAAGAAGTCCGTCGAGTGAAAAATTAATTAAAATTTAAGCCTTTCCCTGTTCCCTACGCAGCAGTTGCAAAATAAAAGCGCCTTCACATCTCAGCGCGCCTCAGAAGATCAACTGAATTAGATAATTTGAATGGTTTCATGCGGTATGCAGATGAATGGATTAAAATTTCATTATTGTTCAGGCGCTACGCAACTAGAAAGCCACGGGGTATTATTAGAACGTGCACTAATCCTTACTTATGAATATTACACATATAGCACACGCGCGCTTGTCCCCTCTGGGGCTGGAAACGCAAAATAGGTATACAACAGGTATAAATAAGAAAAACAATGCTAACTGCAATGATATATTATACGCAGACATCGTAAATTTCTTAGCATTTTCATTGCTGGTGTGTTTTAAACTATTAATTACAGTTTATAATGTGGATTTTGTGAAAACAAACGACCTAAACTATATGTATGTCACAATAAATAGTAACGTGGTGTTAGTTTTCCCACATTAAAAACACAGAAACACAAAAAAAAATATTTCATTGAAAAACGACCTAAACTTACGCAAATCGTCATTGAGCTTGCAATGCCTTTTTAGTGCGTTTAAATACATCCGGGAACGCACCGTACATAGGCACATGCAGTGCTTTAGGCTAGCCTGAAATATCATTGCATTTTATTGTTTCAGTACTGTGATATACTATAGAATATGTAGCTCATGTAATATAAGACAATGTATCTACGTCAGATCGTTTGTTAAAATAAACGCTTTTCCCAATAAAATATTTTATTTGAAATCCATCCGAATACAGAATACAAACCATCTTGAATCAAGGTAACAATAGACGGGTATATTTTCAAGACTAGGCTTAACGTTACGTCGCTCTAGTGTAAGATACCCAAGAGACGTGACGTTATGCCTGTAAGACTGTGTTCTGAAACCGTAACCAACCTAGGAATAAAAGTGAAAGTTTTCACTTATATTCAAAGAAGATATAAGTTACATGAACCACAGAATGGTTTTTTAAATGTATGCGTGTGCGTGGGCAGTTACGTAGTACTCGATGTTATTTCCGATAGCGAATGATATAGTAAACTTGGTTTAAGCATTTGGTAGGAGATAAATTTTGCATTCAACAGGAATGAAAATATTACGTGAGTCAATTTTATATTTTTGACGGTGGTAGGTTACTCTACAATAAAACCAAAACGTAAGCTGCTGTGTTTTTGTGAAATAATTTGTAAAATTTTCGAAAATAACTATTTATTTATTTATTTATTTATGTCAATTTAATCATGAAACTCCTAACACATTTACCTGCCTATTATTTAACAATTTAATACAACGTGCTCATAATTTTACTAGCGTATACATAATCCCAGGCAAATCTAGCTAAGTTTTTAATATACATACTATCAATTTTCGCGAATAGCGACGTTGCCACATATGCATCCAAGTATCGAGTTCGTGTCACTATTGACAGGACATCTCAAAGTGACGGATACCATGGTTACTATTAAATTATAACGTATTAATTTTCATAGAGAAGTTATTCAAATTGTATGTACAAAAATCAACAAAACTTACTTGCGTTCATTTTTTTTTTTACTCCAAATGACCTCAGGAATGTGTGGTTAAAATCTTACGAGAAACCATGTTTATATATTTTCTGCAATAAACAAAAAAGTATTTCTCCATCAAAAACATTGCATGGACATTTATTGCATAACACCATAACCCTTTATTTACTATAGTCTTAGCGCTTAACACGGCCTCTTTATCAAGAGAACAATAATTGCATTCAAAATCAAAGATGGACGGGCAGATAACGCGTGGGTATTTTCACTAATTAAGGCCAGACATGCACTGAGCAACAATTAAGACGACCGATGGTCGATAAGCTGAGTTGATAGCCGTAAGATAGCGTTTAGTGAAGCTGTAGTGTGCTTCACACCTTATTAAGGAAGGTTATCGACGGATTTCCATGAAGTTTGCTACACTGTCCCTGTTGGTATTTTGATCAGGTTATTAAAGTGAAAGAGTTTTTAGCTCTTATAAGATTAAGAAGTTATTATCGCTATCTTCGAGGTGTTTTAAAGATCCATTTTTTACCTTAATATGAAAATATGACTTGTTATTTTAAAAATGCTTACCTATTTTACCGTGTTAATTAGTTTAATTAGAATAAAATAAGACAATTGGGAAGTTGACCAATTCATGTAAAAAATAAATTCGGCTACTTGTGTTTTACTTAGTTAGTTATGAAGACAAAAAAATTACAATATATACATAGTTATTTGTTGATAATCAGATATATATATGTAAGTACATATGTTAATAATGTGAATCATTCTTAGTGTTTCGCACTATTACCTATTACTTATTTCATTTTCATAACAGAACTGCATAAACTATTAATACAATAGGCATGTACATTTATAGTTCAAAGGAATGTAAATTAACAGTTAGTTTCCATTTCTAACAACTTATAACTTCAACGAATAATTACATATCTTATTAAGGAATCTACCACAGTTATACTCCATCCAAAATAGAAAGAAAGCTCATCATCAATTCAGATATTAATCGTGTTATAAACCTCATGTAACACCAGCGCTGCTATGGTAAAGACAACTAAGTATCACTGCGTAACTATGCTAGGCATCGCCATATCGAGTCCAATTCTTTAACCTTATTTAGAGGCAAAAGAGATGCTTCTGACGTCACTCACTTGAGCCCATTCTCTTTTCAAAAGGTAGTATGTACATTCTATTATCGCCGCCTATATGCTTTTCTCAAAATGCTTTAGGAAGTATAGCGGTTGTTAAGTACCGGTAACAGTTGTACCAGTTGTAATTAATAGTTGCACTTATATGATTTGTCCTAAGGCATGCGCTTGCGCAATTACAGTTGGATGATGTGGAAATGAGCTTCTTCCTCGTCAATGCTACATAGTTGAAGAGTAATACGCGGTTATACAGCTCATCAAACAGTTTTAGTTATGCATGTTCACAGGCGCTTTATAGGCCTTCTTGTGGTATTTATTTCTTAGTTATGAGTTATTTTTTCTGGGATGTGCGCCACGCTATCTGAAAAGCGATATCTAATCTATATTGACAATTTGGAAGTACAGACAAAGAAATTTAGACGATTTTATAATTATACAAGTTTGTGATATAAAAGTTTAGGTACTTTTAATAAAGATTTCATATAGGTACCCGAGAAATTATTAAGTCAAAAAGTAAAATCAACCCACTATCCGACCTAAAATCAAAGTCAGCAATCAATCAGAACAGAATTTTAAAATATACCTTCGTGAAAGAGTTTTATTATACCTTCTTTATTCAGGTATTAGAAACTCACCGTCGAAGGTAAAGCCGAGACGACAGTCTGTTTACACCGTTTCCATTTTACGTAACACCAAAATTCCTAAATAAATAATTCCAACCACCCCAGAAATCCGAGATTAAAGAAAGAAGAACGCAAGTAGTTTACGGTTAAGACTGGGCGCTTAACCCTTTTAACTTCACTCTTTTAAGCAGCGCGGAAAAGTTGATTAAAAAACTCGCCGCGTTAACGCTCGATTTAACCCTTGCGTTAATCGTAACACAAACAATGGCCAAGCGAAATAATGTCGGATTCCGGTCGACAAATTAGGCGACCTTTTTAGGCGGTCGGCTCTCGGTATTTAAAATAACAAAAGGCAACTTTTTCACCGGCTTTTCTCCTCCCACCGCGGGTGTGCACGTAGTACAATTTATATCAACGATGTATATATAACAAAAATAGGCAGACAGAACGAGTGCTCATAAGCTACGTGTTGTTCAAATATGTATGAAAGAGAATACGCAATTGCTTTTTGGGTTGTATCGACATGTCGAACAACGGGTGTTGTACAGTTTAACATGCTCACGCTGTAACCTTTGCTTATCTTCCCGGCCTAATGCAAAAATAAAGGCTTTTTATTCGGAATACCTACTTCCAGTGGCTTTCAGGATTATTACGTTTTAGCGGACCGAGGTCTGGGTACGCGTTTTAAGGGTTTATTTTAGCTTTGTTAAAATATTTGTATCCCTGTTCGGTTTCTGTCAGAAATAAGAAAGATTTATTAACTCCGTTTATTTTTATGTTAAACAACATTTAGCTTACATGAATTATTAATTAATTTCTGAAGACCCTTTATCGCAGGCGCATTTCAGCTCAGGGTCTGCAATGAACGCTTTTTATTGAATCGATTTTGTAACTCATGGCGTAATTAAAAAATATTGGAAGCACCTTCTCGCAATATCGCGTTTATCGGTTAAAATACGACGGTCCGAGACCGTTTTTCAGATATTAATTCCTAACAATCATAAAAGTAACTTTCATGGTGGCCCTAAAAAGTTATTACGTTTACCCGGGGAAATATACTTTCCATGGACTTTATCTGGTTCGGTTTGTCTACAACGGGGATCTGGATCGTCGTAACAATAAAGCAATAACACTTAGGTATATTTTTTACGGCCACAAGAATTTACGGGGATATACCCATTTGAGAATGCTCATTTGAGTAGGGTAATGGCATTCACGTACGTCTTTTGACCGTTCAGTACCTAGGCTTATTACAAAATCTGTCTGGATTTACCTGCCAAGAAAAGGATTCCAATGAGATTCAACTCGCCGAAGCAATTTGGTGTGTTATCGCTAACATTTGAATATTTTATATAGATAAAAAATATTGGAGGAGAATATTAAAGCGTGTGTGGTTTTCTTTCGACTCATAGTGATTATTTATAATAATAAGCTGTGAAATAATTTTGATTTACTTTACTTAGGTTTACAAGATACTTATTTTCATCATTTTTATCAGTCTATTGAATTGTTTTTTTAGAATCACTGCTAAATGCCTTTCTTTTAAAACAATCTCATATACATCTTTTCAGACAGCTATCGTTTCATAACAAAAAATATTTTTCACTTCTCCTGGTCAAACAGTACATCATATTTGTGGAACCATTTCGCCGCATTTTCAGGCCTCTATTTGAGAACCTCTGGATAAGACCAGAACGCAGAAATTTTCGTCATCCAGTAAGCTATAATTACGTACTTAAAATCCAAAATTTCGGGTCTGTAGGTTATTTAGTTCCCAAGTTAAGCGAAAGCAATCACTCATTCACTCACTCACTCACTCATGATCATCAGAATAGAACTAGTACGTCCCATAAACTCAGAGAACTGAAATTTGGTACTGAGTAAGGGTTTAATGGCCACATAAAGGGAAAACTGTCAAACTAGGATAATCGAAGATCTGGAGTACCTGGTGACCCTGATTAGAAAACACAAGAGCCCAACCAAACTATTAGAGATCGACATACCGCCTTTACAAAAAATATTCAACGTCGTGGGCCGCTTCCTTCGATGTCAAAAATCGAAGGTCTAAGTGAAATCCCACCAAAAACATTCTGTCCGACGTCCGACCGTCAACAATTGGTGCAATGGTGTCATGGAGCACCTCGTTTTGTGACCTTCAACGGCTAAGTCACACAACATTTACTATAATAGTAAAAAAATCTCAGTAAAAATACCTTAGACTTGAAACGACTTTGTCTAGATTTCATTACTTTTTAGAGATGAACAAGCTGCTCCATCGAGACTTGGCTAGTTTTTTACAGAATGTTTTTGGGTGAGATACTACTTACGAATAATTAAAAACAAACAAACCAACCTGATCAGATTGGCCAAAATTTCTGATCAAATTGCTCAAACTGTACTTTTAATTTTTCATGAAGTGTACAATTTTAATGTTTAGTCTTTTTTATTTTCTCGCAGTCGCAGTAAAAAGCAGAGTGTTTAACACGTGACTAAAAGCCATCATGACTTCATGACACTCAAAAATATTTGTCCTCGCTCACTTCGTGAGCTCGTCCAAATAATCACTTCGTGTCATAATGGCTTATTTTAACCCCTTGTCGAACAATTTACTATTGTTTTTTCTACTTTAACTTATCACTTTGTATAGCGCTGTAACATAACTGACAACATTTCACAGCATTGTCATCACAACCAAGGCCAGCTTTCATCTAATAAAATCCTAATCGCAGAAACCATAAACCATTTCCATCAACAACGCCCTCTCGAAATCAACGCAGGAATTGCTTTAACTTTTTTTCTCCGCCGTCGATTGCGTGAGGTTTTATAATACAAGTTTGATGATTACTTTTTATTTTATTTTGTAGTCGTAACAAGTCGACAACGAGCCGAATCGAGACAATAAAGCATCTTTCAAGGCTGATGAGACGAAAGTAATGATTATTGCTCACGGTTGTTGATCCGGGCTTCTGGTCGGTGGTACCTGTTATTTACTGGGCACTGAGGGATCATATTTGTGACTTCAACATTGGGTTCGTTATAAAACCAATTATTATCTATTACTCGTTCATTGATGCATATATATCTGCCATATATTTTTACCTGTTCTTTGCCAATGGTGGGAGAAAATAAGATATATGTAGTATATTATAGTTAAATTATATTTATTATACAGTTCTCATTGAATAGTGAGAGTATGGACCTAAAATGCATGTAACTTGACGGTGAACCGCTCAAATTTCTAGTGTAAGTGGAATATTATAGTACTTAATTTAACTTTCACGATTTCCACTCGACCAACTCCTTTACACGAAGCGTTGAAGCAAATATAACACTTGAGTAAGTCTGTTTGTTGATAAAGTTATTCTGAATATTAATTGCGCTTTTCATTGTAAAATGAAGACACAAAACGGCCATCAGTATGAGAAAATAAACAAAAATTAAGACTAACAGCGTAAATATTTCGTGCAGTTTTTGGAGTGTAGATGCTCCGCTGCGAGACTCCCACACTCGAGGATTTTTAGAAGGTTTAGCATAACCTCAAGGAAACCCTGATGAAATTTTGGAAACTACATGAATTATTTATGGTAATTTATATAATGTTCTCATAAGTAGCTACTGCATTCGGCTCCTCAAACAAGAATAGTTTTATCTTGGGACCGTTTGGGGGTCTACTGGCAAATTTACAGATTAACAGATGTTATGTAACTCAGAACAGATATACTTAAAAAAATCCTTATAAGGTAGGCTATTAACATACTGACAAAATGGTTGAAAAATTGTATCGGTATCGATCTGTTGCTCCGGAACTGCGTGAAAAGACTGGATAGTAAGTCAACTGTCAACTATAACATAGAATTAGTACTAGTAAACATAACAATTATCTTTCTAAGTAGTGAGTTAGAAAGACAATTGTTGCAGAGATCCTAACAGTGGACTTTCAGCTTATATAATAATGGCATTGATGGTTCCGCCACGACAACGTGCGACTGGCGGCACGGCGAGCGAAAATTATTTCTCTCTTCATTGCGCGGTCGACACGCTCACCACACAACAGTTAGCTAGTATCACATGCAATGTATTAGGAATTCGCTTGCCACTTGTCGCAGCCCGGCATTCTTGCCATTCCGCTATTGTACGATACATTTTGCTTTTGTGCAATAAAAAATAACGTATATGATAAATAAATTACATTAAATGGCTTATTTATTTATTTATTTTCACAATAAATACGCGTATAATTGGCGGATTTAATACAATATTATAAAGAAATGGCATTCTCTAACAGTCAACTATCGGGCTAAATAGTAACGTTATCTACCTATACTATAAAGTTGTAAAAATAAAATGCTTGTATGTGTCTTTGTAGCTTCATCACGCGGAATAGGCTGCACGGATTTCAACTGTTTTTGGTACACGGGTAGCTGGGTATTTCCAGATGGTTATAGGATACTTTTTACCCGATTATGCTCACAGAAAAAAGAGGGGTTATGACTGTTTGTCCTCCGCGAACGAAGTTGCGGCGCCTTCTATTTAGTTAGGAAATAAAAGAGCAAATTATATTTCCAAAAAACTGGTTATTTTCCTAAATGTTATGTTTATTTCCCAATCTTAGTGAAATATTCACAGCTTTTATAAAACAAACCAAACTTATGGCACTGAGAACCCAACCCAATGATAAGAAAACAGTTATTTTTTTAGTTTCGAAGAGAAGCAAGTGTGTTTGAAAAAATACCGAGTTTTTCGAGAAATATGATCCCTTAATAAATAAATGATGATGAACCCCAGTCCTGTAGTTTTATAATCAAACACTTAACCAATAGTGGGTCTTGTCTGAAAAGCCTCGCGTCTTGCTGAATTAATCCAGATTGTCTGATATATACAGCGCGACGCACATAAAATGAGCTTTCAGCGGTATACAAGTTGTATGTCGCCGAGAGTTCTTTTTACGTCTGTCTCGCTGTATCTCAAGGTTGATAGTATCAGGTCGCCTGGCTGCTACCTGCGCGGACGCTGCGATTAGTATCGGGATTCGGGAGGCTACGGCGGTTCCGATGTTACGCTGTATTACTTTAATCGTTGACGTGATAGCGTCAGAAAAACTGACATTACTATCAAACTACGAGGAATTAAAAAAGGGTTATGATTTTGTTTCATCGTCGAAAAACGTATTGAAACGCATCGGGTGTCGCTAAAAGATGGAATACATCATTGGTATTAGTAAAATGATTTATATTTAACTTAGATAATTAGTCTTTTGGACCAAAAAATTATCGGCAACTATGCATTTCACCTGGTGAATTAAAAACTGCAGCTGTTTCATATAATATACATGTAACTTATAAAATAACCTACAATTGGTTTGAAAATGCATTATTATCACTAGGAGATCTTAATCAATAAAAATATGTTCCTGTAATTAACCTACAGATTTTTGCAAAATGTAGAAAACCCATCATGGACATCCCTGAGGCAGGCATTTGCCCAACGTTGGACGTCTTTCGGTAGATGATTATGATGGGATGTAGGAAGTTTTTAATTTTTGGATTTTTTGCCTGATGGTAAGCGATCACCATCTACTATAGACACGTGCAGCACCAGACGAGTCACTAGTGCGTTGCCGGCCTTTCAGGTGGGAGAACGTTCTTTTCTCGCAGTCGTGTGTGGCAGGAAATTTCTAATAAAACGCACAGTTGTGGACGGGCAACCATCTAAGTCCTGAGGATGGAAATATTATGGCTTTGGACGAAAGCGGAAAGATGCGGCAGGGATCAATCCGGACAATTCCTCGGAGCACTTCCCGTTATACAAGCGAAAGAAAATGCAGAGCGAGGCTAAATCTCTAAGTGCCAAGGAGTCAAGCCGATCTGAAATGCACAGGCAACCTACGATACGAGATACGAATCGCTTTCCGTTGAATATTTTGATTATTGATACAATAATATAGGTATGTATACTAGAAGGGTGCCCGCAACTTCGTTCGCGGAGACCAGACCAACCGTCATATCAAAGAAAGAAGGGTTATGTTCCTTTTTTCGTCAGCGTAGTCGGGTAAAAAGTATCCTATAACCATCTGGAGATACCCAAGCTACCCGTGTACCAAAAATAGTTGAAATCCGTTTAGCCAATTTTGCGTGATGAAGCCACAACGACACATACAAACATACAAAAATGCAAAAAAAATTTTTTCGTGTTAGTGACCTCCAAATAGTCCGTAACAATATTTTTAAGAAAATATTTTCAATGTACAGACATTTCATTTTGACAATTTTATTTTTATTTGTTTATTTATAATAGTATAGATGTTAGTTATAATCATAAATCAAGCTAAGATACAATACAATAACTCTCTATTGCACACCTCACAAAAAAATACAATAAAATCAAATCAAATCATACGACGATCCAACAGAATCAAGTGAGCTTTAGGTATTTATTAAATAGGTAGTATACAGTGATAGAAAACGTTTATTGTGTATTTCCAAATCCAAACACAAAAGAAAATAATACATATTTGAGGAACGGAATGTCCCATAAAAATATCCTTTTACCATATTGCTGTCCGTACCGATTTGTCACAAGCACCATTATTTTTTTCCTATCCACACGGGGCAATGGCCGCGTCAAATGTTACAGATGATTGCATTACATAAGTCATCATCATCATGTCTGTGGATCTGTTGTCGGGGACGACTCGTTATATCGAGTTAAACTGAGTTATGATTGATGTTCCGAGATGTTAGGAAAATTAGAAGTCGGTTAATGACTGTAATACTATCTGATAGTAAAATGACGTAAGTGTATTCACGTTCAATATAACGGAATTGCACTTTTCTTTTGGTGTGGCTGGGTAACGGTGTCGGAAAAAGGGGTTATGGCGTTGAATATTTTGGGTTCGGATTTTGTCTGCGAAACATAAAATATGTCTTTATATACAACAAACTTAAGCTTAATTTTTCGTTTACCAATAAGATTCATATACTTATTTGATGGCGTGTGTGGTATAATGTTTTGTTTATGGTTTAGGAGCCATGATTTTTTTCAGGGATTCAAAATATCCTGTGTCTCCTTTCCAATCACTATTTTATCCAAATGCAAAAATCACGTCAACGCACTGCCCTAATATTGCGTCAAAAAAAGACAAACTGACAAAACACATTTTCACATTTATAATATTAATAAGGATCCTCAATAGTTTCCTTCTGCCTGTTTCGTTTGAAAAGCTTAACGTGCTCCGTTGCTTAGGCGCACCCTTCCCTAGTCTAAGTTTTATCCCTATCCAAAAAAAACTGGCCAACTGTGAGTCGGACTCGCGCACCGAGGGTTCCGCTCAAAATATAGGCTAAAACGGCCGTAGCTATGAAAATCCAGTGTCAGCAGATCAATGTATTTTTATTTATGGAAGTTCCCTGCCAATTTCCAGGTCAGGTTTTCTAGGGACGGCAATTTGTATGGAAACTCCTTGTTTAATAACTTTATTTTAGGATTGCGTTAACTTAGAAGCTTGACATCTTTACAGCTTCAAAGGACCGCAGGCGTAAGTATTTCATGGTAATTTCAACATGATACCTCCACGCATCCCTGAGAAAAAGGGTCTTGACGCACAGACAGACGGAACGAATGGATGGACAGACAGACGGACAACATGGTGATCCTATAAGATTTTTACCTATTGAGGTACGGAATGCTAAAAAACAAGTCGGGCCGTTACTAGGACTAACTGAAACCAACTGACACACTTTAGTATTATAAGTTGGTATATTTAAGTGTACTTTAGTTTCACAATTATCTTCGTATGGTGCTATGCGTACATCGATAAAAGAAAGTATTATTTATTAAAATAATGTTCAAGGCGCTTGTAACAGCGGCTTGACTCGTGGTACGAAATTTCTTTCATCAAATAATCTCGCCTGCAGCGACGGATAAAGGATTTATAAATTGGTTAAGGGCACCCATTCCAGTTAAGACAAAAAATATGATGATATTATCTAAATCAGCATTTAGATAATATCATCAAACTATTGATGGATTTATACACTCACAATTTGTTAGTATAGATAGTAGTGAAAAGAATTTCAGAGCTTAGGATTTTAAACATATTCTACAAGGTTATAGAATTTACGAATATTTGTAATTTTGTTGAAAATACATAAGCCTGCAATGTTATTACATAATACCTTCAAAATCTTAGACGTACAAACTTTGTCTAGTCACTCTATTGTAATATTTTCTCCTGTTGCCGCGATCATCACTCATTTAAATCAAAGAATTTAAACGAATTATATGGCGTATATTATCTCATTTGAGTTCCCGATGTTTCTCTTAAGTCTCTAGTGTGTTAAGGTTGTATGAGTTATGAAAAAAAAGTAGTTATTAAAAGTTTCAAATGTGTTTCAGGAATTTTGTAAATAGCTTTTCTGATCATAAACATATGTCTGTTTTTGCGAAGCGCAACCTTAGTTCCCATAAGGTGGACTGATGATTAGTGAAAGTTGCCTGAGTCTGCTGGATACAGACGGCACAGGACCGGCCAGAGAGTGCTGTTCTTTTGGAAAGGCATATCTGGACCAGTAATAGACACCTTATGGCTGATGGTATAAATCTTAGTCCTGCATGTTTGGCTTAAAAATCGCACAGTGAATAGAAAGCATTATAAAAGTTGTTCATACACATTATGTTGTTGCGACCGTATTCGTATTTCAGCGGTGCGTGTACGTGCTGCACCACACCGCACAGATTACTCGCAACCATTCCTTTCTCAGCGGATTCCAATTTTTTTGCATTTTATAGCGTACAATTTAGTGGACTAATGGCGTGATCGCTACAAGCGAGATGCCGTGGTTATTTTTAATATTAATATTCAGTGGTTTATTAGCTCAATCGTAGCCTTTTGCAATTCGTTATGCAATTTAAATGTTTAAAATTCTGGGATTTAAAATTGACTACGAATAACTGTTTTAAAGGCGTATCCTTCTCAATTGTGCAGCTTCACACGCAACCATACGCCAGACGTATAAAGTTTACATTTGAAAAAACATGTGCAACTTTTATGAGCTTAAATAACGAACCTATCGATATGCAGAGAATGTTTTGTGTTTTTATATATTTTTTCCATTGCCCCCAGCCAATGCTTCGCGTTTACACGTTGGCATGCCAAAATTATTTTGTGAATAAAAATATGCTAACGGCATGAGCATAATTTTAGACTTGCATGTATTATGTATTGTATATTTCTGTTATTAAAGAGAAATCATAAAATAAGCGTTTAGTTCCCACGATGTCCTTATTCTCGCTTTCTTAAACATCTCATTCACCGCTGTGTCAAGTTATCCTGATGGATCAGGACCTAAACAAAAGTAAAAAAAGCTTCCTAATTCCGTCAAGACCTTATTGATGTGTTGTGATTGATGATACAAAGTGTCACTTTCTTGCACCTATTTTAATCGATTAATCCGTCAATGGCCGGAACTCTAAAAACTGCACTTTGTGCAATCTAAGAATGTATTCTCAAGAGAGCCCCACACAAAGAGCACTCGACATAATTGCGTCATCACAATGTCATAAACCACCGTAACATCACACGCGGCTATGCTACGTAATTCTTACAAGTCTAAGGTGTCATTCGCTTGTCTCCGTAGAGTCCGCGCGGCGTTTTACGTCCAAGTTGCTTCACGGAGCGTTGTAAAAATTTTCTATTACACCCGCAAGTCGTAAAAGTGTCACGAGACAATAAGAGATCAATCATTCAGTAGACGAGGTCTCCAGTAGTGATTCAACGTGAAAAATATCAGCGGGTTGACCCACTTCCAGAGATTTGCATTCAGGCGGAATATTCTGGTAATTTATCATCCTTCACGTGCCGGCAAAAAAGTTTCCCAAGTACGTGTGTATTTTGGAACAAATATGGGTTCCGTTCTTAAGCCGTCTCGACGATATCAAGGCCAAGAAAAAATAACGGCTTTTTGCGTAAGTACATTTTAGTTTTTTTTTTATCAGTGTTGCGAATAACGCTCATTTTGAGGCTTAAAGACTCGAAACTCTAAAGACTCCCGAGGCTTAAAGACCCAAGTGACGAAAAGACAATATTTTGCATTCATATGGGTAAATGAAACCAACAAGGTTCATAAATAGCATCACGTCTTTAAGCCTTAGGAGTCTTTAAGGTTCGAGCCTATAACCCTCTAAATGAGCGTTATCCAAAACACTAGCTGTAACATAAAGTTTGACAGCATGACACGGCCTAAATGAAGAAGATATTATTGTACAAGACATTACCTTATTTGCAACAGCCTTGGGTGCTCTTAACAAAACGAGACTACTCGATTTCACTTCACGCAAACTTTACAACTTTTGTAATTATTCAATAGTAAACGTTAATGTTTAATTTCAGAAGAAAAGGTTCATTTGTATCGGTAGATCCCTGAAAGTGTGATAACAGTATCTAAGAAACGACAGCCTTTTATTCATAAAATCAACTACAGCGGAGGGGATGAAAATGTGGCCCGTTTGTCTTTTGTTTCTGCTTTTTCCTTTCAACTATAGGCCGTTCCACTGTTTATCTGCAATACAAGCCACAATGCGAAGGCTTTTTTTGCTGACACAACAAAATCGGTATCACAAGCTCATTCAATCATATCAGCCATTCGTTATAAGTTATAACAACGACGTCGAGTACGTTCATGACTTACGTTTTCAAGAAGGACATTGTATGTTCTTATGAGAATAAGTACATAATATTATGAGTTTGAGGTGTTTATGTGTCTGTCTTTGCATGCGTCTTAGCTTCTTAACGCATAAAACAAATTTGATCTCGTTTTCAGTGTTCAAAAGGTGACTTTGTCGAAAGCGATTTTAGCTATGGCTCAAGAAAATCGGATTAGCAGTTTAAATACTATCAGTTTTTCTCGCTTTAAAAAGGTGGTTTATTGGTAAATGGAATATGTCTAGTATTTCGCGTGTATGGTTACGGAAATAAGTAACTAAAATGTATAACTGACTTTCTCTGACCTCATTATCTTTGTTTTTATGTTTCAGTGAGCTAAATTATTAAAAACAAAGCTGGCTAAGAGCACGTTACAACTAAAAAAAAAATCAGTACATGGAAAAAATACAATGTGAAAAAGTGCACCAGCAAAAGAGCGTATCTTCGCGGCACTTACGTCCTTATGGTGAAAGACGCAGTGTTTCGGCAATAAACGGTCGTTACCTTTGTAATTCTATTGATAATATTATATAATAAAAAAAATCATCTTCTGTTACATGTATGGAATGCCCTCTATAGAAACATTTATTTTTGTTATCGGACTGATGGACGGACGGACAAGTCGAAACTATAAGTCTTCCGTTGCCATTTAATTCCGCAAAATCATAGTTTTATCAGTCTCGTTTTACAGCATGATACGAATATAAAACACATTTTACTGCAGAATATGTTTTTTAAGTTGACATTTTATATCACAAGGCCTAATTTATAATAAATTATCAGTTTCCACTCAATTTGTTAAATCAATATACATATGCGAACCGATCATAAATAATTTATAACCACATAATTTGTAAGAAACGGTTTGTCCCACGATATAAATACTTCTTTAAATTGGAATTTAATAATGAGATTTGCTTATAAACCTTCGTCAATGGGCATACCTCTTATTATGCAAATTGCTTTCAAATTACCACAGATCTCATGCAATTTTAGTTCTGGTCAATATCGAATACCATACGTCATAGTATCGAATTTCGCTGTCAAGCCATTACGTTTGATTAGCATATTTGATACGGGGAATATTCTAAAATATTACTCACAAAAGGTTATAAGCCAAACATTCATATTGAGATTTTATTTACTTTGGATACTTTAGGAGTATTTTCGACTGTCTGAATTTCAAAGAAATACCGGATTATCTAATTTATAGCGTGAATTAAGTTGTAAACAATATTTTGGTAAAATTATTGTAATCTGCTTGAGCTGGTACTTATACATACTGAGTGACATAAATGATATTGTGGCTGTCATACTAAGTGATTATATTATTGAAATTTAGTAAGAAATTAAAGGAAATTAATAAAAACTCTGGTAAAATATTTACTTAAGCCTAAATCATGAACTGATAAAATGTTGTTAAAGCATCATCATCATCATCATCATCATCATCATCATCATCATCATCATCAGCCCGGAGTCGTCCACTGCTGAACATAGGCCTTGCCCAATTCACGCCACCACACCCGGTCCTCAGCTCTGCGCATCCAACCGCTTCCCGCCAGTCTCTTATTGTTGGAGGACGTCCAGTCCTAAACCAACTTCGAAAGCTATTTAATACCGTACTCCAGAAAGGTACAATACCGGACGCGTGGTCTAGAAGTGTGGTTATCTTGTTCTTCAAGATAGGTGATAAAACGCTCCTGAAGAACTATCGACCGATATCACTTCTTAGCCACGTGTATAAGCTGTTCTCAAGAGTCATCTCAAATCGTCTCGCCCGGAGATTTGACGATTTTTAGCCCCCGGAACAGGCCGGGTTTCGAAAAGGCTACAGTACCGTGGACCACATTCACACTTTGCGGCAGATTATACAAAAGACTGAGGAGTACAATCGCCCACTTTGTCTTGCGTTTGTGGACTTTGTTGTTAAATGATATTGTAAAAAGTTACATAAGCTCTCAACTTTTTATAACGGTTATTTTCCATGATTTTTTGTATTGAATTTCATGCGGATGGTTTCATAACGAGCAACGGAAATTAAATTTGTTTAAACTTTACGTATAGCTATATCTCATTAAAGGAGTTATTGCGCTGACTTTACTTCTTCCAATGCTTCGATCTTTGTATTATTAAGAATACCTAAGAGTATCACTTTATGAACTATAAAGTTCTTATAGGAAAAAAGCAACATGGTTCGCGGAGGATAAATAATAATAACCCTCTTATTTCCTAATGAAAAGTATCCTATAGCTATCAGTGGATACCCAACTATGCGTGTAATTTTAAATCTGGGTCATACTGGTTCTAGAATTTAGCCGTCTTCCCTGTGGACAACGCAATAGTTAAGGGCTTGGGTACATATAACTGATATTTTTATCGCATAAATCTAGAGTAATAATCAATTTCTACATCACCTATACGGCACTAAGAAAAAATAGTTATTAAAGCCATTAACTTTCGGGTGTCTACAGGAAAGACGCATAACGCTAACTCATACAAAAAAATTGTATGACTCATCTGCTCAGCTGTTTAAGTGTTATGTTGGCACAAACGCAACAGCGTGAATGGCATAAACAAACAAAAAAACCGAAAATAAATATATTTTCGATTCAGTGGCTTTCAAATTTCTGTGTACAAACATTTAATTTTTACCACTTTGTAATAGTATAGATTTTAAAGAATTTATGGCGGTTTATTTAACTTTCATAAAGTCTTACAAAGTATCACCGTCTGCAATTTTAACAATACAATCTGATGTTCTTCAAACTTAAAACGCATCAGTTTAAACTACACCTAAATAAAACAGTAAGAGCTATAAATAATTTATGATACCAAAAATATATCATCGTCCTGCCAAGTCAGATAAGCTTAAACAATAGCGGGATTCCGAACCAAGATTCGACTATAAATAATTCAATTCAATTCATAAAATACGTTTTTATTAATTAATAAAGTAGCCGCCTTTCGGACAATCAGATAACGTCGGAATAAAAAGTTATTTCGGTTTAGTTTGTCATACGTCTTAATTCTTTAAATTCATATTTCTTATTGGCTTATTCCATTTCGGATTCCATATAAACATAAGATAATACTGGGAATTTAATCATTGGTGCGTTTATCTTATGATAGAAAAAAACATATTGGTATGCTTTTGAGAGGCTTTGTAGCTTGAGGCTGGCTTTAATGTGGACCAATTTGGTCCTAATTTGATGCTACGAGGACAATATATTGTCGACAAAATGCATTTGATGCTAGTTGTATACCGGTTATCCCAATAAGATAGGTACATATTATTTTTTGGAGGTTTTGTTAAAAGCATGTTTACGTGTTCTTTTTATTTCCTTTAATTTTAACAGGTCAGTACTCGTCAAAAAAAAATCTGACATTTCGTACTAATATATGTATTAGTATAAGGAAGTCAACCAAAAATGTAGAAGAACGGCTGATTTTTTTTTCCTTTTTGAAATGTCTCAAAAGTTGTTCGTATTAACCACATGTTAAAATTAAAGAAAAAAACACGGTGTATGATTATATATACCATAAAACCAGACGGAATGCAACGGCAATGCACTTGTGACTCCTCTGGTGGACCAGGTGTCAATGGGCGGCGGTGATCGCTGACCATCAGGCGATCTGTCTGCTCATTTGCCCCCTATAACATAAGCAAAGAATATTTCTAATAACATCAGAAGAGTGTAACATCATCTTAAATATACACCTGATCATTTAGTGACTAGGATTAGAGTACAGTGCTCATATACATAAAATAAATAATAGAAGCATAAATATTACAGGACAATGTTTACACCAATCGAACTAGTTTTTACATAGTTATTTCGTGTTCTCCAATATTTCATTTAATTTTAGTCCTCTTCAATATTTTGCCACAGAACGATTCGCGGCCATCACTTGACAGCTCACATTGTAACACCCAAATTTTATCCAAGTATAATTATGATTGAATGATCTTTTTTATAACCCATCGAGCAATTGTAGGTATCAGTGAGTTTATAAATGGGACCTTAGTTCTACTGAACAGTGATGCAAGTGGGTGTTTTATGAGTATTATAAAATTCAATGTTTATGCATACAAGCCATCTAAATAGCAGTAGTAAGGTATACCTGCTATATCTATGCTATGGCTTTTCAGAAGACGAAACATTTTTTTTGTGTTTTCTTCGGTTTAAAGCTTAATTTAGTCAAGATATTATTTATTTTATTATATTTCAAAGATTATTTATTTTCTGAAAATAATAACAATGCACTCGTAAGAAAAAAAATTACATACTTAACTTTAATTAGGTACATAGCAGACAAAATTGATAAATAGAAATGTAATTATTATTGTCGCTTCATGCAAATATACACCAGGTTTTAAAATTAAATACTATGTTCGACTTTTTTCAGTTTTTCAGCAACACACTCCAAAGTTACTCTAAATTATTTATTTTATATTCTTGTGAGCTTATACTGATATCAAAAACGTAGTTTGACGTCTAATTCTCCCATTCCTATCGAATCTAACTGTGCGTACTTTTAATAGGTCGAAAGCCTTTGTGCCTTAACTAGAGACGTGATAGAAATTCTTTAGCACATTGTGAAATTAATTGTTCGCCGCTGGTGACCATACAGGGCTCACTATTCGGGGCACCCGATGCATGCTCTTGATAGGATAGCCGCTGCATAAAGAAACTAATCGCTTTCTAAGATTTCGACACCATCGGCAAAACCTGTTAACAGTAATGGATAAGTAAAAATAGACCTCAGCATCGTGGGCACTCCAAAATATACTTTTTTCACTCAAATAATATACGATTCTAACAAAATATTGCATGCAAAACAATTTTTTGCACGTGTAATGACTGTACCCCTTATCAAAACATCTTGCACTCAAGCAAGTCTATTTTGTAATCATGTCGACACTTACTGTTCTCTCCCAAAAGGTCCATATTATTACGAAACTCATAAGCTTATAGGACTTTATGGTCGTCAAGCAGTTACTCGTGGCAATATAATAACGTCTGGTGAAGATGCTAAAATAACGGTTAAGTCAAGATATCGTGTTTTATGTCCTGGTGTATGAGAGTTGGTTAACTTCATTACAGAGTTTAGATGCAAATCAGGAGCATCATGTGTTTATTTTAGCAAAATATTTCAGAAAGTGTGGGATTTTAAACTTGTCACCAAATTAGTAAAACTGCGATCCGAAGAATTTAAATATAATGTTTAATTTTAAGGAAAATAATTATTTGAACATTTGAGTTAGGTAGTTTTCATGTCGATCTTTGAATTTATTTGGCCTTGATTGGGGAACCTTTTATTGAATGTGAATATATGAAATTGTTATTACACATCCACAGCACAATTATGTATGTAGCCTTTGAATAACTTCTTATAATAAAAGTAACACTATTAGCGTAGACAAATTCTCCGACTTAAAACGAGCACATTAAGGCACACTTTATGCTGCCATTCAAACTCACAACCCTCTAATTCCCCTCAAACTAATTAGGATACAAAAGAAGGAGCGCGCAGCAGCTGATTACAATATTTCACACTTGCCTCAAGCCCGTGTCTCGCTTCACTATCTGTACCATTGTTTTCTTTGTCAAACGCGTCGCCCTAAGCGCATGGTTTATGATCATCTTCTACACCAGCGGATTTATCTTGATGATCTTTGCTCATTCCATGAGTCAGGTTTATGTTAATTAAACTATGGAATCGCGCACTTATTTCTTCTTAATTGGATGGAATCGTGCTTGCGTCTAGAGGTATATTCATATACACATTTAATTTTATTAATTTCGTGTTGATTATAAATTACAATGCAATTATAAGCTTTGTGCACATATAAGACCACTTATTGCAGGCAATTACTAAAGGTTAAATTAACTTTGTAGTTCCTATAAGTTAGTCAACTTCAAACGAGCGTGCGCTCACGCGTTATATATTGACTTTCTAATTATAACAGAAATAACTGACTAAAGCAATCTCTGAACATGTTCATCTCAGTAACATTATCCAGGAGGCTTGAAAGGTATTAAACTGAAAATCACCAGACACCATTTAATACAAAACATCAAAGTAATGAAAACAGCGACGTATCTACAGTTAACAAATTAATATACAAAACTGAGCCCGATGAGCTAAAAATACAAGAATCAAAGGGGCTGAGTGAGCAAAACGAAGATTATTCTATTTATGTTAATGTCACGGGCGTGAGGAAGCGTTTAAATCCAGTCATTAATTATTGTCAAAGCTAAGACAAAATAGATAATACATTCTCTATTTGTTGCTTTCTATTCCTTAAAGAGCAGGACGAAAGAAATAATAAGGAAATAAGTAGACTCCGAGACGAACAGATTGATGATAGACCTGCGATGAAAAAACGTGTCCTTAAATTAAGGATGGTCCCTTAAAGCCATTCGTTCCCAAATGAGTTTTGGAAAATGACGTAACACTCTCATAAGTAACAAAGGATGAAGGGACATTAAATAGCATTTTGTCAAGTTTTATAATTTATCGTCCGTAGTTGTTCTACAGATGGGGCAAGAATTCTATTTACGAGTTTTATGACGCCTTAAAAGAATGCGTCTTAATTTCATTTATAGGGTTTCTTATTATAAAGAGATTTATTGATCGGCCCGTCTCTTTGTATGTTCATAATTGTTTCTGTAGTGGCGTGAACACGAAAAACAAGAATATTTCATCAACAGTACACTGTTCAGATGCCTGGCATAGCAAGTCATCGGCAATAATTATCGTACCTATGAATCAATACACCGAAATACAATACTGGCATCGGTCTTAACAGAATATCATTTTATTCCTACCGTCTCTCTAAATTAACAAAAATAACTGGGAATACGAAGCTATTGCTTACATTTATAATTGATAATTAATGATGAAATTCTTTAACTTTACACAATAAAAAAAATTGTTGAAGAATATATCGTTACACCAGTCACGTTTAGTATTGTCTACGTTCAAAACTATTTGAAATACAGTTTAGGTAAAACTGAGAAGCAAAACATTTCAAAATAGATTTTTATCGACATAAAGTTAATCAATGCTGGAAGGCGGTCATTTCCTTGTATATTAACAGTAATCAATTAAAAGTAATTTATGGCTTCTAGTTTATTCCAATTGAGGTCAAAAAGAAGTAACTTATTTTTAATCGTTCATGTTAAATATTATGTTTTAAACTAGTTAAGTTTATGTTGTCAGAATTGAGACGCATGGTTGGAATTGATTTTAAAAAAATGTTTCTGAATTCTACATACATAGTTAGCACTTCAATATACGAGGAATAAAAATGATGGTTTTTGTCTGTCAATTTTTTTTGACTAGTAGAATCACTAGCTTATTTTTATGCATCCATATCCATACTATATACTATCCATATTAATATTATAAATGCGAAAGTGTGTCTGTCTGTCTGTCTGTCTGTCTGTTACCTCTTCACGCTTAAACCGCTGAACCGATTTGGATGAAATTTGGTATGGAGATAGTTTGAGTCCCGGGGAAGGACATAGGCTACTTTATATCGCGGAAAAATACCCTTATCTGCGATAAACGAATTTAAGTCGGACGAAGTTGTGGGCAGAAGCTAGTATCCAAATAAAACAAAAATGTAAGTATTCATTTGATATGCTAATTAGAAGTGATATTTTTGGTAAAAAAAAACCAAGTCGCGTGATTAATTTACGTGAACTTAGATGACTTTGGTACGGGTCGACACTATAAGGTATTCGGCATGACGAACACATTTAATCCAATTTTCAGTAGTTACATTCATGATGGCTTCATCTAATAACTTTTCAACATCAACCATTTTAAAAGTTTTATTTTTCGCCGCTACTTCACCTTTAATCTGAGCCCTTATTAATTCTATTGGGTTGTAATGGCTGTGGTATGGAGGTAAGCGGATAACTTCGTGGCCGTATTGGTTGGCGAGGTCCACTGCGTATATTTTTTTTGGTTGGCTTTGTTGTACTTTTCGTATAAGTTCCTCAATTATTTCCAACGGCGAGTATTTTATGTTATTTTTATCCAGCCAGGCTTGAATGTCTTTTTTGAGCCATCGAGAATTAGGTATTGGATGTAATACCTTTGTGTGATAACTGGCGTTGTCTAATATGATGATCGATGGTTCTTCTAATAACATTAAAAACTTTTTGAACCACTCCATATATACCTCCGAATTCATTTCTGAATGATAGTCGGAATTCGCCGATTTGACAGCTCTGAACACTAATTTTGCCTCGGGGATGAAGCCTGTTTTTTGATGATCCACCATGACATATTATATATAGATAGTCTAATGACCTACGGTATCAGCACGATACTGAAAATAACATAAACGAATAAAACCATAAAAATAAGTTACAGTATTAAGCTATGCAAAAAATATAATCAATCTTATCGACATTTAAATAAATCCAGTATCGACATGCCGCCATCCCTACGGCCGCCGGCGTTTATTGCCTCAGTCGTCTGTTTGGTTTGAGGATAGTATAGTCGACAAAAGTCTGCATTACAATGTATAAGCTGTTTTCATACCGTAATAAATATGTGAGAATTATTTTTCACTTCTCCTGCTCAAAAAGTACGTCATTTTAGCTTCGCGAAGCGAGACTAATATAGTACAATTAGCGCCTATAGGGTTTAAAATAAAGCCATATAATCCCATACAAATTTCTATGATACTGAAAAAAAAACTTGCGGCCAGCTACATACTCCTTACGAATAATTAAAAACAAACAAACCAACCTGACCAGATTGGCCAAACTTTCTTGAAAAGTCTCTGTTTTTCATGAAATATACAGTTTTAATGTAGTCTTTTTTGTTTTCTCGCAGTCGAAGTGAAAAGCAGAGTGATTAACACGTGGCTAAAAGCCATTATAACACTCAGACATATTTATCACTTTGTGTCATAATGGCTTATTTTAGCCCCTTGTCAAACAATTTTCTATTACAATGAAGAAACCTTACGCACAATCACATAATTATTTTATTACTAATTGTGCATGACAGAAGGTAAGAGCACAGATAGAAAAATGACACAAACATCATCCGGCAGACGGTGATAGTGCTAAAAGACGATCTCTTCCAGACCAATGTATATTACTACTCGTATCTATATTGATCCATGGCGTCATTACCTACTTTGTTAGTTTCTAACACGCATTAGCTTTTCCCCACTATCCCGAAAAAAACATACCATGTTGGTTTCATCGAAATTAACCGAATGAACCGAAATTGGATTCACATTAGTGCAAGATTATCCACTGATTAAGCGTGAAGGGAATGAAACAAAAAGTCGAACCACACTTACTAACCGAGTCGGCAAGTTCGCAATAAATCTTCTTCATTCTGTACAGTCACAATCTCGCCCAGTCCCTATAGGCAAGTGTTATAATTAAGTTAAACTTGGACACACTGGCTTGGAGACTTGAGTGCATATGGCATCACTGAATCGGTAATTTTTTTTCAATTCCAAACAAGATCAGTTCAAAGTCTGTATCTACTAGCGTATTGATATTCTGTTATCTATTGGAGTTTAATGTGTGTTCAATAAAACGAGCTGATTTCTATAAATTAAACATATCCTATCCTACATACAGTTATAATACAAAACTTAATTTGACTAACTATTAACCATAAAATAAAATAAAGTAATAAAGTGGAGAATGCATTAATATTTAATGATCATGTACAATATAATACAACACAATACAGTATGACAAACGGTAAACTTCACACGGTTCTATCGCTAAGAGGCGGTCAATACCAGCCAACTTATTTCCTATTGAAAATTTAGATGTAGGTAGGTATAATACTCAATGTAATTGCGAAAATAATAATTTCCAATTACATATACCACTGCATGCTAGCATTTTACCACATGCATACTGTATGTGAGCACGGAGCATACGTGTGATTATGTCATTCGGCTAACCGTAAACCTGTGTGTATTGCACCGAATCGTGTCCGCTCACAGATGGTGCTTTAGTACGGCCGGTTAGCGAGAAAAAAAAGCAAAAACATTACTGAGCATCTAATAATGCAGCTTGTACCGCTCTCGCATCTGCTGTTTTTGTGAACTCGAGGAAGTCTGCTAATTAATTTTAGCTACCACCATTGTTAATTGATTCTTCATACTCCGTGAGCGAAAACAAGTCAATTACGAGCGTAAAAATAAGACCACCTTTGTGAGGCTTCCGTGCTCAGTAGTTCAGTAATTCAAAGCAAGGACGTATAGTCTCAAAGTGGTTAGAATACATTGAAGATGGGGAGTATGCTTTAAATAAATTATTTCCTCTCCTTGCTAAGTGGTCAGCGGACGATGAATGAGACATAATAGATGACATATCTCTTTGTGCTCTACTGAATGAACAACTTGCCGTCTTATAATTTTATTTCCATAAGACGCTCTCAGCGCCTTTGAAGATCAAAATGTTTAAGTCTCAATAGTAATTGCCTAGATTTCTTATTTGTCAACGTGGAATTGGTTTGAATTAATTTTGAACGTGTTCTACTATCTCTGATTTTTATATTCCCAAAAAAGGAATAAAATAACAAACTATGAAGTATAACAACAGATAATTAAGTGCCTTAATGTCATGGTTCCTGTGATTTTATCCAATTTGTTTCTTATAACAAAGGCAGTGAAAAACTGCTTACTCTTGATGACTTTGAGGGAACGCGAACGTCATCGACAGAAGTGATTTATGAACTAAAATTCTTGAGGCGACCGGCTGAGGACACGTTTCTTTCAATTTTTTGCGTTGAACGCGGCAACTTTGTGAGCATTTAACGCTGATTAAACTGTAAAATTACAGACGCAACGGCCTTTATGACAGATGCAGCTCAGAATAATAACATTACACACACGTACCGATGCCTTAGGTAGCACTGTCATGCGGCCGGCCTTTGTAGGAAAAGAAATCCACTTACAACACAAAGAACACAAAGGAGATCTTTGGCAAATTGTAAAATATACACCTAATTATTTGCATTGAAGTGTGACGAAGCGTTAAGGATTTCTATCCCATAGACGTATTGAAGGCGGTCCTTGAGGCTTATGAAAACATGATACAATACGAGAGGTCGGCCATCGGTCTTTATTATGATAGGTGTAGTTAATACTTTGTGCCGCTTTATATTATTTTTGGATTCCTCCACTTGGTAAACTAGACACATACTCGGTAAAAAAGTGGTTGCAAGTCTGTGAATAATTAGCCATATAATTTACGAATTAAATAAAAAAAATCTTCGTTTTGAGAACGTATGCTCAATGTTGTTCGATATAAAACTACAGTGATTTCGACAAAAAACATAACTACATATACTGTTCAAAACTCCTAAATTAATCAATAACTAGAAGCCTCTTGTTGCACCTTTGCTTTTGGGGGCGTTTCTTAAGTCAAAAGATAAAGGAGCCGAGCTTATTAACAAAATTACAGCACCTATTTTAGCCAAGTAGTTAATGTTATAACATATCGAAGATGTGAGTTATCGAGATTTTTTCACGCTTTTTTCAATGGAATTTTATAAGTTTCTTTATGAATGGCCTCCCCGCCCAGTTCGCGCGGAGGGTCGATTGTTTTGTCAGCGCAACACCTGGATGCAAACAAATGCGGCGCGCGCGCAGCAACCGTTGCTAAAGCAAAATGGCGATGGCGTGCGAGAACTGCGCTTGGTTTATAGAAATTTTAATTTCACGCTTACAATTCAACTGTAAATTTATAAACAGATGTAAAATCGATTGTTTGAAATTGTGGTGATTTAGGCTTTGTAGCGTTTTCATTTTTAAACAGACTTGAGATGAGATGTGGATAAAACTCAAAATAACCTGATTTAAACTATAAGCTGCTTACTAGATACGTATATATTTATGAGTGTTAGGCATCAGGTTTTGATCAGCATTTATGCCAGTATACCTATAATACTTCTGTTAAATGATAACAAATGGATGCACGTAACGTTTACAGTCTGAAATAAATATGAACAAAAGATCACAGATTATAATATCACGGTGCTAAATCCGGTGCTAAGGATTAAATTTAACTACGGTGTGAAAATATATAGTTTGTACTATACAATACTAAGGTAAAGGGATGAAAGGAGCGTTTTCTACTCGCCATAAACAATAACTATACTTCAACCCTTACGAAGAAAGTGAAATTATGAATCACCATTGTGCAAGGAGTTCCGTAATTAAATCGTATGCCACATGCTTTTGGTTCCAAAGGTTTGAGATAAGTGGAGTTTTAAAAAAGTAAAGCAGCTTGTAAAGTTTGCACGTACTTTATCTTTTTTTTATTATACCCTACTAAGCTTTCTGTCAAGCATACTTAAGTAACATTTAAATATTAAAAAGCTGTTCGATCAAATCTTTCTAAAGACTTAAAAGTTTATTCCACTTAACCTTTTTATCTTCATTAGTGAAATAAAATTACCAATTGTAATCTCTAAGTAGGATTACCTATCGGGGTAATTTAATTTTAGAGGCGAAACAATGTAAGTAGGTATACACATAAAATTTGCATTTTTATGTGAGTTTCTACTATAAATCGTGCACCCAATTAATTTGGTGTCATTTATACATACGTTATCACAACTTAATTTCTGGGTTCTTGTCTACAGCTCGTTTCTGGAGGTCTCGATACATTAATCACCTCGTTTTAAATGGCAGCGGCGTTAGATCCAATTTAGGCTTAAATCGATCTCATTTTGATCATTATAAATTATATGTATTCGTTACTTGATGAGAACAAGTTTGTGATTACATGATATTTACGTCAAATTAATACATACTTTAACAATGTCTACCTTATCTACTTGTAGACTAATCAATACGTGATTTTCATAATACGAAATAACTTGAAGTTTTGAAACACATACTTCAATAATAATGATAAAAAGTGTGTATTAAATATGCCTGTATTGTGCATTAAGCTAAATGTAAACAAAAATACCACTTTGACTTGGGAAATTAGGCCAATCAATGTCATCTTTTGTTACTATGGTACAATATCACTGGCACAATGACCACAAGTTTTTTTTTGCGGACGAAATTGCAAGCACCTTCTTGTATATTATAAACATGAAAGTGTGTGAAGATGTCTGGATATTTCAATATATGTTATTCAATACTTTACTACCTGTCGAAACGAATTTGATAAAACTTGGCAGAAGGAGGGTTCAGATCTTGGATTAAAACAAACGATATGAAATTGTTAAATTCCGGTAAGTTGGCAAAATTGCGAGTAAAAGCTAGTGTGTTTCTCTAAAACGACCCTTGTTGTAGTTGTACGTGGTCAGCTGCAGAGAAACGCCACCCCCCATGTATGTTTGTATGGCAGAGGGATCGGTTTACTATAGCCGAGTTTACATCGTTTTAGCAAACCTGACGGTTACGCGGCCAGAATAAATTAACAGCCTAAACCAGTTCACAAAAACACCTGTAAATATTGTGAGTATTACTGTTCCCAGTAAACTTCTAACACATAACGAGAGAAGACTTGGAAGTATTTATAAAATTACCATCAGACATCACTTAAGGTCGGTCCGTCTGATTTACTAACTATTTATTATAATCGGTCTGATTTACATAATTTTCTTATTAGAAATGAGGTAAATTATTGCCGCTGCTCTGTTTTAGCGGCATCGTAAATTGTGTACCGTCCAGCTAGTTGGACGATACGTTTTTAATTAAATCTTGCTTCGTTAGTTTCCTTGGACTGTTTTCGGAAATCTGATGGTTCCATTGGTTGTTTTAATTTTAAATAAATAAATAAATAAATAAATAAATATTACAGGACAATTTTTACACAAATCGAACTAGTCCCATGGTAAGCTCAATAAGGCTTGTGTTATGGGTACTAGACGACGATATATTTAATAGATATATTACTTATATACATAGAAAACACCCAAGACTCAGGAACAAATATTCATTCTCATCACACAAATATTTGCCCTTACCGGGATTTGAACCCAGGACCTCAGCTTCGCAGGCAACGTTACTCCCACTGAGCCAAACCGGCCATTTTAGTAACGTGATAAATAAAATGATACGTGGATTACGTAAGGGTAAATGTCAGAATTTTCTCATGTTTACGATTGTGCCATCCTATTTCTCACAATTAAACTCGCCTGAATTTGCGTAAAAAAAAACATGTAGTTTTACGTTAGGTACTACATAATACTTTCAAAAAAGGGTTTGGAAATAGAAGTGGAAGTTTGAATCTTTAATTAAAAAAATAATAATTTCAAACTACGAAGCATTAAGCATTCCATTCGGTATTGTTTCAGTCCAAAATTATTATAAGATTCCACAAAAAAAATATTTATATTTGGCAGTGATTTGATGACAGTTATGCGTACGATTGATGAATAAAAACATCTAATACGATTGTGTATCTTACTTCCTTAATATAAGTTCTAAAATATACATACAGGTAGGTATACGGCCTGCCGAAAAATTGGTCTACCATTAGATCGTTCGTCGTCATAAACTGGCAGAACTATTTCTTGGTCGACAGTACATATTCTCAGGCTACTACTTTATACAATCTAGCGCGCTTTAAAGCCCTCGTACAACCAGAATCAGGAGCTTGGTTGCACGCTCTGCCTTCACCTCAACTAGGCACAACTAGCACGTTCGCTGCATCCCATTTGAGACAAACGTTACGCTGTGCTGGCTCCGCTGCAGAACATGCTGCAAAGATGAAACACGCCAAATATTCTGCATTGGAGTCAGCATACGATTTCGTGCCGGTCGCCGTTGAAACAGCGGGACCCTGGGGTTGCGAAGCTCGCGGGCTTCTTAAAAAACTCGGCCAGCGAATACGAAACAGGGGTGGCGATCCCCGCTCTGGGTCATATCTGGCTCAACAGGGCTCCATACCAATTCAGCGAGGAAACGCTGCTGGCATTATGGGCACCTTTGAGCCGGGTACAATACAGGGTGGGTTAACTTTTGGAGGATTTGTACATTTTAGGATTAATTTATTTAGCTTAGAATACGTTTGTTTTATTTTAGTTTTAGCTGAATTGTACATATTTATTTCTATGCTTTATTGTAATAAAAATTTTTTTGGTATTGTTTATTCATGATTTAGAAATAAAATTGTCACAATGCAGGAATAAATGCTAAACTTTATACAATTGTCTCAGCATATTTAAAAAAAAATTAACTTTAGTCATTGAACGGTCTCAAGCTCGTCTTTGGAACGGTCCCGTTTCTGTCACGTCTTTCGTCGTCGGTGGTTCGTCGCACGTCCTCCAATGTCGCTGTTCAGTACTAATTGAAATGAAATATCTATCAAGTCCAAATTAATACAGTTGGCCAGTCAGTGCGTCGATGAGAAGGAGTTAGAGGCCCCAACAGTCATGTCGAAATCACATTATTAATACAGATACCTACCTACCTTCAGATCATTAAACACAAAACATACCTACGCATCTAAACTACTGTAAAGTTATAAAATCCAGCTGCCTTTCCTAGGGGTCACGAATCCACGAAAAATTTTAACAGCGCGATCTACGAATTATTTTAATCGCAAGAATTTATTAAACATTGATACATAGCATCTCTCGGTCAGAACATCTTTGTGTGTGCGCGCATGATGACAAAACCGCAGAAGGGATTTTAACAATTTTCAACACAGATGTTTTAACACATGCAAGGATGGTTATACAATGCTTTTTACCTTACTGCGTTAAAACTAAACAAAAAATTACACCTTTTTTCTCCGCCGCGAACCAAGTAGTGGCACCCATCTAATGTAATGTATTTGTACGAATTAATAATCCTTCAACACGAGTAATATTCACTCGAAACCAACTCGTCAGCGAAGTGGAATCGATTCGTCCGTTCTAAACCGATTCGCTCACTCGTCGAGTGGAAACACGTCCCAGGCGCCCAACGGTATAAGTTACCTAAATTGATTTCGTTTCACAACAGGAGCTGATTTCCCTAACAACTATTAACTTGACTTCATTTTAATCAACTATGACATGACAAGGTTATTCTGTTATTATAACTATCCTTAGTAATATGACTGATGTTCAACTGATTGACTTGAATGTATTTGTGTTCTCATGATAACTACTGAAATAAGTTATAATCCTCGCTCATATCAAAATGCAAAAATGGATTTATTGGTTTTTAGTTTTGCCCACAAGCAAAGGAGCAACGAAAGGATGTAGGACGACATAGGACTTACGACGATGTGGGTACCTATGCACAATCTTAACATATTATTTTGATCGGAAAGTAAACGTTTATACTTCCTATCTTAGGGCGTGGCTGATGCCGCGGAAATAGCGAGACCACAAATACTAAAGAATCTCGTAAATTACTGACACCAATGAGCCCCAGTTTCATCTTAATTATGACAATCTTCGGAAGTTGTAATTGCTTATCGGGACCATTATGGCCAAATTGATTTCGAAACATCAAATTGATTGGTTATTGATTTCAATTATAAGTTTTGAAATGAACCTTGACATTTATATGATACTTTTCTTCGATGATTTATATTCACTTGAATGAAGTGGATCCTAATTACTTCCAGAATCAAAATAGAGTCCTTTATCGGTATTTGAATCATTAGGTTTTAGTATTTTTTTTTTAGTTTGAGTACATAAGTGTTTCTCGGGTTAAATTGAGATAGTATCTAAACAATTTTATATGGATAATAGAGTATTTACCTGTAGTTTCGCCCGCAATACCAGAAATTATACGGGTATGTTTCAATGTTTGTCCTGATATCTGTGCGCCAAGTTTGATCTAATGTTGTTCGACGATTAACTTACTTGTTAAAAAAAAATAGTATTAGATTAATTATAATTGGCTTCCCATACGTGGTCGCAGGTATCTTAGAATGCTTTGTTTCCTATTCTCTATCCTTTTCTGCTCCTGGATATCTCAAAAGCAAATTCGTTTTTCAAACTCCTCGTTCAGGCTGTGAGCTGCGTTCCTCCCGAATTCTCAAACTTTCCATTTATTCGCACCATACCTGTTTCATGTCAAATTCTTTCACCGTTTAGGCAAACCGTCTGTGGAATTCGCACCCTCTTTCTATCAGACAAACCCTAAGCAAGGTAATTTTCAAGCGGATGCTACCTAAGCATCTACTGTAACAAGAACTCTAGTAACATCCGTCTTCCATGCAGTAGCTGGTGTATGTTTGTATTATTGTATCATATTTATATATATAAAAAATATACGTATATAAATTACGAAGGTATTAAAATCCATACTAATTATAAACGAGAAAGTGTGTCTGTCTTTCAGTCTGTCTGTCTGTCTGTCTGTCTGTTACCTCTTCACGATTAAACCGCTAAACCGATTTAAATGAAATTTGGTATGGAGATAGTTTGAGTCCCGGGGAAGGACATAGGCTACATTTTATCCCGGAAAAATACCCTTATCCGCGATAAACGAATTCAAGGCGGACGAAGTCGCGGGCAGAAGCTAGTAAACAAATAATTAAGATAATGCATACGTACTAAGTAATGATGTATGTGACTAGCTTCTGCCCGCGACTTCGTCCGCCTTAAATTCCTTTATCGTGGATAAAAGTATTTTTTCGGGATAAAAAGTAGCCTATGTAGTAGTAGCCCCGGGACTCAAATCATATCCGTGTCAAATTTCATCTAAATCGGTTCAGCGGTTTAACCGTGAAGAGGTAACAGACAGACACATTTTCGCATTTATAATATTAGTATGAAATGTATGGATTTGCTTGGGTGTCCTAACGCCCTCAGTATTCTTCCCACTGCACCAATTTTATGCTTCTCTGTGTGGTCCTATGATAGACTAGAAAGAAAATTTCATTTGGCATTAAGTAATTTTTCCTTACTTTTTTTTTGTGCAATAAAGTTTAAATAAATAAATTATCACTGCTGCTCAAGTAAGATTGAACAACAACCCGTTTTTAAAGAATTGATGACATAATACCTATCTAAAATACTATTTTACTTGTAAATTTGCTATCTCGTAGCATAATTAAAATTCTTCAGTAATATGCTTACGAAAGGCACCTGTGTCAACCACGATACCAATCTGTGGCACAAACATGAACCTGCAGAAATACCGCCAAGTAACATGAAGACTAGCACGACCTGACCTCAGGCGGGTAACAACGGCCCAAATATAGAACTAGGTACGCCCCATCACGTAATAACAGTACCTAGCATGTGTTAGGCTAGCACTACACATTGGTGCGCGTCGAGGCGATGCCGTGATTCATTGATGTTATTCTGAAAATGTTGCAATACGCAACGTATTTAAAAACGGCAATGTATCTCGTCTTTGTGTCGACTCGTGCCAATGTGTAGCGCCAATATAAAATTATATATACAAATTCCTGGAGGAATTTAGTGGAGATGTATTTTTGTTTCAATACAAAGTTAATCCTTTGGCTTTGGCCGCTGGCAATGGTAATTTGCTCATCCTAAGGGCACTGTTAATTTCGGAATAAAGCTTATGTTGCTCTCCGGCCTATTCTCGTGTTTCTGTCTCTTTCAAAATCACAATGATTGTCGTTTGTTACTATAATTTCGATAATTGACACTCTTTTGCAATGGTAAGGTGCTAACTATTGGGAGATCCCTGGGACAACTAGATACTTTAAGTATCATTCATTAGCGTAAAAAGACACACAACTGAATATCTACATTAGATATTACAAATTTGTAAAATGAGACGTCTGTACTGTAATATGTAAAAATTAAATGTCTGTATATTCATACTAATATTATAAATGCAAAAGTGTGTCTGTCTGTTTCCTCTTCATGCTTAGACCGCTGAACCGATTGGAATGAAACTTGCTATGGAAATAGTTTGAGTCCGGGAAGGACATATGCTACTTCTTAGCCCGGAAAAATACCCTTATTCGCGATAAACGAATTTAAGGTGGGCGAAGTCGCGGGCAGGAGCTAGTTGAAGATATTTAAATAAAAAAAATAAGACCTTTTGAAGGTCACTTAATTGTTTTCAATTAAGTGACCTCACATAGTACTATTTTTTTTCAAACATACAAATATATAATAATACTAATACATTTCAAATAAAAAAATAACATTAGCCATCCAAAGAGGAAACGCCGCCAGCCTTCTGGGTACAATATTCGGCGAAGGTGACGTGGAGGGCATCTTAAATCTTTAGATAGTCAATTTATAGTTTTTAACTTAGATTTAGATTCTTTCCTTTGTATTAATAGACATAAATATTATTTTATTGTCGTCAATCTACAAATATGTAACAGACTATACGAAAAGAAATTACTTAAGTATTATAATTTATGTGAATTAAAATTTTGGCTTCGTTTTTTTTTTGTGCATATTAAGTACCTAATTAGTTGGTTTGTCTATCTTCTTTAATGTATACTTTTTTCTTTCTTTAATTTCCTTAAAGGTTAACTGGAAGAGATTCCCTCACAGGGATAAGTTCGCCTTTGTACATATTTGTTTTGTAAATACAATTTTTTTTTATTAATTTATGTGCAATATAGTGATTACATACATACATACATAATTTCTTTATCCTCCATTAACGAATTTGCAACGACGAAGATTTTATTTTTGACTAGACTTGTAGTCCGAAATAAAATGTCACAAAATATTAAGTCTATTTTTATTTACCCGTATATTTGTCCACCAATCTAAAATAAGGTATTGGTCGTAAAACCAATCCAGTGCAAGGATTCTAAACCAGTCACGTAAGAGAAGTGCTCAGCCACACGAGAAACCACGATACAGCCTTATAAATATTTACCGGATTTTTCTGCTCTTATCCATAACAATGTCCGGTGCCGGCCGTATTCTATCTTTTTACAGTACGATGCACCTCAATCGTCACCATATCCAACCCTCGATCCTATCAATATTATGATCTAGTAGTTGCCCATAAGATTGTTTTCGGAGGCGAAAAAGTCATAACCCTCTTTTTTGCTTCAGCGTAGTTGGATAAAAAAGTCCTCCTTAGATATTATATTTGCCGGATATTTCTGCGCTTATCCATATCAAATGTCCGTTCTATCTTTTTACAGTTCATTGCACTTACATCGCCACCATAACCTACTCGTCCCAATTGAGTAAGTAGGGTTATGTCAAGCGTATACTTCTATTAGGTACTACTAACATATGTATATTTTTCGTACATTTTATGTAAACAAACGAGTTTACGCGTTATTAAGTAACAAACATCCACATGTATTTTCTTGAAATACAAAGATTCAAATAATGAAAAAATTTCAAGACTGACCGGATTTTGATTTGGATGAAATTTATTCATTATTTGAATCTTTGTTTTACCAGAATATAGATTCTTAGTGATGAAATTCACTCTAAAAATCACGAAGATCGTGGTGGTAAAACATCAACATTTACGTAAAAAATCAATGTATCCACATGTATTGTCTAAACATCGGAAGATCGTAATATCCAACTTACGCATTAGAAAGATGTGTGTGTTGCTCCATTGCTGCGTGAGAGAAGGAGAAACCGTACAATTTTCCTCTCACTGCTTCATGTTCAGAGTTAAAAAAATCAGAAAATTAAATGTTCTCATCTGACCTATTTCACCACGACCAGACTAAAAATAGCACCGCTAAGAAACATGCTAAACTCGCCAACTCTCAACGTAATGAATGACTTACATAAAAAATAAAAGGTAGTACTTACTAGGCCCTATTTCTTTATCGCAGCCATTTTTTAAACTCACACGTAATGTGTATGAGATAACTGCATAGAATTAATCGGAAACAACAAGTTAGTTCGATAACCTCTCCACCATTACATCTCGCAGCGATCATCGGCAACCCTTTCATCTCTACGAGCCAGTCGAGTCATTACAGTCAATATCATAGTGTAAAAATAACAGATACCAACATCACTTGTACATTTAGGTTTTATGCCTATATCCTCTAAGAGGACAACATTAGTATTCGGTGGCATTCCTCCGAATACTAATGCTTAAAGAAATTTACTCGTAATTTGAGTTTCTTTAAAGCTTACGAAACGAGAGTACTTAGAGATATCGTATAAATTACTATGATAACTTTACCCTTCTCAATAATGTTAACCGAAAACTGAATAAAATACGAAATTACTCGTATACGCCCTTAGGGACAGAGGACAGGACGGACACCTTTTGTTTCTCAGGTCTTTTATGATCCAAATAACAAAATGATAACGAAATGATAATGATACTATTTTAATCGACGTCAGACGGTGTCGAGCTGAACCTTCGCGATTTATTAACTGTAAGTATTGTCACTAAATTGGCTAAAAACAGTACAAATGAATTTTGAAGGCCAAGCCTCGCTTCGCTTTTATACAACGACATTTAGTACACGTAGGTAGTATTTATAAAACAAGGATTACTAATTGTGATATAGATACAAATCAAAGCGCAAAGAAAAATCCGATTGCTTTCGCACGTGGTCAGAACTGGAAACGAACCTTTCAAAATAAAAATACGTACAGGGGTCAAAACGGATCGATAAATACGATGCCTACGTCACAGTGCTCGCTAGTGAAAGGGTAACACACCTGATGCGTAATTAGGAAGTACCGGGTTTGAGTCCTGGTGTGAACGCGTGCGAGAGCAATCGTATTCTTCTTTGCGCTTAGATTTGTATCTTTATCACAATAGATAATAATGTGGTGTTAATTTTCCCGCATTAAAAACACAGAACCCCAATAAAGTTGCGGTTCACATAAAGAGAAGAAAGAGATTACCACTGTGTTGCAGAAACTTATTTTGTCATAATTCATCATTTGCTATAATGCATTTTTTTCTGAACATGTCAACTTTTCAGGGTTGTTATAAAACAAGCCTAACCTAATTAATGTATTTTACAGGATGATTCCAAAGTCCTGAGAATTGTACAGTATCAGAAAAGAATACATTTATGCCAAATGACGAATTATGACAAACAAAATTATAACAGATGAGGGTAACCCATGAAACGATATAGGTACTTTTAAGATTGTTAACCGTTAAGGTTTGGTTAACTTGATTATTCTCGATTAATCTTTGGCCCCCACTCATCCCACAAGCACGATCTCGCGCACGCGAGTCTCCAAAATTTGTTCCGGCGACGAACATTGTTAGTGTAGGCAGATAATTCCTACAATAAAATCAAAACTCGTCGAATTCCGAACTAACAAATAAAACGCTTATAGACGATTCTTTGCGTTTATTAATTCATATTATACGGCCTTTTAGACCTCTTGACGTGGTGACAAAAGGGAGGTCTCTGAACGACCACAAAAGTCAATGGATCGGAGCGAGCAGAATATAATAAATTACTATGGCTATCCTCAAAGATGCGTACGTACGTATACGTGAGGGTTTTTGTTCCTTTTTCTCTCGGCCGCGTTTATTTGTGTACTGGGACAATTTATCTTGCGATACGAGCGGAGTATGAATGAGTGAGCTTACAGTTATCGAATGTATGGAATTGTCACTGCCAGAGCGGGAAAGAAAGGCCTTTTAAATATTTTTTTGCGCAACAGTCTCGAAATTAATAGCCTCGTCTAACTCGTCTTATTTGAAATGAAACATGCATTTTAACTTTAAAGTCAGACGCAATGAATACGTTTAAAAGTATACTTAAGTATATGAATATACTAGTTTATAATAAACTAAGTATGACTACTGAAATACCTATATTAATTTAACTATTAGTTAAGAATTTAAAGCTAAAATCATTTGATACCATCATTATATGTGCAGTATCTACTAGTAACCAATATCAGCTAACAAGCATTTTTTGACAAGTCCAAAAATGTTAGATAAAATATATACCTTGTTATAATATTATTTTTTAAATATTAATTTTCTAAATGCATGTGCTGCCTCATAACATTCAAATTGAATAATATTCATGTCTCTAAAACAAAAATTAGTTATATATTTCACAAATTGAAATCCCAATTGAAAGAACTGAGGATTTTTTAACATTTTCTTCAATCTCCTTTCCAACTCATTATCGTCTAAAACAAACGTTTGTTTATTTTCTTGAAAAATCTGCAAAAGCTGCTTTCCACGAAGTATTTGTACAGAGCGTTGGTTAATTGGTTTCTCTTACGTCGGCAGAGAGATGAATCGTGGAAAAGCATCGCCGTCAAAGATCTGTCGGATCCCGCAATGAATCCAAATTCATCTAAATTATGTCTGTCACGTATTAAGCGTTCAATATGGGCGGAAAGTGCCTTCTTTCATATTCTGTATCTCTTTTGTCTTTCGTGTACTCTTAGTAATTCAACGTCAAGAGCGTATTTGTCATAGACATCGCGTGTAGGCACTCACAAGACATCCAAGCAGGTCTTTGTATTTGTTTGAGTTCCATTTCCTTATTCAAAATTATGCGGCACATATTTCAAAATGGAATACTGAATACGTTTCTGGGGCGCTCTTTCGTTGCTATATGGAAATGAAAATAATATCTTTAAGCCATTTGCATTTTGGACAATAACATCCGTCCATTTGTGACATTCAAATTAGAATTAGGTTTAAGTGCGCTTGTTTTATTAAAAGCTCTTTGTTATGGGATGTAGTTTTTATACATGTACCTGAAACGGCTGAGGTTTAAAACTAGTTTTCACTATGAACACATATCCAGTGAAATGATGTATATGTACATCATTTCACTGTGTGATTACACATTCAACTTTCATAATGATAGTTTTGACATGTGTGTTTACTTAATAGCAAGTTATTTTCCTTATCATATAACATTAGGTACGAAATGCCCATGTGTAAAGCAGATCAAGTTGTGCGAAGTCAGAACTAACAATACGGCGAACAAATATTATGAATCAAGTTAAATTGTAATAAACGGAATATTTTATTTTTTTTATGATAGGATCATTGTCTTTAGTGGCATTTATTGTTAAATATTAGTTTTAACTGGTATCTCAAAATTAAATTTTAGTGATCGAATTTAACGAATACATAAGATATTAAGGTAATGCAATAATATTATTAGATATAACGCCTACAAATATATGTTTCACAAAAAAACCTATAAAAATATTCGTTTACAAAAAAAAACTGACCCACAATATCGTTCGAAAATACAAAAGATGCCGTTCTTTATTTGGATTAAGATTTTTCTTGTTATTTTTAATTTGCTGAGCAAATCCTACATCGCACTATTCAGAAATGACTGTCCCCTATGGAAAGTTCCCCATTTCAATTGTATAAATATACTAACATTACATTAGCGGTTACTCACGTCCTCGTAATGGATCAAAACAATGACGCAGTATTCGTCGCATCTTAGTCATAATCATAAGCGACTAGTGGAGACCGATAAGCAAGATATATCAAAATTCACTACAAAGTTATTTTTGCCTAATTTCTTCAGGCGCTATTAGAAGGTAACAGCTTATAATTCCAATCAAATGTACATTGACATACATAATCACCAATTAGTAAATAAGAGACCATGACGTAAGTGTACCTTTAACACAATGTTGAAAACATGTCTCGAGATCCATTTACTTCGCTTGTAATCTCGCTGTGACCCTAATTATTCACATAGTTTATCAGAAAGAGGCAGTTCACAGGTCTCGTAGCACCGTTAACACATAACTTACACACTGAAAGCAATAAAACTGACCTATTTATTGCCCACATACCATCTGATAAGTTTGAGGGTCATTAACACTCTGTTTGATAAAAAAGTACTTTTATTTTGTGGTCGCATGATTTGTGTAGTTGTTTTCGATCTAACCTAATCAGAATAATGATTAGGTACTGTTCAACGTCGTTTATATATATATATATATATATATATATATATGTGACCGCTTTTATTTACTTTGTAAACATGTTTAAAGCATTAAGCTATTCGCTATCCACACATCCAATGTAGGCTAACAGGATGTTACCAAGCTTCATGTCATAATAACTGTCAATAATTTATATATTCTTCTTTCAGACTAGTTCTAAAAAAGAAAATAAAGTCAAACTCGAGCTAAGGCTCCTTTTTTGTTTAATATAACATAAACACATTACATGTCAAAAAAACCAGCCAAGTTCGAGACTGACTCGCGCACCAAGGGTTCCGTACAAATTTTCACTTAACCTTTTCTAATTGGCCGGCTAAGTTAAGCTTGAACCTGTTATCTATAGATGTGTATACGAATTAGGTGAAAACTTAAAGGAATTGGGTGGTTCAAAAATGATTTGGATAAGGAAAGGTGGGGGGGTATTTTTTCGACACTTTCTTCATAAAAAATATTGCTTGAAAGTGTGCAAATTAAGTTCTTTTATATGATACCCTATTTGACCATGCCGTGTTTGAATGAATGATAGTTTTGATACATTTCTTTTTCACAATACTTGTGGGTTAGCTATGTTTCTAACTATTTCTAAGTCTCTTCAAATGCATAAGCAGTTAACAATCGCACAGACAGAGTTACACCATAAGCGTTTCGTTTTCCCCTTTTCGTTACGGAACCCTAAAAACGAACTTGTAATGACGTTATTTTATTCTATGTTCACTCTTAAACCAAGTTTTTCAACCATTTCTTTTTCGAACTTAAAGTTACCTCCCTAAATATGCTTGTCCAATAAAAAAATCTGATACACATATTGTTATGAATGACAATTTTTATGCTAAGCATGACACTGTTCCACAGAAATTACGCACGAACATAAATCAAAATTTCCCACCGATAAGAACTTACCGGATTCAAGCATTCTAGGTGGCATTCGTTTGACATCATAATAAAATGATAAATGGTGTATCTGATTGTTCCTCATTACCATAACATGACAAGTCCATTAAGGCTGGACACATGTAACACCGCGGGCAAACTCGGTGAAAACGTTTTGTTTTTTATTTTAGCATTTAATATTGATAATGTATTTAATATAACAGCAGTTTCTGGTAGCTTCCTATTTGCAGTATATCTTGATATAAGCCGAAAAGTTAACACACTCGCATTTTAGGAACTAGATGTGTGTTTGATTATCAAACTTTCATACTCTTTTTAGTAAAAGTGCGGATTATGTATGTTTAACGAGGATGGAGAGTATTGCGATAACCAAAAATAAGAAAGGATTGGAGGTAGTGAAGATTAAGTTGATAAAACATCTACCAGGATCTGAAGACTTTGGTCAAGGACCAAACGCATTGGCGTCTACGTCAACGATGGTCTTAAATGTATAATAATAAGTTCAACATTGCTGTTTTTATATGACAGTCATACATACAGACAAAGATACAGATGATAACTGATAACAGACGCAATATTATGCAGTTTGTTTCACTTTTTCATGTCCTCTAGTTACTGTTTATTTGGAGTCGGATCTCTTTACACGATTGCCGCGTACTGATTGCAGTTAACCAATGTAAACGGTACTGTTTTAACCCCATAAATAAGGTGTAATGTTCGTCTCTGAAGTTAGAGCCACGGAAATAGTTTTTGGGATCCAAAAGGTATCGACAGGTGTAGCCCTAGCTATTGATGCACTTCAGGCTAACTTGAGCGATGCAACTTTATATGACGCGAATTGTAACCATCATGCCTGTAATTACACCAACTCTCTCTTAAACCAGATCGCAACAAAGTACTAAAGTAATGAATTGTTAGTTTGCGGCGAAAAATAAGTAACGCGTTCACGCCTTGGTTACCTACTGATCAGGTTCTGCCGATCATGATATATTTAGATTATTAAAGACAATAATCAAGAGAAAAAGTGAAATCTTTCGAATAATTATACCTTAACGTGCTGTTTCGCTCAATTTTCTGGATCCACGTAATACCAGCGTCAAATTACTCTTGGTGGTTTGATATTATGCTGAGTAGACTCCTTTTTCGCACAACGCCTTTTTTTTTCCTTTCTTATATGTCATGTATACCTATTCTCGCTGAGAAATAACTTATCTTTCTTTCTTTCTAAGTTTATATAAACTTTAGACATTTGTAGATGACAAGAACAACTTTTAAAAATATATTCTTAAAGGTTTATGAAGTAAACATAGTTTACATTAGTGTAAAATAACATGACTCTTGACAATAGGAATGTACAACTTTTTTTTGTATGTAATAGAACGACCAATAATAGAAATATTGGTAAAAAAACTATTTCAGTCTCATAAAAACTCCCCGAGACAGTACAACAATGTTAAAATCGCATTTTTAGACTTTCCCAATAATTTCTTCATACTAAAGCCTGTGTACGAACTTATGACGATACAGGTTACTATACCACTACCTAGTATGCGGAAATTAATAACTTTGTTCTGCAACTAAGTTAAAACTTGCCTTTATCGAAACGATATTCTTTAAAAATGGATTTTCCCAGCCAACTTTAAAAGCGCATAAAACAAGCAACACGTAAAGTATCGAACTCAAAATCTTAATGTAGTTCCATTTTTGCTTATTTTATGAGGATCTTATTTTTTTTATCAAGCAATATCCCTATTCTTGGGCTCGCCTCCGTGCAGACAGAGACAGATTTATATTAAACATAATATTCTAGAACAACTCTCTCTTTTGTTTATATCAAAGTCAATGTCGAAGATACTGCCGAAATTATTGAATTCTATCCATTTTTAACTGTACCAAAATATTTCAAAAAGAGCAGAAATATTAACAACCAGTGTACGACACCTTCAGGCCTTCAGAGCAGATGGAGTGAAGGTCGTACGAGCTGGATGCATAGATGAGGGTCATGCTCAGTAGGGGAAACGTGAAGAAGGCCGTGTCCATCGTTGACGAAAGTAGGCTGATGATGATTTATTTTTTTACATCTCCGTGTGTGACAGTCAGTCAATTTCTATGACGATCGAGACCGAGAAATTGAAGCGTAATATAGTAGTGTGTATTTAATACGCATAAGTTACTTACAGATCTACTGTTTTTGTAACTGGTGTGCATTTTCACATCGCTTATATTAAGTTCAGTAGCCGTAATTGTTGAGTCATTGCGGGTAAATTTGTTATACGTGTTTCGACGAATTTCGATTTGGAGATAAGCTTTTATAACTAAGGGTCCCTTATTAAGTTACCTTCTTAGACGTCAGGTCATAAAATCGAGTTTTTAGGGTTATTATAACCATTTCGTTTAATGAAATCTCGGCGTCATCATTTGTTTTTCCGTTACAGGCAGTTAATTGAAGAACTTTATGAGGTGCGCTGATTACTTCGATTTAATGCGGCTTTGCAAACTGAGAACAAGAAGAATTTAAGTGTTTTATTTTATATTGCGGTTATTTATAATTATAATATTCAATAAATCAATCAAAATATTCTTTATTCAAGTAGGCCTAGTTACAAGCACTTTCAAAATGTCAGTTACATGAGAGTGAATGTTTGCTGGGAGACATACAATATGATCCAATATTTGCTGCAATTAATTTTATTTATTACTTGCACAAAAACAGGATTGCGTCATTGTGTGTTTTCTCTTTATCAGCTATCTTTAACCTCATTAGTAATGCGAAAATGTGATTATTAGTTTATTTCATCGATAATTTCTCTCTTCACGGAGCCTCGTTGCGACCACTCGAAGTGATAATTAATGATAATGAAATAACTACTAAACTTTCTTCAATATAGTAAGCTTATATTGAAAATAAAAACACTGTTTCTTTACACACATTTCTTTGGCGATGAAAATAATTATTTCTGCAAATATAAACTAAATTTTATAGCAAGACGAAACGCTTTTTAATATGAAAATGATCACATTATTTTACTTACAACCTTTCAAAATCTCCTAAATGCAGCTTTTAAAACTAAAATTCAAAAGATATCACTGAACTGAAACTTTGTTCATTTATCTAACATAGCAAGGCGATAAAACAAATTGACGAAAATTCGAACTTACTTCAACCTTACCGGCTTTGAAAGTCAAAAAAATTCAGAGCATTGTAAACATCGTGTACACAAATGTCTATTGAGACCGTAAAGCCTCGACATATCTACAATTACGGTTAATGTAGCAACTTTGTAGCAAACGTAATTTTAAAAAATATCCTCTTTATAACAGTCATAATCCATGGAGCGCGAATCTCCCGCTCGTATATTAGGCGGCGCGCATCGTAAAGGTCCGCTATGCGAGACCGTATATCTCTGTTACTGAGGAGTTTTTTGCCGTTTGTTTTCACGCAATAACCTCACATTACGCGTTATCTCCGCAGCCGGTTCTCGCACAAGGCAACTTCACTCATTTATTGTATTATAAATTTAGTGGGAGGAGCTATCGAACGCCACCGACCTTCCCACTTCGCGATCGCTGGAACAAGACGGCGATACCGCATACCAGTTTAACGATAAACCACGCGAACGAGTGAGATGGAACCTATTATTTTTTAAAGTTCACTAGGATAGAAAAATAGGGGCCGATTGCCGGCTTCCCTTCATTAATAAGCTATTAGATTACGCGATGTCGCACCAACCGATTGGTAGCCATAGGGAATCCCAATAAGCGTTGCCCCCACTTCCACTTGGATGGCTGTTCGAGATTCAAAAGAAGCCCCGCTTTGAGCGCATGAAACAAAACGGGCGCTCGAAAAAGACCCCGCTCTAATTCTCTTTACGATCTCCGATTTCAATTGCTCCTTCAGAATTTGAATATAGGGAGGGACAAAGTTTTGTCACGTAGGGTCGCGTATAGAAAGACCGAATACATACAATGCGGGCTCGGGGCTCATAGGTACCCCATTAACGAGAGTGCCCAAGAGGCGAGGACGATATCACATCTAACGATCAAATTGACAATAAGTAAAAAAAAATGGCTCAGCTATACAAGGCAGCTAGTTTTATGAGTTCTGTTATTAAACATGTTAAATAAGTTTCTGTTGCGTCCGTTTTTTACTGATCCCATTCAGTCTCTTAAGATCTATGGACCGATCTTAAACCCTTTAGCAGTTAAGCACACATATAAAATAGCTACAATTTTTTTTTGTGATCAGTGTGCATGTGTGTTTTTCGGTTATTTGTGTCCCCGTTGCTGGTACTTTTTGATAGCGATCGTTTTTTGTTCGCCCATTATTACAGTGCATTGTGCGAAGGTTTAGCTCGGATAAGATCTTTGATATGTCACCAAAGTCCCTACCGTATTTTTTATTGATCAAAAGGAGTAACCTTTTTAGTAGATCAAAAAAGGTTGTGAGAAAAATATCCCAAGCTATAAATAGTAGACGTCGGTAATATTTACAGACTATTTATTCACTATCTTATTATTATATTCAAATAACACCTACTTAGTGGGTTTTGCTTATTAGAGCCAACCGCCAAACTATATGGGTTTAACAAGCGTTAATAACGGTACCTAGTCAGTTTTTCTAACTACCCATCATCTATCAAATGCAAAAATATAATTCACTTCAACATCCAAAACAAGCAATGTTCCGCAAATTGATAATTCAGTGAACAATCATTCGCTCCACATTGCAGAAGTCGAAACGACCATCAATCATTCGAGATAACGCCATAAATCGAACCAGTCACACGAAAACCAAAAAATTGCATATTCAGCATCGAGACAAGATAAATTTGAAGCAAGTAGTGCAGAAACATCGCAAGAACACTGCTGAATCATTTACCTACTGCTTGAAAATATTTCATTGGCTGAATAAAAATGACGCTGATGCTCAAGACAAAAGAGTACAATGTCTCCACTATGATATTTGCCGCAAAAAGTGAGCAGGAAAATAATAAAAGGACTTGCGTTTTGTGATCGTATTTCTGAGATTTCTTACTTGAAATGTATCTATCAAAAGTCGCTGAGTTGTCAGAACAATGGTCTGCTAGAAAACATCTACTTGTTCGGTTTTATTCGTGGGACTCGCCATTTGTCGCTGGCCTGTAACGATAACAATCTCATAAGTCGTATTCAATGTCACATTTCATCAATAGTGCCTCCTTATCTGAGTCGTGGAGACTTCATGTTACATAATGCTCCCGTCTGTTCAATGCGACTGCCACGTCTACCATCGGGCTTAGTATTGAAATAAGCCAATGCATAAAAATAATAACGCTAAAAACATACAACATCCTGCAATTACCGCACGCAAATATAGTACAGAATAGAAAAATAAGCGGAAAATTCTCTTGTCAGAATTCACAGACTAAAACAGAAGTTTAAATAAAATGGCCGTGCATAAACTGAGTTTTCCGATTAAAAGTAAAAGAGCTTTTCATTCCAGTCTTAGAACGAAGCTCTTATACATTTCCTATTTTCCGTTAGACTTAAAGCAAACGCAAACACTATTTTTCCTATTAGATATCCACTTTTGTTGCTCCTCTGGGAAAAATGTGTAATTCGATGTAATTTCCTTTAGAGAAAAGCTTCTGCTGAGACCCTGCAAGCTCTCAAGAGCCCACGACCATTTTGTATCCGATTACACGTCCGCGAGGACCGGAGTAACTGGTCGCTTGTTTGTCGTGCGGTTTGTTTACACACTCAGCCTGCGTTATCCCTCTTTCACTGATTCGGGACTATCTTCAATCACGCAAGTACTTGAGAAACGTTTGCTGGGAAAACATACTCGACTAGCATTTACCCGCGGGTTTGCACATGTTACCGGGTATTAAGTATTCTATGTGTTAATTAACAACCTGATCCATCTACTTATGTGGCAAGTTTCATTAGAATCTGTTCAATAGTTTACGTGTTATTTAGCCATATACATCCAAATATCCAACCCTTTAAAAAATCGAAATATTATCACAAACTTTCACATCTTAACTTTTATAAAGTTGTACAAATGAAATGTCTATACATTGAAGATATTTTCAAAAATTAAGTGATATAGACTATTTGAAGGTCACTGAATCGAATTGAATTTTTTGGATGTTTGTATGTTTGTATATGTCGTTGTGGCTTCGTGACGCTAAACCGGCTAAACGGATTTCTACTATTTTTGGTACATGGATAGATGGGTATCGGGGGGCACGGCAGTGCCCCCGCCAAGTCGAGGAGTCCAATCCACAGATGGTTATAGGATACTTTTTACCCAATTACGCTGAAGAAAAAAAGAGGGGTTATGACGTTTCCTCCCCCGCAAATGAAGTTTCGGGTGCCTTCTAGTTACATATAAAAATGACCAATAAAATAAGTCCGTATAACTTTTATTTTTGAGAATACATATATCAATGTACATTTAATTTTTACAACTTTATAATAATAATAATTCCAATTTAGCATTTTGTTGAAATTGCTTGTGATGTCTGTAGGCGACGTGAATAAATGTTCGATAGTTTTAATGCATAATTAAATCCTAAATACGAGCACCAATACCAAATCAATCACGCTATGTCTTTGAGTGACATTTAGAAAAATATTTGATGTTCATTCATTGTAAAACAAACTAATTTAAAAGGTTTTTCTGATAATAACATCTTATTTTACTTCAGAACTTATAAATGCTTTCCAATTTCATGTGACAGTTAATATTGAATTATTTTTATTGTTTGTTATTTGTGATATACTACATTTTTATTAGAAATCAATATAAAAGATATCATAAAACTCTACTCAAAGTCGAAGACACTTTAGATAAATACGAACAAACATCGCATTCTTCAATTTAGTGATAGAGTAGATAATATAAATTTAATGGAGCCATTTTCTCGTTTTTGTAACTATCTACTGAATGTTTTATTTTAAACGTCATACTGTTATAAAGTTGTAAGAATCTTTCTACAAAGATATTTAAAAAAATATTGAATCAGATTGTTCACATCGTTTTTTTTTCATGTTTTGTAGGTGTAGTTGTGGCTTCATCACGCCTAAACGGCTAAAGAATTTTCAACTATTATTGGTACACGGGTAGCTGGTTATATACGCTCAAGAAAAACTGAGGGGTTATGAGTTTTTCTCCTGCGCGAACGAAGTTTCGGGCACCTTCTAGTGGAATATAAAGTTTAAAAATGTATACACACTTTTAAAGAAATTAAAGTAGACAAAGTTAAACAGGATTAAACTGTTATGATTAATATATTATTATTATTTTATGAATCAGCTTTTCCAGAATTCCTAGATCTTCTATTTTCAGAATTGTCGTAAAATTTCTGACAAATAAGCAGAAGCTGCCAGTTTAGCCTTCACATTGCACAAAAATAATCTGCGTGGCACTACAGTATTGAGTTTCATTTTCGCTCGATTGAAAGTGTGTTTTTTTTGGATCGCAGACTGTCGCCTAAGCTTCGTTTAGGATCTCAAATTACACGGTAGCCTCTTTGAAGCGTTGTAACCCAAGGAAGCCGCCAGTAGGTGCCATTATCATACACAATTTTTTTTACCTCCATCTGAGGTGAACGTTATTTGTAGGTGTTGCTAATGGGCGGGTGAAAATTAAATTTATGGGCAAAGTCAAAAACTTATCATATTACGAGTATATCGTCACAAAAGTGAATCCTCATATTATGTAGTTACAGTGAATTTTATTTAGAAGAAACTTTGCGTTTGCTAATACTTACTTTAATTTAACTTCTTGCTTCTACAGAACCGACGGAAAGTTTTGGTAACGAGATATTTCGAGCTAAATTAATTTAAAGACATTCATAGGAAGTCTGCCATTAATTACGCCTTAACTCATTACTTACTCTGTCTTTACATCAACGCTTTTCTATTTTGAAATAACTAAGTAATATTAAAGAAAAACTTATTCGAAAATAGCAAACACCATGTCGTTTTTGTTCCTTTTTTGCAACATCGATATTGTTCCTTAGCAAACACAATAAAAATCAAATCAACCGCAAATTAACTTTCGGTTCGGTTCAGATAACAAGCTCCCGCGGGTCCGCGGTAGGTGAGACAACCGATGCATTCAAAAACAATATTTGCACTGCGATACACAATAAAAGACTGTAAATACGGTAAGCAATTACTACACTGCCAACATATTTGTTTAGGACTGAGAAATTGAAGTGTTTTCGAGCGTGCCGAGACATTTCGTTGGAGGTATTTCCTCGAACGCTATATGAGTACGCGTTTGTCTACAATGCCGTTGAGATTTACATTTGCGAATGATTTGTGTGTGTCAATCAGTGTCATAAAGATTAGTTAATAAATTAAGTATTATTCTAAATGGTTTTATTCATAATAACAAATATATTAATACTACGGTATTTAAAACTACGACTGTAGGAATGTTTGATTGTAACATTATTTTGATACACTTTGCTGTAACTATGTGGCTGAAGATGTGATACAGATTACAGTTTGGAGGTGATCGTTTGATAATACATTAAATTTACAAACGTATGGGATAATTTACGCTTGGAGGAATGGAAAGAGTTCAGAATGAAAAGTCGGCTACGCATACTACATGAACGTCGCTTCCATTATATTTGGAAATTGATTACGACTACTTTGCTTTTAAGAATTTCATTTTAATGTATCACTTAATTTATGATACAAGTTACCTAGTTTTAAAAATATAATTATATTACCAATACCATCAACTTATCAGAAATCCATACATATAATTCTAGCAATCGTAATCTCGCCTAACTTCAGCGGCTTAATTTTATCCGAACACCTTCGGCAATCCGGAGGCAACGCATACCAACCGTAAGTGTATGCTTACGCCTACTAGTCAACTATGTAAATAATATTCCACAGAGACAATAACGAATCGGAACAATCACTACGTTAATGTATTTGATTTATTAAGAGCTCTCCTAGACACGGCGATAGCATCATTCAATAAGTTCCCGAATTCATTTCGTGATTTATTATGATTATTTATTTCGTAGCTACCGAGTTTTCTCGGAAGTTTTGTAGTTTGAGAGTTGATTGTGAGTCATAGAATTAAGGAACGTTATAACTTGCCGATACATTTATTTTGATATTAATAATTTGTATTCGATAGAAACGATTCTTCTTTATGTATTTTGTAGTTTGTTGTATTTATGTAGTTAAAATATATAATTTTTTTTATAACCCGAGTATAATAAGATGTAGATACTTCTTTTCTAACAAAAAACAGTTATAGTTATTCTACAGATGCCTTTAAAGTAGTAGTAGGAATTTGAACAATTTTTGTGATTTTGTGTTTTTATGTTTTATTCTCATGCACCAATAATTTTAATACGTAGTATTAATTTTTTTTATAATTCCTGCAACATAGATAGCAGTTTATGTGTAATAATAAGATAAATCCACAATAAGAACATTTTTAATGTAGATAGAGCCTGCTACAAATGAGAGGGGAAGAAATGGGAGAATAAGGGGAAAAAATATTAAAACTTTCTTTATTCCATCTTGGAACGCAGCCTCGGAATCCTTTTCGCTAACTTTCTTTAATATAACTACCTACTCCCCGGGTCCCGCATTATAAGAAATAAGAAGAAAATATAAGGAGCATGAGGACTCGTACAGGGCTGCGTCGCTTTCTAAATTCGCGGATTATTTTTGGAGGTCACATACTGAGTTTGGTTAGTTTGTAGTATGTTATGTTCTCATAGTAAATAAAGGGATATGAACCTTTTTTTCTTTGTAAGTTTTCGTTATTTGTACAGGATAAAGAGAAGTAAATGTTGTATTCGGCGGAACAAAGCCTTTAATAATAACTAGAAAATGCCCGCAACTTCTTTCGTGGAGGAAAAAAAGTCATAACCCCTCGCTTTTCCTTCAGCGTAGTCGGCTAGAACGTATCCTTTATCTATATCTTTGAACACCCAGCTACCCGAGTCCCAAAAATTGTCGAAATCCATTCGGCCGATTTGGCGTGATGAAGCCACAACGACACATACAAAACACTTAAAAAAATAAAATGTTCACTTAATGACCTTCAAATAGTCTGTGTCACTTATATTTTTGAAAGTATTTTCAATGTACAGATATTTCATTTTTAGATTTTTATAATAATTAGATCTTAACAAGGCACAGTCTAAGGTTTTTGGGTGTGATCTCCAAGAAATTATTCTTGTAGTTTCACTCGAAAGGATTTAACGAAGAATTAAATTTCTAGGATTAGGTATATGTTTGTTTATAGTTGCATATGGGTGTTTTTATAAAATTATAAATAAGTGTTTCTATTTATGAGTAGAAGTGAATTCAACCACTTTCCATCAATATCGTTGTGAACCTACCGTAGGTTCACGACGATATTCATTGAATTAAAGTTCTAGCATGAGGCATACGGGTATTTTTAAATAAAATTATAATAAGTGTACCTATCTATGTATAAGTAGAAGTAAATCCACCAATTTCAATGACACATGTGTATACATTTTTCGTGACTTTATCGTTATTTTGTTCTAGTAAGATTATACGGTGGCAAACTGGCTGGCCATTATTCGTGGTACCGTACTATTATATAATTTAAATCGGTAAAATTCGCTTTAACGTAAATATAGGTTTAAAAGAACCTTACCCTAATTCAAATTTCTATAATAATCTACAGTTAAATTAAATCACGATAGCTCTTCATCGCACATTACCATCAAAATAAAATGTAGCAACCCAAAAACCACTGAGCGCCGCAGACTAGTTAAGACACAAAATTAACTCTGCTGAATTCATCAAATATGAAATGTCTTCACTAAAGAATTCTCGCTGCAGAATTCGAAATAATTTTGCGTTTTCATTTTAGCTAAATCGGACTCGGGAAAATCGAGTTTTCGTCTCCGTACCCCGCATCTGTATGGAATGGCTTGTAGCGTCGAAAAACAGACGCGACAAGAGATTGAAACCGCTATCGCCGCAAAAACGCCACAAGCGACGTCAGAATACCCGTTCTTTGTCATTCAACACCACACCCTCATTCTGTGTATATTAAGTTTATCTTTGTATGGGTATAGGTTGTTAACGCAAGTATACAAACGCAATCTAGTATAGAAGGTAGGCACCATCCACACGCCAGATGTTGCGGTTTTCGAATTTCGACGTAACTAAAAGCTTTGTTGCGAGTTAAGGTCTCTAATGCAGACACCGGCACTGAACATTAATGACGTGTGATATTTCCTTTTATTGTTATTAAATATAAGTGCACACACATGCATTTATATGGAATATATCCATGCTAGTGTTCTATTAGAATGATGAAAAATATAATTTAGAGGGTTTTAACTTTTTTTTACATTTTTATACACTTCGTTATGTCTGAGACTCAAGTGGCTATTATTAACTATTAGTCTTAGGATAGAAAATTCAATCATTCTTCCATAAAAATAAACTTTCAGTATACTTGGACTTAAGGTACAGCATTTAAGAAACACACTAAGTAGGTGTAATAGGTGTTCCTACTTGGGCTTGAGCTTCGTGTATTTCTAGGAAAAAGTATGAAAATTACACGTTTGACTTGTGTTAAAGTTTATATAAATAATGGCATTGATTCTGCTGTACAACATAATTATATCAATCTTTGAAACTCTTTTGATTTACATACTTTTAGTTACATATTTTAAATGTAAATTTCACCTTGTCCGTCTATTATTTTATATTTTCATGTGAAATATGTTGTGAAAATTATTGATCACTAACAAAATTTTGTCATTTTCTTTTCATGTCTTTCTGGATTGCTCCTGATGTATGGATGACAGGTTATTAAGAGTTACAACATACAATACGACTACATAGTTATTAAAAATGTTGTCCATAGTGGTAAGTCTTAAAAGAAATCGATTCTAAATGTGATGTGAAAATGATTTCGAAATATGAAGAAAAATCTAAGTAGCCTGAACAAATCATAATTTGTATTTAAAAAACCCGCCGTGCTTAGTCTAGGGCTTCGGATCCGTTTTACCACAAAGAAATGCACTACAGATTAAAAAAATACAATGTGAAAATGTGCAGCAGCAAAAAAAGCGTATGTTCCTGGCACTTGTGTCCTTTTGCTTAGAAGCGCAGATTTACAGCAATAACTCGGTACGTCCGATCATGTTCACAATCATTTTCGTTGAAAGTATTTATTAGCGTTACTCTTAAAGCTTACCCTTATAACTAGTTTTGTTTTTTAACATACGGTTTAGGAGATTCAGGGGGGACATAATTTATGCTACTTTCGGAGTGGCTGTACGTATGGAGTGCCCCCTTAGAAATATGATTTTTTGTTATTTAACGACCGAACTAAGCAGCGGCTTTCATAGCACAATTATACACTCCAAATTTCATCAATTTACATCTGGTAGTTTTTGAGTAAAATGCCTGTAACATACGGACGGACAAACTGTTTTGACAAAACGAAGGGTTTTACCATTTTGGCTATGAAGCCCTATAAATCACGCTTTATTCAACCTATGCTTTCAAATAATATTTGTAGGGTTCCGTAGCCAAAATGGCAAAAACGGAACCCTTATAGTTTCGTCATGTCCGTCTGTCCGACCGTATGTCACAGGCATTTTACTCAAAAACTACTGGATGTATATTGATGAAATTTAGAAAATAGGTGTCTTGTATAAGACGCTACTTAGTTTGGTAGTTAAATAATAATAAAATATAATTCCAAGCGGGCACTCCATATATGATACCGAAACAAAAAAAAATCAGCAAATATCAATTTGTGGCACATATTTCGACAGTTCTTTTAAAAACATTGAGGTTGCTAAAAAAAAATTTAGATTGATCGAATATTTTCCGAAATATTCGCTTCGAATGTAGCAAAAAGTGTCCCCCCCCCCCCCCCCCCCTTCTCTATTTTCTAAACGGTATGTTCAAAAAATATGACATTACTTACAAATACAAAGCTTAATAAATACTTCCAACGAAAATTTTTATCAACATGATTGGACATACCGTTTTTAAGTTATTGCCAAAAAACTGCGCTTCTCAGCAAAAGGACGTAAGTGCCGGGGATATACGCTCTTTGTTAGTGTTTTTTTTTTCATATCGTATTTTTTTCATCTGTGGTGCATTTTTTTGAATGTACGGCTGCGGTACGCTACATTGAGCATGGACCGACGTGCTTTTGGCCGGTTTTTTTTTTCATAACGTTCTTTTTTCATCAGTAGTGCATTTTTTTGTATCAACGGCTGCGGAACCCTACATTGAGCATGGTCCGACATGCTCTTGGCCGGTTTTTTCTCTTTTTAAAACCATGTCGTCTGTTTGATTGACACGAATAAAAAATCAACAGTATAATAACACATAATCTGCCTTTTAATCACAGTAATATTCATTACGTTTGAAACCGACTGGTCGAATTACTTCGATATTCTTATCCCAAAGCGCATTGTCAGCGAACCCCATATTGTCAAATGACAAAACCAACAGACCCAGGTACCCAACCCACCAATTACTCTCCATTGTCAAAAACCTATTCTGGAGACATTTTTTGAACATGTCATTCATATAGCACAGACTAAGAGCACCGTTTTCAATCCGAGAAGAGAAATTCATTTGACATTCACTTTTATCCCCATAGGCTAAAGATGAATGCGGCATTTACAAACGGAATAGACACAGTTGCGGCAGCACACTCAAAAACTTTTGTATACTGGTCCTCTAGTCTGTCACATATCCTCCCTATTGTGATTTTACTTCAATAGCTTTGAATCTATTGATTTTAAGGGAACTTTGGCAAAGAGTTCAACTACACCTGCCTTTGTGACCACAAAACGGGATTTTTATGAGAATTTTGATAAAATTCTTAAGGCTTTAATAATAAATTCTGGCCAATACAACTTGTTTGGGAGCTAACGTTAATTTCAAGGCCTTTCATTAAACTTCATCAGTAAATATGAATTAGGTGCTTTCAAGAATACAAGTCCTTCATTCCGTTTGAATAATTAAGAATTATGCTCCGAGAGACTAATTACGGTCATTGGTGGTGGTTAAAAAACATTTAAATAACAAACAAATTTCAAATGAATTAATTTGCTTTAGAAAAAACGTTGTTTCAGTATAAGCACTCCAAATCATTTATACCCTAACTTATAAGCATAAGGGTACTTATAAGTGTACGGTTTTAATAAAACCGTTATGTTAAACTAATTACGATGTTATTGATCTCTGAAATTATTAGAAATAAGTTCATGAATGATGCTTAATATAAATCATGGTATGGTATATATTTTTAGATCGCAATCTAAGTTAGGTATATCCTCAACGAGCAATTTCGAGCAAATATTCTCAAATAAGCCATAATTACAGCTTGATTAGCATCCCTAATTATTTGCTCTGATGCTTTGAATTAATGCTGTTAAAGTTATTTAATTTATGCTAATTATAAGACTAAGAGAATCGCAGCTAGGATATCTGGGGCATTTGGTAAATTACTAGTTGGTAAATAATATATCGAGCTGTTTAACTACACAAGTGTATCAGATAGCACCTACCCGAGATCCATATGAATTACTAATATTATGAACAGTTATTTATTGCTCGTGGCTTTAACTTATAACTTTGCTTGGCAATGTATGAGTAGACTTTGTAAGAAATATTAATGAATATGCTCAATGCTTTTCTTTATCTAATAAGAAGCAAACGGACAGACGAGCCTGATGGGAAGAAGTTATTTTCCCTCTCATATATCTATGTACATATATGCAATAAGAAAAGCAATCTTTACGTTTCCAACCTTTCTGAGTTCTGTCTTTGAATGGATCATGGACATTGTATTTACGAGTACAGTAATTTTTTTGTCCATACGCTGCGGCAGGTTATACAGAAGACCGAGGAGTATAACCGGCCACTATGATTAGCGTTTGTGGATGAAAAAGACATCAATTCGATCGAGACTTGGGCTGTGCTTCAATCCCTCCAGCGTTGCCGTATTGGCTATCGATACATCGAAGTGCTGAAGTGTTTGTACAGAAACGCCACTATGTCAGACCGCATCCAAGACCGAAACTCGGAGCCAATTCAACTGCAGCGAGGAGTCAGACTGGGAGACGTCATTTCTCTGAAACTGTTTATTGCTGCGTTGGAAGATGCCTTCAAGCTACTGGATTGGAACGGACTTGGCATCAACCTCAACGGGGAGTACCTCACTCACCTTCGATTTGCAGATGATATCGTGGTCATGGCAGAGTCGTAGGAGGAATTAAGTGCTATGCTCGAAGGCCTCGGCAGAGTCTCCTAGCAGGTAGGTCTGAAAATGAACATGGACAAGACAAAAATCATGTCGAATTACCATGTCACACCTTACCCGATAGCTGTCGGAAGCTCTGCTCTCGAAGTTGTTGACGAGTATGTATACCTGGGACAAATCGTCCAGCTAGGCAAGTCCAACTTCGAGAAGGAGGTCAATCGTCGAATCCAACTCGGCTGGGCAGCATTCGGGAAGCTGCGTTATATCTTTTCGTTAAAAATAGTGCTTGAAGACGAAGGTCTTCGAACAGTGCGTGTTGCCAGTGATGACCTACGGTACTGAGACATGGTCGTTCACAATGAGACTCATAAGGCGGCTGATAGTTACGCAACGTGCAATGGAAAGGGCTATGCTCGGAGTTTCTCTTCGTGATAGAATCAGAAATGAGGATATCCGCAGAAGAACCAAAGTAACCGACATAGCTCACAGGATTGCATCGTTAAAGTGGCAATGGGCGGGCCATGTAGCCTGGAGAACGGATGGCCGTTGGTGCAGTAAAGTCCTGGAGTGCCGACCATGCATAGGAAAGCGCAGCGTGGGAAGGTCCCCAACTAGGTGGACGGATGACCTCGTAAGGGTCGCGGGGAGTCAGTGGTTGCGGTCTGCGCAGGATCGCACCCTGTGGCGCGCTATAGGAGAGGCCTATGTTCAGCAGTGGACGTCCGTGGCTGATAGATAGATAGATAGAATTTTTTTGTAACTAGTATACCTAATAATATTGTGATTGATAAGTATCATATAGACGCAGTGGCTACTAAAATATTGAAAGACATTAATTTTATTATATGTACCCATCTCATAAACAACATTACGGAAAATCCCGATGGGGAAGTAAATGACCACAGAAGCTCGGCAGGATATTTTTAATGAATATACTCATAATAATTTATCTTGTTTACGGTAAAATCGACTATAACAGCCTTCGTTCATTAATTTATCGCATCTCCATACTATCCATACTATCCATAGGTACTATCCATACTACCCATATTAATATTATAAATGCAAAAGTGTGTCTGTCTGTCTGTATGTCTGTTACCTCTTCACGCTTAAACTGGTGAACCGATTTGAATGAAATTTGGTACGGAGATAGTTTGAGTCCCGGGGCAGGACATAGGCTACTTTTTATCTCGGAAAAATAACCTTATCCGCGATAAACGAATTTAAGGTGGACGAAGTCGCGCGCAGAAGCTAGTATATTATAAATGCGAAAGTGTGTCTGTCTGTCTGTCTGTCTGTTACCTCTTCACGCTTAAACCGCTGAACCGATTTGGATGAAATATGTAATGGAAATAGTTTGAGTCCAGGGAAAGGACATAGGCTACTTTTGATCCCGGAAAAATACCCTTATCCGCAATAAACGAATTTAAGGCGGACGAAGTCGCGGGCAGAAGCTAGTAATATTATAAAAAATAAAATTCAATGACTTGGTTTGCTAATCAAGTTCTCTTATAATAAATTTATAGTTTAAACACACTAGAAAAACACGCTTTACAACAAATTTACTTTTCTAACAAATCCAAACACAGCTATGATACGATGTTCCATCATGAAGTTCCAGTCCATATCTTCCGGCTCCATCATCAGATCAGTTCGACAGTACCGTATTATTGTATTGTCATCAGAACTACATACAGCTGCAATTTTCATGACGCTACGATCCGTGGAAGATGGTTAAATTAGTTACCTTAGATTCCATTACATAGTTACATACAGGTCGACCTAATAAAAGCGTGTTAAAAACGATTGATGTTTAAATTAATAATATATCCATATAATGTTACAAAAAAAAATCGAAGCAAGAATTGTATCAACACAATGTGTAACTTTTCATTCTAATAAGTAATATAAGGGGTTCAGAAGACTGAAATATTTTATACAGACAATGAACAGTTCCAACTAGACTCTAGTTACCTTGTTGGGAACTAATTCTAACAAGCCTAGCCAAGAGTACGATCCCAGAATCATATTTACCGAAGAAATAGCTTTAAGCACTAAAATAAATGAATTTCTGTGTTCAAAGTACAAAGAAAAACGTAAAACTCATCCTTTCCGCCTCCTCCTTTATGCGGTGTCCTTCTCAATGTCTGTGTCGAGGCCCGATCATTTATAAATGTCGTATTTATTCCCATACAATGGCCCAAGCCACCTCAGTTCACATGTCGGACCCCTCACTAATTAAAAAAAGACTGACGAATAAGACCAGCGATTTTTATCGCTCGCCGAATCGTATATCCAAAGAAAAACGTAGGCGTTCTCTATTTCACTTCCCTTTCATACATCCACTGCTTAGAATAGGACATCTCTTTCTAACTTATCGTATCTACCGTTCTTCTTTATTCATTAAATCAGGCCGTAATTGTTTATAATTATAATTCATTTAAATTTGAAAGAAATCCGTTACCGCTTCTGCATCTTGATACTGTTGGTCTGTGGGAACTTGATACTTTATCTTCCTACGAGTCAAATACAACCAACGATTCGGGATGGCGGCTCGGATCATACGATTATCGACTCGGATTTATATCTACTGAGTGGACTTAGAGTCCAGTTTTATTCGAGTAATAAATCGAAATCAAGAACGTGACAGGGACAGTGTTTTTATTTGAACATTACTGGTTTCTGGGAGATAACACTTTTTATGATCTTAATTATTGTTATGGCTATCTCCAAGACCAACGCTGTGACGGTACGATAATTATCATAATTGTTGCCTCCTTCTGAGAAAGCCTCCGATTTATGGTAGTCAGTGTCTGCTATATCCGGCCACAACAGAATATCACCCATGGTACCTAAAAAATGGATAGAAAGTAATGGTAATATAATTTAAAAACCTTCATTAACTTAATTAAGATGTAATAAGAGAGATAATTAAAGCTGACTTTTGGACTAAAATATTTTCGGTCACTCACAGATGTTTCAAAGTAATTTACCTAAGCAAAGCAAAAGACTTACTTAATTAACTAGTTGGTAATTAAGTTCATAAAGCATTAAATACATTTTAAAGCGGACTCGTTGTGTTAAGGGTCCGGCTTTGCCAAGTTCGCGTTGCTTAAGACGAAACAACTAATGGAAAATATCTGTTACGTGAATTAATAAATTAATTAAGACGATATAATTCGAAAACCTCAAGCTTAAAATATCGCATCAGTGAGTTACCGTTCTAATTTATCAAAATCTAAACCCTTCTTAATGCTATTTAATCCTTGCAAGCACATTTTATTAAATTAAAAATAACGCTCAACATATTTTCATTAGCCTTAAAATGGAACGAAAACCAAATTGCGGTAGGAAAAATATAGTCTGGTATATCAAGTAAATTATTTTAATGTCTGTAAAAAAATAATGAAATTATGAAATCTCGTAGGAGTAACGGTACCGCAAATAGCTATCCAGATTCATTAATATGCATTATGCACAGATGGATGCTGTTACCAACTATCGCCAATAGAGGAGAGTTTAACTCAAGAACTTCATAATTAATTCACAATCTTAGACCGAGAACTGTTTATTACACTTACATTGCGGCATCGTAGTGTGTTTGCAGTGTTAACTCTGCTCTGTTATTGTAATAGTTCAGAAACGGGCCACTGCGGCCTTTAATAAATTATGCACCTATTGCTATATGAGATATATTCTAACCCTGGAGATATATCAGACTAGAGTTCTCGAAGACGTTATCTGTGTTTCATGGTAAATGTAGGGAAGAGTGATTATTCTATTCTCGTTCATTTAAACTAACCTACACTTTGACTTTCACAAATAAACAAATCGGGGTCTCATCGCGTATAAATATGACTTATTGAATTACTTTGTGTTGGTAATGCTTCGACGTTTGGGACGTCGCGTTACGTCCATTGTCTCGAACGAAGTATAGATGTAAATAATGCGACGTCCATTTTGTCTTGTTATTTGGTCTCAAAAACGGCACTCTAAACGTTTTAAATATAAGTTAATAAATAGTAACGTAGTTTCAAATATACACACATCTGTACTCTAGTCTTGAAATTAATGAAAGTTCAACTCAACGTAAACTTTGGAACAAATAATTACGCCACCGAAATTATAGGTTCGCGAGCAAAACAATCAAAATAACTATGCAAAATCGTACCTACATTATAACATATGGCGCTATAACGATTTCAAATCGCCTTCGGAGCTTGTTTGTTCTTTCACTAGGCTATAATTACGCGGGGTCTTGTTAACTTTTTCGTCTCTGCTCAGGCTTCAAATTAAAAGGGAATCGCCAGGTCACCGGCTGGCACCGTCCCGACCACAACGTACAGTTATTAACGATTCCGGTACAGAAAATGTTTTACTTCCACTGTCTTATTAAACTTGTTTGTGGGACCTCTCTATTTTATCTACCCATCGTAGTGTGACTAGGCAACTATGGATACACCGTTATATAATAGAGTATTAATATCCAGTGAATTATAATGTACTTAAAAATATAAGTTTTGTAGTGTAATGTTATTTACTTTCTATCATGCAAGCAGTGATATCAAAATTCAAATAAATATTACGTCATGAAAAAACGTACCTACCTACAAATAACACATTAATAGAAAACGATAAAACCTTGTGATATTTCTTTTATTTCGTCTTTACGAGTATTTACACACAAGCAGAAGAAAAATATAATTCATTGCTTCTAATAGATCGATATAATCAAAACATAAAAATAACTTGTCAAAATGAACAAAAATATCTACTGAAAAAACAAAGCTGCTAAGCCCGATATAAAACAAAAGGTAAAGGAATAAGCCTTAACAACAATAATCATACTGGATTAGATTTAAGCGGCTACAAAGAAAATGGGCAACATTATTTTTAGACATGAGTTTATAATAAATTCGTTAAATCGTAACATCAAACCAGGATTTTTTTTATTTAGTTTCCCTGTCGCTGAGTCCGTAGTCAAATGTTGTAAGTTAAACTTCCCGATTTCGATTAAACTAAATACGTACTTACATATATTTTGGTGACCATAATGCTATATTATGATACTAGTGACCTGATCTGGTGATGGAGCCAGATGGAAGGAACCCATAGGAACTCTAAAATAAGGAAATATTACCGAGTTTGGTCGCTTTAGAATCGAGTAGGTGAGTAGTTGATATAGATAATATTTTCTTCTGTTTCCGCGATTATTACTCATTGAAATAAAACAATTTAACGAATTATATCTCGTATATTATCTCATTTTAGTTCCCGACGTTTCGGAAGCTTTCCAGCTTTCCATGGTCACGGGTGGACTGAGAAAAGATGTATTTTCCTCTGTCAAAGTTACAATTTGTGCAAACTACCCAATTTTGAAAAAAACAAATAAAGGTGTACATACATGCCAGATGGGCCTAAGCTGTAAAGACAGTTACACATTTGTCAGAAGGGCTTAATTTTTCTATTCTAATAATTTACCAAGCAACATTTCACAAATGAGGCGTACTGAGGAGAAAAGAAACGCTGCAAAGAAAAACGTCGGGAACTAAAATAAGATAATATACGAGATATAATCCGTTAAATTGTTTTATTTCAGTTGATATAGATGTTAAAAAAAGTTGGCAATGATTAAATTTTTGATAAAAACTTAATTTTGAGTAAAAACGTCTACATGTCGTCATTTTTATCATTTTAAAAATGCTCTGATGATTCTTATTCTTTGTACGTTAGCTTTTATTTCTACGTGACCTCTTTGCAGTAGGTTTTAAAAAGGATTTTTTATATAAATATTTCAAAGCTATTAAACAACACGCTTTATATAAGCATGTTATTTAATAGCTAGCGTTACTTCATATTGCCATCCAGTTTTAAAATGCGCTATAAAATAAAAACATCTATTCTTCGAGCATTCCCTTGATACAGATTTAAATAAATAAAATTAGTTTTTTTTGTAGAAGTCGAGGCCATCTTTTTATACCTCATTTTGTGTTCCACTGTTGGGCAAAGGTCTTCCCTCGCCTTTCCACTCATCTCTATGCGGAGCAAGATTCTGCGAGTCTACTAAAATAGCACGGCGAAACTTATCATTATATATAAATATTTTATTTTCACAATAAGATGACCACGGAAATCAGCATCACCGAAATGCTCAGCTAAAGGCCTTACGAAATGTCCATGTTATAACCGCCAGCATGTAATTTCTGTTTTTTCATTCCCGTTAACCCATATTCGTGTGGCGTCGAGGGCGCGCAATTATGTAATTACGTGTTAGGAGATCTGTTTTTATCACGTCCACCCTTGTCTATTGGACGATAATTGAACTCTTGTTTTGGTCGTAACTTGTAATCAGTCCAATTTACCAAATTTGTATGGTTGCCGCCATATGCTAAATTATGAGGAATTTAAGGCGCCATGTGCCAAAATATTTATAGTAAAATTTTCCTTATTGTGAACTGAACGTTGTCGAGCAATGGGACATCTAAAATAAGATTGTGGTAATGTATTTTTTTTATAAAACCGGCTCGCTCTTGGCGGGTTTAAGAAACCGGCCAAGAGCGAGTTGGAATCGCGCACCGCGGGTTCCATGTAATATATACGCTCCAAACGGCCGTATCTATGAAAATGCAGTGTTAGCAGAGCCCTACTCCTAAGTAATTTTACTTAGGAGTAGGGCTACACGGTGTTCGGTCATTTTACATTGGTTTCTGGCAAAGACTGACAGACATATAATTGTTCCATTTTTAGTATTTGATGTTATAGCGGCAACAGAAATACGTCATCTGTGAAAATTTTAACTGTCTAACTATCACGGTTCATGAGATAGAGCCTGGTGACAGACGGAGAGACTTCCTAATAATAGGGTCCCATTTTACCCTTTGGGTAGGGAACTCTAAGAATATGCGGCAATACGACTGAAGAATAGCAATATAATATCTACTCTTTATTGTCCACCTAACAAATAATGAAAAAAAAAATACAATTAGAGGAAAACGTGTGTATAAGATACTTTTACTTAATTCAAAATTGATACTTGCGTATCTAGAACAAATATTTATAGCGGATTAAAATAACTTAGGTCTAGTTGAATATACTTCCTAACATGTTGCCCACGGCCAATAAATAAACAAGCAGCTGCTAAACCCTTTTTCTTACATATAAAATCTGTACATCTGCCGGTCACGACTGCTAAAAACAAAAAGAAAACGTGTTAACTCCCGAACATATCTTTCATCAATCCTAAACTTAGTCTTTTTCGAATTTTCGCTAATTCTCAAGGCACGAAGTAATTTCGGTGGCCATATGGCGTTAACAATAGGGCAGGTCAATAACACGTTTGGGGCTCACCAGTGTAACGTCCCACTTACTCGCGGTGTCGGCCATGGATATAATATAGAGATGCTCTCACAAAACGATATTAATATTTCAGCCATGTTACAGGCAAAATATAAAACTTTTCACACGACCCTTGTCAAAAATAATAGAACAGATCAATAATGGCTTCAAAGACGGTGAAACCTTGGATATTCCCGCGTACCTACATCTGATATTCCTTTATAGCGTATATTTATGTTAAATAAGAAGTGCCTAGTAATATATTTACGAGGCGCTAAAATTGTTTCAAGTTAGGGACGTCACATAAACAGCCGATTTTATTTTAAATCACATTCGCATTTGAACGCACGCAATGCGTGTTACTAATTAGCTCTTGTTTTACTTATTAGATCTTGTGGTATGGGTATTATCTTGAAATAAAGTTGCCATGCATCTCTCTACTCTCTCTCTCTACTTTTGTATACACATGATGATATTGCAAATTCTGGTTATATTATTATTATCTACTCAAGACGGCTGGCTAAAGGCGTTTAATAAGATAATTTATTAAATTAAAACACGAATTTGCTTATGACAAAAATATGCGAATGTATATCACGATCAATCGTCTATTTAATGCCTCATATTTTACTGGCTAATGATTTTAAAATGCCGTGATTTATTTTATAAGAACCCAAAGTTAATAAATAGTCAACTATTACTTGTTTGCTTCAGATTAAGGATTGAAGTCTATTTATACTTGAAATAAGACAGGTGACAGGTAATCACAGTTACCGAAAGCAAGTGAGTGGCTAATATACGAATGCACAAACATCAGTAACTTAAACTAGCTAAAGGATTAACCTCTACCCTTTGGTTGTCTGGACGAAATTGCTGAACGATAATACCTCCTGTTATTTACTCACTTTGCATGTTTTTGTACTCTATTTTGTAAGGTAGCAATAAAGAGTTATTGTATTGTATGGTTTAATCCTGATCTATCTACGAGTATAACTTCTATTAATGTAGAATACTCGTTTATATTTTCAATCACAACATTTCGGTCTAAACATTACACCGAAAAATTATATTTAGTTCGTTAAGAATTTATTTACGATTTTAAGGGCATTGAAACTTCTAAGAGCTTATACAAACCGCGTTTTATCATTTAATAGAACAGTGACCTGTGTGCTTGTCGCGTTTGTCTCGTCGATGGCGCGATTAAAAAACGCTGTGTATATAGGCCCCACATATTTAAACTGTCAAAAAGACACTAATGCATAATGTAACAGTTTGAAAACTTTGTTATTCTTACAAATAAGACCTTTCCAAAATAACACTTTTTACCCGATCACCGCAAAGGTTCCTGTCGTACAATATTCTGAGATTACGATATATTTTTAACTTTTATTCTCATACAAGCTTCTGCCCGTGACTTCGTCCGCCTTCAATTCATTTATCGTGGATAAGAGTATTTTTCCGGGATGAAAAGTAGCCTATGTCATTCCCCTGGACTTAAACTATCTTCATACCAAATTTCATTCCAATCTGTTCAGCGGTTTAAGCGTGAAGAGGTGACAGTCACACACTTTCACATTTATAACATTAATATGGATAACATTGATTATATTTTTATGATACGATGGGTAGGGGAAACCGGGAAAGATTGTCTCACGGGTTTGTTGTCACAGAGGCTCTATGAACCGGTGTCGAAATATCGCGAGAGATAATACCTTCCTGTTACATAATCCGGTCGATGAAATTATTTGTAGGCCCAGTTTTCTGTTATGTCCGTCGTGTGACAACCAACCAGTGAAACAACCATACGCAGTCTTCCCTAAATGGCGGAATTATTTAAACACTCTTAGCAATACCGATTCATATATCTATTACGTAAGGTCGGTATTTTTAACAAAAAGTGAGTGTATAGTTTACAATGTAAAGTATACACTTCAAAATGTCAAAGTAAACAAACAGCTCTATACATTCCCCTCCTTGAAGTACGACCATTACAGCAGGTTCAATCAAAAAATCATTTTTTATCATATTTGAACCGGACGTGGCTCGTAATAAAGGACGTTAAGAAATATTCTATCATATTATTGTTATTTAACATTGGTAACCCATTTTGTATCTTGATTTGTGTTACTAGGCACTTACTGTAAATAGTAACCATTTTGTCACAAAGACGGTAGAAAGAATAAAAGAACATGAAGAGAAAACATAAAATACTTTGAAGCAATAAACAGTCCCTTGTATTCTATTTAAGTTTACCCGAGCGAGGAATTGCCCAACGTAGGTATATATTTTAATCTCTCAATAGAAACTGATTTTATTATCTAAAGGTACTCACACTTATTTTATCTCACATATCCCGTTTAAATGTACAAAGCTGCATCATTCAAGGATACGACTTTCATTTTTTTACTGATGTTTGTGGCCAAAACTTAAAAGCGGCCTCACTAAATCCCTTTAACGAGAACAAAAAGGAAAACTTAAAAAGAAAAGTCCCCGTAATCCAATATGTCACAAAATTATGCATCACGTATTAGAGATCCTTGAAAATATTGGTTGACTCATTGGTTTGCCTATTTTTCGTCCGCGTTACTTTTACTTCTTGTAATACATAAATCAACCCACTTTTAGATGTCCTCTTTACCATACGATTGGGTATGCTAAGGAATAATTATATCGGTGTAAAATATGTGCGAGTACCTACCTTATTTTCTTATTTACTACTAGGGGTCCTTACGGATACACTTCGACCCAGTGGAAATTTTTGTGTAATTACATCTTCTTGCTACTCAATGGTCTGTTCTGCCATCTCCATAAAGCGTATGATAGATACCAATGGTGGCGTCTGGAATTCCTTTGGCCTTGGGTGCCCATTACCAAATTCCTTCATTCTCTGTCTAGCGAGGGTATGAGATTCACATACCATCTGTTCCGTTGTTTCAGCCTCCTCACTGCACATTCTAGAATCCGTGTTGTCAGAAAGTCCCATTTTGACCAGCCCCCCTAGTGCCTAACGCGTTTGACGTACAGAATCAGAATCAAGTGTCATGATTTTGTATGGGCTATGACAGTTCGGATACGAATTGCTTGGCAATAACCTCTTAGGAGTCCTTTGACTCCGAAGTAACCTGTGAACACACCCATTATAATTCTGAGTTGTTTTGTGCTATAGTTCCACAGTTTCTTGGTCCAGCCTGATTCTACTCTTTCTATGAATAGCTTTGCATGCCTCCACTTTTGTTGATATTAGTTTTTGGCATGGTTTTTAATGGTCACAAAGAGTTGTTATTTTTTCTCTGTCGAAGTTAGGAATATTGATTTCTTATTTTTGACGACATGCTATAAATTCGTATTATTTTGACATAAGCTGTATTGTACTTTTCATCTAGAAATAAGTTACCTTAAGGTTTGGTTTAGTTATATGTATAAATATAATGTGGCCTTATCATAACATAAAATTTAAAACAGTGTGTCGTACCAACGCAAAAACTCATCATCATTTGGATCATAGTAAGTCTTGGACTCAGAAAGGAAGCTTTATCTACTACGTCTAGTAGTTCTACGTCTAGTGTTAGTGTCATCACACTTTTACAAATTATTAACTAAGCTAGCATTACTGTAAAATCGTGGTATATTTCTAAAGCAATGGAAGTAAAGGGGGCCGTTATATCAGAAGGGGTGGTAAGAACTTGGAAGAAGCTGCAGTCGCTTCATACGGATTAGGTATAATGCATATTTTTGCATAAAATGAATATGATTGTATTCGTACATATCGAAATAACGTTATTTAGTACTACGAAAGATAAAAAATTCAATAAAACAGGACACCGCACATAAAAGTTATATATATGCATAAAAAAGTAGCTGAAACAATTACTTACTTGAAAATTGTGGTAGTTGGTATCTAGTACCGATTTATTAATCATAAAATAAATACTTTAATAAACTGTTCAACGAACAGTAACAGGTACAAATAAAAATAATCATATCAATATTGTTGTATTGTCAAACTATCCGTATCAAAATGAATCAAAATCGGTCCGGTCGTTTTGACGTGATATGAAAAAATTCAGGGACCTTTAAAAATGTATTACTTATTTTATGTATTACTTATAGACTATTTCGTTTATTTCAAGCTAGAGTATCCACATCGTTGAATCCTCAATGTCCAGACATTTAATTTTTATAAATTTACAACACAAAGATACGGGCCCATGCAAAATGAAATCAACTCTAGCTTATCCGTTCTCCTATCAAACGGGCTCTCTAAAATAATGATACTCGTACAGGGTAAGGAGGAAAACGTGAAATATGTTTTGCCGTTACACCAAATTCGTGTACCTCAAAATATTCATAGAGCTTAGTCTCTCGAGGACACGGCTTGATGAAAATATGTAAGCAAATGGCATGTTTATGAAATATTTGACTTATATCTCTGTTACTGGAATAATGTTTATGATATTTTTGTGACTTGTTGGCTATTTATTGCGATTTATCACATATCACAAGGTCGTCAGTTTTCTGAATTTGGTATTCGACTCGAAAACTTTCTAATCGAAATATGCAAAAAGTTAAATAATGCTTCTCATTAGTAGTGCTACAGTAAAAGTAAACACCAATTTAAAGCGTGAACCGCATATTGTAGTCACAAAGTTTTTCTCGTGGCTTCGCTCGCGTGACCTATTTTGTTTGTTCACCCAGCATTTTTCTGGGATAAGAACGCCTTTTTCACTCTCCAGAATTTATTCTATCTGATGCAAAAAATCTAATGCCATGGAGATAAAGGATACACCAACAAACTAACAAACACACTATAACTTTAATAAGGAAATCATCTGTAACTGTATCTGTACCTAGTTAAGTACTTAGCAATATAAGAGTCTTATACCTAATTTCACCCCGGTCTTTTAGTTTTTTTTCTTCTGAATGGCTTTCACTTCTTCCCGATTTTGGTCTTTTAGTTATTAACGGATGTTTACCCCCTACATTTCTGATTTTGACAGTTTATGTCAGTTGCAACAAAGCAGTCGAATGTGCCTTAGCGTTACACAATTTCCCTTTAACCTGGCCATATTTCAAACAAACATCTCCGTATTCTTACAGTCTAACTGCCAATAACATTTATTTCACTCAGTGTTTGTTAAGGTAACCACGAGTGTTCCGGGAAGAATACCCCTATATTTTCCATTACGTCGGTGACATTAAAACCACGCGACTATTGGAAATACCGACACAACGTGAGAAAACAAAAGAACGCCATTTTTATTTAAAGCTGAATTTCCAATTTTATTTTCCGATACAAGCATTCAACGGAGAAAAGCTAGAATAAGTCAAACATTATTTAATCCGATAGCAGCGAAAAAGCGTAATTTCATTTCAATCTAGGAACAATCGCAGCTGCAAACGAATCGATTTCCACTAAATGAATGGAGAGGTGGAATGTATGGAAACAATGGACGATTCTATTCCTCGTTGACGTACTATGAGTTGTACTACGTTCTAGCACGCAGCCGAGCCGCTACGAGGCGGGCCGTAATAACGCCATTCTGCAGGGATTTTGCCGGCGAAAAAATTGACGTAATTTTAAAAAGAAAAAACCGTCGACCGTAAACAACCGGTGTCTGGGTTGAAAGAGGTCAGTAGGCGCCGGGTTCCGAGATAAATCAAGGGTAATGTGAATTATTAATGGAAACGTTTCTTTGACAAAGCGATAACAAATGATCTATGAAGGGCCGTTACAAATAGTGGCAAAAAAAACCGATACTCACTCATGTTTTGTTTTTTTATGTTATGTTATGTAATGAGTGGCAAACGGGCAGAGAAGCCACCTGATGGAAAGTGGTCATCGTTGCCCATGGATATGTACAACGCTGGAGGAATCTCCCATATGTTGGTAACCTTTGAAACTCGCTTCTTGAAGTACCCCATGTTATAACGCTCCGGAAACACCTCAGAGGGAAGCTCATTCCACACCTTAAATACAATACTTTTCTCCGTCACTAACCAGAGGAAAATCTTTATCATCTATATATATTGATATAAAACAGTTCTGTTACTCGTATCGGCAACAACACACAATACACCGCGTAAACCACGGACAATAGGAATATGACATTGAGAACAACATATGTATTACTTACAGCTTAGACGACTCGTTGTGCCGTGCTAAATTCTTTGTACGTACCACAATTTTAGCAAATAAACAATTTGAGTTTGTAGTGAACTCTCAAGAGGGGTGAAAAAATTGTATTAGAAAGTTGCTACACGGACGAAGAAAGGCGGAACCTAGGTATTATATTAGTATCAATATCCTACAAGCATCTTCTCAGCTTGCTTCTCGCTTGAATCTCAATGTAATAATGTTTTGTTAGACCCAATTCCATCTAGATTGAGCTAGACCTTCCAGATGGCTTGTCGCCAAGCGGCTGCAAACTACATTAATGTGCGAATGATTTGGCAACTGCTTCCGTCAGCTTGTGTTTTGGATAGTCAGTATGATTACGTAGTCATTTCGGGAGAAATTTGCTATGTAAAATGAACACAAATTGACTATCAATATTTCTATGGCTAATAATGGTGGCGAATCTGCCTGTGAATATAAAAGTGAAAAGATTAAAAATTGTATGCTTTGAGTGGGATTCATACCTAAGCCTCCAACAACTCTCCGGACTAACACCTATGTTAGTAACAGCTATCGAAACAATAGGCTCAAACACCGAATTTTTCTACCAGTTGCATCACTTCCAATACTCCTTAAGCAGGCTTGTAACGTGGTCTACCGCATAGTTTTGTAACTTTTTAATCCTCGATACTTGAGGCTATAGCTTTCGATAGCCTAGTTGGTAAGAGGCTCATATCAGCTAGAAAAGTCGTTAAAGTCAAACTACACAATTTTTTTTTTAATTATAAATTTCGCTAGCAGAAGTATGGTTTTAATAAAAAATACAGGACACTAGCTTTGCCTCCGGGTTAGCGCACATGGTATTTGTAGAATATCAATAATAATAAAATCTCGAACTCGATGCCAAACCATCAATATTTTGTAGCAAGCTGAAGCGGATACTTCAAAAGCAGAGCGGTGTGTTATAAAATAACAATCTATAGTAGTTGGTTGTTTGCACTCAAAAGCTATTAATTAATTCCATGAAATTTCCTGTAGCTTACTGCCTTATTAAGATAAACGAATGGGTACGAGTACTTAAAACAGTTTGTAGTTATCAGCTTCCTGCATACATCGAATTTCTTTACGCAATGCGTTACTGAGTAGTTCAGATTAGATATAAAAATAATAAGCATGGCTCTTAACCCCTGACTGGAAAATATTTATCAGTGTTATTCATTTGAATCCACCTGTGTCTATCTGTAACATCGTTGTCCTTAAACAAATTTTCACGAATGCCAATAATTTCGATAATAAGTGAGTTTTCCATGTTTTTATTAGTAATATAAACCATTTTTACCCAAAATACTTTTCCTCAGCACTTGGGATTAGCACTCATTACTGAGCGGTCGTGATCAACTAACTGCTAATACTATTAGATGCACTCATTGCTCGCCATATGATATCCTGCGGTTTCGCCATATGATATCGTGATTCGTAGATATCCAGCACCTCTAACACGACTGTGATTTATTTTTTTATTTATTTAATCTTTACTGCACAAAAGAAAAACTTATCGTACAAAAGGCGGACTTAATGCCATAGGGCATTCTCTACCAGTCAACCTTGCTGTGATTGTGCTTGCAGTGATTGGCGACTCTTTGTCGCGCGACGAAAATTGTCTGTCTCTTTCCTTTCAATACAATGCGAGAAAGACGGGTGATGCCATGTCGCGTGACATGCGTAGTCGCGCAGAGTTGTGCTAGACCAGCTGGTGTACTTACAGGTCCGCCCACAACCGATAAGATCTGATCAGTCCATCGAATGAGTGACCTCTCACTAAATCTGGTGCGTTCTACATTGTCCTGGATGAGAAGACGCTCTCTTCTATTTCACCTTGAAATCCGTAACATCATTTAGAAATTTAAGGACCCAAAAAAAATAGCTAAGATCAAAACATAAATTACAATGAAAATAAAACAACAATGAAACTACTTTAAAATTTGTATAACTATGTATCAGTACTATTTCAAATCGTTACTAAAATTAATGAACATAAATTGACTCGGGTTTTGGGTGTAGCGGTTATTACGTGGTAAGGTTCCCATTATTACAGGCATTCCTATTTGGGGCTTGATAGTGAGGTTGTTACATAATTATTGTAAAACATAGCTTATTCCGGGCTCAACTGCTTACATAATTGTTGGATTAGGAACAGCTAAGGGTAAGTAGGAATCTCCGTCTGAGAGTTCCCTATAAGTACAACATTTACGAATTATGTTCTTAGTTCGAAAAATACAAATCTGCCATATCTCATATTTAATCAAACAAATACATACTCGAAGGCTCTCTTTTCTGAAATTGATCCCTTAAACTTTAAAGAGATTTGAATAGATTCATATGTGTGATACCTCCGGTATTGCACAATTCCATGGGCAACGATGACCATTTTCTATCAGGTGGCTCGTTTGCCAGTTTGACACTTATTATTTTATGTATTTATAAACAATAAAATACTCGTAAGAGTAGAAATACGTAAGGTTGTCTGAGTTTGAATGTTTTACACCTTGTAAGAAGATATTTGAGAGTATTTTTAATTTGATACCTTTTCCCAATTCTGAAAAAGAAAAGGGTAAATCATATTAAAGTTCCCATTTTACTTTTCTGTCAAAACCCTAAACCCGGCAAGTTATTTATGAATATATTGAAATTACTCCGACACTAAGTTCAAAGGTTCGCTCGCTGCCAATAAGTCTACAGGCTGTAAGCCCTGCATAAATCACAGTCGCCGCCTCCGAGACATAAAACTCGTTAAATTTACCGCTGAAGATAATGATACAATTGCAAATTAACCACCGAGCCCTACCCGCAGTGCCAACCGCTGTTTATCTTTAATCACCCTTTATTTTTTCCCTCTTTTACCCCTTTTAAAACACCCTTGCAGTGGGTATAGGGTACCTAAATATCCAATGGTGATTAGGACATTTTGAATGAAGCTCATCATATAAAAATTAGTTGAATCAAGTCTAATTAAGTCAGCATTAGGTTAGATTAGTAATTTTACTAATTTCGCTTAACATTTTTGTTGACAATACTGGAATTAGTTTCTACATCTATAGGTATTATTATTGGCTTCCATGAAGAAATGTAAGGTCTATGCTAAAAATGTTACTCTTTTAATTCTTACTATGTACTTAAACTCCTTCATATGTGAAACGGGATTTATATTATCCAAACAACACTAAATGCAGAGCGAATCACATTAGCTATATAATGCCAAGCGCTTAACCCCAAATTCTTTTCCCGAAACGCCGAGATAACTTTAACAAGATTGCAGGACCTCCTTAATGTGGCTCACGTAGACACCCTAGCGAAATTATGCGCCGGCACGCAGGATTCTTAACCCTTTCAGCCTAAGTCATGATTTTGCTTATCGTGTATTGTGATCGCGAAATTTGAATGCGATTTTGGCGAACTCACCCCGCGATTCGTTTTGCTTGCTGACGTTCAGCTCAGCATTAACTCAAGCTGCCATTGTTTGGGAATAAAAGCCATTTTGTTTACGATTGTGTCCGCGAACCTTCAAAATGTAGAAACATTTTGCAATATTTCACCGGCGAAATTCCCTTGGTGTTTTACGAATTTGGTGAAAAACAATTGAAAATGTAATTGCAACGTCGGTTATAATTTAATTTTCACTCAAATGAGCCTTCATTTTGGCGCTCGCGGTATGTAATGGAGTAAAGATTATTTTATTTAGGTGAGATTGGACATGTTGTTTTTGGTCCAATAATATTTAATGAATTTTGAACATGTTTATACCTTGAAAGGGGCTAACGGTTGATTGATGTTTGTTTTAAATTCCATATATAGTGACATGATTGACCAATTGTAATTTGGCGTTGCATTTCATACAAACGAAGTAATAGGCTATCAGTACACGACCAAGTTATATTGAGCAACACATACATTTTTTAGGCACCTGTGCTTTCGAACAAATATGTTGAATGTTGAATGATTGGTAATCGTCATTTTTATTGAATATGACTTTAAAAATTACAAATGAAAGTTGGACCTTAGGATTAAAATATTTCATATTTTTGGATATTAAGTCCGTTGGTAATGATATATACATATTACAAACACATCAAATTAAGTTTAAATATCAATGAAAGTTGATAATAGTACCGATTTTCGACAGAATGAACGTTAACTTTTTAATTCACACTAAACCATTTTTAAAATGAATTATATTTTTTTTCAAAAAAGAGATATATTTAATATTTAACAATCCATTTGCACAAATATTCAATCAATTTAATGGTATAAGAGTATATCAGTCTGTCAGTTGAAGTGTGGAAGATCGGCACCATCGTCGAAGCCAAACAACTTTGCTGCTGGCTTCCATTTGTGGCGGGTGCCTCGAATGCACATGCACATGATGGTCGCTCTAATTATCGAAGTTATTATACGAGCTCTCAGCCAGCCTAAAACGCAAGACACGGATCTGTCCCAGCGAGATGCGAGTGCTTCCCCGAGGTGTTTAACAAAGGTGGCTACTTGTGGTGCAAAAACTCCAGCCACGGAGGTGACGAGGGGTATAAAAGTGGCATGGCGCAACTCGCAGGCGTTGGCGTATTTGTTTTGTGTTTCTGACTCAGCAGATTTCAGGACAGAAACAACGGGGCGTGAGATGTAAGAGGGAGCGTCGGTGTCTACAACTATATTACTTTATAACGTTAAAATAATTGTATTCTATACGCTTTACTTGTGTTTTAGGTACAGATAGTACATATCACAGATTTTATTGACTTATAATTTTGCTACCCACCTGTTATAGAAGCTTACTCTTTGCCAACTACCTACAGTCCCACATCCATATCGCACACTGTAAGTGATTATGCGGTCGGCTGGATATCTCTTTTGTTACTCGCATAATTATGGAGTTATATAACGGCAATCGCCAATTTTCATGTTATATTAATTTAAATTAGTGCACACTTAGTACGGGGCCCAGCGGAGCGAGCTTAAATAATGAGTCATCGAATTATCGTAAATAATAGATGTATCGTATTTTATGCGCCATTACGATAATTTCACTTTCGTTTATGTAAATAATTTCAAAAGTCATTGTTACTCCAAATTACTTTTTGCAAATGACTGTATAAATTTGTTAATAGAACAGCTGTGTGAAAACACAGCTGTTCTATCAAAATTTTGCAATATAATAACCGAATCTTAGAGTTTATTAGAAACCTGAACCAGTTTAACTCATTAACATTTGAATATACATTTTTGACGACCGGTTTGGCTCAGCGGGAGTAACGTTGCCTGCGAAGCTGAAGGTCCTGGGTTCAAATCCCGGTAAGGCCAAATATTTGTGTGATGAGTATAAATATTTGTTCCTGAGTCTTAGTATTTTCTATGTATATAAGTAAATATATATATTACATATATCGTCGTCTAGTACCGATAACACAAGCCTTATTGAGCTTACCATGGCACTAAATAGTACGATTTGTGTAAAATTGTCCTGTAATATTTATTTATTTAATACAGTGTACTATGTAGTTAGATGATAACGTTTATAAACAACTCAAGTTTAACGTGCCCTTAGACCAATAATAATAAATAGATTGTGCATCAACATTATCAGAGCACCAGTAAAATTATCGGCTAAAATGATTGTGTAATTTCTATAATGTAGATATCATTCCTAAACATACCCGAAAGACTTGAACCTTGATTTTTTGACATTTGGTTCAGTGAGTTGCACAACGGCCTACGAACCTGGCGGTCCAGGGTTCGAATTCCGGTCAGGGCAAGTGTTTGTGTGATGAATAATCCCTGAAATGTATTTATTTATAACCGGATTTTCAGTACGTCCTAAGATTCCATAAGACAAACTGATAGACACCTTGTAGCTATAAGTTAAGTTAATTAGTTTTTTAAGTACATCTGAATCAATATAACGATTTGGTTTTTCTTAATGTTATGTTACATTATTTGTGATTCGTTTAATAAATAAATAAATAATACTGAAAATCCGATATACACCTTCCGGCCTGTGGCGGGTTTCTGTTATATAGTCTCCAATCGAAAATTTGTCGCCAATTTTTAGTGTCAAATGCTATTGCTACATTAATTTGCTCATTCTGAGATAGGTATACATTTGGTGGTTGTTTCATGTCAAACAAAACCCAGCACAGGATTGCGGTTAAATTTAGGGTTAAAAATCAATGTAATTTATGTGTTGCAGTTACTGTTCTAGCAGTGACACATTGATAACACTAACAAAGTCCCCAAGCGCTAGCAACAAGCGCCATAAAACATCATCAATGAAAACACGAAAAACATTTCACGGTATTGAACAATGCAACCTGCCCAACACAGCGATAACGAACTAAAATGACTTAACTTTTTAAGGTTCTAGTGACTTATACGTCTTTTTGTTACTGCCAATACAGAGCAGTTGTGGCCGATGTTCAAAGACATCGATAAATGTCGAACGGCAAATAAAAAGCAAGTACATATTACGTCACTGACGAGCAGCCTCGGGCCCACTGAGGAGCGGAATAAGTCTAAATGATACCATTAGGTCCACCGCAAGGGGAGCTCATGGTATGAGGAACGATTTGTGTGGATATGACCGTTATGCTGATTATCTGTTCAAGTCAAGATCTCTATATAAACTAATTCTGGGCAATAGTTTGACAAAGTTGTTTTACCGTATAGATTTAACAGTATATGGATGAACATTACAAACAAGTATCGTTTCCAAACAGGGTATAAAACTCTTTGTGATAAATATAACTGAAGTAATTATTTTATACTGCGATATATTGAAATCATAAAAGTATTTTATAAAGTTACTTTGTTGCCATTTCTCTTTGTCACTAACTATAAAGTTCATATAACCAAACTTCACAAAAAAAAAGAAATTTTTCATAGCTGTAATAAATATTGAAATGGAAATAAAGTAACTCCATTATATTGTAAGTGCAAGTTGATGAAAGTTTGCGAATTTTAAATATCGCATATTTATTTAATTCGTAATGGACAAGTGAACATGCAATGTTATTGTACAGTAATATAATGCTTTATGAGGACTTGAAATGTTAGGTATTTCATATTCATATCCCGCCATAATCCGCCGACGGCATTTTGCATTGGCGATATCTGAACTATAATTACTCCCCAATTCAGCGCCTTAGGAGGTATGATATTATTAAACAATAATTGTTTAGGTTCTGTCGGTTCTGTCGGTTAATGCTCATCTGTATTTTATATGAATTTTACTCGCAAAATTCATGCTTCCAGACTCAACGGTTTGGGCTATAGGATGTGTAATTTTATGATGAAAGGAAATATTGACGGTTGTGATTGTTGACGGTCCCGCTGAGGTTTTCGGTAAGGGACTTATTTTATACCTACCAGTTGCCCATTGTCAAATAAATCTGTAGGTAGTGAAATACACCATACTTATTAACAAAATAGAAATATTGATTTAAACTTACACGATGTTTACTCATTATCACAACACATCAAAACGGGGCTTAATAGCGCATAAGTATATGGTCTCGAAGGAGCTAGTCTCCTTCGAGACTATGAACGTAACGCGTCGTCCGAAACGTCGATGAATTACCACTGAAAGGTAATAAAATAAATCATATTTATACGCAATCAAGCCCTGTTTTGCTGTGTTCTGATAATCAAATACAAATATCTCAACTTTCAATCAATTTCCTATTTTCTTTTAATATCTTTATTAGTTGGTGATAAAAATTTGTGAAAGAGAAAATTATGTTTATAACAAAGTGAAAGAGAAAATTGTGTTTAAAATAAAGTAGCAATTAGGTTTTTAATTTTTTTAAACACTATTTCCAAAAAATCGTTTAGTTTTAAAACTATGAAGTGATGTCAGTTCAGTATCAAACTTCATCAATCCATTTTAAAATCTGTTTGTGAAAACAATTCTTTGTATTAACAAAGAATTGTTTTCACTCACAACTTTGTAGTACCAGTCGAAAGCTACCTAAATACTACGAGGTTAGCGATATCTGTGAATTGGCAGATCCATACTCTTCTTTCATACAACCGCGATAGTAACCGGGCATAACATTTGGTAAATGCATAATATCCGCGTTAATATGACAGGCTTTGACATTGACTACTCATCTGGAGCCAGCTATTATTTCAAATAATGTTTAAAAAAATCGGGTCGAGAAATCTGAAAATAATGGCTTTTGCGTTGTAAAATTCTCCATATCCGATGTTTAGAAGAAAAATACATTTTTTTTTCATTTGAATGCGAAAATAAGGTTTTCACGTTTGATTAATACACGGAGCATGACCCAAAGATAAATAATAATACTACATGCTTAGGTCATTTCTAACCTTTGCGTTAGTATTGATTAATCACATTGGAACACTTTTTTTCCCTCAACATTTAATTTGTTCTTTTTTTGGTATATACCAGGTTTATAGGTTTATCGCCTCATGATATTATATGGCACTAGTATAATCGAATTTTCATTGTCAATTACTAATAAGGTACTTTATTTTTATGGGACATTCATTGCAGTTATAAACTTTGAATTAGAGATAATTGTTTTGCCGCATTCTTGGAAAGGAACCTTCATTCGTTGTAGAGGTAGAATAGAACGTTTTATGTTGTGAAACATATAGGTGACTTATACATTACATAGAAACACTATGTTTTGCCAATGGATGTACAAAATAAACGAAAATGTTTACAGGCAGCATGCATAATACACAATCAAAGTAAACACCTTTCTCTTTTATATAGGTACTCTGTATATGGGTACGCTTTCTGAACTAAAAATGTTAATGTTTTTTTTTTTATAATTTAAGATTATGTAAATTTCGAATAACTTTTGGTAATTTCTTAAAAATTCTAGGCGCCATTCCATAAATCCTTTTTGTATGCGGTCCAACGTTAATTCTCAGAAGCTGGGCTCATCTTGCACAAGTTGTAGTAATGCTACTAGATACTAATAGATGATCATATGTAACTGATAGATGACTATTCGCGTTTGCTTCAAGGAAATCAAAGAAATAAATAACACAATAAAAGAAACAAATACGGCTAACAAATTACTCGAGTATAATCAAGGTCGTTCAACAGAATTTCGTGCTTAATTTATTGTTTTCGTAAGCATATAAATATTCTGTACTTACATTATTCATTCGTCGTTAAATGTATTCTACACATTTATCGCAGAAAATTGAAACAAACAATAAAAACCTTTACTCCAACGCTTTCATATTTATATAATAGGTAAAAATAAACAGCTCGCATAAAGGGAACTTACAAAGAATAAGTAACTCACAAAGTAATTCAAAGTTACACAAATCTATAGGAGCAATTCGATCCCAATAGAAAGCTGAAAGATCTTCAAACATTCCAAACTCGGATTTCGCTTCTAAGTCACTAGGAGATTGTTTGATTCATAACCACTTCACTCCATTACCCGTACTATTGATTTGTACGTTCTTTGTCCAATTTTGCGTTATTTTAGACGTACGTTTCAAACTATTAGAAAGCCTTTTACTTGAAGGTGAAGTATTTTTTAACAGTTTCCTTTTAAGTGAAATATTATGAACTCAAATAATTTCATGGGCACTTTTTTCATATCGTAAAACCATCCAACTACAACAGCAAAAAAAATCAACCAACTATGCAATGGTCCAAATTAAATAAAACTTTACTAGCCTAGATGTAGATATATTATTTTTAATATGCTCACAGGCAAAACGATGTATTTGTTTTGATTGTAGAATATGTTTGTAAATTTTTAGGGTTCCATAACCAAAACGCCAGAAACAGCACCCTTATGTTTCGTCATGTCTGTCCGTCCGTCAGGCACAGGCATTTTACTCAAAGACCACAAAATGTATATTGATGAAATTTGGAGTATACTCGTAGGTGTCTTGTCTATGCCGCTACTTAGTTTGGTAGTTAAATAACAAAAAAAGGGGGGGGCACCTTCATACATGTAACAGAAGGTGAAAGCTTTTTTTAGCAAACATCAAAGTGTGACACATATTTCGACAGTTATTTTAAAACCACTTTAAGTTTAACTTTGTAAGCAATATTTTTGGTTAAGTGAAATATTTGCACCGAAGCTAGCATGTTGTGCTCCGCTTATCTTTTAAGCCGTATGTTAAAGAAAAAACAATGCTTAATAAATAAATTAAAAATAATATTTTCAATATCATCGTATAAACCGTTTTTGAGTTATTGCAGAAGAATTGCCCAGAGATCAATGTCGTAGCCTGCTGAGGATGAGATGGCGGGACGACCTAGACAATTCATCGGCTCGCTAGGCTTTAGATCGAAACGACTAGAAATAGCAGCCCAGCCGCCTAGAAGTAGGATAAAATAAAGACTATAAAACATATACGAATATCACTAGCTTGCAAATCGACGACACATTTAGCTAATAATAGAATAAGTTGATAGTGCAGCGGCTTATGAAGCATGCGGTCGGTCTTAGACTGGAATCCCGGATAGACCAATTGTTTGTGTGATGAGAATCTTTGCTTCTGGGTCTTGGATATTATCTGTGTATATAAATATTTATTTATTTATATAAGCATGTACATCATCATCTAATACACATCAATACATATTCCTAGCAAATTTATTTTTAATGAATACATTATTTAGCCTTTAGTGAAACCGCTTATAACGTAACAATTACTCTGAAACTGTAATTACCATCGTTAAATAGTAGCAGCTGTTCAAATTAATTAACGAAATAAAGGGTAGTAGGTGTGTAATTTGTACTAACCCTTTCGTAAACTCCCGGTCATTGTGTATCAAAAAGCACTCATGTATATCAAACGTTGCAATAAAATGCGATTGTTGTATAAACATTACCTCCAAACCTTCCAAACATTGTAAGACAGATTGTTAATTTGTTCATGATATTTAAAATTGTATTTAACAAATTGTGTGTTAATACTACTGCCCGATCTAGGGCTAATGGGTACCTGACTATAATTACATAATTATATATCAACAAAAACACACTACTGAAGATTAGCTAAGTAGCATAATAAGATTACCAGTGCCAATAATACAAATCTGTTTACCGAAATAACTAGCAAAAGCAGTCGAAATATGAACCAATATTTGCGCGCCCCGCGTTCCCATTCGCAATACAAACAGGGTTGTTATGACAAAACTCTTTTTACTGCAAAATAAATAGAGGCCAAAATTAACTAGTATATTTTATCATTATTACAATATATTTAAAGTAAGGTTTGGAGCCACTAGTCACAGTTAAGCTTAAGCCGGTTACGTCCCTCCCTATTTTCTGATGGAGATTTATGTCAGGGGATCAAAAGTTTCCAACTCTCACACTATAGCGGTACTGTCTTTGTGTGGGTTCCTTATGCGGAGGTCGCTTGCAAATTTGTTTCGGAAATATTTTGCTATTTATGGACAATTCGCTGTCAGTTCTAATAAATATATAGCCCTCGGAACATATTCCATTACGGTTCACGGGCGTTCACGGTTCAGGTAATAAAAATATATGTAACGTATAGTTGCTGCGTTTCATAACTGGCGGTAGTTCGCTTTCTCATTAAAGCTTTAATTTTAGTGACGTGCCGTACGGGCCGGCGTTTACGACTTGTGATTTAGTGCCTTATGAAGTGTCCTGTACTTGTATGGCACTAACAGCATATATGCTCACGATGTCAGGGACTTTATTCGATTATAGATCGTTGCTGGAAGGCGCACCACAATTGCTGAATTTTGGTTGGGCTATTTATAATATTTTTTAGATAAAAAAAATGCATAATGCGGCTTTGTTTTTAGATTTAAGATAAAATGTGCACCAGGCAAGATTAGAACACGCGTGGATATAAACTCAATAGCATCGCTGTGTCTCTATCAAGGAAGCGATATGAAACAATTTTTCAAAAAAATATTTTTATTAAAAAAATATTTTTCACATGTCTATTTTGATAAAAGCAACAACGATAGCCAATTCAAGTGCACATAATCTATTGTATAGATTAGCTTTTTTGCGGGTCGTAAGTTGTGTTCATCCCCGCATATTTACAGACGGGGCCATTTTATTTATTCTATTCGTGAGCTTGTTTAATGATAGAGGGTGCAACGTTGATTTCGAATTAAAACGACACGACTTTGCCGGGGACGTCGTTTTCATTAATAATACGTGCCATATTATTATTGATTTACTTGAAAAATACAAAGTAAATTACTGATATTATGGTGTGTATTTATATTTTTTTAATTTACCTTTATAAATTCAGGTTCCAAGTAGTTCTTTTACCGTGTGTGAGAAATGTTACTTCTCAATAATAAACCGAACCTGAAATAGCATAACTGTTTTGCCTAATGAACCACCCGAAACCGTTCCAAAACCTGACTCTTTAGTTCCACAAAATTAGTTTTTGATGGACAGAACTGTTATTCTTTCGGCTAGTTAACCGTTCACTGAAAATATCACCTGTCAACGGGGTTCAGAAACTTTATACTGAAATGTTGCACAGTCGACGTAGCTAAAATTTATTATGCTCTGAAATAGAATAAACTGCCTTTAGACCTGGCAGTTGTTTAGAATAACGCGTCGTGTGTTATTTAGCTGGCGGAATATTAATCTGAATCAAACGATCCCGGAGAAACAGATCGGGTTATTTGTTTTCATTATTTGGAGACACGATTGTTCCGAATTATATTTTCAAAGGAATTATATTCGCACATTCAAGTTCCGATGCCTCTATACAAGCAGTTAATTTCGTTTTTTTTTTTTTATTGGACGTGTTCATATTTAATTTGATTACATTTTACTTGTGAAATTTATTATTATTGATTACTAATGAAAAGTATTTTATGTTATTTTTAATCAGTGGATAAATCTTTCGACGCTATATCATCATACATCTATTTCTAACACATTTTATTTGATAACATAGACTCGAATGAACGATGCCTTAAGTATTTACTTTCACAAACAATGTGGTTACTATGAATATTAACTCTCCAAAGCCAGATGCAAATTAATTGCTGCACGTTTATACTAAACCAGAAATCCATGCACACATACGTATACACCTAAACTCTTTGACAATTTCCCGTCCTAAATTTGCGAGACACACTACAATGGAAACATACATATTTTCCGAGCGTCGCATAACTCACATAAACAGCAATTATAGTTATGGCACAATGAATTTATTAGGTCAGTTAACTTGAATTTGTGGTATTACATATACGATGACGTTATTGTCTTTATAGAGATTCCTCGGAACCTTAACTTCATAATATTAAGGAACACATTACTAATTGCCTCCGTGGAGCATTGCTATATGGGTTAATTGTGTTGGCTCGTCTTTACCATTAAATTAGCCTCTAGAAGCGAACGCCGAGTACGTATTACCGCTGAGTAATATGATTAAATGACGAGTTGATGGGTAGTTTGACATATCTGAAGTTTTGAGCAGATTAATGACGTTATAGGAGAAGCGTTGTATGACACCGGTTCGATTAGAGTATTCAAAATTTGATTGTACTGTCATTGAAGATATTTTTATAAAAATAGGCTGGAAATACCTCTGAAATATCTACGGACTTTTTAACTCGAGGAAAATTTGAACGAATTTGATTTATACCTAATTACAAACGTCTTTCGTTCTTTCAAGGGTTCCCAAAATTGACGATTTTTTAAGACCGTGAGGTAATTTGCTGATATAATAAATAATTCAACGTAATACTTAGTCAACGTAAATTTGTCTGACATTGAAACATTCTGAATAGTTATCTGAACTGAACGGGCCTTTTCGGTGCTCCTAATGCAGGAGTGGCGCAACACAATGCTAGTCGAAATGAGGGCGAGATTCATTTCAGTCTTTAAATAGAAGAAAAAAAGAAATACTTTTAGAATAATGTCAATGTATGTCGGCCTTGCCTCTACTCGTGCCCATGTATATACACCGTGACCGTTAATAACCCGAAAGATTTAAGCTAAGGATACTAGAGCCTAATTAAAGTATATGAAGTTATGTAACATATAGTCCAAAAACTCATAATTAAGGAGATATTAATTATTTACAACAAATCAAAAGTTAAAAAATCTCCAGTGTAACACACCTTAAGGGCGTGAGCATGACGTAGCCACCTACATCTTTTACACGTAGATGCACTAACTGTATGGTTGTTAGTCAGTTTCATAAAGAAGTTTGGTATCTATCTACAAAAAGTTTTTAGTACCGAAAATATTTTCATCACGAGATAAAAGGATATAACATGCAACTATAATACAGAGTAGTGTATTAATCCGAATAATTATAATATCTTATCTTACACACTTCAATCTCAAGTAGCTTTCTTGTTATCACTGAGAATAGAGATAATTAGGTTTGATCTGTTCTAAGTCGCGAGAGTGGTTCTTCTTATAACTGGCTAGTTTGAAATTGATTGTCATTAAAATGACACATTACAAATGATAACTAATTGTCACGCAAGATAAAATAACATTGAACATTTTATTGACTGTAATAAATAATCGCTAATTCGCTATGCAGCATTATCCTTCGGCTCATTTAGCAGATATCCACTTTGTGTACGGATTTTGTGATGGGAACTCGCTCCAGGCAGTCGCCGAATACCGAAGACGATACCCAAACCGTCGTATACCTCACCATTCGACTTTTGCGGATGTCCATCGACAGTTTCGCGAAAAAGGGAAAAGTGCACAGAGAATGGGCTATAAATCTAGGTGAAAAAGCAGAGAACAGAATAATGAACATCATAACAGAAGACCGAATTTTGTCATCAAGAGCTGTAGCAAGAATGGTCAATGTTAACTATAAGCTCGTATTAAGGCTATGAAAAAGGTACGGCCTGCATCCTTTTCACTACAGGAAAGTACACGGATTAATTAACAATGACGGGCTAGCTAGAGTTGCCTTTTGCCAAAGGATGAATCAGAAATTAGTGGAAGATCCTGGATTTCTAAATAAGATATTATGGACAGATGAATCGTTTTTCACGAGAGAGGGAGTTTTTAATTCCCATAATCAGCATATGTGGTTAGAATAAAATCCCCATGCGAAAAGGGAAAATTCATACCAGCACAAATTTTCCGTAAACTTGTGGGCGGGCATTATTGGGAATAAAATAATAGGTCCCGTCATATTTCCAAATAGACTGAATTCTCACAACTATTTATTATTTCTAAATAATGAATTAAACGACCTGCTAGAAGATGTCGATTTGGAAACCCGACGAACTATGTGGTTCCAGCTCGACGGATGCCCGGCCCACTTCGGCTTGGATGTTCGTAATTGGCTGAACCCCGAGAGATGGATCGGCCGTGGGAGCGAAGTTTTAGCATGGCCTGCCCGGTCACCGGATTTAACTCCGCTAGATTTCTTTCTATGGGGAACTCTGAAAGATAAGGTTTACTCAACACCTGTGAACTCCAGAGAAAGGTTGTTAATAAGAATTCAAACGGTTTCAGAAGAAATCAAGAACACTTATGTTAACTTGAATCATGAAATCCGTTCAAGATTGAATATTTGTGCTGAAAACGGCGGTACACATTTTTGAATATCTACTTCATTAAATTACTCGTAATAAAAATGCGTAACTGTTTCATGTTGTTGTTTATTTTATTGTAGGTACAGGTTAGCATGATCGCTGTTATAACATAGTCCCTTTCCTGTATGAGGTAAGAGGTAAATATGATGTAAAAAAATAAGTAGTATGATTTCCTTCGAATGTTATCATGCCTAACAATTTATGGTTGTGATTGTTAGTCAAAAAAAGATACCTAAGACACAAAGTTTCAATAATAATGTAAGAGCACTTTAATGTCGTAGCACCTAATAAAGTTTGGATACATAAGTATTTGTGGTATTTTGTGGTGCCAATAAATAAAAATAATTTCAACACAAACATCGTGCTAGATGTGACTTGACACTTCTTGTCATTCATAGAATACAAGTCACGCTATTCGCCTTTCATCGTATGATTTCGGAGCGATTCGTGAAGTGTCATGCTCGCTCTCTGTTTTTCAACTTGAGATTTCCACCTAAAGGCTTGTTCACAAAGAAGCGGGCAATTAATAAGATTTAATTCGTACTGAAATAGTAATTTAATTAAGACACATAATTAGACCCATGTTGATATAACATTCTTTACTCGTACAGTCGTCAAAAATATGTGGTTTAAAGCCTTCGGGTTATTAACGGTCACGGTGTATAGTACAGCTATAGCATTCACAAAATATGTGTCATCAAACGCAGCACTGACGGACTCGTCGCTACTATAATACGACCCCTAGACACGTATAAACTATTAGTTTTCATAGCTCTCACCCTCTTTTTTGGGGTTTCGTTCCCAAAGTGCAAAGTGGGACCTAACGGGGTATTACTAAGACTTTGTAATAGCGAGACAGTTGAAATTTTCACAGATAATGTATTTCTGTTGCTGCTATAACAAAAAACACTAAAAACAGTATAATTTCATGTCTGTCTGTCTGTCAGTAACCAATATAAAATGATCATGCACCGCGTACATTTTGATTAGGAGTAGGGCTCTCCGAACTCAGAATTTTCATAGATACGGCCGTTTGGAGCGTATATATTATACGGAACCCTCGGTACGCGAGCCCGACTCGCTCTTGGCCGGTATTTTTAGTCAGTTTTTATAACCTGCTAGACGGACCAATATATTTTGATCTGTGATTTGGACCACGTACCACTACTTCACGCGTTGACTTATATTGGGGACGAACTGATGGCGGTCGAGAGCGAAATTTAAGAATGACACCTTAGTTATTAAAGATGGGCATGTTTAAAGTGACATACTAATAATACGACCACAAATGTCTGTGTCATTAACCCCGGATTACATTCAGGAAACAATGACAATGACCATTATCAGCATTACAGCATTACAGGTTCGTAGTTTTGCATATACATATTTCTTTGGTTATGTTTTGATCGTTAACCACGCATTTTATGTTCATAAGCTATTAAATTTGAGGTAATTTTACGTAAGTCGACAATTAATTTTTATTCAGAAGTTTTCTACGTCATTGCCATCAGGATAATAAAATGAATTCATAAAATACAGTCCACGTTATGTATTCAGTTAAGTTGAAAAAAAAACATTTATGATAAAATTTTATGTAAATGTGTGATTGTAGAAGGCATGTCCTCTCATGTTTGTCCATATACTATACAGTCACTTCTGTGGATATCTCAACCGTAGGTACTGTATTTATGAAAATGTTTGGAAGAAACCCATTTTTCATGATTCACCAAAAAAGTCAGTCAGTAATTATAATTATCTTTTGAATGATTAAAATGGCCACGGTAGCGACATCAACGGAAGTGATTGTTTGTCAAAAATGAGAATAGCGCAGGAATAAACTTTATGTCACTATATTCGATCTTGCGCCATTTTAACATATTTAAAGTGTCGCAAAAATGGTCGGTGCGATTAACGTACTGAAATGGTGCGCCAGTTTGTCTCTGACTGTACTTGCACAATGCCCCTGGCAACTGTACAACTGTAACTAAAAGCATTGTCATGCGCGGGTCATTCGTCTCAATTGGCAGCTATTTGCATTATTAGCCTGGCCCCGTTTACGTCATGCTAGGATGCTTCTTGTCATGACTACAGCTACTACGGCTACGCATAAGCTCGTTCTACAAAGCGTTGCGATATCTCAAACTGAGTAATATTAAACTGATCAATATTACGGACTAATCACGAGCAAGGCTTGTAACTCGGTTTATTTGCCGTACTGGTTAGAGCCACACTCTGAGAGCCTAACCCATAATAAAGGTTACGCTCGCAAGAACATAGCTTTAACCTTTTAATATCTCTGAGCGCAAAACAGGGAGCGAAATCCATTTACCGGTTAGAGAGCGGTTTCTCCATGTGAGCAGAGTCTAGGGTGAATAGGGCTCGCTTAGACAAGATTGGTTTGCTTGCTATGGTATTAGATTAAATTTTTCATTTAGTTAACTGTCGTTACGCCACTATCGGCGCGACAGCGGTCATTGGGCTAGTATCCGAACACGAAGTAACCGGTAAGAGAGCGCTTCGAAATAACGTTCCCAAATCAATTCGTCCGAACTTAACCTTAATAATTAACCGGTATCTCCTAAATAAATACCGGTTTATTTGTAACCGGTTATAAGCGCGATGCTAATCACAAGATAATTATGTCTGTGGGGCAAATACGTCTTTTGATGATATCATAATATATAAACACAATATTTTGCAACTACCTCTAGTATCCTTTTAGGGTTTTGTACCGAAAAGGTAAAAAAGGAACCCTTATCGTGCGACTCTGTCTGTCTATCCGACGGTTACAGCGGTAAATGTCCGGAGCTACTCGCTTGAAAATTGGAATAGGGTGTAAACATCGCAATATATCTAGATATATTGCTATATTTCTTTTACGTTTTTTAATTTTCTATAAAAATGACCATTATATGCGGGGATAAAACTTCAAACACAAACTTCATCAAAATGGGGTGAAATAAGGTATCATATAATAGGGCTTAATTTGCACGCTTTTAGCCCCCAAAGGCGTAAAGAAAAGAGGGAAAGAGGCTGTAGGTGTATCCCGGTTGATCATACATCGATTTTTGCGATTGGAGTTCCGTTAATTGACTCTTCTTATTGGTGTTACGAGTATGTTCACTTTCTTAGAAATGAGCGCTAACAAATTAGATCCAATACCTTTAGAGCTGATAGTACTCAAACTCATCGCTAGGCTAGTTACTTATAAAATATTTACAAGTTTATGTTAAGTTTTGCAGAAAATGAGGGAAACAACTTTGCTACGTAAAAACACCCTGTTATTGAGATAATCAATAGCAAGTGATTATGACTTCTTTGATTATCTTATCTTATAGAACCGTTTGACGGTTACTTAACTGGTCACTTCCCAAAAAAATAATGTTAATATTACGGGGATAAATATTAAATATTACGGGACAATTTTAACATAAATCGAACTAGTCCCATGTTAAGCTCAATGAGGGTTGTGTTATGAGTACTAAGACGATATAATAAATATACATTGGAACATCCAAGACTCGGGAACAAATATTGATTCTCATCACAAATATTTTCCCTAAGCGGGTTATGAACCCAGGACCTTCACCTTCGCGGGCAACGCTGAGCTAAACCGGTCGTCGATATTATAAAAAACCGTGAAATGCACAGAATGGTTACGTTTGTGCAGATTTTTTTATGTATTGACTATATTCAGGAAATTAAAACAAAAATATCATAGGTATCAAAAGTTTTTTAATTTATTTTGAGATATTTTATTAATATCCCTTTATTATTTATTAGTATCTAGTATCTTTGTATGTATCTGAAATGTTCATTTCTCTTTTGTTTTTCTCTCTGGCTTTAATTTATGATTTGTCTCATCTTCATGTGCACCACTTACTTACTCATTGGTCATCTCTACTACCTTAAGGTTGTCTGGAAGAGATCGCTTTTTAGCGATAAGACCGCCTGTTGTTTACCATTTCTCATACTGGTTTAGATTTAAGTGTCTGATGTTATTTTCTTTTGGTGAGCAATAAAGGGTACTTATTATTATTATTATTATCCCTTAGAGTATTGGTACGTAATTTACTAGCACCTTTTTATAGTTTTGACATCTCCGGCGTTTCTCGGAAGATGGTATCTTCGTCACTACTTTGGAAAAAACTAGTATCTCAAGTTGCTTCAATGAAAAAAGTAGTAACTCTGTATGACGCTTGTACGTACTTACTACCTTTTTGCTGAGGTTGGTTTCAGATACAAGTTTTTTTCAAAGAAGTGACGATATGTCAATTTGGCCTCTGAGCACTTTCACATCTGCTGCCTATACATTTATTTATTTAAAGTTTATTGCACAATACAAGAAAATACAAATGGAGGAATTAATGTCATACAGGCATTCTCTATTAGTTAACCATTAGGCTAAACAGATATATTATTGGTGCGGAATATCGGTATCAAACTTGTACAATATAATAATTACTTAGTTTTGCTTTTCACAGGAGTATGAATTAGCCGAGCTTATTTTTCTCTTTTTTTTTAATTTTGCGTTAAACATTTAGTTTCAATATTGATATCGATATCGATACAAATATTAACTTATGAATAAAACTTTGACAATATATGTTTGAAAACATTTTTACTGAGGTTATATCTAACATTATCAAGAAAGCTTTCATAAATTCTATCACAAAAAGTTTTTCTGGAACTTCAGAGGCGTATTTTATTTATCTACTTTCTCAGAAAGTTTCAAATGTAACCTTGATAACAATCATTGTTTATTTACCTTTCTGATAGAGTTATGAAACACATTTTTATATTTGTTGTTGGGTCATTTAGAGTTTGGATATTATATTAAGCTAACGCTCTCAGTACTGAATGTTTTCCCCACTGCGACATTTTCATGCTTCTCTGTTTGGCCCTATGGTTGACTGGTAAAGAATGCCTTTTGGCATTAAGTTCACCATTTGTACTTACTTTTGTTTTGTGAAATAAAGTTTAAATAAATAAATAAATAAATTAAGCACTGGAAGGCGCGCTTTGTTCGCGGAGAAGAAAAAAGTCATTATTCAAGAGACATTTTTTCTTCACCGTAATCGGGTAAAATAATATTCTATAACCACCCTCGGCTAACCAGCTATCCTTGTACCAAGATTGGTTAAAATCCGTTCAGCCGTTTTGATGTAATGCGATCACAAAAACACGTACATACAAACATGTATATTGCATACAAACAAGCTCATAAAAAAAACTCTTTGATTTAGTTACCTTCACATACCCCGTTTTTCTTATTGTCATGAGATATTGCCAATGTACATTTTGCATTTAATTATATGACATAATAATAGAGCAGATGATTTTAAATCTCAGCTTAACTCTTGAATGTAAAAATCTAAAATCGTCTAAATAAGTATCAAGTTCAACGTTTATCGCGTCATATTTCTACTCGTTTACCTAAGCACAATCAAATCTAATATATTTATTTGCAAAAATACAGTACTTTATACGATGTTACAAATTGGGTTAGTTTAGTGTATTCAGCTTGCAAACAAGTGTATATATATTCCTCGGAGCTTTAAATAAATTTTCCGTATTCAATTTATCATAATATATGAGAGTCAACCTCTATTGATATCACCCATATTGATAGTGCATCACAAGAAAAATATTGCAATATGATCAGAAGATTGCCCTTAAGGCCTATGCACATCGCGTTTTTTAAACGTGCCGTTAATGCGCGTTGGTAGTATGCTGCTCTATGGAAATAAAAACGCGTCGTCGATTAGCGTTCCCAAAATGTAATGTGCATAGAGACCCTTAAATTTAGTGTCAAGGATATGTCTCAAAGTGTCGAGAGTAGGGTAGTTTTCTGACAGGTCACTTCAACTACTTTTTATGAAGTTTTAAAATGCTTAGATAGTTTTAAATTTATATAAAAGAAATACCAACTATGACGTCACTGGAATGAAAAAATATCTTCCTTTAATTAGATATTTTCTAATTTTAAAAACTCAGCTCAGATAATTACTGGTAGTATTGGGCGAGCACATTGCTCGTGGAACTGATGTCCACTGTGTCAGAAAGATTTGCGAGTAGCGACCCCATACAAGACGACTGCATGGAAGTTCCCTGGAAAGATGGGGATCCACAATCGCGAAACCGTTCGATAACGCAGGCACGCGAATGGTCGTTGTGGAAATCCTTGAGGGAGGCTTTTATCCAGGAGTAGACACACAGTCTTTAGAAATATGATGATGATGATAAAATATTCAAATCAGCAAAAATAATAACGATTGTAACCTGTAGCTATATTTTAGTGAACTCCAAAAAGTCCATAACAATCATTTTTTTGAAAATATCTTCAATTATACAACTTCATTTATACAACTTTATAATAGTATAGGATATAAGCCATCAAACATTTCATTCTATCTCTTTCTAGCAAAACAGAATTTACTATGGGGTTTACATGGCCGGAGTGTAGTGTACTACGACGTAAAAGTACACGTCAGACCTCTCTGTCAAATCGCTGGCTACTTAGTAGTTTAAAATGCCTATATCATGCGTATTTCTTGGCCGATTTTTATTTTAATAATAATAATAATAATAATTCCGCATACCTCTCACACGTACTTACTAGTATCCTAAGGGCGCTGATTGACGGGCTCAGCAACACCATGTCGTCTGCATAACTAATGTTGTTCACAAAGTTATCATGACGAACAACTACCGGAAGTATATCCTGAAGGACGGTAATAATTTATTTCGGAAATTCATCCATATCTTCTTAGTAACACTAATAATTATTATCCTTATAACTAATGTTAGTAAAATAAAAAACAGAAATTTGACTAACTTAACCTACGTGACAAATGCAAGGCATTCCATCCTTGCAAGAATGGGCCATCTACCCTACCTGCGACTGTGGCTACGAGGCTGTTGGCGCTGCCGCGCACGCGCCGCAGCAGCGATGCTGCGCGCTTGCGCATGATGGCGTGGAAGCCATCGGTGCGCGCTTCGGCGAACATTCCCGACGCGCTGCAGTGGTGCGGCAGCCCCAACAACATCCGGAACGCGTTATTATACTGGACGCGTAGGGCGCTGTAAGTTTTTTTAGTATAGATGATCCACATGCTGCAGGTGTAAAATGACTGACAGTAAGCCTTGAAGAGGGTAACTTTTACGTCATTAGTACACCGTGCAAACCTACGAATCAACATATTACTTCTAACTGCTAACGCCCTACGCTCCCTTTCCAGGTCCACATTATCACTTAGTGATGCGCTGACCCAGTGCCCCAGGTATTTAAGTTCTCTGACAAGTTTGAGAGGAGTGTCATTAAGTTTAACCGGCGGGACTTGATCCTCCAATTTTATGCCTTTTCCCTTTCAACGTTTCAACTACAGCAACTCACTCTTAGAGGCATTGTACCTGAGGCCATGGGCCTCCGCATACCTCTCACACGTACTTACTAGTATCCTAAGGGCGCTGATTGACGGGCTCAGCAACACCATGTCGTCTGCATAACTAATGTTGTTCACAAACGTCCCATCCACTGAGCATCCAACCATAGTGTCACTGAGCTCCCCAATCAACCGATTGACATACAGGCCGAAGAGCCTAGGTGACGTGACCCTGCCCCTGTCTCACCCCACACTCCAGCCCATATGCATCGGACAGCGTATCCGCCCATTTTACAACATTAGTCTGGTGGCCGTACCAGAACCTAAACAGTTCCACCAACTCACCGGGCAGTGACGTATCTTCGTACAGTTTTTGCCATAGTTTACTATAGGAAACCAGATCGAAGGCCTTGGACAGATCAAGAAAACACGCAAAGACCGGTGTTTTCGTATCCGTGTAGTATTGAACTGTGTGCTTAAGACAAAGAACTGCTGTTTCGGTAGACAAGCCAGGTCGAAACCCAAATTGTGCATCATTAATCATTACATGCTTTTCTAGTTGTTTATCAAGCACACCGTCTAACACTTTCGCCACCGTAGTAGCCAACGAAATGGGCCTATAGTTTTTTTTTATGTCAGAGGCGTCTCCCGTTCGATTCTTTATTATTACTACCACGGCTTTCATCATTTCTTACGGTAAATAGGTATGACTGACACAGAAGGTGAAGAGCATGGCAAGTACTTTAGGCAGGTGTACTCCAGCATGCTGCAAGTGTTCAATGCTAAGGAAGTCATGTCCCGGTGACTTCCCTCGCGCCATGCCCTTCACAACCGATGCCACTTCTCTTGCCGTGAATCTCACCAAAGGCCCCGCAGGCAAACACCTCGTGGGAAGTAATTCCCCAGAAGTCCCCAGGGGAGACTCAAACTTAAACTGCTGCCTAAAAAGATAAGCAATTTGTTCAGGCTCGCTAACGCCCTCCACGCTCACCGGCAGGCTCGCCTTGAGGATCAGTTTGTTAGTCTGTCTCCAAAATTTTTTAAAATTTTTATTTGAATGGTGTGTAGCTATAATGTCCATTTTAATTTGCTCAACGTTGTCCTGACACCATTTCAATTTTTGTTTAAATATTTTCCGTGCTTTAACCAAATTATCGAAGGCGCCCCCTATCTTCGGTTTTCCACACATAGCCCAATTCTGAAACCCAAGCCGAGCCTCCACGTGAGCCTGTCGTACATACTTGTTCCAACCTACCACATGTCGCTTTCTATTCAATAATAAGTCACCATAACTATAACTAGCTGCTTCTCTTAAGGTATTAATCATATTTAAATTACATACTATTTCTAACGGATGATGGTCTGACCAATAAACATCATAATATATTTTTACACCCTGTATTATCCGTCGAGCCGCTTGAGACACTACACAATGGTCGAGCCAGCTTTTAGTACCATTAATGTCACTTACATAAGTGTACGCGTCCGAAGTTGCTCCCAGTATGTCAATGTCCGTGCACTGCCACTTAGACTCCGCACAAAAGTCCTGCAACTCTTTACCAAACCTCTTGCCCGGATGAGCATTATAGTCACCTAAGATGAGAAAAGATTCTACCTGGTACTCTTCTACTATCGCCGCAATTTCACCGATGCATTCTGTAAACTCAGGAAGTGTTTCAGCGGAGTCGGTGGGCATGTAGACGGAGAACACTAGTAACGAGCGATCCTCTAATACTATCTTTATGCAAACGTGCCGCACACTTTTACACTGCACAACCGATACCGATGTAAACAAACATTTTTGCCACAGCAGCGCGACGCCTCTGTACGGTCTCCCGCGTAAAATTCCAGTTCCTGTATCAACAGCCGATTTCCCAGTAAAGTCAAAATCAGCGTCTATGCTACCTAAGAACGGAATATCCCCCGGTAGCAGCCATGTTTCCTGTAGTGCTATAAGATCAGCTGTGCGACACAGGTTTCTGACGCAGTCCACCGAACGCACGACTGACCTACAATTAAAGCTGATTAATTTTATATTTTCTTCTCTCGCACTAAGTTTATGGTCCATTAAAAGTATTATTTTTCAAGTCAATTATCTTGTCCATTATAGTTTCCTTTTTTAATTTCACTTTTTGAAATAGTTTTTAAGGTATTTTGTTAAGAAAAGTGATAATAAAAATTCATACATATTCCCTATTGTGTGACATCAAATTATATATAAATAATCAATACCATAGTCAATAATGCGTCAGTGCATGTGGAGACGGGTTAATTCCAGACCAGCGGTGCGAGCCCGACATGCCCTAACCCGATCGCAGATATGAACCAACCGACTGGACTGGACAGGGCTGTTTTTGAAATTGATGTCTCGGGTTCAACCAGCCCCATACGTTATGACGACATGTCTAGTGTGGAACCCCATCCTCATTTCCGTTAAAAGCTGCTATGTAACATTTGTACATGGTTGTATTGTAGTAACTGTCGGTTAGTATCTTGTTTAAGCAATGGAACATTGTGGTGTTTTGCAGATAAATTGCATAGTAATAATGACAATCTACTACCTTTAATGTTAAAACATCAATTTTGATTAGCCCAGTCGCAGATGTGAACCGAACGACTGTACATGACGGTTTTTGAAATTGATGTTACAGGCACGACCAGCCCCATATTATTATATTTTGGCGACATGGTTGTTGCGGAAGGAGAGTTTCCGATAAAATGTGCCATATAACGTTTTTGCATAATAATGTAGTAACCGTTGTTAGTCTTTTGTTTACGCAGTGAATCGTGTTTTTTGCAGATACGAGTAGGTCGTATAGTAACAATAGCAATCTACTATTAAATACTAAAACGTCAATGTTGGTTAGCCTTATCGCAGATATGAACTGGATAGGGTTGTAATATTTTCTTCTGTTTCCGCGATTATGTTTCTGCGATTAGTCTGTGAACATGTCATTGACAAACCAAACCACTCAATTAAGTTTGATAAACCTTCTATCCTTGCCAAAGAAAAAAGATATTTTCCCAGGATGCTACGCGAGGCTATTGAGATTAAAAAGCATCCTAATTTCAATAGAGAAGATGGATTGTCACTACCACCTGCTTGGGATCCTGTAATACATCTCATCAAGGAACAAGCGAGACACAGGACTGCAAAACCTTAATTTCCGAACGGTGTAAAATATCTTATCTGTTTAAAGTAGTTTAATAGTCTCTGTTTTTTAAAATATTATAATTAGTAATGAGGTAGCCTGGGAGTTTTTCTTTGCAGCGTTTCTTTTCTCCTCAGTACGCCTCATTGGTGAAATGCTGCTTGGTAAATTATTAGAATAAAATAATTAAGCCCTTCTGGCACATGTGTAACTGTCTTTACAGCTTAGGCCCATCTGGCATGTATGTACACCTTTATTTGTGTTTTTTCAAAAAAATGGGTAGTTTGCACAAATTGTAACTTTGACAGAGGAAAAACATCTTTTCTCAGTCCTCCCGTGACCATGGAAAGCTGGAAAGCTTCCGAAACGTCGGGAACTAAAATGAGATAATATACGCGATATAATCCGTTAAATTGTTTTATTTCAATGGATAGGGTTGTGTTTGAAAATAATGTCTCTGCCACAACCGGCCTGCCTGGATGTGGAAGGGAGGTGTCTGATAAAAATTGCTATTTTACATATCTATACTATTATAAAAATGTAAAAATGAAATGTCTGTACATTAAAGATATCTTCAAAAAAAGATTGTAACGGACTATTTGGAGGTCAGAAAATTGAAAAATATTTTTTTTTGTTTTTTGTATGTTCGTATGTGTCGTTGTGGCTTCATCACGCCAAATCGGCTAAACGGATTTCAACTGTTTTTGGTACACCCAGTTTGGCTGGTATCTCCAGATGGTTATATGATACTTTTTACCCGATATCTCAAATTTTTACCCGACTACGCCGAAGAAAAAAAAAGGGGTTATGACTTTTTATCCTCCGCGAACACGGTTACGGGCACTTCTAGAATGTTATATGTACAATAATACTTAGTGTGTTTGATCATGTACTATATTTACTTTATGTACTGAAAATTAATTTTGGGTCTCTTTATGTTTGCCATGCGAAACCGTAGGCAAAAATAATTTATATTTTCATGATTACTGGGCGCAAGGTTAGAATAAAATTTATGACAACGAATTTATATTATTTCACATCACTTCACCAAATTGATTTAGATTATTACAATTTGCAAGTTTATCCTAGAATTTTTAGTAGCTTACTTCGGAGACATATCTGCTTATTAGAATCTGTAGGTATTTACAACGAAGCTAAATAAGATCATTTGAATACCAAAAACCAAAATACAATTTTCGTTACAATTATCTACTATAAATGTATAAAAAAGGGGTATTTAGTAGGTTAAAACTGCTCATCGTTAGGTACATCGCTTAACAATTTATATACCGTAATTGGAATCACATAAGACTTAGTCGAGACACTTTCGTGCGAAAACTAGTCACAACTTGCACAGCAGAATAGACAGTAAAACTGCTACTATGACGATTTTCACAATACATATTTGTTTTACCTAAAGCATGTTTTCTTGGTTCCGAAACGTTAAAAGTGAGTTGTGCGAGTATGAAGTATGCAAGTGCATCCTACGTCCACTAATTACCAATCGCGTGCGACGCTTACTGGTTGAACCAACTGTTCCATTCCCGTAACTAAGCAAACAAACGTGGCAATTCAAACTATCGACTCGGAAACGCATAGATTGTATCGAAAATAATTGTCGTAATATACGGCAGTTTGCATGAAATCATGCTTAATTTCAATTCCGTGCACACTAAGTGCATATGTAAACTTGTGTGGAACGATGCCAATAAACTTGATATAGATCGTTACGGTTTGAACCACTATTACTACATTAGGGTGCTTCGATGACTCCGATGTATCGATTATGTTAATTTTATTATAGAAATTTCATTCGATGCGCTTACTTTTGCTGCACTATTTTTTAGCGTTCCCTCTATGCGTAATAAGGTTTGTTTGCTTTTACAAAGTTCGGATGGAGGCAGGGATTTAATCGTCTAATTTGACATTTTATGGCGAGTGCGCTTCCGTTCGGATAAGTTTTATTACTAAAAAACATCTCACTGTAGAGCTAAGGCAGAATCAGAGAGCTGCTGTCATGTCTTAAATTAAATTTGGATACTTAGTATATTGACTCAGGACCTTGGCTATCGTGTTTTGTGACACTTCATACCTACCAATCGATAAGATATTTTTATGTTTCATCAGTCCAGCGGTACATGTGGTAATGAGGTGGCCAACTGCGTGTTTTACATTTTCCAAATACCCCGCATAAATTCTTTTCAAGGCCCAATTGTCCCCCAACTTCAGTCAACCAAGCCAACAGGGATTTCCGGCATTGACACTAACTCTCGATTTTAATTATTTATTAAGTGTCAAAAATAATACACAAACCTACATTGAAAAACACAAAAATTAAATTGCATATAAAACCCATAAAGCGCCTATAATGATTTTTATTTCATGTAACTTTCTACTCGTAACCCATTAAAACTCATACTGAACTTTTGGCTTCAAATCGAGCTCAATTTCAAAGGGTACTTTTCAATACCATTCAATAAGTTTGTACCGCGGCTCGGCTATGATTAACATACTGTTTGCCAATAAAATTTGGTAACAGCCCATATAATTCTGATGTGGCAGCATTACATGACATTAGTTTAGGTTATGGTTATGTTTTATGGTGCCATTATGATTATGAATGATGCTGCATGTTGCATTCTACGTAAGTCTACATGTCTATGTCATCGTATACAAGCGAGTTGCCATATTAGAGTAACAGGGTTATAGAGATTGAGTATCTATAATATTTTATTCATATTTTTTTAACAGGTGCGATTTGGGATATATTTAATTAAAGCATATTTCATTGTAAAATTTAGTCGCATATTATTTAAACCACATCATCGTCATCAGTCCATCTCACTGCAATGTATGCCACTGAGCAATGTCCTGAGTTTTTTATTTCCAACAACTGCCAGCCACTTTTCTTATGTCGTCGCTCCACCTAGCAAGCGGGCGCCCTACACTAAGTTTGACAAGACGCAGTGTCCACTGCAGAAGACGTTGTCAGCTCTGCGACAGATGTGACCTGCCCACTGCCATTTTAGTCTTCTAGTTCTTTATGTTATATCGAAAACTTTGGTTCTCTGTCGGATCAGTTGGATCATCTCATTTCGGATCCGATCCTTTAGATAAATTCCGATCATAGCCCTCTCAATAGCTCGTTGAGCGACTTTAAATTGGTATACCAGTCGCACCGTTTGTGAAAATCACAGAAACTCATTTTCTCTTGTTAATTCAATTTTATGGTTTTTCAGTCAGTATTTAATACAAAGAGCACCTCGAAGTTTTGCACCGGCACTTCTAGCACAACTACGCTAATGTCGCTAAAGTCGCTATATGCGTCTCTTTCTCGTGCGACAAATTTTGTCTATGGTTTTCTATCCTGTACAGTGTGAGAGAGCAGGATGATATAATACGACAAACTATTCGCCGCCAACCGGCAGATATTTAAACGCATTCTTTGAAATATTGATGTAAAAGCAGAAAATGTGTGCACAATCTAGCTCAAATGCATTTCCATACTCGCTACTTGTATTTCCTAAGATACCTGAAACAACAAATCGGTTTTTAAAAATACCACAACTTCACCAAAGCAATACGGAAGTTTAAGAAAATGAGAACGCTATCTGACTTATTCACAAGCTTATTTGCTGTACATTTTACGGCAGCGGAAATAACATACACGAAAAGCATATTTTTGTTACAAATAAAACCACAAAAACGGAACACGAGTCAAACGTAACTCGGTGAAAGTAGGGAAATTTTGATTTGATGTAGAATTTCCGGGATCGCGAATACTGTAGTAAAATTTACGATCATGTTTACCTCGCTGATGTTTGTTTATCATATAAAATCGAAGGGAGCGCCAACGCCGGGCAGCGGTGGGTGATTCTGTTTAATCAGAGTGAAACTGCTGCGCAACACGAATACGACAAGCTCGGGAGAACTGAAGTCTAGATTAAAAGCTGTAAAAGTATCGGTATTCTTAAAAAAAGAACTGAAATTGAAAAAGCAAGAAATCAATAAGTAGATGAAGTACCTCCGATATATCTAGAAAAATGGTAATTTTCAAACGGCTGATCCAATTTTCATGAACTAGTAGCTACTCTTGATAAACTCACCCTTCAAATACATGAAACTAAATCTAAATAGCTCTATCTGCGTCTGCGTCTATTTTTTTATAAGCGCTACGATGAGACTTATCACATTTCTTTTTTACGTTTTAGTAAATATGAATGAACTAAGTGTTGCCCGCGACTTCTTTCGTGTAGAGATGCAATTTGTAGCCTACTAGCTTCTGCCCGTGACTTCGTCCACCTTAAATTAGTTTATCGCGGATAAGGGTATTTTTCCGGGGTAAAAAGTACCCTTCCCCGGGACTCAAACTATCACCATACCAAATTTCATCCAAATCGGTTCAGCGGTTTTTTATGCTAAATAACATTACTGGAAAGTTTCGTACATACATACATCGGCACTAACTTTCACGTTTATATTAATACTAGCTGTTGCCCTCGACTTCGTCCGCGTAGAGATGCAATTTATAGCTTACAAAGTTTAACCCCCTTTTTCGTCCCTAAATTTGACATAAATTATAGCCTATGTCCTATTCTGATATGTAAGGTACATAACTGGAAAGTTTCATCAAAATTCGTCCAGTAGTTTTTTAGATTAAGTGGCACGTGCATACATACTGTCACGTTTATACTATAGATTGGAAGATAGGATTAGATTGTGATGAAACATTATATTTACAGGTAATCTAAACTTTCTTTTTACGTGCACATAATGAAGAAACATAACGATCGTAGTTTACAATAACAACACGAGGCTGATTTGCAGATCACGAAGTAATGTTTATACATCTCAATTAAATTCAGGTATAGTTCACGCGAGGAACTCGGCACTATCGAAGCTAACATGTTAATAATTGAGATTAATTCTCACTCGACTCCACGGTTAACCGACTCAACTTTTAACCGTGGTAACGCAGACCGCTCCTTAATCTATGCTCCATTAACAAAAACCATTTATCATAGTCTTAATAACAATTTAACCCCAACTAGATTAATATATCTTCATTTATTCATGGAAGCAAGCATGCCTTCATGCTAGCCGTGCAAGTTATCAACTTTTATCATTCAAATTTCATCGAGCACTCTTTCAAAATCGATGCCGCAGCAAATGCACTCATTGTCCTTACTGAGTTGCATTCATAGCGTACGTCTGTTACAAATGTAGAATTCAGCTTTTGTTGTTTAACCATTGTGTACAATTAAACTTGGAAAGATGTAATAATCTCGACCATCTCTTTGTGTATTTTTTACCAGTGACACATGCGGGGTCATAATAAATAATAAGTACCGCCGGTGCGAACATTTTTGTCTGACAATGAAATTGAATGTCAAGTTTAAGCGTAGGGTTGTACCGAATTATAATGAAACTCAATGTCGTGCCTAAGCGTAGGGTTGCGCGAAGCTAAGCGTGTGCGCATAGCGCAAAATTCGGGGTGTACCATAATTTATTGCAGTATAATATTTTGTTGCAGTCCACAGTTTATAGCGCATTTTTATTTATTATGTTTTTTATTAACGGCCAAAACGGGTCATTATTGCCTATTTAATGATGGGGTTGTTTTCATTAAATTTGTTTATGTTTCTCACGGACCGTGTTTATTACATATGTGAGTAATTTTTGTGAGATGTACGCGACATTGCCTGCCTGAGTATTGTTTTAAATGACTTTAGGATATTAAGTATCTTTCAAGTAACTTAAGTAATATTTGACATTCGTGAGTAAATCTGATGAGATTATAACAACAATATAATAAATTATCATGTAGAATTACGGTTTATTTATTATATCGTTGGTAATTCTTCGAAGTTTTGGATGTCGTGTTACGTCCATAGTCTCGAAGGAAATGGAGAGGCTGTTACCCGCCTCTCTAGAGACTATGGACGTAACGCGACGTATGAAATGTTGAAGAGTGACCATCGAAAGGTAATTAAATAGATCATATTTATACGCAATAAAGTCGCTTTATGATGCATTGTGATAATGAGTGAAGATGGTCTAAGTTTAAACCAATGTAATATAATAAATATTTTATGAAGCAGTAAACATTTTTAATTAATTAATTAATAGCAAATGATTATTTATTCATAACTAAAATATAAGCTCATATAATCAAAATTAAAAATATATTTTCGTACTCTAAAAGTCAGAAAGCACAACTCTTTTTAATAAGGATCCGAAGATACGACAGCTTTAATACGACAGTTATTACAATTTTACACAGAATTGTCCGACATCCTGATATTGAAAAAGAAACATATACCCACCACACTATAGTCTATTAAACCATAGCAGACACCTCATCTTTACAACGGGTTACCTCACCAATTAATCAAACTCGACGATTCCAACCGCGTTCTCGTTTCAAAGCGAACTCAAACGCAAATACGCCAACCACCGGTAATGTATTACTTTGCGCACGATAATCGAACTGTGATCACAAGCCCGCTGGTTTAAAAGCCTTAATATCATAACAGTGAATCGGTCGAACGACCTCACGTACCAAATTACCAGTCTTAAATTACCAGTGTGACTTTAGGGGAAATCGCTACATGTTAATAGAGTATACTCTAACGAAATAGTTTGAATACCGTCTCCTGGGGCGTCTGAATTATTGGTTTGACCCGGAGCTATTTAGTTAATGTAACTATATTCGCTAATAAGCCAGTTCGGCCATTGTCGGATATGTAACAATACGCGTAGTTTTCGGTTATCGAAAATCAATTGAGCTGCCCCGCGGTGTTTTAGGAATTGGGTGGTAATTAAGTGCGAAATAAACGTACGTATTTCTATTATTGGATTTCGCACAATGTTCAATTTTTATTAATATAAAATTCTTTTAATTCGAAATAAAGAGGAGTAGGTATTTCATATTTATTAAAATGAACTCATTTTAATAAATATGAATGCTAACTAGCGATGCGACTTTTCTGTGAACTTCCCAATGTATGGTCTAAAATTGTAAATTTTCTTGCAGGGCCCTATAGGTATGTACAAATTCTCTACTACTCAAAACCTATATGATAAAAATACATACTAATATGTATGAGTACCCAAGCCGTAAACTATTGTATTGTCCACAAGACAAATAGGGCTATATTCTAAAATCAATACACCGCGACTACTTGTTAAATATGTGCAATGTATGTATAGCAATTCATATTTTTAAGAAAAAAAAACTGAAATTCATTACATGACTGTTTTGTTTAGTAGTACAGTTCCGTGACTTCTCCTGGGATACCTATCCTCGCCTATTTTTATAAAAGTTGAAATTCCCGCCTTGATTAGGGCGGGTTCCACACAAAACTACTAAATAGAAAGTGTTTTTTATGCATGGCATATTCTCGCATCAATTGTGTCTCGCATCAATTGTGTCTTCACTGACGTAACGCTGTTTACGTCAGTGAAGTTTTTTAAAAATAGTTGAAGATAGGTATCCCAGACGAAGTTACGGAACTGTACGGTAAGATTTTTTTTCTGAACGTTATTAAGTATTGTGTACATCAGAGATGTATTCACGTTCAATTTATTCCGCCGATTATAACGTGATGTTTACAAGGCTCTTTTTAAACGACACGATTTGAAATGATTAGATGTTCCTCGAATTTTCCTTAGTTGATAACATTTTTCAAAACGTGAACAGTACATTCATACATTCTACGAAATATACGTTGTTACTCTTCGAAGCTTATGTAAAGATCGTGATTCATGACAGGGTAAAATAAAGAATATAAATACCTAAGCAAATACTTAACAGTACAAAAATTTATTTGCTAACGTATATTAACACTAAATATATCAATAAATCCTAGTAAAAATTTGATCACTTATTTTACGACGTCATTAATTTACAAATTTAGCTCGTCAATAATTTCGGTTTACCGCATTACTGCCCCCGCATCCAAACATCACACGTTTCCCCTGCGAGTGTGTGTTAGCACAGCGGGACCCAAACAACGACACGACATGTGTGTGCTCCTGGTCCCTCACACACACAAAATTATTTGTGCGTAATGCTGTGATCGAACCCACACACTGACGTCACGTGTGTGCGTTACACTGGTCGGACCCACAGCACGCGGTCACCCCTCGCGTTTCATTAAATACGTTTCCGCATATCACGCACTATGTCATTTCCTCTCTAGTGTTGTGACGCCATTGTTCACGTAATCGATGAAATTGACTAAACTCGATAGCGGACAAAATGTGTTTATTAAAAAGTTACATTAGTTTGTTTCTATTTATTTTTTGTCACGCTCAATTTCATGAAAGAAGTCTAGGAGTCGTCTTGAGTGAGTTTTTTTTGTGTTACAATTAATTCACATTATTAACACCGTGTCACTATTGTTACCGATACTTATAATTTATTAGTTAATATGTATTTATGTTAATTTATTAGATTTTACAAGACTTGGCAATAATTTACTCTTTTAACAGCGTTAGTCAACCTTAGTTTTTACTATATTCGGATGGACGGTATAACTTACTTGTCGGATATAGCGGACGGAATAGCATTCATAAATCCCTCATTTCGTCTACTGTCACATATATCCTTTGTTCCCGGTTATTTGGTGAAAGTAATTCGACAACCCGATTTGTCATTGTCACGTCACTAGCTTTTATAAACTAAATCCGTTTAGGGAAGTTATTCGCAAACTCAATTAAACTAAATCAATGGAATGGAAAATATGGCTCTCAACAGGTTTCTAAGCCGGAACTTACAGCTTTCGATGTAACAATTCCATTGATAGTAATCAAACATCAAATAAATGGGTGAAAAGAACGTATTTTCACCATATCGTCTGCTATTTTTCAGAAACACATATCTATAGTCGGCAGTCTTTTGAAATGTGAACGTTATTGGTTTTAAGCTAAGTTACTTTTACAGTAACATATATCGTTAGAATACGACATGAGAAAAATAAGCTACGCATAGAAATGCGGTGATGTAAAATAGATATTTAAGCACGTATCATAAGGTGCGTTTTGTCTCGTGTATAGTCTATACGTGTATGTATATTTGTATCACATGTGATATCATGGAAAGCGAAATTACATCGTGACTGAATGTGGCCCGATTGGCGATGCCCTACTTACCTACTGGTAGTCTCTGTGATTAGCTCAGTTAGGTTCATTTCGAACGAGTCAATCGTTAATGGTTTTAATGATATGTCGGAGTATCATCATTGGATGCAAATTAGCAATATATGCTACAACTACAACATGTTCCGTCAACACAGATTTTATCACTGCTTAGTACAATTATCTTTTAGAAGAGGAATTTAAGAATTTGTAGTCTTTAAATGCATGCCTTAATTAATACAAAATACAAAACAGATCACTGTGATTTGTCGACAGGCCATTATTTAAAAGTTATTATTTTCCGATACTTTTCTTTAAATACCTTACCTACCCGATCCTGATTCAACGTAGATTAGGACGTTCACTGGATCTGAGAGTCCAAGAAGCTAACTTACCTATTAAGAAAAAAACTGGCCATATGTGAGTCGGACTCACGCACCGACGGTTGCGTACAAATTTGTTGGTATATAAATAGTTCGTCTAGAACGGTAATCGAGGTGTCAAAATATACACTATAAACGGCCGTGTTTAAAGACATCTAGTGTTAGCAGAACCCTACTCCTAAACAAAATGTACGCAGAGAGGGTCATTTTATATTGGTTACTGATAAAGACCACAGTACTTTAAATACAGACTTCTTATTGGTTTTCCTGTAATCTACGCGTTATTTAACTTAAAATTATAAAAAAATATTTTTGGATGTATCATTTGATACATCCAAAATATCATTTGATATATCAGTTTGCAAAACTTTTTTTTCTATTTTAATATCACCTACTTAAAGTTATAATGAAGGGGAAAATAGAAGGAAAACAGAGAAGAAGGAGTATGAACTTGCCCGATTACATAAAAAATGGACAGACATCAAGAACGCGGCCAGAACGCGCAGGACTTTGCAAAATTAGTCGTCGATGCCCTAACGGGCATATTGGGTATGAGTATGGCAGCAAAAGAAGAGGCATAATTGCCTATGCAATAGAAGAGTAGGTAAATGAATACTTACGAATTCTCATTTTAGTTCGCGGAAACAGAAGAAAAAGGTTCTTTGTTAAAAAATGCATTTAATTTGCTTTCTTCAACTCTTTACTTAACCGTTAATGGCTTAAAGCGTATTCAAAGATAAGGACTCTTACTCGTATTTACAATGCGAGAGCAAACTCCGAGGTACAAATTGAAGATTCTGTATAAGCAACAGTGAGATTATTTCAATCAGTCCTCTTTGGTGATATTTAGTTCGTTATACACATTTCTTCAAAATTACTTACTATTTTTATTTTAAATGTAAATATTACAGTAAAATATTTAAAAATAATATTGCGTGCGACAAGTTTTCCATTTTTCAATCAGTTAGGGTTAACCGTACAGTTATTGCCCAAAATCAGTGGTTGTCCACTTAAAATCTGCGATTGAAAAATTAAGAAAAACTTAATTTTTAAGGCACAAAATAATATAATATGTCATAGTCATAATTTAGTTTCTTTTTAATCATTCATAAAGGTGCGTCCACACTTGTATCATTTGCTCGTATCCGAGCACCGTGCCGTAGCATGACTGCGTATCGCGCTGTTTGGACGCTTACTGTCGGCACGCCGATAATGCCGTACTCTTCCGATACAAGTGTGTGATACTCGTAGCAAATGGATTTCGAGTGATCGGATCGGCGCAACGTCCAAACGCGTGATCGTGACCCGCGATCATGCTACGCGACGATGATCTGATATGGGCAAATGATACAAATGTGGACGCACCTTTATAGTTATTTTGAATTTGTCAATCACAATATTGAAGTGTACAATCAGCGATCAACAGTACGGTCTACCCTACGTTATTTCTATTGTTGGTAGTTGAAGAAGCCCATTTTCTAGTATTTCATACTGACAAATAAAAATACGAACGATTAAATTAGATGTAGAACCATGTCAAGTGTATGGTTTGTAAGAAAACACTGACCACTTGGAAAAGGTTTTATATTCGCTTTCCGTTTTTTTTTTGTTAGTAACCCGACAGAAAAGTCGTCCATGACATTTGGATTTGCAGCCTATGTGTACAAAAAGTTCAAGTTCAACTGGGATCATTGCGTCAATGGGGGATAGCGCTTCTTTAAAAAATATCACACCGACGCATCGTTTTGCAAGTACCAAGTACCCTTGTTTTTTTTTTTCACTACTAGTATCAACATTTAGGTAGGGATGGTATGAGCACTTTCAAAGTGTTCTTATTTAATGAAAACTTTGAAAACACTTTTATTTTTGCTTCTATAGACGCAATTATTCCGGTGACCTAGTACAACTTAACTAATGAGTTTACTAACTGATCATCACTGGTACCCAGAAAAAATAATAACACTGTAATAACATATCATATAGCAATTCCTGTGAATAATTTAAATGTCCGCATCACCCATCCGAATTCATCATGCAACCAGTATCCGATAGATATTAGTAACGGTTCAACTATTATCCTATAACCAATTTAATTTGTTTAGTTCCACTTCGTACTACTGCACTGTAACTGTAGCAGAATTACATACAAGTGGCTACAATATTAATGAATCATATGATCATTTTACCTACGTAATAAATGTATGTTGAATAGTAATGTTTTTTTTTTCATTTAACAATTTCAATGATTTTCATCCAGTAGATCTTGAGGAAATAGGGTAAAAAACCCAAACAGACACATGAGTGATTATACAAATAAAAAATGATGTGTACAACAACTTTATTAAATGACTGCCAAAACGTGATTTATAGTTTTTTTACCTAATTCGGTCAACTCTAACTAAGTTAATAAAGTCTCCAGTAGCTTACATTCGTACAAATTTTATGCTCAAAATCACATCGCAAAAAAGATTTCTTTCATCAGAAAAATACCTATCTTAGTTACAAAAAATAACAGTCCTATTATATTTTGTTTTTTCAATGAGATTTTAAGTCAAAATTTAGTTACTTCATTTTTCATTATCATCGTCTAGTAGTTAAAGAAGACATTCATGTTTTTTTTATTTTAGTAATAATGCAAGAAAGTAAAAGCAATTGCACTTCATTGCGATCGCTAATAAAAACTACCGGTACAAAGCGGAACAACATCCCTCTACCATCCACTGAGGGTGGACTGACCAGCGACCGGTAATTTTACAATGCGTTTATCTGTACTAAATTGGCTACCATACAGATTTCGGGAATTGTTTAAACTTCAGTTCCCATGCACGATTGCCGTGGGTCGGAAAGCCATTTCACTCCCCCATAAAACACCCTTTATTACGGGTTTGCGTGAGCTAATACTCACACTAACTCAAATCGATAATTTAGTTTTTGTTTCTAATTTATTCAAAACACTAATGCGTCGATAGGACCGTTATCGATCGATTAAATGACTATCAGATACCCAACGAGGCAGTAAAAGCACCTTTTTAGAGCTCTAAGCCTCTAAACCAACAAGCAATTTCATTATGTTGTTCAGAACATTTGTAAGATAATCAGACATTAAGTTGGCTGTTAAAATTGCCGTTCGTTCTCCCATTGCCTTAAGCCTCCATTTATGAACCATAAAAAATACATTAATAATTAATAAAGTTAATGGAAGCGCAACAATGAAGGATGTAGAAGTTACTTGGGATTCGGATGTGTGGTCGTAAACATTGACTTGTTTTATAACGCGTTTATCAGAGTCTATGAATGTATTTGTCGAATACTAATTAGTATGGGCGGACCACCAAAGAAGCCAAGTCTTAATTTCCTGACTTTTATTTGAGTTACGGTAACATTTACCCAAGGAAGTTAACAAATTGATATTATTAACGTAATTATTCTAACATGGTAATTTACGTATGATTGAGGCATTGATCGTTTTTATACTATATTCTACAAATAAAAATGTCAAATCAGGAGTTTATATTCGATTTATTATGAGTCCAGTTTTATGGTAGTCTTTAGTTTCTCACGCTACTACGACGATCAAAAATTGCCAATAAATTAACTTTTACGACCCTACGCGAAACATTAAACGATTTAAAAACTTGGCAACCGGAAAAGTCTGTACTCAATTTGGCCTGCAAATACACCTGCTAAAAATTTGTATATTCCGCTTCGTAAGGAGCAATTTAAGAATTTATTTAAGTAAAATGTAGCAATTCTCACGCCTTCTAATTCCATAATTTAACTGTGATAAATATAATTTTATGATTTAAATATAAGAAATGAGTGAGTGTTGATCGTATTTAGGCGTTATTCCACAACAGTAGCCTTCTCTTGGAATCTTTTGATACCTTCATTGAGGTAAAGTCGTGATTTTTTGCATAGAAATATGAACGGGAGAATAAGCTAAAAACGTTTGCCTCGCAACCTAGTAAATACATTTCGAGAAGCAATACGCACCCAACTCAAAAGATAATCTACGGTAAAATATGTCTTCTAGGTCGTTGCATGTTTTTACAGAGCGGTCGTGGTGAACTGCTAAAATTATTAGGACCTGATATTGCTCACCGTATGATACCGCGCCTAACATTACGCGTAAAAGAGTCGTTCAATGTTAAAAAGCGGAGAAATCGTAAAACCGCCAACAAAAACTATTTAATAATGAGGTAGCTTGTACCACGTATGCTTCGTTTCTATATTTACACGCACGAAACAAGTTCCAAATGTCAATATTGGGCTTGCCATACAAATGAATACGTAGCTGCACAATGGACCTTCCATTTTGACCGCTGCGTATATTTGTATAGACAATTCTCGCTACGCTCGGAATACCACCAAAGTTCTATGTAGGCAGTGAGTAACTCTTCGACTGGTAAAGTAGTTATATCTGAATTGGGACAGTTCTACAGGCGCTACAGCCACTATCAGATTCATTTTGCATATCTATACTATTAAAAAAATTATAAAAATGAAATGTCTGTACATTGAAGATATTTAAAAAAATTGTAGTGGACTATTTGGAGGTCACTGAAATAAAAAAATATTTTTTTTTTGTATGGATGTATGTGTCGTTGTGGCTTCGTCGCGCCAAATTGGCATAACGGATTTCAACTATTTTTGGTCCACAGGTAGCTGGGTATCTCCAAATGATTATAGGATACTTTTAACCCGCGACTACGTTAAAGAAAAAAAATGGGGTTATGACTTTTTCTCCTCCGCGTACGAAGGTGCCCACCTTCTAGTACCTAATAATGTCGCCTCTATCCGGCTCATTTGGAAGTCAATTGAGGAGTCCTGTGTCCAGCAATGGACGTCTTATGGCTGAAACGGGTAGCGGAGTATTAACCGATAGGATACTTTTTACCCGACTATGCTGAAGAAAAAAACAGGTTATGACTTTTCTCCTCCGCGAACGAAGTTCTCAATAATTTTAGTTCTCAATAAATTTGGTAAAACGTTAACGCTTGCAGTTTTACCAATACAATAAGGATGTAGACTGTATTCAAATAAATATAAAAAAATTATGCAAAATGATAGTTTCTATGATAGAAAACCTACAAAGCCATATTGAGTTCGATACTTTACGTGTACTTTGTTTTATGAGCCTGTAAAGTTGGGTGGGAAATCAAACAATGAAATTTGAACATTGTTGTGTCTCGGAGAATTTTATGGGATTGAAGTAGTTTTGTCATCAATATATCTATTATTTTAAGGTATGACATACTACAGAAAAAAAATATCAACATCCCTATTACAATTTTAGTTTATTAAAGTGTTACAATTATTGTAACACACTTCTTCAATATCACCATGAAACTGATAAACTACCCACATTATCTTTAATTTTTTTAAGAGTTCATGGGCATTAAAAAAAACAGAAAAATAACACGTTGTCTCTAACGTATACCCTAATGTTATGTTGCTCATCGTAAATAAAATCATGTCAAATATCTTCATATTTGTTTTATTTCATCGATTTAATAAGTAATTGTCTGTAGTTAATACAAGTTATTTGCCCTGAAAAGAACATATCATATTATTTCCAAATATAGATGTAAAATATCAGAGTACACAAGTTTGCGTTATTGTAAGTTGAAAATCTTTAGTCCATTATACTCGTACATACCAAGCGTTTCGACGCTAGGTAGTTAGCTAAGTAAAATTTAAAGAACACGTATGGATTCTGCATGCTTAATATTTTGCTTATTTAAATATTTAAATAACAACTATGATTGAACTCCACATCTAAGGAAATAACTCAATTACGAAAGCCGTAAATGTTCATCGCCCCGTTAAAATGAAGAACTAACTGATCTAGTTAGTACTTCAACTAACGCAGGAGGTGCGAACTACAAACTTGTTGGTGTAACTATTTGAGGGCCTTTATTTTAAAGGTCCGTAACAGCAACGTGACAGCTTGTTAGTCTTAAGACACTGGAGCCAAATTCGATGTGCCAGATGAAAAATCACCGAGATATGACCATGATATGTCCATTATATGTCTTGCCCGCGATTTTGTCTTCATGCAATTCGAATTTCAAATATTTTTCCTTAGACCTCTACGTCTCAAGAAATACCTGTTTCAAATTCTATGTCTCTCTTCAACGGATTAAGCTATGCGGTTGTTAGGTGACGGTACTGTTTTATAGGTATACTAGAAGGCGCCCGCAACTTCGTTCGCGGAGGAGAAAAAGTCATAACCCTTCGTTTTTTCTTCAGCGTAGTCGGGTAAAAAGTATCCTATAAACATCGGGAGATACCCAGATACCCGTGTACTAAAAATAGTTGAAATCCGTTTAGCCGATTTTGCGTGATGAAGCCACAACGACACATACAAACATACATATAATCCAAAAAAATATTTTTCGTTTCAGTGACCTCCAAATAGTCCATAACAATCATTTTTTTGAAAATATCTCCAATGTACAGACATTTCATTTTTACAATTTTATAATAGTATAGACTACAATGTGGGCACACAAGCAAGTCTTTTTTTCTTCAGCGTAGTAAAGGTAGTATTCATAAGCAACTGTGTATGTCCATATATGAAATTAATTTATGGCGTGATGAAGCCGACAACGACACATACAAATATAAATTTTAAAAAATCGCTTCAGTGACCTTTAAACAATCCGCATTACGTAATGAAAGACATTAAATTTTTACATCTTTATAATAATAACCTTCTCTCTTCTTCTAATCTATATTATAGATTGGAAGAAGAGAAAACGTTATAACAGTGACTAACATAATATATTACAAATTGAACGTCAAAACTCGACTGATCAGTCGAACACAATTTTTGACAGACTTATCGCCTTTAGTAACCCATATCACCTTTAAGGAGTCGTTGCTTAATGCAGCTTGAATTGCAAAAGCCGTGATATATCGATAATAAATTGTCATGGAAATTTTATGACTGATATACCGCTTGATTGGTAATATCGTAATGCCGAGTCGAATTTGGCACCGTTCTAAAGTTAAACCTAATTCATCTTGAATCATGACTTTCTAACATTTAAACTTAGTTTATAATTTGACAATATGATTACTCTATTTTTGACTTTAAAAGTTTTACGCGACTCTTATTCGTAGTTCAAGGTGTATTTTAGCATTTAATCTTGTTAATTACAAGATGAACAGTTATTAAAGTTTATAATTACTTAGAATTGTGTTGGCAATTAAACACCTATTTCAAAACATAATTAATGGGCTTTAGCTAATTACAGTTCCAGTAATTCTTCACATCGTTGGCAGCATTTATATTGGCTACAAAAAGTTATTTTAATAACAACAAATAAAAAAAATGCATTGTGCGACTTTTATTGGTTGTAAACAGATGTAAAGTGCTCGTTTCACCTATTAACAAAATAGCACACAGCTTTTCAAACGAAGCGAATGTATAAAAAGTACCTACCTACATACTATTGTATCACTATATTTGCCGAAAGACGTCCATTGCTGAACAAAGGCCTCGCCAAGGGTCTCCGCAACGACCGATCGTGCGCTGCCCTCGTCAAATAATTTCCAGCAATATTCACCAAATCATCGGTCCACTCTATTAGGGACACTGACGCTGCGTTTTCCAGTAAGTGTAAAGTACTAAAAGTAAAATGGTATGGATAGATTTCATCTATCCACTACTTTGCAGTAAGTTGGCAAGAAATCCAAATCTATCCGAGCAGTTTTGCCGCCCACAGTAGATACATACAGAAAGGAAAATTAATTCACCATAGGCTCCTGCAGGAATGACAGGACATCGTCACTCAAAGTCGAATGACAAGTCACCTTATTGCGACAGGTTTATACTTATGGTACAGAAATAATTTTCTTTACTAAATTATGATCAATTTAAAACGTGATTTCAAAGTGTTTGTTCGATAACGTAACTTTACCTAAAAATGATATGTCATCGAGCATCGTACGTGACATTTCCGCGGTCAGCTCTCTTAGCGTATCAATGTCAAGTTTTCCTACACGGTTGGTGTTGAAGCACCTACTCATTGTGTGCCTACGGAAATACAAGTGGATGTCATAATACTGAAATAGATTCGAAACCTGAATTCGCTATGAACATGTGGTGCAAAAATAGAATAATACGACTTTATCTTATGTGATCTTATTTTTCTATTTGTGTATATGTATTGATAATTACATTAGCTCGTTTCGATTGGGATCTATAACATGAAACAGGCAAAAAAGCAGAAGTAGCTAATATGTATGTATTAGATATACTATATGTTCGATTTGACCTAGTGTAAGGGCTACAACAGATAACCCAGCTTTCGAACTCATACTTTTAATGTTACTCTGTATCAATAATTAGGGTCTGCTATACCGCTTTCTGGTAAATAAATAAATATTTAGGCACCAGTAAATGGCAAGCACCCAATAATGACAGTGTTTTTCCGTAAATCTAAATTTAAAGTATGAGATACTTACAACCTTAAACTGACAACACTGTATGTTCAGATAACTGAATATTCGTAAATGGTACAGTTCATGAATGGGGGGCCATAAAGTACTATGTTGGATATCCATTCTTGGGTACTACTGTACTTAACATGGCAATGATTGATGCCGTAACCCAACCTCAGTAGTACTAGTATTTTTGTTTAATTCAGTCAAAATATCATCGAATGGCATTTCGAATTTAGCTTCAGTGACTTACGTCATAAGCTGTCACGTTGTTGTTTAAAATAAGTCATCATATCTTGCCAAAAACTAGCTATACAGATTCATTTCGTATGGGAATTGTTGGCTAGCACACTCCAAAATTCTCCCTCTAATTTTCTCTGTTGAACATGCTTCAAGTTTAAACACGCTACTTTGATACCCTTGTTTCATCTAATAATGTGATCAAAGGATTGCTTCATCGGAAGACATCAAGGCTTCTCGAAAGCTAGTTTTATTTTAGTCGTAAATGGTGCAACCAGTTGCGGACGAAAATGTTCCAGTGTTTGACATAATACGTGAATTAATTAGAATTATGCTTCCTACCAGTGAAATGAGCGCCATGTTTTCGTTTTTTGGTCAAACTTTTTAAGTTCCCGTACAAGGTAAATATTCAAGTCAGTAAAAGTTGTATAAATTAAAATAAAGTTTAATTATTAGATACGTTATTCGCGAATAAATGCGTTCCGTAGTATTTTTGTTTTATAAAAGGCAGGTAGATCGCCAAAAAATGTCTGAGATAAATTGTCTTACTTCACAACGAGAATTTTTTTGTCAAATTAATATTTTCTTTTTTACACCTTTTTAAGGCATACAAACCTACAACCTGCTTGATGTTAATACATGCCTGATATATAATTGTTTTCTACAAAATTGTTACGAAATTCTTCTACATTTTATCATATTATTAATAAGTAGGTCAAAGATGCTGCATTCTTAGAGAGAATATGAATAAAATCTGCAAGTAGCCAGAATAATAGAGCCATGCGTCTTATCCAACGGCTACAACATGTTCCGTCGACACAGATTTTATCACTGCATCCCATTTCTCGGCGGCCTCGCAAAACGCGCAACTTACGGTCTAGGATTAAAAAGGTTCTCACAGTGCGAGCATAATAATATTATTCCTTACACTTCTCCAGAGCTCCGGGCGAGGCTATTACTCATCTTTCCCGACTCGAGGGCTCTTTTTTATTGCTAGACGTGAAAAATACCAGAAATTTCATCCGGTCCGTTCAAAGTGGCTGGATTAATTCAGCTGGCACTTATTTCAAATTGGATTTCGTTCGCAGCGACTGTGATGTCTGCAAGGTCTTTATTCCCATTTAATAGTCTTCGACTCGCTTCCCTCCCCTTATGATATCGTTATGAACGAGGAACGATAAGACCATTGTTCATTTTTGGATAAAACATAATTTCGGAACCCTTTTGTTGAGCAAAACGTCAAAACAACATGTTTTTGAACCAATTACAGAACGCAAATACCTCACACATATGATAAATGCATGAGTGTGTTTGTTAAGTACCTAACAGCACAGCAAAGTTATTTGCTTGGTATTGTTTTACATAGCAACATATCAACGGATAAAAGTTATAAAGTTATATTTCGCAATTGGGTCGGGCTGCGGAGCGTTTCGACCGCCGATACTTTTATGTAACAAATTACTGGTGAATAAAATTGTCAAACGCATCGGAGTTTTCAGCATAAGACAGGCAGGCATCATTTTCTGATGTAAATAAATTGTTACATAAAAGTGCAGCGGTTGAAACGCTCCGCGGCCCGGCCCAATTATAGATGAAATAAATAGTGATATAAGCTAACTCTTTCCACAAAATACGCGGTTATTGAAAAATAAGCTTAATTAATTACAATACTTGTACTTATAATAATAATATTATAAACGTGAGAGTTTGCGGCGATGTATGTATATACGTTCCTCTTCATTTTAAAAAGTACTGAACGGTACTCAAAGAAAGTTTCCAGTAATGTTGTTTGCACTAGAATAACACACAGACTATATTTGCACATCTACGCCGAATCGTGGGCAATACCTAGTACTTAATAATTATGTTTTGAACAACGCCTTTAATTTCAAGAACAGATCGAGGGCGACTCAATTTGTCAGGTTTTTTAATACTGACAAATGTTTCGTATAACAATTAAAAGCAAATATCGTGTAACAGTATTCTGAACATTACAATAGGCCTAAAGTTATGCATAATACACAACACGCCAACATTTCGCTGATTAAATACCCAGGCAAATGGTAATCGAACAAACAGTACCTAAAATTCGCTTTTTATTCCAGTATTGTAAATGCAGAGTAAATTAGAATTACTAACTACGCTTTGAACTCGCACACAAAACAATTGTATGAGTTTCTAGAATAGAGAAGATGCAATGCGTTTATTATTTACTACTGTTGCCCGCAACTTCGTTCGCGGAGAGGTATAAGTCATAATGTCTCTTTTTCTTCAGCGTAGTCGGGTAAAGAGTATCCTAACAACCATCTGGTGATATCCAGCTACCCGTGTACCAAAAATAGTTCAAATCCGTTTAGGCGATTTTGCGTGATAAAGCAACGACACATACAAACATACAAAATATACAAAAAAAATAATAATTTAATGACCTAAATGACCTCGAAATAGTCCGTTACGATCTTTTTTTTGAAAATATCTTCAATATACAGACATTCCATTTTTACGACTTCGTAATAGATTGGATAATTACTATACTTAAACGAAGGTACAGATATCAAATAGAGATATGGAATAAAAAAAAAAAGCAATTTTTTTTGGTTTTTACAAAATTAAACGTTACCTTGTGACTCGTTGCGGTTCAATGAAGGAAAAAATGGATGAAAAATATAAATACTTAAACGACTTAAACACACGTTTTGACTGATAAAATAAGAAAACTGACGTCACAAATGTCGCTTGTTTTGAATGGGGCGGTTTTACATATATGCATACATACAACAAACCGGAAAAAAAATATTATTAAACGATTTAATGACCTTCAAATTGTCCCTATCATTTATTATTTTACTATAGACATTCCATTTTTACAATTTGAAAATAGTATCAATTTACTTTAATTATTGAATATTAAACACTAGAACCGTTAGGGATGGATTACACTTGTCCTAATTAGGATACTAACGACAGGGAAGTAGCAATACGTTTAAGTGAGAAGCTTGAACTCAACCCCCATTTAGGATGCTAAATTCAGCAAAGTGTAATACGCGCTTTAAAATCAAGATTCAATGTCAGGTAGGGATAACAGCTGGGCGTTAAAACCGCCCCATTCAAAAAGAGCGACACGTGTGACGTTTCTTTTTTATTATATCAGTTACATCGTGCGTTTACGTCGTGTTATATTTTATGTTATAATTTTTATACATTATTTCCTTCATTGAACTGTAACGAATCAGAAAGTAACGTTTAATTTATATTACAGACGACAAAAAAACTTAATTTTTAAAAGAGGTTAATTTTTTTTTCTTTATTCCATTTTTATAAGTAGGCTCGATTTCATATTTCTACGTTTATTTATTAAAGTAATTATGAAAATTATACTCATGCATCTTCCCTAATTAGTCGTACATGGTTTAAAGTTGTTGGTTGTAAAGTGGTAATACAACCCAACAACACTAAACCACGAACCCGCCTTGACCCCATCACTCGAGGGTCTGGAGGATAATCGGTCATAAGATTAACCCGCCAATTATATTGTTATCCTACTACATGCCACGCAATTAACTGACCGTTTGATGGGGACTAGACCTTTCTACTATACATATAGTAGGAAAATATGTTACGCATACACGGTGTAATCGGAGACGTAATCAGATTTTTTTTTTCAGGATCCATCCACATATAGGTATCCATGCAATTTTCTTGCCCATAGTAAATAAATCAATGTGTAGGCTGTCGGTGAAGGTGCTTGAAGTGAAAGATCACCCATATAATATTAGAGACAACAGACAACGCTTGATGCACTGTATTGAAGGTAATATCATTACAATAAACCTGAACTTAATTGAGTACCAATTAACTACCGTATAGTCATTGATTTTTTTTTCAAGGTAACTGTATAACTTTTGCCAAGCTAGACAGCATTTATTTGAATAGTGAATTTCAAATTCTATCAAATGTGTTTATGATATCTCCAAATGGTTAGATTAATTTTTTTTGGTTATATGTAGGTACCTAATTTTAGCTGCTTCCAACATAAACTATAGAAACTAACACTGGGCAACTAACGATATGTGCAATAACAAAAAAAAATTAAAAAATGCGCCTTATTTCGTTCGAGCAAGGATTTATTTACATTAATTTCACCTTTGAAGGAGTTATTGCACATATCATAAGTACGGCAGAATGCGGTGTGTGAGGTCTCAGCTGATTTACAGATGATATAATATTTAATAGATCGAACATTTAATAGCATAGCAACTCATTTTATAGTACGAAAACCGTGATTTAAAATAACAACCCTGAATTGTAGCATGACGCATATTGCCTATTGGAACATGTGTGAGTCTAGTATATGTCCCCCTCAGTTTATCCAATAAACGAACATTCTATTGCCGACTCTTTTTTTGTCATTACCTACGTACACCCAACACTTGATGGCGTCCTTGCAAGTTGGGCTGCTCAAGGCAGCCCCAGCCTAACTCTTCATGGCAATCCTGCTAGGGTCATGTATGATGCCACATTTTCATTTTTAACTATGGATAAACATAATTTCACAAAGTACCTATGAATTGCATATTACAAAAACAAGAAAATAAATAGCAACATTTTAAATGATGCATGACGCCATTTACAAACCGCTTTCGGTTCATAGTTTACGTAAAAGTATCAATAAATCTTCACAGTGGACATTTTATAAAATCCCACCCCACTATTCATGCGCAAGTCTCTTATAATGTGTGTCAAGTGCGCTGACCTGTGTTCTCCATCGTCTCTTTAAAACAACAAGCTAGACAAAGGTAAATACGTACTGTGTTTGCTCAAGTGATCGTAGGTAGCGCTTGCAGGCGCGAAGACGTAAGCCTATATTTGTGTAAAGAATTGAATAAAAATATACGACAGCATTTCGGAAAACTAGAAGCTTAATGTGTGCGAATATAGTCTATACACTTCTTGAAGTTGCTTCTAACCTCGTCGTGTTCTGCAATAATTGGGTCAATCAATTTTATCTTGTATTTTCTTTGTTTTTTATAAGTCAACAGTTTAGGTGTGTATTTGAAAAAACTATAAGTTTCTTTCATATAGTATGTTGCATCTCGCAAAAAAAACCTATTCTAGCAAAAGACATGTTTATCCAGGGGACAAACCACCATTTTCATACAAAACCGGGAGACATTGACATTCGCTGGGCAAACTGGTGAAATTGAAGGTTAATGAATATTTTTTAATACCATTGCCATGTACACGTAGTTTCACGCTATAATTAATTGAGTAAGGAATGCAACAACAGCACACGTCGTATTAGCTTGTAATTTCCCTTTAAACACCAAATATTACAAACATGGAGGACAGTAAAAAGTTGATTCACCCAGTTATATAATCTAACCGTATTTATTAGTTAATTACGAGTATCTTAAGTAGCAGCGCCAAAGACGATACCCTGCATACATTAGTGTAAAGAGGCGAAAACTATAAGTTTGATTTGTGCGAGTATATTTTGATTGTTGTTGTATGCAATGTTTATTTTGATTATCTCTAGCGTCGTTTTCTCCAATAATGAAATAATTTAAGCCTATTCAATGCAAGAAGGCATAATTCTACATACGTAAAAAATAATTAAGATAATATTACTGAGTTTCGGAAAATTGTAGTAACGGCTGAACACGATTTTACATAGAGATAAGTGCAGTATAGATTGGAGAGTGATTTAGATTGGATTCACAAGTTCTCAGTTCCTGAAGTAAGGAAATTACTTTAAACATGCGGGCGTAACACTAGCGGTGTTTGAACACTCTTAAAAATCTTGGTTTTTATGTTGAATGAAAACTGTAAAAATAGCGTACAATCTGCTTCAGATAATGTAGTCCACTTTAGGTATGATTATTTCCTGGAATTTTCGGATTCCCAAAGAGAGAGCGGGGACAATATCAAGCTTAATCAACCAAGTGTTAATTTGGACACAATTTCACTTTTCCGCACCGCTCTAAAAACCAATAAGACTCCTACTGAGATTGCTGAAGTGAAACATTTGACTGTTTCAAAACAACTTATTAAAGTATTTATATCAACTCCGCCGATTGAACTTTCTTTTGTCATTGTGCAATAGAGTAAATAAAAGAGTGAAATAATTACAACTGTACACAATATTTTAAAGTGTAAAGAAATCATCTATAAATGATTTATAGCGAAACTTCAAAATTGACACGAACATTAAACGAAAACAGACGTTTTACAAATGTCACAGAGCTTTGATACATACCTACCTAATTTCATTGGTGTCTCCGTCTTTTTTAACAAAAGAGCGAGTGTATGTCTCATTGGAACTCCAACAAAGTTACACCCCTTTACAGTACGACATCAAATATGCAACATGATTCCTAGCGCACACGCAAGTGCGTTCACGAGCGCTGTCAAGGCTACTGTCTTGTTAGTTGTATTAGGTATTACTATGATAATACTGTGTCGACGTTGTGGCTTAACCATGCCTTTGTTTAGTCCAAGGAACATGGTCAATTGTTACTGCTACTCCATGTAAATGTTGCACTAGATTACCATTACGGCGCGAAGTCCAATGCGACGCCGCATTACGGCTCCTTTAATAAGCTACTCATTAGCAGATTCTGTAACGTGTTTTATAATTAATATATTTGAGTAAGAGTACGCGTTTGTGTTTGTACAAGATCCTTGCGCTAAGAATTTTAATGCGCACCATATATAATTCAAACACCTCTTACCCTTCTATTAATTAGAAAAATGATATAATTCCTAATAAAAGGACTTAAAAAAAGTTTTATCCAGAGTATTAGGTAAAATATATTTCAGGTCTTTTTTTATTTTATATTTTGAAATGTACGCATATTACCATCGGATTTTCATTCCAATATTTAAGGTATACGGTACGAGCCATTCATAAGAAACTCAGACATTGGGAACGTTAAGTTTCCTTGATGCAGACCTAGGTACATATATATATTTTTTTAAGAAGTGTATATTATGTTAACTCAGTTTCATGGCTTGTTTAATTTTATGTCGTATTTTTGTACTGCTATAATTTTTTAATTTATTCTACATAGGTTAGCAAGAAAAAACGATAGTGATGACATAACAGCTAATTGAAAAGATCTTGCTCATCTATATAAACCGAAATATCATCTATACAGCTAATCTTAAGCTTACACTACATACTGAGAAAAAATAGAATATGCACAAGTCTGGAAAATGTAAAGTTTCCAATTACATTCACAAATGCAGAAATATGAGCGCTTTACAACATTTAATTTCAAAATATATTCCCGAGTGAAACTGCGTTAATTACATAAATCCATAATTAATTCCGCGCTTAGAGAACATATTTCGCGTATGTAATGGACTGTTTTCCTTACATCTCGCACTATTACGAGCCAGCACGTTGAAAGCCGAGCTGTACACGTTAATTGGACATGAAACAAAGTTTAACATGGCTCATTAAATTTTCGAACATGCCGCGCTAAACTCGTATTTTGAAACCGTATCTCTTATCAAAAATATCGTGTAGGTAAAGTCAAGGGTATCATTATACAAAATGCTTCAAATATTTTTCTACTTTATATCGTTGAAACCCTTTGATGGTACATAGGTACTACGTCTAAACTAATAAAAAAACAAACATTGTTTCTAATCCTGACCAGGATAGTCAAAGACATGGAACAGGTTCGCCGATTAGTAAGCCGCGTCTAGTATGTTCTTCAGTATAAATAATTCAGTGAACCAATTTTTAGATACACATTGTTTTGTCTGTGCAGATGTGTGATTATTAAGTTTGTTTGAAAAACAACTCGTATTCCATCAAACGGTGATCTTCGAAAATATTTTGATTGCTTTTTAAATTTATTACAATATTTATGTAGATGTCCTCTTCAATAAAACAAATGTTTCCCAACAAATAGTTTTATATTTTACCAAAACCAAGATTAAATTTTTAATTTTAGAAAATAAGTAGTAAGCGAGATCAATTCACAAGTAACAAGTAACGTCTTCCTCTGTATCCGTCATTCATCTGTCTCCCATTCCTTCAGTCATTCGTTCTATACATGATATTTGCTCTTACATTCGATCAGCTGTCAATCCGTCACCAATATTCACTCCTACAGTCGGGCATCCTACGTCCTAGCCTGTCCTCAGGCATTCGTTACTTAAAACAGCTGTATCTAACATAACTATGACACAACAACATAACATAATATCAATAAACAATTCTATACAGGGTAATAATTGGATAATAACGTCGTTATCAGAGCAGTCGGTTATGTATAACATGGTACAAAAGAAACCTTACCATGTGTGGTGTAGAGTTCACTGACCCCTGGGCCATGGCTTCATGTTATCCGCTGACGTCGACGTGCGGCCTGGCCCTTCCGACGTGCTGTCGATTTTCTCTACATCATACCGATCTTGCCCTCTGACGGCTATTACCCTATATGGTCCGAAGAACCTGGGCTTCAATTTTAAACAGGTGCCATACTACGTCCTTAGTATAGCTACTTTATCTCCAATCTGGTATAGTGTACTCTCTTTACTTTTCCTATTGTAGGTCGATCTATTTTCTTCTTGTATCTTCATTATATGCCTTTGAGCCGATTGTCGTAAATGTTCTCTTTCTGCCACGAAACTGTCGTAACACTCTTGTTGTAACAGTTCAATGACCTGTACGTCATCCTTGGAACGCATCTTGGTCCCCACCATAAGCTCAAAAGGCGTTGTGTCGATACTTCATTGGTACGTACTATTAAGAGCAGTCTTGTTGGCAACACTATCAAAGTGGACATCTGGCTGTGGTGGTGCAACACCAGCGCCCTCTTTTCTACAGTGTTTGTCATGCACGCGGGAAACAAAGTTAATAAATAGGAGTGCATTGAACCGCTCGGGTTCACTTTTCGACTGACTTTGGAGCTGTAAACATCGATTAAGTTAAGTACAATAATGCATAAAATGAAAGAATTGTGTATTTGGTCTAATATAAATTTATTATTAAAATGGCAATTACAATTATGGGTTTTATTTACAGTGATAGATAACAGTCTGTACTCTCGCAACGTGCCGGTACCATTGTCCTGGTTCTGAAATACAAAGTTTAGTTAACACTGATATAATGACGCGATGAATACGTTCAACCTGGCCGTTCCCTCTTGGTACGCCCGTCGTACGAGTAATGAGTACATGTTGAATATCCTCCGTATTGCAGTATTCTTTGAAATCATTGCTGGTGAATGCCGCCCCACGATCTGTTATCATTCTGACTGGGTTTCCAAACGTCTGTTGGTGCACACGCAGCTTGTCCAGCGTCTCTTTTGTCGTCGTGCCCTTCGTTGGGTACACCCAAACAAATTTGGTGAATGCGTCTACAACTGTCAATATGTAGTTATATTGTTTCTTCGTCTCTGTGAGAGGTCCAACATGATCACAGTGGATTGTATGGAGTGGGATGCTCTCTTTATCAATGCAATGAAGAAACCCTTCTTGTTTTCCACTCTTCTTTGTGGCCAATAAACATGGAACACATGTGACAATAAACTCGTCTATTTTCCGGGATAAATCCTTTATGTGATAATCTTTATCTAACATCTCCATCATTTTCTTTTTCCCAAAATGTCCTTTCTCATGGACCTTCTTTATGATGTCACCTTCCATACCACTTGGTACCACCAACTTAAATCCTTTGTACAGTACATTGTTTTCTATACCATAATCCAGATATGGTTTTTCTTTTAATATTTCTCGAATTGCCACTAAGCCTCCGTCTTGCTCTTGGGCATTTTTCACTCGTTCATGAAGTTCTCTTGTGACCACTCCGACATAAGCTGATCTGCTCAAAGCGTCGACATGTCTCATCTGAGATCCTGAGCGGTGCTCTACTTTAAATGTATATTCTTGTAGAATCAGAGCCCATCTTGCCACACGGGTCACCAGATCCTTTTTCTGCATGGTCAATTCGAACGCTTGACAGTCTGTAACAATTTTGAAATTGATACCATATAAGTACTGCCTAAATTTCTTAACTCCTTCTATGATAGCCAAAGCTTCCAGCTCATAGCTGCTATATTTTTTCTCCGCATCACTCGTCTTCTTACTCATGTAGTATACCGGGTGCAATTAGCCGTCCTCCGGGCATCGTTGAAGTAATATATAGGCCAACGCTAGCTTAGACGCATCCGTGTGTAATTCTGTATACAATGATTGGTTAAAAATCCTTAATACTGGCATGCTAGCCAGCTTCATTTTCAACTCATGAAATGAGGCCTTCTGTGGTTCCTCAAACACGAAGTCAGCATCTTTTTTTAGCAACTCCGTCAAAGGTCTTGCTATGAGAGCATAGTTTTGAATAAACTTCCTGAAGTATGACGTCAATCCTACAAAACCATGTACTTGCTTTACATTAGTAGGTTGAGGAAATCTTACCACAGCATCGGTCTTGTCGGGTGATGGTCGTACTGTACCGTTCTCAACCACAAGTCCGAGGTACTCAACTCGTCTCTGCACTAGCTGTGACTTCTTCCAATTCACGTCTAGGCCATACTGGGATGCTCGCTGTAGCACTTCCTTCAGTCGCTCTACTGCTTGTGCCTCGTCTGCTGCAAGAATTATCACGTCATCAATAAATATTGAAACTTGTTCCTTTTCGATGAAATCCCTGAAGATAAAATTTATAAACCTGGTAAACGTCTTCGGGCAAACTGACAGACCGAAAGGTGCTTTGAGAAATTCATATTGTGCATTATGCGTCACAAATGCTGTGTACTTTATTGAATCCTCATGCACTGTTAAATGGAAATATCCATTCTTCAAATCAAGTGTACTGAACACTTTTGCCTGAGCAAGTTTGTCAATATGATCCTCAATAACAGGTAATGGATACTCGTCCTTGACCATTTTCTTGTTTATTAACCTGTAATCAACACATATCCTCGTTGCGCCGCACTTCTTCTTAACAAGAACCAAGGGACTAGCATATTCGGAAAAACTTACCCTAATAATTCCCTCTTCAAGCCATTGTTTCACCTGACGCTCAACCTCCTTTTGTTCTGCTATCGCCAAACGTCTCGGGCGTTGTGCAACTGGTATGTCGTCCTTCAATGTAACACGCAGTTGAACCGGAGCCTCACACGTCTTATTCGGTCGGTATGTTTCAACTAGCTGCGTCACTTCGTCCTGCAACGCCGTGTCACCCACGTAACCTACAACATCAGAAACACACACACCACACATAAAGTTACGAAGCCAACTTTCGCCAGACTTCAAAAACAAAACACGACTGCCATCCATAACAAACGTTACACCCCTTAAAAACTCCTGTCCTAAAATTATATCAAATGGCATAGCGTCTCTAGGCACAATGTATAATGTTATGTTTTCGTAACACTGACCGTCGATAGAAATGTTTGTTTTGAAACATCCTAACGCTTTCACTCGCGTCGATCCAAGTCCCGTCAATGATATTTCGTTTCGCACGTAATCCGGAGCGTTTAACGATTGGTAGCACTCGAGGTTTATTAGATTTATATCACTTCCCGAATCTATCAGCGAAGAAACACATTTATTAAACAAAATAACGTTCTTCATCGGTTTACAAGTAGCCGTCATTTCATTCGTTCCGCCACCTGTGTTGTTTACGTTCATGCCGGTCGCCGCCATGTTGCTCCCATGCGATCTGGTGCTAATGTCGTTCTTGTTCAGTCCGTAAAATCCGTTCGCCGCGAAGTTCGACTCACTCGCACGCTCTGTGAAGTTCGTTCCGGTCAATCCATTCGCCGATTCATTCTTGTTCGCTGCAAAAGTCATTCCGGTCAATCCATTCGCCAATTCATTCTCGCTCGCTGCGAAGTTCGCTCCGTTCTCCGTTACTTCGAGTTCGTTCATTCGTTCCTTCTGAACGCACAACTGTCTTGCTGAACCGCCATTTTTGTTCGCAAATGATGAACTCTGCGCTTTTGTTCCCGACGTCGATGGTGAAATTGATGAACACTGCGATGAAATGTGACCGAATTGGTTGCATCGGAAACATTTTAATCCCTTCTGCTTATGTGGACACTCGCTGGAAATATGATTGCCTTCGCCGCAATTGTAGCATTTCTTCTTATTTTCTACTTGCTTCGGCCGGTTATTCTTCATCCCGTTATGTTGATGGTTACATTGCGACTTTTCCTTAATACCTTCGTAGATCTTTAATTTTTCCTTTAGGTCTACGTACGTCGTAACTCCGTATGAAATCATTTTATTTACTGGGTTGTCTGGGATCCCCTCGACGATATATTTTATAGCCACATAGTCCGGCATCTTCCCTCGTTTTCCTAATTCCTTCATTGTTAGCATATAGTCCAAACATGACTCATCACTTTTCTTTGTTCTTGAGCTCATCAATTCGTGTATGGTCTTCATGTCAACGGTGTCTGGAAATTCTTTAATTATCGCCGCTTTTAATTCTGCCCACGTCTGAACGTTTTCTCAGCCCGTAGCCATAGCGCCGCAGTACCAGATAATGACCGCCTCGCCATTAAGAGTTGCTGCACTGGAGTCCATGAAACACCTCTGCATTGTCCTCCACGTCTTCAATCCACTTGGCGGCTGGATACGTCTTATCCTGCCCCGTGAACTTTGGAATAAGATTTTCCGTTAGATGCAACATATATGTACTGCTCCGTGCTAAGGAATATCTGTCCTCGTCTTCGAAATCCGCTTGCCGGCTGGTACGTCTTCCGTCTTTTGGCATGTTCGTCGTCGTAGCTGCCGTCGATGAATAACTTCACCGTCTCTCGCTTACACGTCCCGTCGTAACTTGGCTGGACTTCTTTGTTCCACGTCGTCGTTTAGTACTTAGCTCGTCGTAGCCGTTGAATTCAATCCGAAGAATTCTCTTCAATCACGGTCGAGCCCCCAAAACTGTAGATGTCCTCTTCAATAAAACAAATGTTTCCCAACAAATAGTTTTATATTTTACCAAAACCAAGATTAAATTTTTAATATTAGAAAATAAGTAGTAAGCGAGATCAATTAACAAGTAACAAGTAACGTCTTCCTCTGTATCCGTCATTCATCTGTCTCCCATTCCTTCAGTCATTCGTTCCATACATGATATTTGCTCTTACATTCGATCAGCTGTCAATCCGTCACCAATATTCACTCCTACATTTATACAAAAATCTAAGTACAAAGGAAATTAATTGCAATCTATGCTGGAATCGAACAGAAATCAGAGACGCTGGTTTTAGTTCAGCTTAAGGCTTCAGTGGATCGTAATATTTTTTTGTTCTTAGATATCATAGATAAGGAATAATGCGCATTATCCTAGGGGCAGCCGGATGGCTCGCGGTATTTGAGTTTCCGAAGTCCTCTCCCCCTATTTCCAACCCTGGTTATGCGCATTGGCTCAGTTTGGGTTGCACAGTGCGGTTCTACACACTTCGAGAGCTCAAATACGGCGACCATTCCGGCTGCCTTTAGGAGACTGCAACTTCGCGTCATTATTTTGAAATTATACTTTCTCGCAATTAAGCGTCACACTTTGGCGAGTAATAATTACACTGTAAAATTTTATTTTTATAAGTTAAATAATAAAAGATTATTGTGTTGTTGTTGTGGTAGTTGACAATGACTTATTCACTATACTGTACTTATAAAACTTTGCAGCAGTTATTTAATCTTACCACTCTATAAGCACTTTTTGTACTTAATAAAAGGACGGAGGAAGTTAAGGCACATTTATTGACCCAACAATGTCTAGATCAGTAAATGTCTAGAAACTAACGAAATCGACTGTTTACTACATCAAAAAAATAACATGTACATAATTATTCATAATTATACTGATACGGTAAATAACACAAACTTTTCTCTTTATTTCAGTGCGTCTTCGGAGCGCACTGCGTACGCCTGGCTGCCCGACACCAGGCTGGAGTTTAGCTCTCCATACAGCCGGCGCCAGTCCTCAAACTCCACGGTGTACGAGAGCGACTGATGGCACGACTCCTTCGATCAGCTCGAAGAGGCCCTGCTTTGATTACAGACACTTGTGTGTGAGACGTAGTGAGTGAAACGTGTAAATATTCTAGACTCGTGGACTATTAGTTTGAAGATTCAGATGGTAAAGACATACGTCTTAAATAAAAGTGAGTGGTGGTGAGTCTATGAAATGTAGTGGGACTCGAAATTATGAGAAGCATCTTTTTTTATTGTTATATGCATCTTTACATACGAATGTACATATCAGACCTATAAAAGCCAACACTATGTCACAAACATAAATGAAATCAACACAATACTAAATTATAAAGCTACTGACGAACAACCTAATACAAAAAACACTACATAACGTCAGCCAACTTAACACCATTGTGCATTTTCTGAAGTTGGCTTTGCAAGAATGTGCATAAAAGTCCCCGTATCAGATGGGTTTAGATTAGCTGTCGTCATCAGAGCCTCTCTCCGGGTGCGGTTTCGTCTGCACTATAGTATCATAGATATCACAATAAGGCGACTTTATTATTTTCACGAGACATTGGAATCGGGTACATGACCAGTCTGCAGTCTATGAGCAGACAACTAGTTTACGGCTTAAATCAACATTTTGGAATCAGGGTATACGAGGAGGCTCACACTGTGTAAATTTGTTCTTTGTCTTTTGGACTTTGATTAAAGTACTCCTTCCATAATGTTTGCATTCGTCCCTATATCTACTAACAACTTTCGGATAACAGGGCGGTAAACGCTAAAGCAACGTGATATCCAACTGTTATGCCCTCTTTTGCCAGCTGATCGGCCTTCTCGTTTTCCCTTAAACCAACGCGTGATGAAACCTATTGCAATCGCAAGCTAACATAATTTTGCTTCAATAATCTTTTCTAAAACTTATTAAACTATTGGCACACCCCTTTGACCCCTTTTAGTCTCTGCTCTCTCTCAAAAAAACTCAGTAATCGTAGCCAGTATAAAATATTCCTCTATAGGAATATTATATTCTCTATGATAACTAAATCTTAGAAAAGTCAGCAATGGCAGCAACTAATTAAAGATATATCTAGTAATTTGTGTAAGTTGTTTTTTTTTCAATACCACTGAAATCGATATGAAGTGTTATTAAATTTCATCATGTTCTGCGAGTTGTCGATGGCTGATTCCTGCCAAGTTGGCTATTTAAAGCTTTTGCTACACAGACGCTACTGATGACAGAACATGGTGAGTTAGGCCTTTAACTACCCACTTTTAACTAAGATTTGTGATAAATTTTTGTCGAACATAATGTTAGTCTTAACGTTCTTTAAGTCTGAATTATTGTATTTGATTTGAAACCCTGATAAGTTATACCAAAGCTTACGCATCGAGTATAACTCTTTACGACTATAACTAGAAAAAACTTACACTGAAAATGTTACATGGCGGGTGTCCCGAAAATACGATAATATTATAATGATTCGGATTTATCGTGCAATATATTGAATATTTTGTAACTATATGTAAATACGACCCTAATATATATATCGTATGGTTTTTAAACGTATCCAATATTGGTATAATCGTATAATAAACGAATATTAGTAATGTTTTAAAATACTTACGCAATTTTGACACATTTTTCTGATATAGTTCTAACTTAAACATTATTTCGTTTGGATTACATACTTAAAACTATTTAATTATTTTACAAAGATTTAGCTGAAGCGACTACAATATTCAATTATATCAATAAATTAAATCTTATGACATTTTCTAATTCCTACGTTCTAGTTGTGACGCATAATCGTTTACCCTCTGCACAAGTGTTACAGTACACTCGTTGACTAAAATCAGGCATTCCTTCAGAATTTCTTGCCAGTACTTTTCACCATAAGCATCTTTACAACCAACACGACCTCCTCTTTGCATCGGTTTCCTCATTGCTGAGGGTTATGGTCATTTCCTCGGAACAATCGCTCTCTCGAATGATGCGCCGCCATCTGTTCCTATCCGAAGCCGAGTGCAGAGCATTGCATAGTGCACTGTGGTGTCAAGAGTCGTACGAATTTGATCTGTCCAACATGTCGGGCTCCTGCATTGTGATCGCTTGTCAACCAACACAACCGGCAGGTCAAAAATGTTACGCCCTTTTTCTTAGCGTGCAACCAAATTTAATTCGATGCATTTTATAGCAAGGCGTCCAAAAAGTAAGAATATCATCTCGCCTAGTTCAACTTTTTTAGCACACAACCGTTCGGTTCTTCTTTCTAAGTAAAGAACATTTTGCTCATAAATTCGCTAATATTTCTCGCATTTACTTGGAACCGAGAAGAAGCATGAAACTTCCTCATCGTTGCCTAAAATGAATATTTATGACGGGCCACGAGTAATGCGCCATTTATGGACGAAGTTAGAATGTATTCAGTTTACTTATCGAACGAAACGAAATCGGGACTTTGGTGTTTATACCAAAATGTACTTATTTCGGCGTGAAAGCGCTATAACAACGGACGTACCTAAGAATAACTACCCTACACTATCACCGGTCAAAATATATTGGTATAAAAGAAGATTGTCGAAATTTTCTTAAGACACTGAACTCGAAGACAATTAAGATTACAAATATTTAGATACGAGTTTAGGGGTCATAGTGGTGATGAGCTTGACAGTGCTGCGCCGCTGATACCCTATTTGCGAATATAATAGCTGCAGATGAAATGCTAACCAAAGTACTTTCGCCTATAACACTAACGGTGCTAGGAGATTCAAAAAATCTGGCTAGTTCTGTTACGTATTTGGCTTCAAAATTGGTTACAAATCTGATAGACAGCCATAGAAACTAAAATTTTAAACCCAAACCAAGTGTCGTAAAAGTTAAGCAATCAAACTTCTGCTCAGTCAATTTATCAATTTATTGGTCTAATATTTTTCTTATTGAATAAACCAAATTTATAATTACTTTATAAAAACATTTAAAAAATTTATGATAAGTTATAAATGCCTTTTAATACACATAATGAAAGCTACTTAACTCCTAAAAAAACATGGCCTAAATCCAATTCATTATTATCTCAAACGAGATGTATAAAATTGTAATTGTTTATTTCTTATTACGAGTTTTGTATTCTATAATGCTTCCCTGTTAGTTACACTAATAATAAAAATGTCTTTCTTTCAAAACAGTGGTTACAAACAAGGCAACGTTGAGGCCTCCCATTAGCTATATGTATGCCACTTTTTTTGTAAATATCGTAATTTTATAGCATACGACTATCTCTATCTTAAAACAAATTTTGTATTATCCTAATTAGGTATCACTATAATAAACAAATAAGGGTAGATCATTAGGCTTTTTTACCGTCATCAATTTCGTGTCGATTGAAAAAGTGACGGGCAATAATCGTAACAATTTTATGTATTAAAGTGCAAGCACAGCATCGTTTGACCAAAATTTTTACGTTCAGTGAGCTCATTTCTTCAAATTATGCGACACGAAACTGATATTACTCTTGGTTAAAACTCCTGAAGAACTACCCATAAAATGTAAATCGTAATGTAAGATATAACACCAGCAATCATTGTTAAGTTTATATATTAGAATATAGGTTAAGTAGATTATAAAACATTCGCTGTGATTTTTGGTTAAGCTTCCAATTAATGTATTATTTCCATTCTTTAGCTGTATAAATATTTATAACTTCTTGGTAGATGTAAGAAGTAGTGTAAGATTTATTTTTTTAATGTAGATAGTCCCAGGTTTCAAGACACACGATTTGATAGTGTATTAATGAAATATCTGTACAAAATGTCCCACGTCTATTGTGTGTAAATATTCTATAAATTATAGTTAAAGAGATATATACTTAAGGCGTATATAAAGTTTGCTTTGACATAAACTTATGTTAAATATTTTTCCATCTTAAATGATAACTGTTACTGAATGTACATAGTTTTGATAAGGAAGAGAAAGTTTGCGAAGGATTAAGCGAGACAGAAAATGAGAAAGGTCGGAGAGGAAAGAGTATTAATGGTGCAATAAGTTTTTTTATAAATTGCTAAACATTTTACCTCTTGAGTGCTTTCGTAATTTGTTACTCCTTTTATTACCTAATTAAAAAAATGTTACAGAGACAACGATATTATATGCACTTATAACCATGACGTACCGGACCTTAATTTTATATTGTGATAAAATCAAAATTATGTATCTGAGCGAATGACAGAATACAAAACACAGAATAGTTGATTCTAGTATACAAACAAACATCTAAGAAGCTTCTTACACGTTGACTGAATCATAGTGTTCGTACTCTTGTTGTATTTCAATACATCACACAAAAATATGTACAAGAAAGCATTGTACAAACATATTATGCTTTCAAAGAAAATTTTCAGAGGGAAAAATCGTCTAATTTTGATCGAGTTATAAAAACCGTTCTACGCAGGTAATTTATATTTATTCTAAAGGATATAGTGTGGTGTCATAGAACTTTATTTTTAAAGCAATAGGGACAAATATTGTCCTTTCTGTTCTATAGAACTACATTGAGAAACAGAAACTTATGAGAAACGTCAATTCCTTACAGTTTAATAAAACTGATTGAATAGAGTGGAATTAAGCTTTATTCAAAGTAACATATCTTAACAAATTCACGATGACAAAACAGACAATACAATGTAAACTAGAGATTTACTCCAATCAGCAATGACGTTTGGTTTGGCTAGGAATACCACTGCCAACGGTGCTGGTATTTTGTGGGGCCAGGGGGTCGGTTGTGCAGCGTATTGTGCGACTTATTTCGTGCGATTGGACAACTTCAGCCTTAACAATGGTACAGCTGTATGAAATAGTCTGTCATCAAAGTGCCTATAGCGCTCTCAGACTAAGAAAAAAAGATAGACATTACATTACGAACAATTTAGTGAGGCCACAAAAATCATACCAAAGCCAACTGCACGCGTTACAAATATAAATAAACCATGCGTGTGAAGTTGTTTGATTTGTCAAAACCATGCCAAAAAAACAGCTTGACTAGATTGTTCGTAAATAACGTCATGTCTATCTTTGTTTCTTGTTCTGAGATAGAACTACCCATTTTTATTCTTATAGGCACAAAGGTACGTGATATATATGGCGTTTTAAATACTATTTGATGCAGACTGTACTGGTCGGTTAGTCTGGGAACTATTCTTTTACGGATCAAAAATTATACCTGCTGTAAAATAACCCGATATGAAATCGATTAATGTGTGAAAAATCGTCAAAAGATGGTGGGTTCTTTACGGGATTATAAAATATTTTTATAAGTGTGTGCACATGATTTTAATTTTATCACAATTAATAATTTGCCATTTCAATGCCATTTCAAAAGTATGAATGGAAATATAAAATGAATTTTGTAAAACAATATTTTACTATACAATTCGAGAAAATGCGCGTTCTAAAAATATTTCTTTGAATTTTAATAATATGTGTAAATAAAGCACCCTGTACACTGGCATGTATAATAATTATAATTATTTACTACCTATACCAAAAACGTTCCAAATTGTTAAGTTATACCTAAAAACATGTTTTGGTAACAAAATTCTGTATTCATCAATTGAATCGTGTATTATTTTCCCTTCAGTATTTCCCTTACGATACTGGAACATAACTGATCACGCACACTTATCGTGCGATTTCCGAGGAATTTCTTAACGTGAGTCATCGTTACTAATATTATAAATACGAAAATGTATTTATTGGTGTGTTGGTTTGTCGTTCCTTCGGGCAAAGCCGCGGAAAACAATAAAGAATGAACAAACTCTAACGATTTTCTAATTTATCAATGAAACGTAGTACAGTAACAGTTACTTGTAGATCATAAACTGCTACACTGGTTAAACACTTTGACAGGCTAGCGTGGTTGGATGGTTGCAATTAATTATTAATTTACAAAGTTGACGTTGCACAGATTACGGTTTATTTCATCAGTTCTCTTGTTTTATTTATCCATGCTGCATACGCTTCTACCGGCGCTTAGATCATTTAAGGGGCTACCTAGAAAATTTTGGTAAATATCACTGTTTTTAAAGTGATATAAAATTTTCCACTTGGTCCAAACCACATAAAAATTGTAGCTTGGCCTCTATTTTAGTCTACTGGCATATTATAATAGTCAATAAATGAACAGAAAAATAATATATTCGTAAAGTCCTTTTTCTATCTTAAAATTGGTATAGGCTCCTTCGTTACGTGACGCTTAGACATGGGACTAAAGTTAGTAGTAATGATTTTCACTTTAAAATTGTCTACTGGTTTTTCAATAGGTTCTAAAGTATTTAAGAAAAGTAGCAAAAACTGGTTTTATGTCATAAAAATAACAAATTTGATGGCGTTTAAATAATATTTTCTTCTGTTTCCGCGATTATTACTCATTGAAATAAAACAATTTAACGGATTATATCGCGTATATTATCTCATTTTATGGCGTTTATTTTGGTTTCGGTGACTCGTGAAGATAAACTGTAACAGTATATTGGTAACAACGTTCGTTGTGAAGAGCTATATCGAAAGTCATTCCTCCAATAGAGATGGCTAATCGTGTAATTACCGAACACATTTTTCATACACTTTCAGCGGGAGGAGAAGTAAACACGTACAGCACTCTACGGAAATGTTCCTGTTTTACAAACACTAGAAATTAAAGATCACATACAAATAAAGTATCTCTCAGACACTTACAATTTATTTACTCACCTGATATTTATCATATACTTTGGCAGAGATGAATGTATCTCGATTCTGTATAAACCTTGCATAAGTTTTCCTGTACGGCTATAATATGGAATTATTCAAGAGTTTTCTCCAAGTTTTTAAGATTGAAGGGGTCAACACGCGTTTTATGGTTCTGGCATTGTAACCGTTCATAGGTTGCGGTAGCTGCTTACTGAAAGCAGTGGCGTGCAGTCCATATAGGCACAAATGCGCCGCCTACCCTGATCGACCATGGTTCCATAGCACAGAGAAACTGCCTACCTGAAGCACTGAACGACCATGGCTCCATATACGCCCGCCACTAACCGAAAGGCAGACCTTGCGTTGGCTTGTCACCATCTGAGGTAAATATCTCGTGCTCAACACCGCGCCATTAGTAGGCACCTTAAACCTTAATTCGTAGCAATAGAGGTGACAAATAAGGTCCCCTTTATTGAAATTCAGCGGTCAAGCATTATAAATCTCTAATCTAAAAAACAGTTCTGCGACTTAAATTTTGACAGACAACGCACAGCCTCTATAAGGTATACTCAGGTAAGACCGGATCAAAGTTAGGATCGGATGAAAGCGATTTCCGGATAAAAGCATAGTGTGCGTAAGGGATAAAATGGCGATGCACACATGTTGCCAGTGATAAAATAATATCTACCGTTTCTCTGGAAATTGCTTTCATACGATCTTACCTTTCATCCGGTCTTACCCGGGTATACCTTACTTGTGATGGTATGCCTGCCGTGAAATCTGAAACACGTATTCCTTTCGAGCAATTCCTACAATGTCATCGGACCTGCAAAGTTTAGGAAGGCCTGGCCTACGGCATACAGACCGAGGCAAGAAGGTAGGTAGAGGAGAAAGGAAGTGGACGAAAGAAACACTATCAGGGAAGGAGAGGAACACATGAGGGGAGGCATATGTCCAATACTGGACTGAAAGATGCTCAAGATGACGATTATGATGATTCCTTTTGAGAAGTAAATCTGCTCTTAAAATGTTATTTTGAAAATCGCATTGTATACGGACGAAGTCGCAGACAAGAGTTAGTAGTTATTATTATTTTTAGTATACTTTCCCACTGCTGGGCAAAGGCCATCTCTTACTTCTTCCAATGTTCTCTGTCCTGGGCGGTTCTGTCCATAAGTTAAGAAAGGAGTCTAGTTCATCCCGCCATCGTCGATGAGGTCTGCAGCATCTCCGTTTAGAGCTATCGGGTCTCCACTCTGTGTCAATCTTGGCTCACAGCTCACTCGGCATGCGGCAAACATGACCAACCCAGTCCCATTTTAACCTGGCTGCCTTCCGAGCTACGTCGATTAAGTCGTCTTATTTAAATTTGGGAGCGTACTAAGAGTAAGTAGTAATAAAAAAAAAACAAACATACCTTTATATTTGAAAATTTTATAAAAACCGGTAGGTGAAAGTTTGCAAGTTACAACAAACACAAACAATGTAGGCAACTAACTTCAAAAAATGGAGGTCCTAAGGGACAACCCTCGGACCGTTCACCCGCAACATTATTTAAAATCAAGTCCGTGGGTCAACAACTTACTACACGAAAATAAAATAACTTTTCTGTTGAAACTTATCATTATTTATTTAAAAAAATGGGACGAGAGATTTTAATCTACTATAAAGATTTTATCCTTAGGTTAAATATTACAATCTGGTAAAGATCGCGGGAAATCGCTAGATGCGGGTAATGTTACATTGGATAGGGAGGTCTGTGTTCAGTAGTGGACGACTTTAGGCTGAGATAATTGATGTTATTTGGGGCTTTCTTTTTTACAGACAATTAATATATTTCCCCTATATTTAATTTTAATCGCGGTACAAATAACACAGTTTTTTATTATCATTACTATATTTTATGTAAATAAGTGACTTTGCTCTTCTATACTATTATAAAGTTGTAAAAATGAAATGTTTGTATGTGCCGTTGTGGTTTCATCACGCTAAATCAGCTACACGGATTTCAACTATTTTTGGTACACGGGTAGCTGGGTATCTCCAGATGGCTATAGGATATTTTTTACCCGACTTGGTATGCTAAAGAAAAAAAAAGAGTGGTTATGACTTTTTCTCCTCCGCGAACGAAGTTGGGGGCGTCTTCTAGTCATTTATATTATTACTAGCGGACTTCGTCCGCGTAGATTTTAGGTAAAAGTAGAGATATTAATGAGAAAAACTTTTTTCTGTCAGTTGTCCGATGCTGTTAATATGTATAGATGACTTCTTTTATATGTATATATTAGTTTTCTCAATACTAACATAAAAGAGGTGTCATATTGTTTTATAAGATTTAATATTTAGTAAATTTATATGTTGTTTAATTTCCCTCTATTGGGATATATAGAGGAAGATGAAATGCGATTAAAACAAAGCCCAATGAATATCTTATTTGCTTATACGTGAATTACTAATTTAGACAATAATTGGTTAACTTATAGCTAGGGCAGGGGAGTAAGTATTTAGCATTATTATACTAAGTTCATATAAGACTAAGTGTTCAGGTATATGTACAATTGTTTAGGTCATCCGCGGGACAGTTAACTTATGTAGTTTCTGTAGATGAAAATGGCGCTCAAACTAAAAATATTCTAAAACTACGAGTAATCAAGTGTGTCATTGCCAACACACGGTCTGATTAACCGATAATTAGCGTTAAGTGCCTCGTCAGTTTCCTGCGACGGTCTTATTGGAGTTTCCTGCCCCAAACTGGATGGAAGACACGCTTCCAGCTAATAAGTATAAAACAGAGTAGTAAGAACCATGAAAACAAGAGGACTGTAAACCACACTACTTTGGATCGAGCTCCGATTGCTATCTAGGCAAAAATTAGATTGCGCTTTAAAGCTCAATATTTAACGATGTGAGTATATTTGAACAGAGAAGCATAGTATAGTAACAATTAGTCCATAAACAGCCATTAATAAATAAATCGTAAGATTGAAATACTGTGTCACGTTTGCAAAGTTGAATAATTGTAAATAATAAATGTAATACAAAGATGACGTTGTACATATTGGGAGCGGGTTTTCGCGATTTGTAGTCCTCCTGTTTTAATGGACCTTTGTATCGGGCTATTGAGAAATAAATATTATATAGTGGAGGTTAATCTTACAGTTAAAGGATTCTATAGTTAAAAAGCCAGATATTTCGAATAGGGAAATTGACAATTTTTGAAAAAAAAATCGGTATGTTATAGAATGAATTGTCAATAATAGACGTATTGGTATAAAAACTACTTAAATTTTATGTCACACGTTTCTATCATGTATGGGCAAAATTAAAAACTTTGTTCTGCAACTATGTTAAAACCTGCGTTTATCGAAACGGTTTCATAACGAAAGTTACTATACATGCCATAGGTTATTCTGTGGTATTATTAGTTATTAATATTTTCATACTTTAAAAATAGACTTTCCCACTCAAGTTTAAAAGCTCATAAAGCAAACTACACGTAAGATATGGAACACAAAATGTTTTTGGTAGGAGTTCTATCTTAGAAACGACTATTTCGCATCATTTTTTATCGTGAAACTGATGTCATTGAGTGTAGTCGTCTGAATAGAATTGTTTACTGTGGGTACAGTGGTATTTTATGTGTATTATTTTTCTTTTTTTTTATCTAAGAGTTACCTTTATTAACTCTTTAGGTCGTTTACTTAACTTTTTTTTTTTTATATTCGTCAGTATTTGCTTTTATACGCTGTACATGTCCTGGTAAGCAGAGCATATGTTTATTTTGATACATTGATTCTAATGTCTGCAAGCGAAGAGGCGAGTTTTTGTGACGTAGCGTGCAAGTTCGGAACGAATCAAACTACGTGTTTGGTACTGAAGCTTTGATTCGGCAAAAGCAAAGTCTTTATGTAATAAAGAACAACGCTGAGTTGTTATAAAGGTAGTTTAAAGGTCACTTTCATTCACAATGTTGCTTAGCCACCGTATTTTATGTCGAGTATCATATTGTTATTTAAAAATAAAATGTAGAATGACTTCATCAAATAACATCTATACTATTATAAAGTTTTAAATTGAAATATCTGTACATTTAAGATATATTAAAAAAAAAAGATTGTTATGGACTATTTGGAGGTCACTATATAGAAAATCTTTTTTTTTTGGATTTTTTGTATGTTTGTAAGTGTCGCTGTGGCTTCATCACGCAAAATTGGCTAAACAGATTTCAACTATTTTTGGTACACGGGTAGCTGGGTATCTCCAAATGCGTTTTAGGGTATTTTTTACCCGACTGCGCTGAATCAAAAACGAAGGGTTTTGACTTTTTCTCCTCCGCTGACGAAGTTGTGGGCATCTTCTAGTATGAAATAGAATTAGATCAACTAATTTTTTTCTCTCTTTAAAATCAAATATTTTAATAAATATATATATATATGTTTAAAACACTAAATTGAAGACATATAAATAAAAAATAAATGAATAACTAAGTAATTTCTCTCATCGGCGGAAATGATCCCAAAATGCCGATGGCGCTTCCCCACTGCACAGCAATACAGATCTTTTCTTCAAGCACCAGCTCTGGGATCACAGAAAGTGCGAATGAGTTTTTTTTAATCATATTGAACAGTTTGTGACCCAATACGAAAATATAATTGGCGCGGTACTAACGTCATACCGTCGGATTTCTTGCCATCGTCTCGTGTGAGGCCATTTGGTTCAAGTGCCGCAGGCACGTTGGACGCTGCCAAGAGCCCGACGTATAATGTCGTTTAGACAAGCGTGCGTGTTGCAAGTCTGCCGGCGCTTTTGGGGCAGCTAAGGCCATGGTGTTCGAAACGATCTTCCTGACATCCGTAGCGACATTGGTGTGGTACGACGATGTCTAGGCCTAGACAAAGGCCAACAGGCACCCTGAAAGAATTATCATCTAATAAAGTGCCGAAAGTGCTTTTGAGTCAGCCAGTCCAGCTTTTGAGTCTGCCAGTTAGACTGGATGGTAAGTAGTTTTACCAGTAGAATAAAGTGAGAACACAATCAGATGGGTGATTAAGAAAGAGGCCGCTCAAGCATCTATACTATTATAAAGTTGTACAAATAAAATGTTAGTATGTGTCGTTGTGGCTTCATTACGCTAAATCGGCTAAACGAATTTCAACTTTGTTTGGTACATACATGGGTAGCTGGGTATCTCCAGATGGTTATAAGAAACTTTTTACCCGACTATGCTAAAGAAAAAAGAGGGGTTATGACATTTTCTCCTCCGCAAACGAAGTTGCGGGCGCCTTCTAGTTCATTTATATTTCCGTATAACTAATCAAACTTTCTTCAAATTACAGATATTGAATAAAAATAGCATCCAAACCTTGGTCTATTAATTTTTGTTCGAAAAAATGGCGTTAATTGGCGGAGAAGAAGAAGACAAGAAATGATTTAAATAAGTACACGAGACTTGAAATAAAATATTTATATACTTGCTTTTCTCCCTCTTTAAATCTGTATTAAACTAAAAAGAAAAAAACATGCAGATTGGGTCTATTTTGATATACCTAGAGAAGAGATTATAGATTTTCAGTTGCGTTTGGTACTTTACTGCATAACGCGTTCCAGTCGTAACCGTCACGGTCACGAAGCGTATTGAAAAGTTCCACCTGAGTTTATTTGAGTTATTCGATTACGACGTCGGAAGTCCGCGGAGATGGCAGTAATCTGCCGTATTTATTAAAAAGGTCCTAAGCGACCCTTGAATTTCAAGTACACAAGTCTTTCTTGACGCGCCGGTAATGCGAAGGATTTTATTTGGACAACGGGGCAGCTGGCACCATAGTGGTTAAATTTAACCTTTGTTACTTCTTCGAACTGAATATCTGTGGTTAAGTGACGGTGCATCGATCGACTTTGTAGGTAAATTAGACGCTAATTTACTGTACAGAGGACGTTGTAACTGCTAACGAGAATTTTCTGAAACCATAGTAACTATTTAATCTACCATTGAGACTCCGTTTATAACTACACGCTTTTTTAGGAAAAAGCTTGCGTAGCAATTAGACATACATTTTGAGTCTATTAAAGGTTTATTGAGCGACTAGATACGCAATCTTTATTTATATAGACCTTTCTGTAAAAATTCATTATGAAATACATAAAAATGTATTTTAATTTCCGAATGCAAGAAAATTTTAGATAAAAACGGAACTATCATATAAACCATGTTATGAAAGTTATCTTTGCCATTCCAGGGACTAGATACAGAGCAAAAACCATGTAAAATCGTATATTTTCAGTTGAAGCCCCTTAAGCCGTAAATTACCAAACTATTTTTTCTTGCACTTTTAGCGGGAGGCAAGTATTTTTTCCTGCACTTTCAGCTGGAGGCAAGGTAAACACGTAAAGCACACTACGAAAATATTCCTATTTCTACAAACACAGAAAAAAAAGAACTTACAAACAAAAAAACACACTCATGGACAATTATCGTAGAAACTGACGGGATATTTGTTCATATTATGTACTCTGGTAGACGAGAATACATCCGTACACCATCTTCAGTGGTTTAATGCTCTAAGCCTCCAGCTAATTAATGCTCCAGGACAGGCTTATTAACAAACGCTTCCGCTGCGATGTTTGCTTACACGACAAACATAATGGACATATTCAGCCTTAGTTTGAGGACATAGCTTTAATTAATAACTAGATAATTATCGTGATTGAACCAAAATAACACTGTTTATTTTAGGTAATTGAGTGTGTACCTCTAGTTGTATTTATAGCATATGGAGCATAATTTTAACGACACGTTTGGCTCAGTGGGTTGTACAATGTCCTACGAAGCTGACGGTCCCGGCCAGGGAAAGTGTTTGTGTGATGAGCACGAATACTTTGTTCCTGTGTCTTGGATGTTTTTAATGTATTTAAGTATTATCATTTGTCTATATATTATGTATATCGTGGCCTAGTACCCATAGTACAAGCATTGCTTAGTTTGGGACTAGGTCGATTTGTGTAAGATTGTCCTCGTGTTATTTATTTATTTACTAATTATTATTTATTTTGACGTTATTATTTTACACTCAAGCTTGTTTCGGTGATAAGCATTTATCAGTCGTGCTTATTATACAAACAGTTGTCAAGTAAACATAAGTTTCAAGTTGTAATGTTGTAATGTAGGTTCAAAACTATAGTGTAGTAAATAAAGAAACTAATCCCGCACAAAAAGTTGGAAAAACAAATAGGATTATCTATAGTTGCAAAAATGAGATGTCTGTACATTGAAGATATTTAAAAAAAAATGTTACGGCCTATTTGGAGGTTACAGAATCGTTTTTTTTTTAGATTATGTTCCTATGTATACTTTTCTCCTCCGCGAAAGAAGTTGCGGGCACCTTCTAGTAATATAAAATATAGGAGATATCATAGTAACCCTAATATTGAGGACTTCAACACTAGAATGTCCGCCCGCAACATTGACTGCGGAGGAGAAAAAAAAATCATAACCTTTTTTTTCTTTGGCGTAGTTGAGTAAAAAGTATCCTATAACCATCTGAGGATACCTAGCTACCCCTGAATAAAAAATAATAAAATCTGTTCAGCCGATTTTGCAGTTTGAAGCTACGACGACACATACAAACATTCAAAAAATTAAATATTGCAATTCAGTGACCTTTACATAGTCCGTATCACTTATTTTCTTAAAAGTATATCTTTATAATAATATATTTACTAAATTCTTTGCTATATTTATTACTAGCTTCTGCCCGCGATTTCGTCCGCCTTAAATTCGTTTATCGCGGATAAGGATTTATATTTTTCCAGGATAAAAAGTAGCCTATGTCCTTTCCCGGGACTCAAACTATCTCCATACCAACTTTCATCCAAATCGGTTCAGCGGTTTAAGCGTGAAGAGGTAACACACAGACAGACAGACACACTTTCGCAGTTATAATATTAGTATGGATTAAGTAATGATAATTAATTCATGACTAGTTACACTAAGTACACTAGAATCTATTGAACACAAAATCGTTTATAAACACTCTCAATAAGCACTGTTCTACTAATCCATTAACAAGGAGTTCGTGCAGGAAAGCTTTCAGTTTATTAACATAGCAAAGGCCCGAAAAAATCACAGTAGCCTGTTAGATGTTTGATCGATTGGACCTACCAGCATTACGAAAGTTAGAAGCCAATTCTCACGCCTAAGTCAACAACTTAAGCATCTTGTAAACAAATTCCAACAATAGGCTACCATGTGGATCTTCATTTCATAATTTCTCGCGTCTAAAATCAGAAATGGACCTTTCGAGTGTACTTTCTGAGTTCAAAATTGTAGGAATCTACGTTCAATATTGAGAACTCTAGCTGGCGTATTGACTTTGCCTTTGTAAACACTAATAGGAAATTCAAAAGTGGGAACTAGTTAAAATGAAACAGTGAATATGTTAATTTCGTTAGTGTAGCTTCACCCGGCCGCTCCAGTGAAGGACATTTTTCCTCCTGCAACCCATCTTTTATGCAGCCTCAATCAGTTAAATGCAGCGGTTCTCAGAAATGGTACGAATCCTACAATGTTTTTACCAGATTAGCAAAATAACCAAACTTGCGAAATCTGGAAAACGTACTCCTAGATACGGGAAAAAACGACAGCGAGCGATGATGACCTGGTAACCAAAATATTGTCTATTGTGTCATCTAATGCGGTCGAAGCTATTTAGTTGCGGTCGAAGCTATTTAGTTAATGCCAGAAATAGTAATAATGAGGATCGGCTTTCACTAATAAGTTTTGTTTTACAGATTTCTACTATTCTAATGAATAGTAGAAGTCTGTAAAACAACCGACTACTAAATTATATCTTTTAGGATTTAAGACTTAGATAAAGCAAGTTGAAGTAAGTGGCAAGGGGCTGGAGATGCAAGTAACGATCCCATAGTGTAAAGATTCTTAGGAGATTACGAACCAAAAAATGCGGCGTGGTAGGCAGTAGATAACATAAACTAAAGCAGTCCGCTATGAAGATATTTTGGGAGCCTGATGGTGGTAGCGGATAACTCGGATGACGAAGAGAAAATTGTATTTACATATTAACCAGAGTAAAAAAAAACCTGACGAGAAATGCATTCAGTAACGCTACAAAAATATATCCTTTTTTAGACCCAGCAGCCCGCCATCACCACAGTGAACACGATATAATACTAATCCGCTTTTTATTCCGAATTTCTTCAGAGCCTCCGTACAATATTTTATAGGATTTTAAGTAACTGTCTTTGGAAGTATCTTTGCTTTTATGAAACATGAGCAGCAGTGCTCGATATATTTTTTTTGTCTATATATACAAATAAAATAATTCAAAAGTAATAATTGTAGCTGTCGTACATTACTCAAAAACAGTGCACAGAGCAATTAACACTGGCAGTACAAAGCTCTAAATACTGACTTTAGGTAATTATGTATGACTATAGAGATTTATCTCATCACTTACGAGTAGATGAACCCAGAATATGTACTGAATACATATAAAATGATAATTAGAACCATGTTTCCAGAAAATGTCTCCGTCTACAGCATTTTGATTAAACATTAGCCCTTAATGTAGGTACTAATTTGTATGGAAATTATGAGACAATATATAAGAGAAAACCAACAGTATCTCTAAGTAATTTACGTAGGTATCGCGGGAAATTCTTGTCACGCTTTCTTATTTAAATTCAAATTGCTTGAGCGGTTTCTTAAATCTCAGTCTACGTTAGACACGCAGAAAGTACTTGCAAGTATTTAAGTATAACATATAAAAGCCTAACATTACTTGGGCCATATCGTGCCTCAAATATAAGCCAATTCCCAGTGTGTCAGGTCAAATTAATAAGTTTAAAGAAGTTAAATAACCATTCGGTTTCAACTTAGCACGTATTGATTTCATCAGCGTTTACCGAGTCCACCACTGAGCAAAAAATATCACGCCATTGTTAGTTCCACCAAAAGTGCTCCACGTCAGAATTTCTTCGTCGAATATCCAATGTATTCACGCGTAACATTTGACCTATCGGTTTCGAAGTTTGGAATTTAAAATTAGTTTCCATTTTTCAGTAACGAAGCAATTTACGATTGAAACTCAGATGCCTCAACGTGAATTGCAACGAACTAAATGTAAGCTCGCTTTTATTAATAGTTGGATTTTACTCTTTTTTTAAGGACAGTGGACGCAATCATGGCGACTCGAGAATAATTATGTCCCATTTAACTGCACTTGCACTTGTCATGTTTAATCAGTGTGAATTACAATCCATGCTCTTGGCAGAAAAAAGGCATATGTGCTTTAGAGACTTTAGCCAGATGTGCCAAAACTCTTCTAAGGTCGACATTCCTTGCATGTGATGACTTATTGTTACCGCGCCTGACTCGCGCGAAAATTCTTAAGTTAATCTCGTTGAATTAACTTTATACTTACTTAATGAACCTTAAGAATCTTAACAAACATGAAAATAACATAGTATAATAATAACACACAACGTACAAAAACATTTTAATTTTAATTACAGTGGTTGGCAGCGGTAATCTAGGATTTATTCTGATGATTATTTAATGTAATAAATAGTTAAGACTACTATTTAGCTTTTAAAAACTTTTTTTTTCAGTTTGGTACATTCATACTCATTCAACAATCATCTCAATCATGTATGTATAATGTTTTCTATAAGGACCAAAATGTATACTAGAAAACGATAATAGCGAAATCCTTAATCGTAAAGTGCTACCACCTTAAAGCATATTCATGTAAGGTATAGGTTGTAAAATACGAACTGCTAACTGACAGAGCATACGTTTAACGAAGACTTGATCTTTGCCTTTTAAAGGGGAGTTTAGGCCCAGTTTACAACAAGTAATGCTAACAACCCGTGATGTCAACCCAGGTTTAATACGAGCCTCCGAAGTAGGGACATTCAGGTACGAAATAATCGGAAGATATATCACTTTGGGTTAAGGCGTTGTCAGCTTACAAAACGGTTATGTACTTTTTAGCAGTCCTGTTTCCTATTTATAGCATATTGAATAAAACGCAAATGACCTACTAAATAAACACTCGCAATGAGTATTTCTATCTGACACAGCGAAATAATTTAGATGTATTATCGAAAATAAGAGTAGGAATTTTACAGGTGCATATATATGGTGTCCCGGGGAGAAGTGACCGGTGAGAGGTTGAATATTTACACAAAATTATTGATAAAAATGTTTCATTTAGTGCTAAATCGATATTCGTTTTGTATTGCCATTTTCCTTTTATTTTAGCAGAGACGGCTGACTTGTTACACTATTTTTGCAATATTTTATTGGATTTGAGTTAATTTTCCATTCTGTTTTTTTAATGCATAGCCATTATTTTCAAATATCCGCTCAGGCTCTAAAAACTATCCAAAAGTAGATATACCACGTAGAAAATGAAGAACAAACTTTAAATTCTAACAAAAAAAAAGTACTTTTTTGTTTAGCTGAATATACTGAAGAATTTGCCAAAAAACAGTATTGGCATTTGGATTTGAGTCCCAGTACAGACAGACAGTATGTCAAGTTTTTCACAGAAATTTTTAAGTTTCCAAAAGGGGCTGCAGCGCATGGCGTATGTGAATATGGGGACGAAATGACAATACCGGGGAATAAATATTATATTTGGGAGTTAATTTGGAGGAGGCGGTCCGAAAACGTATTGAAATGGTCAATGTTTTTGTTGATGAAACCTGGGATGGCCTCACCAAGTACCGGTGCACCTAGAGGAGGTGAAGCGAGTCTTTGGAAATATTATGATACCAGGACAAAGATTTTCAAAGATGCGTACAATATCGAGATTGAGGGTATCGTTTGGATCAACGTAAAGTTGGCATTTGTTCAATTTGTTCAATTCTAAGACAATCGATTCAAATTTAGATATAATAGTTAGAAAATCGTTTTGTAAGGCGCCTTCTTCACCTTCTAGGGTGCCATCATCTAGATACCAGGTGTTGAATTTTGATCCTCCTTTCAGGGCGCAAAGGTTGGCACCATACATTGTTTGTTTTACTTGCTGATTCACTTTTCCGCTTAGCGTCAGATTCACCAGTCTAGTGATGCTGGTAAGCAGCTCACTCTTGTGGGTACCTGATACCTGTATGAGGAGGTCCTTTAGGTGTTGAGGGTGATCCTATCCAGACCGCCGACGACGGCGACGAGCACGACAGGATCGCCGCAAGCAAAGTATCTTCTGATGCAACGAGGCTGGGCAGCGTGGAGTGTCAGAGAGCTCAGATGTTAGGAGGCCCGGTGGATGCTTACTCGACTTAATGCGAGGGTATTTGGGGAGTTTGGAGCCGATGTATCGCTGGAGAACAAAATGCGCACAGCACCGCGAAGATCGCCATCATTAAATTTAATCTCAACTTTTTTAAATATTTTGTTTGTTGATAGAGTTGTAGAGATAGATCTCGGTTGTAGTGCTTGATATTAATTTCTAGCGATGATGACGACATTTTACTTTCTTGCAACAAGAAAATCGGTAGACGGAAAGACACCCGTCTTTCTATGTATACTATATGTATTATATACAAGATTAATCTGTACGTTTTTTTGTATCTCATCCTACATCATACCTACAGGTAGTTTTTGAAATCGACTGATGCAAAATTTTGGACTGTTACAATTTGGCGCCCTAAAACCCTTTCATTTACGAATGATGTAATTATCCTATGTTTGAATCATTGTTTTGATCTATTTGTGTGCTAAATTTTACCTCAATATGCTCGATTGTTTTCACGTTAATGATCAGGGTTCGTAAAATGCGAACAAAATTCGTCGTCGGTTGCCACTGGTTGTCATACGTCATTTCAATCGATTTTGCTCGCATTTTACGATCCCTGTTAATGTGTAACAAACATCCAAATATCTTCACATTTTTTTTTACATTAGTCATATAATTTATTTGCTTATATGTATCAGGACTTCTATTTTGTAAAACAATAACTCCTTATCCTTTGCCAAGTACAGTCACGTCGGCTGAATACTGTATGTGACGCCCACTGCTTATTGTATGTTAAGTGCTGTATGTTTCTCAACTGTTGTAACTCGATCGGTCCTACATGGCCTGGGACGAACCATTTTGGATGCCGCGTCGCTAATACGTGTAAAGGGGACTTAACGCTTTCCATCATTTTAAATGACACGAAACACGATATTATGTAAATAGGTGAATACATTAACTAATTGGGTACTTGCCTGTAGTCAATATTAATTATGCAACGCTTACGGTTATATGCTATTACTGAAAACATGTAAAAAGCATCCATTGACGCATATTTATTACGCTTTTGGCTATTTTAATTTAACCAACATGAATAATATGCAGCAAATTTGACACCATAAAAGTATCTTTCTTTGAAACCTCATACTCTCTGAGCGTTTTAACAGTACATAAAAAGGAGCTGACTTGATCTACCACTCAAGTACCCAATTACAGTATGATATTTTATTAACGTATATTAACGGATATTATAATAACTGAGCGCCGCCTGTCAACTCTAAGAGACAACCGTACAGCGATAGCAACTAAACGGCTTTCATGGATTGTATCTGCTTGATAAACTTTTAAACAAAAAAAAAAAAACCGACTCCAAAAAACCTAAAAAGTAAAAAATAACGCCATAATTTAGTTTCTTCAAATTACTTACAAGTAACCGTTTGTATTCTCAATCTATACAGTATATACAATTAATGTTATTTTGGCGTCGGTGCCATATAAAGAATGTGTCAAATATTGAAAATTGACGATTTTAGTAAGTTGTGACACGAAGGCACCGACTCCAAAATAACATTAATTGTATATACTGTATAGATTGAGAATACAAACGGTTACTTGTAAGTAATTTGAAGAAACTGAATTATGGCGTTATTTTTTACTTTTTAGTTTTTTGTTGGAGTCGGTTTCATTTTTTTGTTTAAAAGGTCACGGGAGGACCATGGAAAGCTGGAAAGCTTCCGAAACGTCGGGAACTAAAATGAGATAATATACGCGATATAATCCGTTAAATTGTTTTATTTCAATGAGTAATAATCGCGGAAACAGAAGAAAATATTAAGTTTATTTATTTTAGACTTTTTAGTTAATCGTTACTTAAAAGTGTATCTAGTGACGATTCGAACAAGCCCAAACACGGCTAGGATACATTATTTTATTACTTAGATCTGGTGCCTACCTTTCGGCTCCATCATCAAATCAATTCGATGGTACCATTCTCATCAGGAACATTTAAATTTGTGACCATGAAGTTGCTTAGCTAAATTAATCAAGATATTTTGTCGCCACCCGTAAATCATTTATCATTGAGGAGTTCCGATGGCATTCTGTGGTCTTCTGCATCAGTTCCACTTCACCAATTTACACTTTCTGAATGCAAATGCTTATTATGTTTCTTATAATACCAAAATCGCTATATGTATGCCTACAATATTTGAGGAGTTCCTTCAATTCCTCATGTATTCCATCATCAGATCTTCACCTAAATTAAATGGCACCACTATAAAACCAAAAAAAAATTTTGAAATCGGTCAAATAGTCTATGAGTAATCGGTGAACATACATAAAAAAAAAAAAAAAAAAAACATTCCGTCGAATTGCTAACCTCCTTTTTTTGGAAGTCGGTTAAAAATTGGTTGATTGAGCTAGAAGCACAAATACCACGGTGCCAATAACCGTGATGTCAAAAAAGCCCTATAATTTTACGGCATACCATCATAGGATGAGCATAATTTCTTTCTACAAATAAATACTATCCGAATATCTAAACCAATAAGATATTCTAAGTACTGAAAAAATAGCTAGAAGCTATCATCATCATATCAGTCCTAGGACGTCCACTGCTGGACAAAGGCCTCCCACAAGGATCTCCACGACGACCGGTTGCGCGCCGCCCTCATCCAACGGTTTCCCGCGATCTTCACCAGACCATCGGTCCTTCTCGTTGGGGGCCTCCCTACGCTACGTCGTTCTATACGCGGTCGCCACTCGAGACTCAGCGGCCATCGGTTTTACGAGCAATGTGCCCCGCCCACTGCCACTTAAGTATAGCAACTCTTTGAGCTATGTCGACAATCCTGATTCGATCACGCAAGGAGACTCTGAGCATGGCTGGCTCGCTAGAAGCTATATAGCATTCACAAAATGTGGATTAGCGTCGAACGCAGTGCTGACGGACTCGACGCTACCATAATAGGTATGACACGTTTAAAAATTTAAACTATTCTGCAGCGCAATTACTCAAAATATATTTATAAGAACGTTAACGGATATTACTGTTAGCAATAACGGCAGATAAATGGGTGTCAACCATTGTGATAGGCAATCAGCCACTAGCAAGAAACAGATCATAGCTCTGATCTCTGATTTGATCTTCCACACTTCTCACAGTCTAGAAAAACAGATGTCAAAATTGTCATACACGTATTTTTAACAAATAAATACATTATAATAAACACAAAGGTATTTAAACATCTTAATTAGCTGTTGTTTAAACCCGCTTTATGTTGCATTTCTTTTTTAGCACTAATTTAAAACCACTTACATTGAACTATACCGCATGTTTACCATGCGGTATAGTTGAATAAATTACAACTAATGAAAGACATCACAATATTTACCACAATCATAAATAAAGAGTGAAATATCGCGATAAAAAAAAATCCAATCCCAAATATTGAATTCATTTTACATTTTGAACGACCTCGCTCTACTCTAGTGCCCCTAGCGTCAAAATCAAACGCTGCTGCCCTCATTGTGGTCGATTTACCTAATGGCAAAAAATCTACCAACAAAAGTCGTTCTCTTAAATTGTGAAGTGATAGTTTAGAATATCGGCAAAGTTTAGAATTTAGAAGTATCGTTCGCTGTGCTCTCACCTCCAAGTAAGGTAAAGTATGAAATAGAATTCTTCCAGTTTTGGAATACTTTGGTACTTATACAAGATACATGGATAATCTCTCTGTTGGCTCGCGGTGAAGTGATAATGCGCAAGTTTCGAACACAAACTCAGTAGTTTTTGAGCTATGGTAGTTTTTATTGAAGAAAAATGCTACACGTTAGCACTTAAATGCACTTTAGTATTAAAGAAGCTCGTAGGTTTGGAATACAGGCTCTTGGAATTATGTAATATATATATATATATATATATATATATATATATATACATTAGATGTGTGATACCAACTGTACGTCAAAAAGGACTTATCAAATTAATAAAATAAATATTGTATTCAAATGTATATTCAAAATTGTGTACAATTTTGCTCAAAATCTGCATAAAAGAATATATTGACGATAGTTTTGTCCCAGTGGAAATTGTTTAAGCATTACTGATTTGGGACAAATGATAAAAATGAATATAAATACGCAAAAAGAATGATTAACCCAAATCAAACGAACAAAACAATGTTACTGCTAATAGGAAATTAGATTTATTAGCATTAACATATGTTAATAGGAAATTAGATTTATTAGCATTAACATATGTTAATGCTAATAAATCTAATTTCCTATTAAAATAACTGACGAGTTACCTAATCGCTGAAACTTGGTCGACTGAGTCAAAGCTTTACGTTTACGCTTTCATTATACCTTACCCGATTTATAAATATAAGATTTTCAGAATTATTCAGTCAATAGCATGATTGTACGAGGGCTGCTATTTATATATCCGGAAACCGGGATTACAATCTTCTTAAATAGCATATTTGACCGCCATGGTAAAATTTGAACTTTTTTAAGTATATAAGGTATATTTTTTCTTCCTTATTAACGCTCGTGTTTTGTTTTTGACGGGTTTTAAATGTCATCTCGCAGCAAGAATGGAACTCACTCGTGAAAATATTCGTGCTATGATTTATTATGATTTTCGGCGTGGTTTAACGCAACAACAGTGCATAGATCAACTAACTTCAACTTTTGGTGATGAAGCCCCATCTAAAACTACTGTGTATCACTGGTTTAGTGAGTTCAATCGTGGACGTAGTATGCTTACGGACGAAGTTAAGGCAGGTCGCCCGAAATCGGTCGTTGTACAACAAAATATCGAGGCTGTGCGAAAACTTATAATGGACGACCGACATGTTACGTACCGCGAGATAGAGGCGACTCTGGGTATTTCTATGACCAGCATTAATAGCATATTACATAATTATTTGGCTGTAAAAAAAATTTGTTCGCGTTGGATACCCCACAACTTAACAAATGAGCAAAAACATGCTCGCGTCGAATGGTGCAATAAAATGTTAAAAAAATATAACCGTGGTGACTCAAAAGCCGTTTATAACATCTATACAGGTGACGAATCCTGGATCTATGCATACGATCCCGAAACGAAGCAACAATCAACGGTATGGGTGTTTCAAAATGAGCCGAACCCTACGAAAGTTACTCGTGCAAAAAGTACATTGAAACAAATGGTGGCCTGCTTCTTCGGTATTAATGGCCATGTAGCTACAGTGCCACTAGAAAACCGTAGAACGGTTAATTCAGAGTGGTACACGACCATTTGCTTACCGGAAGTATTTGAACAAATTCGTAAAACTAACCAGCGACGAAGAATCATTCTTCATCATGACAATGCCAGCTGTCATACGTCACGCGAAACAACTCTATTTTTGGAGAGTCAAAATGTGGAATTAACGGGTCATCCGCCGTACAGCCCTGACTTGGCACCCAACGATTTTTATTTATTTCCAAATATAAAGAATAAATTACGCGGTCAACGATTTTCGACCGCTGAAGATGCTGTCGACGCATTCAAACAACACGTTATGGAGGTACCTCAGGCGGAGTGGCAGAAGTGCTTTAAAAATTGGTTCACGCGAATGCAAAAGTGCATAGATCATCAAGGGGAATACTTTGAAAAACAATAAAACTATTTTCAGCCGTGTACGTTTGTTTGTTTTTTTGTTTCCGGATATATAAGTAGCAACCCTCGTATAAAGGTTTTTCAAAGGGTTAAGTAAGGGGTGGCAAACCGATGGCATGCGTCCAAAATAACGCGCGCCAAAATAATTCGGGCATGCGAAAATTTGTTTCTATGACAAAGGTTCGCTATCCGTGGTTCCCTGAATTAAGTATGTAGAATTTGCATATCTCGTCGTTGGTGTGGCATCTTTCGAGCACGGCGTGATCTGTGTGACGTCACTGGCCCTTCGGCGAAACGTCCGACCACACTTATTCTGCCATGCTCCTAGCTAAAAAGGTCGTAATTTAGTAAGAAATTATATCAGTCAAGTCTTTATGCGAGAGAAGCGCAAAATGTCTAAGTTGTTAGACGTGTCACGATCAACTGTGAGACCTTTTATTTATCTCTGGTTAAATTATGCAATGCTTGTTTTACGGTTCAAAAGAAAACAGTTTTTGCAATCATAATCATAATATCTGAGTAATATGCGTATTTGGCCGCAATAATGTCTAAATTGGACAGAATGAATATTTTATTCAATTTATGTTAGGATAAACGATTAAAAAGAAATGTCCAATTTTTATGGCAGAAAATAATATACTTTGTAATAATTTGTTTTTTTTTTACCATTTATTAAAATTATTCATAATTTTCTTTCTCGAAATTGAAGTGGGCCATCACTGATCGTGGGCAATAGCTGTACGGTTTACCCTATATTTTCTCATCATTACCTAACTAAGATAAGGTGCATAACGCATAATAATTAAATCACGCTCAACACTTATGTTTTTTGGTAAAAAGACTGTAGTAGATCAAAGTTACAACAACCCTAGATTTAACAGAAATGAGCGACGTGCGAAATACTTTTCCAAATCAATCATAGTTACGAGTTGTTTGGTCATTATTTGACATAGCAGAATTACATCTTTAATTATTTCGGTAAACTAGTTACTTCAAATAAAGGTGCGTCCACATTTGTATCATTTGCCCGTATCAGATCATCGTCGCGTGGCATGATCGCGTGTCACGATCACGCGTTTGGACGTTGCGCCGATCCGATCACTCGAAATCCATTTGCTACGCGTATCACACACTTGTATCGGAACAGTGCGGCATTATCGGCGCGCCGACAGTAAGCGTCCAAGCAGCGCGATACGCAGTCATGCTACGGCACGGTGATCGGATACGAGCAAATGATACAAGTGTGGACGCACCTTAAAACAACCTACACAACCTAAGGCTGCGGTCTTGTTACCGAGGGAAGCGTTTTCTGAAATCTGTTGAGGGTGTCTCCGTAAGAATATAACTGGAGAACATTTTAACTAACTGAATTTTAACCTTACCTGTAAAACTATCGAAATCCATCTTCCGCTTTAGTGCATTACTTCCGAATACTAGGCAGTAATTAACAAAAATAGAATGGTCGGTCTATACTATTCCTGTATGCGCTGTAGTCTATATAGGAAATGTATCCTTAGCCCTGACTTTATTCGATTTCAATGTGTCACCCGCTAATGAACGCATTTTTTTTATGACATAGGAGGCAAACGAGCAGACAGGTCGCCTGATGGTACGCGATCACCGTCGCCCATAGACATTTGCATCACCGGAGGAGTCACAAGTGCGTTGCTGGCCTTTCAGGTGGGAGTACACTCTTTTCTTGAAGGCTTGAAGGTCGCATCTGTCCGAAAATACTGCAGGCGGCAATTTATTCCACAGTTCAGTCGTGCGAGGCAGGAAATGCTTTCCGCGTTCGATTCAATGGGCGCCACAATTATAAAATGTTACATAAAAAAATTGTTAACATAGACTACCAGAGTCTACATGCCACGATCGGGAAACAGATGAGAGAAAGAGATCAGGAAACAGTTGCAGTCAATGTTAACAATCTTTTTTACGTAACATTTTAAAATTATCAGAAATATGGTTTTAGCCGTGACTGTTTTTAACGTGTAGCCCGCTACCAATCGCACGTTGTCCGCGCCCGTTCCAAAGGACGCATCAGTCATACGATTCTATCTGTCAAAACTCGAGATCATCTTCAATCTTACTGCGTTTAGACTAAAATTCACATGTCATGATCTGGAAGCAGTGAAATCTCTATCAAGTTATATTTCTGTGACACGTTTTATAATTTCTAGAAATATGGTTTTAGCCGTGACTCATTTTGACGTGTAGCTCGCTACCACTCGCGCACTGTCCGCGCCCAATCCAGTGGACGCCCTAGGTCGCGCATCAGACATACAACATACTTGCGTTTCTGATATAATTCACATGCCGTGATCAGAAATCGTGGCAGTGAAATCTCTATCAAGTTATATTTCATGTCAAGTTTTATAATTGTCAGAAATATAGTTTTAGCCGGGACTAATTTTGACGTGTACCCCGCTACCACTCGCGCACTGTCCGCGCCCGTTCCAGAGGACACCCTAGGTCGTCGCGCATCAGACATACGACATCCTTGCGTTTCGGATATAATTCACATGCCGTGATCAGAAGACAGTGAAATCTCTATCAAGTTATATTTTTATGTCACGTTTTATAATTGTCAGAAATATGGTTTTACCGATGACTGATTTTGATTGTGAGGTTGCGCCCGCTACAGCTCGCACGCTGCCCGCGCGCGCTCCGATGGGCGCCCCAGGTCGCGCATCAGTCATACGACGCCAACCTCGCACGTCATCTGTCAAAACTCGAGCTCCGCTTAATGGATTATTGAATACGCCCGTTTTCAATCAACACGCGAAGCGATTTTTTGCGGTCAAATGTGTCACGTGGCTTTAGTTTCGTGATTTGTTACTTTCAGACGTGTGGGCGTGTGTTATGACCAATTAATGTCAGAAAACACTTTAGGTAAAGATAGGGTGGACATTGGTCACCATGATTATAATTTTTATATTGACAGTTAATCCGCTTTATTGGTAGCGTAGGTACTTTGATTAGTTTAGACAGTTTATACTATGAAGTAAGTATTCTATATATATTAATACTCGTAAAGCTATCTAATTAATTTGGCTATTTTTTACCATCATCATAATCAACATATCAGCCCAAAAACGGCCACTGCTGAACAAAGGCCTCCTCCAAGGAGTTCCATAATAATCGGTCGTGCGCCGCGCTCATCCAACGGTTTCCCGCGATCTTCACCAGATCATCGGTGCCCCTTGTTGGGGGCCTTCCTGCGCTGTATCGTCCTGTACGCAATCGCCGCTCGAGAACCTTTCTGCTCCTGTGGCTATCGGCTCTGCGAGCAATCTGCCCCACCCACTGCCACTTAAGTATCGTAGCTCTTTGAGCTATGTCGACGACCTATGGTTCTTTAGCGGATCTCCTCAGTTCTGATTCGATAACGCAAGGAGACTCCGAGCATAGCTCGCTCAATCGCCCTTTGAGTGACTTTAAGCATTCTTAGGAAGCCATTGTGAGTGACCACATCTCAGTGCCGTCACTGGCAACACACACACTGATTAAAAACTGTCGTCTAAAGACACTCCGGTATTTAGGCTATTCCTTGTACGAGTGAGTATACCGGAAGATACCAGGAATAACATTTCTGGACCGATTATGAACCACTAACTTTCCAAGCATGCTAAGAAGCCTTAAGCGAAATATAAATTGGTATCGCGGCTGTCAACTTTAGTCTCGAAGTACTTTTACTAATGGAAGAGTCAAGTGTCGTTAACTAAGGTAACTTTGTACATCCAATAAATACAGGCAGGTAAGATAGTAAAAGCCGTACAACCTTATCCTTACATTTGTCTCCATATTTGAGAAAATGTGCTCATTGTTTTGTCTTTCTGTTACGAATAACGAGGCAATGGATCGCGTGATATTTTGCACATAAATGGAATAGAGCCGGGTGAGTTATATAGACTTTTAATCCCAGCAAAATATAGAAAAGCCCAAGGATAAACAAATAGTAGGCCACGTGGGCAAAACTGCAGGAAAATCCTGAAACCTATTGTAGTTAATCGCGTGCACTTTTAATATAGTTGGGGCGTATATAAAATACAAAGGAATCCACAACAGAAAATACTATGTTGTTAGACCCTTTTCAATGTTTCTCGCAAAGAGTAGCTATGTAATAAACACTTTAATTAAAAAAAGTTACAGGTTAAATCACAAATTACCTACCTCGATTACGTAACGTACAGCCGATACAATATCTAGTAATTTATGACAAACTAGAAGGTGCCCGCAACTTCGTTCATAGGACCTCTTTTTTATTCAGCGTAGTGGGGTAAAAAGTATCTTATAACTATCTGCGGATACCCAGCTGCCCGTGTAGAAAAAAAAGTTGAAACCCGTTAAGCCGATTTGGTGTGATGTAGCCTCAACGACACATACAAACATTTAAAAAAATATGACTAGTGACCTCAAAATAGTCTGTTAATTTATTTTTTGAAAATGTCTTCATCTTTACAATTTTGTAATAGTATATCTAAGGATCGTACAGTCAGCATCAAATACTATGTAACAGCTAAAGCGCCAAATATATCGCAACACATCTTTATTACCATAGGCACAAAGATATATTGTGATGATATTTTGGCGCTTTGGTTACGCCTTATATACTTCGTAGACTCTATTTCCCTGCATGTGTGTGACAAAGCCACTTTTATTTCTCCCTGTCGCGAAAAGCTCTTAAAGAAGGCGTTTCGCTCCCTACACATGTAGTGTGCAAATACTTGAATAATAAACTCACTAAATTGTGCAAACACACTGACGGAACCCTAACAACGGCGGATATCTTGTACTCAAAAAATGTTTCTTGGATAAACAAAAGTATGGAGAGGGTGAGTTTGGAAATTCCGGGGGTTCCATGCAAACACCGAAATGTTGCCATTAAAAAGTGTACCATTTTTAGGGTTCCATAGCCAAAAGGGCAAAAACAGAACCATTATGGTTTCGTCATGTCTGTCCACCAGTATGTGACAGACCTCTAATCAAAAAGTACAAGATTTATATTGATGAAATTTGGGGTAGGTGCCTTGTATTAACCGCTTCTTAATTTGGTAGTTAAATTAGAAAATAAATATTGTTAGGGTAGGCGCTCCATACATGTAACAAACAGATTTTTTTTTTTCAGCAAACATCAACGTGTGGTCATATTTCGACAGTTTTATTTAAAAATACTTGAAGGTGTCTAAAAAAATATTTGCTTTGAAAGTTGCATTGACTGTCGTGCATATTTACACGTCGCACCATCGGCATAATATGTGAAACATCTATAAGTAACATCTACTGTACCATATTTTACGTAAATAAATAAATCATAAATCATTCATTCATTCATTTTGTCATTCTAAACCGTATCGATTTTCTAAACAGTAAGTCCAAGAAAACTAAAAAAGATTACAAAAATAACGCTTAATAAATTCTTTCAACGAATACTATTTTTATCCGGATTAGGTATAACGTTTCTGAGTTATTGCCGAAAAACTGAGCTTCTCAACAAAAAGACGTAAGTCCCATGCACTTTTTCACATCATATTTGTTCATCTGCAGTGCATTTTTTGTAGTAACGGCTGCGGAACCCTACACTGAAAATGGTCCGACATACTCGTGGCTGGTATTTTATTATCTGGGGTAAAAAGTGGACGAGTGGGCAATAAAGATTACTGTGATGATTTCTGGTATATATTAAACCACACAATGTTACAGAATAATATGTTGACCAATGTGATTACATTTTATGAGTAATAAGAATATGAATCGGGCTTTAGAGTAGGTATCTGCTTTGCCTGACATGTTAAAATCTTATACATTTATTTAGAGGCGAGCGGGGCTAAACGTGCTGATTTTCATAAAATACCAAATTGTGCTATTAAAATAATGTATATATTGCTTGACTTACGCACACATTTAAATAATGATTATCGACGTTTGTAAAAAGTGATATTGTTTTGTGCATCGTTAAACAGATTTTGTACCAAAACATTTTTTATGAGATCGATCGGACCGGAACAACTAACCCCGCTATGGGACTGGTTGTTCCGTCGTTATAAATACAAACTTATCATTCAAAAAATAATTTTTAGTTCACACACGCTTAAAGAGTATGTTTTAGTTCGTCAAATATGTGATTAATTATTGTGTATTATCAACAGTTAACAAAAAAATCAAAGGCAAAAACATATTTTTCCGTTGGGTTACTTGTTCCGTCGATTTTGATTTTTTTCCACAAGTTTTTTCGTTGTTCTTATGACAGCTATCTCGACCGACAAGTCTAGTTTTGATCCAACACAATTACAATGCCTTTCACTGTGATTCCTACAATTGTAGGTACGGGACTGATGATAACCATGGCATAAAAAAAGTTTATCTCCCTGCTGGGTATATCGCTTAGAGACAAGACAACCCTAAAAATATGCTATGAATAAACAGAATACCCCAAAGCCCGTGTAGAACATCAAATAGTTTCACATTAACATCCCTTTCGTTTTGTTTACGCTTCCATGACGAACCGCGCCCTAATAAATTTTAATATGCTCTTTTTATCTACTTGGAGGTAAACAGAAGACGGTACCTGGAGAATAAAGTAGCTAAATCGATGATATTTTTATGAGCATTCTAAACAAGTTATTATTTTATGACTATGAGTAATGGCTTCTTTGTTGAGGGAAGTGCGCACAGGCGCGTGTGACAGAGGTCAAAACAGGTTTTATACAGTGTCAAAATGATGATAATACTACATTACTGCAGCCACCGGAAAAGAAGGGCTTGCCGGGTAAAGTAACTGTAGACGGCCGACAGCAGAGAGGCCGGATAGTAATACGAAGCCGGCAAGCCTTTTTCACGGCCAGAGACATGTATAGTGCTTTTCTAAAACATATGCAATGAAATACAAAGTACACCACTCAAAAAACTACACGACAAAAGTTTTATTAAATTTTCCCTCCAATCCCTCCATAGTGTTTTTATTACGGAAGTCGTCCGTATTTCGCGTGTGTCGTGTTCGAACAGACCCTAATAGGGCCGTTATACACAACATGATAATAAGAATCTTAATTTCTATACTAAATAAAATAAATGCAGAGGATTTTAAATATTGTCTATGGTCTCTGGTCACTTACGAATAGACTATATTTTAAATTTATTCATCAACATACGAACTATACAGATTTGTTTTCTTAATAGCAGTTCGTGTGTAATAGGCATTAACGCGGATATTTTTGGTCCGATAACCATTCAGCCACTAGGAAATAAATAAAAAATATAATTCAGCTGTTTAGCCTGTTCGTGACACAGACGCCATGATTACATTAAAATTAAAAAAAAATACTTCCCGGCCTAGGCCATGAATTTTGTATGAAATTCCTTTACAGTTCTGTTAGGTTGTTCCGCCCGAAACGGGATACTTTGAAGCCTGTTATAACGCACTTAATGACGACATTTCATTGCATTTTTAAGAAAATAATATAGAGTTTTGAAGGCAATTAATTCATAATGTAACGTAAATATAACTGTAACGGTTTCAACCTAAATTCTACTGTATAAGTTTTGTGGTTTGTTTAGTGGTCAAATAAGTATGTATTGTATAACATCTTGAATATGATAAGTTTTCCACTGTTATGATGAGATAAATGAAACATTTCCCAAGCAATTAAACACACTCCATTTTTTTTCTTGTGTTATAACCTGCAAACCATCCTTAGCAAAAACGGTATCGCAAACATTTTAAATAACAAGCAAAATTTAATAAAGAATATTCAATAACTTGACGGGCCCGTAAAGTATTCAGCGTAAACGGCCCGAGTAGGTCGGAGTACAATTTTAATTATCGTTTATTTTTCTTATTATTGTTAATTAGCAGCGAGCTTTTACCGGGTTTCGTAAAAATACGTAGAGTTTTGTGCGTAATTTAGTCTAAACATGGCATAAAATCTCATTAGGTTGGAATGAAAAACGGTTTTTTACATAATTTACTCCAATTTTGTGAGTAAATCGTTTCGAGGCTTAGACCGCCATATATCCAGCAGTTTACTGCGTCGATACGGTTTTTACTATGCAGGACTTAAAGTGCCGTAAATATATAACAACAAACGTCTCATTGGTAGCGTTTAGGGGCAATTCTGACCAATAAAGCAGTGCGCGTGGGCTGAAACTGCCGACCAGCAACCGTTGACCCCTGACTCACGTGTAGAGCCACCCTTTGTTAATTTCAAAAAGTTACAAGACGACGAAGGTCACCTATAACTGGTTAATGGAATATCAGAGGCAATTGCGCCGCGAATCCAGGAAGGTGCGTGGGAGTCATTATTTTATTAAAATAAGTCTAATTCTGGAACGAGTATTGTGTTCATGTAAATTCTTTAAATTATGTGACAATCGCAGTCCATATGTGAGTTTTTATCGACTCAAGTAAGCCCCTAATTGCATGTTATTTCTCTCGAATATGGTATGCGTTGATAAGACTCGAGTTGAGTTTCTGTTGCAATATTTTCGCATATCTTATGAGGCACAGGTGTAATAGTCTCATACGTAGTGTTTTACATAATGTGGACATATTTAATACGTTCATAGTCATCTCTAGCACCTCATTTTAAAGCCATTTTACACGTTACTCTGTGTTTATCACGTCCAGTTATAGAAATTATGCAGCCGTATCTTGTATTTGCATTTAGATTTACATATTTCACTATCGTTTAAAATCAGACAAACTAATTCGTGTAGTTTTATGTTTCCGCATACCGGTAACAAATATACGCTACTCCGGATCGTAAGAAATATTTACCACCAGCCACACGCGGGTAGAAAATTTGAGCTTCTGATAAGGTCATGGTAAAATTGTGTAAATACTATAGGTGCCATGATAGTAATAATACCTCAGTTCACAGGTTTATCTCCCTCGCCTTCAGCTCATGCAACATGTTAGACCGCTTTCATCATAGCTAACAAGGTTCTAATGCTAAAGAAGAAATGAAACCACAAGACTCTAATCTAACTAGGTGTATTTACTCGCCTTCATAACAGCACAGTGGCAATGACGACATACACACTTCTCAGGGTCGCTTTATGTAAGTTCGCGATGGTGATAAAACTAGACTACTTAAGTTTTGCCTGAAGGGCCAAGTCTGGTAAGAACAAATTCACTCGGGAGCCTTCGCCACAAAGGCAGGGTTACCACTGGTCTCCGTACTCGTTCTCCAGGAATACACCGATGAGGTCTGAGGCACTCCGGCTTACCGAGCAGTCCTTCCTACCTGGCTCCGTCGAGACAAGGCTGGATTCTCGAGCAGTATAAACTTGCCCTTGTCCTTACATGATCCACTAATATTTTCTTCTGTTTCCGCGATTATTACTCATTGAAATGAAACAATTTAATGGATTATATCGCGTATATTATCTCATTTTAGTTCCCGACGTTTCGGAAGCTTTCCAGCTTTCCATGGTCACGGGAGGACTGAGAAAAGATGTATTTTCCTCTGTCAAAGTTACAATTTGTGCAAACTACCCATTTTTTGAAAAAACACAAATAAAGGTGTACGTACATGCCAGATGGGCCTAAGCTGTAAAGATAGTTACACATGTGCCAGAAGGGCTTAATTATTTTATTCTAATAATTTACCAAGCAGCATTTCACAAATGAGGCGTACTGAGGAGAAAAGAAACGAAAAACTCCCAGGCTATCTCATTACTAATTATAATATTTTAAAAACAGAGACTATTAAACTACTTTAAACAGATAAGATATTTTACACCGTTCGGAAATTAAGGTTTTGCAGTCAAATATCTTTTTTCTTTGGCAAGGATAGAAGGTTTATCAAACTTAATTGAGTGGTTTGGTTTGTCAATGACATGTTCACAGACTGCAGACCTATTACACCGACGGTGCTTGACATCTGCTATGTGCTCCTTCACCCGGGTTGATACACTGCGTTTCGTTTGACCAATGTATGAAAGACCACACTCGCAGTCTAGCTTATAAATGTAAATCTTGCCCGGTGCCACCAAAGTCGTACGGGTTACCAAAGATACATAAACCTGGTGCTCCGTTACGCCCTATAGTGAGTCAAATCGATGCTCCTACCTATCGATTAGCTCGGCACTTAGCAGGTGTGCTTTCTTTACTGCGAAGGAAGACGGAAGCATACACAAGGGACTCATACCATTTTGTCAGTGAGATTAAGGATTTGAGACTAACTGATGATGAAGTTATGGTCAGTTTTGATGTCCAGTCTCTCTTCACATGCCTACCAGTTCAAGAATGTATCGAAATTGTGAAAAGAAGATTGGGTGAACAACAGATGGCAATAGAATATGCTGAGTTATTACAACACTGCCTTACATCTGGCTATATGCTATGGAATGGTGAATTCTACGGGCAAGTTGATGGTGTGGCAATGAGGTCTCCGGTGTCTCCTGTTGTCGCCGATATTTTCATGGAAGACTTCGAGGAGAGAGCGCTTTCATTGGCACCTGTCAAGCCGAGGATCTTTAAAAGATACGTAGATGACACCTTTACTATTTTACCTAGATCTAGTGTTTCAGCTTTCTTAGACCATCTGAACTCCATGCATAGTAAAATTAAATTCACTATGGAGTTGGAAAATCAAAATTCACTTGCATTCTTAGATGTGCTAGTAATTAGAGGTCCTAACAATGACATAGGTCATACTGTATATAGGAAACCTACGCATACAGATAGGTATTTGAATGGCAAATCTCACCACCATCCCTGTCAACTTGCTACAGTGGGTAAATCTTTGTTTCAGAGAGCCAGGGGTATCTGCGACGATCAACATCTGACTGCTGAGTTGCAGAATGTCAAACGTGCGCTTCGAGCCAACGAGCTCCAGATACCACGTTCCAAGCAGAATCCCAGTATGAAGAAACCAACAGTCGAGCGTAAACCTGCCGTATTACCATATGTGAAAGGGGTCACAGACAAGATCGGAAACATCTTGAAGCGTGCTTCTATAAAAACATATTTCAAGCCGTTGAAGAAGGTGTCTCAATACCTTAGACCCGTGAAGAGTAGCACCCCTTTGCAGAGTGCAGGCATTTATAAGCTAGACTGCGAGTGTGGTCTTTCATACATTGGTCAAACGAAACGCAGTGTATCAACCCGGGTGAAGGAGCACATAGCAGATGTCAAGCACCGTCGGTGTAATAGGTCTGCAGTCTGTGAACATGTCATTGACAAACCAAACCACTCAATTAAGTTTGATAAACCTTCTATCCTTGCCAAAGAAAAAAGATATTTTCCCAGGATGCTACGCGAGGCTATTGAGATTAAAAAGCATCCTAATTTCAATAGAGAAGATGGATTGTCACTACCACCAGCTTGGGATCCTGTAATACATCTCATCAAGGAACAAGCGAGACACAGGACTGCAAAACCTTAATTTCCGAACGGTGTAAAATATCTTATCTGTTTAAAGTAGTTTAATAGTCTCTGTTTTTAAAATATTATAATTAGTAATGAGGTAGCCTGGGAGTTTTTCTTTGCAGCGTTTCTTTTCTCCTCAGTACGCCTCATTTGTGAAATGCTGCTTGGTAAATTATTAGAATAAAATAATTAAGCCCTTCTGTCACATGTGTAACTGTCTTTACAGCTTAGGCCCATCTGGCATGTATGTACACCTTTATTTGTGTTTTTTCAAAAAAAAAAAATGGGTAGTTTGCACAAATTGTAACTTTGACAGAGGAAAATACATCTTTTCTCAGTCCTCCCGTGACCATGGAAAGCTGGAAAGCTTCCGAAACGTCGGGAACTAAAATGAGATAATATACGCGATATAATCCGTTAAATTGTTTTATTTCAATGATCCACTAAGTAAATATCAAAGAACTCCACGTGGACTTTTCAACAGAAGTTAGGAACAGTCTGGGACACGGTACCAATCCTACAATAACTGAAGTTCTCACCCGGATTTCGTCTTAAAATCACTGCCCACCCTTGACCACGCCTCGCTTTGTCAGCGTGTGGCAGTTACAGCTCTGAAAACAGTTTATTCTTAATATTCTGAATTACTCCGAAGACATGGTTTTCCAAATGTGTGGTGAGTACTCACAGCTATGTCATTATATCCGAACCAGGCCAAATATCCACTAATCCTTAAGGCATAATATAAAAATGTGTCCCGTTGTTCCTGGAAAAATATGTTGGTTAAGTCACGACTTTCTTGTATTCTTTAAAAATACTCTTGAACTTTTACGATGATTTACCTCCTGTGAGCCCGCCGTCACTTCAAGCTCATCCCGGCTGCTTAAGCCGAAGATGGCCCTGGATTTTTATCCTTCTCTTAGTGTTCGTATTCACGTCATTCACACGGAAGTAACGGAATCCTCCTCCGTTGACAGCTGTCAGTTGTCTCTCAAGGGACCGTTCCGTTTCATGTTTCTACCTCTGATTGTAACAAAGCGCAGCGGCGTTTTAAATGTCGTAATTGCAGTGTGACAAACAAATACGTGACATCTCAGACATTATTTATTTTATCGCCCTAGATTTGTAATGTACGTTACGGGTAAAATGAAATACACGCTTATAATAAAAACAAAGCTTACGGAAAAATAAAAATCATAGAATTAAGCATTCAAATTAAACAACGAGTTGATTAACAGCTCTATCGCAGGGAACAATCAAGTCTATTCAGTAGGAGTCACTAATTACATGCGTGCACGCAGGCATGCTTTGTGCGTTCGCTTTTTTCCCTCAACTGCAAATAAAAAAATAAACAAGTAGCATAACAAGACTTCGCATCCTTAGCTTTATTTTAAATATGCGACGGCTCAAATTGATACGCTTTTGTTTATCGAATGTGTCTCTTTACTTTCAAAGGTGGGGGTTAATTTTCGCTCAAATGTCGATGTGTCAGCGCTGATGCCGCGTGACGTGCGCCTGCGCTTTGATGTCGCCGATGAGAAGCGTGCAACTTTTGTTTCTTCATTTCTGTGTTGTTTTTCAATTTGTAAACTGGCTACTACACTATTCATTAAATATATATGCCTTGTTAGTTTAGTAAAGGATGATTATTTTACTATTATTTTTGTTATCGACAAATTTTGCAGCAACCTGAATAGCTTTTTGTGCCATCCAAAGATAGGATGCTGACTCTTTACTACAAAATGGCACCAAAATGTTGTCTGTTGCGTAAAATGTAACGAATTGGAATAAAGAAATTTAACATTAATACCTACGTTATTTTACGTTTTTACATAGGTACCGTGGCATAAGGAAAATTACAAGGGAAGCCATATGTAAAGAAAAAGGTGGTTATAAGTCTTTCCTTGGGCAACCCAGTGAGAATCGCCTTATATGGATGCCACGCTAAGTACTGAGCATTATATCAATTATTTTTTAAGAAAACTGGGTCATTATGCAAATAAACAATTTCGAACTTGTAGTATTTTACACGCGACCGAAATTCACATTTTTAAATGACCGTTTCACAGCCTATCGGATAATGATTCTTGCAGTGGGAAAGAAAGTCAAATGGTGGCAAAAACCACATTGCTACGTAAGTGCAGAGCGGCATGCAGCGTGCTTACCGAGGAATTCCCGAAACGACGGCCAGCTGTCGCCGCCGCAAAATGCAATAATTGAGGTGAAAGAAACTAAAATATTGTGTAATTATATTCGGGCGTTAGCCGCTGACTATTTATCTCGCCGCAAAAACTTATCTGGTGTAGAGATTGACAGCCGCAGGGTTGTCAATCTGGGAGGCTTTCAATTGGATCGCTGCGCCGTGCGGGCTTCGATATGTTTTAATCATAATGACTGGTTAAAAATAACGCAGTAAAGTTGCGTCATTTTATTTTCATTGCTTTAGTCCACAATTTTGAGTAGAATAAAATACTGACTAGGGCAATTTTTCTCTAAGTACTTGGAAACTGGTAAATAGGCTATCGATTATAATTATAAAGTGAATTATTATGTTATTAGTATAGTACCTAACGGAAAAACTTCTTTTTGAGAAAATATTTTCGGATCTGAGGAGTAAACACGCACCAGAGCAAGAGCTCCACAGAGCGTAAGTTTGACAAGATGACAAAGCGGTAACTATAAAGTCCCTGTATGTGTAACATATGTCTGAAAATTAGACTCCATGGTGGATAAAAGTATATGTCACGAACTCAGTCAAGGAAGGTCAGTAAAGGACCTACTAAGAGATGAAAAAAATATTTTTCACTTCTCCTGCTCAAAAAGCACGTCATATTAGCTTCGCGAAGCGAGACAAAAATAGTACATTTAGCCCCTAGGGTTTAAAAGAAAGCCATATAATCGCAAACAAATTTCTATGATACTGAAAAAAAAAACTTGCGGCCAGCTACATACGCCTTACGAATAATTAAAACCAAACAAACCAAACTGATCAGATTATCCAAACTTTCTGATATAATTGCTCAAACTGTACTTTTAGTTTTACATGAAATATACAATTTTAATGTTAAGTCTTTATAATTTTCTCGCAGTCGTGTCATAATGGCTTATTTTAACCCCTTGTCAAACAATGTACTATATAATTTTACACTATATGCCTTAAAAACTAACCCTATAATTAAAAGACAAAATATTCAACATTATTAAAACACCGATGTGTCAACGAAACAGTACTCACACTTGTGGCTCGTTTGTTATCCAATTAAAAACAAACCATTATACAAAGCTGTTGAGTTTTAATTTAATATTTCACAATATTCACACAGAAAAATGAAATTTTAAAAACCGAACAGTTCAAGTAAGCTCACCCAGAATTGTCTCGGGGCCCGCTTTCATATTAAATTCTTCTTTTTGACTGACGTGCTTTCGTACAATTCTTTAGCCCGTGCCTTTTGCCTGGGGAATAACAGAAGCTGCCGACGGCCAGAAATTGTGTAGACACTGACAGATAAAATAGGATATTTTCAAGAAGTACCTACAAGTAAGAATACATTTACGGTTAAAGTTACAATTACAAATAGAAACCATTTATTAGAATATTAATTACAGTTTAAAACATTTCCATTCGAGGTTTTATTCCCTGGAAGAGGAAGGAGTTCTTCGAGGAGGAGAATTATATTAGCGATTCCTAAAGGGTAATGGTACTGGTTGTAAGCATTTTCAAGCCACAGTGATGCCTTTTATCAGTCAGGCATTCCGCTTATTTATGACTTCTTGAAAATTTATTAAACCCCTTACTAAGATTTATTTCGAAATGTTCATATACACCAGTTTTATAATGACAATTTCGGTGTAGATTTGTATACACCAAAATTCAACAGATTTTGATTTCACAGAAGCAAATACACTTCGCCAATTCATCAACATGGTGCAATAATTGCTTACGCTGGTGGCTCCCCATGTAAATATCTATCTATATATATAATAATCTATACATATAATAAAGCTGAAGAGGGTCAAAAGTCTGTACATGGAAGATATTCGAAAAAAAATTGGCCTGGGATACTTAAAATCGATAACTGAACACGTTCCAACAGTTTTTAGAATTTTTGTCTGTTTGTCTGTTTATTTGAGCGCGCACCACGTGAAAACGGCTGAGATTTTGATGCAAACTTTACTAATCGGTTGAAAAAATCCCCGGCCAGGTTATAGGCTATAAAAATTCAACCCTTAAAAGGGGGAGTAGCCACTACATTTGATTGAGTTAAGTTTGAGATAGTTTATAGATTGAGGAAGGAGGTGCAAACTTCTCTCAAACATGTGTTATGAGCCTACGAGTATCGAGTACCTTGCTAAACTAACAGTTGGCGCTAAAATTAATACCTTTTTGCCAAATCCATACTCATATTATAAATGCGAAAGTGTGTCTGTCTGTTACCTCTTCACGCTTAAACTTGGTATGGAGATAGTTTGAGTCCCGGGTTTGAGGCTACTTTTTATCCCGGAAAAATACCCTTATCCGCGATAAACGAATTTAAGGCAGACGAAGTCGCGAGCAGAAGCTAGTGATATTATAAATTTATAAATTCCACGGAATACAATGGAATCTCAACTACACTAGACCCATTAGAAATACAGCGGTCAGACTATCTCCTGTCACTTACTGTCGATCGGCTTCTACCACAAAATGGGAAACAACAGTTTCAAGAGAGCAGTAAAGAGCTTGATTAATTGCGGCTTTAAATTGTACACAAGCGGCGCTTTTTGGATGAGATAGGCGTTCGCGCGACACGCTTTATGCATTCAGTACCGCTTTACTAGCCTAAAAGGTCATATATACGTTATAGTCCCAAAAAATATTCGTCTTTTTTATCATCACAGACCGTGACCCGCCGCCCACCTGATCACTAGTACGCAGTTTCGAGCGTATATTTGGGTAATAAAATTCTAAAATCTGATAATAAAATGGTAACATTATTGACAGTGTAACGTTTGATGCAGCGTAGTAAATTCAAAGGTGTGAGAGTAAGTTAGTTCAACAATAATATCATTTAAGTAAGTAGTACATATTTTGATTACATTGTTAGATATACCGTCTATTAAACTATTATAATATTAGTTTATTCGCACGACTTTGCCTACATGAGAAATTTATTTTGTTCATCACTTAAAAGTTAATCATTTAATAAAAAAAAAAAAATAAAAAAAGAACCGACTTCAAAATAAACTAAAAAGCCATAAATAATCTTTTATGTACGGTACGGATCATATTTGAATCACCTTTTGAAGTCGGTCCCAAAGCATTCATTTATTACTATTAAGAACCGCGGCGGCGAGCCTTTAGTTATTACTACCTACATATATATTTAGTCATAGTAATTCATATTTTTGTTGAATAAAGAACTTTATTTACTTCAGGTTTGGCACCGACTTCAAAAGGTGATTCAAATGTGATCCGTACCGTACATAAAAGATTATTTATGGCTTTTTAGTTTATTTTCAAGTCGGTTCTTTACTTATTTAAAAAAAAAAATTTTTTGCTATTTAGTGATAGATTTTAGTAGTGATATAAAGTATTTTTTAGAGCCCAGAATGGGAAGATTGAGGAGGCACTTTGCACGCATCTCGAGTTATGGAAGTAAGAAATGTAAAAGTTGGTTAGTTCATTGTACCCTCCATCATTAGCTCAGCATGAAATGATGACAACCAGAGGAAAACAACTGATAACTTTACAAAAATATATACAAAACATTGTTAGTGCCTATAATGTTTGAGGGTTTCTCTCGATTTCCCTGGTTTTCCATCATCTAATCCTGACTTGGTGATAAGGAGACTACTTCAGGGACACACTAAAAAGAATATGACTAACAGTTTTTACGTATCTATAGATGATTTTTTTAAGAATTATCCTTTAAGTCTTAACTATTAAGGAGTTGTACCTTCCGTCATCAGCTCAGCATGATGAGATGATGACTACCATATGCAAATACTTAAATAGCTTAAGAAAATATATGAAAAATGTTATAAGTGCCTATACAATTTGAGGATTGCCCTCGATTTCCCTGGGATTCCATCATCAGATCCCAACTTGGTGGCTTGGTGGCAATAGGACCACCTTGGGAGTATATCCTTTCAAATAAAAAAAGAATTTTTAGAATCGGTCCACAATTGGCGGAGTAATCGGTGAACATACTTAAAAAAAAATACAAACTATCGAACATATAACCTCCTCCTTTTTTGGAAGTCGGTTAAAAACCATTCATTCTCCGGAATAATAATTAGCTGTGTCACTTTTACCATTCATCTCACATTCGACACAAAATAATATGTGATTTCAAATGAAATTATATTTTTTTCTAAAAACCTGTGGCATTTTAAGGTTAATATTTGATGAAATTGCATCTTATATTTGGGCCAATAAATGAGCAAAACTTACGGGTTCGTACCCTTGGTCTCGATTTATTAAACTGCGTATAGCTTCAATGAAATGAAAAAGTTATTATAATGTTTAATGTGCATGTTTTAATTGTACCGAAATAAAGCACAAGTATTTTGGATATCGATTCGGATTCCGTAATGTTTGAAAAATTAGTTTATTATAGAAAAAATATTCTAATTTAGAGCTGTTAAAGCGGATATTAGGCTATTTGAAAATAATCCATTGTTCCAAAAATTTCGATTGAGCTGTTACAGTAAACATTTAGAAATATTTTCATGGTTGGTTTCTATTTTGATTGCATTAGCGGTTACTCACCTTATAAAAGCCGAGTACTGCTCGACATGTTTCGGTCCGTCACGAGCTTTTACAATCTCACGGTAGCTAGTTAAAATGATTGGTTCTGTAAGTATGTGAATTACACTAATTATTTCAAATGGCGTTTTAGGTGGCAATATCTTCTGTAGAGCTGACAATCGTTGGGATAGCCGTGTTCTTCGATGGAGTACATGTTGCCCAAAGTGAAGCATAGGGCGTGCTCAAGCTCAAGTTCCATGGAGCAATGATATTTGCAGCGTGACTGATAATCATTGGGACCTGGAAGAGAGTGATTTGACAATCGTGATGTGGTACTGCATCAGATAAAAAATAAACATTCAAATAATTAATGTCAAGCAAAACGACGACACGTTTGGCTAAGATGGTTTCACAACGGCCTACGAAGCTGGCGGTTCCGGGTTTGAATCCCGGCCAGGGCAAGTGTTTCTACGATGAGCACGAATGTTTTTCCTGGGTCTTGGATGTTTTATATTTATTTAAGTATTATATTTATTTATATAGGTACCCATTGTATATACATACAAGCTTTGCTTAGTTTGGGGTTAGGTCGATTTGTGTAAGATTGACTCTCATATTTATTTATTATTTATTTGATGTATAAAACGATAGATGAACGAAAAACCTTAGTGAGAATACGCTCAATTCCTAATAACATTATCTTTGTCCAAGGCTCAAGGGCAGAAAATTGTATAAAATGACTTAGACTTCAGTCAAAACGTATAAATGGATTCCGAGTTGCCCCGAGCCCTTAAAGAAACCATTGTCGCTGGATAGCTCTCGACAAATTAAATTCATCGGCAGTTTTGCTCGGCCTTTAGTTACAAAAGACGGGTGACGTCAAACACTCGACCAGGCTTGCCCAGTTTGTTGTGTTGTACCCTGTTATTCGTTACCCCTACCATGATGTTTTAGGCTACTAGGTTATTGCCACAGCTTTACCTACGCGGCCAGTTCATTTCTTTGCAGTTCAGTACAGCTGTCATGAGACGGACGTACTTTGACAAAAAAATCGTTCACAAATGTTTACTTCACAGTCAATGAATCAATGAACGATTTTTGTGTAGAGATAACCCATAAAGAGCCCAGCTAAAACTTGGCTCAAGTATTAATTTTAAGTGTTAAGTAGGTGCTTAAGTTTATTCTATAATGCATGCGGTATTTACCTGTTAGTGATTGATACACTTAGCAAATCGGTTGAGCTAAAATATTGACTAAGGATTTATTTAGTCTAAACAACTGTCGGTGAACCGAATAAATAAATAAGAATAAAAGTGAAATTTCACCGTGTTTTTATTGATTTTCTTTATTTTAACCAGTCAATATGAATAACTTTTCCTATGGGGAAACATTTTGGAAACGAAATAATCTACCATTTCATACTATGTGTTGGTAGTAAAGTAACTCGAAGGGAATTTGTTTCGAAATTATGAAGAGTATACTTATAGTTTTTTAGAGAGTTTTGAGTGACAAGGATAAGACTGACTTGGGCCATACCTTGTGTAGACTCAAACATTAATCACTAACACTAACTTTTCAGTCGAGATAGTAATTATTTGCTACTGAATTGGATTCCTAACCTTAACTGACAAATAACGCAATCTTAGCCGGTAGATCCATCTCCACGAACTCAATATCCAAGTTTGCAATATATTGCAAGAAAAAAGGTTATCGTATCAAGAGTGTAGAAGCCAAAGATCTTTACGGAACGCGATGGCATATAATAAAATACGATATATAACCCTTATAACTACGAGAAGCCACATGTATCCCACAGCATAATAAATTAATAAATAAATAACACAGGGACTTGGATGGGGAATCTTACACAAATCAACCTAGTCCCAAATTAAGCAAAGCTTGTACTACGGGTACTAGGCGACGATATACATAATATATAGTTAAATTATAATACTTAAATAAATAGAGAACATCCAAGACCCAGGAACAAACATTCGTGTTCATCTCACAAACGCTTGCCCTGGCTGGGATTCTAACCCAGGACCTTACCCCAGCTTCGTAGGCCGTTATACAACCCACTGAGCCAAACTTGTCGTCAAATAAAGATGCTGGCAGCATAATCAGTTCATGCAGGCCTAATGTGCTCTCAAAATTTATCTTGTAAGAGAATATCGATTTATCCTAAGAAAACTTCGTCATTACCATCATCATATCAGTCTAAAGACGTCCTCAGCTAGACAAAAGCCGCCGCTAAGGATCTACACAACGGTCGTACGCCGCCCTCAGCCAACAGTTTCTCGCGATCCTGACCAAATCGTCGGTTCATCTTCTTACTACGAAGAGAATTTAAATGGAAACAGGACTATCCGAATCAAGTTCGCGAAAATTGAGTAATGTCCTAAAATGTTAACCGCCGACCGCAAGCGGGTCAATGGAGCCCTTTGATCCGACCTCTCACCTGTCTTCAGAGTGCTCCAGTCTTTCGCAGACTAGACACTTCGCCGCCACTTAACCCGGCCCAGGCTAACCTGTGTTTACTTTGTGCCTTGCACGAGATATCGGTACATTGTTACTTGATTAACGCTAATTGATATGGAGATTTTATAGTAGGAGGAATATCTTTCAAAAGAGCACGTCGGCGCTGTAATTTTCGAACATTAACATTTTTTGACATACATTTTGTCCAATGATTAACCAAAGCATTTCTCCAATTTTTTTTTTTGGGAATTGAATGAAATTGGATCCTTTGCTTTGAAAGAGAAATGTAAGATTCATATCGAAATGTTTTATTTTCTACTAAACAAAACGTCAATATTTTCCGTTATTATCGAATTATATCGGGTATTAGGTATTTTAATTATTATCGAATGAAATTGTTAACTGATGTTTAAATTAGATAGACAGCACGAAATTCAGTGCTAAATACCTAAAACAAAATTCAAGCAGTCAAATTAGGGTAAGCTAGATTTCGAGAGATGCTCTAGATTTTTAGCAGTATGTTTATACTAGTGGTCAGTTCACTCAACTCACCTATATCGATTCAGCTACAAAATAACAAGAACAGAACTGTAAATAACGTATTTTTGAAGTATATGTTACATCATTGATAAAACTCAATCATTTATTTAAAGGTTAAGTACCGGTACACTCTTCACTCTTTCTTTTTCCAGATACAGTAATGTTTTGTTTTTTCTAAGGAATATTTTCTCAGCAGCTCTCCTTTGACTACTAAGATGACAGAAATACTTTTATGAGCCACCCTAAATCAAAACATTGAATAATGACAACAGATGTTAAAAGTGAAGCAGGCTATTTAGTAAGAAGCCATAAAAAACATACTACTGAAGGGTCCCATCCTAATGCCATATGAAAGAAGCTTCATAACAATTTGACGATAATTTATTAATAACGTACGCTCCACGTGATCACGAATACGTGAAAAAGGACGAGTGTTTTTTTTTTGTAAAAACATTTTTGTGAATGAACGGCCACCGATAAAAAGGTGTGTTTGTATTTTGTGGGTCCAGCACCGATTTGAATAATAATAGTGTTCGAAATTTATTTGGTCATAAAACCTGCGAGTGTTACATTGACTTGTGACAAAGGCGGTTTTATCGTTGTCGGTGAGCGGTCATAAATTGTGCTTCGGCTGTCAAAACAGTGTGCAGCGGGCCCTGGCCAAGGCACCCGACGTGAAAGATGCTAAGCAAGGAAGACCATAAAAGTATATAAAAGGAAGGAAGTATACGCAGTAACCCTAACAATATTACCGATGAGCCAAAATGGATTTGAGTCCTAACAGACATTAAGTTATACGATTTGACCATTTAACAACGCACTGTGGCAAGAGGGCGTTGACGAATGTTATTCATGGGTGCGTTTAGAACATCCTCCTTTCGTATGTACAATCTTTGGAACTAACTAGAGTCGTGGAAATCTATTGAAGCTATGACCATAAATTTAGGAGCAGTATTAAAGTATTTATGTATGGACAAGACTCCGATATCCGCCTTTCAACTGCAGAACTGTCAGTCGCTAATCTAAGTAGCCTCGCTATAAAACCCTATTCATAAGATTATCTTATTACACCGAACTTCAAAATAATTCTTTAAACATTTAGAAACTTAATTTACCGATGTAATTTGCCCTCGAGGCATCAAATTTTACAAGCGATCAAGTGCTATCGAAGTCTAATCGTTAAAGTTTTATCGCTCGTTTTTGCATTCATATAGATTTATGGTCAATTGAAAAGCAATAAAAGTACTATGGCGCTACTAGAGTGTATTGCCTACTTGCTGGAATGTCCGCGGATATTAAAGTAACAGCTGTTTTTTTGGCAGATTTTTGTGTAAATGCTCGTATTCATTCTAATAAAAAAATAGAAAGGCGTTTCTGCGTCTATAATCTATATTATGTTACTTTTAGGCGCTGTTTAGTCTTTGAAAAAAATCCTAAGAATAATATAAATATACCTATCTTTATTATTATAACGTTGGAAAAAGGAAATGTCAGAACATTTAATATATTTTCAACTCTGACTATTTGAAAGTCATTGAATCGAAAACATTCTTCAGATTTTATTTATGTTTGTATGCGTCTTTGTCACTTCTTCACGTAAAATTGGCTAACAGATTTCAACTATTTTTGGTGGTTAGCTGGGCCCCCACGGATAGGATTTATACGCTCAAAAAAAAAGTGTTACCGTCATAACCCTTTATTCTCCTCTGCAGTCGAAGTTGCAAACACCGTGTACCAAGAATATATTTCTTGGCTCAACCTTCTTTCACACTAAAACGCATCGAAGTGTTTTTTGCATATAGATAGCACACTTCACATGGGCATGAAGTTACATAAAGCGATATTCCTGAAAAAATTATCAAACAAAACTGTCATGCGGGAAAAACCTACCTTGCCTTAACATTACAAAAGATATTTCCCCCAAAAAAAAATTAAGTATCCAATTTGCTTAAAAAGCAAAATGGCCACAATAAACAATTTAATTCAGAGTAAAAGGGCTCCTAATTTAGTACTTTATGCATATCTTATGCCCCACTGCCTTTGTTTCCCGATAAACAGTGCTCGTTCCGACTTCCCTGTTCCCGCTTTTTATTGTTACGGCCGCATTTACCTGTGACTGCTCTGTTTCCAGTTTCAAACGCGCAGTTGGAGAAACGTATTCTTTTTGCGAATCTTTTGCGGTAAGTCGTTAGAGGGTAATGCTTGAAATAAATTTGTTATTTTGTTTCGGCGATAAAGATTGGCAAGTCGTGGAGCAATTTGTCTATTTACCAGCCGTGTGCTTGATGAGATTGTTCACTCTGTAACTTTCATTCCATGTTTCCCTGTCTTAGGAAAAAAAGTAATTTTTCAGTGTTTAATACAATACAATACAAAACAAATCGCACATCTCAGATACACAGAATATGACGGTAACATTCAAATAAGCAGAGGTTAACAACAGGCGGTCTTATCGCTAAATAGTAATCTCTTCCAGACAACCTTTGGGTAGCGGAGTGTTTAAAAGACAACAATTTTAGTTGAGTAGGTGGCGAGAAACAGCTATGAAGCCAAAAAAAACCATATAGACACATGTAGACGCAATAAACATACACAAATAAGATTGCGTAGATAAAATACATAAATACTTATACATAATAAATAGAATATATGCATATTTAGTAAATAAATAACCATAACAGTGTCAGCCGCAAAGTTGTGAAAGTGATTTCAATTGCAGTGTGAAGGGAGAGACAGGTAATGGTTTTTAAGGTGTGACTTAAACGTTGCAAGGGAATGGGCACTTTAAGTCATGGGGTAGAGACTAGTGTTTAAGTATGTTATACAACGTGCACGTGAAGATCCCAAATAACCAGCGAATATGTGAGGTCATTAGGACCAAAAAATTTTATATGAACCCAAGTCAAATACAACATTTTTTTTTATATCGTTCATATTTGTACATAAAACTGAAATAACTTTCGCTTCTCAATGAAAATTATCACTTTAAATAAAATGGTAACGATCATTTTTCCAAAAAAGGATGACTTTAATGAGTGGTAGCTGTCAATTTGAAGTCTGTCAATAGCGACGTGACACTTGGAAACATACGTGGCAACGTCGCAACCAAAAGAGCTTAATCCACTTTAGTAATCACAATAAATTGTTTACATGAAAATTGATGATATCTTTAAAACTAAGCTAAATTTGCCTGGGGTTAATGTTACATTTTTTGGTCCTAATGATCTCCGGTATACGCTGGTAAAATTATTTGGGTCCCTCACGAGCACGTTGTATACAGATCTTTGTTTTTGAGCATAAAAGCAATGGAGATACCATGCGGATACATTCCCATCTGCCACCGGCGCAATCGCGGGTCGGTATCCATACTAATATTATAAATGCGAAAGTATGTCTGTCTGTCTGTCTGTCTGTCTGTTACCTCTTCACGCTTAAACCGCTGAAACGATTTGGATGAAATTTGGTATGGAGATAGGTTGAGTCCCGGGGAAGGACATAGGCTACTTTTTATCCCGGAAAAATACCCTTATTTGCGATAAACGAATTTAAGGCGGACGAAGTCGCGGGCAGAAGCTTGTATATAATCAATTGTCAGTGTGTCGATGTTTTTATTGTGTTCGTTTGTAGAAATAGGAATATTTCCGTAGTGTGCTGTGAAAAAAAAATGGTAATGAGACGGCTTGTCATTTCCAGTAGTTAAATGCTTTAAGATCTATCTTCTTAACTTGGTTCTAGCTAGATCCGGGCTTTAAGTATGAGCGTCACTCGGTGTTTGTACGCATAAGAGTAGGTACCTACTCTTGGCGTAAAGACAACGAAAACTTTGTTAAAAGGCTACGTCAAGAACAAAACATTACGATTTTAACGAAATATTCTTTCGAAAGCCGGCTAACATCCATTTAATAAAACATGGAACTGGAAAAGCCTGTACCAAATAAAAAATCTACACGTTATATTTCTGACATCGACGTTATTACTTCTGTGAAACGAATATACCAATTCGTCACAACCTTAATAACTCCTTACCTAAACAAAGGGCTCAGACGGTACTTCAGCGGGCGGCATCCCTCACAATATTGTCTCGGCAGACACACCGAAACAAAATTAGCCTTCTCGTAATAAATTCAAATCACGGCTCACCGTAATTTGAGCCTCCTTTTTCACCAAGAAGATATTCGCCGTGGAATCCTTAATTTGGTTTCGCGTTATTGTTGTGGTTACTCCTGTTGTTATTTCCCGCCTTGTTTTGCCCAATTTTGGTTTCATATTGCAACTGTAAAGGAATTTTGCGTTGTTAAGGGTTTTGTACACTGTGAGTTTTCATATTCATATTGTTGGCACCAGGTCTATACTATTGGATAGATTTCATGCAAATGCTAATTTTAACGAATGTCTTAACCTTCCTGAAGTTGCAGCAGCAAGTTGTCAGTCTAAACGACTACCAGAAGGCCAGATTCACTCGGAAAGTCATAGAATCTCTGTTCAACACAGTTTCAGACACAAAGATTGCGATACTTGGCTATTGATCTGTTGTTGGACTAGGAAGATGACTTACTTTCAATAATTAGTCGGTCATTTAGATTAATACTATAATTGTTTTTTTACGTAATCAAAAATAAAACGGTAAATTAAGTCAAAATGTCGCGTGACGTCTGCCCCAGGTATATGTATTTACCTAGGGCAGACGTCGAGCTAAATTGTACCTTAATTCGAATTATTTGAGTATTTTTGAGCAAAAAATACGTGTCCAATATTTATTGATTATGTAACTGACGGGCTAATTAGAATTTTGATTTTATGCCCCTTCATCATGCGTATTGTGTATGTGACTTGAAAATACTCAAAACAGGTAGAAATGTATAAGTTTTATTATTGATAATCATAATCGAACCCTGGTCGATTGAAAATTATTAAAATAAAATGGAAATATTTTGTAGGAATTGTTACACCGGTTTTTTTGTCATATAAATTAGCCTGCACGCCTTATATTATACGCAACTTCTATGCAAAGATGACAACGATCAGTTCCACGGTTTTTAAATTGAAGACAAACAAACATTTACATTTACTATATGATAGGGACCGGCCTGTACTGTAAAAATATTGCCTGCGGTCATAAATTGCAACAAAATCAATTTAACAATTTCAGCCAACACCGCCAACGTTGGCCCAACGTTGCGGCAACGTCATAATAAATCATAATCACTTACCACTATTAAGGAGAGTTCCAGCGTTAGTTGCAATCGATAAATTAATAATGAGCTACCGAGTGTAGCGCGATGCATTAATCACAGCGCTCCATTATGAGCGCTGTTTGTTCTGGCTTGCCGAGTCTAGAATGTTGCCTCCGACTCGACATTTCAAACATGTATTTAGTTTAAAACAGGTAAGTCTCACCAACCACCTCACATATGTATTAACAAAATTTATCGGTTAGTGATTTCATTTTCGGAAATTTATGAAATGTGTGGTTTTAATTCCTACATTTGGCTTAGTAAATGTATATGTGCTACAAATTAAAAACAGACGGGCCCGCTTCACAAAAGCTTGCAACATATATTACAAGTGGAAGTATCTTTTTTAAAATACGTCTTAATATATGTATTTTATTATTGAAAATAATACATATGAAGATTTCCGCTTGTAATACAAGTTACAAGTTTTTATGAAACGGCCTCCAGTTTGTACATACTTACAAGTGTGAAGATAATTTTGAAAACATGCGTTTTAGGGTCCTTTACAAAAAAGAGACAAAAAAGAGAGGTGTTATAAGTTAAACGTGTCTGTTTTTCAGAGAACAGAAAACATACTTGCATCCGCGTCAATAAGCAAGGCTAGCGACCTAGATGCAAGGATAACTTAGTTAACTTTTAGGCTTTCAAATCCTTAAAGAGTAATTGTTGAAGATATGTTTCATAGAGTCAACGTTACATTAAAATAAGTTCGATAGTAATATAATAAGTAATATACGAAACACGGCAAGTTAACTGAAAATTGGTAATGAACTTTTGACAGGATACTAATAAGATTTTTTTACCTAAGATACTCTCATAGAAAATACCTGCCATTCGAATTCCGCCTATATTCAAATTCCAATGATTTATTTCAGACAAAAGTCCATAATATTGTTAGCAACATTATAATGGTTAGTATATTATGCATGCAATTCTCATAAGGAACGATGGCTATAATCAAACAAAACCTGTATATAAAGAGGTTTATTTGAAATATATTCTCAAAAGCTTTTATAAAGTCTATAATTATCAGTTTTCGGTTACGCTTTTCCTATTCACCGTTTGTGAATCTTTTTCCAACCAGTTGCCTCACCGAGGACCGCGGCTCCGTTTCAACTTTGAACTAGACTCTTCATTTATTATGATTTGCTACTTTGAACTCCGGCGTTGACTCTAAGTATCTTTCCATTTCTTTTGATTTTACTACTACAAAACTTAACTTTCTCTGCGAGATCGAGAAGAACCGACATAACTCGAAAAAGTGCAAAACTTAGGTGGCGATGCATAATGGGAAAACGGGTATGTTTAGTCTCAGAACTGTTTTTCATAAAATTCAATGGTACGGAATAATATCACTATATTCTAATACTATAAATGTGATTTCTATAGCGATAATTTTATTTTGTCTTATTTGTTAAACATACACATAATTAGGCATCAAACCCAACTGATTGAAATTTAAATTCAAATTCAAATTGTTTATTATGTAAGTAGGCCACAAGGGCACTTTTACAAGTCTGACTCTAAGGCATTTCCCAAGAGGAGACCACTGTTGAGAAGAAAGCCGAAACAAACTCAACAGTCAGTCATTTTTTCAAATTAATTCTTAACTATTACAATATTGTCTTAAAACTTTTACAGTGTTATAACTAATTTATAATTGGTACACGCAGAGGAGATGTACAGATTGTCCAGATCAATGTTGTAGTTCGATACTATGATTTTGATGCAAATCGTCACTGCAATGTCGACAATTTGATGCCACTTCACTCGAATATCTTTGACTTGAATACATAAGTTTTATGCATTTTAAGTATACTTAAATATAATGTCCAAATTTATTTTCGTGATTCATATTATAATAAGTTAACAACAATTATTTAGGATAGTATATTAACCGACTTCCAAAAAAGGAAGAGGTTATATGTTCGATAGTTTGTAAATTTTTTTTATGTATTTTCACCGATTACTCCGCCAATTGTAGACCGATTCTAAAAATTCTTTTTTTATTTGAAAGGATATACTCCCAAGGTGGTCCTATTGCCACCAAGTTGGGATATGATGATGGGATTCCAGGGAAATCGAGGGCAATCCTCGATTTGATAGGCACTTATAACGTTCTTCATATATTTTCTTAAGCTATTTAAGTATTTGCATATGGTAGTCATCATCTCATCATGCTGAGCTGATGACGGAAGGTACAACTCCTTAATAGTTAAGACTTAAAGGATAATTCTTAAAAAAATCATCTATAGATGGTAGATACGTAAAAACTGTTAGTCATATTCTTTTTAGTGTGTCCCTGAAGTAGTCTCCTTATCACCAAGTCAGGATTAGATGATGGAATACCAGGGAAATTGAGAGAAACTCTCAAATATTATAGGCACTAACAATGTTTTTTATATATTTTTCTAAAGTTATCAGTTGTTTTCCTCTGGTTGTCATCATTTCATGCTGAGCTGATGATGGAAGGTACAATGAACTAACCAACTTTTACATTTCTTACTACCAAAGACTCGAGATGCGTGCAAAGTGCCTCCTCAATCTTCCCATTCTGGGCTCTAAAAAATACTTTATATCACTACTAAAATCCATCACAAAAAGCAAAAAATAGAAATTTATAAATAAAAAAAGAATTAATAATATTTTATGTACGGTACGGATCACATTTGAATCACCTTTTGAAGTCGGTGCCAAACCTGAAGTAAATAAAGTTCTTTATTCAACAGAAATACGAATTACTATGACTAAATATATATGTAGGTAGATAATAACTAAAGGCTCGCCGCCGCGGTTCTTAATAGTAATAAATGAATGGTTTGGCACCGACTTCAAAAGGTGATTCAAATGTGATCGTCCGTACCGTACATAAAATTTTTAGTTTATTTTGAAGTCGGTTCTTTTTTTATTTATATTTTTTTATTAAAAGGAGATTTATGATGCTTCCCTGTGTCGAAATATCTGTAATATTTTCAAGTCCACATACTACTTAAGCTATGAAAAGAAGCACCCGGTTAAAATATAGTTATTGCGAGAAAAAAATAAAGAAATTTTACATTTTACTTTAAAACTGTTTTTAAGATTTTTTATACCTGTGGTTAAATAAAATGCCATTGATAAAGTATTATGCATGCAAACGAAGCAGTGATATAGACATTTATTATCTATTAGGGTCAGCAGGTCAGGTGGATAACAGGTTTGGGTAGGGAAGAGTGCAACGTACCGTTTTGCACATTGCACTTTTTTTTTAATAAATATTACGACAAATATTTTAATGCAATATTGTTTTAATAAAACCTTATATACTTACTGATACATGAGCAAAATAGCAGCTCATTATATTAAAAAAACAACTGAGATATGAAGTTTAGAGACACTGTCCCATTAATTGACATCTCCAACCGTAATTCATAGCAAAAGACCAACAAGGTGCCAAATATTAGAATTAGGGTGTAACTAACACTAATCCACTCTATAATATTATAAATGCGAAAGTGTGTCTGTCTGTCTGCCTGTCTGTCTGTCTGTTACCTCTTCACGCTTAAACCGCTGAACCGATATGGATGGAATTTGGTATGGAGATAGTTTGAGTGCCGGAAAAATACCCTTATCCGCGATAAACGAATTTAAGGCGGACGAAGTCGCGGGCAGAAGCTAGTAACCAATATATATCATTAAATACGTACACTTAGAATGATTTGTAAGCAAATTGAACAAAAAAGTCATTAGCAATTTAAGTAGTGAAGACCATGATACTTGTACTCGTAATGACTAGTAACCAAATGTACAGGTTCACAAGAGCTGGCTCGGATTTTGTATGCATACTTATTTCATATTAAATCCGCGCGAACTCCTGTGAAACGAACTGTAATTCAATTACTTTATGAATTTGTGGAAGGAAATTGATTTTGTGTCTTTAAAGTATCAATAGGTATCCACATCAAAATTACGAAATAAAAAATATTTCACAATTTCTCTCGTCTCCTTGTAACCCGTAGTAATAAAACAAATTTTCCCTCGTAAAACACCAAAACATCAAAGGGAATCGACAAAGAGCCGCAAAGTCAAAGTTGATTCCAATATAAATGTTAGGTATGTGTATAGACGAGTTCATGTTATATGTTGAACACTACACACGAGGGATGGCCAGCACGTGACAAGCATGATAAATGAGGAGTTCGGGATCATGCCTCCAGGGACTCCTTTTGGCTGCGAGGGAAGATTTAGGAAAAAACACACCAACCTACCTAAATCCCCAACCAAAAACTGACCCTAACCGAACGACTTAAAACGCTCTTTACTCGAACCGCAAAAATTGTTTCAGCTACGTAAAAATACTTAAGCTACTTCGAATTAATATTGCAAAAAGTAGCTGTTAGGGTGCCAGTGTACAAGCAATTTGGGTTGTATTGCTTAGAAGTTTGAGTTCTAATTCTATTGGTACGTGTTGCGGCTGCAGTCGGTGGAAAATGTTAGCCGTGAAAAGCCAGACAGCAAATTTTAATGTGGTTTCAAGACAGGAAAGTCACGGGGAGCGGAATAAGAAGTATTTACCGGTTTTTAATAATAATAACGGGAAAGTTCTAATAAAAGAACCTTTTTTCGCTGAACCGTGCCGATAATTTAACTCTAACGAAAAAGTAGGTAGGTACTTTTTAATGCATTTTTTGTAATAAAGTAAGAGATGAAAAAGTTATTTCTTAACTAAGTCCTTAGAATCCATACGGCATTACGGTCGGGTATGTCACGTTACGTCTTTATAATTTGGCTTAGTGCAGCGAGTAACAAAGACTGTAAGAAACAATAGGGATGATGACAACTTTTTTCTGTGGTATTTTATAGAACGACAATTCAATATTTGGACTTCCTCAAAAAACGCTCCATGCTAAGAAAGTATTCACACCTTCCTACCTGTCATGGGGAAATTAAGAACTTTGTTCTGCAGCTATGTTAAAACTTGCGTTTATCGAAACGGTTTCATAACAAAAGTTACCATATATTTCACGAGTTATTCAATGGTATTGTTATTTATTAATATTTTCATACTTTAAAAATGGACTTTCCCACCTAACTTTAAAGGCTCGTAAAACGGGCTACATGTAAGGTATCAAACTCAAATTTGTTTTCTAGCATTTGTATCATAAAAACCACAATTTCGCATCATAATTGTATTGTTATTTGAGTACAGTCATCATCCCTTTTCCCTGAAACATTCCGAACTTGCTAGAAACAATGATGTCTATAATGAAATTTAATTAAACTGACACAACATATGTATAACCATTGGTCAAAGCTAGATACAAAATACTCAAATTTAAACTCGTACGTAACAAACTATGTGATAAAAAGGGTTAAGTATATCGTTATGTTTCCTTGATTATACAAACTGTTCTCTGCAGGCAAAAACCGCCTAAGAAAATATATTTGACTAAAATAAGTATCGTATAACAGGTGAACTTGTTCCTATGTTCATTCAAATACGCATAAATTAAGCACTAAGCCAATACATACGATTGTAAAATAAATTGAAAGGTTGAAGTCTCCCAGTTCGTTGCACTTGCCCTAGTGTTGGCTTAGCTGTTTAATGTTTGAACACAACCCATAAACCCGAGACTCGACAGAAACACTTGTATGTGCATATTGCGACTGGCCCGCGACAACTGTGACACTTATCGCGACAAAATTACCCTATAAAACAGCGTCAAACGTAGACCACACACATTCAAACTTTCTATACTCCCTTATTTAATCTTAGCTGTCAACGAATCGAATATCCACATGATGTGATTTCCATACAAATTTGACATTCTATCCTTTTTTTCAGTGCTCATGATTTTGTAAATAACACGTTTGCAATTTTCATCTCGTAAATAGGGTAGATACAGCTTGCCCGATATAATTAGCTCCATTTATAAAACGTCAAAATGCTTAAGAAAAATATTTGTGTTGTTATCACGTTACTGCATTCAATAGCTAAATTATTTCAATTTTTTGGCCATTTTAGAATCGCTTGAACAGACAAAAAATGTTGTGTCTCGATATACAGGGTGATCAATCCAAATGGGTCAGTGTGGAGCAGTCAGAAACTATGAGAGATAGCGATATCTGTTCTTGGGAACCATGGCGTCGATTTTGAATTTAATAATAATGGCATTCATTAGGGTTCTGTACCAAAAAGTTACAAAAGGAACCCTTATGGTGTGACTCTGTCTGTCTGTCTGTCAGTCTGTCTGTCTGTCTGTCTGTCTGTCTGTCGTCTGTCTGTCTGTCCGACTTTTAAAGCGCTATATCTCAAAAACTACTTATGTTAACTATATTTTATAAACATAGTCAGCCCACATGTATTTCACAGGAAATATTTAAAAATATTTTTTTTTTTCTAAAAAAACGACGAATATGAGGGGGGTAAAAATTTAAAGTCTAGCTACTGGAACAAATGGGATATCATATGAAAGGGATTAACCTGCACAGTTTTGAACGATTTTTTTTAAATTGTGATAAGTTTTTGTTTTATTAAGGAAAATGTAAAAAAAAACACCATTCCCCCCTTTATCTTCGAAGTTTACCAATCGAATATTTTGAAATTTTCACAATTTGTATTAATAAACATAAATATTATACGAAAATTATAGCCATGTCTCTAACTAGCTAATTTTTATTTTATTTGCAAAAAACCTATTTGAACAACCCGGTTTCGTTACGTTTGCACCTGATTTGTATGCAATGCTAGATATCAGGTGCTAACTTAACTCAACCGGTACCGGGTAATAAGGTTAGGGTAAGTGAAATTTGTACGGAACCCTCGGTGTGCGAGTCCGACTCGCACTTGGCCGGTTTTATTTTTTAACTCGTACATAACCGAGAATCGAACCTGGTCAAAATCTCTGTAAAAAATGTTACAAATTCTGCAAGTTTTTTCGTTGTTATTGGTGATGGTGCCAATCATAAGCCACAAGGAACACATTTTTAATGAAATCTTGTATAAACAATTGAATGAAAAACTCAAATTTGAAATAATTATTTTATATAAGCAAATGTCAAAATGTAGCCATTTTCCTGGATGCAAAGATTAATTCTCTCTAAAGTTAAAAAAATTTAATGCCATTATTATTAAATTTAAAATCTACGCCATGGTTCCTAAGAACAGATTTCGCTATTTCTCATAGTTTCTGAGTTCTCCCTACTGACCCATTTGGATTGATCACCCTGTATATGTATTCCGTGTATGAATATCATGGGAAATATTTCATGGTTAGCGGAAAAATATGATTCGATTATTTATTATACTTATAATGGTTTGCCTATATAACGTACAGTTTAAGTTGTACACACTTAGATACATAAGCTCCCGGTTTGTTTTTACGGGGTCCTTAATATTTTGTTAACATAATAATATTAATTGATTACCAATGTCCAAACTCTAAGTCCCTTCTGCAAGATTCCATGGAGTATTGTACTTTTGCGGTAACAAGAAATGCTGAAGGGTCTAATCTCATAACTCCTTTGGTTGTTTCCTCTCCCCTCTTCCACTACGGCAGCTAACATGTTGGAAATACTTCTGATATCACTACAGCTAGTAAATGTGACTGATAAATGTAATCAGTAACTACTAATCTCAAGATACTATTAAGTAAGATAAGTCAATGTTAATGCAATGTGGCACCAGAGCAAATTCAGCCACATCAGAAAATAAAAGTAGTTTCGCGTTTTTTGAAACCAGTGCGTTTCAACAATTAAATTTTGACCCCAGATTTCCGGTTTTAATTTTCTCATCGTGAAATAAACATTCGCTCTAACATATAGTACATTTGGATCGTGGGCTTAGGACGCACCTTTTCCTAATCAGATGTGGTCCAGGGCACGATGCCACGAAGTCATCAATACGTGATCTTGATCAATACATTGTAACTGTGGATAATGCTTCGTCAATACATTGTAAAAATAAGTGAAATAGGCTATTTGAAGGTTCCTCAATAGACGGATTTCGATGTTTTTTTTTGGACTGGATATGCTAATGAAATAAAGCAAAGCGGAGTTTTAAGTCCATTCGATTTGGAAATGGGAAATATTTTTATTTATAATGTACACATTTCTGCGTCCCAAAATAATCTAATTTTAATCCGATATCTAGTGTGTTATAATATAAAAATCCAATACTTCCTTCATCTCCTTCATGTGTCCAATTCCATTAAAACTTATTTTGTTTGAAAAGAAACGGCGGTGTTTCTTCTCTCAGTCTTCATATTATCTAAAGCTCTGGTTACATTTTGACTTTTAAAAGAGTTCTTGTGACTTATTTACTTCAACTTTTTATTTTCATTTTTGACTTATTATTTTGTATCGCGCGCTGTTCTTACACCAAGGATATTTCGATCAATGATATCTATAGAGAGCATCACCTGATCAGATCTGGTCTAAGTCACGAAGATACTATGTCATCTATAGGTACGTGATCTTGATCAACACATTGATCAAATACATTGTAGCCGTGGTTGATCCTACGGTAAGTATAAACACCTCTCCGTAAAGTCTAGGCTCATATCTAATAATAGTGCTTGTTGGAATTCCAAGCGCGTTTCTCTTAAGGTTGTGCGTATGTCTGCAACTGCTACAAGCGAAGCGGATATACTTTTTACGTAAAAAATCCTATGATATTCTCATTCTACCTTTAACTACCAATTTTACATTTTTATTCAGTATTTGCATTGTTTTTGTTGTTGAAATTTTTCTCTATTTTTTTAAATTTTTTGTAAAAGATAATAATAATTGATAACGGTAATTTTATGTTAGTAATTTCAAATTAATTCGACATCCATATGTCATGTAATTTGAGAATGATTATTTTAAGCAAAAGAGTCTAACCAAATATTTATTTAGTTGCATTAATATTTAGCAAGATACCTAAGTTACTGACAACATGCCCCAATTCAAAACCTAGCTAAAGATTTAAAAACAAAGATATACAATGTTATTTCATAATTCATATACGATTATATGTAGGTAATTAAAATTTTTAATAAGATGACACTAACTTATAAAAAGCCATAAATTACGTCAAAAATAACTACAATAACGTAAAATCAAAAAATATATCATTTGAAGCTATTATTTAATTTACATACTAGCTAACTCAAAAAAGATCACCACTTTTCCCCTGGCGCAAACCAACTGGGATTTAATCGCCCGTCATCGGATTTAATTCTACGTTAAGATATTTTTTGCTATGTTTATGACGCATTATAATTTTATATTCTATGCTATATTATAATTTTTATTGTTTCACTTTAGGCTAACTTATAAAAGGAGTATTACTTGAAACTTGCCACGTGCCGCTTTTCTCAGGCACTAAGTACGCAACCTTACACTAGAAGCTATCACTTGAAAATATAGGCTCTGCAGGCAATGGGCTCAATAGCTGTAGATGAGTGGACGATCGTTATCCGGAGTTTATACGACCGTTTTGGCAGTCGCCGCTTCGCCCGGTACCCACTCGCTAGCCGTTCTCGCCTTTTCTATTTTACTTTGACAGCAGACTTGTGAAAGTTGGAATTTTATTTTACGATCGCTTAGGTCCTGGTTGTTGGATTTTTATTGTTTTATATTTGTCATAAATACATACAAATATATCACATATCAAAAATAATAATTATTGAAATTATTACAAGCCTGTTATGTCCCACTGCCGGGCAAACGCCACCCCCTCTTCTTCCGTTAGCCTCGATTTTGAGCAGAATCTGGCCAGTCCTTTGCAAAGAAGTCCAAGTCGTCCGGCCATCGCCGACGAGGTGTACCACGTGTCGGTTTTGTGTTATTGGCTTCCACTTCAACTTCAAATCAAATCAAATCAAATCAAAATATTCTTTATTCAAGTAGGCCTAGTTACAAGCACTTTCGAAATGTCAGTTACATGATAGTGAATGTTTGCTGGGAGAAATACAATATGATCCAACATTTGCTGCAAGGATTAGGGAAACCCAGAAAAACCTAATCAGATCATTTAACTTAAGTGTAATATTATTGATAAAATCATCATTTTTAAAATTAAAATAATCAATAAGATAAATCCCAAAAGGAATTTCAATAAAAAATAAATAATCTAGAATGTATCTAGAATAAAATTCTAAATGTCAGAGTATATAAAACAATTAAGATTAAAATAATAATAATACCTTAGGTATTCGTTAAAATAATTATTCATATACCTACATGACGCTATAATTTACATTAATCCCACGCGGCTTCATCATTCATGTAGTCTTGTGTGCTATAATAAGCTTTAGAAAATAATTTTCGTTAAACAATATTTTTGAATTTACCAATAGACAACTCAGTTATGCTGCTAGGAAGTTTATTATAAAATCTCACACAGTTACCCATGAATGATCTCCTTATTTTATGGAGCCTAGTAGCAGGCACTGCGAGCTTATGCGTATTTCTAATATTAATATTATGTATGTCACAGTTCTTCTTAAAGTCGGTAATATTTTTATGTACATACATAATATTCTCATAAATGTATTGACAATGCACTGTCATAATATTAATGTCCTTAAACTTATCTCTAAGCGAGTTTCTATAGTTCATTTTATATATCGCACGAACAGCCCGCTTCTGCAGAACAAATATAGTATCAATGTCGGAAGCACTGCCCCATAGTAAGATGCCATACGACATAATACTGTGGAAATAACTGAAATACACTAATCGAGCCGTTATCACGTCTGTTAATTGAGGAATCTTACTTACTGCAAAAGCTGCAGAACTCGGTCTATTCGAGAGATTAGCAATATGGGGACCCCATTGGAGCGTAGAATCTAATGTTATACCGAGAAAGACTGTACTATTAACTAGTTCCAGTTCCTCACCTTTAACCATAACGCTTGCTTGCTCGTGTTTTACGTTACTCGTGACAAACTTAACATATTTAGTCTTTTTCTCATTCAACAATAAATTATTTACATTAAACCAATTTACTACTTCACAGATAGCATTGTTTACGTCATTGTAGGATCGTTGATTTCGTACGACTTTGAAAATTAGAGACGTATCATCTGCAAACAAAACTATCTCATGGTGGGTCTTTACGAGGTGTGGCAAGTCGTTTATATAGATAAGGAACAGGAAAGGTTCCAATATTGATCCCTGCGGCACACCCATAGAGACTAATGACCCCGGTGAACGCTTTCCATTCACGTCAACCCTTTGTATTCTACCATTTAAATAAGACTCTAATAAATTTAGTGCTGATCCTTTAACTCCGTAGTGGTGTAGCTTCCTGATCAGTGTCTCATGATTAACGCAATCGAAGGCCTTAGATATATCACAGAAGATGCCTAAAGCATCTCGCGATTCCTCCCAGGCATCGAAAATGTGTTTTACGAGCTCAACTCCGGCGTTGGATGTCGAGCGACCCGGCGTAAAACCGAATTGCTTACTATGCATCAAATTATTTAAATTAAAATGTTTACCAATTGATATAGAATTAGCTTTTCAAAAATTTTACTAAATGTAGGTAGTACAGATATTGGTCTAAAGTTAGTGGGGTCAGAGGTACTACCTGATTTAAATAAAGGAGTTATTTTGCTATGTTTCATCAGATCAGGAAACTCACCGCAGTCAACACTGTTATTGAATATATCTGCCAAGTCAGGCGCTATTACTTCTATTAGGAATTTGACAGCATGGACTGAGACCCCCCATAGGTCATTGGTTTTTTTGACATGAATTGATTTAAATGCCTTTACTACATCTGAAGGACTGACATGTTCAAAATAAAAGTCCTTATTACATTCTGGGACGTTTTCTTTTAACAAAAAAACGGCAGACGAAGGTAATGAAACTTTGCCGCCTTTCGAGCTACATCGACTATTTGGGTCTGTGAACACAGCGTGGTGCTCTGGATAAGATCCATTAGCTTTACAGCTAATATGATGCGCTTCATAGCTCGCTAGCAAACCCGAGTTTGGACTTCTGAGCTTCTGTTAATGACCAAGTCTGAGCCCCGTAGGTATGAACTGGAAGTATGCACATGTCCATGAGCCTAGGTCATCCTTCACTAAGTGTTTCATGAACCAATTAAGCTCTTCCAGGCGTTTTCAGACCGTCTTTTAACCTCTTACTCTTTTCGTGCCTGGAAGGAGACTAATTGGCCCAAGTAAAGGTATTTATGGATATATGCAATGAGTTCTCCGTTTATCTCTACCCTACGATGTACTTAACAGAACACATCGTAGGGTAGAAATAAACATGTCATGGTTTTCACCAGTTCCTTCAAGCCAGATCATCAGTTCACCTTATGGGGGTCCCCACTGCGTTTTTCGGTGCGTGATCGCCACTCAATAAATCGTCGGCCCCGGCAGCTGTTGTTTCTACGAGCAATGCGCCCTGCCATTGTCACTGAAGTTTTCTGATTCTTTGAATTATGATCATGATATCTCAGATCATTAAGACAAGAACCAATAAAATTATCTAAATCTACATTTTTACAACAGCCATAAAATAAATTCAAAGGAACTTAAATGAAGTTGCAAGACGAAACTAGCACACGGGTAACTAGCCAGGCCGCCATTAACGTAAGTCGCCTGTAAACTTACATCTTAAGAAGGTCAGACACGCTATCGCGCGCATCTATTCCTAATTAGCTCAGACCCATTACAAATCCCGTTAAAAGGGCATCCGTTCCATAAAAATAGCCTAATCTCTCTTAATTGCGGCCCGGCCACTGATCCGAGAGTCCAATAATCAAAAAAGGACTCATAAGAACCCTTTCAGAATGACCCGAAAAAAAATATCTTTGCATTCAGGGGCGGCGTCCGGCGGCCGCGTCCGCGGTTCATTGCGTCCAACCCGTGAATAATACCCACTTTGTACCCAATAAAAGTTTTCTTCCCTTCGCTAGATATTGGAAACAATGGCTTTGATTCTCAATTTTCCCGCCGCGCTCGGAGCGGGCTGCGGAAACGGCCCGGATTATAACGTTCTTTTGATTTGAGGCTAAACGTGACGTCGTTCCAAATAAGGACGCTTTGTTTTGTGGATTTACGTAAATACAAGTTTTATGTAACTTTTATAGGGAGCAAAATACTTTATGTAAGAGGCGAGCTAGCAAAAGGAGCGTGTGAAGGTTTTTCTTTTCTTATCTCTATAGCACGTTGATATAGGTCGTCGGGGTACGAGGCACCGCCTAACCTTACTAAAATGATTGATAGGCGCTTTACCCTCTCATCCATATTATGCATTAAAATTCATCGTTTCCTTGTGTGTTTTGAAGTTGTTTCGAAAACAATTTAATAAATATTTATCATACATTTCCAAATTACATAAGCATATAAATCTATATTGCAATAAAATGTTATACAAAACTATTTTATCTACTTTACAAAACTATAAATAAAAAAGTGTACACATGTCCCTCTCGGGTGGTATTTGTCGGGGTGCCCAGAAACCTGAAGGTATTGCCTCGCTGAATGGCAGTAGATTTTTTTTTTGGGAAAAAAATGCCTACTCCTCTGCGCATTTAATAATTATCTGACGTTCCATACATACATGTATATGACGTTGTAAATAAACGAGCGTAACTTAACTACCGAACGTAAACACATCTGCCACGTAGCAAAATTAAATAACTTTTCCAACTAATTTTCGATCAATTTAATTTATAAATTGCCAGAAAATACACACAATCTCAATGAAGCCACACACGTATCAATTTTTCCCACTCAATCGAACACTGGCTCCCGAGCTATCTCTAAATGAGACGAAGTCGGCATTAATGCGGGAAGCATTAAATTGAGATAAGAACTACAGCAGATTGGGTGGAGCCCTTCCTTCGGATGGTATTAGCCGTGAGTCCTGATAAGTGAGGGCCCGATTGTTTGCAGGGAGTCTCATAGATTAACAGGCGAGCAGACTGCGCCGTCCGTTTGAAGTTCATAAATTTACACTCGTTTGTTGCCATTGGCGACAAAATTAAATTAAGTAGATTAGTTTTAATAATGTACAAAATAATGTATTAATAGTATGATAGTTACATAACAATTATTTATTATCTATTGGGTGATTTTAGGTTAAATTCTTGAACGTAATGAGTAATTCAACGGCACGGAATGCAGATAACTTTTGTCTGGTGTGACACATTTTTTTTTTATTCTAATTATGCCCACAAGTAATGTCTCCCGACCATTTGCGTGTAATATTGCTTTGTCACGCGAACAAATAATTATACCGTAACACATGATAATATTAACAATTCAATTTCCTCCATTTTTTACAAGGAATATTACCTACGCCAAAACAATGAGTGGAACTGGATATTCTTGTTTACAAGATAAGTCTTGTGTTTAAATACTCGTAATGTGTGTTAATAACCATACTATCCATACTTAATAATTATATATGCGAAAGTGTATCTGTCTGCCTGTATGTCTGTCTGCCTGTTACCTCTTCACGCTATTATTGCAAGGCGTTTCTGTTAGTACATAAGAAGTACCTATATATCAGCAATCCGCAGAAATTGAATGGTACTTATTGTAACATAATTTGGGAAAACATAATTGTATAAAAAATATACAAGGTATAAGAACTAGGCAGAAAGCCCCTAATTACGCAAAATAATATTAATAATCCTCAACCATTACATAAAATAATTAGATTTTATGTAAAATAGGATATTATTTTGTATTTTGATCATAAAAAAGTAATAATCGCAGTTAAATCTTGACAGATGTTTAATTATTTTTTTTATGTTTTACGCGTATCCGTACTTCTTTTTTTGAGGTCTAATTCGAAAACTGAAATTCGAATGACTTGTTTTTATAGCTCGCTTTTTTAAAAGGACGGGAAGGAGAGAGCGCATAGAAGTTAAAATATATCGAATGTTGTAATAGACCCCGCGCTGAAAAATAACAACTCGTCGCATTATAAATACAAAAAAATTAACTGTTAATTTGCCTCACACTCACAGCAGCAAAACGTCATGCGATCTATGACACATTCAACAGTAAACAAAACAGAAAAATAAAGAAGCGAACCGGATACTAAGACCAATAACGAGCACTTAAAACCTTCCCCATGATGACTTCGTTCGCGGAGGAAAAAAAGTCATAGCCCTCTTTTTTTAGACAATTTAGTCGGGTTAAAAGTATTGTATAACCATCTGGAGATATCCAGCTACCGGTGTACCAAAAATAGTTGAAATCCGTTTAGCCGGTTTGGCGTGATGAAGCCATAACGACACATACAAATAACAAAAAATAAAAATATAATATTTTTGGTTTGAGTGACCTCCAAATACAATCATTATTTTGAACATGTTTTCAATGTACAGACATTTCATTTTTACAACTTTATAATAGAAGGAATAGATATGATAACACGACATATTATATAGGAATAGATTTATGAACGAAGCGAATTTTTCTTATCTTAAACATGTAAAAGTATTTACCTATAATAGTATTTTATACAATCGTTATATAATGTATGCATTCCAGTCGAGTCCCGCGTTTAGGCCACGAAGCTTGCTGAGTGGCCTAATTAAGGTACGAAACTTAAAAAGCTATTTTTCACCTGGCTAAATACCCATGAATGTTTTTTTTTTTAATTAATATTTGCATTAAAACGAGTGTCCTTAAGAAAGACATTTTATTTTTCGCAACTGAAGTTCTATTTTCGAAAGTATTATAGTGCATTCAAAGTGTTGGCTTATGAATGTATCAGTTCAATCGGAAGTGCCATAGAGTATTCGACATTGAAGAGTATGCTATTAAAGTTTAGTCTATGAAATCTTTATTGCAAGATTAAAGTCGACGAGTAGAAAAATTTACATTTTTACACCACAATTTCAAATAGCAATATACTAATTATGATGAACACTAAATAAATGGATACACGCACCGTCCTCTGTGAGACCCGCGCCACTAGGCACAATACTCCTCCACAATGCCGATCTATTTATCCGATCCCCGCTAAGGGTAGCAGGGTGTCAGTGTCGTTAGTAATTGCAGCGCCGGCGGGCAACCGGTTTGTCGTTCGACAATCAACGGAGGACGTGACGCGAAATCCGATGCCGGATAGACCGCTGTAATGATCGCCGGCCATCGGGCAATCACGTGGCGATTTCAGCTTGTAATCTATGATAATGGCCTGCGAAATGACGCCTGCGTATTGGCTGAAAAGTTTGGTCGTAAGCTTTTCGATATTGTTCCAGCCTTTTATTTTATTGCATTCTATTAACATTGTGGAAGAGAGTGTGGAATTGGTAGGATGCCCTTATCTACGATGCTAATCTTTTGAGATTCTCTATACAAAGGTTTCATGGAAAGTGGCCAAGTAACAAGATATAGTGCGGCAGAAATTTGAGCATTCAATCACTGGAGATTTGGCCTAATGTTTTTTTGTTATATCCGTTACAGTACGATTACTTTGAGTTTACCACTGACATATGCTTTAATTCCATTGGATATTCGACTTTAACACTAATACAAACTAGTTTATATTACAAACAAACGAAGTTTAGACAGTGTGTAAGTAATATAAATTCTTTTACATTAGTGTTAAAATTGAATAGGTATCCAATGGAATAAAAGCATAATGTCAGTGGTAAACTCAAAGTAATCGTACTGTACCCATAGATTGTCTTGAAGACATAATAAATTGTGCATTAGTACATATATTTTTTTTTTACTTACAATGAACACTTTGACAGTTAAATATGTCTGTTTTCTCATGGAAAAGGCTCTCTCCTACTTTTTCAAAATATTGTATTCACTCATACCAGTCGATTTTTAATTTTTCCGTCTTTTTAGAAGAGCCCATGGGAGAGACTACTCTCGTATTAGGTACATAAAGAAAATACCTACAGTATCCTCTGGTCTATTGTAAAATGATAAATATAGTCTTGTTGCCTTGTAGATGGGTGAGAATCAAATTGTTGGCAAGTAGTAAAGGCATTTCATTTGCCTAATTTTAATTGATTCCGTTGTGACATGAACGTTGGCATATAAATTATAAGAATATTTTCGTGTCCCAAAGGAATCAATTAAAATTAAGCAAATGGAATGCCTTAACTACTAGCCAAAAATTTGGTCCTCACACAGATATCCACAAATGAGTTGTTTCTAAAAAAATCTTCTATAAAAAGAATAAAATTAAAAAAAAATACCATGCCTTGTTTTGATACAAAGCGATAACTTTTTAATTTAGAATGACTTCATTACAAATCCACCCATTACCATTACCTATCTCTACACGAATAATATAAAAGTAATAAGAAGTAAGATGTGATGATAACAATAAAAATACCGTGTATGTACAGTCACCGGCATAAATAAGTTATCATTTAGTAACCTTGTCAGTTTAACGTCGTGTCATACGAAACTGTCAAACGATCAAAAGCGACAAGGTACAGAAATCATCACTTATTTATGACGGAACTGTACATATACACCTATTTACTAAATATAACTCGCATATATATTACCTACTGAGCGGAAGTAAGCAAGACAGTAAAATAATTCCGGTACCTAATAATTTAGGCAAGGCTCACTTCATTTCCGTATTATAAGCACAAAATAAATATTTTCACAGTGTTAAAACGTTTACACAAGAGATATTGCAGGAAGGATCCGCCTCATATTAACTTGACTCAGTTCAACACTCAGAGGTACCGACGCGCCCTAACAATGAAACCTTGTTTAATTTAATCGAATCTACTAAATTGCGTTTCGTTTAAGATGGCCGGAAAAACAACGATATTAAGTTTACATAAGTTAAAGTTCAATTTATGAGAATAAAAATTCAATTTAAGTCCACTTTATTTTTGACTCTCGAGTTACCTACGTGATTAAGATCGACTTTTTGATGAAAATCCGGTCAAGTGCGAGTGTGACTCGCGCACCGAGTGTTCCGTACAAACTTTCACTTATTCCGACTTAACTGGCCGGTTGAGTTAAGTTTGCCGCTGGTGTCTATGGCGTCAATACAAATGAGAGGCAAACTTATCCAAACCGGTTATTTAAAAATGATTTTTCGTGATTAAAAAAGTAACACAGACAGAATTTTCCTGTAATCTTAATATTAAATTATATAGTTCGGTTGGTACTTCTTCGGAAATAAAGGGTAGTTTATAAGTGGTATTTTTTGCCACATAATATTGCCTTAATAAAACGAAATTTAAGCACAATAAACAAAACTTGTTCAAAGATGTGCAGATTAGCCCTTTCAAATGATACCCTACTTGACTTAATAGCTAGACTTTTGATTTTTGCCCTCTCATATTGGTCGTTTTTTTAGAAAATAAATGTACATTTAGAAATGTTTCCTTTGCAATACATTTGGGTTGAACAGTGACCATTTTTATAACTGTTCCCAATTTCAAATAGATAGCATAAGCCGTTTTTGAAATATGGCGCTCTAATAGTCGGACAGACAGACAGACATAGTTGGCACCATAAGGGTTCCTTTTTAGGGTTCCGTAGCAAAAACGGAACCCTTATAGTTTCGTCATGTCCGTCCGTCAGTCCGTACGTCACAGGCATTTTACTCTAAAACTACAACAACAACAACAACAACAACAATTCTTTATTGCACACCAACAATAGAAGCAATACAATAGAGCCTTAACATAAAATAGGTAAACAATAGGCGGTCTTATCGCTAAAGAGCGATCTCTTCCAGACAACCTTTGGGTAACGGAAATGACATAAAATAGCTAGAAATGAGTAGGTGGTGAGATAAGATTACATATAATACAAAATAAATAAAAACAAACAAACATATACATATACTAAACATACATACTACTATAAATATATATATATATATATATATATACAAAGTAAGAAAGAAAACTATGATACAGTTGACATCAAAGTGATTAGAAAAACAGAAGCAGAATTAAAAATATAAATTATGGGAGAGATAAATAATGATCCTTTAACTTATATTTAAAAATAGGCAATGACTTCGCTTGCCTTAAATCGAGTGGAAGAGAGTTCCACAACACAGTAGCCCGGAATGTAAAAGAATTTGTATAAAACTTTGACTTTGATGATGGAACAGCTAGAAGACAGTTTTGAGCGGACCTTGCTGATAGAAGATAACTAAAACGTTCTTTGAGATAGCGGGGAGTCGCACGATGAAAGAGTGTATTATAGAGAAGAGAAAGAATGTGAGTGTTACGACGAAGACGGATAGGAAGCCACTTGAGTTGTGAACGGAAACTTGACACATGATCATACTTGCGTAACCCAAATATAAACCTAATACACATGTTTTGAATTCGCTCAAGTTTGTTAAGTTGCTCCTCTGAAAGATCTAAATAGGCAGCATCAGCGTAGTCAAAAATGGGAAGGAGTAGTGTTTGAGCAAGCGCAATTTTAGTGGCGATAGGAAGAAAATTACGAAGCCTTCTCAGTGATCCCACTGCGGCGAACACCCTCCTGCTAACCTCATTCAGCTGCGGCACCCAGGAAAGAGTGCGATCCAAGATTATACCTAAATTCTTTACAGAGTGAGAAAAAGGAATTTGAACACCATTAAATACAATTCTTGGGAGGCCAGCAAAGTCAACTTTAGAAATCATCTTTGAGCTGCCAATGATGATAACTTGCGTCTTCGTAGGATTAACTTTCAGGCCATAGCTACTAGTCCACTCCGAAATTAGCTCCAAGTCACAATTTGCCATGGCTATAACCGACGGGAGATCGCCGAGTACACCCTGGGAATATATTTGGAGATCATCAGCATAAAGGTGATAAAAAGAAGACAGATTATGAGTAATGGAGTTAATAAAAATTGAAAATAGCAGTGGAGACAGCACACCGCCTTGCGGAACGCCAGAAAGTATGCTGCACCAATGAGATCGGGAAGTATTCACCTTTATACGCTGCCGACGATTAGTTAGGTAACTATGAAACCATTCAATAACCGCAGGAGATATGTTAAGAGAACGTAATATAGCCAACAAAATTTCAAAATCAACAGTGTTGAACGCGTTACTAAAATCCAGAAGCGTAAGCACCGTCAATTTCCGGTCATTCATACCCGACCGAATATCATCCGTAATTTTTACGAGAGCAGTAGTCGTACTATGACCTGATCGGAAACTACTACAAACTACTTGATGTATATTGATAAAATTTGGAGGATAGGTGTCTTGTGTAAGCCGCTACTTAGTTTAATAGTTAAATAATAATAAAATGTATTTCTTGGGGGGCAATCCATACATGTAACCGAAACTGATTTTTTTTTTCAGCAAATGTCAATGTGTGGCACATATTTGTTAAAAACACAAGACCTAACAAAACAAGTAAGAGAAAAAACTACGAAACCAAACCAAATTAAATACTAAAAAAAACTATACAATATATTATGAATTTGAGTTTTTCAACTACAAAAAAAACTTTCGTTTTTCATATTTTCTTAAAGAAATATTACAATTCTCTTATTCTAATATTTTTTTTTACCGACAGAAATACTTTTTTAATCCGGTTACTTTAAGTAACCTCATTTGTATCCAAAGCGATAGATACCAACTGTAAACTTATCTTAACCTGCCAGTTAGATAGGGATAAGTAAAAGTTTATACGGAACCCTCAGTAGGCTAATCAGACTCGCTCGTGACTTTTTTTTTTATATAATTCGTTTCTACTTTGCCTTTTATGAAAAAAATATTCTTCAATTTCAACACGTGAGTTTTTATCGTAATTTAATTTATTATTTATAGCAACGCGAGCGCAAAAGAGAGCATAAAGATAATTTTTCGGCATCTCACCGCTTGCGTTACATAATTATAAAATTCAACATAACAGTCTCGTTACCACCCGAGTACTGGTATCATAAAAACCTGATGTTTTAGGTACGGCACCTTTAAAATATTCAGTTATTATTCATTTTTTCGCTTACTTTTCACGTCGACGAAAGTAATTATCATTTTGAGTGGGAAATGAAAATTAGCTAGCATATTATGCCGTACAATAGTTGTTTATAATGGAAAAATGCGGGGAGAACATCCGCAGGATGGAATATTAAATTATTTTAATAATAAATTAGGCTTGAGTAGGAGAAAAATGGGCCGCTATATAATGGAATTCGGTCTGTTGGGGGCTATAGGAACGAGTACAAATGTCAACAACAGAATTTTACGAGAGTTATCCTACGCTATGTATTTTATGGCTTAAGTGTGAGAAAGTGCTGGTAGTGATAATGAGTTGCCTTATGATACAAACTTTCTGCTGCCAACAGATCTGGACAGGTACAATGTGTCAGTGTCGTCCCAACTGGGAACTTTTGACACTGTCTAATGAAATTTGTATCGTTCCATTCTCCTCCCCACCCCATCTCTAGAGGCCCGCGTCGTGTGTGGTGATACATAACAGCAGATTGGGACGAGATGGGACATTTCTTCGCAACGTATCCTTGGCAGCAAATCTGCTTTACCAGAGATGATCCGTTGATTTGCGCAATAGCCGTCACTGAAGTGTTGCATCTCTACGCAGGAGTAACGAATAGCGATTAGCTCGCCCATGATTCAATGCTGAACGTGCTCGAGTCTAAGCCATCGATTTAATCCATCAGCTTTCAGGTACAAGTGTGGCTGCTGGTGGCTGCCTTGATTCAACGACCTCCTTTCGTTTATGGGACCGTTCAGTGTAGGTGGCTAACCATGGTCGGGGTTCTTCGAGCTCTCTTTTTTTTACTAAAATCTAACATATAAATTTATGGGCACTTATAAGTGTTTACATTTATTTATATACGAATTATTATTATATTAATACACGAATATATTTAGCTACAAATTTTGTCGATAGCAAATGATTTTGTCTCAATCTGTTCATGTATTAAAGAGTTATGAGCAGAAAAAAGCCTTAATTACTAGCTCAAACTTCGACTTCGGCTTTGTCAATGAGCTTCAGTCAGATAGCCTGAGTAGGGACTATTTTTATCTACTAAATCCGTATAGATAAATGCCACGCAGTCACTGAGTTATAGCTATCAATGGGAAGACATGTTTTCGTTGTATGCGTTTTAAGCAAGTGACCTCTACGAGTAGGTACTTACCGAACTGAAAGACGTTTCACGTAAAAAAACATACAGACTATCCCATAATACCTATCATCTATTCTTTAGAATTTCTAAGAGTGACACGTAGACAACGCACAGTATGCTACTAGCACTAGGTACTACCACATTTTGCACAAGAATTCCTTACACTGTTAATATTTTCTTCTGTTTCCGCGATTATTACTCATTGAAATAAAACAATTTAACGGATTATATCGCGTATATTAACATTCTGACATTCTGTAACTCAGCAGTCAGATGTTGATTGTCGCAGATACCCATATTGCATATGGTAGAAAAATGGGTAGTTTGCACAAATTGTAACTTTGATAGAGGAAAATACATCTTTTTTCTCAGTCCTCCCGTGACCATGGAAAGCTGGAAAGCTTCCGTCGGGAACTAAAATGAGATAATATACGCGATATAATCCGTTAAATTGTTTTATTCCTTATACTGTTGTTTAACAGCTAAAAAAGGGTTTCCGAAAATTCATCCCTTAAAGTTGGTTAATTAGTAAAACGATTATTGTTTAAAAAACCGGACAAGAGCATGACGGACCATGCTCAGTGTAGGGTTCCGCAGCACTTCATACAAAAAAAATGCACACTAGTGGTAAAATGTAAAATGCTATATGAAAAAGTGCTCTAGCAAAAGAGCGTATTTCCACGGCACTTACTACCTTTTGTTGAGAAGGGTTTTCGGCATTAACTCAAAAACGGTATATACGATCATGTTGAAAACAATTTTCGTTGACAGTATTAATTGAGTTTAATCTTCGTAATTTTTTTGGACACAAGGTTTAGAAAATAGGGAGGACACAATTTACGCTAATTTAGGAGCAATTATTTCCAAAAATGTCGAGTAAATCATTTTTTTTTTAGAAACCTGAAAATGTTTTTAAAAGATCTGTCGATAAGTGACACACATTGATATTTGCTGTTTTTTTTTAGTTTCGATTACATGTATGGAGTGCCCCCCGTATTTTTTTTTTTAATTTATTATTTAACTATTATTACACATCTATTAATGTACATCTTGTGGTTTTTGAGTAAAATGCCTGTGGCATACGGACAGACAGACGAACAGACGGACGGACGGACGAACGGACGGACATGACGAAACTATAAGGGTTCCGTTTTTGCCATTTTGGCTGCGGAACCCTAAAACAACAAAATATCAAGTTTGAATTGTTTGAAATAAAATATACGTAATGGAAATAAATTAAAGCTTTTTTACCTTCTCACTAAATTTAACTAAGTACTAAAATCGATCACCACAACAGACCCGACATGTATGTAAATATAAATACACCATGGCAACCCTTTTGCGATAATTAAACCCGTGAAACAGTGGCGCGACCGCGTGTCAACAAATCGCGTCGGCCACCCGTATCCGATACTGTTTGTTTACACTGGCCCGCTCACATAATGTCCTAAACGACACAAAAAACCGAGAAAGGAACCCTTTCCATCCAGTTATGAAACTGATGTTTACTGTAAAAATATACCAGTGGGACGGAACAACAAGAGTGGGCGCTTACAACATTGTGTCGACATATTCTCGTTCGGGCGATGTAATGTTTATAGCATTACAATTAACACACCAGACATCGAATTTTCGATGCAGTTACGACTTCCTCAAGAACGATGCTATTTTTGGTTTTATAAGGAAATCCGCCTTATTAACTCGATCATATACTGAAATTGGGCGTTTGAAAGTAAAGCGCGCATGTTTACCCGCAGCCCATCGTAAAAAGCAGTTAAGAGTCCGCAGCAAGCTAGGCCGAATTTCACCTTCCCATGCAAACGGAGTTTCGTTCTCATTTTAAAACTACGTGTTGGATTGTAACAAAACTTTGCATATACAATGATATGAGATATATCTAGGCCGGAATTTAGTTTATATGGCTCCAGTTCATAAAACAAACGAAATACAGTAAAAATAAGTTTGGTATGAAAAACTTAAATTCGCTGTATTTTTTTTCTATGTTATCTGAAGCTATATAAACTAATTACAGGCCTGCATATACCTTAACTTATTCTATGTACAAAGTTTCAGAGCAAAATAGCCAGTCGTTTTAAAATGAGAGCGTAACTACGTTTGTATGGAGAACCGAGCAGACTGCGGACTCTTAAGTGAACGTATGCTTCAAATTCTTTTATGTTTTTTTTTTGCAATTCCCGCGCAAAGCATTTAAGACGAGCGATCTGAAATAGAAAGTAAGAAACAATAAAGTCGTGAATATTAAATTAGCAGTGACCGAAATGGTAAAATTTTTATGTTGAAGCAAATTATGTTTCGCTACTCTATTTTAGGAGGATCAATTTTCGTACACAGAGCTGACTGGATGTAAAAAAGCAGGTATGAAGAAATAATAATGAACTATAATCTCAATATATACGTTACAATACTATTGTTTTTTGTTACTTGTTCAAACCGGAGATACAGTACTCAGAATATTTTTATGTACTCCTGTATAGATAGATATAGAACAATAACGTGATTTTACTAGTGAGACAACGCACAGCTTGAACCATTGAAGATAGGGACATAACATTTGAAACATTCCTTTACAACATAGAAATGTACTAAAAAGGGACTTTCAGGGTTCCGTGGCCAAAGAGCAAAAGGAACCCTTATAGTTTCGTCATGTCCGTCGTGTGGCACACGTTTCGACAATTCTTTAAAAAACATTTTAAGATTTCTAAGCATTTTTTTTAAGTAAATATTTAAATTATGTCGGAGCATGGTCCGACATGCTCTTATCCGACTTTTTTAATACGAACTGCACGCGGACGTGGTCTAAAGTGTATGCTAATAAACTAGAATAAAGAAAATTAGAAGTATTTCATCGCCAATCTGCCTTACTAGCCGCTTATAATCACCACTCTCTGTCAATAAACCTTAAAATGTATCTCGAGGCAACAACGTGACAAATCAATTACGTTTATCAAAGAAACCCTCTCAGTGTGTAACAGGTTTAACAGGGGAGCCTGTAATTTTGTTCAAATAAAATTAGGTGTGTATGTATTGTTTGCCGCGCCCGCATGTTAGCTACACAACCGAATTTTCCGGTCTACGAAGCACTTTGTGATTTGTCAAATGAAATTCCAAAACTATTTCGCATTTATATGCAAATAAAAGAGATGACAGTAAAATTGATGATAGATTGCTTTGAAAAAATCGTCAAATTTTATAATATCAAAATATTGCCTGATGTCTCGGAGCATAGTATATTCAGCGACGCGGTGCTTCGGAACCTCGACGCTGGTTGTAGTTTGGGGATTGCTCAGCATCCCGGTATATGTTTCTAGAAGCTCCTCTTCCTCTGGAAGATCAAGAAGAAGAGTTATATCCTCGATTATTGTAATATTGTTGTGGCCTAGGTCTTAAATCGTAACGTATGTTATCGCAGTTCACGGGCGTGACGCTCGTGTTCATGACGCTTGTCAGTATTTTGAACAGATTGCGCTAGCACATTGCCTGTACATGCATCATATGTGAGGCATTACGAGATACATTTGATACGTCAGTGTATCATATATGGGGCACGACCCTGTGTATTTGCTCGCAAGTATTTGCTACGAAAACTGAATCAATAAACACGTATCTAGAACGAGCAAGAAGAGCTCGTAATGAGACGCAGTGTCACCATAAAATATATCTATACTGTTATAAAGTTGCAAAAATGGAATGTCTGTACATTTATTTGGTCACTAAATCGTTTTTTTTTTTTTTTTTGGATTTTTTCTACGTTTGTATGTGTCGTTGTGGCTACATCACGCCAAATCGGCTAAACAGATTTCAACTATTTTTGGTACACGAGTAGCTGGGTATCTCCTCATGGCTATTGGATACTTTTTATCCGACTACGCTGTCGTAAAAAAGAGGGGTATGACTTTGTCTCTTCCGCGAACGAAGTTGCGGGCGTCTTCTAGTATTTCTATAATTTTTTTAAGAGTATCAATCACGACTAACACATTGCTTGTGTGTGTAGATAATGCATGAAGAATATGAGTCAGGAGATCTCATATACTTGTTAGTATTTGCGTATGGTGAGTGAACGAACAGTATATCTATCACCGACGGACGCCCACTGCTGAACATAGGCCTCTCCTATAGTTCGCCACAGGGTGCGATTCTGCGCAGACTGAATCCACCGACTCCCCGCAACCCTTATGAGGTCATCCGTCCACCTAGTCGGGGGCCGTCTCGAACAGTGATACACTGGCTTGCTGTTTGATTACAAATTTTCTTGGAGCAGTGAAAGCGTTTAGTTTTCAGCGTGTGTACTTCACACACTTGCTGTAATTAATTAATCATTTTTGACTCCTGCGTCTATCCTGCAGACCTGTTACCCACACGACAAGACGCGCCAATCTGTTAAGGTTCCGTGCCCAGGCGCTCTCAAAGGAACCCTTTCACTAAGCATCACTGGCTCTGTCCATCACGGGCTTTAACTCTTAATTTTTTAAAGAACATGTATTAAAATAAATTAAAATAATAAAAGCGAGTTTACGTTGGGTTTTGATTCCTGCGCACGTCATGCGATCTGATACTTATTTTCCGATACATGACCGAAGATCAAGACTCAATGCATATTATTAAAATTCAATTGAAATAAAAGGTCAAAGGTACATAATTAATTTTAATACATTTATTTCAATAATTTCATTATTAAATACGATGTTCAATTTGGTGCAAATGTAGGTATCACAAAGTGAAATTGGATTATCTATCTAATTGCTTCCCAGTTCCCGGGACGTTTGTAATTGCTGTTTAATTAACACTCATTAGTATTAATTCAGTACGATAAATATATTTTGTCCTAGTTTGTAGCGACCGACAAATTATTTGAGGTTCAATACGAACTAATTGTGAACCTTCATTAGGGGTTCAAAGCAAATGTTTCATACTGTTCATTTGCCGTTTGTTCGAGAAAATAATACATCAATTTCATTCGAAATAACAAGACCAATTGTTGTATTTCAAATAATAAAAAATATATTCCGTAAAACCTCTCAACTATCCAGGCGCATAACCATGGTCCAAAAATAAATTAAAACATACATAGGTAATCACTATTATCAATTTTGACAAAATATACATTACAATGTAAAACGATTGTGCTAAAGACGTCATTATTTAAAAAAAAAGTGTTTAAAAATTTTAACTATAAGTAGTTGAATGATGTAGGACTTATAGTTGGGTGGGTGTTTTTACAGTTTTAAAAATATGTTGTTTTAAATACAATATCCACACACCTGTGCAATTCTAAAAAGTCTGTACATCAATTAACGCAGCCTTATTTTTTTCATTTTGTTCCCAATATTTTTAATTGGATATTTAGTAATGTTTTGTTGTTTCTTTTCATAATTAAGGAAATAAATACTTCATAGAATCTTAATTATAAATGATGATCAATCAATATTGTTTCATATTGTTTACGATCTGGAATAGGAAAGCTATCGGCTCTTATGGAAGTAACCGTGGCTATACAAATATGTACAAACATTTTAGAAATGCTTACTACTTACAGATTGTATTCGAAATCAATGAGTTTTTTTTTTAAGTTACTTGATGGATTGATAATCATAAGCTTTACATCATTCCTTGACCAAAATTGAAATTTTCCTATGAGTTGTACAAAATGTGTCCTTAGTACTCTCCTTTTTCATCCAATGTTTCCAAAGAACTTTTATCGTATTGCCTCGTTTATTCGCCGTGGTCTTCAATAAAATTATTTTCTCTTTTTTTCGACTAGTTTAATATTTATGTCCACTTTATATTCTCCAGTCTTTTCCACCCTCTTCTCAAATCACTTTTCTGTTTTATTTTTATTTCTCGGAAATTTATAAAAAAAAAGACTCCATTATAACTTAGTAGTATTCGGATAAGGATTCGAATGACGCTACGATTTGTATTTTAATTCCATTGTCAATGTGTAATTTTTATAAAAGTTGGTATAATTATTATTTTTATGTCATTTCCGTTACCCAAAGGTTGTCTGGAAGAGATCGCTCTTTAGCGATAAGACCGCCTATTGTTTACCTATTTTATGTTAAGGCTCTATTGTATTGCTTCTATTGTTGGTGTGCAATAAAGAATTGTTGTTGTTGTTGTTGTTGTTATAATTACAACGAAGTAACCTATGTTGTAATTGTACCACGGTTTGGTTTATTGCTAACTTATTTATTTAAAATACCATCTAACTCATCAAGAGCACTCGAAGCAAAATAAAATAAAAACATATTAATACTTCTTTATACAAGCTCTTTTTTAATAAACATGTATTACTTTACATTTTTTTAATGTAGGTATCTAAGCTTTAGATGATATTTTGAAAAAAAAATCTTCTCTAGAATAAAGCCGGATTGATTCAACACGAATATAATTTAATTTAATTCATTAAGTAATATCGGGAAGTCACAGAAAGCTTTCAAAGTACTTCGAGTAACAAAGTTTGTTATCTAAATACAACAGCTCTTTCGAACCCTTCGTAAGGAAATTTATTTGCGAGTTACACATTAATTAATCTGAAACATGAAACAAATTGCAGTTAAAAGTTATGTATTATGTACGGTGTAATAACACATCTATATTATAATTACAATAAAGTTGAAACGATGATGATGGCGCAGCGTCGCCACATACTTAATATAATAAAACAGTCACTATTTTAACAAAGAATGTAATAGTATGCCACATAATTATCTATAGTTTTTTGTAAAATACCCGGGGCCATAAAAAAATCGGGCTTATTCTTTATCCCTATGAAAAAGCTTTCTGTGAGAAAACTTCTCTTTTAATAAAATATTGAATTAACTGGCAATATTTTCTATGAATCAGGTAGATGTGTAGCGATGAACGTCTAGAACACTGCACCTCTTTTTGGCAGCCAAAATACATGTGCCCATACATCGATTTAACCCTTTGAACGCCAAGAACACCTAAATGAGTCGTGAGCTGTCGTGCCTACCACGCCAGCAACGCCTAATGCTGTCGTAAATTGTCGGAATAATAATTGCTTGTAAAAGCGATCAAACGGTTAAATATATGTACCTAGGTCTGCGTGAGTATCTATTGGACACATGTCCCTTTGCGGAAATATCTTATGTGTGACATGTAGCTTAGGATCTTCAAGTCGGTCTGTACTCAAATAAACCTTTTACCAGCTTACGAAAATGCAAAATAGTATTAACTTCGTATAATTTCCACTTTCTTATCTGCACAAACAGCGCAGTCGCCGGCAACATTCCGGGGAATTTCCACGTAAAGTCACCTTCACACTGGTTGAAATTGATCGATTATTGTGTTACCCTACCTGAAGTTGCCCCGAAAAGCTAGATAAGGTCCTTATACTAGGGAAATCGAATAACAAAAGTATCCTTAACAGCTGTGTTTATTAAGTTTTATATAACAATAAATTACATATTTTGTATATCGTGAATATTAAAAAATAGCATTTCTATATTGTACGAAAATTCTATTTAGTTTGTAACATAATTTATGTCAACGTGATGAAACAATAGTATGAGCAATGAGTTCATCAGTTTCTTATATCTAATTTAGTTTTATGTATACACAAGGTATTGTAATGAGCACCCAACGACTTTTAGAGGTCCCACAATGTGAATGTTCATGGTCAAAGGGTTCTACCCACACGCTGAGTCATCAGTCTTTTAGATGTAACAAATAGTATTCAGGAGTAATTAATGCATACGCAACGCAAATATTGTTTGGACTGACACTGTACATTTCGTTTCACAATCTAAAAACTCAAATTGACATAAATGACATCATAGATCAACGGTTGGTGGCATGATTTAGCGCTGAGCACCTGAATAAGGTCATAGCATACGTTGAGCCCTGAGCCTATTGTCACTAGTTTAAATTAAATTAAGTTTAGGTTTATCACAGCTCAAGACAAAAAATATATATATAATTGGCATCTGGTGTGCTGAGTCGGTTGGGGTTGGCGTGGCCAAAAACGCAGCGGATGAAACGCTCGTAAAAAAAAATAGAAACTGTCAAAAATGTTCTGCTTGGTCCATATCTATTGAGGCGGTTATCGCGGCTTTTCGCCGCGTGTCTGCCGCGCGCCTAAGTACAAACCGACTGGCCGTCTCCATTGTTTGCTCAAGGAACCTTTTTGTCAAGATTTCCCATGGGCCCGAGACCGCGGACGCGCCCCCGTCACTCTTGTTTTCAGCGGGGACACGAATACGCAAACAGATTTATATAAAAGAATATTCTTAAAGGAAATATTTATTATGCTCATCGCGTTCGTCATGTTGGAGACAGGAACATGCTACAATGCCTTAATGTTTAAGACATTATTTTTTTGCATTAAATTTTTACTGATAGTACTTTATAACTGCATTGCCATTTAATATCAATCAGTACTGGTATAATATGTCAAGTGGTAAAAAAAAAACGTTGCTCCAAAAACATCATGGATTCCATATTAGTTACCATTTTACTGATTACTGCTACTAATATGTATAAACTGTATTTAGTGGCATTATCAACTAAGTAAGTGTCTACAATATCAGATATGGATATAACTAAATGTCACTTATTGTCTAAGAGAGGTCCAATTTGAACTAAACACGAGTCCGTCTTCGTCGGTAATCTCTTTGTGTTTTTCTTACAAATTTCGAGTATTTATACTCGAGTTCAGAAACCCAGCTCTCCTCTCTTAAAAACAATACAGTGAAGAGACATAGTAAAGAAAGTATTCCAAAACGTTAAACCATTCAGGTGCAACGTCGTAAAACGAGCCATGTCTACTATTAAACGTAGCTATAACGAATGTAACTGCAGATAATGAATGTAAATCGAAATAATATCTTATTGGAGATGCACCGTTGAATGAGCGGTGACTATAAAGCGTTCTCAACTTCTCACACATTCCGGGGTGCATCAACTCGTACCGTGCAATTGGCTGGAAACAATTAGCGCATTTCCTCAATGACGTGTTCACTGAACACGAACTCATGGAAGTGTTAATCCTAACCTCATTACGCGTATTACAATTAACTAACTATCCAAATTCAATCCAAAGTGGGTCTTGGGCTCCAACACCAGTTTACGTCACGTCTCTCAATCCTGCGCCAGTTCTCGCCGGATATCGATATTTGTGGCCTTCGTCACGGCGATATCTGCATGAGCCGCCCGACCGGTCTGCGACCACTTTGCCGTCGCCAGCCGTCTTTGGATCCTTTGCCAGTTCTCGCCAGTTATCGATGCTGATCTTTTAGGACTTCGTCTCTCCAGCGTTATCTAAGCCGCTCGACCGGTCTGCAACCACTTTGCCGTCCCATATACGCCTTTTTCGCATGATCCTCTCCCATTCTCTCCACATGCCCGAGCCAGCGGAGTCAGGACGCCTCGGTCGCTCCTATAATATTAGGCTCGCGAACTAGGTCTTCTACCTCCATGTTCTTCCACACCCTCGGACCCCCATCCTCTCCTTGTGTCGATTCCAGAATTTTCCGTAAGATCTTTTCCGCCATTAATAGCTACAAGTATTACAAATGAGATGCATTAACTAGTTTGCCCTTTCATGTATAACATCGAATTGGGGTTCCCCTTATCTGGCATAATCTCGATTGTTGTTCATAATTTCATAATTTGGCATAATGCGTTTTTTTCAGTAACTGTACATTTTTCAGGACTTTTTAAGGCATTATCCATTTGAATACATTAGGTTAGGTTAGTTTTGTTTTATAAAAATCTTGAAAAGTTTACGTGTTCTGAAAAAAATCCATTATGCCAAATTATAAATTCGGCCAAATGATGATTCGGACAAAATAAATTATCCGTAAATAAGGGGAACCATCGAATTGATGTTTTTTTGCGTAGGTTGTAGGCATTTCCATATTATTATTATTACTTACAATTACCCGCAGCTTTGCCCGCCTTACCAAGAACTGAGTAGCTAATTATGTAACGATTATTTCCCCAAACAATCATCCACCCCCTTTTTACCCCTTCTTAACTTCCGGAATAAAAACTATTACACGTCCTTTCCAAAGACTCAAACTATCTCAATATCAAATTTCATCTAAATCGGTTTAGCGGTTTAAGCATGAAAAGGTAACAGCCAGAGTTACTTTCGCATTTATAATATTAGTATGGATTATATTAAGCCCGTACTGTCCCAAACTGCTGCGCAAAAGGACCATCTCTGGTCAGATTATGAACATAAAGGTAAGATAATTATGCTACTTTTTTCTCCACCACGGCAAAATTGAAAGGACAGTTTAGCACTGCAACAAAGATCTTAGTGGCAATAAAACTAGTCCCAGACCACTTGAGTTGTCTAGATATTTGCCTACAGCCATCATCATCATCATCATCTCAACCAAATAACGTTCATTGCTAATACAGGGGCCTCTCCCGAGAATCAGTACGTTGATTAGTTTTCACATACAGCGGTTTCCCGTGATTCTCACAAAATCATCATCCCTCATATTTTGGGAACAGTGTAATTTTTGAAATGAAAGAGTATGTTACTCTTCCACTCATCCTTACTTATTTGATATTTAATGCGAAAGTGTGTTTGTTGGTATGCCGTCCTTTCACACGATAATGGCGCAACAGATTCATTATTTGAATGTACATAAAGGTTAGTGACATAAGCTCCTTTTTATACTTACTGGATAAATTACACCGACACGGCTCCCGAGGCATAAACAAAGAAGTGTGCTACGCAGACAAAACCACGGCAAAATCCTAGTATTCCATATTTGTATCAATTATCAAGTCGATTTGTTTTCCTAAGCGGAGATAGAATAAAAAATCGCACGTACATTGAAAAATATTAACAAGGCGCATCTTGCAGTCCTTTTATCTCTTGCAGAATAATTGCTTTTCGATACTCTACCGACTGCATCTTGCGTTCCTTACCAGCCGCCTAGTATTAAACGCTTACCCGAGTTCGTTTTTGCTAGCGGCTAGCTTCTTAAGGATTATTAAGCTTCATTAGTTTGCCTTAACTACGTGATAACGAACAATTGCCAGCGAACATTTGTGATAGAACTGTAGGAATTATTTAATAACATTCGGTTAATTGTTATGTAAGCATATTTCATCAACAGTCGCTTTGAACGCACATGAAACTATTCCCCTTATTTATAACATACTATAAAAGAGTGTCATTCAATGTTCTTCATATGCTTTGTCACGTTGCAGTTTTATGTCTTAATCACGAGCTGGAAATTTGTATTTGTGGAGCTATAAAATTAAGACAGCTGGAAATACCACTTGCAATATTTCTGCAAAGCAACAGCGTCATATAAGACTTGATGCATACCATCTGGTAACGAGGCAGTGTATTGAAATGTGCTTGCGAACGTCATTTGTCGGTACAAGATCATATGTCTAAGTGATCAAAGTCCAGTCCAATGTCCACGCGATAAAAGACAGAACTCGTAAAACGTTGGCGGGAGAACGATCGCCATAACTTGAAACTGCAGAGCTGTAGCGCCGGTCTATCGAAAACACATTTGCCAGGACGGAGCTCTGCGCTTCACTTATTGCGTCTATACTTTGATTTATCTAAGGAAGTATATGAACGTAGAAGAGGTACCTAATACAAATAAAGGTCAATCAACTTTTGTTTGGACCTGCCATAGTAACGTCTCTTGAGTCACTCTTTACGAGCAAAACTACTTTAAACGATATAAGAGAAAACAAAATATTTTTTTGTAGGCGATACTCGTCCATTAGGTCAATAGCCTAGATTTTTGTAATTTTTCTAAGTAAATCTGTCACAATTGTCTCTTGAGTTTATCCACCCATAAATGTCTTTTATTTATAACTAGAAGATGCCCGCAACTTCGTTCGCGGAGGAGAAAAAGTCATAACCTCTCCTTTTTTCTTCAGCGTAGTCGGGTAAAAATTATCCTATAACCATCTCGAGATACCCAGCTACCCGTGTCCCAAAAAATGTTGAAATCTGTTTAGCCGATTTTGCGTGATGAAGTCACAACACAATAAAAATCGTTTTAGTGACCTCCGAATAGTCCATAACAATCAATTATTTGAAAATATCTTCGATGTACAGACGTTTCATTTTTACAACTTTATAATAGTATAGATTATCCTAACCGCAACTGACAGACTACGCACAGACTATCCTGGCCACTAAAAAACTAGTCTACAAAATTCCTCCCCTGCGACGAGGGGATTAAATTGAAAGTGTACAGAAATTTCGTAAGGTCCTTTCAGCTCGCGTCATTATTTCCATATTTAATTATTTACAATAATGCTCCAGGCATGAAGTTTTGATCCCTGTAGACTTCAAATATGATTGCTAAATATTCTCCATTGTTTAACATTGCTTGCAAACGTAGCTGATATATGTGGTTCAATTTGTTTTATAAAAAAGCCTATTAATTACAGTAATTCATAACAGTCAGTGTTTACATATACCATAGAGAATCACGAGCAAAATAATATAATTAAGTAGCTATAGTATATTGACTGCAAAATGAAGTGCAAATTAACTGCACGTCACTATTTGAATAATTCAAGAACAAAGTCCTTTGTTCCGATTTGCCTCAGAGATCTGTTAAATAGTAAAACTAGGATCTTTTTATTAGTAGACAAAACCCCTAGATTTCGAACAATACCAGCGCCCTCGCAGACTCTTTATTGCGATTTGTTTAAACAGGGAACAATTAAAAAACTAGGAATGAATGAATGACTCGCACTCTTTTTATTTGAGGAAAATGTTGGGGTAGGGATGAATCGTAGCGATTTTTATCTGGTGTCGTTTGTTTATTGTTTATGTATATACATACTCGAAATTTTTAAGAAAAACACAAAGAGATTACCGACGAAGACAGACTCGTGTTTTGTTCAAATTGGACCTCTCTTAGACAATAAGTGACATTTTGTTATATCCATATCTGATATTGTAGACACTTACTTAGTTGATAATGCCACTAAATACAGTTTATACATATTAGTAGCAGTAGTCATTTAATTTTATTAACTCTGAAAAAGGTAACTAATATGGAATCCATGATGTTTTTAGAGCAATGTTTTTTTTTTTACCACTTGACATATTATACCAGTTCTAGAAGGTGCACGGCACTTAGTTCGCGAGGAGAAAAAGTCATAATCCCTCTTTTTTCATCAGCGTAGTCGGGTAAAAAGTATCCTATAACGATTTGTGAATCCAGCTACCCGTGTACTAATATAGTTGAAATCCGTTCAGCCGATTTGGGGTGATGAAGCCACAACGACACATACAACTATACAAAAAATATGTTTTTCCATTAAATGACCTCCAAGTAGTCCGTTACCTACATTTTTTTTTTAATATGTCAATGTACAGAATTACTTATAACTTTATAATAGTAAAGAAGTAAATTAATAGCCTATTTCGATGAGAAGTTGCACCGCCAATCGCACGACCCGCTACGCACGCCTGCAGTGTGTTTAGCTATTAACAAGGACCGTTAAAACAAGAGGACTGTCAATTTCCATACTTAGGGTCATGCCCTGATCGCAAAGGAGATGTTCTGGCAAAAACATGATGGCGTTTTAAACGAAACCTTTATCGATCTTATTTGTAAATTAATAATGAAACATAACAGTCAAATGTTAATGTCTAATTGTAATAATATGTGGCCTACTTTTAACTCCATCCTCCCTCATGGTGATATTTGGTGACTCCCCCCATTCAAAATCACGTTTATTTTTGGGACTAAGGATGAATTCAGTTAGTTGTTGAGAAATCTGTTATTTTTTGACTTTCTTGCTGTGTAAAAAAAATACAAGTCATGTCTTCACGGACGCCCCCTCTCCCATCCTGATCGTTTGTGATATTTTTCTCTTCTTTTTAACCCCCGCCAAAAAAGAGGGGTGTTATAAGTTTAACCTGTCTGTGACCCTATGTCTCTGTGTATCTGTCTGTAGCATCGTAGCGCCCATACGGATGGACTGATTTGAGTTGCGGTTTTTTTTTGTCATAGATAATTTTATCCCGAGTGTTCTTAGCTTTGTTTGATGAAAATCGGAGCACTCGTCTCCAAGATATTCAGGTTTTAGTGGAACAAGTCGGGAGGTAATCCAAAAGTACCAGGTTCAATTCTTGATGTGACCACGTGCGAGAGCAATCGTGTTTATCTTTGCGCTTTGATCTTTGTATATATATCACAATAGATAATAACGTGGCGTTAATCTTCCCATATTTTTAGTATGTTATTAGGTCTGCTTTTGCGTACTAAAAGGCATGGCCTTTTCCGCTTATATGGCGGGCCTTTAAGCCTGACGGTTATATACTTATATACAGTATTTCTATAAACGTCTGGTGCTTAACAAAACCGCGGTGTGTGTATTCTTAAACGGCTACCGCCAATATTGGGACCACACCCTTAATAACTTACCTAGTTTCTTTTTGTGCAGTCCGATTAATCGCAGAGCTTCGTTGCCCGCTTGTTAAATAAAGGAATAGCTAATAAATTCGCGTAATAAGTGGAAGTAGTACTGAATGGCTGCGCTAGTCAGAGAAATCGGTATACGTCATGGGTCCGTCGGTGTATAACAGGTTGCCGGACATAATTAAAAAGGATGCAACTTCGACAGCGGTGTTTAAATGAAGGTTAAGTAAGTGGCTCCTTGACCATACGTTTTACTCATTATATCACACACTTCTATCATTTGCACGTATCCGATCACTGTGGCGTGGCATGACTGCGTATCGCGCTGCTTGGACGCTTACTGTCGGCGCGGAGATTATGCCTCGCTTGTCTGATCTAAGTGTGTGATTTGCGTAGCAACATGGATTTCGAGCGATCGAATCGGCGGAATGTCCAAACGCGTGATCGTGACACGCGATCATGCCACGGGACGAAGATCTGATCGTGCAAATGATACTAATGTGGACTCACCTTTTGATGAGTTTTATGATCTCCCAAATCAATAATTCTCTACTATACTTAAATACTAAATAATCTAGTCAAATGTGATATAATAAAAAAATGTTAATTCATTAACAACATTAATAATTCTCCTGCTTAAAAAGTACGTTATATTAGCATCGAGAAGTGAGACTAAAATAGTACATATAGCCCCTAGAGTTTAAAAGAAAGCCATATAATCCCATACAAATTTCAATGAAACTGGAAAAAAAACTGCGGCCAGCTACATACTACTTACGATTAATTAAAAACAAACAAACCAATCTGATTAGATTGGCCAACATTTCTGATCGTATTGCAGCCCTTTACATAAAAAATAAACATTGTCTATGCCCATTATTTGTTTTAAAAAAATATAATAATAATAATAATAATAAAGCCATTTATTAACCCAAAATAATTGTACATGCAGATATCGATTTAGTTGTAAGAGACAGTTTCGAATTTAGTTTACGTACTTATAACAGAATGTTTAGTTTTGCTTAAAGTATCAAGCCTTCATTTTGAATCAATATTTTAACATTATAAAAAAATATTTAAAATTTAAGATTACAATACACATGCATCTATGTACGACTATATAAGATTAACATTCATTCATAAAATTCAATGAGTATCTAACATTCATAGCTTACATTAAATTAAAATAGTATATTGTAAATTATATCACACAAATACATGTTAATTTAAATTCAATTTCATTTCATATTAAATTAAATTCATACCAATAACATTCGATTTTAAATATTATAATCATTATTTTACTTCTTCATTATTTTTCATAACAGATTGTATGTAATATAAATGAAGTATAAATAAATAATAAAAATTCATTAAACAAAAGTTATATCAATTTTATGAATTATGTCACACACTTGCACTAACACTATTTAACTTGTTTTTTGGGTTTGTCCATTTTTGGACAAAGGCCTCCTCCATCTTGATCCACATCTCTCTATCGGTTGCCAATCGAGTCCACGCGACGCCGGCCTGCTGCTTGATGTCGTCGGCCCAGCGACTGCGAGGCCGCCCTCTTAAAAAAATATATAAAGCGCCAAATGTACAAATTTTTCTGTGAGTATTTGCGCATGGTGATATAATTATTATTCTAATTAATTAAAGTTTTTTGTTTTCTCGCAGTCGAAGTGAAAAGCAGAGTGTTTAACACGTGGCTAAAAGCCATTATGACACTCAGACATATTTGTCCTCGCTCACTTCGTGAGCTCATCCAAATAATCACTTCGTATCATAAGGCTTATTCTAGTCCCTTGTCAAACCATCTACTATTAACTTGATACTTAATTATTGTTATTGTACCCTGTTTTGTAATGCAATCAAATGACATGTAACTTGGCGTTATCAATAAAGTATTTGTATTTGAATGCTGAAGATTTTCTTCCATCTAAGCTTAAATATTGGTTAATAACTCTACTTGAGGGACGGACGACTACTGTGACAAAAGTTATTAAATAAAGATAAAAAACCGGGCAAGAGCATGTCTTACCATGCTCAATGTAGAGGTCCGCAGCCATTCATACAAAAAAATACGATATGAAAAAGTGCACTAGGAAAAAAGCGTATCTCCACGGCTCTAACGTCCTTATGCTCAGAAGCGTAGTTTTTTGGCAATAACTCAAAAGCGGTATATACAATCATGATGAAAACAGTTTTTGTTGAAATTATTTATGAAGCTTTATATTTGTAGTATTTTCCATATTTCTTGGACGAACTGTTTAGAAAATAGAGAGCGAGGACACAATTTACGCTATCTATCTATCAGCCACGGACGTCCACTGCTGAATATAGGCCTCCCCTATAGCTCGCCACAGGGTGCGATCCTGCGCAGACCGCATCCATTGACACCCCGCGACCCTTACGAGCTCATCTGTCGACCTAGTTGAAGTGGTAAGGGGCGGGCCATGTAGCCCGGAGAACGGATGGCCGTTGGTGCCGCAAAGTCCTGTAGTAGCGACCACGCATAAGAAAGCGCAGCGTGGGACGGCCCCCGACTAGGAGAAATTGATGCTACTTACGGAGCAATTATTTCCAATATTCACTTAATACCATTAATAATAACCGATACTATATTAATATTTTCTTCTGTTTCCGCGATTATTACTCATTGAAATAAAACAATTTAACGGATTATATCGCGTATATTATCTCATTTTAGTTCCCGACGTTTCGGAAGCTTTCCAGCTTTCCATGGTCACGGGAGGACTGAGAAAAGATGTATTTTTCTCTGTCAAAGTTACAATTTGTGCAAACTACCCATTTTTTGAAAAAAACACAAATAAAGGTGTACATACATGCCAGATGGGCCTAAGCTGTAAAGACAGTTACACATGTGCCAGAAGGGCTTAATTATTTTATTCTAATAATTTACCAAGCAGCATTTCACAAATGAGGCGTACTGACCATGGAAAGCTGGAAAGTCGGGAACTAAAATGAGATAATATACGCGATATAATCCGTTAAATTGTTTTATTTCAACGATAATATATTTTTAGAAGAACTTTCGAAATATATGCCACACATTGATATTTGCAGATTTTGTTTTTCTGTTTCGGTTACATGTATGAAGTGCCCCCCTAGAAATATATTTTTATGTTATTTAAATATCAAACTAAGTAGCGGCTTATGCAATACACCTAAACTCCAAATTTCATCACTATACATCACGTAGTTTTTGAGTAAAATGCCTGTGACATACGGACAGACGACGAATTTTTGCCATTTTGGCTACGGAACCATATGTTAGAATCCTTAATAACATGACGAAAAACCAACGAAAGAGTGTTCATTCGTTTGACTTTTTTTTTACGCGATACTGGGGCGACAATTTACCGTCATGTTGCGTATAAATAGAGAGAGGCTGGCGAGTAACATAGGCTACATTTTACTCCGGAAAAAATGCACGGTTCCCGAGAGATATATAGAATAGTAGGCCACGCGGGCAAAGACATTGTTAAAGGTCTTTACAATCGTCGTTTAGGTTAAATTAGAAAGATTTTATTTTTACTTGATGTAAAAAAGTTTATACTTGCCATTCCTTGCAGCTTAAGGAACGTAGGGAATTATGTTTACAGATTCTAAAAGTAGGATGTAGATAGAGTACGGTAGTGGTAAAGAAAGCCTATTATAAAGAAGTGAACTTCTTTTGGATAAAATAATGATAGTAATTTCAAAATTCTCATTCCCATATTACACATGTGAAAGTGTGTTTCTTGGTGTGTTTTTTCTTCACCTAAAAAGCAACGTTCCACATACTTATTATATTCATTGGTCAAAAAATCATATCATAGGGTACATCGCAGAAACATGCACTATTTAGAAGTTTAGTTTGTCACACGAGCGAATCTATGAATAATAAATAAATATCAGGGACAATCTTACACAAACCGACCTAGTCTTAAACTAAGCAAAGCTTGTACCATGGGTACCAGTAACGATTTACATATTTAAAAATATAATAATTTAATACAATTAATAAATAGAAAACATCGAAAACCCAGGAATGAGCATTCACGCGTTCTCACCACACAAAACATCTGCCCTGGCCGGTATTCGAACTCGGGAACGCCAGCTTTATACCAAGATAGCCAAACGTCATACGTGGGAACTTTTTGAATGATACATTATTTACTCATTTTTATGAAGACATCATGATCAGCTCGACACATCCTCTTCCTGTTTTTGCGTGGTACAAATCTATAATAATGTTTAACTATGTAGTTTAAGCAAGTATCACGCAATACTTTGTTCGTAGAAAGCGGTTTGGGTGGTCAGTGGTTAAAAATAAATAATCACTAGTATAAATGGTTGTAACGGAAGTTAACCAGCTACTGCTGAACTGTAATAATACTTCTCATGCAATTTTAAAAATGACTTCATTTATTTATTTGATTCACTAAAAGTTTAATAAGGCCATAATGTGTTGCTATTTGCGGGAGCCAAACTAAACTCTGATTTTTATTCAAGACCAAAATCTGACAGTTCTCATCTTGATGATTTAAACAAATAAACATTATTTCATAAAAACATGAATGAGAAATCGTGCAACTAGTAATATTAGGGTAAGTTTAATTAATAAAAATACTGTCACTTAAACCAGTATGCAGTCAGTGATCATAGCGAAAGTGCGCCCGTTGACGTTAAATTTTGGTCTTGAATTAAAAATCAGAGTATTGCGATGGGTTAGTCATTGTTTAACAATGTCTTTATGAGGTAGATTTTCCTGGTAGACGTCGACTTATCACCAGCAATAGCCTAGTCTTTAGACCATAATTTCACTACCCCTGTATATTTAGAACTCATCAATCCACAGTAGCATTTAGTTTCTGCATCTAGTAGGTTTTGTCTCTGTGTGTGTCCTCATGACATGGACAGAACAGACTTCACCTGTACTCCTTACATTTTATTAAGTATCGAAAGGACCTCTACGCGTTGCGTTGGCCTCGGCTATGCGCACGACTCCCAAAGGTCAAAAAGGTCAAACTTAAAAAATAATTTACTAAATAATTTAAAGTTGTTTCCAGTGTGTATATACAACTGGGGTACCCTCACCTGGCATAAACTGTTTTGTCATACCTACATAATACATTTTTTTCTGAAAATATCATCCTATTGAATACATTAGGTTAGGTTTGTTTTATAACAATTTTGAAGTAGTTTACGTGCTGAGAAAAAAAAGCATTATGCCAAATGATGATTATGACAAAAAAGTTAATGCCAGATGAGGGTAACCCACATACAACTATAAGATTTATGGTAATTACTCGTATATGTGTATTTTAAAAAAGATTTTGTTGAATTGGTAATATTTTTTGCCCAACTGTGTGAAATCCAGAAAAGAAACATTACTAATCTGATGCAGATTATTTTGCAGATGGTATTTTTTGATTAAAATAGGAAGATAAGAAACTGCATTTTTTTGGCTCCTTTTAGTGTGTTGAATGAATGAATGAATGAATGAATGAATGAATGATCTTTATTTTGCTTAAAATGTGGTACAAGGTTGTATATAATAGTTACATGGAATCACACATTTCACCAGCAGCTGGCATGCAAAAAACAATGAAGTATATCTAGTATATCCTCCATAAGCTATGATTTTAATATTAGCAATCTTATTTACAAATATGTTGAGTATGTAAATATCTGGGTTATAAAAATAAATTAAATAAACAATTAATAAGAATAAAAAAATACTATTGCGGTTATGCGTTGTCAATAATGAGAATCTATAATTATTAAAATATTCAAATCAATAGAACATAATTTCAATTTACGAATTAGATATAAAAAAAAACTCAAATACTACCCTATTTATATGTCAATGTTTATAATAATCAAAATATTCATCGATAGAGTAGAAACATTCTTCTACTAGCCAATTTTTAAGTTTAATTTTGAACAAGCTAATTGGCATTTGTTTAATGTCATTATGCAACTGATTGTAAATTTTTATACACATATATTTGGTATTAACACTCAAAGTCATTACGATTTAAACGCGATATCAGTCTAAATTTTATTTAAATATCGGGTACGTGACACCATTATTTTGGTACTTCTAGCAATGCGCGCAGTAGGTAGGGATTAGATTTTTGATATGATAATCCATAATCATTTCAACTGTAATGATTTTAGTAAAAAAAATTATTATTATTATTATAAATTTGTAAAATTAAATGTCTGTTACATTGATGATATTTTAAAAAAAATATTTTTAGTGACTATTTGGAGGTCACTGAATCGAAAAAGAGTTTGTGTGTGTCGTTGTGGCTTCATCACGTCAAATCGGTTATACAGATGTGATTTATTTTTAGTACACGAGTAGCTGGGTATCCATAGATGGTTATAGAATACTCTTTAACCGACTACGCTGTCGAAAAAATGAGGGGTTATGACTTTTTCTCTTTCGCGAACGAAGTGCCTTCTAGTATTTCATAACATTACTTCTATATTTGTAGTTTTCTAAGGGTTTGTAAATTTTGGTAAAGTCCAGTAGCCGTCACGTGGACGACATAGTTGTTATTCTGGTGAAATGCTCCAGGAATCTTTTTGTTTGTGCATTTTCCTTTAATGATGTCGTTAGGTAACGCCGGTTAACAAGACGGTAGTTAAGGAAGAGCACGTGAGATTTACGACGTCCGATGCGATATCAACTGCTACTTGGATTGTCCGCCTAGCATGAAGTCGACGGTAGAAGCGATAGTGAAGTTTTTTTTTAAAACACTACCGAATTATGGCAAAATTTAACATTAAATTTATAAGGCGCTATGTTTCTTGCACGATATCTTTTCTAATCTATATAATTATAAAGATGTAAAAAAAATGTCTCTACATTGAAGATATTTTCAAAAAAATGTTTGTAACGGACAATAAATTGGAGGTCACGGAATCGAAGATTTTTTTTTGTAATTTTTTTGCATGTTTGTATATGTCGTTGTGGCTTCATCACGCCAAATCGACCTAACGGATTTCAACAATTTTTGGTACACGGGAAGCGTGGCATCCACAGATAGTAATGAAACATTTTTTACCTGACTACGCTGAAGAAAAATATAGGGGTTCTGACTTTTTCTCCTCCTCGAACGAAGTTGCCCACCTTCTAGATGTGAAAAAAAATTAAATTCCGTTGCTAATTCACGTGGACTAATTGGAATTTGATATTTATCAACTCAAATATTTATTTAGTAGTCACAAATATATTTTTTTTAAACTGCAGTACGACACGTCAGAATCGAAGTGGTTTATTTAAAAAAAAAAAACAACGGGCATCGGTAACTAAAGTGTGATTCACGGCACATTCCAAGGAAATAGCATCCTATGAAAATTATTATAGGTAACAACTGTTACCCACCATGCTAGTCTCGATCTGGAAAGGAAATATCCACGTTCAGTGTCGATAGATATCACTTTGTTACAGGAACAAACTCCCACCAGATTTACGCTGTCAAGAAAAATAAAAGTTATTTCGCGGTGAAAGTAACTAGACTCCAGAGTGTTTCCTCGGTTCATTATTAATTAACGATGAAACTAGAGATAACTGCTGTGTTGTTTATTTTAAGATGGAAATTATTTATACTGATAATAATCAAACTGGTACATACATAGTACATCATACGATTTACTTAGTAACAAGGAACATTAAAAGAAGAGGACTGTTAATGTCCATATAAAAAGTCGCTCCCCGATATGTACAACGCCATCTATATATATTTATAAATCAGGGGGCACGGCTGTCGAGTCGAGCCCCGCCAAGTTGAGCGCGAAGCAAACACTGCCGTACCATCCTTTACTGGAACCATTTCGCCGCATTTTCAGGCCCCTATTTGAGAACCTCTGGATAAGACCAGAACGCAGAAGTTTTCGTCATCCAGTAAGCTATAATCACATACTTAAAATCCAAAATTGAAAGTCTGTAGGTCATTTAGTTCCGAAGTTAAGCGAAAGCAGTTTCGCATTTATGACACTCACTCACTCACTCATGATCATCAGAATAGAACTAGTACTTCCCATAAACTCAGAGAGCTGAAATTTAGTACAGAGTTAGGGTTTAATGGCCACATAAAGGGAAAACTATCAAACTAGGATAATCGAAGATCTGGAGTACCTGGTGACCCTGATTAGAAAACACAACAGCCCAACCAAACTATTAGAGATCGACATACCGCCCTTACAAAAAATATTGAACTTGGTGGGCCACTTCATTTGATATCAAAAATCGAAGGTGCTGCGATTTTTTTATTGTCATAGTTAATGTTGTGTTACTTGGCCGTTGAAGGGTACACAAGGGTACAAAACCAGGTGCTCCATGACACCGTCCGACGTCCGACCGTCAACGATTGGTGCAATGGTGTCATGGAGCACCTGGTTTTATACCCTTATGTACCCTTCAACGGCCAAGTCGCACAACATTAACTATAATAATAAAAAAATCGCAGTAAAGAACCTTAGACTTGGCACGACTTTGTCTAGATTTCATTACTTTTTAGAGATAAACAAGCAGCTCCATCGAGACTTGGCTAGTTTTTTACAGAATGTTTTTGGTGGCATATCATTTACAATTATTCAACTTTGCAAGTATGACACAGTATTTCAAAGTTAGGATTTATTTATTACTAGAAGGTGGGAGAAAAAGTCCTAACCCCTCTTTTTTCCCTCTTAACTTCTAGTTTATTAATAACGTTTTGATTAAAAATCGAAATCCTATCCAGTTTTTAAGTTTTATGTCAATAAGTTCGTGTCATTTTTTTTTCAGGACATGTTTCTTTTGCCCACTGTACATTTCTTTGAACATCCATCAATTACTCACTCAGACTGTTCTAAAGAGCCCTAACGTGGTAGGATTGCCTAATTTTATTACAAAGTTCCTGTGACCACCATCAGGCTCCACCATAGGGAATATGCATAATCTTTACTTTTTGCTTTATTAAAAACTCATTTATGTACTTAACAAACAGTGAAGAAAAATATTTTTTCGAATAACTATAAAAATAACCCAGATATAAGCTATCAAACATTTTATTCTATCTCTTTCTAGCAAAACAGAATTTAATATGGAATTTATATGACCGTCGTAGACTGTGACGTAACAGTACACGTCGGACCTCTCTGTCAAATCGCTATCTAATTAGTAGTTTAAAATGCCTATATCATGCGTATTTCTTGGCCGATTTTAATTTTAATTTCACTTTTTGGAATAGTTTTTACGGTATTTTGATATTTGTTAAGAAAAGCGATGAAAAAAATTCATGCATGTTCCCTTTTCAGCTCAATGGTATCATAATATTGCATTATCACCGACTTACATAAGAAAACTAAATTTAATCATACTAGAAAACCGGGAAGTATGTCTTTGCAGGATTACATTTACATAGTAACTAACTACTTAACTTACTAACTTAGTTACAGGCGAACGTAATAAAAGTAATAGAAAAACGTCACCGAAATTTCCATTTTGATCATAGCCGCAATCTTTATTTAAACGTTACAACAGGTATATTTTCATGGCACATCAGTATCCACAGGGTACAAGATAGAGATCGGATCAGAGTGCGTCGGCGCGGCGACCGCGCGTCGTTTGCGTAGTAAATTGTGCGCGCTGACCGGTCGCAGACTTACGCACAAATCTTACCAGGGCTATACAACCGTTTCTAATTTCAGACGTTACTATATACGCCATAGGACCAATGAACATTGAGGTCCAATTGCAGATCAATTCATTTTTCGGCTTTCATTTTCACAGTTTTCGAGAGTAGAAATGGACTCTGCGAATTTGACCTGCTGTGACACTTAATTCTAATTATATAATATTTCAAATACTATGGAATATTTCAAATATTTATTTCTGCTATTCCCTTTTTTCATACATGTTCATATGTGTACAAAAACGCAAAGAAGAAATCCATAAAAAACTTGTTTTTGTATGAAAAATCTAAATCGTACCTGTAGTTTTCGAGTATCACCGAAATGTCCCCTACATTTCAACCTCGGCCATACTCGCAATCCTTAGTACCTATGTATCTACTTTATAGTTAAAAGCAGTATAGTATCATGGGGTACCAGCATCCACAGGGTAGAAAATAGAGATCGGGGCGGAGTGCGTCGGTGCAGCGCGCCGCGTCGTCACCGATTAAACAATAGCATATTTATTTATACCGTGGAGACATTGATAGCACAGTCGTGCTAGACGTGCAGTACTTCAAGCACAACTGTGATACACAACTTTCTCATGCGACAAATGTCTATCTCTATCTATTCAGTACAGAGTGAGAGAACCGTGTGATGCAGAGTCGCGCTACATGCGAAGTCAGGGAGTTATGTTAGGGAAGGAGGGCTAGGGAGGACAATGTATTAAAAAGTCAAGTACGAAACACCAAAGGTTTGCAACTACTTCGTGGCACCGCGGCAAACGCCTCGAGCGCAAGTATTTGTAGTGGTCGATAATTAACTGCGGATTATTCTCATTTAATAATGCCCGTGCTATTTTAACTAACTGGAAATGTTAGAGAAAAACCCGCCACGGTCTGTTTACAAGCTGTAGGCAATAACTTTTTGTACTTCGTAAAAAAAGTTTTTTAGACCAGTTTCTATGTAAGGTTGTACAGTATAATGTCAAACAAATAAACGAACATCAACAATCGATGCTTCAGGTCATCGTTTCAGCTGAAACATGACCCAAAAGGACATAGACCTGCCCCCCTATTGCCATTAGACTCGGAATCAGAATCAAGTGTCATGATTATGTATGGGCTATGACAGTTGATTCGGATACCAATTGCCAAAATTTCGTTAGGCAACAACCCCCCAGCTCGCTCGACTTGAGGATCCGCAAGAATAGAAAACCTGAAGATAATTTAGTATGACAAGTAGAAAACCGTTTAAGTGCAAATCAAACTAGGATACATTAACAGCATATACCTACTTTCTGTTACCAAACATAAATCAAATAACTGTTTGTCTATCCCGTTTGTTGTAACAGGTCTTTTGTTTCAGAGTCAACAGGCAGCACCATTAAGATTTGACAATGAAACTTTACTTTTTTGCATGCATTTAAGCGAAGTTGTACCTATTTCTAAGGTCTTGCCATACGGACAAATAGTTATGGCGGACAACAAAGTAACCCTATAACTGTTCACTCTTTTCTTTGCAATAACGGACATAACTATTTCTTTATAGCTATATGGACGGGGAAGCGCTCCCAGTATTTATGTGGTAAAGATAAAGCGCACTGCCCCCTTGGGCCTAAAGCTTCTATATCTTATCAGCTAAATAGTTTTTTGCCTCGTGAAACGCGAAACACTGGGATTATTGTGCTAAAAATAGCGGTTCGTTATTTATTTTACGGATATATTGATCCAATTAGTCTTGTCTTGAACAATATCTGTAATTGCCGTAACATCCTTGTCTTAGTTCATTAAAGAGACGTATGCACCGCCGTCTGGTAAAATTTATTTTATAATCACCCTAGTACCTATGTGTATTTAATCGCTATTTACTGCTTTATGTAAAGATTATGTAAGTCGCAATTATTGCCAATATTTAACAAAGAGAAATACCTACTAGACCGGTACTTTCGCTGTGTCTTTTTATTCAAAAGCGATCAAATTTACTTCATCTAATTGGGTGCCATCCTTATTAATCATAAAATTCTATATATTAGAACCATTCTTCCAATGGTTCTACGTGAGACTCCGTTTCAGGATGTCCCAATGGTTATTATTGCTTAGCAAGACTGTAAACAAGAGGCTTAAATTGAGGCTATATTCGATGGCCGAAGCCGCAAAGAAAGGCCTCATAAGCTTTAATTAAAAGAACATCGCGATTACTCTATATATTAGTTATAAGCAATGAACAAGAATTCAGTAGAGTAGATACTTGTGTATTTTTTAAACAGAAGAATCAACCTTAATGCTTGTAAAAATAGTAGCAAAATACTGTATTTCAATAATTCGCATAAGTTGGAAGGGAGAGTGAGAAAGGGGTTACTTGGTCTTGTGTTATTTATCAATCGGAAATTCTTTATTCTTTAGTTAAGTATAAGAAAAAGTAATATTACAGGACAATTCCAAGTCATTACCAGGACATAAAACGCTAAGCACACACAGCTCTCGGTGGCGTGACCTGTCTTAGGTCAAGCTAGCACTTATCTTCCAGTGGGACCTTTTCACTCGAAGATCAAGTGCTAGCTTTTGAGCTAAGGTGGGACGTTTTTGAGGCATGCAAATAGTTAATTTTAATTTCAATATTTTTGTTATGTTTTGTATGTTATAGATTTTATTTTCAAAGCCAAGCGAAGATGACACCACTGTCCACATTCTCTAAGCAATATCTAACCTAAAAACCGCTTAAATTAATCAATGGGGAACATGCATGAATTTTTTTTATCGCTTTTCTTAACAAAATATCATAATACCGTTAAAACTATTTCAAAATATGAAATTTAAATTTAAATCGACCAAGAAATACGCAAGATATACTACAATTAGACAGAGAGGTCCAATATGCACTGTTACGTCATCGTGCACTCTGGCCATATAAACTCCATATTAAATACTGTTTTGCTAAAAAGAGATAGAATGAAATGTTTGATGGCTTATATCTTAGTTATTATTCGAAAATTATAGTTATTCGAAAAAATATTTGCGTCTACTGTTTGTTACATGAATGAGCTTTTAATAAAGCAAAAAATGAAATTCATGAACATTCCCTATTGTTCGAGTAGTGTGTTAATAAATATTTATAGTGATTTACGATTGAATGATTTATGTCACCGAATACTATCGGAAATACAATACATAAAAATTTTAATCTCCAATACCCATATAATGTTACTTAAAGTTTAATTATTGACTGTATAAGGATATCGGCGAAATTTAGCACAAATAAGTACGAGTAAGTCTTATTGCCTTGGTTTACATTCAATGGCGCGGCGGGAACAGAGATTGCCCGACAAGCAAAGTTTTTTCTTTTTGCGCTCAAATTCATACCAGTTTCGATATTTTGTTATTTTTAAACAGCAATCAATAACACTAATATCAATAAAAACAATACAACTGTACATATTTTGTTCTATCTTTATCTGAATAGACTTCACTGTCCTGAATGCAAGCTTAGCAAGTTGAATATTACTCCACCCCTTTCTCTGCTCCCGTCGATAGCGGCCCACCGATCACAGCCATATTAATGGTCTTGTCAATAGTATGATGTAATTATTATATTAATGTTCTCAGATCCGAGATAAAATGTTATTATTCCAGTGTGCGAATCTTATTACTTACAGTGGAAGTATCTTTCTTAATTGCAATGTACGCATTGTTTTTTGATTCATGCGCCGGCGGCGCGCTGCGCGGTGATCTAGTGTGCTTACGCCGGTTCCATTACTACCGGTGAGGTTGAGCACAGAGTACCAGTTGTAAAATATTTTGTTAATTGACAAGTTAAAAGCGATCAGCGTATCTAGGCCAATTGCCTAATATTATTATGCTGCTCAGTATTTTATCATATTTTGGCATAGCCTTCGCCTTTTAATGTTTACACAATATACCTCATTAAAAAGCACGTTTCAAGCAGTTTCTAATGAACGTGGATTAAAAGTGTAATCTAGACATCTTCATGATAAGATTTGAAAAAGTCGTCATAAATTGTAGGCTCCTAAGTATTTTTCATCCCTTTCCAATGTTTACACAATATTGTTCACATAATTCGTCGCTTAAGCCAAGAACTTCGTGAACACTATCATCATTATCTCAGAAAATTGAGGCCCTCTGCTGGACAAAAGTCTGCCTCAAAGATCACCATAACGACAGGTCTTAAGGTTAACCTCATTCAACGTGTTCCCACAATCCTCATAAGATCCACGTCATTTTCGACGCTCCTATCCACGCTGCACTTTCCAGTTTAAAACATGATACAAACCTGCTAGCCGTTGATGGTTGTCTTTTTAGCGCATGACACAGCATCTATCACTTTCTGACAAGTCTGTGAGCGCGAGAGGGACGAAATGCCTCATAATAATATATATATCACGCAATAAACGCGACCAGCGCCAACAGTTCCGAAGTTAGTCCTCTAAGAACTCTGTTCCATCGTACAATATCGTACTCTCGCTTTTTTTAGACATACAATACAGTCACGAGCATTTATAACTGCCACAACAAAGCGCGCATAAATATCTGACACGACTTCATGTCTAGGGTCGTCAGGACGTGTCAAATACTTTCGCCCGCTTTGTTATGGCAGATATTGATGCTGGTGACTGTACCTATCACATGTCGAGAAGATACATAATGTGGAACGATTTACAGTGCAAGGAAAAGGCAGGCAGGCAGGTCGTAAGACCGACCAAGTTAAAACTGCACTTAATGGCCCACTCCATGAATATACGAGAAGCTTACAGTACGTGAGGAATGGCGACGGATTGACCACGACCACTCTACCAAGAATATGACGAATAAGAAGAAAACGCGGCCATCTTAAGCCTGCAGATTTCATCATTGAGGAAGGCCCCATTGCTTAAAACGAAGCTTAATTTAGTGTTTCCCTATTGGCCTTTGATGCCACCGTATAACGGCTGATGTCTTAACGTGCTTTGTCGTCTGATCTGATGTCGTGCAAAAATGACGTCAAATCATAACACAATTTTTTTTTTTTTTATATATTGTCCTACATAAAAATAAACATAAAATTGATAAAAGCAAACATAAAATATCGTCTCTCCACTGAGTTTACCCTTCATTTGGACACATGTTTTAAAGATCAGTTAGTCCCTCCACTAACCGATTCGGCGTTCAGCTTAAGGGGCCACCACACGCGAATGACCTTCAATCCGTAGCTCTTCACTTTTCTGTGTTGTATATGTCTCACTACCACCATTGTTACCAATATACTATTTCAGTTTATCTTCACGAGTCACCGAATCGAAGATAAACACCATCAACATTTGTTTATCTTTACGATGAAAAACCAGTTTTTGCTACTTTTCTTAAACTATACAACTGATTCTAAAACCAGTTGACAACTTTGAAGTGAACATTATTACCCACTTATTAATTTTAGTCCCATGTCTAAGCGTCGCTTGACGGGAGCCTATACCAATTTAAGATAGAAAAAGGACTTTACGAATATATTTTTTCTCTTGATTTATTAAGTATTATAACATTCCAGTTGAATAAAACATAGGTCAAATACCAATTTTTTTTTTACTTGCTTTGCAGTAAGAGGAATAAATATCACTTTAAAACCAGTTCAATTTACCGAAATTTTCCAGGTAGCCCCTTAAGATTGGTTAAATCCAATCTAAATTGGTTAAAACCAATCTTAAGCTAGAGTAAACTGTAACACGAAGGTCCATGTTCATCGAAATATTCTTTTATATGCTATTGCTCCGTTATTGTTATTTATGCTATTATAAAGTTGTAAAAATGAAATCTCTGTACATTGAATTTATTGGAAAAAAAATTCAACTGCACTTTGGTACACTGATAGCTGGGCATCCACAGGTGGTTATAAGATACTGTTTACCAGACTACACTGTCGAAAAAAACAGAGGTTATGACTTTTCGCGGACGAAGTTGCGAGCACCGCAACGTAGTTACATAATAAAGGAAAAACTACAAACAGAAAACAACTATCGCTTTTATACTTGAAATGGAGGTAAATTAGGTACTGTTGTCGTTGAACTATTTTTTGTACATACGTTTTTTGTAAATATTGTAAAGCTGCAACTGCACTAAAGTTTCTTATAATATGTCCCAAACCACAAGAGTCTGAATGCTTCTGAATTATTGACATCGTTGCGGCGACCCGTTGGGTACCTGCCTGTGGCGTAGCGCAGGTATCCTGTGAGACTTAGGGTTACCAGATACAAATTTTGAAATATCTAACAAAATACCTGATTTGCGAATAAACTTCTTGAGGCTCAAGTCGGCGGAAGAGGGGGGAGAAAAGTATTACCCTAATTTACCTAATTTTAATTTACATTCATTGAAGTACAGAACAGAAGTCTAGATTTAATTGTTTTGTATTAATATTAGAAAATTAATGTACACCAATTATTCCGGCCACATTCCTAATAAACGGCTTAAATTCCTGACATGCAGGAACATTCCTGGCGCCTGGTAACCCTATGTGAGACGAGCAATCTGATTTATATTAACTGAGGTTTTGTGTAAACAACTTGATGAACAGTACCGGTCAGCAATATTTTATAAATCTGTTCCTGTAAAATGTTACGAAGTATGTTATTAATTTGTTGGCTATAAAATTGCTGAGTAGAAAGCTTATACATGGTGTTTGGCGGGGGTTACACTAATGTTATATTTGCTTAACAAAACACAGCAAAATCAAAAGCTTCTGAATCCTCTGGTGTTGCCGTCTGCTCTTTTGCCCCCTATAACATGACATAAAAAATAGACCGAATGCAAAGCCATTAGTGCTACAGTTTCAAATAACGTAAGATTCAAGTCGTGTCTACCAGTGCCTTTAATCATGAGGCAGTTTTGCCTGGCCCAGTATTTAGTTCATCATCACCCACTATGTTTAGACTCCATCAATTTCCATGTTCCATTTATAGTTCTTGCTGCACATCTTCTTCTGTCTTTTAAAATTACTGTTTCATGTGATCATGCCTTCTTTAAGGAACTAGTATTCCCTCCCTCCTAATCAGTATTTACTTTATGCAATCCGAATTTTGAAACGAGACTATGGGTCTTATGGCCAATAGCAATTTAACGTCTCCTCGGTGACCACATAACATAAACAAACACGAATTGAAAAGAAACTAGGTCGACTGCCGATTTGGTAAACATTACGGGAGACCTCTGGGTGATGACGATGACACTAAGACTGGCGTTTTAAACCTTTGTCTAACAAGGAATTTGTATAAGTTCCTGGCATTTCGATCATTTTACAGCTTCTGTGTCCACTGTTAGACGGAAGAAAACATTATTTCTCTCTGACAGTTACATTTGTGCAAACTAACTACTTGTATAAAAAAAACATTTGAAATTCATACATCCATGATTTATTTCAATGCGTGACAATCGCGGAAGCCAAAGAGATTATACACATACCTAATAACTTACCTTTATTATCATTAGTATCTTCACTTGTCAGTTAGATTATAAATACGTGTTCCACGTCTAAGCTAATCTTAAATTTAAATAATGTAATACTTAGTGCTAGTCTCAGCTAAGTTTAATATAGGTCCAAACTGAATACACCATCTTTCAACACCCTAATTAGGTCAATTAGTAGGTGAGATGCGGCACACTCATAAAAAAATCACACGAAGTCCATTAGCTTTCGACGAGAACCGTTATGATTTTAATAATTACCCATCAACTGGAAACGATGCCGTTGGTTAAATATTGAAAGGCCAGTGAAGATATTTCTGACCCGGCAGACATTCCCTAACCCGTAATTACTCGGAATTGGTAACAAACTTTGATTAATCAAAAGTTTATAGAAATAACTACAGAAACGATCTACGAAAATCCAATAAGTAGAGTTAAGCACTTTGGAAACATGACAGTATTACTTTGGGAATATAACTAATTTTTAGTTTAATACCTATAGCTGCTTAGTAACGAGTCGTGTCCCTGATGAAATTCCCCGTCCGTAATGAGTAGAGATGCCACGAATATCGGATACTATTCGGTATACCTACGACATTTTTTTTCCTATTCGATATTCGGCCGAATATTGTGAACCGTCCATGAAATACCTTACCAAACATCAATTCATGGAAAAAAATACGCACAAAATTGAATAAATATTGTGTGAATCTTTGAAAAACCTATATTACAAATAACGCGTATTGTGAGACGACCTACTCGCAAATAGTACCAATACGCCCATGGCGTAATTACCCCACGCACTTCAATAACGCAGGACGGAACCTGCGAAATTTACTAAGTGCAGTGTAGCCACTGGCTAATTGGGCGCTTTGACCGAGAGCTTAGCCGAATATTCAATATTCGGCCTGATCACTATTTGTGGCATCTCTAGTACTTACTAAGTTTCAATACGAACTTTCATCCCTTTCGGTCCAATTTCTCGAGGCTCTGCTAGCGTTAACGGCTTCTTACGTCTGGCTAATGACAACATATTGATAGGCTTAACCAGCCATGAATAGCTAACAGGACCACACTATAGTACGCCAAAGATAACATTTTTTTTTAATTTCTTGCGTAATGCTTGCTATAAGAGGAATTTCAGTGCAAAATTTTATGTCCTTGAGTTCGGTTTAGGCTGTGCTTTGTCTGTTAGTTGCAAAGTTAACAAAGTGATATGTAGATACTCATGCAGTTTTTATTCTATGTAGTATTGTACTTCAAGTTTAATTGAAAAACCAATTGCAGATTTTTTTTAAAGGAACAAACACTATAGAATTATTTTATGAGCATTACAAATAAAAATATGAAATCAGGTTTAGTATCAGAAAGTTGTAGCACTGACGGCCAACGACCGGAGGCCGACGAGTTCTTATTCCTACCACGCAGCGTGGTAGGGCCCCAGCAAGGTGGACCGATGACCTAGTAAATATCGCTGCAGTCCGCTGGATACGGGCGACGCAAGACCGGTGATAGTGTTCTTTTGGGCGGGCCTATCGAGCAATGGACATTATTGGCTAATGAATATATATTTGTAGCTTGTATATGAGTGAGTGCTATAAAACCATTAATTATGTAAAGCATCATAGTCTATGGAACAAAAAGCAGCACGTATGCCGTTATGTGTCATGCCTATAAAAATAAAGATGTATTGCGACATATTTGGCACTATGGATGCTACAGTCCATTTGACGCTGACTGTACTTACCGATATTGAAGACCATCAATTTCACTAATGATCCACTATCACTTCAAATCGCGGTCAAAGGCTAGCTCAATATTGAGCCCTAACTATGGAGAGTATTCGCATGAGGGTCAAAGAAAATTTGTAATCCATCAATCGACCGTCGATCAACCTTTCATTAGCCTGGCCATTTAAGCAAGCTTTTAGATGATGAGTTGCGATTTTTTACCGGTATCGGCTCTTAAAATATCCGAGCCATTTGAAAGAAGAGCTCTGTTGTTTAAATAACAAATTCATGAGATTTTTTTACGATTCCTGGGTCAAGAATACCCCACGCCTTTTTCGCACGAAATTCATTTTTTGCTTAAGAGTTGTAGGCGTTTTCGAGTAAAGATAATGTAATGTGATAATTTATTAGCAGTAATAAAACACATATTTTAAATCCTTAAGCATTAAGCAACAACCACTTCCGTGAATCAAGGTTTTTTTTTGCGTACCTAACTAGACGTCACATATATTTAGAATTAGTCTATAATGTTTAGAATTGAAGCTTATACAATATGTAAGCTCACTTAGTGTCATTTAATATGAAACTATAAATAATAACGAAATATAATTGTAGCAATGTTAAAACTTTCACCGGTAAAACAAAAAATGACAATTAAAACGTTCATACTCGAAAGAAATGTTTTAATATTAGTTGAAGGCAAAACCAATACAAAGCGCACTTACACGATTTCGCCTTCGGGTATGTTTCGTGATTCTCTCCATAATAAGGTGCTTACAACTCTGTTATTATACTGTCTGTGGTCTGGATATAAAAAGCGATGCCATTAGCAAGTGATATGAAGTATACCTCCGCGCGAGATAAACGTTTTGATAATTATGCATGTAGGCTCATATTTGTGTAGCGATTATAAAACGCAATCTGACGCTGTAATTGTTCATTTCATACACGACCTCAAATTACCGCGGGTCTATAAAATGGAAAACTTTTAAAAATAAACTTTATTTTATTTATTACTGTTTATAAAATTACAAGCTCCATTCCCGTTCCATTTTTCTCCTCCAAAGTAATACAAGGAAAATCCCAAAACTGTTTGCCCTGTTGGGTATATGCAAAGCTTTTTTAATAAGAGTTTGGGCTCGTTTTATATCGTTCCTTCGTCTCGCGGAAATGTCAGCAATCTGTGGCAAAATCCTACTTTATTGTTATTGTACCGCATTTTATTCGAAGCTCAACCGAAAGAGATAAACCTGGAAATCGGTTGAGAGTAAATAAAGTCACTGGCTGCGACACACCCAAAGCCTTTGTAGACGGGTGAATCGTAGAGATAACAATTATTGGGATTTTATAGTACGCCTGCCAATCGACCAATAAAATAGAGGCGGGTTAGTGGAAATAAAAGTGCAGCCTAACTCAGACGGAACTAAAGTGTCACCGTAACTGGAAACTTGCATGTACCGCTGATTCCTGCATTTACAACGCTACGCAACTGTTCTACGATACTTAATCCTCTACAATATTTAATCCATCGGTTTATTTAAAAAATAAACTTTGGGTACTTGAGGAAACATTTTAAAAACCTTTTCATTAAGGCTTACTGCAGCCATTCGGAATTACTAACCGTCGATCTTTCATGTTGAATTAAATTGACCTTTTTCCTTATCTAATGAAAACATGGACCTCCGAGTAAGTCATCTTAAAAATCTCCTCGCGAAACATCAAAGATGCAAAGTAACGCTTTAAATGAATGAACGAAACGACGGTAATCGAATTTAAGTGAACAAATTAAAACTTCTGATCAAAGTGGAGCTGTTGGTAATCTTTTTAACACTGCTTATTTGAAATATTTTATTATGTTGATGGATATTTTATTAATAAATCTTTATATTTTATTAATAAATCTCACTGTGTTATCTTAGAGATCATGTTATAGTTTAGTAATATTCTTTTAAAATCCTTTTTTATGAGTATTCTTCATTTCTTAATAGTACCTATAGGTACATAGACTATATATGCATTATTTTATTTATGGCTTGTCGATGCAATAAAGAAAGACTTTTTGTTGCAAAAAGTCTAACTATTAAGAATATGAAATAGACAGTCATATTAACCTTAATAATAACATATTATGGAACTTTACGTACAAAATGAATTTGCCCAGAACCGTACCTATAAAGCTCATTTAACTTACATTTTACGCAAAATAAAAACGGTCCGGTAGTAAAATGCACGAGTAGATGGCATCCTTTGCATTTCTCCCAAAAGGAATCTTAGCCATACTACACTGAGTATAAAATATAATAAAAATATATCTTCAAAAGGAGCGTTTTATTCGCTTTCCACGGTCTCTCCAGGCATGAAGAAGAGCCGATGCTCACTGCAAGTTTTTCCCTAACGTAAGTGGCTGTGGATGTAGAATTTCTAAACTTCTAGATACGATAACGGAATGTGGGAACTCAAATCACTTGAAGATTGTAGTATTTTACATAGTAGCGATAAATCAGCAAAAAATCGAAATAACTTTTGTCAAAGTACTTCTAGCAAATAAATGCTGTGACAGAGACAGTGGCATAGAAAAAAGCTTATAAATCGGTGGACTTAGAACAAATAAGTTTAGTTTGATTTTTAAGTCAATAAAAAGCAAAAGAGCAGAAGTGTTTTTTAGTTAAATGCACATAACGTTCATTTCTTTCTTTTACAGAACCTATATGACGAGTACTTTTACTTTATAGACAAACTAGAAGACGCCCGCAACTTCGTTCGCGGAGGACGAAAAGTTATAACCCCTCTTTCTTCTTTATCATAGTCAGCTAAAAAGTATCCTATAACCATCTGGAGATACCCAGCTACCCGTGTACCAAAAATACTTGAAATCCGTTTATCCGATTTAGCGTGATGAAGCCACAACGACACATATAAACATTTTATTTTTACAACTGTATAATAGGAATAGATAATAGGCTACGAGTATAGCAGCGTTATCTTTTACACAGGAGCATACTTTTTGTTTTTTGGAGATATATATCAGGCAGGCTAAGATATAAAACTTGCTGTATCGCATAAAAAAAAAACAAATATAGGCTTGTCTATGCAATAAAAAAAAGACTTTTCATCGTAAAAAGTCTAACTACTTAGAGAGTGAAATAGACAGCCATATGCACCTTAACACCAAAACGGGGCGTAGAAAGGAAAACTCTCGTCATAAATTATGCATTATCACATAATTTACTTGAGTGACAGTTTAACACGACTTAGTGACAGTTTAATTATTGCATCCAAGTAATGTAGTTGTAACAACCTATCATAATACATATCGGGCCTCTTCCAGACCCGCTAGCTCTCGCCGGGGGGATTTGCAGCCCTCGCGAGGCACGAAAGATTTTCATATTCAATTACAAATAGACAAGTGCGTCTCGAGTATCGCCTTTGACGTCTTTACGGTTTAAGGGAATATTAGGCCCCTTCAGCTGGAGGGCCGGGGCCAAGCGAGGTGCAATAACCATTACTAACTTTTGGGAACTCGTAACGCAATCTATTGTGTAGTGGAAACAGCAACCATGATATGTCCAAAATAGAGTTTATATTTAAAACTATTGAGATGATAGAAACGTTATCGATGATAAACGTGTTCTGACAAAAGGCTTCGCAATTAGCCTTTCGTTTGATTTCGATTAGCGAAGCATTTTCGTAAAGTGGATTAGATGCCTTTTTATTGGAATTAATTTATAAGTTGCTTTGAGACTAAGAGTCCTAGTTTATTTCATTCCAATAAGTATGAAGTCAAAAGAGAGGATTTAAATATCCGATTTTATAAATTGATAGGTTTAAAAAAAAACTTAATTTATTGAATCAGCAAAAATAGCAAATAAATAATGCGTTACTTACACCTACTTATGAGGTATTCGTAAGAAATCCTCTGTTGATTAAGCCCTACCTTAATCTTACTATTTATAATTTATAATTTGGTACTATCATCTATAACAGTAAACGTAATATTTCAAAAAAACTGTTGCCTATATCAGACCTTTTCGACCAAAATAAATATTTGATCATATATTTTTCCTTCTAGTCTACATATTTGCGTTCGGCGTTTAATCTTTGAAGGAAACTCGATTCAAAATAAAATGACTCGGGCTTTGCTTATCACAATAGATGCCTTTATATCTTCCATATTATACCAACATCAATAAATATCACCAGTCCTGTACCTCTGATGGCGCTTGGCTGAAGATCAAACAAATATTCTATGCAAAGGGGACAGGCTGACGAAACGACCTCTCACTATGTGCATATAATAAGGGGTAGTGAACAGTAAAATTTATTAAAACAGTAAGCGTTCGACACAAGGTCGTGACATCGCGTTCGACTCGATTTACTTAGAAAATAATGCAATTATTGCATAGATGCAACTACTTTTCTTATGAAAAAAATTAAGCAAATTACAACTAAAAGTAGACAACCGGCAGCCTGATCGCTAAAGGGCTATCTTTCATTAACAACCAATTAGAGACAAAAGGTGAAAATATGAGCCAAGGTCAATATTAAGTTTATGTGTGGTTGCAGAGTAGGGCATTATTCGAATAATCATTCGAATAAAAAAATATTCGTCGTAATTTTATGCGCGAATAATTTATTCGCGAATAAATTATTCGCGTGCAATTTCGAATAACGAATGATTTATTCGTTATTTTATTCGAATAAAACTACGAATAAATTACGAATAATATGTTGGAAAACCGTATGATTTTATATTCATAAGCAACTTGAGGGTGTTAAGGGTCAAAGGATGGTAATTGTATTGCAGTAAGAGAAAACGGCGGCATTTTCTCGTTACCATCATTTGATGATCGGGAGTGCTCCTTCAGCGGGGTGAAGCTTGATTCTTTGTGCGGGTGGGTCTAATGACGTCATCTTTTATTTGTGTGGGATTTCCACATTCTTTATAGGTACCTCAAGATCACCTTAAAGCTAATTATTTAAAACAATATACTTGAGTGAGAGACTCATTTATGCTTAGAGAGACTCGTTTTTTTTTCAGTGCTAATAATATAACAGCGAAAACAAAGACAAATAAATACATATATTTCTTTAGAATTCCTTTTAAAAACAACTTGTTTGAAGAAAGTTAAGCATTCTGGTCTTTGATTTAAGGAGATTTGGTATATTTGATTACACGTTCTATACTATCCTCAAACCAAACAGACGACTGAGGCAATAAACGCCGGCGGCCGTAGGGATGGCGGCATGTCGATACTGGATTTATTTAAATGTCGATAAGATTGATTATATTTTTTGCATAGCTTAATACTGTAACTTATTTTTATGGTTTTATTCGTTTATGTTATTTTCAGTATCGTGCTGATACCGTAGGTCATTAGACTATCACACTAATTATTTTACATATAATAACACAATGACAGTCATTAGGGTACGCCGATTTTATTATAGTATAACTATTAAACATGACAATTAGTAGAAAAGGATTACAAATGGAGTACCTACATGATTTCTTAATCACCAAGTGATTAATACTTTCTACACGTAATACCGCAGGTCATTAGATTATCGCACTAAGATTGTACATTTAATCACACAATGACACAGTCATTAGAATTCGCCGATTTTATTATACTATATTAAAGATGACAATTACTATAAAAGGATTACAAATAGAGTTCATGCCTCATTCGTCACACGGATACCGTCTGGAAGCATACACCATAATGGAAGATTTTTGCAGTGCATCTATTACCAAGTTAAAAGGTGATATTGATTCACAATCTCGACAGCTCATTTATAATGTCTACGTGTTTTTTAATGAACTGAAGGAAAATCCTGATATTATGAAGACTATTGACTTTCAACAACCAAGAAAGCTGGCGGCCTTGATGTGTGGAATAAGCGTAACTACTGTGGATCGAGTACGGAAAGCAGTTTTGGAAGCAGGGACCCCCAATACCCCAAGAAAATGGTACAAAGGATGTGCTACGGTTACCAATATAGATGACTTTGACAAATCTGTGATAAAAAGAATTATATCGTCATTCTATGCGAACGGAGAGTAGCCAAAGCCAACCAAAAAAAATATACGCAGTGGATCACCTCGCCAAACAATACGGCCACGAAGTTATCCGCTTACCGCCATACCACTGCCATTACAACCCAATAGAATTAATATGGGCTCAGATTAAAGGTGAAGTAGCGGCGAAAAATAAAACTTTTAAACTGGTTGATGTTGAAAAGTTATTAGATGAAGCCATCATGAATGTAACTACTGAAAATTGGATTAAATGTGTTCGTCATGCCGAAAACCTTCAAAACGAAGAATTAGAAAAAGCATATTTAAAAGATGCTCATCCTCTTATAATCAATCTTTAAGAGGATAGTGACAGTGATGAAGAATATTTTTAATTTTAATACTATTAATATAATATTTATTTATTTATTTAGTCTTACTATGTTTTAGTTCTAAAGTACCTAATTGTAGTTTTAAAAGTATTTATTTCATAATATAAAATATTGTATGAATTACTTTGTTTTCATTTTTGCATGTTATCTTATCGACATGCCTTGTACCGTGTGCTTTCTACCTGCCCTATGCGGCCCGGCTGATAACAGGCATGCTGCATAAGGGCGTACAGGTGCGAAAGAGACAATACGATGCTAATTGTTTTACGATCCCAGTCGTCTATTTGGTTTGAGTATAGTATAGCTAGAGACGCTTGAGAAAGTAATGGTGTATTGAACTTATTGAAGATAGTTTTCATTTCTTAAGACTGTTTCATCTTCTCTTGACCCTCATAGTCAAGAGAAGATGAAACAGTCTTGCGTGATGCCAATAATTTGTTTAATTATAAAATCCATACTAATATTATAAATGTGAAAGCGTGTCTGTCTGTCTGTCTGTCTGTTACCTCTTCACGCTCAAACCGCTTAACCGATTTGAATGAAATTTGGAATGGAGATAGTTTGAGTCCCGGGGAAGGACATAGGCTACTTTTTATCCCGGAAAAATACCCTTATCCGCGATAAACCAATTTAAGGCGGACGAAGTCGCGGGCAGAAGCTTGTAACAAATAAATCACAAACTATAATTTAGAAGAAACAAATTTACTACTTATAAGCAACTCGTGCGTGTTACGGGTCGAAGGATGGTGATTTTATCGCAGGTAGCTAATTAGAAAGAGATGGATATATAAAAGAGCGAGAAAATCGAGTAACTTAAGTTTCGTATCAGTAGTTAACTCTTATTGTTTATTATTTCTTAGCAATTAGTCTTTCGTATACTTCCGTCCAAGCCAGTCGCTATATATATACCACATTACTTACCGCTGCTTACAACTTTTATGAAAATGAGTGATGTTAATGCAGACGACGATAAGTTTCGGGACTTAAGTGAAAACAGTGATGTTTTACCAGCAGATCAAACAAAATCAACTTTACTTTTTGTTTTTACAAATATCATGATAATAATCACAATTTTTGCAATTTATTAGTGGATCACTCCACTAGCGTTATTATTATAAACAAAGATCAGAAACAAATGATGAGGCTAAAGAGTCGGGGATGCACCATACAGAGATCCATAAGCAAGAAAAGATGACAAAATTCGTCGACTACTGGTGTGGACGATTAGCTCAGATGGTAGAGCGTGCTGCCCCGGTCTGGCTCAAGGCACTGGTTCAAGTCCAGTATCGTAGAAAATTTTTTTCATTTGTTTCTGATCTTTGTTTATAAAAATCAACTTTGATTATACTAAATGGTGTTTTTTTCAAAATTGATTCCGAAACCGAAAACGTGTTATCTTGACCTATGTAAAGTGTTCACCTTAAATTGTTAAAATAAAAGGCCTTCCAAATCCAGTATCGAATTACATTGGTCACCTGAAAAGAAAACACGGCGAAGTAAAAAACAGGTAAATAGTTAGTAATCATTCGAACATTTTGTTCGCGGATAATTTTAAGACGAATAATCATTTGAAAATTTTATTCGTTATTCGCGAATGATTTTGTTATTTTTATTCGTTATTCATCATTAGAATAAATTTTGCCCATCTACGCCGACAAAAGAATTGAGACCTAAATGGTTGCCAAGTTTTTAATATTTGATTTGATATTGAAATTATTTATTTAAGAACATACAACATTCTCATATAAAAGCGCAGCACAATAAAAAAAATTTTGCTCTAATAAAAAAAAAATGTAAATTATCTTTAAAAATAATTTACACAAAGTAGATAACTTTTAATAAATTAAAGCTAAAGCTTCAAGCTCTGTTATCATCTATACTATTAAAAAGTCGTAAAAATGTCTTGATGTCTCTACATTGAAGATATTTAAGAAATATATATTGTAACGGATTATGTGGAGGCCACTAAATAAAATAAATAATAAATAAATAAATAAATATTACGGCACAATTTTACACACATCGAACTAGTCCCATGGTAAGCTCAATAAGGCTTGTGTTATGGGTACTAGACGACGATATATTTAATAGATATATTACTTATATACATAGAAAACATCCAAGTCTCAGGAACAAATATTTGTGCTCATCACACAAATATTTGCCCTTACCGGGATTTGAACCCAGGACCTCAGATTCGCAGGCAACGTTACTCCCACTGAGCTATACCGGTCGTCGCCACTGAACCGAAAAAGATTTTTTTTTGGATTTTTTGTATGTTTGTTTGTGTCGTTGTGGCTTCATCACGTCAAAGCGGCTAAACAGCATATATGGTTATAGGATTTTTTACCCGACTACGCTGAAAAAAAAGAGGGGTAGTGACTTTAGTCTCCTCCGCGAACGAAGTTGCGGGTAACTTCTAGTTTGCAATAAATTGTCTTACTGTTGAATATGTATTTACTGGCAGCAAGGTAAAGGCAGAATGCAAGCTTTTGTGCCCTCGTACGGCAATGTTTCATATAATTAGCTTAAGCGGTTTAACGAGGGGACGATGCCATTTGAATAGAATTTTTAAATTATCTAATGAATGTTTAGTTTGAACGAATTTCGTATATTTGAATTTAAATTGCAAAGGGTACAATACCTCTTTGATGTTCTTGCGTGACATGTGTCCAAATAATGGGAGATTGACTGTCGTAATCGGTATGTTTTGAGTGACGTGGTTTAGTGGCCTTATATTTATTACTAGAAGGTGCCCGCGACTTCGTTCGCGGAGGAGAAAAAGTCATTACCCCTCTTTATTTCGTTCAGTGTAGTTGGGTAAAAGTAAACTATAACCATGTGTGGATATCGAGCTACCCGTGTCAAAAAAATAGTTGAGATCTATTTAGCGTGAAGTTTTGGCGTGATGAAGCCGCAACGATACATACAAACAAAGGTTATAGGATAGATACATACAGGTCAAACGGAGAACCTCCTGTTTTGAAGTCGGTTAAAAAAGGGGGGTTACTTTATTCTCCTCGGCGAACAAAGTTGCGGGCACCTTTAAGTTATAAATTTTAAAAGAATATCTATTACAAATTGACATAATCACGTATGTTAAAATAATAATCCTAAATAATTATAACGTATGCCAGTCAGTAACTGGCAAGAAGTTGTGCACGATCGGGACAGATGGCATGCTCTCGTTTCAGAGGCCAAGACCCTATTTGGGTCCCTGAGCCAAATTAGTCAGTTAGTTTAATTATAGTATATTAGTCAGTTAGTTTAAATGTCGACTAGTGTACTAGAACCATCCTCTCTGTGTGCCAGTTTGCCAGAAAAATCCAGTGAAAGTTTCTTCCACACCGCACCAAGCACACCTAAGCCTAAGGTTATCATGTACTGTGATGAGATGGGAAGTGGTATGAGCCCACTGTTAAACTCATACTTAAAGGGACATAGTGTAAGTAGCAATTGTTTGCCTTATAGTAGCCTTGACAATATTTCAAACCAAATTCTAAAAGACAGTAATATTAATTCCAAGACAACACTGCTTATTTTTTTGTGAAACAGGGGTAAAGTGAACAAGAATGATTTAATTAAATTTTATTAAACTTTGAACACAATTATAGTTCAGGAAATTATTATGTTCACTTTTCCCTATTGTAAACAATAGGGATAGTAGTAAGTTTAGAATAGTAGACGCTAACAAATATGTTAGTAATCATTATTTTTTGACAACAGGTAAGTTTTACCTTTCCAATTATTGCAAACGACAAATAGTTTTGTCACTAGCCTATTTAATTGACATTTCTACCAAGAATTTGGTACATAACTCTGCTTCTATTGAGCAGTCCGACATTAATGTTGTTATGTGTAATAATTTAAACTAAGTGATGAGACAATGGAGAAATCCTTTTCTGGCAATGAAAAGTATATCCACCTGGTTCATCAAAATATTCAGTGTATTAGAGGGAAAGATTTGCAGATTGAATTATTTTTAAATGCCTATAATATTGATATCTTATGTATAACTGAACACTGGCGAACTTGCAATGAGATAATGCCCCAATTCAATAATCACCAGGTGGGTAGTTCGTTCACCAGACTTAGTTCCATACATGGTGGGTCGTTAATTATATTAAATAGTCAATTGAAATTTAAGGAACGTAAGGACATTGTATCCCTGTCTGTTGAACGGACCATACTCGTAGAATTAACTGCAGTAGAATTAGAGCAATTTATTGTAGTTTGTGTGTATAGGCCGCCATTAAGTAGTTTCGATGTTTTTCAAACTATTATGGAATATGTGCTTTTTAAGATATCGCGTACTCGTAAAAAATTACTTATTTGCGGCGATTTCAATGTAAATCTTTTAGAAGATTCAACACTAAGTATTAGATTGTTGAATCTATTCAAATCTTTTCGTTTAAGCCACGTATTTATGGAACCTACTAGGGTGACCGATACCAGCGCCACCTGTATTGATAACATTTTCACTGATATTTCTCCTTCTAAACAAAGTATAATCAGTAAATTAGAATCAGATCATTTAGGCCAATTAATGGAATTTGAGATATTAAGGGAAAATATAGTGAAAAAACAAATTACTTTTGTACCGGTAACCACAGACCGTGTGGAAAGAATGAAGCAACATTTGTTTCAGGCGCTACCCATTCTGTCTTCTGAAATGAGTCCTAATCACATGTATGATTCATTCTTTACAACTTTTATGAAACATTATAATACAATATTTACTTCCAAATCGGTTGTGGCTGGCGGTGCACCAGTATTTAGCGAATGGGCTACTGCGGACTTACACAAACGTAGACAAACACTGTATGCCATGTATGAGGAACGGCGGTTTAATACGAGTGATGAATTTAAAGAACACGTAAAGCAATATTCGAAACAATTCAAAATTGATTGTCATATTGCCAAACGTAATTACTTATCCCAGAAAATCAAAAATAGTTCTAATATTATCAAAACCACCTGGAAAGTGATTAATGCGGAGACTGGTAGATCAAGGCACGCAATTAGTGATCTAGAATTAAAAATTGATGGCAAAATTTTAGATCCTAGTTTAGATGTAGCAACAGAATTTGAAAATTTCTTCACCGATATACCAGTATCCACAACAAAGTGTTTAAATTCATCACCTTTGTCTGCCGTTTTGTTGTTAAAAGAAAACGTCCCAGAATGTAGTAAGGACTTTTATTTTGAACATGTCAGTCCTTCAGATGTAGTAAAGGCATTTAAATCAGTTCATGTCAAAAAAACCAATGACCTATGGGGGGTCTCAGTCCATGCTGTCAAATCCCTAATAGAAGTAATAGCGCCTGACTTGGCAGATATATTCAATAACAGTGTTGACCGCGGTGAGTTTCCTGATCTGATGAAACATAGCAAAATAACTCCTTTATTTAAATCAGGTAGTACCTCTGACCCCACTAACTTTAGACCAATATCTGTACTACTTACATTTAGTAAAATTTTTGAAAAACTAATTCTATATCAATTGTTAAAACATTTTAATTTGAATAATTTGATGCATAGTAAGCAATTCGGTTTTACGCGGGGTCGCTCGACACCCAACGCCGGAGTTGAGCTCGTAAAACACATTTTCGATGCCTGGGAGGAATCGCGAGATGCTTTAGGCATCTTCTGTGATTTATCTAAGGCCTTCGATTGCGTTAATCATGAGACACTGATCAGGAAGCTACACCACTACGGAGTTAAAGGATCAGCACTAAATGTAGAATACAAAGGGTTGACGTGAATGGAAAGCGTTCACCGGGGTCATTAGTCTCTATGGGTGTGCCGCAGGGATCAATATTGGGACCTTTCCTGTTCCTTATCTATATAAACGACTTGCCACACCTCGTAAAGACCCACCATGAGATAGTTTTGTTTGCAGATGATACGTCTCTAATTTTCAAAGTCGTACGAAATCAACGATCCTACAACGACGTAAACAATGCTATCTGTGAAGTAGTAAATTGGTTTAATGTAAATAATTTATTGTTGAATGAGAAAAAGACTAAATGTGTTAAGTTTGTCACGAGTAACGTAAAATATGAGCAAGCAAGCGTTATGGTTAAAGGTGAGGAACTGGAACTAGTTAATAGTACAGTCTTTCTCGGTATAACATTACATTCTAAGGTCCAATGGGGTCCCCATATTGCTAATCTCTCGAATAGAGTGAGTTCTGCAGCTTTTGCAGTAAGTAAGATTCGTCAATTAACAGACATGATAACGGCTTGATTAGTGTATTTCAGTTATTTTCACAGTATTATGTCGTATGGCATCTTACTATGGGGCAGTGCTTCCGACATTAATACTATATTTGTTCTGCAGAAGCGGGCTGTTCGTGCGATATATAAAATGAACTATAGAGACTCGCTTAGAGATAAGTTTAAGGACATTAATATAATGACAGTGCATTGTCAATACATTTATGAGAATATTATGTATGTACATAAAAATATTACCGAATTTAAGAAGAACTGTGATATACATAATATTAATACTAGAAATAAGCATAAGCTCGCAGTGCCTGCTACTAGGCTCCATAAAATAAGGAGATCATTCATGGGTAACTGTGTGAGATTTTATAATAAACTTCCTAGCAGCATAACTGAGTTGTCTATTGGTAAATTCAAAAATATTGTGAAACGAAAATTATTTTCTAAAGCTTATTATAGCACACAAGACTACATGAATGATGAAGCCGCGTGGGATTAATGTAAATTATCTAGCGTCATGTAGGTATATGAATAATTATTTTAAGGAATACCTAAGGTATTATAATTATTTTAATCTTAATTGTTTTATATACTCTGACATTTAGAATTTTATTCTAGACACATTCTAGATTATTTATTTTTTATTGACAATCCTTTTGGGATTTATCTTATTAATTATTTAAATTTTAAAAATGATGATTTTATTAATAATATTACACTTAAGTTAAATGATCTGATTAGGTTTTTCTGGGTTCCCTAATCCTTGCAGCAAATGTTGGATCATATTGTATTTCTCCCAGCAAACATTCACTCTCATGTAACTGACATTTCGAAAGTGCTTATAACTAGTCCTACTTGAATAAAGAATATTTTGATTTGTATTGATTATAGTTCTTAATGCATACATATACATATGTTTATTTAATAACATATATATTATTTGTTAAATTAAGAAAATGTGCATAAATAGCTGCATTTACTTGAGATCAGCGCAGCATGTTTTTTTCATCCATGCCGTGATTACTCACATCCTTCCTGTTCATGCCGTCTGTCACAAAATCCATCCAACTTTTCCTTGGTCTACCCCTCCTCTTACATCCCTCCACATGCATATCTAATACCCTTCTTGCCTCATGACTTTCATCCCTCCGCATAACATGTCCATACCACCGTAAGCGATTTGCTCTCAGCTATGTATGCTACTTTCAGACTTCCTCTTAGATACTCATTCCTTATCCGATCCATTCTCACTACGCCACTCATCCATTAAAGATTTAGAAAATTATTATATGTAAAATTTAATTTGTACCAGATATATATTCTAAGGGTATACAAACAAAACTGTCTTCCAATCTTATTTACTAGCGAGTTAAGTACTTCTCTAAATCAAAGTACTAATTTCACTCAGTGTCATAATCGGGGTTCGGATATTCGGTAAGATATTTACCTAAAAATGCCACAAACCCGGCCGAAGTTGGGCAAATGTTGAGTCGGCTTCGTTATTGAATTATTTTAATAATATAAGTTCCGGGAATCCAGGATACTATAAAACGACAAGAGGAGGTAAAAATACACAAACATGTTTAGTTTATAGCTATTTATGAATATTTTGGTAAGCACGTACGTTGTTATGCAAATGTGGGTAATGTAATAATGTAGGTATGTAAGTATGTAAACATAGTAATAGTAAGTTTATTTATATACTTAAACACGCGTTTTGGAGGTTTAGTTACTAAATTTAGAAATCCCGGGAAGTATATTAGGAAAATTAAATTGTGTCCGTCGTTATTCCGTTCAACACAGACGCCGCCGCCAAACTTTAGGTAAATATTTTACCGAATATCGAAACCCTGGTCATAATTCCTGAGAACGTCGTTGGTAGTCTTTTACCTGTAGTATAAATCCCTTTAATCTAATTCGCCGACACACAGAAGAAACGAGATAAAGTTAACAATAACGCTTAAACATTTTTTTTCCTTCTGTCAACTGTCATATTAACAAAACCGATTTGTCTGAAGGCAGAGCAGCTGAATTATTAAATTAAGACATGACACGTGAAGAAAGACATTGCGATAAAGGGTTCCATTTTGTGACTGCTTATTTTTTTGACAACCCTATTGTTACTATAACTTGAAACGTATTCAAAATGTTAAAGCAATCAGATTTTGTGCGGAACAGTTAAGTCAAAAATACAAAGCGGCGCTGTCAGTTATTGTAACGCTCCAAATCTGAAACGGAAGGGTTGACAAAAGTTTTTTCGCTAGGAATGTTGTGTGGGATTTTATTGTGCAGAATAAACTTTATTGAACTTAAACAATTCATAAAATAACCACTGGCTTTAAAACTACAAAGGTAAATTCAAAACCACTAAACAATTTTAACGGAGTTCATAAGTAATTTAAATTATAAAGTAATTTAAATCAAATTAACATTTCCAGTGAAATAAAATTATCAATTTGCAGTTGAACTTTGTAAAAGTTGTTTCTAATTGGTATATTCTACATTTCATGTATTCATTGCAATAGTGTTGTCAAGAATCAAAAACATGAATAATATTAGCATTTCTAACAAATACATCTATGATATCATAAAGTTGTAAAAATGACATGTCTGTACAGTGAAGATATTTTCAAAAAAATAAGTTTTAAGGACTAATATGAACGTCCCTGAATCGAAAAAATAACAATATCGATTTGTATGTTCGTATTGTGTCGTTGTGGCTTCATCACGCCAAAGCGGCTAAACAGATCTCACAGATGATTATAGGATACTTTTTACCCAACTACGCTAAAGTAAAAAGAGGGTTGTGACTTTTTTCTCTTCCACGAACGAAGTTGCAGGCACCTTCTAGTAAAATATATAACTACAACGCCTTTGCAGAATATCGGTTGATGTTACCAATCATTCCTTTTGCTATGAATTAAACTGCAGGCGCTTGTACACTATACCTATGCCATGCCTTTACCTGTCGATAAACCTCTGTACGGTAATTATAGAATAGGTTTAAATGGATAATAATTTCTTAAACTAGAATAAAAATATCATTTGATTTTACAGCTCCTGCTGGTTTTAAGAGGCCTTTGCTGTTTTCAAATGCATTTTTTGATACAGAAATTCGTATTGTGGCCTACACTATACACTATACACACATTTCTTTATTTTGTGTTATCATTACTCGAAATAAACAATATTTGAACGAACTTCTTCCACTTTCGCTCGAATAAAAGCAATAAAACCAAATTATAATAAAGAAGTAATTAATGTAAGGCTTAAAAAATTACGCTTATAAATATTAAGAATTCTCCGAAAACAGAATCAAGGAACATACGCGTCATAGAACCTCTCAATCTGTTTACGTTATTCATACGAAGCAATATTCGCGCCACGGAACGCCGTGAATAGTTAATGCTGGTTCTAAAATCCGCGCGGTGCAGCATTAACCTGCGTACGGGCTTACTGCGGCGCGGCGTGCAACCACGAGGCTACGCCCTAAGGGGGATTCATGTAATTTCAATATTTAATGAAAATCTTTTGAGTTGCCCTTATGGAATGTAATATACTTGTCTACCTAATAACACAACTTACATCGTTGGGAACTTGTTTTTTTTTCATGACATTCGGTATTATGAATATTAAAATATTTAGCAAATTGCTTTGTCATTGGCGATTTTCAGTGCTCAAACAACCCATCATTGGGTACGATGGTCATGTTTTTCGCGCCATAAGTACTGATAAAGCATGCGTCACTCTCGATACTTTTCAGAAAGTAACTGTTTATAGCTAACTAGTTTATTACTTTTTCATTTAGCGTCATCAAACTATGTAATTTCACTAAAAATTCAATGATATGTAACCAGAATGTAGAACCATTCTGTTATCTAAAACTTATTGGTATAGGAGAATATCAACGTTTATAAGAGTAAATTTTTTAACCCGTTGAATTATTTCTTTCGATATTCAACTATGTGCGTTACCTTTACAAAACCTTTCAGCGAGCCTGTGAAGATCAAGTTTATTGCACGCTAAAGGTGCGTCCACATTGTATCATTTGCTCGTATCCGATCATCGTGGCGTGGCATGTCGGCGCGGCGATCACGCCGCGCTTGTCCGATCTAAGTGTGTGATACGCGTAGTAACATGGATTTCGAGCGATCGGATCGGCGCAACGTCCAAACGCGTGATCGTGACACGTGATCATGCCACGGGACGAAGATCTGATCGGGACGAAGATCTGATACAAATGTGGACGCACCTTAAGTAAAATATATAAATCATTCATCACAATCATTAGATTACATTTGCCGTTACTCATACGATGCGATAATGATGCGATACAAAAGTACTGCTTGAAATGTTCCGGTCGATTACGATTACGTCAGTCAGGGTCTTACGTGTCGTTTTTGACTTAGGTCCCCGTAAATGAACCGAAACATGTCGAACACTCGCTTTTCACTCGCTCACTAGCACTCGGTTTTTACTAACGTGGGTCTACGTGGGCTAATGTAATCTAAATTATGTCTGAGTCTCACGGTAGTTTTCTCGTTAAAATTATTCAGCACTCTTGCATGCTTTTTCATTTCAGAAATGAACTGGCTAGTACTTTTACATTTATCTATCGAACCATAAACGCGACCATCACACGCCCGCTGTGGTTCCAAAATCCGCGTGGTGCAGGATTAACTTGCGTCACGGGCTTACAGCGGCGCAGCGGGCGACCACAAGGTTACGGCCTGAGGTGAATTTGTTGCTGAACACTAATATGTCATTTCGATATGAAATGATTTGTAACCATTCCTTTATATTCTTTAAAGTTGTTCGTACTCGTATGAGTTTGCGATATTTACAAGAGAACAGTGGTGTGCATAGTTTTTGGCCAACGTAGGCAGTTTTTCTGTACCTATATGGGATGGAGCCATGGTCGTTCAGGGCTTCGAGGTAGGCAGTGTCTCTGTCCGTATATGGAGCCGCGGTCGTTCAGGGTAGGCAGTGCCTTTGTGCCTCTATTGACCGCACGCCACTGCTAGAGAACTTGAAAGACATGCAATTGAAACTACAAACCTATACTTTTTGACGACCGGTTTGGCTAAGTGGGAGTAACGTTGCCTGCGAAGCTGAGGTCCTGGGTTCAAATCCCGGTAAGGGCAAATATTTGTGTGATGAACATAAATATTTGTTCCTGAGTCTTGAATGTTTTCTATGTATATACATAATATATCTATTAAATATATCGTCGTTTAGTACCCATAACACAAGCCTTATTGAGCTTACCATGGGGCTAGTTCGATTTGTGTAAAATTGTCCCGTAATATTTATTTATTTATTATTTATTTATTATAGTGCATGTGCTACAACGGAAAAAAGCTACTTTGCCGCATACATATCTACATTGACGATTTTTGGTACACAGGTACTTTAGACCAAAACATTGACGTCATCGACGAAACAGTGACGTCATCAAATTTTTGTATGGTATTTGAAATATTTTTTTTTTTCAAAACCTATCATGTGGGGTATCAAATGAAAGAGCATTATGAGACGGTTCTAGAAATATATTACACTCTTGCTTTATTTTACGTTTGGTATGAGGATATGACAAGACGTGTGGAGTGTGTTTTGGAAAAAAAACACCGAGCCACATCTCACCTGGGGGAGCCCAAATTTGGCATGTTTCGAAAATGTTTTTTAGATTTTTGGAAAACAAGAATTTAATACCCCACACGATCGGTTTTGAAAAAAAAAAACAAATCCCATACAAAAATTTGATGACGTCATTACTCCCCCCTAAGGGAGGGATTTTTAGGAACTAGTGGAAAATTAAATGTTTTGGTCTAAAGTACCTGTGTACCAAAAATCGTCGATGGACAAAACTTAAGTTAAAAGTTGCTAATAGAAGTATAATACAAGGCAACCGTGGCCGTTATACGCATTATAAAATAAATGTTTATTAAAAGAAACTTAATGATAACAAACACAAAATATTAGACGGATAATAACACTGATAGATTACGTTTAAGAAAATAACTTCAAAGTGATGAGCCATTATCTGACTTATCAACTTCAGACTTTACTGCTAATGTAAATTTCAGTTCATTTTTCAGGAGCTTATCCTTAAAACTCGCGAGTTTTGGTCACAATACGTCTCAACTGGAGCTCCTCTACGATCCGACGGAGGATAATGCGGGGATTTTTCCTAAAACCTCCCTAAGCCAACACTAAAATGCTCAAAATTCAAATTAAATTTACAAAAGAGAAGGGATTACGATATGTGGTGAACTATTTTAACCATTGCGCTGAACAGTCGTTGGTAATCTCGTTCTGAAATGTGCTTTGTTGTTATCCTTGATAAAATTCGTAATGAGATGAAACAGTGTAATTTAATAAACAGTAAGCAGAGTCATGTAGGTACCTATTACTATTTTAAAATAGAAAAAATCTTATGAAGAAGATATTTTAGAAAAATAAGTGAAACAGGGAAGGTAAAAATATTATTTATATTTTGTATGTAAGTATGTATGTGTCTTTGCGGTATCCATCAGTGATAAGTGATCACATCAGAAACTGCTAAACAGATTGCAACCGTGTTTTAACTGAAGACAAAAACGGTGGAAGTTCTATGTTCCATTGTATGTTATCTTTTATGCTCACCGATTTCTCTGTCAATTGTGGCCCGATCTTAAACATATTTTTTTTACTGAAATAAGAGTATACTTCTGAGGTGGTCTCATTGTCCTATGCTATTGGGACAATTTTCAGAGTATCCATGGCAGCCACTAATCATCTCAATGAAATGAATCAATCTTATCTTCTATAGAAGTTGCCTTCTTAGGTAAGAGGCAAGATCGAGGAATTGACACGAGTCTAGATCGACCGACCTGTCAGCACTACAACATACATTTTGGTTACAATAGTAGTCTTGATGATGTTCCTAACAAGCAGAGCGTGGCAAGACCTTTCGAGAACGACCATGGAGAACAAATAATATACTTTCACTGTATAGAACAACGAATCATAGAATTTCAATGTTTATAATTGATAATTTACAAGAATAAACTATTGATAGAATAACAATTAATATATTTTAATTTATTATAACCACAATTTTTTTTTGTTGTGTTGACATGATTTTGTAATTTGTATTGCCAAAAGATAGTATTTATTATAGTTTAAACGAGTTCCTTAATAGACATATTTAAATATAACCACAAATTAAATAATGATTATATATTATACGGATCCGATAATATAATCCATATTTAGTATACTCCTCATTTTATAGAACAATAATTTGTTCAAAAGTTGCCTGTTCAAATAGATTAGCAATGTAATGGTATTGCTTCCAATTTATCATTGAAGTAATTTTCAAAATCCCATATTCGTACCTACTTATATAATAAGTAATTCAGATATGAAATAAAAATAATAATTTGTGCATATTTTTGTCATTCCTTCAATTAAGTATTCCTAAAATCAACCTCCTAAAGGTGCGTCCACATTTGTATCATTTGCCCGTATCAGATCATCGTCGCGTGGCATGATCGCGTGTCACGATCAAGCGTTTGGACGTTGCGCCGATCGGATCGCTCGAAATCCATTTTGCTACGCGTATCACACAGTTATATCGGACGAGTACGGCATGATCGGCGCGCCGACAGTATAAGCGTCCAAGCAGCGCGATATGCAGTCATGCCACGGCACGTCGATCGGATACGAGCAAATGCTACAAGTGTGGACGCACCTTAACATAAGCTACTTTATTAGTAGCAGTTCGGAATTAGCGCTTCGCCGGCCGCTTCCGCGGCACGCTCGCTTCGCTCGCTCAACACACAAGTCGGTTACAGGTCAATAAATCTGTCTACCGGAATAGGTAAGAGTATGTACCTATATGCAGGTACCGGTAGCTGGCACGCTGATAATACTTGGAAATAATATGCCTGAGTAGCCCTCGGGGAATGCTTCACACTTCAAATATATAGATCGTAGGCATCGTAGCGTTCTGCAGAATGTATTTCTGATAGTTATATATCGTGACAACTGCACGGTTGCATAAACAATATTTAGTATCGTTACTTGTAGAGCCCAGCCATAAAAGATAATTACGACCTTTTCTTTTATGATTGCCTCGGGAGAAGAATTTTCAACATTTTTTTATAATTTTCAATATTATGTCGGAAAAGGACTATGCAATTTTTTTGCTTTCTGACTCACTGGTTTAACAGTAGTAAGTAGTAACCACTAGCTAGCAGGTAATGTTAGTAGTCTACGACAACGAACCTGGCTTATACTACAAAATAGATAATTATACAAGCACAAATCCCCCGTTTGATCTTAGTAAAAGTCACATATAACCGTGTGCGAGCTAGAGAGCGAACTGCGTGCGAGCGAGACGGCAAGCAATTTTTGCAATCATTACGGCTTTCAAAATGTGAACGTTTGCGCGTTACGCACTTTTTAGGGTTCCGTATTTACGCAGTTTTACTTCCACAACCAGCAACCGCTCTCTGCTCGTAGAAGTTTTCGCTACATACTCCCATTTTCCTATGAACTAGGCTACGCGCGTAGCGTTACGAAAACCTCGGTCGTGAATATACAATTAATATTATAGTGAGAGTTACAATGGATGAGTGTTACATTATGTATCTTCTTTCTAGTCTTGTCAGAGTGGTCGCGGTCTCGATGACGATGTAGTCGTACATTGCAGACCTTTGTCCTCTCCGCTTGGGTACACGCATTTGCAATTTGTCGCCACTTTATTCTGTTGGCAGCATTTCGAGAATACTCTGTGATGCTGGTGTCTGTCACAATTTTTGTAAGAGCCATCTATCAGGTTGGAGACGGCCCTCGAGACCTTTTGCCTTATTATATTATATTACACACATATGAGACATTATGTATAGTCAACCACATTATACAAGAATTTATCACATCAGCCGAAAGAGGCCCTCTCCACTGCTCCATAAAGGCCTCCTCCAATGATATCCACAACGACCGGCCGTATGCCGCCCTCATCTAATGGTCCTCCCTGATCCTGAGGTCGGTCGTCGGTCCACCTGTGGTCTACCTCATTGACCGTGGTCTTGGGCCTTCTACGCTGCGTCATTCAGTACGCGGTTACTACTCAAGAATCTCAACGGCGAATGATTGATATTTTCATCCAATGCCACGGGTTACTTGTAGTTAGTAAACTTAGCCACTGATATTGTCGATTAATACAATATGACAAATATAAACAATGAGAACAAATATAAAGGATGTAATCCAATATATTGATGGACACGTGTATCCGGGATGGCACGATTCTCGTGCATAGACCTTCGGTGTATTGTTCTACTTGCTATTAGGGCCGATCAACTCCTGCCCACATGCGACCCAACGCCCAATCAGTTCGGATATCCAAGCCTGGCTTAATTAACCGCAGCGTCAGCGATACAATGAGAGTGGGGCAAAAATTATTTTGAATACTTAAGTATATAATATATATACTTAAGTATGTATTTTGTGGCCAAAAAAACTGAATAACAATTATTCTCAAAGCGCATCATTATCAATTACGTCCTTACACCTAAACAAGATTTATTCATTTTTCTATTTACTTCATCGGCGAATAAGGTGAGCTTCTATACCTAAGTTGGTTAAAAAAGTTATTTAAAATAACGCTTGTTTTCATGATTATTATTAAGAAGAATTTATCTAAAAACTACAAAACAATAATTTTAAATTATACTGAAAAATATTTCTTTATTTAGTGACCTCCAAATAGTCCGTTACAATCTTTTTTTTTTCAAAATATCTTCAATGTAGAGACATTTCATTTTTAGAATTTTATAGTATAGACAAGAGAACAATGAAATATAAGTCAATAATAATTTTATTTATTCGAATGACAATTATAAGTTATATTCAATCCACGGCAAATAATTCTTGAACTGATTAGCTTGTTTATGATTGAATGTGTAATGTCTTGTCCTTACGATTTTTTTATTTAAATTACAATTTTATTCTTCAGTGCACAACTCTAGTAAGATACAACTGGATATCTTTCTTTAATTTTCGCGAGCATTGATCTCTGGGGAACGTTTTAATTGAGCCGATTGAGTCGTTTTAAACGGAGACAGTCTACGTTTCGAGAGGGATTTTAAATTGAGAGGGAAAAATTAAATGCCATTAAAAGTCAGAACCAACCGCCGGTAGGGAGGTGATTGGAAACGCGGTGCGCCTATTATCATTCGTTACATTTGTATAATATTGAATTGTCAAACAGTACGAGCTAGATGGGGTTCAGAGGATGACTAAATATATTCAGATAATGTAATTCCAGAACTTTGAAAAATTTATTTGAAAAATATCCAAAAACTGAATCGACAAAACCAATCCGTATTGTCGTAGCTGCTGACAAAATTTCAAGAGAATCGGAGGGTAAATGTGACCAGTAGAGGAGAACAGCCGCACAGACAAACGAAAGCATTTTTGCCCAAGCTGAAATGGAGAAGCTTCGTTCGCGCTTCGCACTCGCTCGGTTAATACTAGTACAAGTACAAGTACAGAAGACTCTCAGCGAAAGCCACGCGTAACCGCGAGCGAAAGATCAAATTTTGTTACCATTGCGGCGTTCACATTGTGTTCAAAGCCAAAGTTAGCGAATTACGCTCATTACAGGTACACGTCGATTCACAAGAGCTGGCGCGGATTTTATATGCATCGAGTAGTTATTTCATATTACGTCACCTGCACGTCAATATATTATTCATCGGCCTCAGAAGGGCTACTCCAAACTCCAAAAAACGAAGTTCGTAACGCGCCGTCCCTCTTGCTCTGATGTAAAGCTTAGGGATTGCAATCCGGCAATCCAGCCGGATAGACCCGAAGAGACTAAAGAGACACCAAAACAGACATACATACAGACTACCCAACCCAAGAAAGCTGATTCTAATTTGGTGAAAATTTGAGTTAGGAAAAAAAAAATCAAGAGTCTATATGATCTAGATTTAGTTAAGCTTTAAATAACGATGTCTTTCTTAATTGTTCTTTGAGGCGTACATTTCTTTAATGGTCAATTATGTTTCTTTGGCCAAATAAGAAAATAATATATATATATTTTCAATTAACGCTATTGCAATTATAACATGTATCTTACCTATTATTTAAAGTGCAATGTGATGTGATATATGATTACTGATTAGCTTTCTTTCTTTTTGTTTAATATTACGGGTATTAAGAAAGTTATAGTATTTTATTATTGTTGATATATATATACGTCTTATAGTATTAATAAAGTTGATTAAATATTACAAAGCAGAGAAGAAAAGTGGGGTCAAAGTTAAAAGAATGATCATGAATCATGATCATTCTTTTACCACCTTAAGACACCAAATTAGTGGTAAATTCTTAGAGTTGGCAATTAAAACTATAAACAGTTCCTTTAATTAAAGTGTTATTTTTATTTTTTATAAAGCAGATTCAATTTTGTGATATTTACTATGTGACAAGGTTACCATGTGTTCATATGTGGCTGTAAATAGTTAATAATGGTATCAAGTTAAGGCTTAATATTATTGAAGCAGATGCTTCAATTTTCCTATTACTGTAAAATAAGGGGCTGTTGAGACTGATTTTTTACTTAATAAGGGTTATTTTTAGCGTTAAACCATTGTTTTATTAGTTAACTAGCTTCTGCCCGCGACTTCGTCCGCCTTAAATTCGTTTATCGCGGAACAGGGTATTTTCCCGGGATAAAAAGTAGCCTATGTCCTTTCCCGGGACTCAAACTATCTCCATACCAAATTTCATCCAAATCGGTTCAGCGGTTAAAGCGTGAAGAGGTAACAGACAGACAGACAGACAGACAGACAGACAGACACACTTTCGCATTTATAATATTAGTATGGATTTGCAAAAACAGCTCCGCATGGCTACTTTACTGGACAAAAAGCATAATGTTGGATAGATGCAATAGCAAAACTTCAATCCGGCCGGATCCGGTCGGATTGAGAATTGCACCGGATTGCAATCCCTAGTAAAGCTGTATTTGAGTGAGCGGGATGGCGCCAAACGAACTTCGTTTTTCGGTTTTCGGAGTAGCCCCTCAGGACTGAGACCTCCGGTAAGTACTTTTTCTGCGCGTACGTAGTATTATTATGAGGTTAACAACGTCAAATTGTCTATACGGACACGTTACTACTAGATACAAGTGCCTCGTAGCCAAAATGGCAAAATTGGAACCCTTTAGGTGCGTCCACATTTGTATCATTTGCCCGTTACTAATCATCGTCGCGTAGCATGATCGCGTGTCACGATCACGCGTTTGGACGTTGCGCCGATCCGATCACTCAAAATCCATTTGCTACGCATATCACACACTTGTATCGGAAGAGTGCGGCATTATCGGCGCGCCGACAGTAAGCGTCCAAGCAGCGCGTTACGCAGTCATGCTACGTTACGTTGATCGGATACGAGCAAATGATACAAGTGTGGACGCACCTTTATAGTTTCGTCATGTCCGTCCGTCCGTCTGGACTGTATGTCACAGACATTTTACGAAAACAATACTAAATGTATATTGATGAAATTTGGAGTATAGGTTTGTGTGGACCGCTACTTAGTTTGATAGTTAAATAATAAATCATCTTATTTCTAGGGTTTGGGGGACTCCATAAATGTAACCTAAAGTGGAAAAAATTTTTTTTAGCAAATGTCAATGCGTGGCACAATATTTCGACAATACCTTTTAAAATCATTTTGAGGTTGCTACATTTTTTTGATTTAGTTAGTGGATATTTTCGGAAATAATCACTCCGAAAGTTGCATAAATAGTGTCCCCCCCCCCTTCTATTTTCTAAACCTTATGTAAAACCTTACGAAAAAATCACTATACTACAGCTTAATAAATACTTTCAACGAAAAATTGTTGTCTACGTGATCGAATGTACCGTTTTTGAGTTATTGCCGACATGATATTGGGCGTTTTTTTTAAATTTAGTTATAGGCAATTTGACGTTCCATATTGGAAATATGACACAATTCCCATATATCAATTTTGTACACTAACTACATGCAAGGTCATTTGTTATATTATTCAACTATAACGAAGGTACAACTTACTTATTCAAATTCTCTGTCACTCGCGCTATCAGATTGCTTAAACAGTGAGGATTTGAGGATCAAGAATATCTGTAAATTACATGTGTAGAGCGGTAGAAATAACTGGAATTGTAGGTGTTTTCACACGAGTCGTAAATGGAGTCGATAAACGTGCAATGCAATGTCTTTCTCACTGCTTGTGGTATGAAAACAATTGTATGGCATCGTCTGATAAGTAGGGTCGATTCGCTTGTCCGACTTATTTTTTTTTTATGTTATTTTAAATACATTTCCAAGTAGACTTTACTCGACCGACGGGCTACTTAATAAAAATCGTTAAATTAAAAAGTAAGCCAACTTTATAAATATTCGCAGATTTACTAATACAAACTAGTGCTCAGCAAGCATTAAACACAAGCGGTTAAGTAGTGGTTCGTCAAAAACTGATTGTTTATGTCAAATGATACGAGTATATACATTTCATCACAAAATTGACGATTCAACGTTATTTAAATACGAGTATATGTACGCTTTAAATGAAAATGCCCATATAATGATGAAACCGCGTAATATAAAAAAATACTGAATTATATTACTACCATTTACGTACTAGTATTTGAAACTTACACATTAACATACAACTGAATAATAATTTAGGTGAAATAAATAAATTTTTAAATTACACAAATTTAATCTTAAACGCGAGAAACTATTGAACGTATTTCTTAAAGCTTTTCTTTTTCGGGTACTTTGGATATTTCACAACATCAGGCTTCATATACTTCTCTCGGTATGCCGCCAACCATTGCTGCACTAGATCCATGCTTCTGGCTTCCACAACAGGCGTAGGAGTCCGAGTCCTGGAGAGCAACCCTTGTATTGCTTGAAGAAGAAATGACAGTAGAGACATTGAGACCACGATGTTAATAGGATCAAACCCAATCGAATGGTACGTGTACGCTGGTGCCCCATAGTTAGCGTTCCCGGTATGGCCGTGCCCGCCACCGCCACTGTGGCCATAACCAGTCGTCGTATAATGCGCATTAAAACTTCTTCCAACCGCATTCGTAGCATCCATCCCCTTAAAACTCCTCAAAGGTAGAGCCTTTTCAATGGTTGATTCTACTTGGTTTAAATGTTTATCCTCAGTGATTTTCACATCATACCTCTTTGAATTATGCTTCATACTTTGTATAGTCTGCAGCATATTTTGCGCATTCGTCTGAATCTTCTTGAAAAGCATCTGAATTTTTGTACTCTGCTCTTTTATCATGTTTGTGACAAATCTCTGAAAGTTCTGGACGTTTGAGGTTTGTTTCTGTTGAGTTTGCGTGTCCGCCTTGACCGTAGTGACGAGTAAAATGATGAGGAACACTATTATAGATATTAGTGACATCGCCGCGAACACTGATTTGTTGAGAATCTTAAAATACATTCAAGTTAGCTAGGAAGGTGGACTGGAAATGGGAAATAATCTTAATATTGCTACTATATATTGTATGGAGACCGAGGTCTACTGCGTGGGTTAATAGCATGTCACCAGTGTTTGTACCCGTAGGATTTTCACCTTGACACTTGACCCAGCTAATCATAAGGCATCCCGTGCATTGTGGAGCATTTCTTTTCGATTCATTGTAGCTGTTAAGTATAACAATAAGGAAAGTTTGTTTACTGGTTTCCACCGGAAGAGAAAGCATATTGCACATTGAAAATTCTCGGCTTACCAACATAGCGGATTATTTAGATAGATTAAACACCACCTGTGTTTATTTTATAGAAAATACTTAGATATAAGAGTATATAGTTACTTAGTTGTATACTGGTCAAGTGCAAATAAAGGTATATTAACAGTTAGCAAAAGCATTCTCACCGATTGTTGTATTTGATTTTACTGCTTCTTGAAACTATACTAGATTTACCATTCTCGTACGGACCCACCAACTCGATGTCCAGACTATATACAGTTTTCTGCAAAATAGCATTAAAGCCGGATTTGCAGAATCAATATGTAAATGTGACTTAAGATTTCAGTTATAATCATGCTATGACTAAAGGTGCGTCCACATTTGTATCATTTGCCCGTATCAGATCATCGTCGTGTCACGATCACGCGTTTGGACGTTGCGCCGATCAGATCGCTCGAAATACATATTGCTACGCGTATCAAATACTCCGATCGGACGAGCGCAGCATGATCGCGACGGTGCGACGTCCACACTAGCGATCATGACACACGATCATGCTACGCGGTTATGATACGCCGCGATCCATCTCGAGTCGGTTTTTGCCCGATCATCTTCTGTCTCGTCCATTGCAGCTACGCGTGAAAGAGATGGCCGAGAGACGTGGCTTGAGTCGCTGGCGCAGGTGTGTTACGGCGAATTTCCAAAGTACTGCCATTTTTAGTTGCTACGCGCACGGTGCCGCCGACGCATGGGCGCTGCTGTCCATCGCAGAGTGCAACAGTTTTACACGGAACACAACGCTACTACAGAAGAACGATCACGCGAAAAATGATGATCGGCGAAATGCCAAATGATCGGAGCGGTGAAACGATACGGCTAGCGTCCAAACTGCAGCATGCAAAATGATCGGCGCGGTGATCGGATACGGTGATACGCTACGGCTTAGTGTGGACGCGTTTTTGACGCGGCGGCGCAAATGATACGGAATGCCGACAGTGAGCGTCCAAGCAGCGCGATACGCAGTCATGCCACGGGACGATGATCGGATACGAGCAAATGATACAAGTTTGGACGCACCTTAAACAATAAAGTGCATTCAGATTCGAAGACAGCAATTTAGTAACTATCTACTAGTAAACTTAAACCGGTCAAGGGCCTCTATTAAAAGGCCTTCTCCTATTCCATGAACTTAGAATAGAGTTGCATTTTCTTTTTGTCGTTCGAATTAGTAAAGGCAAAACAACCGTATTTCCTACACTTTTGATTCAAACTCCACTGCCAAACCTTCATATCTGGGCAACTAGGAAATAAGGACATTTTTATGACACTTTTATTTAAAAAGAAAGTACTTTTCGAAATTTGAGATTTTTTATACTAATTTACGTTTAAATACAAGCCGTCCTTAGGTACATAGATTATTTTTAGAGGCAGTATTTTGCGTCTATTTTGTTTTAAAAACTACTTTCCATGGCATACATACTGCTATTATTTTGAACACAGTGTAATAGATCAGCTAATAAATTGTGGTTGAAATTGAAATAAGCACAGAAGTATACAAGGGGACAGATGGGAGGTTACAGTAGCGTGTAACGTCTAATGCCAAAATGCCAGGTATATGCGTTTTGTAACTAGGGAATAACAATCACTATTGTAGATTTGAGACTTGTCATTCAAGGAGGTCATTATAAAATGATGTCTTATTACTGATGTGCAAATTACTAAATTTTCCAAAATGCTTAAATGGTCTTATAAACATGTAAGTTAACACTAGACTTAAGACCTTTTTAAAACATTTTGGAAAGTTTCCGCAATTTGCGCATCAGTATGCTTTAATAATCTAGTTTAACATGCTTCAAATTAATGGCCAATTTATAATGACTCACAAATAACGATAATTCACTCAGAAACAAAATTTTACGTAGATATTTATTCTAAGCCCAGCCTTGCTGTTCCTGGCGGTAAAAGTAATTTCACTGTTAGCACGTATACCTAAGCAAAAGCTATTGATGATCAGAGTCAAATGAGGAATCTTATTTACAATGTTTTTTTAAGTATATAAAATTACTTATAAAAATAAAATTTTATTTCGGTACAAATAGGGAATGACAAGGTTCGTCACATTTCTAACTTAACACCGTCACATAGACTCGAAAAGAGACGAACCTTTACATTCCAAGACTATACATTGAACATAATATATTTAAAAAAAGATAAGTATCTAAAACGGGCTATTTTAAAGTCACTGAATGGAAAAATTTAATAAATATATACATACTAACTTCTGCCCGCGACTTCGTCCGCCCTAAATTCGTTTATCGCGGATAAGGGTATTTTCCCGGGATAAAAAGTAGCCTATGTCCTTCCCCGGGACTCAAACTATCTCCATACCAAATTTCATCCAAATCGATTCAGCGGTTTAAGCGTGAAGAGGTAACAGACAGACAGACACACTTTCGCATTTATAATATTAGTATGGATATACATGTATTTTTGTCATTACGTCAAAGCGGCTAGACGGATTTCAACCTCTTTTGGTAAAAGGATAGCTAACAGATCCGTGAATTATTATAAGATACTTTTTACCCGACTATTACGCTGAAGCAAAAAAGAGAGAGATGTTTTTTTCTCCTCCGCGACTTAAGTTGTGGGGACACCTTCTAGTATAGTATGCCTGTTTATATATATTTTAAAATGATTGAAATTATTTTTAAACTAACGTATACGATGCGATTTTTTGGTAATCTATACTATTATATAGCTGTAAAAATTAAATGTTTGTATGTGTCGTTGTGACCTCATCGCGCCAAAACGGCTAAACGGATTTCAACGATTTTTGGTACACGGGTAGCTACGTATCGCCAGGTGGTTATAGGATACTTTATATCCGATTACGCTGAAGGAAACATGAAGGTTATGTTTTTTTCCTCCTTCGCGAACAAAGATGCAGGCTCCTTCTAGTTTATAATATTTGTAAATAACGCCACCTTTGAACTCAAACCTTAACTTTTTAGTGACATTTAATGTTGATGCTTTGCAATGGGGAAGGTCGTTCGAAGCGCCATCTGTTACTAGAACCGAACACTAATTCGATACGCACGCGTCGACGCGCAAGTGGTTTTATTGCGCGTTGAGCTTTCGAAAGCTTAGCCTGTCAGTACTCAGTTCCGTTATGCTATCACAGGTGGCCTGCTGGCAGCAACGCCTGCGCAGGTACAAAGGTTTTATTGTAGATGGCGCTTGACATAATCGGTAGAGGATGAAAGATGCTCCTATATTTTGATAATACATAGTAGATTGTTTGACAAGAGGCTAAAATAAGCCATTATGACACGAAGTGATTATTTGGACGAGCTCACGAAGTGAGCGTGGACAAATATGTCTGAGTGTCATAATGGCTTTTAGCCACGTGTTAAACACTCTGCTTTTCACTTCGACTGCGAGAAAACTTACTTATACTTAACATTAAAATTGTATATTTCATGAAAAACTAAATGTACAGTTTGAGCAATTATTTATAGTTAAATTGACAGCTTATATATTTTTTTAAACTACTAATGGCCATAGACAATTTTTACTTTTTAATGTGAAGGGCTACAATACGATCACAAATTTTGGGCAATCTGATGAGGTTGGTTTGTTTGTTTTTAATTATTCGTAAGTAGTAAGTTTTTTTTTCAGTTTCATAGAAATTTGTATGGGATTATATGACTTTCTTTTAAACCCCAGGGTCTAAATGTAGGTACTATTTTAGTCTCGCTTCGCGAAGCTAATATGACCTACTTTTTGAGCAGGAGAAGTGAAAATTGTTTTAAATTAAATGTTAGGAGTCAAAACGTTAGAACTAATTCCCAAAACTTTATCTGTATGTTTGAATCTATTAAGGAAGAGAGTTTAAGTGTAATCAAGGCAAGATTTTGACTATTTTAATTGTGACACATGCACATATGCTACAAAAACTGTTAAGAGATACTCGAAAAATATTTATGCGTATTATAAAGTTGTAAAAATTTAATATAAAAAAAAAGTGATACAGACTAAGTATTTGAAGATCAGACAATCGATTTTAATATTTTATTTTTAGACACTAGACTGTTCTCTTCTGTGAAAAAGGGCGAGAGTACTCACTGGATTACCTCTCGAAAACACCAGTATTATACCAAAATATCTGATTATGACCAGAATGGTCGATTGCAGATGATATATTATAATAAAATTAAATAAAAAAAAGTGTTTTGTAAGTAGGTTCATATTTTTGTTTGTATTTGAGTTTGTGCCATCATCAAACCTAAACGGCTAGACAGATTTCAAGTATTTCTGTGACACGATTATCTAAGCATCCACAAATGGTTAAGTAAGTTAAGTTAGTAAGGAGTATCCTATATCTACCCAACTACGCTGAATCAAAAAAGAAGGTTAAGACTTTTTTCTCCTTCGCGAACGATGTTGCAGGTACCTTCTAGTTTCTAGTACCTACAGTAAAAAAGCAAATAAATTAAGGATATCATACCTTGCCACTATTTTGAATTAATAATTAAATCGGTTTTCGTTAAAAATTATTCTCACCTCAGCATTACCTTATCATAAAACTCATTACTCACAATCAAAGTCAAACAAAAAATCCTGCATAATTTACTCACCGACAAATAAAGTGGAAGGGCCGGTAGAACAAAGTGGTAAGTAGAATTTATAAATGGCGGTGGATCCTATATTAATTCCTCGTTTGTCGGACTCGCTGCGTACACGTATTTTTTCTGGAGGTAGCACCGTAGGGTTAATTGTAACCGAGCGACCGACTGGACAGGAAATATGTAGAGTAGCGTTTACCTTATTAATGTTGTCATACTTTTCTTTAAGTATACTTACGTACTTATACATCGTCGCCCATGGATATGTGGAACACTTGACATTACCTTTGGTAATGCCAAGTAAGCAACACTATACCAGATTTGATTGTGATAAGAATATTTCAAATTAACGGCAAAATTAAAAATTTTTTGCTCCTTCTGGCAGATATTAACGTTCAGAAATATAATTAAAATAAATCAGGAAATAAACGAAATTATATCATTTACTTAATATACGTTATAAACGATTATTAATTTAGCTAAATCTACTTTCTTACAACTGTTTGTGACGTCGCTTGAAACTGCATTTACAGACGTTATTCTTAAGGATCGTTTCAGTATTTCGAACAAAAATAGCCGATTTGATATGTTACTTAAATAATTTTAGTACATGCAAATCTTATCGGTTTTTACCTGGATAAAATAGCTTTGGGCTATATTACCTACCCCTACCTAACCAAATAGGTAGCTACCTAACCGTTTGGGTGCCCAAATAGTCACTTAAATAAATGAAAGGAAATTTACTCATTTTTTAAAAATTTAAAGTCAGGTTGACTTTGAACTTGATACCTAGGTATATCTAGGTCTCCTTACCAGTAATCGAATTTAGTAGGGAGAGCGCAAATTCACCAACGGTAACGCGGCCACGAACAATAGTAAGGCACAAGGACTGCAGAAATCTGTTGAACCCGGCTCACTCTACTTTATGCGTGGGAGACAAAGAGAAAATAACCCATTTTCACGTTTCACATGACGAGAAATTTATTTTCGTAGTCGATTTCCCTTCCTGATTTGTCAATCATTTCGCCAATAAATGAGATTATAACGTAATATTCACGTGTAGTTTTACCCTACTCCTAAAGATTTAAACTAGATAAATAAGACATCTGAAGTGCAACATTTTCGTGGAACTATGCTATCAAAGGTTCAAACGTATTGGAAGGTAAAACAAAACTAACCTAGGAAAAGTACTCTTAAGTGAACTTATCGTGTTTTATGTAACTTATTTTACATTGCTTTTTTTTCATTAATTTCTGGTAAGTAATGTTTTATTACTTTCGTATGACATCACATGGGATAATTTTATATGGTACCAAATTATATGGAGATGGCTTAGGAGTACAGTCTTTTGATTTTATTGCAATGCTTAATTGCAGTAAATTTCTTACCCACCGATTTTATCTATACGTTATCTTTCAGCATATTTATAAGGCTCCGTTAAATCAATGGCATTTACTCTAAACCACATAAAAAGTACCTACTTATTCATTTTGTGGAGAATGTTCAATAACTGGTTCTTCCTGTCATAAAATTGCTTAAGCCATGGCGACTCTATGAATCCACATTCCCGCTCGTCCGCTAACAATGTGAAAAAATGCTAAGTATAAAAATACTTCATTATACTAAGTTTTATCTTCCGTGTTAATCAATGGGCGTTGGCTAGTAAAATCTGATCGTAAAGTTCTACAATGTAGTATGTTAGCGCCGAGGCACCGTAAACAAAGTCTTAGTATTTATGTAATAAGGTACTAATTGAATTGGAGAAAATGAATGGATGCTCCTTTTGCTATAACATGAAACGGCGTTCTAAGCAAACTAGAGTTTTATAATACCGACAGTAGATTTATTGGTACATCCTAACGCAATTAATTTAGAATTAAGATGTCGGAATATTGAGTGCCTTCGGTGTTCTAGGGATTTTCATTTTAATTTCCGCTTTATTTGATGATAAAAATGAATTCAACGAAATGAAACAAATATGGATGGATTACGCTTAGCGTCGTTTTTAATTATGACGTTAAATTATGATGCATTGTATGATTTTAATGGAACGCGTAACAGAGTTGTAATTTAAGCAGCAATCTCTGGTAATGGGCGATAAATATTAGTAACAAAAAGCCGTTTTCAAAGCATAACTAGGTCCAAGATAAGATCGCGGCGGATCGCGTGAGCTGTATTCAATTTGCCGGCAGCGTAGTTGTTGAAAAATAATTAAAAATGCAATTAAAAACCACCATAAATCCGTCAGTCGCCCCGCCTAGCGCGTAAACAAACTCAAATTAATGCCCAACTATAAATAAATAAAACGTTATATTGTTTTAGTGTAATCGTATATTGGCGCTCCCGGTTTTAATGGTTTTGTTGTGACGAAGCCTCATAACGTCATTTACGCCGAAGTCGGTAAAGTATTTACGACTCAAACTAGACTCGTAATTAATAGCTTATTTCCTTCTAAATAATTCATATGAAACATTAGATCCCGTTCTTTTTACTGTGTAGAGCTAGTACGATAACTCATTAATTGACACCAATATGAATAATATCCAAAGACTTCTAATATATCTGGTACTTCTAAAATATCTGGTTGGTATATTATCTATAGAATAATTTCACGGTTAAGGAATTATCCAGAAAACTACCGTGAGACTGCGCGACATGTTTCGGTCCATTCAGAGCACCTTAGTCATGAGACACTAGCAGACATTGTCGCCGCCCTACTCGTGCGAGAAGGGCTTTACGACGTGACCGCTAATGTAATGTAAATAAGAAATTGACATTTATAAATAAATGGATAGGGTGATTGTTATAATTTTAATACGTTAAGTCTTAAGTATTTGACACTATCGCGTTAATCGAGCAAAAACATTTTCTTCGCGAAATTCGTAAAAATCTTTCCGACTTGACTGTGAATAAGCATACCTACCCGGCTAAATGAATCGAGGAATGGCCCACATTTCTCCCTTTTTATCGAGTCCTTATAAATGTTACAGGTGCATCGCTAAAGGGCAGGTGTGTTTGTATAAGATACTCTAAATTGTCCAATTAAAGTTGACTGAGACGTTTCAAACCCCTCAGATTATTTATAAACTAAAATGTTTGATATTGAAACTACAATAAATTTATTAGAAAATTCTTTATTGATGATAATTATAAAAAAATACATGGCTAATGATACAGTACATGCAAAATCGAAACAGTCATTTCATTAATGTAAAAATAACTTATGTTTAGTTAATTCCATGGGCAGTGCGCTTGTCCAAGTTCATTAGTGTCAGCTTAATGCACCGGAATTGCAGAAGGGCGAACTATTTATGATACGATAAAGGCCATCGAATATTTGATATCAACATCATATATATCTTTCCGTTTGTTTAATCGTAGGTGTAAATGAAAATAACACATTTAGTTTCGTCCCGCTGTGATATTTTTTACTACAACGAAATATGGTTTAAATTAAGTTTATTTTTTCAAAAGCACACTATTAATGCTTGTAAAACTGTCGATCTTAAACCACTACAACTTAAAATTTAAAGATAAAGTTCTTAAGAATTAAGAAGGAATACATTTTCGTGAGTTTTTTTTACAAAATATTTAATAAAAAGCACTCACCTCACTTAACCCTTTTCTCACCATCAGTTTTAGATCGTAAAAAACATAATATAATTTTTGTAATAAATTCATTATTTTGATACCGTAATCTTACAATTGTGTAATTTTTTTAAGTAAGTATTCCACTGATAATAATTACACAGAAGCAAGTACTTACGGACTGAAGTTCACGTTTAATTAAAATACCACATACATTTCCACTAACTATCATAATTATTTCAATCTATTCGTTCGAAAACAACATTTGTCCTTCATGAAAAAGTAATGCAATAAGAGACCAATGTTGTTTTTGAAATAATCTATTCGTTTGGTCAGCACAACTATGACTATTATTGTTTCAATGTATATAAAAGTATGGTATAATATTGGTGTATTTACTAAGGCATATTGGGTTCACAACAGTAAATCATGGTGGATATTTTTGAATTCCCACTAATAATGTCCACGTGCTGTATTTGCTATCATATGTACGCTATTTTATGTGAAATTGTCTCAATTTACCAGTCACTAACGATTGATACTCGAATTATTATTGCTAACCATAATATACATAAAAAATATCTTACATTTACCGCATGAAATGAGTATTACAAAGATTTGTCTACTTATACTATAAATGAAAAATTTTGAAATGACAATAGTAATCATGACAAGACATGGAACATAATATAGTTTAAAACATAAATTAACTAATATCGTACTAATTTATAATACTTCTAATTGTCTTACAGTACTCAGTAATAATTCAAAAACACCTTCTAAATCTAACTCCTACGAGTAAGGACGTCATTTGAGGACAACAGGTACGAGATTAAAGTGCATATTAGAAAAATAAATCAACACAACATAGCTATAAAGTAATACGCTGAAAAACGAGCAAACAGGATACTCAAATTTCGACAGCATATAACGCTTTCAGTTGTCCATATATATGCAGTCGCTCACAAAATTCACGGTATATCACTCGTTATTTCTTTTGCGATTTTGTTTCACAACATAAGCCCCTCAATTTGTAAAACACTGAAAGAAGCGCATAACGTAACACAACCTTGTTTCAACCTATAACAGCTTTCGTACAAGTTGTCACTTTACAGTTTACAGTGTACTAAAATCAAAGATTTACAGAGTGACACTGTTTATGAAAAATGCGCGCCTTTGATATTTTTATTTTATCACTAAATGAACGCTATCTAGAACTAATGATAAAGCTCTTCAAAATTAAAAACTTAATTTTGCAAGTAAGCCGCAATGACTGAATATCTTAGACAGTGTCTCTCTATTTCTTCAATATACTTTTACTATAATGACGTCACAGACTCACGTCCGTTTCAGGGGCATCAGGAGTGCTGGTTGGCGGCGGCAGCTGTGGCGGCGGCGGCGGTGGCGGCAGCTACGCTGGCGTTGGTGATGGGCGGCTGAGGCAGCAGAAGATCGGCCAAGCGGCCCGCCTCACGGAGACCAGAGAGGAATGCCCCATGCACTGTGGCTGGGTAGTTACGCATGGTGTGCTCACCTGATTTTAGGGATAGAGAAATTTATCAGTGAGAATGCCGTTATGTCTGGTTGAAATATATGTTACCTTGTTAGAATGCGACGTGCTCGACACGAGTCGACCAGGGTTTATAATGTGAAATAAAAAATGTGACCTTGCCAATTTAATTAATAAATTATACTAAGTAGGTAGGTACCTACTGATGTACTTCTTGATTTATATATTCATGTTGGTATGATGCTGACACTATGTTAAATTGCTTTATATTATAAATAAAAAAAATAAGTTCAAGATTGGAAAGTATCGTCGATACAAATAGATAGAATCGACAATATCTTTACGGTGAGCTTATTTCATAATGGAATCATAATTACATTAAAAGTACTAAAACCTAGGAATATTTTGAACTTAATGACTTGGTACAAGTCAGTAGGTACATCCAAAAAGACCGACTGCAAAAAACCAAGATGAATTTAACGGCAGCTCATACCTACGTTAAAATCCATTAAGCCATAAAACTTGCTAAAAGAAAAAGACACATTCATGCACTCGAAAAACATAACCTACATACTATTAAAAAGTTGTAAAAATAACATGTCTGTAGGTACATTAAAGATATTTTCAAAAAAATGTTACAAACTATTTGAAGGTCACTGAATGGATTTTATTTTTTGTATGTTCATGTGTGTCGTTGTGGCTTCATCACGCCAAAACGGGTCAACGGATTTCAATTATTTTTGGTACACGGGTAGCCTGGGCATCCACAGATGGCTAGTGGATACGTTTTACCCGACTACACAGAAGCAAAAAAGAGGGTTAAGTATAGCTTTTCTTTCTCCGCGAACGAAGTTGCGGGCAACTTCTATTCTAGTAAGTACACTAAATATGGTTTCATATTTATCCTGGAAGACAACTTGAGTATACAGCCAGCTACAAGAATATCTTTGGCATTGGTTCTAGTGTTGTAGGAAAAGAGTTTACATTAAGATAATTTTTAGACCTTCATCACTAATTATATTTTTGCAACTGACCGTACTAAGTAATACAAATGATAAAGGCTTTGAAAAATTGCACTGAACGCGTACCAGCAAAGAATAGTCTGTTCTCCCCCGGAGATGCCCCGGGCACCGGAGCAGCCAGCAAATCATAGTCGGTGCCCGAAGAGCCGACTGCCACAAAGCTATACGAACCTCTCGCATACGGGTCGGCCCGCCATCTGAAACAAACGTGGGCTTTGAGACCCACCTTTGAACGCAATCAGCCGAAACCAAAGACAGCTTTTTGAGTTTAAATTAACTTTGGTGCAATCGTTGGTCCTGCCTTTACTGGCAAAGCTGAAACGGCCTTGAATAATTGTCAAAGATGAACAATTGTAATGGATGGCGGATGGAATGGAATTAAAAGGCTTTCCGTTCAAACCACTCCGAATCAAGTTACCTAAGCGGTAAAATCCCATACATGCATCATGTCAAACGTTCACGGAATCTGAAAATGTACTGCCGTGAAAGAGAAAAAGAGAAATTCAAAGAAAGAGCCAGTTTATTGGCCAATTAGCACATCTTTTTGATATTTTGTAGAGGTTGCGTAGGTAATTTAAAATTCATATGCATAATTATTAATAAATAGATAAGGGTGCGTCCACATTTGTATCATTTGCCCGATCAGATCTTCGTCCCGTGGCATGATCGCGTGTCACGATCACCCGTTTGGACGTTGCGCCGATCCGATCGCTCGAAATCCATGTTGCTACGCGTATCACACACACTTAGATCGGACAAGCGCGGCGTGATCGCCGCGCCGACAGTGAGCGTCCAAGCAGCGCGAAACGCATTCATGCCTCGCCACGGTGATACGAGCAAATGATACAAGTGTGGACGCACCTTAAAGGCTTGTTTCGATCTATTCTACATGGCTTAAGTTTTATTCCAAGGATTACTGTAATTTTCTACCAACTTAATCTCCGGGATATCCTTACCCCAGTTTCCTTCAATTCAGCTGATACGTTGTAAAGACTATTAAAAACAAGAGGACTGTAAATCGCCCTACGTTGAAACGTGCCCCGACCGTAAGGGGATTTCCAGGCCAAATTTAGCTAACACTTTTAAACTATACATTTAACGATGTTATAAGTAAACAAAGAAACATATTAAAGTAAAAATTTAAATACTGAGTCACTCTTGCAAAGTTAAATAAATTGTAAGTAATAATTTCTATACATAGATGGCGTTGTAAGTTACGGGGAGCGGCTTTTTATTAGGTATGGCGATTGACAGTCCTCTTGTTTTAATTTTCCTTGGTAACTATCCTATCCTTTACTTCCTATCCTCCATTTATTCTTGGTGTAGCTTATCTTCGTTACTATCCAGGGCAGTCGTACTTACTTTCTTGGTATAGATAGGCCGTATCTTTATTTTACCTGGTGACCACACATTCCTTGGGCTGAGGTACGGCAGCGTGCCCGAAGATGCTCTTTAGTACGGCAATGCACCGGCCGACGATGACGTCATCAGTGACATTCTCCATCACCGCTGCCGCTTCCCCCGCCACCAACGCCAGGAGCACCGGAGCGCTGTACAGGTTCCAGAACAGGAACAGTTCACCTGTTAGCAAAGTACCAGAATGAAAATGTCGATAGGGTACTTACTACTTGACTAACAGATCACATCAGCTCCTTTTTATGAATTCTCAAAACGCTCAGAGAGTACGAAGGTTTGCAGAATAAAAGTTTTTCACTTCTCATGCTCGAAAAGTGCCTCATTTTAGTGTCGCGAAGTGGGGCCAAAGCGATCAGGACTAAAGGGTCCTAAGTATAAATTCAACAACCGTTCGTTCATGAATTACATATAAATAATGATTTAATACAGGTTTTCGCTCTTTTCTCAAATTTGAAGTGAACAGTAGTTTATAACGCTACCAAAAGCTAAAAATTTTTTTTTACGCTTTTAGCGATTTGGTTTAAAGGTCATACAGATTCTAGAATTTAGCCGTCTTTCCTGTGGACAACGCAATAGTTAAGGGCTTGGGTACATATAACTGATATTTTTATCACATAGATCTAGAGTACTCATCGATTTGTAAGATCACCTATAGGATCCTAAGAAAATATAGTATTTAAATACTATTTTTTCTTAGGATCCTATATCCTATAGCCCTTAACTTTCGGGTGTCAACAGGAAAGACGCATAACGCTAACTCATACTAAAAAATCCTTTCACCCTTAAATGGCTTTTCAACAACATCTAGTGAGGAGTCTGTTATACTGGTTTATAGGAGTAAATGCTGGGTAAAGTCGGTAATGCAAATTTATAACAGCATACAGAATTATTTGTCTAAACCTGAGCCGCGACGCGTAAGATGTTTGTTATTCATCACGGCTAATATCAAGAATTAATGAACAAAATAAATAACAGCCCGAGTCCTGAGAAGGTTAATTTACGCATGCATTGTAATCCCTACGAAACGCGGGAGGGTTGTTTGTTTTTAATAACCGATCCAATTAGAGCTCTCCCTTCCTTATTTTACAATTTTCCTTTTCATTCAAAATCTTTGGCCAGTCGTCGGCCAATTAGCCCTAGCATTCTGCCCTCCTGCGCTCTATCTCAGTACAGTTTCGAGATATTTATTATACTGTTATAATTACTTAACGTGAAGAGTTTATTATGTGTGTACTTTTTACTGTCCAGACAAATTGTTCTTAACGAGCGAAGGCGAGCAAGGTCAATGGGATAAAACAATTATGCAAAACAGTACATTTGTTCAATTGTGGCTGATGTTAAAAGGAATTGCGTCGGACGCTATTTTCCCACATAACTCTTAACGCGACACGAGCGATAACACTACATCAGATATCCGGCCTCCTTAAATGCGACCAAGCCCGAAAATGTTAAATTGGCTACTATGTATTAAAAAAAGAGTCAGTATACATTGTTCCGGCATTCCCAGCACAGGCGTAGCGGGCTTAATGAAGTTAGCAGAGTACACAACAAAGACTGTAAGGAGGTGAACTAAACCAGAACGTAAAAAAAGCTTGTCTTGACTCGTGCGGTGATTTATCGTCAGTCGCCCTTCGGGTTCCCGCAGGTAGCGTTAATTATTCAGCTTTTAATTCTTTATCACGGCCGCTTCTGTTTCTAAGTTTTACACTATTTACACGGTGAAATGATTTACGAGGAGCAAGCTAGGAGGGTGTAAGTAGGGTTAATTTGCGGAGATTCCGCAGGCGCTTCATTAATATTGATGAGTCGTTTGTTTGTCGCGAACATGCACTTCGGAGAACTGCGCTGCTGCAGTTTGGATGATCATGGTGACTGGATGTGTTGAATAAGCAGGGATGAATGTGCATATCATGCTTTTATCTGCTTAAATAATCCAGCAGGTTACTGACGACATTTTTTTGTACCCTTCAGTCATATAATAAATTACATTAACATACTGAATCTGTGGCCAGGAATTACACTTTTTAACTGTTTGGTGATAAGCGCAGTAAAATTCAGTGATTCCAATAATGGTCCCGCTGACTTGACAACCGTTTCAAATGATGGGAAGGGCCCAACACAAATATCATTTTTTTATTTAGTAATTAATTCTGTAGGTGAGCCAAATTGATTTAAATGGAGACAGTAATATAAAATAATACCTCTGCTCGCAGTTGTAGTACCAACGTGTCCAAAGAGGTTGGCGCTAGGATCCCAGAATGTTCTTTCGAAGCAAAGCACTACTTTATTCAGGTTTCCATATCCCAGACGCTTGATAGCAGCAATCTTAAATTGCAAAAAATATATTGTAGCATTAAGAAAAACAACCTAATGAGCATATTATTTAATTAATAATCTTACCTTCCAATCCGGCAACGGGGGATCAAAATTAACGAAGTTCTGTTGACTTTGCCCGCTGTTGGCAACCGCTACTTTCAAGACTCCGAGAGGCAAGGTGCAGAGAACAACATCACCTTAAAAAAAGTACAGTGGATAAGAATCAAAATAAAATCAATATAAAATGGGTTATACGGGGTTTTTTCAATTATGTACGTTTATTTTTGCGCATAGTACGTATTTAGCTGTACTTCGACTTTGGCCATGAGTTTAGCGCAAAGAATGGTGGAAGTGAAAAACTGAAGATCGGGTTCAATGAGATGCCACGTCCATTTATGATGATATGCCTAGCAGTGGACTGAGATGATTTATAATTTATGAAGAACTGTGTCTAATTCTAATTCTAAACTAATAAAGATCGCAAATGCAAAACCTTAAGAACTTGTTTCGTATAAGAAACTCATAATATAAAATGTTGACAAACGCCATCTTTCTATGAGAATATAATAAAATCACGGCACCCTTTGAACGAGCGCCGCCGGCCACGGAGTAATCAGCCTGAAAGCCTCTGCTTGACCTGCAAACAGCTCCCGCTCGAGTCTACACACCCTAAATTAAAAGCTCTTTGTCTGTGGAAACCTTAGTAATTTAGGGCTGTACCTGCCGTGGCTCGTATGCAATTGTCGACAGACACAGCGTGCATCGACAGACTAAGCAAAAGATAACAGCCAAACAATTTCATTACTATACGCAGTTACAATCGCATGGGATTCCTAGTACGTAGTTCTGTACTATTCGAGTTGAGTCACAAATTAAAATGTTCCACGCTACGCATATACATTTGCATATCTGTGCTTGTAGTACCAAAGAACAATGTTAATAAAGAAGTGTGAAAGAGCAAAGCAATAAATCCTACGCCTCACAATATATTTTCTAAGGCTCGTAATTATTAAGATTTTGCTCGTGTATAGATAATTCTGATCACTTCCTTTGAGCTCCGTGAAATCGCTCACTTACTCAGACACACGTGCTGGGCAAAAATAGAGGCAAGTACCGCCTCCTAAACGTCTAACTGGCGCTCACAATAGACTCCGCCCGTATGCAAATGTGGCGGAAGAGCCTCCGGCGAGGGAGTGGGGTCGATCGGGCCCACCGGGTCAACACAGGGCCGACCGTATTTTTGCGCGTCGTCAAAGTGAAATTAACGCGTTAGAATTGCAAATCATTCCGCGACAAAGAAATGACAAGGAGCCGTCGGCGCTGTGGATTTTTCTCATAACGCCCATTATGGTGACAACGTGCTCTTGCTTTGTTTTTCTCCTCAATATTGAGGGCTCCACAATTAGATTTTTTCACGCTGGTAGAACGCGAATGTAAACATAATAATATGGCGCCGGGAGGTAAGGTCGATATCAAATTGCGTTTCATTAACTGTTCACTTCCGCGAAATCAATTTTGGATGTTCGAGTACAACAAATTATAAATATCGTAACTCCTCCGACGCGATACCATAATGAGAAACTGTTCGTTCACCAAAAAGTCGAATTCAATAACGTATTTCAGGCATGTCTCGGCTTATTAAATTGGGACTTTATAAGCAGACTTATTATTGGTTTAGCCTCGGCACTTATTTCAATAAATCTGATAGAGTTGGATTGGATTCTGTATTTGACCGCGGAAAGTTTTTAACGAGTTTTGTAACTAGCTAATACCCTTGAACACTTGCGGTTGGCTTTGGTTGCGGGGGTTGACTGCCTTGACTGTGACGCCGGGCCCGCCGTACTGGATATCGGTGACTGCGGTGCCCAGTCTGATGTCTAGCCCCTCGGAGAGCGCCACCGGGACACAGGAGTAACCATTGCGCACTGAAACAATTAAACAGATGCTTTAGTTGCTAGGATATCTATTTAAAATGTACTTTATTGCGACTTTTTCGAACCTTCGTACTGACAGGGATTTCAAACTTTGTTTCAAATGTTTAATGGATGTTAAATGTCAAATGTTTAATGTACGAAACACACACCAGTTGTTAACAAATAAGTTCTTTAGTCAGTAAAAATTATATTGGTTGCACCATAGCATCCTTCAAACATTTGCAACGAGATAGAATAATGCGTCGATTACACTTGATTGACGACCGAAGCAGACAGCGCCATGAGTGCGAGTGCGGCAGCAGCATATCTTAATACATATATAGCTCTCTCGCATGCATGTTGGCCATCGACTAAGTGTAATCGACGCATTAAGGGTAACTCTTAAGCATTTTTTCAATAGGTTCAAGTTCCAGCTTTAGGCTTAATTGTATTTATCTAATTACGTAACAGTGGTGTGGCGTCAAACCAATCAGAGCAGCTCATTTGGGTTGACATTTGTTCAACAGCAGCAAAATAAGGTAACTAAATGTCTTAAATCATTAGAGTACAAGCCGGTGGAAATCGAATTCTACGAACGCCTTACCATTGCCACCGGTGAGTAAAGTGAGTAAAGTAGTTGATAAGAGCTTACAAACGGACACTACACCGCAGTTTTCAATTAGGTTGATAGCGGTGCTGCTTCTATTGTCCTTTAATAACTTTAAGTGGATTTCTTACTCCAATTAAATTGGTTGGTGCGGACTGAGATGAAAGAAGAAATATATAATATTATATTCGGAGTATTCTTACAAATCAAGAGCTTTTAAGTTACGATTGTATTAATAAGCATATTACTATACAGCTCTCTAATAAATGTTATTTCAAGTTGAAACCCTGCTAAGAGGTCTTATTTAGAATTGCTCTCGAACTTATTGCTACAACATAATATTTATTCTAAGCGATTTTATCTGAAGGAAACAATGCTACCTAAGCCAAATCCTTGGACGTCTAGAGCTTTCTAAATTAGATCTGTCGACTCAATCTCTAGTTGAGTCACCCATTTAGCCAAATTACGAGTACCCCGACATTACGTAACGTAACAAAGTAACGCTGTAATGTTGCGTTACTGTCACAGCCGTAACGAAGTCAGACCCTCTTAATTTAACTATATCTAGAGCTAATCCCGTTATATTGTTACAATAGGTTGCTTAGTTAGTCTTCAACACAGTGCAAGAAGAATACAGTACATTAAAAAATCTTAAACTTTGTAATCATCAAATAATGAGAAGTCTCTTTCTCAACCTTGGAAAATGAAATACGTAATACTAAAACTCCGAAAACAGTTGACTTTTTTTGGCGTTGTTATTTATAAAGTTGTAAGCATTAAAAATCTGTACATTGGAAACATTTACACAAAATGTTATAAAAATATTTGGCGGTCACTGTATTAAAAAAAGTTTGAATTTTATGTATCTCTGTATGTGTCGCTGTGGCATTATCGCGACAAATCGGCTAAACAGATTTCAACTATTTTTGGTAAGCGGGTAGTAGCTGGGTATTCACATATGGTTCTAGGATGCTCTTTACCCGAGTACGCTGTCGAAAAAATAGGGGTTATGACTTTTTCTCCTCTGCTAACGAAGTTGCGGGCAACATCGAGTTTTCTATAATTTCAGTTTCTCGAATTTTAGATGATTGAAGTTTCATTCAGGAGTCGATTTTAAACACAACTTATAGGTATCCCATAGAAACGTTAGCCAAATAATCTTTGACGACCGGTTTGGCTCAGTGGGAGTAACGTTGCCTGCGAAGCTGAGGTTCAAATCCCGGTAAGGGCAAATATTTGTGTGATGAGCATAAATATTTGTTCCTGAGTCTTGGATGTCTCCTATGTATATAAGTAATATATCTATTAAATATATCGTCGTCTAGTACCCATAACACAAGCCTTATTGAGCTTACCATGGGACTAGTTCGATTTGTGTAAAATTGTCCCGTAATATTTATTTATTTATCTGTTTAACCGTAGAATCGCAAATCCGTAATGACATTATACATATGTGTCACACCATAGCTTTTAACAGGCCTACATGTTGATGACATTATACATATATGTCACTAGTAGTAAATTTAATTTGTGAAACTGATAAGCTCAGTCGTCGCTGTGGGATGAGCAGCGCTGCCGCACCTTCGGCTTTTTACACCCAATGTATCTTTCTACAAGACTGTAGATTGGGTTAGAACACGGTTAGAACGGACTATGTCTCCTGTCGTCGCCGATATTTTCATGGAAGACTTCGAGGAGAGAACGCTTTCATTGGCACCTGTCAAGCCGAGGATCTTTAAAAGATACGTAGATGATACCTTTACTATTTTACCTAGATCTAGTGTTTCAGCTTTCTTAGACCATCTGAACTCCATGCATAGTAAAATTAAATTCACTATGGAGTTGGAAAATCAAAATTCACTTGCATTCTTAGATGTGCTAGTAATTAGAGGTCCTAAAAATGACATAGGTCATACTGTATATAGGAAACCTACGCATACAGATAGGTATTTGAATGGCAAATCTCACCACCATCCCTGTCAACTTGCTACAGTGGGTAAATCTTTGTTTCAGAGAGCCAGGGGTATCTGCGACAATCAACATCTGACTGCTGAGTTACAGAATGTCAAACGTGCGCTTCGAGCCAACGAGCTCCAGATACCACGTTCCAAGCAGAATCCCAGTATGAAGAAACCAACAGTCGAGCGTAAACCTGCCGTATTACCATATGTGAAAGGGGTCACAGACAATATCGGAAACATCTTGAAGCGTGCTTCTATAAAAACATATTTCAAGCCGTTGAAGAAGGTGTCTTAATACCTTAGACCCGTGAAGAGTAGCACCCCTTTGCGGAGTGCAGGCATTTATAAGCTGGACTGCGAGTGTGGTCTTTCATACATTGGTCAAACGAAACGCAGTGTATCAACCCGGGTGAAGGAGCACATAGCAGATGTCAAGCACCGTCGGTGTAATAGGTCTGCAGTCTGTGAACATGTCATTGGATAACCAAACCACTCAATTAAGTTTGATAAACCTTCTATCCTTGCCAAAGAAAAAAGATATTTTCCCAGAATGCTATGCGAGGCTATTGAGATTAAAAAGCATCCTAATTTCAATAGAGAAGATGGATTGTCACTACCACCAGCTTGGGATCCTGTAATACATCTCATCAAGGAACAAGCGAGACACAGGACTGCAAGATCTTAATTTCCGAACGGTGTAAAATATCTTATCTGTTTAAAAGTAGTTTAATAGAGTCTGTTTTTTAAATATTATAATAAGTAATGAGGTAGCCTGGGAGTTTTTCTTTGCAGCGTTTCTTTTCTCCTCAGTACGCCTCATTTGTGAAATGCTGCTTGGTAAATTATTAAAATAAAATAATTAAGTCCTTCTGGCACATGTGTAACTGTCTTTACAGCTTAGGCCCACCTGGCATGTATGTACACCTTTATTTGTGTTTTTTCAAAAAAAATGGGTAGTTTGCACAAATTGTAAATTTGACAGAGGAAAATACATCTTTTCTCAGTCCTCCCGTGACCATGGAAAGCTGGAAAGCTTCCGAAACGTCGGGAACTAAAATGAGATAATATGCGCGATATAATCCGTTAAATTGTTTTATTTCAATGATTAAAGACTCTTTTAAGTACTTTTTGAGAGCTGGAAACGAAAATTTTAAAGCATCAACTGGTAGCTGATAATATCATATTTGCGACAGTACTAAAACTATCGTATTATGGAAAAAAATAAAGGTGACACATAATAGTGGTATTTGCCACACTGTGCGCAAAGAGTTTTCGGTCACGACAATACCGGCAATTCCACTGCTGGCGTGGCTCTTGTGTAGCTGACACTTACGAAGTTAAAACACTGGCACAGGTAACTAGAGCTGTGTCGCTGGGCTCTATACGGGTGTTTTATCGTGGTTTAGTTTCGGGCTGTTTGCGCTTCCAGCCAGTTGTGGCGACAAGGCGAGTTACTGTCGTTAAATGGTACATTGTTGTGGGTGCATCCCACTGGAGGTAGACAATAGGAATGTGCCGAGGCAAGCTTTTGTGGACGGTGCTTCCTACTTTTTATGATACTTACACTATGCAGTTAAAAGAAATAGGAATACGAATGTTTGTTTATATTTTTAATGTGAAAACATCACATATTTTTTGATACAATATTGATACAAAGATCTAAGTAGAAAAGAAAAATTAATTGCGATCCACTGCAGTCTAAGCCGGAATCGAACCAGCGTCTCTGTTATACCGGAACAGCGTCCTATCCGTTAGACCATCAGACCGCTTGTGATTCACAACGAATTAATCCTCTACCTTCGGTAACGATACGTTACTCACGACCTTATGTACCATTTATTTTTGAAAGGTTTACTACCTTATAGCACCACTCTAAGAAGATGCGCTTTCGCAACATTTCTTCAAGCTGACCTGCCATTTCAGTAGTGTCAAGCTTACGAGAGAGATGGCGCTGTAATCACTTTAGTGTTTGTTTATATTTTTAATGTGAAAACATCACATATTTTTTGATACAATATTGATACAAAGATCTAAGTAGAAAAGAAAAATTAATTGCGATCCACTGCAGTCTAAGCCGGAATCGAACCAGCGTCTCTGTTATACCGGAACAGCGTCCTATCCGTTAGACCATCAGACCGCTTGTGATTCACAACGAATTAATCCTCTACCTTCGGTAACGATACGTTACTCACGACCTTATGTACCATTTATTTTTGAAAGGTTTACTACCTTATAGCACCACTCTAAGAAGATGCGCTTTCGCAACATTTCTTCAAGCTGACCTGCCATTTCAGTAGTGTCAAGCTTACGAGAGAGATGGCGCTGTAATCACTTTAGTGTTTGTTTATATTTTTAATGTGAAAACATCACATATTTTTTGATACAAAGATCTAAGTAGAAAAGAAAAATTAATTGCGATCCACTGCAGTCTAAGCCGGAATCGAACCAGCGTCTCTGTTATACCGGAACAGCGTCCTATCCGTTAGACCATCAGACCGCTTGTGATTCACAACGAATTAATCCTCTACCTTCGGTAACGATACGTTACTCACGACCTTATGTACCATTTATTTTTGAAAGGTTTACTACCTTATAGCACCACTCTAAGAAGAGACGCTGTTCCGGTATAACAGAGACGCTGGTTCGATTCCGGCTTAGACTGCAGTGGATCGCAATTAATTTTTCTTTTCTACTTAGATCTTTGTATCAATATTGTAGGAATACGAATGTTCTGTATAAACGCGTTTGCTTATGGGATATATTGCTTCTAATTGGTTTTCGTTATTTTTACAGTTACTAACTGTACTGGAACTGATTGTACAGGAACTAATACAATAAATACTAAATCTACTGAAGTATTGACTAAATTTCACGTCAGAATGACCAATGACAATGTGTAGAAATCGTCACACAAAATGATACAAAGAAGACAGACAGAGAAATAATTAAATGTTGTCAATGAGTATCGTATTCACGGTGTTATTAAACGTTAATCACGCCATTTACGAATAAATATGAATCGGCCTTATACAAGTTAAACGCTCTACAACACACCACAATCTACATATATAAAAAGGCCACAAAAATTTTGTGATAAAGTTACATAATCAACTATAAAATATCGACCATTCGCGTTCCGTTTTATCATTCCTAGACCACTATACACTAATTCAGTGCACTGTTTGTTCCTTTATTGGACTAATGCGGTGCAATGAAGGAACAGTGTCCAACTAGCCAGCGCGAATTAAGCTCGTTCACGGTCGTTGGGTAACATTCGATGCGATCCGTCTGGCTAATGAAGGTATTTGCTCCGCCAGCGATTGGCACATGTTTTAGGGGGACAACGTTTAGCGAGTGAACGATGGACATTGAAATAATCATTCTGTGGATATTGTTATTTTTTTATTAGTTAGTCAGCGCTTATTTTGCGAAATGTAGATGTAGGATTACATTTAGTGAGATTATTGTAGATGATATTTTAAAAAACGTAAACTTGATCTGTGGTCACAGTAGTGACTCCACAAAGTCCCAATTTATTTTAAAAAAACTCTTTTTTTATATACATATAGTAAGTGGCGAACGAGCAGACGAGCCACCGGATGGACGGTGGTCATCGACGCCCACGGATATGTGCAACACCAGAGTAGTCGCCCGGGTAAATCAACTTTTTAGTGTCTTCCATGTTTCTACTGCTTGCTGTATAAAAGGAATGTACAAGAAAATACGACGTCAGCTGTAGTTAATTGTTCCTGCATTCTTTACATACTATTAATTACGTAAAACTACATGACTATGGCATTAAAACATATTCATTTATGTTAAATTTCAATCGTTGTCCAGCGGACGTTAATGTTTCCGGGGTTTGTATTAAATAGTGGTTTGTAGACGACCATGCTTTCTGCTAGCTGCTATAAATATGTTTAAATAGACTGTTTATGTGGCTATAAGAATTTATAAATTTTATCAAATTTTATACACATGTTGTAGTAACTAATAACGAAGAAAAAACCAAGGGACAAGATAATATTGATTGACCCACCCAATCCTTTGAGTGTCCTGTTAAGTTCCTTCTTAAAGAATCCCATGGTATAGCGCTCCGGAAGCACCGCAGGGTGAAGCTAATTCCGCAACTTGCAACTTTGATCATTTAAGTTGTAGAATTCAAGTTAAATTAAGTACATTGTGCATAAATGAAATAGGTTAAAATGGTAGGATATAAAATTTTAACAGATTTTTTGTCCTTACTTCGTGTAATAAATATCACACAGAGAAAACTACTGACTAAAACACACTAAATCTTAAGGAAAAAGGAAGGTACTCGTAGCAATAACCTTAAAGACTCGTCCAGTTCAGAAGTTTAATTCAAAACCGATTTTACTATAGCACTCACTATACAGAAACTATAAACCTGTGCATAAACTCGATCATAAAAACAATATGACTTCCCGAGTCACCCACTCGAGGGAAGGGCAGGAGCAAGTGCACAAATAACAGCTATTACGTCCCAATTACACAACCATTCCTTCCTTGCATGCATAAACTAACATATTTTAATAATCGTAGGTAACCTTTACTTAAGTTATATCCTTAAAGGGCGTACAGTTTGTGTACCATGTTTTTTTACTTACATCGCAAATATAACAATCAAAAACCCCAATTCCAATTTTTTTACGTAATTTCAAGACAGTAAAAGTAAATTAAGTAATACGCAAAAAATACGTTTTTGAGCATAATGACATATTAAATATAAAATATAACTAAGGTTTTTGTTTATTATCTCTGTTTACGCCGGGACAATGAAGAAAAATTACAAAAAACATTGCATGTTCATCGCATTCGACAGTAAAGAGGATGATTGACGTAGCACAACAGCGTCAAGAACCGGCCAATCATCATACAGGTCACATTAACAAGAAATTTGAGGGGCTACTCCCAAGAGATTTAAAGTTTGTATGGAGCCGTCACACTCACTCAAATACAGTATTTAACGCAAAAGCGATAGGCACTGAAAGGTGCAAACTTCTAATTTTGGACTTCGGAGTAACTTGTCTGGTTAACGAAAGTGCTGCCAATTTACCGTCCACCTGCGGTGTAACAATGTCCCGTTTATAACACATGTGGAAATTCGTAAGAATCTGTGTCTGGCTTTGTCAACCTATATGACTGGTTTTTAAAGATTTTATTTTTAACTATTATACTGTTCTGTTTGGATAATATGTAATGGGATGAACGGGTAGTAAAGAAAAAAAGTTTCATGTGTGGTGCAAACTATGGCCGCAAAGATTGGCTATTGACGAAGCATTACAGCGCTCGAGAGCCGGCCCATCACCATACAGCTATAGCATTCACAAAATGTGCATCAGCGATGAACGCAGCGCTGACAGACTCGTCGATACGATAATATAATCTTTCTATCTATGTATCAGCAACGGAACCACTGCTGAACATAGGCCTCCCCTATAGCTCGCCACAGGGTGCGATCCTCCGCAGACCGCATCCACTCCCCGCGACCCTTAAGAGGTCATCCGTCCACCTAGTCGGGGGCCATCCCACGCTGCGCTTTCCTATGCGTGGTCGCCACTCCAGGACTTTACTGCACCAACGGCCATCCGTTCTCCGGGCTACATGGCCCACCCATTACCACTTCAACGATGCAATCATGTGAGCTATGTCGGTTACTTTGGTTCTTCTGCAGATATCCTCATTTCTGATTCTATCACGAGAGAAACTGATGACAAAGAGAGATATAATCTTTAGACACATATAAAACTATTCGTTTTCATACGTCTCGTCTCGTCAGTTTTGTCAACCTGCTTGACGGACCTATATATTTTGCCCTGTGATCTGGAACACCTACCACTTCACGTATCTAGTTATATGACGGACAAACTAAAGGCGGTAGAGTGCGAAATTTAAGAATGATACTCCTCCTATGTCATTTTTAAAAACCGCTTTAACCCCTGCTATAACTAGATATGTGAAGTAGTGGTACATGGTCCAGACAATAGGTCAAAATATATTCGTCCGTTAGCTTATACGTCCCACTAATTCACGTATCTAGTTATATTAGGGACGAACTAAAGGCGGTAGAGTGCGAAATTTAAGAACGACGCCCCTTCTATGTCATTCTTAACAAAACACTTTAACCCCTGCTATAACTAGACACGTGAAATAGGTACATGTTCCAGATAATAGGTCAAAATATATTCATCCGTCAGCTTATACGTCCCACTAATTCACGTATCTAGTTATATTAGGGACGAACTAAAGGAGGTAGAATGCGAAATTTAAGAATGACACCTCTCCTATGTCATTCTTAAAAACTGTTTTACCCCTGCTTTAACCAGACACGTGAAGTAGTGGTACATGTTCCAATTAATAGGTCAAAACATGTTCGTCTATCAGATTATTGACGCGTGAAATATATTTTGACTTGTGATCTGCCGGTCTAGCACAACTCCGCCACTACGCTTGTCGCGCGACATAGCATCGCCCGTCTTTCTCGCATTGTATTGAAAGGAAAGAGACGGACAATCTTCGTCGCGCGACAAAGAGTCGCGTATCGCAGTTGTGCTAGAGGTGCTGGAACAAGTACCACTACTTCACGGGTCTAATTACCTATATCAGGGACGAATTGAAGGCGGTTTTTAAGAATGAAACCCCAGGCCGCATTAACAAGACGTCTGGTTACCGAACGTACTGCCAATTTACCGTCCACCTGCGGTGCAACAATGTCCTACTTACAGCCTTTGTAAATGTTAGGCGTACTAATCAATGAGGCATATGTGGAAATTTGTACGAATCCCTGTTGCAGATTGTCAAGCGACATGACCGGTTTTTAAAGATACGTTTTTATATTACATGTTGGTTGCTTGGTGCAGTAAACCGTAAGTATAAATAAAAAATAATTATTGATAAATTCAGGCGTTATTTTGCAGAATTCCATAATAAATAATAGATTAATGGATTTAGAGTTCATTTGTTTTTCCGCGAAATAGTGTCTTGGTTAGATGTGACAATAAATTGTGCTCACATGCGCATATTTTCATGCAGTTCAAAAGAAGTAATGCCTGATGCGTGATGTCCTGTAGAGAGGCGACTAATCCGTTAATATAAAAAAAACTCGTAAATGTTCATCTCTAACATATATAATAACAAGTTGGCCTGATTATCGGAAAAGCTGCCAATTTACCGTCGAGCTGCGGTGCAACAATGTTCCGTTTACAGCCATTGTAAAGGCATACGAATCAATATCGCAACATGCAAATTTGTAAGTCCAAGTAAATATGACCGATATTTTAATTGTTTTTAGAGTGTATTTGAAAATATGATTGAGTATGAAATGTATGTTTAGGATTAAATGATATTGTTTGGTGCTGTAGGCAACGTTTAGTTGTATTCAGCAGACTCTAGAACAAAAACTTATTTGAAAGATTGTTTTTTTTTTAATATCTTGCAACAGTAATAACAGATAAGCAAAACATTATATATACAGGGTGATCAATCCATATGGGTCAGTAGGGAGAACTCAGAAACTATGAGAGATACCGAAATCTGTTCTTAGAAACCATGAACCCACCGCCGGCGAGAAAGCGAGCAACTATCGACTATTTTCTTGCTCAACTCGCTCAAGAAACGCACAGTAGATGTAAACTCCGTGTCAATAAAAGAGATACATATATAAGAGACTCCTCGCCGGGAGTGTGAACAGCCAGCGATGGGCTATTAATATATGTGTATCTTTTACTATCACTGGGTCTATATTTTTTGTTCGTTTCTTGGGCGAGAAAATCGCCGATAGGCAATCGCTTCCTCGCCTTTGGTGGGACCAGTGCCTTAGCCGCAAGGGCACTTTTACAAGTCTGATTCTACGGCATTTCCCAAGAGAAGCTAGACCACTGTTGAGAAGAAAGACGAAACAAACTCAACAATCAGATTTTTTTCTAAATAATGCTTATCTATTACAATATTACTACTTAGCCTATCTTAAATATATGTTTTTAGTATACACTCAATGCGTAGTTCTACCAGAAGACATAGGCAGGAATTAAGGACCAAGTGGATAAATCAAAAAGTTAGCTCCCTTATTTGGGTTTAATAAAACTGTAACGATTACCTTTAATTCCACCATTCTGCTCACATAATGGTAGACTGACGATTAGAAACAACAAAACTCCGGCACAGTTACCGTACCAAAGAGTAAATTCAGACCATTATCGTAACAGCATTTAAGAGTTGAAGTATTTAAGATTCCTGCACACAATACCAACCTCGCGATTTGCATAGCCCTGTGTGATGCGAATTGGGAATAAAGTTAAACTTAGGTCATTACTTTTGTAGATAAGCCTGTTTATGCCGAGGCAGTGTGCTCAAATTAACGACCGTCGAATTTAATTCAGGAATCGGCCATTAACACAACACGGGGGGGAAATATTCGGCAATTCGTTCCCCAAAGAACATTAACTTAAGCGTAATTTAAATAATTTTACGTGGCGGTGAGCACAAACAGCTGTAATTAAAGGTATATTTTGCGAATGTACTAATAATAAATTACGAAGGGGCCACGCTTAGTGGACAAGATTAATGTAGCGAAAAAACGTCGGAGCGATAGGTGTTGCATGCCTAAAGAGTTCTCATCTCGACGTTTTACCAAAAACTCGTTCCACCTTGCCTGAATCAACATTCTGAGGGTTCACAGCTCCAAGAACCGACACTCTAATAAGATCGTTTTGTAACTATTCAGCTATTTTCCAGCTATGCTGTGGCCTGGCCATTATGTTTTAAAGACAAAATCGTGTTATAATCGACATTATTTTGGCTTTATGTTAATATTTTATACTGTACGAAGTTTTAAACTGAACATTATGAAACAAAAGCCGTGAATGTTTTAATAATTTTTAAATTGATGAAACAATACACTCGGACGCGCCTCCACGATGAGAAATTACCAATTGAATTGACAAACATAACAATTGGATTCGAGCCTCCATTCGATTGCTAATTACTCAAACAGTCAATGAAAAACTATGGAATATTTAAAATTTAATTATTCATCTTTCGATTAAAAACCTTTCAACACTTTTTTTTTAATAGTGATATCAATTAATTAACAACATTTATAATTTAATGCCTTCTGTCATGTAAAAATATTCTTTAAAATAATTTTAGCAATAATATTTCATTAGTTTCGATATCGAACTATATAAGCCTTTCATAGTAAATACTGATTATGCTAAACAAATAGTTCTTTTATTGTATAATTTGACCATTATTCTAAGTTTATGAGTTTGATTGTGGCTATAATGTTTAAACTCAAACATGATTCGCTAGCTATTCAAATTTAGCGTTTAGTAAATTGACATAAGGTTTTTAAGAAGTTTATCCTAAAGGAATTTTCAGAGTACCAGGCCAACGATTTGTCACTTAATAACTGGCGGTCTATTTTACGACTCCGCTCGGCTCCATGATAAATTTACATTTCACAAAAACGAATTGGCCTAAAATTATATAGTTAGATTTTATGTTCAACTTTATCAAAAGAGATTACGATATGTGTGCTTAAAAGTAACACAAATTGTAACTTATTACTACAATACATTTAACATGGAAGCAAAGTAAATATTTCAGTTTTAAGGCTTTACGGGAATAGTTATATTCATATATCATTTAAACTAGATATAAAATTGAATATACTTTAATAATATTTGATCACCACTGAAAACCCCAAAACCCAATATTCATATTGTAAGTTTTGTCGGAATTAAAGAAATTCCAAAAACATTAAAAACATAAGTTTTGTTCAGATCTAAGTTACATCAATATTCACATCGATATTAACCAATTAAATAATTATAACCCATCTGGTTTTTTGGGAAGCCTGAGACGAATTTATTAAGCTGTCAATTAATATCTTGATACATTTCATTATAATATGTAATGTGTTAATTAGCGTTTTATAATGATCACAAAATCAAATGCCATGTTCCACTGTCATTTTACGTTGAGTTGGGCTCGTGCCAAAGATTAGGGTTGGACTGATCGCAGACGGACAAAGTAGAAAAAAATGCCTACAAATGTCTTTTACCCATCACGAGAAAAATTGTAGTTTTAATTTAAGTTGCCGGTCATACTAAATATAAGTACCTACTAGGTAATATTTATAATAACTCAAGGTAGTCCCGATGCATATTTTTTTTTTAAATATTTAAATACGTGAGACATTCCTCAAACATAGAATTAAAAAAGATAGGGTTTTGTTATACACAATTTAAGTAATCGACTTGTGTTTGATGAGGGTCTATGAGGTCGCGTGAGCGCCGTCCGAGCACGGCAAGGGCACTACAACTTGGCCCATTATTCGGACAGACGCGCTCCGACGCCTTTTAGCCCTTTGACGTGGAAAGGGCCCATTAGCATTGAGCGGCTTGTTGATCTCGCCTGTTAATTACTGCCCTCCACTTTAACCGGCTGCCAGCTAGTTAGGCTTGACAATCTGTAACACGATGATGATCCAGCTTATCAACGAAAGGCAAATAAGCTGAATTCGTTGCCAATAAAACAAACAATAAAAATTCAGACACGTTGGATTTAATCAGCATCGACAAAGAATCCGCGGAGAAAGATATTCAAATGAAGAACGAGCTCGATTCACGACAGGGATGAAGCTTGGAATCAAGGCAGCGGAATCGCCGAATAAAACTGTTGATTACGTACCGCGCCAAGTTACGCTCCGTCTATTGGAATTTTATTTACTCGCTCGTACGAAAAACAAATATGATGGCTTTTAATTTATGAGTACGCCAGATGGACGTATGTCGTTTCAGTACCAAGCTGCCGGTTGCCAACCGTGATTTGGGTGTATTTTTTGTGATTTTTTTACTGGAACTTATTTGTGCCGTGACGACGATGTACCGACTGATGGAGATAGCGTATCTGTCATATCGTGGGTACACCGTGTGACAGGTTTATTGCGATCGTTTGTAATGTTACTGATAAGCAAACGTATAATGAAATTAGTACAAAAAAACAATTCTAATTCTGATACGTTAAAATTGGTGTATGATTGACAAAAGTTACTAGGTGTATTATTTATCTATACGCTTATTGAATCGATTTATTCCATAGATACACTTAGCTTTCTAAATTTTGATTTCATTTACATTGGGTCTACGATAAAATAAAGCATTTTAAACATGGAACACGTCCCTAGTTAGTGAGCGGCAATATAGCAAAGGCGAGCCATGTTGTTCTTTTAGGTAATTTGTACACGGTCGCCCCTTAAATGGTCGTTTAAAAGTAGATCACTCATGCGCGGCCGGCCACTACACATCGTCGATTTTATCCGTCTTGACACTTAAGATATCTGAATAAACGTATCGCAGACACGTATCTCAGTGCCATTTATCGTATAATGGTATTTACCGGCGCATGAACTTAATTGGCTAGCTTGACGATAAAAAAAACTTACGATTACTAGTAGCATTCCGTTGACACAGGCATTAACTTTCAAGTTCTTTTAAAGCTAATAAAGACTGAGCGAATGACTAATTAAATTCATAGTTAAGTGTCCATGAAGGAAAGCACTTGTAGTTAACAGGCATACTATCGGAAGCAGAATCTCATCGCTACACAAATTAACGCTGCATCGTCGACATTGTTTACTTAATCAGTTTATACTCCACTTGACGTTCAACTAATTATGTTATTAACTCAAATACGGCGAGGAATCTCCTATTCTATGCTAAGCATACTACCTACTAAACAACTTTAAGTTATCGATACGTTATGTATTAAGAGGAGTTAAAGGGACGATTATGCGCTTATCCCAATTCTCACTCATGCAAACGATCGTAATGAAACAAATTCACTCTGAAACACATCTACAAAATCGCATCGCATGTTGACTATCGGCATAGTTTTATTGTGTCACCTCAATGCCCGACACAAGGGTTCGACCGGTTTAAAAAGATGCCGAAATCAGATCAGGCGCACAGTGGACGTCTCCATCGTTGGCAAAGTCGCCGACGTCATGGACAAAAAGGAGGTTTTGCCTTGTAAATCAGCACGTCAGCCGAGCGACGGCCGTCGACGGGCCGGCAGGCGCGCAGGCAAATCTGAGATCTCGCACACCAATAAAGCTGTGACAATCAAACGAGGGTTTGAATGAGTATCTAGCGAAGTATCTTTATTTATCAATAGGTTAACTTTGTATAAAACATGCGAAGCGTATTATCATTACAATTTAAACATAAGCCATGATTCTGCAGTGGGCATGTCACGAATAAGGTCAGTTAGTGTATTTTTGGTTGGACACCGATCGAAAGGTAACTGATTTGATAAATATTCGTTTTAAAAAGGCAGTATAGCCAGCAGGAGACAAAAATGATGTAGATGATATTAAATCGTATCAAGTTTAACAGTCGCATATTAATCTTTACATTGCATACTATAAGTAAAATTAATCGGACTCAACTTTTACTCGAAAATTGTTAAGACGCCTTGAAAGTCTACTAAGGGAAACAAGTAGGTACCTATCTATTTCTGATCTTCCCATCAAAGCCCGTTGTTATCTCGTAAATTAATATCGAACATTTCTGCCACTCGCACGTTATTAAATTCAAGAGAAGACGCACTTCGATATTATGTAGAATCTTGGCAAATATTTGCAGCGTCAAAGAAGGGAACTTGCGTATTAAGGCAAACTAGGTGCGATTATTACCTTTATTTGATAAACATTCTATATATAATACTGAATAAAGCCTATACATTATCTATTATGTATGAAGATTAGTTGATGTTTGTTTTGGATTGAATGTTTATGATCGTAACAGCTCCGTTGATTTAGGGTAACTGTTTTAGAACGTTGTTTTTGTTTGTATACACCAATAACGTGTTGTTATCCTTTACAACATCTTAGCAAATGTTATTCAGATACATGTTATTTAAGACAATGAGCATTTCGGGGGACTTGAATATTAAAGTTTACAAAGGACTTGACGAGAAATCTTAGCAATGTCAAAGCTGAAAACGTCCGAATTAGGTGCACAGGACTGACAGTGGCAGGAAACGATACCACCACTAAAATGGGTACTTATGTTGGAATCCCTAATATGATATATATCTCTTCACGTTAATTGAGAAAAGCGCCATGAATATACGTTGGGTACAAATATTGCCTGACTAAACTTCCTGGCCTCCTAATAATTTACTACTCGTATGCATTCGAACAAAATTTCCTAGATTCTCTATTTCGTTTAAAAATGCGGGACGGGCTTCATATAACATAAATATCGACTTACGAGCTGTATAAAGATCTTCTTTGACCTTCTCTGACCGCAGCTCGCAGCACAAAAAAATATCCAATACGTGAACAAAACACAAACGCCGCTAAATTCTGCGCGTCTTACATCTCAACGCGGGCTTATAAAAGAGCGCCTTTTGAAGTATTTTCCATTACATTAGGTAAGTCGCTAATCTCGCTCGTTTTTACGTTCTGCGATGTTCCTCCGACGTAAGCAAATATTAGCAGAGAGCATTGAAGGAGTGCGGGCCGTTTGTGAATTTGATTACAAGCACTCCAGGTACTCCATGACATTAGAACACTTATTTAGCTGGCTCGTAATTTAAATTTGAAAACGGCTTTTGATATTCATGTTCTTTCGTAATATAAACTTCCTGTTTGCATTGACATTTTTCATTTCGTGAACCTACTCAAGAATATAAAATAATAGGTAACTAATTGAATGAGGTACATAAGTATTACTGTTTTAATGGAACCCATGTCTAATAACAGTAGATACGTTCGGGCACGATAATTAATTTAAAAAAAAATGTCGTTTTGTACAATTATTGTCAACTATTGCAAAAAAAAACATTCATACAAACTAACACGATTTTCACACATTATCACTTATCACAACACAGCAAAATGGGGCTGAATCGCGCATACCCACGCCTTGAGTAGGTAATTCTTTGAGGATTCGGGCGACGCGGTGGCGTTATTTCCATAGTCTCGAAGGAACTTACCTCCGTCCATTTCTTTGAGACTATAAGATAACGCGGCGGCCGAAAACTCGAAGACTTACCTTATCAGGTATTAAAACAGTTACTAGTATGCATTTACTTAGTGATGTTGTACTATCTAGCACCATCGGCCGCTAATGCGGCGAAATCATGGCGTAATAAAAATGTCAATTGTAAAATGTGTGTCCATTAATTTGGTTCATCCATGTCAGTAGTCTGGCCTGCGGCAATAGCGGGCAGTGGTACACCGTATTGTGTAAATCTGCCAGCTAAGCCCGCGGAAGTGTCGCGGTTTATAACTCGTAAATCAGGAGGCTTATCGGCGCCGGCGGTCGCCGTCCGGGAAATATGCAACGTGGACGTGAATATTACACGGCGTTAGAAGCGTTAGAATCTAGGTCGGATACAGTATTTGTAGCAGCGCTTCTATCGTAGAGACACTGTGAAAGAGATCCCTTTAATAGATAATTTCACCTCTGTACATAATACTGTACATACTATTGATGATTTTCCACTGTACCTGCCTAAATCCCAAACCGTTATTATATTATACTTGAATAGGGCCGGATTAAAAATATTAAATCAGTCGACAAAGAGTAGGTATATAAATAGCATTTTATCAAACATGCAATGAAATAAATATTGATGTTATGTTCGGACAAGAGATCCTTAATGGATTTTCATACAAATCATGCAGGCCAAGGCTGGCAAAGTCCTCTTTTTTTAATTTCCATTCCACATAAATATGTAGCACATACAGGCATCATGACATTCTGCCACTATGCGAATTAAAAAATAAAACTTTGATTTTTTTGTTGTTTATTTCATTGCATGTTTAAAAAAACACTATACATACCTCGGCGGGAAAAATGGGGTTGCCCGCCTCAGACGTATCCTATATGCCTTCGGCCGGCAACCCCTTTCGTCCCGGCCTCTGTAGTAATGTACTATATAGGAAAACATATTTTACACTAGCTTCTGCCCGCGACTTCGTCCGCCTCAAATTCGTTTATCGCGGATAAGGGTATTTTTCCGAGATAAAAAGTAGCTTATGTCCTTCCTCGGGACTCAAACTATCACGATACTAAATTTCACCTAAATCGGTTCAGCGGTTTAAACGTGAAGAGGTAACAGACAAACAGACAGACACACACTTTCGCATTTATAATATTAGACTGGATTACCTAATAATTATGTGTGCAATACAATAAAGTGTTTATATAAGGTTAACATTCTAATATAGACACCCTAATATTCTAATTTAATAATGACACCTAGTGTTGTTTTGAATTGTCGAAGCTGCCTACTGGATAGAGTACAAACAATGGCAAACTACAGCCGTTTTAAACATCATCTACACTCTTTTGCATTTATTTACATATATTTAACTAAACAGATCACAATTCTTATTAAATGTGCACCGTGGACTGAATGAAGGCATTGCTTTCTTTTTATGGAATAGAACAAGCTTTGCTTAATTTGGGACTGAGATCGATTTGTGGTAAGATTGTCCCTGATATTTCTTATGTACTCTCTTATTCTTTACTTCCGTGAGTCACGGGCCATGGGGCCCGGTCATTTGGAAGACATATCTGGGGCCGGAGCGAACAGTACAGAGGCCCTTTCGAGACATTTAACTAATCTAATTTGCGATCGAGCACCAGTCAGGACGTATCCCTCTCTGCATTATTATCCCTCTTGTGGGATCAAAATTCAAGAATAAAACAGAAACTTTATCAGTCCATTCATAAAAGCGCTAAAAGAAATTAATTATTTCTAATATTTCATCACGTTTACATTTAATAACGTTCGCAAAAGTCTAAAGAGTAATGTGCTGGTGACGGCAGTGCGACAAATTGTACAGCCATTGTGAAATGTGTGCCCAGTGCAATTTCACTATCTGTTTTATCATGCAGATTTGTGGGTCGGATTGCGACGTTATCCATCTGAAAAATAGCCCCGCACTTTATAAAATCATTTAATAAAAAACATACAACGAATTTTACAAAATTGTTATTTATATAGGAATGCTAATACATAATATAGAAACGAATTTGTTTTGGATTTTCAAAGAGAAAAACATTTTTCTATTCGCAGGATACCGTGACAGATGTCACATATTTTCCTCCTGATTTATAAACCGACGCGTAGTTTTAAAACACGTGACATATTCAAAATTGGTATCAACAAAATCACGTTCTCTATATGTAAGCGTATTCCTGTCATAAAACATTCCCAATTCTATATTTCCCACCACGTAGCGAAAATCAAACAATAGGACACGTCACAACTACAATATGGAAAGTGGGTGCCCGTATTTACGATTGACCATTAGTCAAACAATATTTGAGTGACATCCGTAGTGCCACCGCCGTAAGCCGACTGACAAATAAAAAATATGTGTTCGAATTGGAGCGTTGCAGTCTATCCTTAACTAATCACTACCGGGGGAGTGAGATAGATAGCAGTGTAGAGACACGATTAGAAAATCGTACAATTCGGTTTTCCAAAAAGTTTCGAACGTAGGGTTGAGCATTCAGCTGCAGCGTAAAATCTATTGCACTGGAAATATCTGGTCAAGAGAGGACATCAGTCCAAGGAACCTTTTTGAGTTAATGCGAGTCCCAGGATTTATTCAGAGCTAGAAGGCGCCCGACACTACATTCGCGTAGGAGGAGAAAATCATAACCCTCTTTTTTGCTTCAGCGTAATCGGATAAAAAGTGTCCTATAACGCGTATAGCAAAAATAGTTGAAATCTGTTAAGCCGTTTTGACGTGATAAAGCCTCAACGACACATACAAACATACAAAAAAAATCGAGTCAGTGATTTTCAACTGGTCCGTATCCCTTCTTTTTTAATATCTTCAATGTACAGACATTTTATTTTTACAACTTTATAATTTATTCAGAAAGTCGAAATAAGATTATATTCATAATCTTACTCGCGTAAACATACTAAGCTAAAATTATTGGACGCATTGTACGGACGCAAAAATGATGTCAAAAAGACAATATTATTTTATTAATGCAACATATTACAACAAAATCAAACCAATAAATCGCAGTAGGTATTCGATATTTGTCTTCTTGTTTGTACAATAGTAATCGCAAGTGTTACAAATCAAATAGCAGAAGTTTATCAAGCCACAATGTGAACTTATGGTTATAGCATCAGGCAAAAGTTTAAAATGGTGCAGTAAGAAATTGCTATAAGATGTGTCAAGGCATTATTTTTTAATTGGAACAGATAAGTTCGAAATGTCCATGTAGAAAAAAACAATGTGGTGCAGTCTTCGTGAGTCAAATTCATGTATGTAAATTAAAGTTTAATACAAAAAAACGCGTCTAGTACAATTTGTGGCAAGTAAAAAGATAACCGTAATGCGATTATCGTGAAAAAACGTAGCCAGTCTTACGCATGCGCCAGAGATTGACAGACGTCCAGACCCGATTAGATATGCCACGCTATCTGTTCGGTCATCCCGAGGTTTTGAATGTAAATGCATACGTCACGAACGTCCGCTGCCAGACTACATGCAACTGACGCCTCAAAAACTGAAACAGGGGCAGGATAAATATGCATTCAATGTCCTTTTCTATAGCACTAAATAAAATGTTCGTTCAGTCCTAGTGTTAGGCGGAAATTACTAAAGCAAAACAGGATTCCACTGCGTATAACCTTGGTTTATTTTTAGCCAATTACGACAAAACCAAGAAGTGGAGTTGGTATTTATATCTATTACGCATCGGACGTGTCACCGATATCTAATAAAGAGAAATTGACGCAATTTGTTCGAAATTCATACATATCGACCACTCGACATATTGATGTTAAAATTAGGTCCGGTAAGCGATGTGATAAAAGATTTTCATCTCGACAATTCCTATTAGGGCCCAGCCACAACGGGCGGCGTGGCAACCGAATTCCTGCTGATACATTGCGTTGCGTGAGATGCGAACTAACTTCTGCGCGGTGACCTTCGCGATGAAGTGTTACACTTAATAAATATTGTTTTCTACCTGGTGAATTAAAATGAAACTGCACAGATTGTCACAAACTTAACACTCTTCCCTATGGGCTAGAGTATCCAAATTTTCGATTTTGAATTCAATAGTTTAAGAAAGTGTAAAGCGGGTGAAAATAAAAAAAAGTGAGATAGTGACCAAAATTTTATATGTAAACATATTTCTCTCAGTTTCGTTACGTTAATAGAAATAAAAAAATCATTCATACTAAAATGTAACGAAACTAAGATAGAGATTTTTGGATACTTTCTTGTATGAGATGCGAATGTATGTCGAATGTAACGATTCTGAGTAAGATAAGCCCAAAAAATAAATACTTCGAAGATTTTTTTACATACACTTTTTTGATTTTCACCCAAGCATGTTACAAACAATGTAGGTATACCTACCTACTTAAAGCACATAGGATGAGTAGTTACTAATACACAAAAAATAATTATATCCGGATTGTTGCGCCAATGATATACGGGTGCCTCGTCAAAACTTGAGCAAAATTTATCGTTTCAGTATCACTGCTTGGTATCGGCAATTAATTGGCAGTTAGACTTGGTGCGACGCGTTCTATGGAAGGGCATTAGGCGTGTAGTATTGAGACCAGTTTCTCCGTATACGGTATAGCAATTACACCTAGGTGAAGACCGGAGCCGTTGGCGTCTTCGCAGATTGATATCTCCCGGGACAAAAGAAACGCTCAGAGAATAATAAGGCTTCAGTGCAAGTGAAATGATCTGCTTCGCGCGGCCGCTTTGAAGTGGCGTTCGCTAAAAGCCTCTCTGTAGCTGGAAAGTATTTCTGTATGATACTTTTATTTTTTATGACGGCACCACTGTGTCGTATTCGCCAAATGTTCTTGGTGTCTCTTTTGTTTTCTATGTGAAACGATAAGGATGGAACACGAATGTTTCGCAAATAGGTACGGCGCAGTGTGATGCTTGCCGAAAACGTAAGTAAACTACTGTATCATGTAAATTACAAGCCAAAAAGATGCGACAAGTTAAAGGTTATTGATATTCTTTCAATCATGTTTAAGAGACTAAGGTTTTTGGTAACGTTTTTATTAAGCAAGGGACATTTTTTTGGCGGTTAGACAAGATCAATTACTTCGAAAGCTGCATAGAGCCTAACATATCGTGAATTAAGATGAGAACATACAAGGGTTATAAATAACCCTTGCAATTGTTTTTCAATGATTTTGAAGACGGATGTTTTTTAGGGTTCCACAGCCAAAGGATACGAAAGGAACCCTATTACTAAGCTTCACCTGTCTGTTTGCCACAGGGCAGTCATTCCAGAACCGTAAGACAGTAGACACATGAAACTTGGATTATTTTGAACTTGTCAAATAAAGCTTTAAAGGCAAATACTGTTTCTCTCTGTGGTATGCAATAAATAATTGTTGTCTTGTAAGTATTATAAAGGGTATAGCGGTACGGAACCCTTTGTGTGCGAGTCCAACTCGCATTTGACCGATTTTTTTAAACACTTAATCAAATTATTATTTAAAGATAATTTCAACGACCAAAATCTCAACTACAATGAACCTCGAACGCAGATAAAATACAGAAAGCTGGCAAAACGACATATCGAATTGAGGATAGCGGCCAACAAGAAGTGTGTTCTCCCTATCCTCCACTATATCGCCCCTACTTTACTGCCAATATGTAGTCCCGGCAAAAACGAGGGTAGAGTGGAAAAATCAAGCAATTTTCCGGATGCCGTTAGAGCTAATACCGCCCTCGGAGGCGTCGGTCGATTAATACGGGCTCTATTTGTTAAAGGAACCTTCGTCGACGAGTCACAACTTGCGATTATTACAATATGCTATCAAGCTAGAAGAAATGTAGGAAAATCTGGAAAATGTAGTGCGACGACAATATTATCTTTTTATTGTTACACATTAAGAATCAATTTGCAAATGAAGTATATTGGATCTAATTAGTTTATAATCTAATTAGATTGAATCTTGCATACATTTTGTATTTTGCACAACTAAGTAATACTGCAAAAATAGCTCCGCTGCATTCTGAGTCAATCCAGCGCAGGACCTAGGTAATATACCTCTACTCGAGCACGTTTCAATGCAAATAGGAGCATTTATGCCAGGCGCCTACAATGGTCATTACCACGTTTCAATTCGCTCAGAATTGCTTCGCTCTAAACAGTTGAATAGCGTAAAACGAAACCTGCGAACGGAGCGAGCCGGCCTCCACGCATATGTTGCACATGTGGAATATTCATGGCTCGCCAGTAAATGGAGTAGCGGAGCCAATCCAATAACACGCAACTAACCTAACGCCGGGAAAAGGCTATAAAGAAATCGGTAAGCGGACATTCAATCGCAAAATATGTACGAAACCAATAAGTTGAAATGCAAAATGGTATGATATTTTAAACGCGCGGCGGACAGCTCGCAGCGGATGCCGACGCAGATGCTGGTTCCCAGAGGCATTAAGTTATTAGCTAAGCGCTTTGTCCCGATACACGCTCGGACACAGAGCCGAACATTTTACTCTGCAATTTGAATTCAATGGATGGAATTAGAGAACATGTGCGCGACGCGATCACCTAGCCGATGAGATAAAATTTCAGTGGCATGTGACATTGGAAAATGACAATATAATTCACCAATTTCACCGTATAGCCTAATCAACATTTTTTAAATCAACTCATGTAGCTCCTAAAACGGTTGTCGTGTCGCGGACGCACGTAAATCCGCAAGGAGTTGATTAGCTTAATTGACGCCATTAATCGGAGCGATCGCGACGATGGGCGTATCGTGTTTAATTAACTAACGAACGTATGGACATTTGATTATCTTAATGTAGATGCGTCGCAGTGGCCGGTGCGACGTGCCGGGTGTGTCGCTACTGCTATATTTGTTTGCTCACTTGCTATAATGTACTCATATAGTTATTGTTATTGCTATTTCATACTACAATGTACCCCGCAACCATGTTAGCGGAAAAAAAAATAACACTATTTTTTAGCTCAGCGTAGTTGAGTAAAAATTCTATAACCATTTGTGGATGCCCCGAGTACGTTTCGACATGATGCAGCAGCATAAATACATACGTGTACGTATGTACTTATATATGTGTAGGTAAGAGTCAAAACGGCTGGTCGGATTTCAACCATTTTTGATACAAGGATAATTAGACATCAGAGGATGGTTATAGATAATTTTTAATATGGTCAACCAAAAAAGAGAGGAAATCTATACCTATTTTTATCCGCACACGAACCTCCTAAAAGTAAAAAATTGAAAATATTTGGTATGGCACCACTTATTGTGCGAAGATCATAACATTCTTGGTATCACTACGTTTAGCTTTACTAGTCATGAAATTAGAGTTGATGTAAATCTCATTTTATATTTTATAGTTGAATTTCAAATTAATGAAATATTCTGTTGCTATTCAGTTGGATAGTTTGATTGAATTTTTAATCAGCGTGTCTCATATAGACTATGAACGTAATAATAAATTAAAATGAATAACAATAAAAAAACCGGCCAGCATGTCGCACCATGAGTGGAGGGTTCTGCAGCCGTTCATACCAAAAAATGCACACTACAGATGAAAAATTTGCAATATGAAAGAGTACACTAGCAAAAGAGCGTATATCTCCACGGTACTTACGTCATTTTGTTGAGAAGCGCAGTTTTGCGGCAATAGCTCAAAAACGGTATATCCGATAATGTTGATAACAATTTCGTTGAAGTATTTAAAAAATAAAAAAATAAATTATTGTCACAAAAAAAGCATACACATTATAAGTATGCCAGAATTAAACTAAGTACAATATTATGAATTAAAACTAGGCAAGTGGCAACAGGCTCAGGCTCAGCGTATGCTGCACAGCGCTTGTTTTCTGCCTGCACCTTATGCATAGATAGTTTACAGTAGCGGAGGAAAAAACTATCATATTTCGTTTAAAATCTTCTTAAGGTAAACTAATTGTACATTAAACAAAACAATAAAACCGACTCAAAAAAAAACTAAAAAGTAAAAAAAAACGCCATAATTCAGTTTCTTCAAATTACTTACAAGTAACCGTTTGTATACTCAATCTATACAGTATATACAATTAATCTTATTTTGGCGTCGGTGCCATATAAAGAATGTGTAAAATATTGAAAATTGTCGATTTTAGTAAGTTGTGACACGATGGCACCGACTCCAAAATAACATTTATTGTATATACTGTATAGATTGAGTATACAAACGGTTACTTGTAAGTAATTTGAAGAAACTGAATTATGGCGTTATTTTTTGCTTTTTAGTTTTTTTGGAGTCGGTTTTGTTGTTTTGTTTAAAAGTTTATTTATTTTACACTTTTTAGTTAATCGTTACTTAAAAGTGTATCTCGTGACGATTCGAACAAGCCCAAACACGGCTATGATACATTATTTTATTACATAGATCTGGTGCCTACCTTCCGGCTCCATCATCAAATCAATTCGATGGTACCATTCTCATCAGGAACATTTAAATTTGTGACTATGAAGTTGCTTAGCTAAATTAATCAAGATATTTTGTCGCCACCCGTAAATCATTTATCATTGAGGAGTTCCGATGGCATTCTGTGGTCTTCTGCATCAGTTCCACTTCACCAATTTACACTTTCTGAATGCAAATGCTTTTTATGTTTCTTATTATACCAAAATCGCTATATGTATGCCTACAATATTTGAGGAGTTCCTTCAATTCCTTATGGATTCCATCATCAGATCTTCACCAAAATTAAATGGGACAAACTAGAAAGTACCTTCTATAAAACCAAAAAAAAATATTTTGAAATCGGTCAAATAGTCTTTGAGTACCTAATCGGTGAACATCCATAAAAAAAAAAAGAAAACATTCCGTCGAATTGAAAACCTCCTCCTTTTTTTGGAAGTCGGTTAAAAAGGTCGATTAGACAACGATGGATTGTTTTTTCATGGCGAGCATACAAGTCCAATAGTAAGTATGGTCTGAAAATGAAGAGGTTCGTCACTTTTCAACCCTAGGTACTAATTATTAAGGTTCAAAAGTGACGAACTTCTTCATTCTGCGATAAGCAGTTTTTTAAATTAAACCGTTCAGAATATTTTCTTCTGTTTCCGCGATTATTACTCATTGAAATAAAACAATTTGGGTCCACCCGTGACCATGGAAAGCTGAAAGCTTCCGAAACGTCGGGAACTAAAATGAGATAATATACGCGATAAAATCCGTTAAATTGTTTAATTTCAATTAAACCGTTCAGTTTCGGAACTTGTTCGCATTAGCCTAGTGCTAGCGAGGTGAGGGTAGCAATTCCTTTTCATTGTATGTATATGCGATATTTGCTACTACTATTATCGCCAAGGCCACGGATAATGTACTATGATGATAACTATGAAGATAGCCATGGACCTAGTTTGTAATTATTTATAATGGAGGGTGCAGCGCTCTTACACTCGTTTTATGATCTACAAGAATCGTCCCAATGGCATCGGAAAACGTATAGGTTACGGCGAAAGGCTCAAGCATTTCAGGATGTGCACTTTAACGGAAAGAAGAAACTATTTGGACCTTGCTTTGCTTCACAAAATAGTTAATGGTGAAATCCACGAAGGTACTATCCTGGAGCGCTTGAGCTTCATAGTTCCAAGTCCTAATATCAGACCCTCACGCATCACTACTTTTCGACCTAAGGTGGCCAAGTCGAATCTGGGAAAATTCTCCGTTTTACGCAGACTCCAAACGCGATATAACCATCTCCAAAAAACTCACGTCTTGGATATCTACGTTGATAGTCTTACCAGCTGGAAGTGTAATATGCTTTCAACAAATATTTAAATATTAATAATCATTAAAAGTAGGTACTAGGCTCAATGGTGCATATCTAGTGAAATTGTGTTAAGTTAGAAAAAACATAAATTTTATTGTGTATTATTTTTAAATAGGTAGCTACCTATATCTTAATTGTCTTCCTCTGCCTGTCTTCTGTCCAGTTATTTAAGTTGTGAAAGCTGTTGCACGCCTGTTATTGTGATCCCTGTTTTTAATTATAATTTATAGAATGTATATAACCTTGTACTTTGTTGGTGTGTCGAAAAAAATTAATAAATAAATAATAAATAACTCGGTGTCTGCGCAATCGCGACTGGAATTCGAACAGATGTCGAATACTCCACGTAAAACAATATCCGCGAGATAATGATAACGTTCCCTTGTCTTTGTATATTAATTTGATTCAATTTACTAATAGTAGAACTGCCAAGGCCACGGGTAATGTACTGTGTTGATAAAAGTGAAGATAGCCATGGGCCTAGTTTGTAATTAATTATAATAAATCGCTCGGTGTCTGCGTCACGTAATCGCGTCCAGAAGTCGGACGGACGTCGGGTAGTCGACGCAAATTAGCGAGTGCGCGCCGCGATAGCGCTGTTTGTATAAACAGATGTACCGCAAGGCATGAACTTTTAGCAAGTTTTGTATGATAATGCTTATCTATGTTTGACAGATTGACACTAGGTTCTGGGCTTCTTACTAATAATATGTATAATAAAAAATAAAACTTATCATATCCACATTTTAAAAACTTTTTTGGGTCATTTCATAGTCTAAAATCATAAATGCCCATCATAAATTGTTCAACACTTATTTGCAAAAATGTCCTCTTTTTTAGGCGCAATCCTTAGGAGGATTTTTTTTCTAGTGACTATATTATATTAAATTATTGTATGATTCTCACTTATATCTGCCCATTCACGTCATGCAAATTAAGGCACAATAATAATAGCGATAATTATGGCGGGCCAATATGAACTAATTTTCTTTTATATGTACTACATAAGTATCTACCTTCTGAGAATATTTTGTGCTAATATTTCTTTAGGGTACTGAGGTTCATATGAGTTTACCTACTGGAAAAAAGTTTTTAGTTGATCACGGTGGTGGAAGAAAAAGATGCGTTATTATGTGGTACAAACGTGAAACTTTTGCTTCATTCTTTTTTTGCAAGCCGTGGACACAATACTGAGAGAGAGTGTGCGTGTTTCAAAAACAGTACTAAATAAACCTACAGACTTTCTAGGACTGGGAAGAGAAATCTTAGTTTTAACTTGCCGATTACAGAATCTGCGAGCTACATTTTCAACCCCATGCCACTCTATCCATCCGTCGCTGGTCAGGTAAATCCTTATCCTATCCGAATAATATTATAAACGTGCAAGTTTGTGCCATGACGTTCCTCTTAATTTTAAAAACTACTGAACGGATCTAGGCTATAATCTATATCTATGCGGACGAATTCGTGGGCAACAGCTAGTAAAATATTAAGTTTATCCTTCGTAACTTGAACCTGACGCGCCGCGTGGCTGCGCATCTCTTGTTCTAATTACGAGCACCCGCCCCATGAAGCTTGAAAACCTACCATAAACTCCTCCAGGTACTCATTTTGTCCAAAGAGCGAGAGGCAATGGAAAAATTGTCCCTTCTCCCTTTCACTCCACGGGAAATTATCGCTGCAACGCTAACCTGCCCCAGATAGCTGTATAATTGCCCTTTCACCCCTTTTCTTTGCTCATTTATATTCAGGGTAGCATCTTTAAGTGGTTTATACAAATCGTGCTACACGATTATACTACATCTAAATGCGAAGGAATAGTATAAGCTTTTGCATTTAAACTTTAATATGAAGGTAATTATTTTATATGATAAAAGCAAACAATAGGCACTAGAGCAGAGCGTTGCTTAGCAATAATCAGGGAGCCTTCGTTACAGTCATTGGAAACGTATCGTGCCAGTTTTCCCCGTAGCGTTTCTCTGCTATCACTTCCTACTATTATCGGTTCGCAACGCAGCAAAGACTGGGCCCTTAACTAATGTCTCCTTTTGTAACTGTGGGGCCGGTTTAATCAGTTGTTTATATTATTGCCCGCGACCGGCCGATTTAATCGGTACTTTACCGTTTCTCATTGTATGTCGCGAGTATAGCGTTTTCAACAGAAGCGAGATAGAAAATTTATAGGGGAAACGAGCCGGCTGCGCGATATTTGTTTAGGATTAAGAGATTCGGCTGTGCGTAGAGTTAAACGATAAACAAAAGCTACGTCGCCGCAAACTGCTGTTTGTTTAATTGTACATGTATGATAACGCGTTGACGACCCGGCTTCCGAAGTTTTGGAGTTTCACGAAGGATTAATGTTGCGTCCGTTAACTACATTATGAGGTGGCTAAGTGGAATACGGGAGCTTATGTGTGGGAGAAAAGTGTGGGGAACTTTAAGGGTTAATTAATTTGTTTTGTGTTTAACTAGCGGCATTATAGGATAAGTTTTAGTTTAAAACGTACTCAACAATATGATCCTGATGTGAAAATAGATAGCGATGATTATAGTGCCTTGCGTACAAATTTACGAACGAATTCATGTGACTTCCAGTTACTTCCGGTCCGCAAGAAAAAGTACTAAACCCTAAACACGGAATGTGATCTTTTCTTACGATACACTTGACGCTTATTTGTTTTCCAACTAATACTAAAACATTAAAGCATTAGAATGCATTTATTTTAGACAGTCATAGCATAATGTGACTGGCTTTGAAACGCTCTACTAAGTGACAAAGAGACCGCGGGCGGACACGTACGTATGTGCGTACTGCGTACGCATACTCAGCTAAGCAAATAATACTTGGTAGCAATGATAAGACAACAAGGATGGTGGGAGCATTGTTTTTGTTAGCGCGCACCGCGCAGGGACAAGTTAAATCAATTAACGACAACAGATAGGCTCAAGCTTTTAATGTTTGTACGAGTTTTACTTTGATTATTGGACATGTGGATCACGCACACAGTACCAAGCTGTGGAATTCAGCTTAATGGGGAATGAATGCAAATTTTTAAAAATCTTGAAATTTTGTTTATAGGTAGGAATAAGTCTCCTTATCGTCAGAAAAAAATTACAGATTTTTCTGTGGCTTAGAAAAAAATAAAAAGATGAAAAGGTGTTAATGGGCCTATATGACAGCTTATACGGTACGACAAATGCACCATTGAAGTTTTTGATGAAGAGACAAGGAGACTTATTCCTACCTATAAACAAAATTTCTAGATTTTTTTTAATTTTCATCCATTCCCCATTGAAGTAGAGACTGGATTTCAATGCACAGTAATAAATTAAATAAAAAATTGTTCAACCCGTGACGAACGTGATATATAATAGTTATGTTTTAAATTAAAAAATACACTTCAGGCTGTAACTATTTTGGTTAGTTATACGCCCGTACGGTCCGTAAATACTTATCAGGACGTTGAAGATATTTAAAAATAATTCAATTTATTTTTGTATTTTCTTATAAACGTTACAGTACCATTTTTGACTGTTCGCTCATGTCTGTAAACCAAATTAAATGTATTCAGGTTAAAAGTTTTACGTATTAACTAGAAATGACTGTGATTAGCTTAAAATGTGAATAGCCTTTGTTAACTTAACTGTAACACGTGCATGCACTGGTCAAGCTTTACTGCCCGCGCCTAACATAATAACGTCATAACTTATGACACATTTGTATGGGACGGTTTCATGCTCAACAGATAGGCATAACTGCCTCATTTCTAATTTTAATTTCTCTATAAGGATACTTATATAAGAACCATATTCTTAAGACATAGACAATAATAATTCGATGCTTTAGTTTTTATATGTAGCTACAGAATTTGCTCTTCATGAAAACCTCAATTGACTAATATATAAAATATATATATTTAGTAATCAATACCAAACGTGAAGTTGAAAAGCCTGCAAATACTTAACATCAACAATTGCATACAAACGCAAAGTTTCGTTCAAATGTCATGATACCAAACCTAGACATAATAAGTATCCCATGAACAGATATCCGTAAAAGCGCACAGCTACGTTGTTCGGGTTCTTGCAAATAAGCCTTTTATTTACTTTGATTTCCGTACCTAATGGGTAAGCATATAAAAAACAGGTATAGTACGAGTCGAACTCGTCCACGAAGGATTTCGCATCAGTTACATAGTAAAAAGTTAAAATGCCTATTTGCATTTTTTGTAAGGCCATTGCTATGCTATTCATCTTAAATTTATGTTTCTTTTTTTAAATAAAACTATTTAACGGATTATATTATTTCTCAGTCCATCCGTGACCATGGAAAGCTGAAAAGCTTCAGAAACGTCGTCGGGAACTTAAATGAGATAGTATACGCGATATAATCCGTTAAATAGTTTTATTTACATGAGTAATAATCGCGGAAACAGAAGAAAATACTATTTATGTTTCTTTTTTAATTTATTAAAAAGTAGTAAACTACTTTTTACTAATGTAATCTGATACACACTTTATTAATCTTTTAGGCATTTACGGTTCTAGAAATACGAAGAGGTAAGGATATCACGTTCCCTGTGTGGGACCCACTTTAATTTTCGACTTTATTTTATCTTTACTATTTGCTGGTATAGTGGCCATAGTAAAAAATAATACACACTCTTGATTTAAACTAACACGATTTTCACTCATTATCACAACACAACAAAATTCACTCATTATCAGTTCTTTCGAGACCATGGACTTAACGCGACTTCAGAAACGTCGAAGAAGCATTAACTTATACGCGATTAACCCCATAAATTGTTTATTTCAATAAATTCTGTTTTGCTAGAAAGATATAGAATGAAATGTTTGCTGGCTTGTATCTTGGTTATTTTTATAGTAATTCGAAAAAATATTTATGTCTACTGTTCGTTACATGAATGAGCTTTTAATAAAGCAAAAATTAAAATTCATGAAAATTCCCTATTATATGAAACGTTTAAAACAAACTTAGGAAGTATCACAGTATCACATAAACTTGCATAAAACAGATATCCGCAAAAGCGCAGATTCTTTATCCGGAGAATCAGCGGCGACAATCTTGCGCGGCGCGCCGGATCGAATCCCGTCCCGCCGTCCGCCGGACGTCCTGAACGTCTGCCAGGATTATCAACACGGTTACACGGACACTGTTTTTCCCCCTCATTGTTTGTTTTTACCATCGGGAAATGTTACGTTTGTTACCCGGAGCTTTGTTTCCACTCGGACGTTCTTGGAGCTTAGTAGTGGACGAGATGTGCTATATTTGTAAGATAAGACTTATCGTGATTAACGTGTTTATTAACTGAATAGTGTTTGCATGTTTTTTTTTATCGAATATATAATGAAATGTATATATCTTGGTTATTTTTATAGTTATTCGAAAAAATATTTTTGTCTACTGTTTGTTACATTAATGAGCTTTTAATAAAGCAAAAATTAAAATTCATGCAAATTCCCTATTGGGAACATTAAGTTTGCCAGACACATGCCAGGTAGGTACATTTTATATTTTTACGTCGTAGTATACGTTACATAGTCATATATCTACAAATAGTCTATTTTTATAAGTATATCGTATCGTTTTTTAGATATATTATTTAAAATCTAATGTGACATTTAATCTCTACAGTCGACTGTAAAAAAATCTTTGGTCTATATGGTTAAGTAAGAAAATTTAAAAAAAGTCATGACATCGACAGCAAATTTTTTAATTTTTCTTGCTAAGCAGTATTCACTACAGACCAAAGTTAAACTGTGTACAGTCGATTGCCGTGAGCTAATGTCATGCTCATGTCTTCCCGGATTTCGGTTCCGGACGCCATGGTCTGCCCTGCAATGATTTGGCCGCGCCTCCGGATTTAAACCAATAGATAGCAAATCCAAGTTGCTGCGCTCCTATCATTATCACTCCTTTCCCAGTGTCACTCTAAGATAATTATACAATAGGAATACTCAATACACGTTAATACAAAATAAAAATAATTTCATTTATGAATTATTACGTTATAACGTTCACGGCTATCTTTATCATTTCCCCCTTTATCATAATCTTGTCATCTGTTCAAGGGCATAAGAAACAGCCCACTTAATATCGTTTGGTGACAGAATCTGTGGGTATTACAGTTTCGCACAAACGAGCGCAAAACACGGCGGCGCGTCAGCTCGTAGGCGTCCGGGCAAAAACCGCCGTCTCTCACGACGCCGAATCTTGAAACACGCTCTCTTTATATTCAGCTAAAGTCCACTTTTTCATACTTAGCAATAAATGTCGCCGGAACGCTGGAAAAACTGAAGCAAACAGGGCGCTTCGTTCAGTTCCAAGAGGGAGGTATATTATTAAATTGGGCTATAAAATTTGCCATCTATCGAAGCGGTACGTACGTACCTAAAATAAGGGGGTTCTTGCAGCGCGACCAAGTCTCCTGCTCCTTCCTTTTCACACTTGGGTAATTTGCTTTTTGCGTCTCCACTGGTGGTTCGGGACGGGATAAGTGCACGCTCCTTGTTGCGATTTGCAAACAATGGCTTGTTGGCCGCCTTGTTGCTGTCCCTTCACATCTTACGCGCCGAAGATATGGCGTCAAATTAAACACTGTTCTTATCTCCTGCCATTAATTTGTTAATAAAACATGCATAATTATAAATGAATTGATATAGCGCGTTTTAACCGGATCGTGAAGTGGAATGAAATATGTTACGTGCTTATACCATATTGTGTCTATACCCCATTTAATTATTCAAGGTTAATGTTACGTTTATTGTAGTTCATTTTGTACAGATGTTAAGCCATAGTCCATTACTTGGGGACGTTGTTTTCTTCAATTCTTCTGTCTCCCATCTGTTTTAATCTATATTTCCTTAAAATTCATGTCTCGTTTTATAACAGAAATGCAAAATCTGCGCAACGCATGCTCACTGGACGATTTCATTACGACTTATTTATGATTGATGTAGTTGTAAGATTACTTCTGTATTCACTCTTTCCTCATCTATCAGCATTTCAACTAGGAGGCGTCCACTGCTGAACATATCTACCTTAAAGACTTCCAAATCGAACGGTCGATTTTCAGCATCTATTGCCTCTCAAAAACCATAACCAGGTTATCATCCTAGTTAGTGCAAGCCGTTTTGTGGTCTCCTTTCCTTTAGACAGTATTTACGCTCTATCCACCAAAGATGTAACATAAAAAGAGGTAGATAGGTTATACGGGCTCCGAAAATGGCACACCAAAATTACACGAATTAGCAAACCTTAACTCAGTCTCGCGCACAGTGTACTTTGTTATATATTGGATTATGCGTCAAATAAACAAAAATGGCGGCATGCATAATGAGATTTTGCACTAATTACTCAATAAAAGCGTCTAAAAGCATTTATAAATAGTGTGTTATTGCAATATTATCAGATTTATGTGTGCATAAGCCTGGCCATTTTTATTAGGGTTCCGTAGCCAAAATGGCAAAACCGGAACCCTTATAGATTCGTCATGTCTGTCTGTCTGTCCGTCCGTATGTCACAGGCATTTTACTCAAAAACTATAAGAAGTACATTGATGAAATTTAGAGCATAGATGTCGTGTGTGAACCGCTACTTAGATAGTTTCATAAAAAATATAATATATTTCTAGGGGGTGAACTCCATACATGGAACCGAAAGTAAAAATAAATAAATCAGCAAATATCAATGTGTGGCACGTCATTCGACAGTTCTTCTAAAAATACTTAAAGGTTTCTAAAAAAAATTGATTTAGTGAATATTTTCCGAAAAAATTGTGTCCCCCCCCCCCCCCCCCTATAATTTCTAAACGGTATGTTCAAAAAATATGAAAAAAAAATTACAAATATAAAACTTAATTAATACTTTCAATGAAAATTGTTTTCAACATGATCGGATATATCGTTTTTAAGTTATTGCTAAAAAACTGTGCTTCTCAGCAAAAGGACGTAAGTGCCGGCGAGATACGCTCTTGGGTTTGTGTTTTTTTTTTTCATATCGTCTTTTGTTCATCTGTAGTGCATTTTTTTTTGTATAGACGGCTGCGGGACCCTTCATGGGCGAGTCCGACTCGCACTTGGCCGCTTTTTACATGTGGATTATCGTGTAGGTAACCTATCTACCTCTTTTTATATTATATCATTGCCATCCACCATGGGATCTATCAGCTCCATGGCCTCTATGGCCAATTCATGGACACTTAAATTTATGTCCGTTCACTTAATATTAAGCCACATATTCATTTATATGTCTTTATTTAGCAGAATGAGATTGCCAATATTGAAATCTACAAATAAATAACTACAATACATGTAGGTACGTACTATGCAAGGAATAAACAAAATGATTTCTTTCAAAAATCTGCAGATCCTACCACGTAAGCAGATAGTCGTAAGACTGTATTAAGTAAGAATGTAGCAGTTGATTTGAGCAGACAAACATGAAGATAACTTGAGTAATCATCAGATGGTGCAAGATATTGATTCTGGTAAACAAACAATCTATGTTTGGTACCGGAGCCGCATGCCGATGTTCTTACCGGCTTCCCCATTATTAATGCCACATCGTCGTTTAAGGCACAGACCCGAGTACGCATTGTTGAATTCTGTACAACGTCTCCTATTGTGGCGTGAACAATAATTTGCAACCGAACCCACCTTAAGTGCAGGTTTAAAGAGGTGGCGGAAGCGATAGTGAATTGCAATTATAAAGAAAGCGGTTTAATATATTGTGTCCAGGCGGCTTTAAATGAAATGTAATAACATCATCATCATTATTTCGCCCTTATAACATATTTATAGAAAAAAATGGTGTCAGGCCGCTAAACCCAAGTTTAGGTCACATCTGTCGAAAGATACAAAAAATAATTAAAAAAATAACATTAAATAAAAAGTAAGTTAAGAAAGATGCCAAAAATTACCTGCTTATCCTAATTCACAGTTAGAAAAGAAAATGCTGGCTGTACCATTGAGGTATGAATAAGGTTTATTGACGCTTGGTTTCTTACTATAATTTAGGTCTGTTTATAGATTAACATACAAGGTTTCAGGTGTAAGTCTACTGAAATGAGTAACTTTAATTTCCTAGACCGTCCAGCAAGTATAATCTAGGTACCAATCGGCTCACTGTAATACGATAATTCGCGTTTACTTTCTCCCACCTGAATGTCGAGGTCGGCTTCACCCGCGCCCTCTCGCAACGTGTTTCCCACCAAGACGCGAAAGGATCAAATAACGGTGGTATTAGCGGCAAACGAAGCATTAGACATTCACGTGTAATCCTTTCCTCTAAGCTGGATTACTAGCTCCGCTCGCCTGTACCGAAACCCTTTAGTTTACCTGACGTCGTACTGTAGCTGATACACATTTACAAGTTGTACAGTCACATTACTATTCGTTCTTTCAATATTTATTAAGGCAAACCAAACGAGATTGTTATTAAAAATAATTAGTAGTACCTATAGAGCCTTAACACTAATGTAAATATCATCTGAAGTTAGGGATAAGTAAACTAATGTGGAAATTTGCAATAAAGTAAGCCTCAGATGTCTTGTCGTAAGCGTGGTTAACAGTTTAATTGCTAAAACATCTTATTCATGTGTTTATACTTTTTGAATATACTCGCACTTGTTATAGATAGATACTAAAAACGTTATAAATTTGAAAAGACGCTTATATAACCTCGTAACTTTAAAGTTTTGCTATACGTTGACTTTAATTAAAGTAATGACTTCGTAATTGCGATGGGTTCATTTAGTTCCCGCTGCGCTTCGTATGTGCTCCACCAGTTCGTTATTTCATAAATTGATAAATTTTTAACAACTCCAGCTTGCGTGGTGCGGCGAAATGATCACTTCAATTAGAGGCTGCGTTATGAGAAGCTTCGATTAATAGGTTGATCCACATTTTTGTTAACTGTGATTTCTCATTCATTCAGATCAATTGATTGCTATTGAATCAACTGATATTTGAGTCATTCGTAAAAAAAACAACTTATTATCTGATCAATTACCCCAAATAAATAAAATACAATAAGTGAAGAGAAGTAAGGGTAGATCTTACCTCAGGAGGTAAGTGCAGATTTTTTGCATTATTAAGTTTATTTTATGGCTTTCCCTCCGTCATGGTATTTTCCTGACATTTTTGATTTAGGTCACCGACCCACTGATGAGGATCCACTGATGTAGGTAGTGCTTCGATAGTGAAACTTTAAGACACTGAATCTGAGGACTTTTACTCGGTGGACTGCTTTCACATCCCCGACACCGTTCGCAGTTGGTAATGAACGCATTAAGTTCACTTTCGGTAATTTGCAACTTAAAGTTCGCTTCGATGTTCCGATCGCTCGCCGCGGTATCGGCGCGGTAGCCCCGCGATCTAATCCGGGGCACGATCAGCGTCGCTCATTAACGAGATTTATGTTCCAAAGAGAGACGTTCCGGCGACGTCGTGTGCCCCGATGCGTTATTTACGACGGCCAGATTCGCCAGATAGAGCCACGACGCCCCGGCCCGTGCCTTACTGGGGAGACTGATGATAACGATGAAAAGACTGCTAATTTCAACGTGGGATACACGGGAACAGCAATTTTCCTATTGGAAACTTATCGTACTCCATAATCTAGAAGATATTCGTGCGTGATAATAATATTTGTTTATTATCGGCATTGTTACTGTGTGTCTGTGGATACAAACATGTAAATAGCGTTTCCAGTTGTGAGAGGCTGCCAGACAATATAAAAGTTAATTGCACGAATTTTGTTGTAGACACTACATACAGCTCACATCAAAATCATCATCAGCCGAAAGGTTTTCTCTACTAGAGAAAGGTGTTCTTAGTCTGAGTCCTGCTACCTTTACCACAATGTTTGGGGACCTAGGTACCTACGCTGCGTCTCCACTGCATGATGGCTGGTGGCCTTTGAAGAACACGTTGGCCTAATAAACCAGCAGTGTTGGTTTTACAAAGACGTAATATTCTTGTCGCTTCTAAAAATTACTTTTATTTTACCCTGTTTTCTATTCCGCGAAAATGTAAGTAGTACCTATGTTATAGATTAATTGGGTAGGTATTTGTTCTTAGGAACGGGCTTACCCGTATCGCAAAAGGCCTAGGTTTATGCTCTTATTATTGAATAAATCCTCGGAATAAATAAACATGGGTCAGTATCTAGTTCTATGTAGGGGCAGGGTAATCTGAACGTGAGATATAATTGTAGCGGGTAAGAATGCTCGCATATCGCGCACAGTCGTGCGAACCTACCAATAGAGCGCGTATCTTTTTCTAGTAACCTTAGATTCATAATTGAATTTCATAGAATTGGACATTGATAATAGCAATAAATTTATCTTCTAGTATAAAGGTTTCCTTATTGAGATGTGAAAGAGGCAATCCCAAGACATACCGTGTTTAGATTCGCCAAACTAAATATACCTGGAGCAATACAAAAGTACGCCATCAGTCCATTCAAACTAAAACTTGTAAAAGTCAAAAATAGTAAGTATCAAAATAACCGAATAATAATTTACTTTTGGTGGTGTTCCAGTTACAATATATAATATCACGACTATTTATGTACTTCTATTTGTTTTAGTTTACGGCAACATGACATTTCTGACCATTTAGTATTCTATAGCTTCACCGGTAATCCGATAATAATGAATAGAAAATAGTAGAGAGGTTGTGGCACAGTTGGGATAGGACGGGATGCACGGAACCCTTTATCGCAGGACATAATTCGGCGAGCATCACGCGCAGCCCTCGACATTTTATCGCTCCTCGATTTTCAGAGGGAACTGAGTTCATAGCACGATGTAGCTGTTACTAACAGTAGTAAAACTTAATGCGAAACGAAAATTGTATCTCTTTTATTTTCAAATAATTTAATATTAGCTAAAAAACTTTTTTTTAATATATGGATATTTAAAAAATCATTGCAAGTTGATTATCTTTCATATTTCACGTCGTCTAGTCACTTTAACTCAGTTAAAATCGTTTACTAGCGACGTAAGTAAGTTCAATTTATTCTTATAAGAATATTCAACCATTAAAAGAATAGTGAAAGAAGGATTTTATTCCGATCACCGATATATTAAATTAAATTATAGTTTCATTACAGCTCTCAATAAAAATTCACTTGAAAACCGAACTATGATCAAAGCATAGATCAGAAATAAAAGAAAAACTGGGAATAAAGCGCAGCAGTAAGTATTATTATCGCTTATGAATCTGATGGAAGCTTTTTGCCCGCAGGGACATAAAAATCACTTAGCCGAATGCGCTGGAACGACGGCGAGTGTAATACAGTTTTTATATGGCAATTGAGAAATAACTGCAGGAATAATTACACCGCCAACCGTATAAAACCCAATCTCGATTACCAGGATCCAAGGATAATAATTTTCATTTAATTAAAAAAATAAAACGACCCGCTAAATATATTTATTTTTATGAAAATTAAGGCAGACTACCTATCAAATAAACGAGACTGCTGCTCGGCTCCTTTATGGAGCAATTAATAAACAATTCACTTCAATTTAAATTGAGGATCATATCACGAAACAATAATCCTTTTCATTGTGAAATTACAGATATTATGGTTGTTATAACTGCACGTAAACGCCCTAGTTACGATCAGGCCAAAGTATAGGTTGCAAATGTGTCCTACTTCAAAATTCTGTTTTGTGCTTATTTTTATTTTTATTTTTTATAGTTGGTAGTGCTGGCCATATCAATCTAGAGAAAATGAAACTGAAATAACTTGACGAAAAGATGAGCAGCATCAATATATGCAAAAATACGTACAATACTCGAACACAGAATATCAGTAGTACGAAAGTCTTAGTGGTATCTCAAATGTTCATGGGCTGTCCATAGGTACTTTAAAGTAATAAAGGTAAATAATCAATATTCCGTTAGAGCCGTCACTCAGACGTAAATTTCATGATATATGGTAAATATTCCAGAACCCGACACTATCCCAACTCCCATTAGTGAGCACCTTCAACCTTAATTCGTAGCAATAAAGGTGACACTGACGACGGTGCTTGACGGTGCACATAGCAGATGTCAAGCACCGTCGGTGTAATAGGTCTGCAGTTTGTGAACATGTCATTGACAAACCAAACCACTCAATTAAGTTTGATAAACCTTCTATCCTTGCCAAAGAAAAAAGATATTTTCCCAGGATGCTACGCGAAGCTATTGAGATTAAAAAGCATCCTAATTTATATAGAGAAGATGGATTGTCACTACCACCAGCTTGGGATCCTGTAATACATCTCATCAAGGAACAAGCGAGACACAGGACTGCAAAACCTTAATTTCCGAACGGTGTAAAATATCTTATCTGTTTAAAAGTAGATTAATAGTCTCTGTTTTTAAATATTATAATTAGTAATGAGGTAGCCTGGGAGTTTTTCTTTGCAGCGTTTCTTTTCTCCTCAGTACGCCTCATTTGTGAAATGCTGTTTGGTAAATTATTAGAATAAAATAATTAAGCCCTTCTGGCACATGTGTAACTGTCTTTACAGCTTAGGCCCATCTGGCATGTATGTACACCTTTATTTGTGTTTTTTCAAAAAATGGGTAGTTTGCACAAATTGTAACTTTGACACAGGAAAATACATCTTTTCTCAGTCCTCCCGTGACCATGGAAAGCTGGAAAGCTTCCGAAACGTCGGGAACTAAAATGAGATAATATACGCGATATAATCCGTTAAATTGTTTTATTTCAATAAGTGGGACGTTTACCTTAGTTACTACTAGGCACAACGGAAATACCAAGAAAGTATCAAAAACATGTGTGTTTAAGTAAAGTACAATATCAAATTTAGTTTAATAGCGTTACGTTCAACAGCGAAAGCAAGCCTTCATTGGCATTACATCCAATCGATTCCTTGTATTGGGCTCCCGTGCCTTGAGAAAGCAAACTGGAGCTGTTCCGAACCTTCTTTGTTCTATTGTGGCCCGCCTTTTGTTCTACCGTCGCGGATAAATTATTTTCTACGATCCTTCTTAGCTCCTATCTCGTTCCATTTCTCCCGTATTAGTTCCACTCGATGCGCAACGATTACGGCCTTTATGTTTGGATGACGCGAAAATCATCCTGTCTGCCCTACAATTTTACGCCTCAGTATTCCATCTTAAAGAGATAAATTAGAAATACCGAAACGAGGGCTGGAATAAACGCTACTTAATTCTGAAACATAATGTTAAGTTATTTCACTCGTAATATCAAAATGTAGACATTATTTTGTTTAATGAGCTTCAGTAAGCGTGGAAAAGTTTAGAGGATATAAATATTCTTGCTTATTATTTCTGCATTGAAAGCTTTTATGAAATTTTAATACATTATTTTTACATAACTCTTGTGAATTGTGCATATGGAAGGCAGATAAAAATTTAAAAGCGAAGGTCATTAACGCGTATCATAAAAAATACATAAATATGAGTGATTAAAGCTGTATCTCAGCGGGGGTTCCGGGAGTTCTGTCGAGAAATTACATATTACAGCGGAGTGGAAAGTATAGCAGTATAACATCACATTTATTAAACTTTCCTCTTCTTTGAAATGAAATTAATAAAATAACCGCTAAGTCGTTACCGTATTTAATCGTCGACTTTATTCTGACGGAATGAGAAGAACATAAAACGTTTGTTTGTTTTTATAGTACATGTCATACACATTAAATATTTTTTTACGGTTCCTTTCATTATGTCTTGTAACAATAGAATGCGTCATCAATACACAATTAGGGTTGGCGCCATCAAAAATGATATCTGAAGCAATCAAATAATTAATATGATAAAAGGTGTCGACCGCGACGCGATCAATCGTCGCCACTTGAAGCGATAGCTTGTCTCCAGTCGGCGACTGCTCTTGATTGATAGAACCAACCTGTAGACCACTTACAATCAACTACGAGGAAATTAAGACACGCCCGCCGCCCTAATGGAACACGATATCCATCGAACGACCCAAAATTAAGATGGTACCTTTAAATTGAATAGATTATAACGTTATCGAAATGACAAATGAGACATGATTTCAACTTAGTTTATATGTATTAAATACCAACTAGCAGTGTGCCAGTTTAAAAACTTTCATGACCTATTTTACAAACTTTCATGCTGTTCTGGGCAAATTGGTTTGTTTCTAGACCAAACGATTTAGGCTATGCCCAGTCTCTCAGCCAATTTTAACTGACTAACATTTTGTATTACTTATTGACATCGCTACCTATATATGTATAACAATTTTTGTAAATAGTTCAAAGATAAAAGACAAAGACATTTATTGTCTTGAAAAATGGGCAAATAATCTTAAAAATATTTGTGTTTTAAGATTTGTTATAAAATCGGCATATCTCTCCATAATCAATCAGCATGCATTTTGTTTTATTTGACATAAATTGATGTTGTTTTTCAATAAAATAATAAGATAAAATAATTTCTTGAGAGTAATATGACGATTTTTTCTTCCATAAAACAAAACTGTGCCATAAAACGCATATTAATAGCAAAAATAAGAAGTGTCATGAAGCATTAATTTGAGGGTATAGTTATTTAAGATTGAAATTAAACAATTTAACGGATTATATTTTCATGACTTCATTTGGCAAGTTATTATATATTTTGTAAATGTATTTTTTTTTTCCTATATAAGGATCGTTTATAATATTCTGTATCGAATCATTAGGTTCTTAAGAGGTGACAATATTCAAATTAGTATCAAGGGAGCATCAAATTACTAAAGGGAAGTTGCTCCAATGAAGAGCTGTCATAGTAGCCGCAAATAATGAAGCGAAGGCGCAATGTCGCGACTTGAGGTGCCGCTACAATGATCGTCGAGTCGAGAGTACTACAGCGGCACCGGCTCTACAGCGCGGGTTCGACACGAGTCACAAGCGACGACCTTCCGACGGATTTGCAACGTTGATAACGTTATTTTATTAGTACGAGTGAGCGCCTATTACCAGCGACAAAGGAAATTTCTGCAATGAAAAGTATATGTGAGAATGGCCGCAGATAATGAAGCGGTGCAATGCCACGGCCCGAGGTGCTCTACACTAATCGTCAAGTCGAGAGCCCTACAGTTGCACTGGCTCTACGGCGCGGGTTCGACACGAGTCACAAGCGATGACACAGCAACGGATTGACAAAGTTGATATCTGGCTATATGCTATGGAATGGTGAATTCTACGGGCAAGTTGATGGTGTGGCAATAGGGTCTCCGGTGTCTCCTGTCGTCGCCGATATTTTCATGGAAGACTTCGAGGAGAGAGCGCTTTCATTGGCACCTGTCAAGCCGAGGATCTTGAAAAGATACGTAGATGATACCTTTACTATTTTACCTAGATCTAGTGTTTCAGCTTTCTTAGACCATCTGAACTCCATGCATAGTAAAATTAAATTCACTATGGAGTTGGAAAATCAAAATTCACTTGCAATGTTAGATGTGCTAGTAATTAGAGGTCCTAACAATAACATAGGTCATACTGTATATAGGAAACCTACGCATACAGATAGGTATTTGAATGGCAAATCTCACCACCATCCCTATCAACTTGCTACAGTGGGTAAATCTTTGTTTCACAGAGCCAGGGGTATCTGCGACAATCAACATCTGACTGCTGAGTTGCAGAATGTCAAACGTGCGCTTCGAGCCAACGAGCTCCAGATACCACGTTCCAAGCAGAATCCCAGTATGAAGAAACCAACAGTCGAGCGTAAACCTGCCGTATTACCATATGTGAAAGGGGTCACAGACAATATCGGAAACATCTTGAAGCGTGCTTCTATAAAAACATATTTCAAACCGTTGAAGAAGGTGTCTCAATACCTTAGACCCGTAAAGAGTAGCACCCCTTTGCAGAGTGCAGGCATTTATAAGCTGGACTGCGAGTGTGGTCTTTCATACATTGGTCAAACGAAACGCAGTGTATCAACCCGGGTGAAGCAGCACATAGCAGGTGTCAAGCACCGTCGGCGTAATAGGTCTGCAGTCTGTGAACATGTCATTGACAAACCAAACCACTCAATTAAGTTTGATAAACCTTCTATCCTTTCCAAAGAAAAAATATATTTTCCCAGAATGCTACGCGAGGCTATTGAGATTAAAAAGCATCCTAATTTCAGTAGAGAAGATGGATTGTCACTACCACCAGCTTTGGGATCCTGTAATACATCTCATCAAGGAACAAGCGAGACACAGGACTGCAAAACCTTAATATCTGAACGGTGTAAAATATCTTATCTGTTTAAAAAGTAGTTTAATAGTGTCTATTTTTAAAATATTATAATTAGTAATGAGGTAGCCTGGGAGTTTTTCTTTGCAGCGTTTCTTTTCTCCTCAGTTCGCCTCATTTGTAAAATGCTGCTTGGTGAATTATTACAACAAAATAATTAACCCCTTCTGGCACATGTGTAACTTGTCTTTACAGCTTAGGCCCAACTGGCATGTATGTACACCTTTATTTGTTTTTTCAAAAATGGGTAGTTTGCACAAATTGTAACTTTGACAGAGGAAAATACATCTTTTATCAGTCCACCCGTGACCATGGAAAGCTGGAAAGCTTCCGAAACGTCGGGAACTAAAATGAGATAATATACGCGATATAATCCGTTAAATTATTTTATTTCAAAGTTGATATCGTTATTAATAACAAGTGAGCGCTTATTACAGGAAATTAAAAGGAATTTCTACAAATGTCACAATGGCCGCAGTTAGGCATCGCGGCTCAAGGTGCTGCTATAATAATCGTCAAGTCGAGAGCCCTACAATGGCACTGGCTCTACGGCGCGGGTTCCACACGAGTCACAAGCGACGACATTGCAACGGGTTGACAAAGTTGATATCGTTATTAGTATGAAGTGAGTTATCAGCAACGACATTATTACGAGTAGTATCAAGTGAGCGATTATTAGCAATGACTAAGAAAATTTCTGCAACTGTCACAATGGCCGCAGATAGGTGTCGCGGCGCAAGGTGCAGCTACAATGATTGACAAGTCGAGAGTTCTACAGCGGCGAGTTAGAGAAGAGTGCTCGACGCCAGTTTGTTTTACGTTGAGTATAGTATTAAGTGGGCGCCTATAAGCAAACTACAAAGGTGCAAATGTGATAGTGTCAGTGGCTGCGGATAATGAAGCGGCGGAATGTCGCGGCTAGGGGTGCCGCCACAATGATCGTCGAGTCGAGAGCCCTATCAGCACTGCGACGCTGGTTAGACGCAAGTTACAAGTGATGACATCTTGACGGTTTCATTTAATTCACAAATTACTGCATTCGAGAGCAAACACTTCGGGTCACCCTAATCTAAATAATAGAAATAGGTTTTTTTTCTACATAATATACTATTTCTTCGCAATACCCGACTGTATTTAGCCATTTCCGCAATCCTATCATAAAAATATCACTATCCAAAATTATTATTTTTTGCGATATCTCGCTCCGATCGATTTACACCTAAAAGAGTAATTTTATTTAAGTACCATTTTTGCAGTTTAGATGTAAAATTGAATAAAGATCCTGACAGGCTTCCAAAACTTTACAAACCTCAACTATTTTACGAATTATGACGGTCTTTCAACGACCCGAAATTTATGCTCTCGAGTGTAGTATCAAATTAGCAACTAAGGACGATAATAAGAGTTTGTATGACTGGCATACTCGGCTATAATGAAGTAAGTAATGTTGAGGTTGAAAATACTGTTACAATGAGTATCGAGTTAAAATAATACAACAATGGGCACCGACTGGTTTTGTGAACAAAAGATGTGTATTTTATTTATATGTTCAAGTACTAAGAAAGGTACAATTTTAAACGTCACTTTATTAGCTTTGAATTGAGATGAGGTTAAATATTACCTTCAGAACTGAAAAGTAAAATCCTGGTAAATAGACATTCTTTGTCTTTAAACCTGAAAATTTGCTTGTTTTAGTTGCTTTCTCTATATGCAGATATTTTCAATGGTCACGGGAGCCGGAATAAAGTAAGCTTAGGCTTGAGGATTTTAAAACATTGTTAATGAGTGAGAGACTTACACCTACTTAGATCAGGTCCGAAGTTCAGAATTGAATGAATCTCGAGCGTGTGTTCGAGTGTGGAATTTTAAATAATTTTAAATTTGCTGTTCGAAAAATAATTTTAAAAAGCTGCGCATATATAGCCAGACAATTTCAATTCAAATTTCAGTCAAGAGAGACGACGGCATGTGGAGAATCTTTAAGAATATAGAAATCCAGGAGCTGGTGGCCAACATCATCGGCGTAACAAAATCACACAGACTTCGCTGGATCGGTCACCTACTCCGAATGGGAGAGGATCGTGCTGCCAAGAGAGCGTACGTGGGACGACCAACTAGTCGCCGCCCAGTTGGGCGTCCCAGGTACCTACCGCTATGAGGACAGACCTGCGACATTTTCAAGTCAGTATCTGGCAAAATAGCCAGACAGTTTGCAAACAACGAGGCATAATGCGCTTCGTTACATTGCACAAGTAAATAAAAAAATCCTTTATCCTCCGTGACCGTGAGGACAATCTCTGTGGTTCAAAAATCCACGCGCAATTAGCGGGGATTACTCGCGATTACTACCTTTTTCCGACTACACCGGCCTTACGGTAACTTTCTGCTAGTAACTTAAGCCAAACCCCAACTGTTGCGCCCGCCAGGTGAGAACGACTCCCCATTTGTAAGGAAAAACAAATTGCCACGCTCATTACGACATTTGGAAAAGTTCGCCGCGATTTCACAGTTCATTCAATTTTGATGGCGTTATTACTTTTCTCGTAAGTACGTAGCATGAGAAAGTATTGAAAGCTAAGTGTAATTGTATTTGTGCTGGTTCCGTGGCTGTAATTGTAATGGAATTTAAATAACGATCATGCGTGTACTCACTCTTGTTAAAATGTCTTCCTATACTCACACACAATACCGACATATGGTGATATTGATACCCAATTACCAGCATATACTGGTAATTTGGTATCCTTCGCCTCGTTCTGAAACTTGCGAGGTTCTAAAGGAATATTTTAAACTAAAATTAAATTTAATATTTTCTTCTGTTTTATTTCAATAAAATTAAATTTATTTTCTTCACGCTATATTTCTGCCCATATTGTATCTTTATGGACAAAATGAACAATTGCTATAAATCAACTAATTATCACATTTACAATACGGATGAGGATGTTATGATAAAACGATTATTCATTTCACAATATGTAAAACTTTGGTTTGAACTTGCTTCAAATAATAGTAATTTATACTAGCATTACTTATAACACTTAATGACAATAGTTACCTAATAATAATGTCGAAAACAACATATAAATCAATCTATAAAAGTCCAAAGGTGGGCCCTTCCATTCGGGGTAAAATAAAATATAGTATTTAAAGACCAATGTATCATCATTACTATCATTAGTGTTCCATTTAAATCCCAAAACGGGAATATTTTAAAGCACCCATCAATCACAATACTGAAACGACACTAAAACGACGTAATTATTAGATTTTGTAAACTAAACAATTCCATGACATAATTGTAAAACAACAATCGATAGTTAATAGCCGGTCGATTAGAGTTCAAATTTATGAGACCGTTAAAATTCAGAGAGGCGAAGTATTAGATATGTCGTCGCTGTAGTGACAGGAAGCGAGTCCAGAGTGATTTCACACTCGGTCGGGTTTCAATTTGCCGCGGCCACTGCGCCTGTTTATAGAGGGCCGACTCCTCCTTGTTGTCGTCTTGAGACTGAACCGAGGAATTAAAAAAATGCCCTTGGATAAAAATGTCTTTCGGTCATGACTTCTTTGAAAGGAGCGATGGATTCAATTAAAGACGGATGAATAACGTAGTTATAACAATATCGTACTATCATATGTACACTTTAAACTACTACTTCCAAATTACGATACCTACATTTACTAACACAAAAGTACAAAGATAAATCAATAGTGATCCACTGCAGTCTATGTCGGCGTCGAGTCAGCGTCTCTGTTTTAAAGTACCTTTCAATCCATATTAATATTATAAATGCGAAAGTGTGTCTGTCTGTCTGTCTGAACGATCGCTGAACCGATTTGGATGAAATTTGGTACGGAGATAGTTTGAGTCCCGGGGAAGGACATAGGCTACTTTTTATCCCGGAAAAATACCCTTGCGCGATAAACGAATTTAAGGCGGACGAAGTCGCGGGCAGAAGCTAGTATTGTTATAAAAGTGGTCTTTCACATTCAATGAACAACATAAATATTCTCGTACGAAAATACATATATTAATTCCGTAACATATGTTGCGGAATTAATAATTGTTAATAAATATCCGGGAACACTTTCATTTCATCTATTTTGTAATTGTGATTTTTTTTAATGTTTACTAACTAACACAGGCACAATGAAAAGCGTAGTCGTAATAGCGCAGTGGTATTATATAACACCAAATATAGGTTGTATGTAATTATTAACTTCGCTAAAACCGACATGTTAAACGATTGCAACAAAAATACTCTTAAATCAATCATTCAAAATAAACGCCGCACTCAATATGGGCAGAATACAATTTACGAAGCAGTAAATATTAAATTGGGAAACAGGACCGACGCAGCCAAGCGCCGCCTTGTAATCACGACCGAATAAAACCGCGGTTAAGAACGGTGAATCATCACCTTTCGGTTAAATATACAAGGAAGGATGCCTTATCTCACTTACCGTTTAACAATAGAACATTTTTCATCAGCAACATAACTAGATACCTACACGTAGGTATCGCGCGTAATCTAGGTCGATGTACTGAATAAAAACTATATTTGTCGGAGTATTGTTTCAATTAAGTTTTTCAATAAAATTTATCAATAAACAAATCAAACGTCAGCGCGGTACACCGCGTCAGGCATTCAAATATTTCTCGAGCAAACGCCGAGAGGATTATCAGGATGATAAACAAGATACACAGCCCGGACAAGGGAGCCAATCACCATACATCACCGACTAACGTCCAAATAAAAACAGGTGAAACAAAAAGGTAACAGCTTTGAACAGTGCCAACGGAAAACAAATTGTAACAAGGGAGAGATCATATCGCGCTAGGCGTCTTCAAAGAGGTGAAAACTAATTAAGATCGGACGCTTTTCTATGGCGATAACTTGCCACGGAGCGACGGACGTGTTTGTGTATTGGCAATCAAAACAATTAACTTTTTGCTGTGTTCACAATCTAACTAGACAAACGGCTATAACTCATATTTTACGAGGTCGCTCACCTTCTCATGAGATTTTCGGTATGCATGTTGTACTTGAACTCAGTCAATCTCGCGCCGTCTAAAGTTTCAACCTAAGAAGTAATAAAATTCACGTTACTGATAATGATTCCCGAATGATAATTTTTGGTATAAATATGTAAGTCGTCAGAATTCTGCTGATGAACTACCGGCTTTCTCGGGGATTAAACTTTTACAACGATTGCTTTTTAAATTACTCTTCATTTTAAAAGCGAATTTTTCATACAACTGTAGAAAATAGCAGTTTTAGAGCGTTCAAAAAACACAACAAAGAGTTCCTGCCTGCGAAATAACTGGTGAAAAAATAGCATAAAACTTTCTAACGAAATAAAAATAAGAGCGCTAACTAAACGCCGCGTGGCGATCGAAGCGTGAAATAAATAAAATGGAAGCGCCTCGCAAACGAAAAAAAAGAGTGTTAAAATTGTGGCGTTAATTTTCCAGCGAGATTTCCCAGCAGTCTCGGGGCAGTGGAGACGGCGCCGCGTGCGCCGGACATGTGAATTAAAACGTTAACAATGCCGCGAGCTCTGCCTTAATGAACCCACGAGACCCGGGGACGCCCGGCTAGACTGGGAATCGGACCGGCGGAGACGATCACAAACAATGACTACTCGAAAATTGGTTCACACTTCTCGGTTACGGGCAATTTTAAATTTTGAACAAAAATTCAATGTCTTTATCAAAGTGAATACTGATTGCTGAAGGTGGTATCAGTTAAAAAATATCATCAGATCTCCTGATTCACTTGGATAGCTATTATGTTTAGGATTTGTGTGAATTTTATTCTGAAAGTAGGCCACAAGGTCGCTTTTATAAATCTGTGTCTACCAGCATTTCCCAAGATTTATGAGATATATTAGATAAGATTCTTAACTATTACAATAATGTAAGAGCTTAGGCTGCCTCAAATATTCATATAAGTACTACCTATGGATAGAAAAATTGTAATAGAATAAAATCTAAATAGGATGTTTTTATATAACTTGCGTACGTTTGAAATACTTTTTAATAAGAACTGTGTAAATAAATATAAAATACCTGTGTATTTATCTACACAAATCTTAATACAACACGGTCACACAGGTTAAAACAATATCGGTTCTCTTCACGAGACAAGAGTGTTCGTTTTTGAGCTAGTATTCGTCCGTTAAGGTCTTTTGCTAAGTTTACACGAGATATTTTTTTTTCATTACTTACTGTGCCCCTTCATGTGTGTGGAAACATTCTGATAAAAAAAGCTTCAAGTTTTTATGTCACAATTATGTCAGCATCATGTGAGGAGTTAAATCTACAGGCAGTAAAAATGAAACAAAATATGACACTCATTGACAGTTGCGAAATCTTTGCGTCATACCTATTTGGTGGTGCTCACAGTTCAACCTTTTCCTTGTTAAGAAATACGGTACGCTAGCAACAATTTGATATATAAAATGTAATAATATAATCGCCAAATATGTATCATAAGTTTGAAAATATTGCCTACGCATTAAAAATGAAATACAAAATCATCAAAATTTAATAGTATTAGGATATTTTAATAGTCACAAAGATAAAATAAATGAATATTTTATTTGTACGATTATGTAATAAATATTTACACTATCACATTAGTAACATCGAAACAAATAAACGATATCAACTATTTTAAGCATCAGCTTACAAAAAAAAACAGGACTCTTTTTAAAATAAAAGTTCTTGTCCAAGTACATCAAAACCACTGGATAGATTATGATTTAGCGATACGAGCATAATCGCGGAGAAATTTTAACATTCCATATAATGCTGCTAACAAAAAAAATACTCGCAACAAAAAAGTGTCTACATGCGGCAATGACAATGCGTTTATCAAACAACAAAGTTAAAGGTGTTTATCGGTGGGAACTGTCACTTGGCCCGACAATTTGTCCCTTGAATATTCAGCATTATGGCCGGATAATTACCTTAGTAAATAACGAGCATAGCCCCCATACCATAAAAGAGCAAAATTTCCGCTGCGAGAAGGAAAAAGCGTTATTGAAAAAGAGGCGAGCTGATATATAAATAAAATACGGGTTTACCTATCGACGGCTTGTTATCGCATGCCTTGATCGCGGCCATTACGGCAAAGTATCGGGTATTCGAGAGGCCGTGGGCACAGTTTGCTTTGCAACGTGCCGGCTCGCCGCTAGCTTGTTATAATAATGTGAACTTCGGGAATTGCGACGTCTTTGGAGAGTCGTTTGCTTGAATCAATGTTTAAATACTTGACATTTTTGTATGCCTCGTCAATAAGAATGAGGTTGGATTTAGCAATCAAATTTTATGACCTATTTAAGTGCATCTAATGGTTTTTGGTCCTAAAATGGAGCGCTGGCTAAGAAATCCCAGACCATTGACATTTTTAACCTCAGTGAGATAAGAAACACATAATAACCTCTTAAATGTGAATCGTCAATTACAACTATAATCAAATTTAAATTAAGGAAACAATATTATGAAAATAACGACATTGTAATAATCAGTGATCGTAAATTTGGTAGCATGTTTGTTGCAGCGATCATGGTAGAGTGCCATAGGTGTGGCAAATTTCAAGTGAAATGATGGATTAGGGTTACTGATTACATTATGTTTAATCGTTTGAATTAGTATTTTCCACATCTAAAGCGCAATACCACGATCATTGTATCAAAAATGCTACTAAATTGACGATCACTGGTAATAATACCATAATTAATAAATAAAACAAATACACGCGATCCTTCCTGACTGCGCCAATCAATCGTTTGCTGTTATTATGATTATTATGCTACTTCAATGAGATACCCTACGTTTTAATAGGTGCTCTGATTTACCTGCATGTCAAGTTTCACCTCAACCTACACGACGGTTTCCACGTAGCTTAACAAATATCCCAACATTTATTTTTAATAATTACATTTCCCACTCATTCATAATTTTAAGTTTCAACGAATGTAAGATTTAAAACTTTTCATAACTCAAGAAATCTTATATAAGTATATTAAACCGACTTCCAAAAAGGAGCAGGTTCTAGGTTCGACTGTTGTTTTTTAATGTATGTCCACCGATTACTCCGCCAAATGTGGACCGATTTTAAAAAATATTTTTTGTTCTTTTGATTTAAGATTTCAAATCTTTTACCCCTTTAAAAAATCGTTACAATAATCCTTACAAAATCCCTGTTTTCTCTCTTCTTATTTGAATTGCAGTCAAATATCTATTTAACACCCGACCCACTGCACGTCATTCTTTGTTCACCGCCAGAAAGAATTTCTTTTACATACATAATAATTGCGAGTTGTCTTGAGGCGTCACGATCCTGATGCATAATGACAAACTGCACAGTGACGTGAAAATTGCTCTACGCGCTGCTAAAGTGCAGCTCGCTGCTTGCATGTGGCCAAATCAGTATTTTTATGAATTGGCTAGACTTGTCTAACAGATGCCCTTAAAGGTATTGGTTTGTTTGAGTTCATGTTCCATTGTACTGATTTGCATTGAAATGTAAACTGACATATTATCATTTATATTTGAAATGTGTAGTATCTTAATTGGGACAAAAACTGTCATTTTATCACGCCAGGTGGCGCATAAGCGACTGTACCTAGGTTTGACATAAGAACTGTCAGATCACATACATTTATTATAAGTAATTTTAAACTTCTACAAATTTTTCAAGAATGCCTCAATGTAGTGCGCCGAATTGTAAAAACAGAGGAGCTCACTTATTTCCCAAGGACCCAACACGGAGAAAACGTTGGGAAACTGCTCTGCGTATCAAACATTTCAGGGCAAGTGATACTGCCCGTTTATGTGAGATGCATTTTAAAGAAGATGATTATTTTGGAAAAGTAGATACACCGGTAAGTATATTAATAGATACTAATAAGTTTCGACAAAATTATCTTGATTTCTAACATAACCTCACATGGCACTGTTACTTAACATAGATTACCTAGGTCCGTAGTAGTACCACTTCTATTTTCTAAAGCTTATTTACATTTTCAGACAATGAACCAGTAGCAAAGTTTTTGAAAAAAACTGCTGTACCATGCATATTCTGTTTCACCAAAATAAAACAGGAATCACCAGCAGCACTTATACGTCAGGAGCGTTATGAAAAAAGGAATCAAAGAAGGCTATTTGAAGATAATAAACTAACAATACCCGGAACAAGCAGAGAAGCAATAGAACCTGGAACCAGCACAGAAGCAATAGTGAGCCATGTTGATCTATTTGTAGGACGAGAAGAAGAAATATGTGCTATTGAGGAAATTGAAGTATCTGTTGAAAGCGCACACACAAATCATGAATATTTGTCAAATGGTACTTAAGTTGATCATGAGCATGTGTATGGTTCAATAAACAGGTATAAACTTGATGACAAAGCAATACTCTTCTATACAGGCTTCGAAACATACAAGAAATTCCATTTTGTGTACTCCACACTGAGCCCAATGGCACCCAAGATAAGGTACTTTGGCAGCAATGTAACTAGCATATCTACGGAGGACCAATTTTTCCTTACTCTAATGAAACTACGGCAGAATAAATGTGTTTTTGAACTTAGCAGGTTTTTTAACATTAGCAAAACAACTGTGTCAAATATATTCATAACATGGATAAATTTCATTCATCAACTATGGGGTAGGATAAATATTTGGCCCAGAAAAGAATTGATTAAATACTACATGCCAGAGCATTTCAAGCAATATGATGAAAATATTAGAGTAATTTTAGATGGAACTGAAATAACTGTTCAGAAACCAACAAATCCAATGTCCCAGCAAGCTTCTTGGAGTAGTTATAAACATGCAAACACTTAAAGTTTTAGTAGGAGCCACACCAGGTGGATTGTTATCGTACTGCTCTCAAGCATATGCAGGGTCTATAAGTGATAGACAGACAGTTGAACGGAGTGGTCTAGTGTCCAAGGTTGACTAGCAGACAGAGGATTTACAATACAAGATATGTTTGCTGACAAAAATATTACTGTAAAAATACCGACTTTTTTAAAAGGGAAATCACAGTTACTAGGTATAACAATCATAAAAGATAGACAACTTGCAAGTAAACGTGTCCACATAGAAAGGATTATTAGATTGACAAAAACCTACAAAATATTAAAATCTGAACTGGATCATAGTTACATTCCAATAGCAAGTAAAATATTCTTTGTATGTTTTATGTGTTGCAACTTTAAAGAATGTATAATGAAGAAAAAGAAATAAAATCAAATTGTTATTTTAATGTTTTTTTTTTATTAAAGACAAATAATCTGTATATATGTATTTGTTCAATATTGCTGATTCAAGGTCATGAATATAAAAGTTTATTAAACCTGTGAGCATCTCATTAATATAGGAATCATCCCGGTCTATAAATATTACTTTCATGTCATTAAAAGTATACACAATAAAATTGCAATATTTTCTGGCACTGCAATACAGCTGCCCTTGTACCTGAGCATAGTAAGGGTGTCTTTTTTTTAATCGTAGATTACCATTTATATTTTTCAGATATGGCACTGTTACCTCACTGATCACACTGTACCGTGCAGCATATGGGCACTTCACTTCGATGACAGTTTCTTCACCTATCAAGCCATCTGGTGATGCAGCAAGAAAAGGATATTCTTGTGAAATAAACATTCCACACCTTTGCACGTCGAGACCATACATCGCTTCATATTTTTGTATCGCAGTTGTCTCTTGGATTTTGCCGTGGGTGACGGCTCTTGTGTACACTGACTTTGGTGTGAGAATTTTCTCGATAATAGCCTTTTTGCCAATATGAGTGCTATGGCTCACCGTATAAAACATACTGGCAGTAATCCTACAGGATCGCATCTCATGCCAATCTGAAGAAGCATCTTGTTCTCTTGTTTTTTGTTCCACCTCCTTTATTTGTTCAGAAGATACATTTTTTAGATACAAATCATTTAAGATTTGTTCTTGTACAGTATTGTGAACATATGAGTGATCCCATTCCAACCCATGAGGATTTGCAGGTTCATAAGTTTGCAGGATAGGCATAGATGACTCCCCATACCCTATGGCCAAATTTCTTACATAATATTCATAATTCTGCATAATGTCGTCCTCTTTCAGGGGTTCATAATTGCAGCTGTTTAATCTTTTGCTGGGTAAGTTTTGTGAAGCGATAGGTGATTTTTGGAAAACCTTTTTAGGTTTTCTAAATGTCATCAGCTGCTGAGTGCATACTTGATGTAGTAATATATAACTCTTGTTTACAATATCATGTGCACCTAACAACAATACAGCGACATGCTTGCAGCTAGCTTCTGTACCACTCCCTGCGGCACACTCACAGTGACATTCTTCTATAGAACCTTCTTGAGAGACTTTCACGTCCACAACATATGTGAGACTCTTCATGCTAGCCTTACACTGTCCGCGTAAGTAGGTGATCATACCATCGGACGAGTAACGAGCCGTCACTAAATGACGCGACTCGTATAGAAGTTGCCCCTTCGGATGGGTGTTGAATCTGTAAGAAAATAATTACACAGATATTAGGTTTTTTATGTCAAATTTCAGCACATTATGATTATGAATAGTAATATGTATAAAGTTACGAAATAAATTTGTTGACGTACCGTTGGAAATATTCTTGTATTTCATGCTTGCTGATGTTGGGAATAGGCGAATCGGCGTTAATATCTCTGTAAGTATCAGATGGTGGGCACACATATGAACGATCCTCCTCAACATCCAGGTTAGCACCAAAGTTTAGGTTTCGATCGTACGCCTCTAATCTAAAAAGAAAAGACGCACATGAGCATTGAAAAATTAAATTAACACTAAAAATACGGAACATAACCTCAAATGTATTAATTCATTACCTTTGTATCAAATCAGCCTTTTTTCCGGCAACTGCCGCATTTCTCCTTCGAAGCTCAGCTTGAAGCTCACGTACAGTCATAAGCGAGTACATGTTTTCATGTAAATCGCAAGGATTTGAGAAAAAATCGCAACCACACTCTTGACACGAAACGTAAACAAGGTACAGTCGATAGTGCTGCCTTGACCTTTTAGTGTGCCTCCCAATTAAAGTGAAATTTACCGCATTATGGGGAATTGTATCTAATGAATCCATGGCCTGAATTATTTGAGTGTCATTTCCACGTTTCATAGGGCTAGTTAATAAATTACTAACATTCAAACATTTTCACAGCTTTCATATTCACACACATTAAAATGAGATTTGTTGATAGCGTTGAGACAATGACGCTATTGATGACCGAAATCCCAAATCTGCTTAATTTGCATACGTTATACTGTAGAACCGTTATACTATTCGATTCGTATCTGATCAAGTGACCAGGATTCACCAGTTAATTGCTAATATGAAAAACATTTTACTGCTAATCTACCAAACGTGTTTCTATGTTTATGATTGTAAAATTTTATGAATCATTTCATTTGTATATTAATTGCAGTAGATCCGTTATTGACATTAAGTTAATATTTTTGCGATTACTAAAAATGGATATCGTTATTCAAAGTTTAAATCAATTTTGCATAAAACCATTTTTATATAATTGCTACGACATTTCAACGTGCTGCGCAAATAACTTGCTTTACATATACTTATTTCGCACCAATTGTCAATTTTACTCACGCAACTTTAATCTTTATGCGGTGAACTTACTTCCTCTAATAGCGTGTACCGTTTTGATGTATCGCTTGTCGATATCAATATGATGTGAAGTGCTAGGGTAAGCTTCACATAGATATTTTATAGGGTATGCAACAAGCTCACAGATTTTAAATGTTTGAGTAATGTGACACTAGAAGCAGCTTGTAGTAAGAGCACAAGTCCCTTTTCGTATGTATGTTGCCATATAAAATATGCCGAAGCAGGAAATAACCGGTTCACTACACGCTTCCATATACAGTCAATCACACTTTGCTGGCACTTCAAACGTGGTCCATCTGAACAGATCTTTAGCCTTGTAGCTTTTTGGCGTCCATTTTTCCCGTATATTTATTTACCCGGTCGCACGCAAACGCGCGATTAAGTCGCATTAAAGTTAACGGAAAGTCATATACAGACCTCCGTAACAAGGAAGTTCGTGCGAATAACCTTTGGGAAAAAGAGAGATAAATCTTTTCGATCACTTTTTATTGAGTGAACTTTTTAAGCCCATCTAATAATTCAATGTATTGAAAAACCTTTATTTTACTACAACTACTACCAATTATTTTTAAATTTACTGTAATTCTATTTGGCGTTGGTGGATATTTTTATTTAAAATTGTACGGTTAGACGAAACGTAAACTATATTTAAATGGCGTCTAGCGTGTCAGTTTTGTAACAAAATATTATATTTATAACTATTTGTTATTAATCGTTAGTTTCGTGACAACCATTAACCTCTAGTTAGTTAGTTAAGGATACATTTTTATATGAAAATGCCCTGGTACCGTAACTTAAAAATGTTACTATGTAATTCAATTTAAATGATTCGTTTACAATAAAATTTAACAGCAAAAAATACAACTACTTACCTTTGTAAGAAGTGATAAGTTTATTAAACTCCATCTTAATTTACCAATCAAAAAGTCATAAAAAATGAAGAAGTCGTCGTTTTGCATCCACGTAACTAAATCCGTCAGCAAGGTATAAAAAACTGTAGGGTCCTTGTTTTAAATACCCATATCATAATACGTAATGACACGTCCTTTACAACCTTATCTGCCAACGGAACGAGTTTAAGACAGACGCAGTCCACTGCTTATATGAGGAGGTTGAGTTCCTCTTAGCGTTATGAAAATGTACACAAGTAATAAAAATTTAATATGACGATTATCGGACACGGGATAATTAAACGCCGCTGTTATATAAAACACACCTGTTGTGTAATGCAAGTTTGTTTATAATAATAATAATAAGTACTCCGTATTGCACACCAAGTGAAAATAACATCAGAAACTTAAATCTAAACCAGTATGAAAAATGGTAAACAACAGGCGGTCTTATCGCTACAAACCGATCTCTTCCAGACAACCTTAAGGTAGTAGATATGGCGCAAAGTAAACAACCAATGAGTAATTTAGTTTGTATTATAAATAATAAAAAATAAATAACACGGGGTCAATCTTGCACAAAAATTAATCTAGTCTCAAACTAAGCAAAGCTTAGATTGAGACTAGGTTAATTTCTCACAGGGCTTCTCACAGAGCGCACATAATCGTATGCGCAACCCGTCGCTCATGCTAACTAAAGATGCGTCCACACTTTTATCATTTGCTCGTATCCGATCATCGTCCCGTGGCATAACTGTGTATCGCGCTGCTTGGACGCTCACTGTTGGCATTCCGTATCATTTGCGCCGCCGCGTCAAGAAACGCGTCCACACTAAGCCGTAGCGTATCACCGTATCCGATCACCGCGCCGATCATTTTGCATGCTGCAGTTTGGACGCTAGCCGTATCGTTTCACCGCTCCGATCATTTTGGCATTTCGCCGATCATCGTTTTTCGCGTGATCGTTCTTCTGTAGTAGCGTTGCGTTCCGTGAAAAACTGTTGCACTCTGCGATCGCACATCAAATTGGTTAACACCCGTGCAGAAACTTGAAGATCATTATCACGACAGCTGATAAGCCGCGAGCGCCGAGCACCAGCCTGGACAGCAGCGCCCATGCGCCGGCGGCACCGCGCGCGTAGCAACTAAAAATGGCAGTACTTTGGATATTCGTCGTAACACACCTGCGCCAGTGACTCAAGCCACGCCTCTCGGCCATCTCTTTCACGCGTAGCTGCAATGGACGAGACAGAAGATGATCGGGAAAAAACCGACTCGAGATGGATCGCGGCGTATCATAACCGCGTAGCATGATCGCGTGTCATGATCGCTAGTGTGGACGTCGCACCGTCGCGATCATGCCGCGCTCGTCCGATCGGAGTATTTGATACGCGTAGCAATATGGATTTCGAGCGATCTGATCGGCTCAACGTTCAAACGCGTGATCGTGACACGCAATCATGCCACGCGACGATGATCTGATACGGGCAAATGATACAAATGTGGACGCACCTTAACGACCATACATCGCAAAAGGGGTGCCGTTCGGTGCGGGCATTTCAGTAATAATAACAAAATAAAATAAATTATGGTAAAATGTATGTCGCGACAAAAGCTAACTCAACACGTAGATGTTCATGTTCTATGAAAAATCTACAATTGTCGAATGTTATTTCAACCCTTAGCGCGCCCGCTCAGCGCCTCCTTTTGTGCGCTGTATGTTAACGACTAATTAGCTATATGTGCTAATTGTTATTGACCAATATGAGATGGTTAATAGTCAAACATCATGCATTAATTAAATTAATACAATACTTACCTATGCCAGAAATCGAACCTGAGACCGCTAGTCGTAGGGCGTAGGTCCAACTAGATAACAGCCAACTAGTCGCATCACGGAGGGACACAGTGTCGGGTGCCAAGAGGACCGTTGCCAACACTGCCATCGACTTCTCATAGAGTGTACATAATCGTGTTCTACTAAAGTTCGTTTTCAATTCAATAGACTAAATTGACATTTCATAGATGTCTGTTTTATGTAGTAACTTGTTAAATGTATTTCAAGTAAATACGCATCAATATAATATATTCTTCTGTTTCCGCGATTATTACTCATTGAAATAGAACAATTTAACGGATTATATCGCGTATATTATCTCATTTTAGTTCCCGACGTTTCGGAAACCTTCCAGCTTTCCATGGTCACGGGTGGACTTCCGAAACGTCGGGAACTAAAATGAGATAATATACGCGATATAATCCGTTAAATTGTTTTATTTCAATACGCATCAATATGTTATATATGTTTAGCTCTTATTAAGTATTTCACAACCCTGTTAACTGTCAAAGTCGTTTGTCGAATTAAAAAATAGACTTTAGATAACTGATGACTTAAACGCAATTTGCTAATAATTATTGACCATTATATGATTATTAATAGTCCATCGTCATAGATTTTGAACTAATATAACTGCCTATGCCTGGTATAATACCCGTGACCGTTAGCTTCGTAAGCACAATCAACTAAGCTACATAATCACGAGGGGACACAGTACCGGGTGCCAAGAGGAGCGTTGCCAACGCTGCCATCGGCTGTTCACAGGGCGCACATAATCGTATGCGCGACGCGTCGCCCACGCTACTAGATGACAGTCGACTAATTCGCTATGTGCTAATCATTATTGACCATTATGAGATTATTAATGGGACGTCGTCACAGATTTTGCATTAATATAACCCATGTAACAGATCATGTTGATTGTAATTATCGTGGAGGATGATGGACTTTTAAAAGCTTGAAAGTTGCCAATGAGAGTATTAATAAAGTTTTTTGCAATGTTTATAGCAAGTAGGGTCCATTTTCCAATTCAAGTATTCAGATTGAATTGAAACTTGCCATGTAAGACTCTGTATCTGATAAGTTACACACAATTAGCAAAAAAAATGCTTTTTTTCATTACGCCAAAACATAGGTAGATTTAGATTACTAAGTTTTCGTATTGGGAAGGCCATAAACAGGCATTTAATAATAATCTATATAGCCATGAAAAATGTGTATAAAATTATGGATTTGGCCTCATTTACTCAGAACAAAGAGTATTATCGATTTCACAATAAAAAATGTACCTAATTTTTTTATTAAAAATCAGTTCGTTAGTATTGTGACGCTCATACCAAATTTACCGAAAAAATATCACGAAACGGGCTTATTTTTCGGATATTTTTTTTTAAGTAACAAAATCGATAGTTCTCCACGGGTACACGTTTTTGTGAAAATGCCTTAACACAATATGATCGTAACTTTCATAATAAAGGCAAAAATGCACTGTTACTTAACGCGATTATAAATAAAAAAATCCATCACCGCTCTCAAAACCTTAAAGCGATCAGACATAATTCAATTCGCTTACACAAAAACCTTCGCCGACTAATTTGGCGAAAATAAAATTTGCACATAAAGCTTGCAACGAATAAAATTTGTAAGTGTCAAGACAGTTAAATCACGGGCACATAACGAGATCGGGCTTTGTAAAAGCACTCAGTAAGTTTCAAACGAATCTGCGGGCGTGACGAAGGCGTATAATTTTAAAAGTGCTTCGGTTTACGTGTGGTAAGTTAAGATGTAATTGTAACACAAAAAGTTTGAAACTGTCGTCAATGCGTATATTCGTTATCCTAACGTTCGCGTTCATCATGTGACCACCCATGATGATAGTTAGTTACATTTCGAAAAGTTTGTTCAGTTCCTTCAACGCATATATATGTGCGATTTCATGATATTACTGTTTTCATCCTATCTATTCCTCAATCCTTATTTATAAACTCATTCCCGTATAGCATTCAAGGCACTGTACAATGAATGACTTCAAAAGTCACACATACGGTTGACTCGAAACAAAAAATATATGCCAGCAGAGTACATGCTTTAACACGTTCACAGCCCCCATACAAAATGTTTCGTTTTCCTCGTATGTCCATGCTCCACGTATGGGTCACGGTCACGGTCTATATAGTGTGGGGCACTGGACTCTGAACGTGTTAATACGTACTCTATCTCTCTCTGGAATGTAAAACAAAGGTAGTAAATAGGAAGTTTAAGAATCTCGATTAACTCATGCTGTCGACTATGTTAACACACTAGCAACTTACTGTTACGGATCCACAGCTCAAATATTATTAGAGAGTTTATTATGATCTCATAATAATCCCTTCTACTACTAAACTAGTGACTAATGAATCCTTTATTGCTATGTTGCATTTTTATACATTTTATCGCGTGGCTCTCCATTTGGTTTTTATTACTTTATATACGCGCTCTATAAAAAAAATGTGTTTCGACAGAATAAAGGCGTGACTATCAGCGAGGTCAAACGCCATTCCTAGAAGCCGTATACGCACATGTGACCGAGTCTGAAAGGTGCAATTTCGCTGTCAATCTTACACAAACGGTATACTTGGCGCTCGTGATCCTTCCTGCCATGTAAGTATAGAATACCCTTATTCGACTGATTGCTGCAGTTTATACTTTATTATTTGCTATTCATATATGGTGTAATTTATATAAATACGATTATTACGATTATCTTCGCATATTGAAGTAAAATTTTGAATGCGAAAATAACAGGTTGTAGAATGAGAACCCCAGCAGTGTCGTTTTGACCGTAATTTAACTTGTTACATTATATGTAGATATATAAGTTTATGTTAAAGTAATTTCAAACTACCAACGAACTGTACCTTATTGAAAGTAAATCAATTCGCAGACGTTGTACGGTAAATACAATGGCAGGAGTATAATCTAACACAAGATTTACTTCCATATATAGCGCGTCAAGTGTTGGCATAGCAATCGAATTGAAACGCGCACAGCAAAGCCCGAGGGCGGCAGGTAGATGCGACTTCAGAATGCCCTGCCACCGCACCCGCGATGCGCCGCCGATAATTTAATTGGGTACCTGACATTTAATCAATACGCTTGATTAAATTAATTGAACGTTCCCAACCGATGCACTTTTATGGAGCATCGTTACTTTGGCGGTGCTTCTTGGCCTTTTTCAGAGCACCGCGCCGATCGAGTCAGATACTGAATATCATGATTGCTGTTCTAGATTCGCGTCGACAAAGTACGACAAATCATTTTATTGTAATACGTCACGCAAAGCTAAAAAATCTACATGTGATTGCATGATCATACGGCATACTTAAGATAATTATAGTCCAAATTGCTCTTACAACGGTATACTACTGATATCGGTGTACAAAAAATTCAATGTAAACAATAAACATGAATTACATTACGGTATCATGGAGAATGGGACGATTAGTGTCACTCGCATTACAGATAATGATATCTGTTTATACACCAGATGTTATTTTTATTTGATCGCAGTGTAATAGTAATTCGCGTAATGATTTCAATAGCCATTTGAAGTAGCTACAAAGATACCGTGAGAATGGCACGCGTAACTTACCTGAATGGTACAGACTAGATTAACGAAATTTATGATTTTTAAATCAACATTCAGGTTTTTGATTCCACGCACAAGTTAGTCAATACTTAAAAATTGCAACATTAAGTGAAATCTAAACATAGAAATTTCGTGTTTCCGAAAGCTATTTTCGTTGGAAAAAATTTCAACGATAATATAAATAGGGTTAGTATTTTAGCTTGAAAAACATTTTTATAAAGATAACACTTATTTAGCATAATACGATTTCCAAACAAAAATCGGAAGAACATTTTTTTTCGGAAAACTAATTTTTGTAGGCATGTATTGTTTTTATTTGGAATAATTACTAATAATATAGGACATATTTAAAAAGCAATTGAAAAACCTTCATTAATAAAATACTGCCTGCGTCTTGCTTTTGCTGCTGCTTACTAGTAAAACTTCTTGGATATATATTTATAGATATATGTACTTTGATAATAATGGCGGACATAGTCGAAGACCGGAGGCAGTAGCTGATTTATGTCTGTTACGAGCCCTATTATTTAGCAATCAGCGGATCTTAACACCACACTAACGGGTCCCGATAACACAATGAGTAATCGGACTAGAATTTAGTACGGTGATATAAATTAAAAGCACGCCTTAGGTATTCTATGGTATCAGTCATACTGCAATCAACCCCGACATAAAACCTTTATAAGTTATCCAGGCGCCTTATTAAGGGCTTAAAATAACACAAATGTCTAAAAATGTTTATCGACTATAATTTGCGTGAAGCATATACACTGAACAAAGTAAGTGTGTCTACTGTCTTGTTAGAAAGACTCCTTAAAACTTCCACATTCGCATAGAAAATCCAGACAAGCGGAACAAAGCAAACAACTTTGAACCTGTTCAATGTTTTATTTTTACGAAAGCTAATTCAATGGTAATAAATAATGCCAGAATCTAAACAAAGTACGGGTTTAGTGATAAAAAGTGATACAAAGGTGAAGCATGCGATACCTTTTCGTAGAATTCAATTTTAAAAGTGACTGTGGGTTGCGAAAAATTCACCAAAATAAGATAACAAAAGACAAAGATATCCGACAGGTTAGTTATTTGATCATATGAACGTTCGAGGACCTAATTTGTCACTTTCTCTTCAAGCAAAAAATAAATACTATACAAAATTGTATTAACAGACCTATTAAGACTAATTTTTAAATAAAGTAATGAGCCTACTGATTCTTAGATAAAATTAAACAATGTCATCAAAGAGAAAACTCTTTTTAAATAATAAATTCCCTAATGTGATATGATACCTAATAACTAGAGCGTGAAATTTAAGTCAACGACAACAAACATTTCCGCGGCCAATAATAGAAACGAATGGCAAACTTCAGAACTCCATTAAAGCGGGCGTTCAAAGTTCCTATTCGGGAGCGAGCAGGCGCACCAAACGCAGAATATTCGTATTTATTCATCTTTACTACACGCCGTGCCTCACGATGGCTGTTCGATAAAACTTTGCTAAGCAAAAATAAGCAACACAAACAAGTGTACCTGTCACTCGGCCCTTGTTCTTGTTTCTAAAATTTGTATAAAATATTCCAAAGCGGTCGCGTCGCGCCGACTACTATTCTGTTGCGAAAATAAAACAAACGCGAAATAAAAACAAAAACTAAGGAGATGAAACATATTTACATTTTAATCTAAGCCTCAAAATACAAAGAGGAAACTTTTTATTACATAAGATTTCGACGCTGCCTCTCAAACATAGGAAATTTCTTTGTCAAAAGAAATGGTAATATATGCTTCATTACTGCGGTTTGGTCTATCGTGTGATATCTGGTAACAAAACTTATAAAATTAGCTCCAGATTACCAAGAACGGGTTTGATAAATACCGCCGTAACCCAGATTCTTTACATTTTGAGACACATCGAGATTCCCCGAAATCAGTCCAACAATACGTGTCAGTCATTCCATTAATGTCTCGATTTCCTAAAACGCCGCATCTTGGCTCCTTTGACGAAATTTTTGACGCTTCAGCGTCCGAGTTGGTTTCTCACGTGGATTTGTTTGTTTTATAATTCGACCGTGGGAATGACGGCCCATAGATTTGAATGATATAAAAAATAGACCAGATAAATTCAATCAGTGAAGTATATAATTAAGTTTCTTGTGATTAGTTAATGGTTCATTGAGTGTGACTGGATGTGCGAAATAAAAAGCGGCGTGTCTATCGGCATGCGGCGCGGCGGCGACGCGAGTGGCGTTGGTGTCCGTCGTCACAATAGCACAATTAAAATGCCAACAAGTCCGGTTGCCAGGCCAATCCAATTACTGTGGACAACGATTCCAACGAGTAATTGGGACTGAAGCTAAACCGTACTGTACGTACATGACACAAATCGTAGTATAGATATATCCTCTGCTGCATACGCATTATGGATCAACGGTTCCAAACCACTTATCAAGATGTATAACATTGAAACCGTATCAATTGCAGAACCTATGATTGATGGGATGTTAAAGTTCTCGAATGGAGACTACGAATTGGAAGACGCGGCTTTGTTCGGCCTCCCAACCTGGTTAAAGTAGCCGCATCCATATGTAGAATGCGTTGGACCATTGGTACTGGAAATCTTTGGAAAGACCTATGTTTAGTAGTGTACGATTATGGGTTCAAATTATGGTGATGAATTTAAATACACACTACTTGTGAAAAAACAAGTTTTATGTAATTGTACAACAGTTTCTAAAACTAGCAATACCTCACAAAAAGCACAGACTTAAACCGTCCTAAAGCAGATATTTGCCATGACTCAACGGGTAGGAAAGAACTGTTTAACTGAAAACAAACTGCAGCCACCGTACTGAACAAAATCACTATCTAAATAGTTTTTAAGAAATAGACCCGAGCTAAAGAATGTCCAGACAACCGTCGGTTGACAATCTAAACTGCTTCGATGATGTCGAGAAAAAACTGACCAGTTCGTCATAAAATAATGTCATGAGGTAAATCTTAAAGAAGAAAACCGACCAAGAGCACGTCAGACCATGCTCAGTGTAGGGTTCCGCAGCCGTTACTAAAAATAAATGCACTACATGTGTAAAAATACGATGTGAAAAAGTGCACTTGCAAAAGAGCGTATCTTCGTGGCACGCGTATTTTTTGCTCAGAAGCTCATTTTTTTTAGCCCTAATTAAAAACGGTACATCCGATCAACTTAAAAAACAATTTTGTGTGAAAAAAGAAATATAACGCAACCTTTTTTTTAGTATTCTTCTAGAATTGCCTGTGGCGGCACTTTCTGCTGTGACGCTCTCCTTTGTTTTTGTATCGATCTATCGCTAAATAGAAATACATTAGAAATAATAAAACAAGTGGTTATTCAGCAAATGTATGTTATTTTTCATACAATTCAACTTACTTTCCAACAATTATTTACTACTATTTTGGCAAACGGTTTAAAAAACAGATGGAAGGAATCTAAACTGCTACTACTACTGTTAGAGCGATTATTTCCGAAAATATTAATCAGAATATTTTTTCAAGAACCTTCAAGTATTTAAAAAAAACCGTCGAAATATATGCCACACATTGATCTTTGCTGAATCTTTTTTTTCCGCTGCGACGACGAAGACAAGACACCTATACTACTCCAAACTTCATAAATATACATTCCGTAGTTTTTGAGTAAAATGCTTGTGACATACGGACGTACGGACGGACATGACAAACTATAAGAGTTCCATTTTTGCGTTTTTAAAGTACACCTTTGTTCTAAATTGCAACTGTCAAACATTGTTAGCCTACTATAACTAAACCATAAAAAGCAGTAAAATGCTATGGCATACAGAGAGCCTACCGTACCCTAATTTAAATAAGTATCCACTAATAGTTATTTTAATACCAAACAGATGTGATGACAGCGCTGCAACATGAGGTAATTTTACAATAAAATACAAAAACGAGTTTCCGCCCTGTGGGCTGGAAGCGGCCTTTGTGCCGCATTTCCCAGAGAGAATTTGATTATCGCGGAGAAAAAACTTTCTGCACTACATCCAGACTACAAAGTGAACTAATCTCGAAATCTGAACATTCCTAAAAGTTAAAACTTTTGCTTTGGAATAACAAAAAGAGCAGCCATAGAACGAGTTATACATTTGTGGGCTTACGATACGACCTTAACAAGATTTTTACATTAATTGTACCGTTACCAAAAATGTTGAAACAACTTATCTTTCCTAAATGCACGATTTTATTTATGAAACAATAAATCTCGTGTATCGTTTGCCGATACCTATGTTATCTTATACAACTACGGAGAGTCAGCTCAGCAACATTGTAGCACCTCACCGAAGAATACTAAAACCGGTTGACCAGAACGTTTAACTTTAATTCACGCTATCGCACACTTATCGCGATTAAAACACTATACTATCCGCGTTAAAATATTTATACAAATGAAACCATTACAGGAATAGATAGACATTATAGCTAAATTAGAAGATTGTTTTCCTAGAGTAGGGGTGATGGTAAAGTAAGATGCTAACACTTACACTACGAGTGGAATACCATCGAGTTTTCAATATCACGTTTTACCCTACCATCCTTTATTTCTTTACCATTGCCGATTTATCGGTAATAGTGTTTTGGTTATTTAAAATCAGATAATATGCTAGTTAATCCATACAAATATTATAAATGCGAAAGTGTGTCTTTCTGTCTGTCTGTCTGTCTGTTACCTCTTCACGCTTAAACCACTGAACCGATTTGGATGAAATTCGATATGGAAATAGTTTGAGTCTAGGGGAAGGACATAGGCTACCTTTTAACCCGGAAAATACCCTTATCCGCGATAAACGAATTTAACGCCAACGAAGTCGCGGGCAGAAGCTAGTACAGAATATGTGGTAAAACGGTAATGTGTATCCATACACATAGCAGAATATACCTTCTTTAAGTTAACCACGTCCGAGACACAAGACGACGGAAAGCTGTTCAGTAAGCGCCGAATAAACGGCATATAAATCTGACACACTGAATACAGAGAATACGATGAGATAAAAATGGAGATTTGAAATATATACGAGACATGCGTGGCATGGGAGGCGTCGCTTTAAATGTATCTGCGCATTGTTGAATTCGCGCGGGCAGTGCGTAACATAAATACTGGTCGCAGTGGGTGCGCTCCCGAATGCAATGGACGGTAAATAAATCGGTGAGCATCTTTCCGGGCGAGCGGTAGGCCCCCGGCGGGCGCCGCGCACTAAATCGCACCGAAAAAGAACGAGCCGATATGGCAGCCGTATCGAACGGTGCTAAGTTACGATCGTCGCTGACACGGGACGCTAAGTGGCCTATCGTGTTTTCAAATTTTAAAAACCGGGACAGTCGGCTAAGAGAAAAATATAGATTTTACAGGCGAAACCTTTTCCCATTAATCAGGATTAAAGAGGTCACAAGGGTTTTCGTATAATACCGTGACGTCGCGACGTTCGGACGGCGCTTATCAGGCGCGCTCCAGCCGTCCCTGCCATGTTTTGTTATTGCTGAAGAAATAATACACATTTATTTTCGCTTTAGAGGATTGAATACTATTTTATCGTTGTTTACTTCGTACAAAGGAAATCTTAAATTTATTTTTAAAGGCATTTCACTGTTTTAACTAGAAAACTACCCTAACCACAAGGCGAGCAGCGTGTTCTCTCGTCGCTCATGACCTCCTCGTAATGAACCGAAACTCGGCTTTTAAGATGAACAGTATGAGAAGTTATTCAATTTTTTCGTGACATGGAGACAATTTGATATAACTTATATTTTATTGGGCTCCTTAAGACCAGCAATTTTTAAAAAGTGCTCCATCTTGTAAAACTTTGACAACCACTGTTGTAGAGGATAAACATTATTGATACTTACAAAAGCTAATGATATCTATTACGAGAATGTAAATGATTTGTATAAGTCGAAAGTACCAATAGCTAAAAGACCCCAGTTAAACCAGTAAGTAACTATAGGGTTAGAAATGTAGCTCGCAGGTCCAATAACAGTTTGTTCACGCTTGCAACTGAACAAAACGACCGTGGGAAGACAGTTGTTGAACAACCGCAATACTGCGTTAAGAGCAGTTCCACTCAGACTCGTCCATCCATATGGATAGACGAGTCAGAGTAGACATATGTCTACTCTGCCAACTGACTTCATGCTTCTTCCGAGATCGATTGGCGACAAATCCAGGAAAGTGGTGATATACACTACGAGCGATAGCCACCGGAAAACCCTTGTGCGAAGGTTACGTAGAATATTGTTTTGGTCAGCTATAACCTGACTTGAACTAACGTACCATCCTCATCCGGTGCATTCCAATAGAACGTCTACTTTGTCGGGTACGTGACGGCTATGACAGCTACCTTAAATACATATAAAAAGTCCAAAAATTCAATACCAACACAAAATCCAAGTTATAAAATACTACTTCTGCCTGCGACTTCGTCCGCTTTAAATTCTGATAAATGCTGATAAGGGCACTTTTTCCGGGATAAAAAGTAGCCTATGTCCTTCCCCGGGACTCAAACTATCTCCATACCAAACATCCAAATCGGTCCAGTGGTTTAAGCGTGAAGAGGTAACAGATCGGGTAGATGAAAAACTCGCGCGGCTAGAAGACGTTGATTTCGCCGCTCCAGTTTCCTTCGAGACCATGAACGTAACGCCACGTCCGAAACGTCGAAGAATTACCAACGAAAGGTAATTAAATAAATCATATTTATACGCGATTAAGCCCCGTTTTGTTGTGTTGTGATAAAGAGGTAACAGACAGACAGACATACACACTTTTGCATTTATAATATTAGTATGGATTGACATACCAAAAATTGACTTCCTAGCTATCATACAAGTATGAAAAGAATGGCGTCACGTATCCAACATTCTGGTGGAATGCACCATCAGATCTTATTTATGCCAAAATACCTCCACTGCTCGATAAAAACCTTTTTCAAGGATCTCCACGCTCGTTGACCGGCCTTGCGCCATTCGCAGCCAGCGGATTTTAGAGCACCCTGTAGGGAACTTTCCTGCTTCTGCAACCGTGGGTTCTAACCTGAGTTGGTTAATAATTCTGCTGCATCATCAAAATCATCATTTGTCGACCTTCAATGAAAAAATAGAAAGAGAGAAAGAGTCATAACCCCTCTTTTTTATTTAGCACAGTTTAGTAAAAATCCTATAACCATCTGGAGATACCCAGGTACTCGTGTACCATAAATAGTTGCAATCCGTTTAGCCAATTTAGCGTGATGAAGCCACAACGACACATACAAACATTTCATTTTTACAGCTTTATAATACTACTAGCTTCTGCCCGCGACTTCGTCCGCCTTAAATTCGTTTATCGCGAATAAGGGTATTTTTCACGGATAAAAAGTAGCCTATGTCCTTCCCCGAGACACAAACTATCTCCATACCAAATTTCATCGGTTGAGCGGTTTAAGCGTGGATAGGTAACAAACAGACAGATAGACAGACAGACAGACACACTTTCGCATTTATAATATTGGTATGGATAGATCATTTGTGATATTAATTACGAACCCACGTAAATTACCTCATATTACACTAATTATTGTATTCATTTTAGTACAACGAAACAACACTTGTAACTATTCATTCAATGTAATTATGAACATCATGGGACAATATTAAACAAATCAACCGCAAGTCATAAAAAAAACATTTGTCTAAGTTTAATATTGTACAATATTGAAATCAGATCAAAATGTGAATTTGAAATAAAGCATTGTAATTAACTCTAACGGGTTATTCTGATACAATATCTACATGAAGCTTACTTTGCGATTCAACTGAACCAGAAGTTCGTTAATCTAACGGATACAACATACAAAGGAAACTGCGGCGAGCTTGAAAATTAAGTTGGCTCGCTCTATTGCTTTTGCATCAAACCAGATCTCTGGACTTCGGTAATTATGCAGGTGATTCGCAATGGCGATGCAACGTTGAAGTATCGATTGGCACCGTATGTAAATGAAAGCAGGAGGAAGGAGTTTAATTCAAAATAGTATAGAAAACATTTTTTGTTAATGAAACTTCACTTACTCACTCATTACATGGCATACGGAGACCATAACATGGTCATTTTTGCCCATATCTCTTTTATTTGGGGTCGACGCAGGATGTTTTTTTCTTTCATTCCACTCTCTCACCCGTCATTTCGTTGCTTAGATTATTTTTTTCCAAATAATCTTTTACTCAATATAACCATTATTTCTTCGGACTTCCTCTTCTTCTAAAAGATCTCTTCGTATAACATGCCCATATCACACTATAAAGCGTTAAGAGGAACGTTCCTACTTCGATAAAATTCAAATAATATTTAGCACTAGAAGGCGCCCGCAGCTTCGTCCGCGGAGGAAAAAAGTCACACCTTCGTTTCTTTCTTCAGCGTAGTCGGGTAAAAAGTATCCTTTAACTATCTGGAGATACCCAGCTACCCGTGTACCAATCATAGTTGAAATCCGTTTAGCCGATTTTGCGTGATGAAGCCACAATGACACATACAAACATACAAAAATACGAAAAAATATTTTTAATTTTAGTGACCTCCAAATAGTCCATAACAATCGATTTTTTGCAAATATCTTCAATGTACAGACATTTCATTTTTACAACTTTATAATGGTACCTATAGATGACTTGAATATTTAGTAGGATTTTTCCGTGTAACAGACCTGATCACATGATACAACAAAAGTTTAGGTTGTCAAACAAAAAATGACATACTACATGGGTATAATATAAATTCTGTCCAATACATCGTGTTTTATATTTCGGAAACGTAATAAAAATCTGCCATTCCCTGCATTTTGATTGAGGACATAACCAAAACTTCTAAAACCAAGTAAGAGATTTTATTTTTATTTCCGAATTGTCTCCACGTAGTAAAAGTCGATCGTATTGATGGGTACTACTGCTTGTTAAAATTAAAGGAAATAAAAACACGGTGTATAAAGAAATACTGCCATCGTAGCACTCATAAAGTTCTTAAGCTTAAATTGGGATGAATTGCAAGCCCTTCGTTTTAACGGGGGATTATAAGCCGAGCCTTATTAACAGGTACGTTTAAGAACCCGCAAACGTGGAAGATCATAAAAATTTAAGAGTAGTTGGGATTACGTCGCACCCATAAAATTCTAAAACCAATTATCGACAATAATTCCACTTAACCCGTCGTATGATCGAGGAGGCGATCTCGAGCAGTAAATTCACAAGTCGCGATGACGGTACCGGCCGCAGGCGCGTCGTGACCTGACTCTGTGCCTCACTTCTTATTATTTACGATTTTTATTATGCCGTAAAAATGCGCAAATTCTTACAGCCAGGGCACGCCTTGGTCGCGCGTGCTGCGTGCTGTTCCCAACTCTCCCTATTCATTTAACAGATTTTTTATTTATCTTTTACCTTAAGTCGATTAAGGATCCTCTCATCACAAATTTTAGAATAAGGTGACTATTCTGAGTTTAGTATTCTGTACACTTTACTAGCATTTATTACTATTATTATATTTTTTTGACGACCGGTTTGGCTCAGTGGGACTAAAAAAACCTGCGAAGCTGAAGGTTCTGGGTTCAAGTCCCGGTAAGGGCACATATTTGAGTGATGAGCATAAATATTTATACCTGAGTCTTGGATGTTTTCTATGTTTATAAGTCTTCTAGTACCCATAACACAAGCCTTGTTGAGCTTACCATGGGACTAGTTCGATTTGTGTTAAATTGTCCTGTAATATTTATTATTTATTTATTTATTATTTATCCACTGCTGCCCACGTTAAGGGCATTCAAGAAGGTATCCTATCTTAATGTTACACAATCCTTCTGAGTGTAAAATAAATTAAATACAACTAAAAAGCGTGGTAATACCATTTTAAAGTCTTTATTTTATCATGCTGCAAAAATACTGCGATTTTTTTGCAACGTTGTTGCGCAACAGGAAGATCAACCGACAGATACATTTTCGTATTATATAATTGGGGAAAGATAAGGAAATGAGGATTATCAAAATATGCTGATATAGATTTTATAACAATGAAAAATCCTAACAAATGAATTAAGATTAAAGCTTGGCAGGTTTATTCAAGAAAGTTTTAAACAGTTGTTGTTGTTTCGCGAATTGTAGAAGTTACATGGTGGCAAAGTTTTATCTTTAAACCTAAAAGATTATTTCATCAAAAAACTTTTCTTTATCTAATTTTCAAGTCATCAAAACTTGTGTGTTGATTCAAACGTCAACTCGCTTGTGCAGACTTGCCAGATTCTCCGACACACGTGGTTTTATTCTTACAATCTTCAAATTACGAAGTATAGAATGTTTTCGATTTAACATTACATTGGATTGCATTATTATATAAAGACTGATTTATTTACGTAGTCAGCACTTTTAATGTATACTAGAAAGCGCCCGCAACTTCGTTCGCGGAGGAGAATAAGTCATAACCCCTCTTTTTTCCTTTTCCGTATCCTTTAACTATCTGGAGATAACCAGCTACCCGTGTTCCAAAAATAATTGAAATCAGTCGATTAAGGGTGATAAAGCCACAACGACACCTGCATACATTTCATTTTTACAACTTTAATAGTATAGAAGTTATAGTTTTAATTTGTGATGTCGTTTAACCTAGATGTACCTAGGTAACGCAAGCTGGCGGGTTTAGATTTTGACAAAAGAAAATATTAAGTGCGAAGTTTGCAACATGTATACCTACAGCTATTTATACGTACTCGAATATACGTAGCCGTCAAGTAACCATAACACATACAATCATTACTGGGGTCGAAATCGGTTTTTGTAAGACTGACCCCTGATTTATTTATTTATTTTAAGTCGCAATAGGAATAGGTCAACTGAACACAGCAAAGCTCGGCTCTCGGGCGAGTTAGTGAGACGACTCGGCGACTCACCGCGGATGCACGCGTTGATAGCCACTTCGTGAGTCGCGCGATACTGCATAAATCTGCAGTCTTAACGATATTCAAATAACAATACCTTAACTACGTATTTAAAATTCTTGAAGTAAAAGTTTTTTTTTTTAAGGAAATACTGAAGAACAATATTACACAAATGCACGATCACAAACTAAGAAATGCTTGAATATGGGCCCTACATAAACGACGGACGACAATAAATAGTCAGCGGCCTCAAAGGTAGCTTAACACTGTACTATGACACCATATGTTCAGCTACTAGTGTGAGGCTAACTGGACAAATTTATACATCTTAGCTTTGGTAACAAATATTCGTGTTCTTTACACAAATTCCTTGCTGGGATTTGAACCTGGGACTTCTAGTTTTTCTTACCTTTTTCAAGCAGTTATAGTTGCAGCTGGTGGAAAAAGTTGCAGCATTTTACGGTAAGCTAAAGGAGACGTTTCGCAAATGTTTGTATTGTTAGTATCCTACCCTCTGTCTTAGCTATTGGTATACAGTTCACAAACATTCGTTACTCGGGTTAATACTCAAGAGAATAATACAATACACAACAACTTATTACACACACCTCAACTACACAAGAATACAATTTTTTAGTTATAATATACGCGGACACACACAGCCAGCAGCAGTCTGAGCGAACGGTCTTATCGCTAAAAACCGATTAGTTCCAGACAACATTTGGGTAGCAGAGTATTGCATGATCTAAAAGCATGTTTTTAATTTCGTACTTATTGTTAGGCGGAATAAAGTAAACCTGTACACGATAAAATCTGGGCATTTCTAAATTATATTTGCATGGATATTGCTGGGCATGTATATTTTTTCTACCAATTGCTTATTTAGAAAACAGTACACAGTCACTCATACCCGTACATTTTTCTAAGATTATTTAAAAAAAGCCCTGTTTCTTCGTTGGTAAAAAAATATACCAGATCAGGCATGCCCATATTTTATCGTATACAGTCTTTAGTTTCACTACTTTAAAACATAAAAGATTTTTTTTTGAAAGATGGTTATCTGATGTTCTAAAATACGTTTAATGAATTCGTCTTAAAAACTACTTACAACAGTATCTTGGCCTCACCAGAATCTGATGAGGCCAGGATACTGCTTAAAATCTACTGCTCCTCTTTGGGAGACGGTAGGTAGTTAATTATTAGTTTGTACCTATTGTGATAATCTGTATTACGGGGGTGGCATAGCGTGCCTGCTAAAACCCCCAGGTTAAATAAAAGAATAAAAAATAAAAAAAAGTTGTCCTCGCTGTATTAAAATGAATACAATAAGTAGTGTGACATTAAATTACTTTACTTCGTAATGAAACTAGGAACTGCACTAAAGTTCTCGCAAGAAAGTCCTTTCATATCGCAAATCGCATTTTACATAATGCATCTCAACAGTTAAAAGCACAGCGAGTGGGTTTTCAACTTTTGTCCTTATTTTTTTATTTCTAATGAGCACTAATGTACCTTAATTAATTTCAATATTTTTTTTTCTTGCATATAACTTTATTTTGAAACTAGAAGGTGCCCGCTATTTCGTTCGCGGAGGAGAAAGAGTCATAACCCCTCTTTTTTATTACCATAGTCGGGTAAAAATTATCCTATAACCATCTGGAGATACCCAACTACCCGCGTACCAAATATAGTTGAAATCCGTTTGGCCGATTTAGCGTGATCAAGCCACAACGACACATACAAACATACATTCATTTTTTTTTACAACTTTATAATACTCGTAGTATGAATAATGGACAAACACACCAAGAACAAGTTAATTGAACACGGATATGATTAAATGGAGCAAATAATTTTGATAAAACAAATACAATACACGCTTGCAAAGAGAATGCTATCAAATTTACTACGAATATATGTTCTAAACCTATGTGGTGGGTCTGGAGTGTAAATAGTAATAAAAAACATAACTTTTATTTTTACTTCTACTTAGATGAAGGAGGTGTGCAAACCAGGACTGGTTATACCGTGCAGATAGATAATTGTCATGGCAAGGAATACGTAGTTGGTCCCTAATAAATATATCATATGTATACCTAAATACAAAATGCATAAAAAAAATATTTCTCGGATCAAATCGCCTTCACGTAGTCTAATTTGGCTATTTTAATATAAGTATAAAAATTTGGCTAACTGGGAGTCACATTCGCGCACGAACGGTTCCGTTCCACTTGTATTGTTTTTGGTTTTTTTTTTATAACGACTGTATGCGGAGGGATGTAAGAGGAGGGGTAGGCCGAGGAAAAAGTGGATGGATTGCGTGAAAGATGATGTTCATGATATCGGAAGAATGTGAAAGACGAGATAACGGGTGATCGAGAGGTATGGAAGAAAAAACATGGTGCGCCGATCCCAAACAAATGGGATAAGGACAAGCAAATGATGATCTAACAGCGACTAAGTAGATGAGTAAGTACACATTCTTTGTGAAAACAAGAATTTATCTGGTACGGTTCAGAAGATATAACGATTCAAATTAAAACAAGAAACGACAAAACACACTTTCCTTGAATGGACGCCCCCTTTAATTTTGAAATTAATTTTATTATTTGTTGTTTGCTATAGTGACCACAGTAGGTAATACACAGTCTGTGAATATTTAACGTGTCTACAGTTCAAGAGTTAAGAGTCCAGTCACAGTACATACAGACGGAGAGGTCTTCTTGGTCGTATCTATTCTGAGGATACGTTTGGCTCAGTGGGTTGCACAACGGCCTACGAAGCCGGCGGTCTCGGGTTCAAATCCCGGCCAGGGCAAGTGTTTGTGTGATGAGCATGAATGTTTGTTCCTGGGTCTTGGATGTTTTCTATGTATTTAAGTATTTAATTTATCAATATATTATGTATATCGTCGCCTGGTACCCATAGTACAAGCTTTGCTTAATGAAATAATGATCCATAATGACTGATGATCGTGGTTGGTAGTTGTCATTCGGGCACGAATGCACGCCCGCCATCGATTCCTTCCTGACCATCGCATTCCTCACCACATCATTAAACTTTTGTGACGGTTCCTCGCCTTTAAGCTGGTCAGTCCATCGTGCTGGGGATCGGCCACGTGATCTTTTGCCTTCAGTACTACCAACAACGATTAACCTCTCCAGACTTTCGTCTCCCTTTCTCATTATATGGCCGAAATAGCTTGAGAAGCGTTGATCGAAAATTTGGGACAGTAGTGTGTGTGTAGTCCTTTACCCTGAGCTCCGAAAATATTGAGTGATTGGTGCGCCTTGCTGTCCATGGTATTCTCAGCATACGTCTCCAGCACCACATCTCAAAAGCATCAATTCACGGTTTTTGTTTTAATTATATTTACCGTTTTTTACCATTGATGGTTTTGACAGTGCAAAAGATACAAGGATACTGTTTTATAATAATAAAAAAATACTTACATTCAGTACAGTTAAGTAAAAATCCTATAATAAAACAGTATAACAGGATTATAACTAATAAGTTCCCAGCAGGAACCCTAGCAACGATTTTTTTACACTATAAACCATAAGAGCAAGGATCGTTAAAACAAGAGAACTGTGAATCGCTAATTATTTTCGATCGTGCGCCGACTGCAGGGATATCAAGTATAAATAATAAATAAATAAATATCAGGGACAATCTTACACAAATCGACCTAGTAAATATATGCTAGCTATACTATGGGTAATAGGTGACGATATAGTGCGTCAGAGCGATATGTAACGTAGATGTCTTGACATCATGTAAACCCTTATTTAAATAGCTGAAGCTTTTAACTGTGCCCTGCATGTACATATATGAGGTTTGTTTATTTGTGAAATTGCATCCAGAGCTATATAAAAGGAATAAGGACATATGTAAATTTTATACTAGATACCCAAATCGTCTCGTTATTCCTGCTATAAAAACGAAACTATATGGGAAAAGTACCTATTGCATGTCAATCAGTAATTTTAATCGCTTGCACGATGACATTAAAGAATTGCCAGTGAAAATATTTAAAAGCAAGCTGAAAAAGTGGTTAATAGAACAATGTTTTTATTGTATTGACGAATACTTCAATTATTTTAAAGACTGACTGATTATTTATTACATTTGAGTACTTAGTTCCAATTAATTTTTAGTCGCGATAGTTCTGACATCTAATATTTATAGTCTTGACATTAAATACATATATATTGACCTGGAAATTTAGTTTAGATATTGGTAAAATATAGACCTGGCTATTTATATTTATAAGCATGATATTGAATTTATATTGATTATGTGGAAGCTCTCACTGCATTTCTTGTATTTTAGTTAATTAAAAGTATTGATATTGAAACTTTAAATCTTGATCATAAATGTATACCCCTCGCTCGCCACAAGCTGCCCTGCGGCATTATTATTATTATTATACACTTATTTATTTCCAATCTTAGGTAGGTTTTTTACAATATATATATATATATATATATATATATAAAGTAAAATACAAAAAGCAAATACAAAATATAAACACATTATAAAAAACCTAACCTAGGGTGCCGCCGGCAGCGGGGCAGGGCTCAAGCTACCGGTGGTTAAGGCTGCACAGAGAGGAACCTCCTGACAATGCGGGCCGTGTCCAGGATTACTGCCTTCTGACCCTTGATCCAGCCATCTAGCGAGAGTCTCTTAAGATGTTCGTCGAGACTCTTCGCTATAAGACCGTTTACCGAAACGACTATCGGCACAATGATCGTCAAATCAACATCCCACATGGCGGTCACCTCGTGAGCCAAGTCAAGGTACTTGCTGAGTTTGTCCTTCTCGGCCTTCACGAGGTTCTCGTCATGTGGGATGGTAATGTCGACGAGCATTGCCCGGCGCTTTGATCGATCTACGAGCACGATATCAGGTTTATTGGCTACAATAGTCCTGTCCGTGATGATAGATCGATCCCAATACAGCGTGGCACGACCATTTTCGAGAACTGGCATCGGTACATACTTATAGTATGGCACCTCAGACTCCACAAGACCGTATTTAATAGCAAGTTGCTGGTGAATAATCCTGGCTACCTGGTTATGTCTGTGCAAGTACTCGCCGTTAGCAAGATGAGAACAACCGGACATATATGCCTGAGTGACTCTCCGGGACGGCGGCATGCCCGACAAATGTCGACCGTACCGTCCTTCAGGATATACCTCCGGTAGTTGTTCGTCATGATAACTTCGTCAGCAATTGCGTAGGCAAAACCTTCGGTTTCTCCGAAGAGATCGCCGAAACGTAGCCAGTTTACCGACGCGAGCAGATGTACATCGAGCCCTGTAAGGGGTCTTGTAGAACCGCCCGTGTAGCTCCTTACTCTTCCATAGGTCTTTGCAGTCTACGGTGCTAAGCACCGTTGGTCTGCGCCAGTTCTCGTTTGCCAAGGATAGAGGGGTGAAGCCTTTGTCTACTGCCACTACATCGCGATGTATCCCACACTCGTTGTTTAGGAAATACTCCCTGAGACTGCACACCTCGCGATTATGGAGGTCCTTGGCTTTTAAAAAACCACGGCCCCCACACTTACGCGGGATGTACAGTCTCATAACTGACGAGCGTGGGTGTAGCATGCGGTGTGTAGTGAGCAGCAGACGGACCCTCCTATCCAGGGCGTCCAGCTCAGTTTGGGTCCACCTTAGTATGCCAAAGGAGTAAGTGAGCAGGGGCTTCACCCAAGCGTTGAAGGCGCGAGCCTTGTTGCCACCCGACAAAAGACTGTTAAGAACTCTTGTCAGGCGAAAGAAAAAGCGCTCCTTCACTGCCTGTCTAATGTCCCCATCCGCAATACTCAATGTCTGTGACATACCAAGGTATTTGTAGCTTTCAGTTTCGGAGAGAGATCTAAGAGACATTGTCTCGGAAAGCTCTAAATTTGTGGAATTTACAACTTGCCCCCGCTGTACATGCATGACCGCACACTTGTCTACACCAAACTCCATTTTGATGGCGCTACTGAAAGTATCTGTGACTTTCAGTAGCTCCACCAGTTCCGGTCGTTTTGATGCAAACAGCTTGAGGTCGTCCATGTACATCAGATGAGAAATGATCTCACCCCCTCTCCGAAGCCGGCAACCTAGTCCTGAATCCTTCAGCAGAGTGCTGAGTGGATTCAGGGCTAGGCAGAACCACAGTGGACTCAAACTGTCGCCCTGAATAATACCCCTCTTGATCCTTATAAAGTCTTGCGGAGCAGAGCAGGCGTCTCGGCCGCCTGGTTGACGAAGGACTGTGGTCCACTGTCTCATACATGCGCTTAAGAAGGATCTTAGAGCTGTATCGACTTTATACAGCTCCAAAATCCTCTCGAGCCATGAATGAGCACCGAATCATAGGCCTTCTTGGAGTTAATCCAAGCGGCCGAGACGTCAGAGCGGCCGTTTGTTCCGCCGAACTTGTTGACAAATGGTCGTGTCAATGAGGAGGAGCTTCTTAGTACCACGGGACCCAACCCTACATCCATTTTGAGAGAAGGCCAAAACGTTGTTCGCAACAATGTGCGTGTTAATTTTTGCTCTCAAAATAGATGTAAGGAGCTTGTACAGCGTAGGCAAGCACGTGATGGGTCGGTAGTTTTTCGCTTCCGTGGTACTACCGGACTTGTAGAGCAAGAAGATAACACCAGTTGTTAAGAAAGATGGCAGAGAACCAAGCTCGAGGGCTTGTTGGAATTGTGTTGCCAGTCGTTCGTGTGAGCATCGAAACCACTTAACCCAGAAGTTGTGCAACCCGTCCGACCCAGGACTTTTCCAGTACTGAGTCGTACGAGCCGCACAACTCACGTCATCGGGGCTGATAGTAACATGCTTCGATGGGCTCACACTCGCGCTCGACAACAGTCATCCACTCGCCCTCTGTGTGATCGACTGGCACCGACCAGATACTACGCCAGAAATTAATCATAGCAGTAGGATCCGGCAGCTGCCCGTCGGTCACACGTTGGTCGGTTCCCTCCCACTTTCGGTATACCTTCCTTTGATCGCTCTGGAAGAGGCGATTCTGCTGGAATCGATCCACACGTTCTCTGTAGGGACGGATACGGCTTGCCCACGCATAGACTTTCTGCTTCAGAAAGTCGATGCGCTCCGTGACACAGGCCATGTAGTCACAGGAACTGACATCAGTCCCCGCAAAGGCCTGTGCTACGTAGCGCATGACACGAGGTCGGTTGTTACCCCCCCCCCCTGAAGCAGATTAGCTTTGCAATGAGAGTCCTGAACGTGCTGATACGCCGCTCGATCCGTACTTGCCAGGCGGGGACACCACCGGCAGTCCGCGGTGCTCGGTCAGCGTCCGGGAACTTGACACGAGCAACGCGGCACGCCGCGATGGCCACGCAGTACATGATGGAGTGGGTATCAACTAGATCTTCGCTAGCCCGCAGATACGGGTTTAGCAAAGCGTTCAAGGCTCCCACTAGCGCTCAGTTACGTTTATTCGCGGGCAAGCGTGGTAATCGCGGCCTAGACTCAGGTGCGAATCGATACCGCTCAATCGTCTCTTCCAGAGTCCTCCTCAATTGCTCATTGGCCTGGGTACTTACGCTACTCGCGCAATGCTCCTCGTCAGAGTCGGGATCGACCCGCGGCGCCCCCGGCACCAGGTCGAGTGCTGGCGCCGGAACCGGCGACGTAGCAGGTGGATTCCGAGACGACGTGGAGGCCGCGCGAGCAGCCAGTAATTCCAGGCGCAGTCGATCAAGCGTCGCGTCGTCCAACAACTTACGCCGTTGAAAGGCGCGCACTTGATCCGATAGCCGCTGCGCAGATACGGCGATGGCCGGTTCGAGGGTCTGGAACAGAAGGAGCATCCTGTCTCGGTACGCAGACAGGTGGGTTCCCCCCCTGTAGCGCCATAGTATGCGCGCATGACGTTCTCGTTAGTGGCTTGAGATCATCGCATGCGACGCACTATACCACCGGTAGCGGGAGCCGTGGGCGGAGCAGAGTGCCCCGCAGGCCCCAAGCGTACCAGCAGCGGTGGCCGTCCTCGTCGCGCAGGCGGTCGTGGCGGCGGAGGCGGCGGCCCGCGCTCATCGCTCGACTCACTGCTTTCGTCCGGGGCAGTAGCGTATTCATCGCCCGACGATGATGCAGCGGAGCTGGCGGAGGTGGGCGAGGGTGGTGGGCGTGCGCTAGTATCCGCTAGACGTGTTTTGCTTCTCGCATGTATATGTTGCGAGATATAAATTTTCCGTGTTGTTGACAAAGTTGACATTTCTTGTCAGTTCGGGTTAAATTTCATTGTGGGGCTTTATTCAAATGTATACTTAGCAGAAATTCAAAATACATATATCAAATGAGCCCACTAGTTGTAAAACACGTAAAACAGTCCAAACATGGTGATAAAATTATTTGCAAAAGTTTTTCCAAAATATTATTATCAAAACACGTGTGACGTTGTTAGCGGTTGGTTTGTTTTTATTATTATTATTATAGATAAATTATAATACTTAAATACATAGAAAATAATCAAGACCCTGAAACAAACATTTGTGCTCATCACTTGCCCCTTGCCCTGGCCGGGATTCGAACCCGGGACCGCAAGCTTCGTAATTGTGAAACCCACTGAGCCAAACGTGTCGTCCCATATCGTTAAAAAATAGATGGCGCTTTAAAACTAAAACTTTTAATGATAATATAATTGAACTAAGAAACATAGTACAGTAACAATTAGTTCGTAAACAATTAATAATAATAAATGGTAACATTGAAATACGCTCACGTTCACGCTTGCTAAGTTGAATAATTATAAATAATAATTCTTATACATAGATGGCGTTGTAAATATCGGGGAACGGCTTTTTGTACGGCGATTGACATTCCTCTTGTATTAATGTCCTTTGGTGCTTTTCATATAGTATATGTGTCGCAGTACCACTTTGCACATCATTGTATTTCTTTGCTATATTCATATCTCACCCTTTTAGCTATGCCACCGCAGTTCAGTTAGTTTTTGATTAAATTTTGCGAACGTACAAAGCTTTTATAGTGTCAAATTTCATTGTGTAAAAGATTTTCTAACTTCGCAATGTAAGTGCTTTAACAGCATATGGCAGGTTTTTTTTTACAATGGATGACTTTCACAGACAAGACAAATCTACTAAGGGATGAAAAAAAATTGAATGTGTGTATGTATTAACGAATTGTACCTATCTACATTGAAGATACTTTCGACAAAGTATGTAAAATAAGAGAGAAATACTTCACGGAATTGCTTCATTTTGAATTGACACATTCACTGCCACTGTAGATGAAAAATATAATGTAATATTTGACATAACCGTTCTTGTTTATTTTACTATACCTACTCTAATTATTGGTTGATTATGTAATAATTTTCATTGGGTACAACTTTCAATTGATATACTACGTTTATGTCCAAAAAAAATTTAATATACTCAATATTTAGAATAAAACCATTTTTATACGACACGTATTGTACAGTTATAATACCCATTTTCATATTATGCATGCTTTACAGGTAATCGAAATAGATGTAATTTATATAGTGTCTAGTAAAGAAACAAAAATAAAATAAGATAATTTCAACAAATGCCAATACCATTATTTTGCTTGAAATATGGTCAGACAATATTATAGAACAATACATACTTCACCAGCTGTATCTGTATCTGTACTGTGGGACCGATCTGATTCGGCGCTGCGCAAAGTGCAGCCCCTCCAACTTGGCGTAAGAAAGTGCGTCACTGACGATCGCCTTCACAGTTTCGCCTTTTTATGTATGTATGTACACTCATTACACTCTAGGAGTAGGGCACACAAGACCACGTGGAGTCTATAAAATACAAATACTCTTGCAATTGCACACCTCAGATACACAGAAATACAGAACATGACAGTAACATTCGAATTAGCAGAGGTACACAACAGGCGGTCTTATCGCTAAATAGCGATCTCTGCCAGACAACCTTTGGGTAGTGGAGTGTTTAAAAGACAACAATTTTAGTTGAGAAAAATAAATTATCACAACCTAAAAACTTACTATTATTACGTAATGTTTTGATAAAAATAACTGTTATCAGTTATAATCATTGGTTGTTCTATTAAAATCTGTTTATAAAAAATTAAATTTAATATCATCGATGAGTAAATGATGAGTTGTGTCGGGTAACTTGTTTTGATAAACATGTTATACAATTTACTTAATGTAAGTAAAGTACCCCCATTACATTACAATATTATTTAATAAATTATACAAAGCAATGGTACAGACCAAAATAGATTAAGTGCATTTATATAAAACGTCGGGCACTCGTTTACAGTAGTCCCATTATTTTCCGTAGGTATTATTTAAGCAATAAATTGTAACCAGAAAGTAGAAAACTGCTTGCAGAGGGAATTGAATTTTCGTTTATCCTAGTATAAATAAGATACGCAAGCCCAACCAATGAAGCCGTAAAATCTAAACCTCTCATAAAAATCTCTCACTACAAGGTGCTCGTCGATAAAGGTTTTCTCACCGAGGCGGTCAAACGGCGAGACCTTTCCCTCGCTCGTCAATACGGCACGGAACGGCGAATAGAGGGCGTTACGATAGTTTGAATAGAGTACGCCACTTGTTTACAATAGCTTCGGGTATTTCGTGAGCCGCTCCCCATTTAGATGGGTAGCGCGTAGATACCACGTACGGCCGTGGCGGTCATGCTTACCACCAGCATTCTCAGACCTCTCCTCTCAGCGAACAGCTCCAGTGCCGAATGTTTGAGAGGAGGAAATACGTGGAGTTCTTTTTAGATTGGACAGTTATTACCGCCCCTGTTATGGAAGTTTATGGAATGAAGTGCGTTTTATACGGGCTTTGATGTTCGGTTTCGCGCTCTTAGCATGTAGTGGCTCCCGAAGGGCGAGCAATAACAACACCGAGGGAAGTGCTCGCGATCGTAACGTAAAGTTAACGGACTACGCAGCGTCCATATGTGCTAGAGGATACTCGTTTATATATACTCACTCCTTTGATCTGTTCATATCGTTAATTAAAAAGCATAACAGCAAAGGTGAATGTAAAATTGTAGATATAATTAAAATCACCGTTGTACGTGGACTTGTTTCTAATTAAGAAAATATTATATTATATAAATGTCCTCGCGTAACTCGCGTAAGATCAGCCTAATTCAATTTACGTGGAACAAGTACATCAAGTTCCTTTAGAAAAGAAAACGTCTAAAAATAAAATTATAGTACACAAAATATTCATTTCATATAATGACTAATAAACGTATTTGGCTTAAAGTAAAAACCTACAACTAACTAACTCCATTTTGATTTATAAACTCATTTTTGATTCATTTTGATTTAAAAACGGGAATAAACTCTCAACGATAAATAACTGAAATTACTATCCTGAAAACATATTTAGTTTTCGTTTAGGACTAGCTGTATTGTTTACGTTTGAAGACTCCAGCGACCACTTCAAAAATTCTCACGAGAACCAAACAAGGAAATACCTCTTAGTAAGCTTTCTTTCTTAAGACAAAAGCATTTTAATTATTCACAAATCTTCAACTTTACGGGCCAGTCCTAAAGTTAAAACCTCATGCAATCCAGGCATAAATTTCGAGGGGTGTAAACCGAGTTCCATTATGTTTTATGACTGAATTACTTTTAATCTGCTCCGGATGAAAAATGCCTTACAAATCACGGCTAAATAAATCTCACGAGATGACCTATAAAACGCAGAGGGGTGATCTCGTTAAAAACCTTGCGGATAGTTGGAACAACGGGTAGGGAGAGGATGGCACGACGAATGCAGTAGATGTCGTATCAAATTAAGCCCCAACTCGGTAACACTATTTTATGCGCATGTGTAACGTCTATTGCTCATTCCCTCAGTTTATCTTATTCGTGCTGCAACTTCCATCTTCGACAGCGAATATTTGTGTGAGAATACAAAAAAAATGAGCAGACGATTCAGAAACCTCTATGGATTTGCTTGTCTATTTTCAATAGATTTCAGAAAAAGGAGGAGATCCTCAATTCACCGACACCTGTTTTTATAGTCGTAGTTTTAAACATGCATCATCGTCATTATATTGGTAATCCTCAAATATTCCCACAACAAACGTGACATAACTATTGTCTGACATCGCATAGCCTAAACCGCTAAAGCAACATGAAATTTGAAATACATATTCCTTTATAAACATTCGAATTGTACGTGGAAAACGAAATGTGTTAGATTTACTTTACCGAATGTTAGAGCAGTGGATTCTACTATAGCGCTCAATGGTGAATGTTTAGAAATGGTGGATAGGGCATTAATCTTAGGTATAACACTGGACAAGAACTTGCAATGGAGTCCCCATTTAGCAGTACTTGCAGGTAAATTAAGTTCAGCAGCTTACGCTATTAGAAAAATTAGACAATTGACCAATGTTGATACTGCTCGCTTAGTATATCATAGTTATTTTCATAGTATCATGTCCTACGGTATTCTGGTTTGGGGCAAAGCAGCTGACATACAGACTATATTTGTGTTACAAAAAAGAGCGATTCGTTCTATATATAACTTGAACTTCCGTGACTCCTTAAGATAACTTTTTAAAGACATCAACATATTAACCGTAGCGTCCCAATATATTTATGAGAATATTATTTATGTTATTAAGAACCTAGAGTCTTTCACTAAGAATTCAGATATCCACAATTTTAATACTAGAAATAAAAACAAAATCGCTATTAGAAAGTTCCGCGTTCGTAAAGTAGCCAAATCGTTCGTAGGCCAATGTATATATTTTTATAATAAGCTACCAGATGATGCTTTGAAATTATCGTTTCCAGCTCTCAAAAAGTACTTAAAAGAGTCCCTAATGGCAAAGGCTTATTATAGGGTAGAGGACTATTTAACAGACAAAAATGCATGGCCCAAAACAGAAACCAAATAATTTACTTTTACCGGGACACGGTTCTTATAAGGTGGCATATCAAACGTACTTATGTAAGTTGTTTTAAATAAAAATCACTATTTTGCTTTTTTATATTCTAGTTTTTTTTTTTACTTTTATTAGTTTTGATATGTTTCCTTGAAGAACTACGCATTGAGTTTATACTCAAAACATATATTTAGGTTAGGCTAAGCACGAATAATGTAATAGATATAAGAGTTATTTCGAAAAAATGACTGACTGTTGAGTTTGTTTCGGCTTTCTTCTCTTCAGTGGTCTCCTCTTGGGAAACGCCGTAGAGTCAGACTTGTATAAGTGCCCTTGTGGCCTACTTACAGAATAAAGATCATTATTTCATTATTATTATTATTTCAAAGGCACGGGCACAAGGTAATTTAATACAATCTTAACAACAATGAAAACTAGTTCATCGTTACTAATGCGGACAGCTAAGGAATACAACTCACTCCCGTCGTCTGTATTTCCTAAAATAAGATAAACATTATCGGTTCATAGCTGGAGTAAATGCCTATTTTTGAACCGCCAAGTACGTTTTTGACTTAAATATTTATGTATTATTAATTTAGGTTCAAGATTCAAATGTATGTATATATATATATATATATATATATATATATATATATAGGTATATATGTAATATGTATAAAGTATTCGTATTATATCTATTTGTATATATTATAGGTAAGTATTTATTATAATTAATAAGAATTAAAATTTTGGCTTCGTTTTTTTTGTGCAAATTAAGTACCTAATTGATTAAGTTGATTTGTCTATCTTCTTTAATGTATACTTTTTTTTCTTTCATTTGCTTAAAGGTTAACTACAAGAGATCCCTGACAGGGATAAGTTCGCCTTTGTACATATCTGTGTTTTGTAAATACATTTTTTTTGTATTAATTTATGTGCAATAAAGTGATTACATACATATACATACATACATACATCTTCGTCGCCGTCACTTGGAGCTTATCACTAGGAGTTACTGGGGTCAAATGCATAATATAAAGTAAATAAAAGAGGATAGAAGAATACACATAAGTATGCGTACTTATTTTTATTGTTCATTAGTGTAGTTGAGATTTCAATACTTTTAGCGACCTAAATTAAAGGCATGATAAACGTCAAGTTAACGTTGCACCCACTTTCCGTAAAAGAAAACTCAATAACAATACAAGTACATATTAGCAATTCGAAGGCTTGAAAATTGCTCAATTGAGTCTGGTGTCGTGACCGCCACTAATTACTACTGGCCCTTTGTTCCCAAATGACATTTAATGGTTAATTATTGCCGTCTCTATTTGGCGAACGTATTTAAAGGCGAGATCGAATGCAATAAAACACCTGCTTTCATTCAAATTAAATTACGTGCGACTGGACTATTTACTTCCTGAAGCCACCTTTGCTTTCAGAGTCAATTTTATATTACATAAGTATAAGGTTGCTTTTGTGATTGTACAGAGATAACAGGTTAAACATGTAAGCAGACGATTGCTGTTTAACTATAAAGAGAAATCCAAATAGCCCAGTATGGCTTGGTCTTAAATATACAAGGGCTGAGGAAATTTATACTTAAGAATAATGAAGATATCATAAAATACGATTTGTTTTTTTATATATTTTATATGGAGAATTTTTTATATCTAAGATTTCTGAGACTTCGCAGTTTTCATTGAATTTTTTAAAAAGTCATTGGCAGAAAAAAACGCAACTTACTATATTATCAGAGTCAAATATTTTGATGCATAAAAGCAGAGGTAAATACCATTGAAAAAACACTACGAAATAATACCGTAACTGACTATATAAGTACACACTTTATCAGCTACATTGACTAACGGTTTTGGTGATTATGAAACTCATGTAATCTTTTCACATTAAAACGGCCACAATCTGGTTTCTCTTTCTTTTTCGTGTAAAGAGCTTCAGTTTTAATATTTCAAACTGAAACTATTTAAGTGAGAGATATAGAGAGTCCTTTGATTACAGTTACAAGATCTTTTGCATTTTTGCATTTTAATCGGCTTTTCTGCCGTCAGCACCGCGAAACTAAATGTTCATCATGATAGAGCGAACTTGCCACATGTTAGCTAGAGATATCGCTGTATTGTAAACATTATAAAAAAAAAAACAAAAAAAAAAACAAGTATTTTATTACAAAACGCCGTACCAATTTGGTGAGCTACTCCCCTACACTATACATTTGATACCATCCAATCGGGTCTGGATGATACTTGTAGTAGACGGGCAAGGGTGGGAACTGATAGATCAAATCAGTTCCTTTTTATGAACTGTGAAAACGCTCGAAGAGTATGAAGTTGCAAAGAAAAGTAGCTTTATGAAGTGATAATGCTAAATTGACAAATTGCCTCATTATTTTTTATTGAAAGTGTTCATGGATGTTTTCTGCGTATTTTCAGAAATAGCATTCAATTGTAAGCGTGTCATAATTTATATTGACTACAGGCAGTGGCGAGCGGTCCATATAGGCACAAAGACACTGCCCAGCCTAAACGAAACGACCATGGCTCCATTCAGACTAGCCGCAGACAGCAGATAAACTGCCTACCCTAGAATCCTGAACGACCATGGCTCCATATAGGCACAGAAAGACTGTCTACCTTGGCCAAATACCCTGTGCACATCACTGACTACAGGAAAGTACCCAATTAACACTTCGATATCAGCTTTACGTCACATTTAACCGAGAAAAAGCGATCGCCGACAATCAGCTCGATAAAAGCAAGCAGATATTTTTATTGCCCACAGATGGCTGTTTATTGAATACTTTGATAATGGTTTTAACGAAAAGCCTTAATTGAAATCGTTATACTGTAAATGTAATGTAATAAGAAGCTCTTTCCCATATCGTTTCCTTGTCTTATCGTGGGAAATTCGAAAACATTCTCAATATAATAACGACAACCTATTTGCAAATTTTAGCTATATAAAACATGATGTGGTGTTGGAGGCGAATGTAAAGTATTAGCTGGACCGAAAGGAAGACCGATGAAGAGGTATTGAGTATAGTAAACGAAAACAGATCCATATTGAAAACTAAACAAAATAGGACAGAAGAGATGGTGGGCCAACTGATGCGACATGATACGTTCTTTGTGAACATTCTGGAAGATAAAGTTAACGGAAGAAGGGGCAGAGGAAGACCAAGATAAACCTATTTTATCAAATAAAAGAAAAAATGGGCACTTTGTCGTATCAGGAGACCAAAAGGCTAATAGAGGATATGGAAGAATAGCGATTTCCCCACCGACAAGATTATAGGTCTTAATTTACGAACGAACGAAAAAATTAAAGGTTTGGGCTAGGCGTTATGGGACCAGGGACAATTATTTTAAATAAATATAGCAAATGTATAATGCTTGATTTCGTCATCGGTATTCCTTCTATCCTGGGTTGAGATCGTCCACGAGCGAGCACCTAAGTGCCTACGATAAGGCATCAACAATTTCAAGTTCAGAAAATCACTAACGCTGGACAGCAAAGATACTGGAAATATACGATCAAAGGGGTGTTTCCGTTATCTGACTCGTAAAATAATTTTGAAAGCAAACAATTACCAACAATGGGTTTATCCAGGATCTTCAGAAAGTTTCTACAATTGAAACTGGAACAGTTATCGAGAAACACTTGGTCCGAGTTCATAACTAACGGAAAGCCGTTACAAAGACGGACTGGGAAGAGCCGCATTCTCAGAGAGCCGAGTTCGCACCTGGATGTATAATAAGCGGGCAAGGGCAAGTTTTCCATTCAAACATTGTACAAGCCACAAACAAGATGGGCAAGTGACGAGGGAAATAATCCTAACAAGTACACAGGTAGGATCAAGAATACATAATATACCTATCATGAATGGAAATCTGCGATAGTACCTGTCGCCTTGTAAAATAATTTTTTGCCCAATATGTAGACGTTTATGAATTCAGTAATTATTTAAGTTATAATTTGGTTTATCCTTGATTTGATCATTCATGTACAGAATATATTTTACTTCATTTTCTATAAATTGGTTTAGTCAATAGGTTCAGGTTGATGGATTATAGCTCCTTTGCTTTTCCGCGAAATAATGTCTTGGTTAGATGTGACAAGAAATTGTGCTCACATGCGCATATTTTCATGCATTTTACACAAAAAAACACACATACAAAACACAAAAAGTGGAGGCACGAAGAACATTACACCTTGCTTCCTTACTGTTTGGCATCGTTAACAGCAAACAACCCTCGTACCTATACGACAAACTAACGTTCTCCTCCAAGCATGTCAGACAAGCCCCCCGCCTCATCTGCCCGAGACACAGATCAGCTAAATTTCGTGGCAGCTTCCGGTACGCTGCCACGAAGTGCTGGAATAATCTCCCACCGCCAATAAAAAATGCCGGTTCACTACACATATTTAAAACAAAGTTAAAACTCCACCTACATCAAGAACAAGTTTCTTACGTCTAGCTGACTGTGTTTATATATTATCTGCATATATAGGTCTACATGTAATAGGTACTAACATTTGCCTAGAGCCTAATATGTTTTCAGTGATTGGTTCTCCATACAAACTTCCGCCTCGGTAGTTTAAGCGTGAAAAGATAACAGACAGAGTTGCTTTCGCATTTATAATATTAGTATAGATGGTATGGATTTATTCGTAAGTTTACCCATTTACGACTCCCGGTCTCAATTTATTAACGGTCCCCCCCTTCTGGTTTGGTTTTCGCCGGTAATAGGTAGTATTAAGACTGTACACTACATTTGTTATTTACTTAGGTTAAGTTATGTGTTTTATTTGTGTTTATGGACCCACTGAAAATCAGCGTCGATGCACTACATGCACCGACACATGCTGAGTGGGCTCCTTTTTTGAAATACCACCAACACTCACTCTTGTTTTTGTTCTTTAGTCATAAGCACTATGATGATGTTGTACCTGTGTGTGTGTATTTCAAAATAAATCATTCTTTCTTTCTTTCTTTTCTTTAAAAATGCACGCCAGACAGTATAATTCTCCAAGTACTTTAAGGATCATACTATATTTTATTGTAACATCTAACGAAGACACTATTTATTTCTTTCAATTATTTAATAGGTTCTGGTTTCCGCTTGTCAAAAAGTTACAACACAAGAAAAAATAAATCTTATTCATCAGTTTGCGAGTGGTATTAAATACTTTCTAAATCAGCATAACAAGAGACGGGCATTCATATTTATTTCACTGGTTAATGAAGTTAATGAATCCGCAACTATGTTCACACTATGCCATAGCCAAACGGACTTATGCGTATCGGAGCAGTGAATTCATAAGCTATTTTGAGTTAGAACCACAGTACAGAAGAGAGTAAGGGGCCAGCAAGGAAGACTCAGGGAGGGGCCCAGCACGAGCGCGCCACCTCGTAAATCTGACCCGCCGGAGGCTGGGGCCAGCCTCCGTGGGCTTCATAGTACCACGCTACTTAGCGACTAGAGACGGTGCCCAATAAATATCACAAGGCGAAAGTTATTGCAGGTAGTGTTCAATGTTAAGTGTTTGTTGGCTATGGTCGGTTAAAATTAAACCTGTCTTTCCAATCCAAATACCAATTAACATTGCATTAGGAACTCAAAACAATACCATCTGAGAAACTATTTATTGAATTTATGTGAAAAGTAATTGAAATACATCTTAAGTAAAGTCCAAGCCAGCGATTCAATTAAAACAATACAAATTATCGACACAATCGCCATTTAGATCAGAGGATTGTGCCACGGTCGTGTTTACGGCAGAGACCGTACAAAGCAGATTTATAGAGCCTCGTGTCACCTGCCAGCCGCAACACTAGCCGCTCCGTGAACCATGAAATTGAGCACAATGAGATCCCGCCTTTAACCGACTGCGTCTGGGTTCAGAACGGTTTGTCAGCATTGCAGTCGGGTGCCAAGTGGATGGCCAGGGACAACCGATACGGCGGCCACCGTGACAGCGGTATTGTTCCTGCGCGATACAACACCGCAGCTAATTTATACCGATAGCGGCATCTTGTCCACGTCTATCTCAGGTGAACTTAACAAAGTAGGCAGATAAACTCCGTTTAAGCGCGAGCCTAGAAATCTACCACTTTCATCGTATTTCATCGTTCCATGCAGCATAGTAAATATCAGATATGAATTAAATCTATAGCTAAGGAATTAAATTTATTCTTCAGGAGCTATGCCTCTTTCTTGAGGATAAGTAGTTACTTTATACGTTACTTGCCGGCCCATATTATTTCTATACCTATGCAAAAAATCCCGTTGATTCATTGCTCCGTTGCCGCAATTTTAGATCGAAACAAAGGTACTAACACGTATTTGTAATTATATATTAGGAGTAAGAATATTAAATTAATTATACGAGTATTACATTGAATACCATAGAAGATTAAAGTCACCGTTCAAACAAGCTGTATGCGAAAACGCGGCTACGTGTCTCATACAGAATGTCATTTTATTAGTGCGACCTCGCATATTACGAGGACATCAAAAGAGGTGTTGTCGCGTGCCGTGCACGGGTTACGTGTGACGAATAGAGATCACGACATCACACGAATGGCGATATATTATGTAAACAGATTCGCCAAGTTATGATTTGATCAAAGCAGCGCGCGGTTGATATAAAAACGATGCAAAACTTTTTTCCACCGTTTGACCAACGCTGATAAAAAAAATAATTCCAAGCAAACAAAAATTAAAAACAAGATAATGTTTTGAAATACTTTGTATAAATTATTTACTGTCCCATACTACTTGTAATGAAAACCTAGTTCAAATAAAATACCACTGATACTTATTTATTTAAACTTTATTGCACAAAATTTTATGGTGGACTTAATGCCAAATATCATTCTAGACCATTCAGCCATAGGTCCAAGCAGGGAAACATGCAATATTTCTAATGATTTTTTTTACGAATCAATTCCGCAGTTAAACAGGCGTAGTCAAAACAATTCTGAAACAGAACTCGCAAATCTAACCTGGCCATTGCGCTGGTCTGTCAAAGGAGCAAGTTAGTGCTAATTCGAACATTCCCCAGTTTGCAACTGTGTCTAAACAGATTCTACCTATCAATATTTATCAGAGCACCGCCTCTCACAGGACTCAATTTCTCTGTCGCAAGAGAGAAATACTGTCCAACTAACTTAGATTAAGCAGGTCTATTCGGGGGTATGGATACTAAAGTTTAAAATAGAAATATGCATACAGCAACTAGCGGCGCAAAGTTTTTCAGGGAACGTTCAGCTAAAATGGGAAAGTACGGTTACATTTCAGATTTGGTACATTAAACTTTATACGAATGTTGCTAAATTGGGCTTGGTTAGTTTGTTCTTTGCCAAGTTTTTTCCTGTCCTGTCCAGGGCTTTGGGAAATGGTCGTGCACCAGGTAATTGTGTTAAAACTTCATCAGGAAGTGTGAATTTTGCGGGAGCCTCTGTACGTTGTTTAATTTGTTTTGAAATTGTGCGAAACTGAAGAGACAAGTAAAGAGCTTTCGAGTGTTATTTCGAGCTTTTTTTGTAAATAAAAATAACGCATTTCACTTATATTTATAAGTTTAGAGCTTATTGTGAATGAGCAAGGAATGCAAATGTGTTCTATGTATTTTGTTGAATATTTTGCAACGTAGGTAGTTTGATAAAAACACATATTAACTTGTATAATTTGAAATAGAGATTAACATCAAAAATTATACGAGGAAAAAGCTATTACAATCAAAATGAAACCCGTCTGACACGAGCCAAACGACTGCTAACACGTCCGTGATACGGTTCCAATTAACCATAAAACACAATAAATAATGCATACTCGTAGTCCACAAGGGTACATTATTTTTATTCAATGAGAAGAAAGAATGAGAAGAAAAAAAAGGTACTGCGACTGCATACAAATGTGGACGAAACACGTGACTGTGTAGCGCAGTTCTGGGACCGCATGGCGCCGAAACAATTCGAAATAACAATGCTAAAGAACGTTCTACATTTATCGCGAGAATTCTACAAGAACTTAGCGGGAAACAATGCCGCGAGCCGCAAATAAGTACGCATGCCATACCGTACTTAAGTATTCATCAGTTTCTTTGCGTGGTCGAAGTTCTCGCGTGAGAGTCGTAGGTAAAGTAAAAGTTGAACTCGTGAGTTGCAGGAAAAACGCATATAATTCATTCAACGGATGTTCTCATATTTAGGAATTTCAATAAAATTATATCTACTGTGTACCCCAGAAATAAGATGGCCATGCAGAATAAAGTAGGTAATGTTAGCTGGATGTGGAAGTGAGGCTGGATCAACCATAGCTGAGTGTTAAATTATATTCTGAAATAATAATCTACATCTATGTACATATATACTACATCTATGTACATACTTTGCACGTAAATCAGTTACTGCGCAGTCAAGGTTTTGCTCAAGATGTTTGCCGGCTACTGTAATGGTGGTTGGGTAAGTAAATGTTGGATAAGTGTTACGCAGTGGATAAAATAACAAAAACCGAGTGTATATATTGGCCAACAAACTGCCTTGCAGTTTGGCGCAATTTTTTTTGTATGCATAAACGCTGTGTGTATTATGTGTTAATAAAAAAAATATATATATATATATATATATATATATATATATATATATAACCTTGGCCATATAATGGCTTTAACTTATGATTTGTCTCATCTTATTGTGCATCACTTACTTATTCATTGGTTGTTTACTTTGCGCTATTTCTACTGCCTTAAGGTAGTCTGGAAAATATCGTTTTTTAGCGATAAGACCGCCTGTTATTTACCACTTCTCATACTGGTTTAGATTTATGTGTCTGATGTTATTTTCTTTTGGTGTGCAATAAAGAGTACTCTTACTATTACTATTACATAAGAAGTGTTAATGCATTCATCATCGCAGAGCCGAAACCGCTGAAACAAGAAACATGTTTTTGTACAGAACGATATTTACTTTTATAACGTCGGCAACGAATTTTTAAAATCCATACCGTTTTATTGGGGTTAAAAAATAGTATGAAGAATAATTATTTTTGAATAAATTAGTATGAAGAATATTAGATCTGAGACTTCGCAGTCTTCATTGAAACTAAAAATAGTAAATACGCCAGTTTTCGCAATTCATTCCCTAGGCGGGTTAATATTTAATATGGATAACATTTTTTTTATGCTAGAGGTTTGAAACTTCATAAAAAGAGTCTTCATTAAAAGTTACGAACAATAATTTGACCTTTATTAGATTTTTTTTAATTAAGGGGAATACATTGAAGTTGAAATTTAGTATTGGGAAAATAAAATAGGACATTTGATACTTGGTCAATGGAATTTTCATTAAAAGCTTAATAATTGCACCATTATTTGAAACTCATCCCCTAAAACCCTTTAAAGGGGTTAAATGGGGGTTGGAAGTAAAATATCAAAGACTTCGCGTATTAACTGTGTAGTTAATAAGAACAAAATAATTTCATCTTTTTTTAAATCTCATCCCTTAGGTCGGTTGGTTATTAAATAGGGATGGAAAGTTAGTATGCGGAAATTACGATTTTTAGAGATGCTACCTACTTCACAGATGGTCTCTATTAAAACTTCAAGTAGTTCCACCGTTAAAAGAGTCTGTCTGTGGGTCTGCCCGTCTGTCCATCCGTCTGTCACAGGGCTCTAACTATAATAATATAATAATAATAATAATGATTTATTGCCATATAAAGATTGCTACATTTAAAAACACATACAGTGACTTCCACACTAGGCTCAGCCTGTATCGTGGAAGTCGTACCATCCACGAGTTTACCACAGAATTTAATGCGGCTAGTTTATAAAGCGTATGATGCACAAAATCAAAGCAATACATAATTTACAAAAGAAAATAGCAATAACATAAGGTAACTTTACGGAGCAGTTAAAACAAAGCTAATCAAACAATTTGGCATGCAGTATAGAATGAGTTAAGTCGAAGAAGTGCGGCTAAGTTAAATTGTAGGTGTAGGTGAGTGTAGTGTGAGTAGGAGAGGAAAGGATCATAATGAGTAATTTATCTCAAAGCTTCTTCAGCCTGATCATATGTCCAGGACAGAAGGAGCTCCAGTACTCGCGTTTTGGCCGTAGCAACTCGGCAGAGTTTGATGTCGCATACTTTAACAATATTGTTATATACTAAGGGCAGAATAAATACTCTATAGTGTTTTGCGAATGAAATTTTTACGGTAGGGAGAGGAGTTTTACATAATCTTTTCTTTAGTAGGTCAGGATACGATGGGAGTTGCAAAATACTCTTGTGCATGGTGATTGTAGCTCGTAGCAAAAATAATCGACGAACACTTAAAAGTTTTGCCTCCCTATAAAGGTCCACTGTGGGGTAACGCCGGGGTTTACGAAGTCCGACCTTCAGTACCGCCCTCTGGGCTCTTTCTAAGGGCAACAGAGAGGTTTTGGCGCAACCGCCCCACGCTAAAATACAGTAATCCAGGACGGACTGACACAGCGCAAGGTAAACAAGTCTCAGCAAGCTCTCATCAGCACAATTTCTTAAAAATTTTACGATGTATATGAATTTGCGCACTTTAATTGTTATATCTGCAATATGCCTTTTGAAACTAAGATGTTCATCTAGAGTAACGCCCAGATACTTGAGCGAGTCAGTTCTGCTGATTGTATCGCAACCACACCCCAGATCATCCGCCACAGTGGAGGCAAAACAGTTGGCTGCATGTATTTTAAGGCAACTTAGCGAAACTGTAGGGCGAGACGAAGCGGTCTTATGAAAGCATAAAAATTGCGTTTTACTTATGTTTACAGTTAGAAGGTTGTAGTTTAGCCAGTTAGCAACTCTTTGCAAGCCCCAGGTCGCCGCATCGCGAACCTCTTTCCAAGTGTCACCGTGGAACAGTAAAGCTGTGTCATCAGCGTAACACAGGATGTCACTTTTATCAATTTCCAGATTCATAATATCATTTATGTAAACGATAAAAAGCGTGGGGCCCAAAATACTTCCTTGTGGTACACCAAACGACACAGGCGTTTGGTCACTCACTCCATCACCAATCCCTACACGCTGACTTCTGTCTGACAGGTAGCTGGCAAACTAATCCAGGGCGATCCCGCGAATGCCGAAAGATTCCAGCTTTTTAAGAAGCAAAGGTATCGACACTGTGTCGAAGGCCTTGGCTAGATCAAGAAAAACTCCAACACAGTGTCGCCCCATATCGAGATGAGATACAGCAGCATCGATTAACATAGTAACGGCGTTCTCAGTAGACATCCCCTTGCGGAAACCAAACTGCCTGTCAGACAGGAGGTTGTTTTGCTCAAGATAACAGACTAGACGTTTGTTTACTACTCGCTCAAGCAACTTGGAGCAAGCTCCTAAAAGAGAAATGGGCCGATAGTTGTTTGGGGTGGTCGTAGATCCGCCCTTATGAATTGGGATGACCGAAAAAACTCTTGAAGTTAACTAGGGATACTCTTGAAATGTTCACCAAAAGTGTAGTACTGTAACCGCTATAACATTTAATAATAAAAATACGAGAAAAATAACTTTTAGGCGTTTTTTGCGTAATATTTTGAATAACCTGTAAGTACCTTAACCGTGAAAGTACCTTTAAAACCATAACAGATATTAATTACTATAGCTGCTATAATAACAAATTCTAAAAGTAAAAAACTAAAATGTAGTGAACCATACAATAAATATGTATTTCTCAGCATTTTTTTCTGTGATGGTGGTATGGAACCCTCCGTGAGCGAGTCCGACTCTTTAAACTTAAACCAAAAGTAAGTAAAGGGTATACATTGGGTTGGTGGTTAGTATGAGAAACGTATAATTTTTAAAGTAAGAAAAGGACCATTGTGCTTTGAAGATAGGCACTTCGATTACGCACCCGATTGGGCATACAGCTTCATTGTGCAAAGACCGGCTTGGCTGGTTTTGTTTTAACAATTCCAAATATGTGTCTATTTACACATATTTAAATATCTTTTATCTTTAATAAACAATAAAAACGTTTCAAAGTTACAGAAATTGATTTTCATACATTTTATGAAACCTACAAAACCAATTCAATGTCTAACTTCATTGTGCAAAGACCGACTTGACTGGTTTTGTTTTAACAACTCCAAATATGTGTCTATTTACACATGTTTAAATATCTTTTATCTTTAATAAATAATACTTAAATACGTTTAAAAGTTACGGATGTTGAATTTCATACATTTTATGAAACCTACAAAACCAATTCAATGTCTATGCAAATTCATAAAGGCAAAATGAACCACCAAACATTGCCGATGAATTACCTAATCGTCGCAGTCGAAGTCACGAGCATATAAGAAGTAACTCCATATTTCAACGCTTAAACAAGAATTAGTAGCATCGTCAGAATACCATTAATTTTACTAATATAAAAATAGTGAAAAAAGGTGTCCGAAGCTAATAACAATCGGTCATGAATTATAGATGAAGTGTTAAAGAGTCGGGTCATTACCAGGGGTTATGAAGACGAGCCGGCAACATCCATTACCACTGAATATTGGAGACGTCGGCGCATCTTGCGCCGTGCGTTACACAATAATTAACTTGGGCAATATGCATAGCTTACCTATATGTTATGATAGGCATTACAAACATTTCTCTAGCAAATACAGTTGACCTGATATCCCCTTATCTCACCTTAAGCTAACCCAATGTGACGTATTACCACTTTTATCATTTTTCAATCAGACTACTAGAAATAAGTACTCAGTAAGCAGTGAAACCAATTAGTCGAGTTCACCACGGGCCGCACGCACCAGGCGATCCAAGATACTATTTCTGCGCAAAGTTTCTGATTGGAATAGATTTAGATTTATTTATTTCATGATATAATAAAAAATATAAATTTGCTTAATGTCAAAGTTACACGTATTGAAATCATGATCCTCAACATAAGTATATCAAATATAACAACTATGATACTAATAATCAACTATGCAAAAAATAATAGCAGTTATAATTAAATTTCATCTCCCAATAATGACCGTCATCTATTTTACAAACAGAACAATAATTTACAAAATGGAAATCAATAAATACAAAGTAAATTAAAATAATTTTGTTCAAATGTGAACTGTACACAATTATTTGGAAAACAATGTAAATCAATAAATAAGGATCCTCATTCATTACAATATCACATGAAATAGAATGTCATTTGGTTACAATATATGTATGTAGGTACAATAACTATGTATTTGGAATTACTCTGTGGTTGGCTGTTAAACTTCTTTGAAAAACTGTTTTATAATACATATGTATTTTAAGATTACATTAACAACCTTGATGTTTCTAAAGCAAGACTGAAGAGTTAACTACCAGGGGAATAGGATGTGCATTGTGGAGTCCAAAATTATAATTAAGGGCAACGAATTACGTATCATTTTAACTTCGCATGTTAGTGCACACTGAATCATAGGATGAACAAAGCCATTTTCAAATAAATTATGATAATAAGAGTGATCGGATGTAAGTTCAAGCAACCGTAGAGCCTTCTCGTGACACGTCCGCCGGCAGACAAACGGAAGTTATTATTACGAAAATATATGCAAAGTGGTAATATCCCTAAACAGTAGTGTAGCATTTTTCCTTCTTGCCACTGGACTCGTCATTTGCATCTTAATATTCGAACGTTTCGGGAGTTAACACCAACCGTCGAATTCAAAATGTAGTTTAGCATAGCCTCGAGGCTTGCGAGTTGAATAAAAAGTAATTTCACACGCAACGAATACCGTATTCTATGCAGGTAGCTGGATTATTATTCTAAACATATGTGTCTAATTGAAAGACATCAGTTTATATTGATACTTCAGAATACAAAGTCTATAGTTTTTTTTGTAAATAGTGTGACTACTGGAAGTGCTACTCTAATATTTCCATACCTTTAATATTTTCGTGTTTACAATAATTATAAAATACAAATCAATTGCGTTAGATAAACTGACTGCAATTCGATTTTAGGAACCTTATGCCATTGGTAGCCATTAAGTAATGTGTAATTTATGAAATAAATTGGAAACTAAGAGTCAAATTGTTTAGTCTTAATCGAAGTTACAGACGCATTAACTTTCCGTTTTCGGTAAAGCAGACAAATGACATTAAGTCGACAAATATAAATTTCGTGGGAAGCTTCCTAACTTCACCAGATAGGAAATTGGTAACATTAAATGATCCCTGGGTAGTTCGATGAAGGTGTATATTGGAGTGTGGTATAGTAGTAGCGTGTGTTCGATAATAAAGTTATTGAAAGTGGTAATAAGATTAACGGCTTGTTCAGCGCGAGTAAATCACGATGCATTACGTCGCCGACGACAGGAGGTTCGTATCGCATTACAGTGGATTAATTGCGGCTCAGCCGCACTGCCGCCGCGACGACAATTGGGACGGAGCGTGCGCCCGCGCATACCACGCTAACGCGCTCACACTTTAACGTATTTCAACATTCAAACCTCACGATTCCAGAGAACCACGCTGATAGGTTTTACGGGTTTAATTTTGTTAAAAACCGATGGTTAAAGAGAATAACCGATAAGACGCTTGAATTACAACCTCGTCTTGGCCTTTGAGTAAATGGTATGCGCGATTATCGGTAACTGTAACGAGCGAGCGATCGCACAAATTCATTCTCGAGCCGCGGTCACTGGCCCTGTCGCTCTCTGCCAAAATTAATTTCTCGTAAAATCGCTTCAGTGATCTATCTTTTTCCGAGAAAAATAATATACACTGCGAGGCACTTGATAATTTCTTTTGTGCGTAAACGCTTAATCTGCTGGCCGCAGCAGGCCTGCCTATCTCGGCTCAAATCGACTCACTTGGTTGCGCCCTTGAAGGAAGTGGGTAATGTGCAAACAAATTAATAAGTTTCCTTGTAAGGAGCAGAACAAGTATCAGGGAGCTATCATCGTCGCTTCATGTATGAAGGCTAACTTTTTCCGTTCGATGTATACTTCATTAATAACAGTGTTATAGACGTCCTCGTTATAAATGGCCCATTTTGTCGGGTTTTATTTTAAAATCGTTCACTGTGAATATCATTATAAAATAGTTCTTCTCTGCGTTAAATAACTAAAGAATGTTTCGAAATGTCACTCACGTTCTCAATTAAACAATATTTCATTTCGTTGCTTTATAGTTTAACTAGGATTTTTGTATTATTTTATTTATTTCTTCGAAGCCTTAGTTTTTCCTGGATAAAAATTATGCAACGTCCTTTCTAGAGTTAAACTATCTCCATACCAAATTTATTCAGCAGTTTAAGCGTCATGAGATAACAGACAAACAGTTACCTACTTTCTCATTTATAATATGTATTAGTATGAATTATACTATGTTTTTTTTTTTCATTTTTTTTATTACTAGCTTCTGCCCGCGACTTCGTCCGCCTTAAGTTCGTTTATCGCGGGTAAGGGTAATTTTCTGGGATAAAAAGTAGCCTATGTCCTTCCCCGGGACTCAAACTATCTCCATACCAAATTTCAACCAAATCGGTTCAGCGGTTTAAGCGTGAAGAGGTAACAGACAGACGAGAGACAGACAGACAGACACACTTTCGCATTTATAATATTAGTATGGATTGTCAGATATCAAGTGCAGGATATAATTTCCTAATCTGTACTTACATGTAATTCCCAACACTACACCAACACTATAATAAATTTGTAAAAATGAAATGTCTGTACATAGAAAATCTTGTCATAAAAACAAGACTAACAGACTATTTTAAGATCACTGAATCGAAACTTTTTTTTAGGATTGTTTGTATGTGTCTTCAGCTCTCCGCGGCTTCAACACGTTATAACCGCTGGACGGATTGCAGCAATTTTTGGTACAAGGGTACCTACCCTCATCCTCAGATGGTTATAGGTTACTTTTTACCCAGCTACACTAAAGCAAAAAAAAGCGTTATCGCTTTTGCCTCCCCCGCGAACGAGGTTCCGGGCACCTTGTATCACAAAATTGTTTTATAAAATTATTATTTTTCAGTAAAACTCACTACAATCAAACAATGACACGAGATAGTAGCGATATGTTCTGATGTTTTTCCTCAGCCTTTGCTGCACTGGTGGTTATCTAATGAAAAAATGCTAAAAAAATGAATGTGTACAAGTGACTTATTTAGATATCCGCTAGTACAAAGTATCTAAATTCCACATGTTGCACTAGAGGCGGCTTCTTGCGAATATGGGTAACATTCCCGTCAAGTTTACGGCGCTGGTTTCCCGGCTAACGAACGATGCGCGCAGGAATGGGACGACAAAAAGTGTCCGATCGGCTATTCTTAGCTCCTCGACACGCCGCTCGCTCGATTAGCCAGCTACCGACGCTATTTCCTCCCGTGTCCAGCCCAGAGGACTTGAATGCATTCGGGACTTGAAAAATAATTGCCTCGCTGTTAAAGTAAATAGAATTCTCCGCTCCGAGGGAGAATTTTAATGCCACAAATACTACCCACGACTTAGGCTATAATCCCTCTAATTAGTTAAAAAATATAGGTACCTACGTCGCCATTAATTTGAACAAACGGTCCACCCGATAAATTCCCGCAACATTATCGGGTTAACAAGTCTCGGAGCCCCGTAGATATCAGTGTGAGCGGTGGATGAACTTGATTTATGTGCGCCAACAACATTAAATTACATCTAGATCGAACATCGCTATAAATTACTGGTCGCATTGTAAATCTGCCGCGTGTATCGATGGTCAAATCATGTAGCAAAATTATATCACTCGTATCATATCTAGCGAACGGGACCTGACGTTACGGCCGGCCATCCGACCCTTGGTTTCTAAATTATTCCACCCCAACTAGACTCAAGTATACTATTCCATTTCATCTGGAAGCATAACTATATATGTATACTAAGTATGTAGAAATTCGAATTTCAACAAAAACAAATTTTGTTTTTGAACTGGAGAAAAGATATGAGTCGACGGTGCTCACCCTATCTTAAGTGGAAATCGTCTTTCAACAAATCCTGAATTTGAGTATTTAAGCCCCAGCCTGACGTAGGTTAGGATGGCCAGAATAGGCCTACATAAGCCGACAAGTTTGTATTTTAATCCTAAGGGGCGATATTCTAGCTATTCTCTAGCGCCTCTCGAATTTATATACAAGTATACGAGTTTATATATAAAGTGCATTGCGGTATCACGGAAGTATGGGAAAGACTGATTTTTGTACCGAAGATGATCTTAAAGGAGTTGAAATAAAGGGATCTATATCGAAATCCCTAACGTCTTTTGTCCTAATGTATCGTTTGTCCTAATGTATCATTTGCCATAACGCATTATTTTAGGAAACTGTAAAATTTTACGGATTGTTATAAAACAAACCTAACCTAACCTAACCTAATCTACACGACAATATTTAAAAAAAACCTGAAAAATTTACGGTTCCTGAAAAAAATGCGTTATGGCAAATGATACATTAGGACAAACGTCATTAGGGGTTCCGAAGGAGACCCGAAATAAAGTCCATCTTTCGTTTTTTTTCCATACTTCCGTCCTACCCCAACGCACCCTATATATAAAAATGTTTAATCCGTTAAAATCTGTCGTAAACCTTAATGTACAAACCTTAGCTGACCGCATTACTCGAACGAAACATTCATTAATGATTAAGAATGTTGAAACGTAAATATTTAATTAATTAAATGAAGGAATAACAAAATCCCGTGCGATTATTTTCATCTAAATAATCCATACTAATATTATAAATGCGAAAGTTTGTCTGTCTGTCTGTCTGTCTGTCTGTTACCTCTTCACGCTTAAACCGCTGAACCGATTTGGATGAAATATGGTATGGAGATAGTTTGAGTCCCGGGGAAGGACATAGGCTACTTTTTATCCCGGAAAAATACCCTTTTTCCGCGATAAACGAATTTAAGGCGGACGAAGTCGCGGGCAGAAGCTATAGTATTTAATATTTTCAACTAATGTAGCTACTTATTCAACTGCATTTCATGCTTACTATTACTATTACATTTGGTAAACATTTCTGTCCATGCTGTGATACTATAAAATATGCGGATTGTTTCATACCGTTTGTAATTTCAAAATTACCACTGTCTCTAAACTCTGTATTATGGGGAATAAGAAGATTTAGTATGACAAACATTTTTAATAGATTTATATACTTAAAAAAAATCCAAGACTCAGAAAAAAAGATATTTATGGTCATCACGCAAAGTTTTGCCGTTATCGGGATTTGAACCCAATATCGTCAGCTTCACAGGCCGCGTTACTCCCGCTGAGCTAAACAAGTCGTCTATATATATCTATGTAGGTATGACGAGGGACGTAAAATATATATCCATTACGTAAAATATTCTATCAAACGCCCGGGTTTAAACCTAATGAATTTATATTAATAGTAAATTACATATTTATATTTTCATTCTATCAAATGGATAAAATCAAGTTTACTTACAACAGTGTTAGCACTGCATACATACAGGTAATTTAGCCTTTGACCTTTCACACAGCTTTCCTGAGATTGATTACTTATTGAATTTAATAATTAATGACTAAAACTTATAAGAAATCGTATAATAATAAAAAAAATTAAATAAAAAAAGAACTGACTTAAAAATAAACTAAAAAGCCATAAATAATCTTTTATGTACGGTACGGATCACATTTGAATCACCTTTTGAAGTCGGTGCCATTCATTTATTACTATTAAGAACCGCGGCGGCGAGCCTTTAGTTATTATCTACCTACATATATATTTAGTCCTAGTAATTCGTATTTTATTTGTTGTATAAAGAACTTAATTTACTTCAGGTTTGGCACCGACTTCAAAAGGTGATTCAAATGTGATCCGTACCGTACATAAGAGATTATATTTATGGCTTTTTAGTTTATTTTGAAGTCGGTTCTTTATTTATTTAAACATTTTTATTTTTTGCTTTTTAGTGATGGATTTTAGTAGTTATATAAAGTATTTTTTAGAGGCCAGAATAGGAAGATTGAGGAGGCACTTTGCACGTATCTCGAGTCTTTGGAAGTAAGAAATGTAAAAGTTGGTTAGGTCATTGTACCTTCCATCATCCGCTCAGCATGAAATGATGACAACCGGAGGAAAAACAACTGATAACTTTAGAAAAATAAATACAAAACATTGTTAGTGCCTATAATATTTGAGGGTTTCTCTCGATTTCCCTGGTATTCCATCATCTAATCCTGACTTGGTGATAAGGAGACTACTTCAGGGACACACTAAAAAGAGTATGACTAACAGTCTTAACGTATTTAACGTATAAGAGAAGTTTTTTTTAAGAATTATCCTCTAACTTGTAACTATTAAGGAGTTGTACCTTCCGTCATCAGCTCAGCATGATGAGATGATGACTACCATATGCAAATACTTAAATAGCTTAAGAAAATATATGAAAAACGTTATAAGTGCCTATAAAATTTGAGGATTGCCCTCGATTTCCCCGGGATCCCATCATCAGATCTCAACTTGGTGGCAATGGGACCACCTTGAAAGCATATCCTTTCAAATAAAAAAATATTTTTTAATATCGGTTCTCAATTGGCGGAGTAATCGGTGAACATACATAAAAAAAAAAACTATCGAACATATAACCTCCTCCTTTTTTGGAAGTCGGTTAAAAATATGGAAGTATTGCCCCCAATTCCAATCGGCAATCTGATTATAAGAACAATTGTCAAACGAGAAGTATGAACATTCTTCATCTTGAGTTTTCTTAAAATATTATCCATACTACTATTATAAACGCGAAAGTACCTCTGTCTTTCCGTCTATAACCTTTCCACGCTTTAATCACTGAACCCATTAAGATGAAATTTGGTATAGATATAGATAGAAACCATGGAAAGGACATAGGATGGTTTTTATCCTGGAAGTCATTCCATAAGATAGTATAAAAAGGGATAGAAGTTTGTTTAGGAGGAATCTCGGTAATCCAGGTGAAGCCAGGGGTAAATAAATGCTTACGTTATATTTATGACTCTAGATTGATTTTTACATTATGTCACGTAAAATTGCTTGGGTGATCAAATACTCACCGTACCTACAACTGTATGCACTGCGTATCGGTGGACCGTTAAAAATAAATTATAAAATAACAAGCGAGCAATAAACGACCCGTTCGCAGGTCGGAGATGCGTGCAGATAAATCACTGGAGTGCAGTCAACTTGAGTGCGCCACGGCATCCATGATTATGATTATAAATCGCCTCTACTCAATTGAAGTAAGACTCAAACTGCCCCAACACCAACATCAGGTGAATTTCCAGCGCCACAAAATTCAATGAACACACACAAACACTCTTTATCTCGGAAATAAAACTGATATTCCTTCAACAACAACGTCAGGTGAATCTGCTGAGAAATTAACTAGTGTAGTGAGTGTTGCGAATGAGATATGTGATGACCTATAGTCAAGTATCGATAAATTTCCTTTCGCTTTTTATCCATGGTAATTAGAACTTAATTTAACATCCTCGTTAAAAATGAGGTACGCTAAATACTATTCAGGATCTGCTAGTTAGGCGCTCAATTTATATCTTAAGAGGGACAGAAATCTAGTGATTTATTTTATGCGTTTCCACCGGTACGTCACAAACATCGTTTACTGCATAATTAATAGTTATCATGGACGTTCAAAGGAAAACAGACGATTCCGTTAAATAATGCCAACTTCACATGGATATCTAATTTATAACGATTTACGGATAAGTACCGCTGCAGAAAATACATACGCAAACATAAATTTAAAATACATAGTTTAAACAGCTGTTAATGCAACTTAGTCAATATTTGCACCTAAACGGAACGGTGCCATTGTAAATAATACAGCAAATTCCGTGGGTAAACACTTGTGAAAAAGGTGTTAAATCCAGTATAGTAGTTTAAACACCTACCAATTAGCAGTGCGCCGATATCTGCATCAGAACGGTTGCTTCCGAGCCCATAATGCAGGTAACAGGATATTTGAGAAACTGGTAAATATTTTGATCGAACTAAGGGCTCCCTTTTTCGGAATATAAGTTAGCAACATGAAAACAGTTCATATAATTAATTACAGTGTAACATAGTTTCTTCGATTTACTTCTTTTTAGGTCAATCTATATCATATACAATTAATATTACTTTGTCATCGGTGATATACAAAGGAACTGCAACATATTTAAAATTTTCGATTTAAGTAAGTTGTTGTTACATGGTTGCACCGACCCCAAAATAGCATTAAATAAATAAATATTACAGGACAACTTTACAGAAATCGAACTAATCCCATGGTAAGCTAAATAAGGCTCGTGTTATGGGAACTAGACGACTATATATTTAATAGATGTATTTACTTATATTATGTACACAGAAAACATCCAAGACTCAAGAACAAATTTTTGTGCTAAACACACATATTTGCCATTACCTGGATTTGAATCCAGGACCTTCAGCTTCGCAGGCAACGTTACTCCCGCTGAGCCAAACCATTCGTCGAAGTATTAACTGACAATGTTTAATTTTTTTCACCAGGTTTTTTTTTTTCAATGAAATCTAATAAGAAATACAAAAAAATATATAACCACATTTAGAAAAACGAAAATATCCCGATTTCATACAAAAAAAATAATTTTAAAATTTCCTCATTCGAAACGAGCCGGGGACAAGTAGAGCATAGGTAATAGTCACAGTGGAGAAAATCATACAGAAGCACTATTATTAATGCGGATCTAGTATCAGGGGGCACGGTAGTGCCCCCGCCAAGTCGAGCGCGAAGCAAACACTGCCATACCATCCTTTACTGGAACCATTTCTCCGCATTTTCAGGCCCCTATTTGAGAACCTCTGGATAATACCAGAACGCAAAAATTTTCGTCATCCAGTAAGCTATAATCAAATACTTAAAAACCAAAATTTCAAGTCTGTAGGTCATTTAGTTCCGAAGTTAAGCGAAAGCAAAGTTTCGCATTCACTCATGATCATCAGAATAGAACTAGTAATCAGAATAAACTCAGAGAGCTGAAATTTAGTACAGAAATAGGGTTTAATGGCCACATAAAGGAAAAACTATCAAACTAGGATAATCGAAGATCTGGAGTACCTGGTGAACCTGATTAGAAAACACAAGAGCCCAACCAAACTATTAGAGATCGATATACCGCCTTTACAAAAAATATTCAACTTGGTGGGCCGCTTCATTTGATGTCAAAAATCGAAGGTGTATGCCCACGTTTCTACAAAAAGAAGTGAAATCCCACCAAAAACATTCTGTAAAAAACTAGCCAAGTCTCGATGGAGCTGCTAGTTTATCTCTAAAAAGTAATGAAATCTAGACAAAGTCGTGCTAAGTCTAAGGTTTTATACTGCGATTTTTTTATTATTATATCAATCAAATCAATTCAAATCAAAATATCCTTTATTCAAGTAGGCTTAGATACAAGCACTTTCGAATTTTCAGTTACAATGAGAAAAGTCTTTGCTGGGAAACATACAATATGATCCAACATTTGTTGCAAGGATTAGGGAAACCCAGAAAAACCTAATCAGATCATTTAACTTAAGTATAATACTTACTTATTATTGATAAAATCATCATTTTAAAAATTAAAATAATTAATAAGATAAATCCCAAAAGGATTGTCGATAAAAAAGAAACAAAAAATCTAGAATGTTTCTAGAATAAAATTCTACATGTCAGAGTATATAAAACAATTAATGTGCGTGTACCAAGTAACAATTACAATATTGTCTTAATTATACTTAAAACGTTTACAATTGTGTTATAATTAATTTATAATTGATACACGCAGAGGAGATGTACAAATTCTCCAGATCAATGTTAATATAAAATATAAACTATTTTTTTTTTCAGAAATGTATAAGGTCTCTAGGCGTCACGACATGCGATAAAATTAAATATAATAATTTGACTGAATTCTACTGAGATATTTAAGGTCTCTTAGGGGTCAAAGTAAATAATACATTAAAAATAATTATTTTTAAATCTAAATTTCTGAGAGATATATATGGTCTCTAGGCGTCATAACATGCCAAAAGATAAAATTAGTGAATTAAAATCCTCAGAAATGTTTGAAGATATACCTCTATAAATAAAACAAAACTCTTAGAGATGTATACAGTCTCTAAATCAAATAAAACATGAATAACTTCAATCGAGTACAGGATGAAGTCTCTCACGTCATCAGTTCATTAAACACTGGTAGGCAGTTACTAGGTATACAATTAATTTGGCCCTTGCTAGCATGAACAGACCGGACCCCACAAACGGCACCCGTTCACGAGCATGACGCATATCTCAGCCATCGCATCCCTCAACCATATTTTAGGGAAGGTTGCGACCCGACCAACGCCGCCACCGTAAGCAAAGACCTTTAAGCGAGCATGACATGCTCACACTGCCGAGCATTAAACACTAATAGTATTGCCCGGTGAGAAACAACAAATGTGCTCTCACGTTACATTAAATGCGAAGTAATATTACCTCTTAAAATAATGCTTACTTTACATACACAAGACTGAACAACTGGCTTAAAGACATCTTTATCGTCTAAAAAGTCATTTACAGTATAATACGCCTTGTTTAGTAGGTGACGTTTTATGTGGGACTTAAATTTGCTGCAAGGTAAATTCACTACATCGGTAGGTATTTTGTTATAGAAGCGTACACAGTTCCCCACGAACGAAGTTCCGACCTTGCGGAGACGATGAGCAGGCATGGCAAGCTTGTTCTTATTTCTTCTATTGTAGTGGTGCATGTCACTGTTGTGTTTGAAATCATGTTGATTTTTCCGAACATACATAATATTCTCCAGAATGTACTGAGATGCTACGGTGAGAATATTGGTTTCCCTGAATTTTTCTCTCAGTGATGCACGAGCTCCCAGTGCATAGATTGAGCGTACTGCCCGTTTTTGTAGTACGAAGATGGTTTGTATGTCCGCCGCCTTGCCCCACAACCGAATGACAGTACACTATGAAAATAACTGAAGTCGCTTTGCCGTCTCGACGTTTGTTAACTGTCTGATTCGCCTCACTGCATAGGCTGCGGAGCTTAGTTTACCTACGAGAGTGGCTATATGCGCATTCCATTGCAGTTTTGAGTCCAAAGTAACACCCAGGAATACTGTTTTGTCTTCAAATTGTAGCACATCGCCTTTCAATGTCACCTTGGCACAATTTACTTGTTTCACATTCGGTAATGTGAATTTGATGCACTTAGTTTTCTTGGCATTTAAAAGTAAGTTATTTGTAGTAAACCAATGTGCAATAGTAGACAGCGCATCGTTTATAGTAACGAAGTTATTCTCTCTTTTTTTCACTTTAAAAAGAAGAGAAGTATCATCTGCGAATAACACAATATCATGTTTATCTTGCACAAGGTTTGGTAGATCATTGATATACGCTAGAAACAGAAAGGGGCCTAGAATTGAGCCCTGGGGTACCCCCATAGCAACAGATGATCCAGTTGATTGCATCCCAAGAAATTGTACTGTTGTTCTTCTTGTGCGCTGTGACTCTGTGATATCAACCTATTAGTCTCGGCCCTAAAGGTAATGTATGATTCCTACACATTTTCCCGAATATCATCAAAACTAGTTGTAATATAAAAAAAAAGTATTTTTTGGGTTCCTTGATAATGATAACGAATAAACAAAATGGGTGTTGATTAAATATTACTTGGAAATTTAAAATGATGTCAATTGTTTCTGTATAGATTGAATCGAAAAAATGTTACTTGTAAGTAAATTGAAGAAACTATGTTACTTCATTTTTTTACTACTTTGTTTTTTTAAGTCGGTTTTATTTTTTGTTAAAAAATATTTCACGCTTTTACTTAATCGTTACGTAAGGTTATCTCGTGACGCTTCCAACAAGCCCAAACACGGCAAAGATACATTTTTTATTTACAATGCAGATCCGGTGCCTACCTTCCAACTTCTCCCTCAGATCAGTTTAATGGTACCATTTTCATCAGGAACATATTTTTGAGACTGTGAAGTTGCTTAACTATCTTACTTAATCGTGATATTTTATCGCAACCCGTAAATCAATTATTTATTTATTAATTTAATCTTTATTGCACAAAAGAAAACTTATCGTAATCTAGGCGACCTTAATGCCATATACAATAAGGAATTCGCTACCAGTCAACATTAGGCTAAGGGAAACAAAATATCATTGAGGAGTTCTAATGGCATTCTGTGGTCTTCTTCATCAGTTTATGTTTTCTGAATGCAAATGCTTGACTTATTTCTTAAAACACCACGACCGCTACGTAGGTGCCATAAATATTTGAGGAGTTATTTCGATTCCTAATGGATCCCATCATCAGATTGTCACCAAAATTATATGGGCCCAACGTGGGGATACCTTCTTTCATACAATACAAAATGAGAATTTTTGAAATCGGTCGTTTACTCTCCCAGTAATCGGTGAACATACATAAAAAAAGCATCCGCCGATTTGAGAACCTTCCCTTCCAAGTTTTAATTATTCATATTCTCGTTCAGATTTAAAGTATACCTTTAAATAAGAGAAATTAAAATCACTACTGTTGAAAGCCAAAATAACGGAGACACGTTGCATGAAATTTCTAAACAAATTAATTATTTCTATACACACCAAATATATTTTTTTACTTTATATAATGCATCAATGTATACTAAATTAAAGTACCATAGTACTCGTAACCTACAAATTCAGTTTCTACTTAATTCATACTGCAAAAGTGAAAGACACATTTATCGCAAGGGTTCCAAACTGCAGGTGCGGACGTGGTGCTATGACAGTTACAATTATTATCAAATTATCGTCACTGCCAACCAACACTTAAGTAAATGATAGGTTGCGAGCTTTACGCCGCCTTAAAAAAATATCGACGCCGTTTTACAAGCGAATAGTGTAAATACTATGTGCTGAAACCAGTATTAATCATCCACCTTGGCCAATAATTTACTACCAGTCACGTAAATTATATAGGGTACATATTAAATCGTTTCTTGTTTTATTACTAACAAGAAAACCTTTATTGTAGTTACTACTCAACTACGCGAGTCACCACGTTAAAACAAAACATTATGAAGCTTAAATCATATACAAGACATTATCCCGGCCTTGTTGTCGCAAAAACGGGAACACAGACACCTTTTTTTAGAAATATTTATATCCAATTGTTCTGTTTCAAAACTAATAATTAGGTAAGAATTTTGAGAAGCAGTACAAAATGTTCAAAGTTAGAAATACCCCGTAATATCAAAAAATCAGGCATAAGTAATTTCCAATTAAATTAAAATGTTACAATAAAATACATGTTACAAAAATCTTACTAGAATTCACCGTCACACAGTCGCAAAATGTCTGCTTAGAATTTAGCATTCCAATACCTTTCGCTATCTAGCAACTACTTGAACAAGTCATCATCCTTCTTCCAATCAAAATCATTAACGAAACGAATCGGGTCCGAGAGAAATGACTTCCGAATGTAAATAATTGGCTCAACAGGTGAGGTATAAATCTCGTGCAAGCGAAGCCGTGATTACGAAGGCCATATATCAAGCGTTAGCGACTCGCCACACGCGATTCTTGCGCCTAGCTATCGGCTCATCAAATACAAATCGATATTGAAAGATTATAAGAGATATGAATTGGTCAGTCTAGTAGCTGAGTTGCTTCTGTCGGAAAACCAAGCGATAGTTTGCTATGAGTTTGCTCATGCAGAGTTCATTTCACAGTTTTCTTGTAACAATTCCAAATTTGATTTCATATGACTAAAATGTCAGGTATGTGAGGGTGCCGTTCAATTTTTATACAAACTTTTAGCATAATTTTATTTAACTACTATTAAAACTCACAATAAACATGATGTTAAAAATAAAATACATAATGTTGTTGGGCATAATAATTAATAAACAGAATAATGTATACACATAAAAACATTATGTATAACTATCGTTGGGAATACTTAACATACATTTAGTATAATGATTAAAATTTAGAACTAAATTTTAACGAATGATCGGATGACATAATGTTATATTCGGTGTAAATTTTGGTTTCGGTAATACTTGGGTATTACTGAAAACTGTAGCTTAGGTTAGGTTTGTATTATGACCATGTATAGCGGACCGAAAAAAAGAAATGAAAAATGATTTTAGTATTTTTTCATTTACTCGTAGGTTAACTGGAAAATGTATTTCTATTTTATGTCTAAAAATATTGGGTTACACAATAAAACATTCGGTTCACAATAAACAACTAAATGAATATTACGTGAACTAAAACATTCTACTACTTGGAAAGCGGCTTTTTAAAAAGTGACATTATAAAAAACAGAACAAGTGTATAATTATATTTATTTTAATTCATGCCAAAAATCAAAGAAGATCAATTTTAGTAGGCGTTTATATTCTTTGAACATTATGATATTGGGTTTTATTGAAAAATAACGTTATGAGCAATAAACGCTGTACATAGTGACCATTATACTATAATTGTCTGTTATGCAAATACAGTACTATGCAACTATCCTATTAGTTCTTGCAAAATTATGCGATTCAATTATATTCATTTTGGTTTTAAACTATATAATCATTTCTGCAGGTCAAAATTATGCAATTCGTATTATGTAAAATGAAAATTCGAAAACAGTTGTTATGAAAAACATTACACACCCGTGTTATGATCATGACAAAAAAAACACATCGAAATAATAGCCTGGTGACATATAGCACTGAGACGAGGTCACTCACAATGGGCCTCATAAGAAGGCTCAAAGTCACGTAAAGGGTAATGGAGCGAGCTATCCTCGGAGTCTCCTTTCGTGATCGTATCAGAAACGACAAGATCCGCAGAGGAACTAAGGTTATCGACATAGCTCAAAGAGTTGCTAAACTTAAGTGGCAGTGGGCGGGACACATTGCTCGTAAGAGTCGATGGCATCTGGGGCAGAAAGGTTTTGAGTGGCGACCGCGTACAGGACGATGCAGCGTGGCAAGGCCCCCAACAAGATGGACCGACTATCTGCAAGCAACCGTTGGATGAAGGCAGCGCGCGACCGGTCATTGTGGAGATCATAGAGGGAGGCATTTGTCCAGCTGTGGTCGTCCTTGGGCTGATAGTCTTCACTCGCAGCTTCACGTGTTTTTTCGGGAATCAAGTATCCTACGTTTTAATCATAATCAGATCTGTCTGTGCGCCACGTCTGATCAAAATGTCTTTGATGGTTTACGAATTATTAAGTAATAAACACCCAAACTTCCTCAGAAATAACAGTAAGATTTAACAGCTTTGCTACACCTGCTGATTCTATAGTTCAGTAATACTATGATAAGTGATAAAATCAGCGCAATGCGATATTAACAACACGATCTCGATACTCGACCACACGGCAAGCCCGTCCGTGCTCTATACTGACACGTCAATTAAATACCACTTGGTTGCAAGTTATAAAGAAATTTATTTCGCGCCCCTCCTTTTATCTTGTATCTTGCTGAATTGTTCTTTTCGTGACAATCGCGAAACGGCGTGTTTACACTCGACTCTCGAGTGAATTATGTGTGTGATGTTGTGCCTTAAAAGGAATAACATTATGAATGTTGACAGTGTAGACGTCTGAACACAAATATGTTCAAAGTTCTAGTCAATATGCCACCAACCGATTAATACAAATGGAAACCACGAAAGTGTTGTAAATAAAAAGTTAAAAAGGAAGGAGCTCTAAAACATCTATAACCCTCACATAAATAAGTGCGTGAAAGTGATATCTCGACGAATTTTAACTTTTCGAGTAAGCGTTTCATTCATCAAAATCCCCTTTTCACTATAATAAGCTACAAGCTAATTTCAGAATTATTTTAAAGGCGATGCCAATGTATGCACAGCATACAATTTATTGGCATTCAAGATGGAAATTGTATTTTCTGAAGAGGATACAATAAATATCCGAGAGGTCGCGTTAACGAGCCGACGCGAGACGCACGGAACAATAAAGTACGACTTCAACTAAACACGCATACATGCATAAAAGTATATAAAATCCAATTTGGCAATCAGCGAAGGTCTTCTACATCATTCGGACAGGACGACTTTTATCTTTTAAAAGGGGAACATGTTGATAATACGGTTGGGCCGCATTAAATTCGCAATCACGTGTAAAATAAAGCGCGAGGGTGTTATTTCGTGATACCTGCGCGAGCATTGATCGTCTCACAAACCTCCCCGCATATTTAAGCCCACGCCTATCTCCCTAGATCTCGCAAAAAGCCGACTCTCGTACCGAGAGCATGCCGAGGTACGGTAATGATTGGCCGCATATCGAACCTCGGAATCCCTTATAAAATTACCGCCGCCTCATAATACGTATTTTCGGCAAGATTTCTGATTTGACTCTTATCATCTCATTTCAATCTTTAGCGTATTATGACCCGCTTGCTTCAGGTATGCTTTAGGACTTGTATGACTGATTGAGCCGTTGGATATATGATTTATGTAATTTTTTCTTCCTGTAAAAATAATAACTTTCTGATATAATCTGAAGCTTAAGACGTCTTTAAATAAGGGAAGCATTTATTTTAATATATAATGCGTGATTACCATTTACAAGTCGGACGTTTACCTCTCGGCTTGTTAATAATACTCTATCGTAATCTCACCATTAACAAGTTCTGCTGCTATGAAAATCTGATTTAACTGCGCCACTTGTAATTGAAAACCACTGATTATTTATTATTTATACTTATTCGTAAGTAAGTCTCGACGATAGTTATCGTCAAGAACAAACGCCTACAGGTACGTTCATTAGCGCATAAGAAGTTGGAAAATTAAACATTATAGACGAGGAAAACTTTAACCGCTCGTAATAACAGTATTCGCGTAAAGCGAGCCTAGTGAGAATCGTTTTAATATAATCGCGTTAAATTTGAACAATATTCAGCAAGTTGAGCGAAGTAGACGTTTCCGCGAACTACCGTCTTAACGGTTAACGCAGCAATCAGCGCGGCCGCAGCGCCGCTCAGATTGAAATGTAATTTTATGATGAAAATAACACTGCGACCCGCGGCGGTGTCCGCTATCCAACTTAAGCGTTTACAATTTTGCATTCAGCTGGGATAACGATAACTTGTTATATTTTCGACGTTGATCATATAAACAATAATATTTCGATCACGAATCTCCCCCAATCATTCATATTATCCATACACTCGTGGATAATTTTATCTACTTGCAGATGGGCTTACTTTTTTGCATAATCTAAAAAGATTCTCTTCTACAGTTATTTTTCTTAATTTAACTTTAATTCTTGCACTACATTACTTTTACTGACTTCAAAAGGTATTTCCACAAATGTTGTATCTTAATAACGTATTTAATGTGAATGTTGTGTTAATATAATAGACTTGCGAATGTTTCACGACGATCACAAACGTGCCTGAGATCAGTTACGTTTGTGATCCCTCGTTTGTATCACTTACCAGATTGAAAAATTCATGCTTACAAAATCCAAGTCTACTGATAGCAAAATTATTAAACTACAAAAAAATTAAGAGTTCTATGCATAATCTTTAGTCATTTGTGATAACTGGGCGTTTATTAATTAAATTCCAAAAAAGGAAAACAAAAGACAAGAAGCAAACATGTCTAAAATATAGAACAGTAATTTCGTAATTTCAAATTGTCACGCTCGAGAATCAAGGCATGACTTTCAGTGGGATTGAATTAAAATCATTTCTAGTACATGGCAGTTAAATACAGCTAGCTCATTATCCACGACTAGAAAATCACGAGTCTGTATGGAGTAGCGCAATTGCAATAGAGGCTGGACACGCGATACTCGTTTGGTACTTATTTTAATAAGTATTTACGTAACAATGTAGATTACTAATTTTAAATATCGTCGATCTTCAAACCGGTAACAGGAGGGAACAAGTAGCGTAAACTCTCGTACTGGCGTAGTAAATAGTAGTACAATATCCTCGATACCTTAATTTAGCTGGCCCGATCTTCGACAAACATTCAGGCTACGACTAACAGAACGACATATAAGTACACAGACTTCAAACTTCATCATTATTGCAGACTTGAAAAATTCTATTCTTCGTCCATTTTTTTTTGATTGATGGTCCTGTGGCCTCTGATACCAATCACGTTGAAGTTGTAAAATTCCTTTTATTGCGTAAGTAATAAAATGAATTCTTGTATACAAGATAGCATAAGGAGCCGGACTTACATATTTCACTTAAATCATGCATAACATTTCATTCATCTTACAGACATAGAAGTTAAGTTTCAAATGTCCTAAATCTATCAAACATTCAAGATCTTGCACTGACCCACATAGACTGACAATGGTGTGAAGTGAAGACAGATCATAAATAGCTCACCACGCGCCACCGAACAATTCTTGCTTCAGCGTATCTTACCTGAAAATAAACAGACATTTCAATGGAAGGAGTTGACACAAATAGGTTACCTACGTATAAGTTTATTGGTAAAGATACCGCGTAGGTGTCACAGGCCATTTCTGAGCTGGGAAGGCAATGACCGAGTGTGTAATAAATACGCTAATATGGAATTTTTGATTCCGTACGAAAGTAAAAAATAAAGGAGGTAACGAGTTGCCTGCGAGACCATAACAACTACATTTTATAAGGCAGAATGACTAGATGATACAGGTTAATACCATTTGATGGTCACCATATAATATATCATTAAATCTTAATGGTCAAACCGTTGTTTTGTTAATTGTTAAAGATAATCATCATATGTGTATTTTGAGCTTTTTCTCAGTTGAATTAATTTCCTTGGCTCCCGGTTTGGGTGTACTCATATTATTTGTATTCTTATAGTTCCTTAGCGAAAGTTGCAACAACGAAAAGCATAGTTTATAGTTTCGTCATATGTGTTCGTCTGTCCGAGTGTTCATTTTTGAAAAACATATTTTTAAGTATGGTATGTAAGTCAATTCAGTAGATCTAGTTTTATAAGTTTTAATCCCCCTTGGCTTTCTTTCCAGCAAAATGGCCGCACGAGCTCTCGGTCTAAGTTAGTTTAGTCTACCTTTATAGTAAGTCTGTACAAAGCTGCTTAGTTGAAGATTTTCAACGTGGATCGCATTCACTAGGTATCGCACTTTTACAAAGTTTTCCTGATTTTGCTCTAAAAACAATAATGCGTCAAATTTCAATAACATAATTTAGATATTAAAAAGGGATTTTAAACGAAGTGCACGGCAGCAAAGACCTATGTTATATTTTTAGAGTTTATTTTTTTATTCTGGCGTTTAAGTACATACGTATTGTTTTTTCTTTGATCCTTTGGTTTTATTTATGGTACAAAATAAAACAAAGACCGGCCAAGAGCATGTTGGACCATGCTCAGTTAAGGGTTCCGCAGCCATTACTACGAAGTAATGCACTACAGATGACAACATACGATGTGAATGCAAAAGTGCGTCAAGAAAAGGGCGTATCTTCAAGGCACTTACATCCTTTCGTTGAAAAACGCAGTTTTACGGCAATAAGTCAAAAACGGTGTTTAAAATAATTTTCGTCAAAAGTATTTATTTAGCGTTATACCTTATTTTTTTTTATTACAGTATGAAAGATAATGGGGGGAGGGGGGACACTATTTATGTAACTTTCGACCAACGAATGAATGCAATTCATAAAAAGTTTAGAAAACTTAAAATGTTTTTAGAGGAACTGTTGAAATATGTGCCACACGTTGATGTTTGCTGAAAATATGTTTTCAGCTTCTGTTATTTGTATGAAGTGTCCCCCTAGAAATCTTTATTCTTGTTATTTAACTGCGGCTTATACAAGATACCTATACTCCATATTTCATCAATATAAATCCTGTAGTGTTTGAGTAAAACGCCTGTGACATACGGACGAACATGACGAAACTATAAGGGGTTTTTTGCCACTTTGGCTACAGAACCCTAAAAATGACACAAAATATAGAGTTTTTCAAAAAGAATAAAAATACTTTATCGCTTTAATTGATTCCCAAGTTTCTGGTGTATAGATTTAAACAGACTTCTGTCAACAAATTGAAAAATAGAGCTGCTGCCTGCTGACATAGTTACAGTTTGGTGCGAAGAAAATGTCATGAGGCTTATTTTGGAATAATATTTTTTTATCGACAGTTACTTAAAATGCATGGTGGAAGTGTAGGTGACGCCTATGTCACGATAATTATGAGAAAACGAATAAAAATAAAAAAATGTAAAGGAAAGTCACCATAACGATTATTGAATTCAACAACAACAACAACAACAACAACAACAATTCTTTATTGCACACCAACAACAGAAACAGTACAATAGAGCCTTAACATAAAATAGGTAAACAATAGGCGGTCTTATCGCTAAAGAGCGATCTCTTCCAGACAACCTTTGGGTAGCGGAAATGACATAAAATAGCTAGAAATGATATTCTAATGAAAGAACCTTCTTCTTCAATATTGTAATGAAATGATATTTTAATATAAAGTAAATTAAAAACTGTAATTTGTTCCGTAATTGAAATGATTGCGGTCACGTCAATGTCGAGCCTTAGGCTTAAAACCCCGACAAAAAAGAGGGGTGTTATAAGTTTAACGTGTCTGTGACTCTGTGTATCTGTGTATCTGTCTGTGGCATCATAGCGCCCATACGGATGGACCAATTTGAGTGCGATTTTTTGTGTCATACATAAATAATTTAATCCCGTGTGTTCTTAGCATTGTTTGATGAAAATCGGAGCACTCCTCTCCAAGATATTCAGCTTTTAGTGGAACAAGTGACCGGATGTCAGCCAATATTGAAGCAAGGAACTCCAGATTTTGTTGTTATGGTCATTTGTGTCGGGGGATTTTTAATTTTCTTATTTTCTATAGTTATTTTCTCAATAGCTTATACATTTGTATTCGAGAAACCTCGGATATTATGTTATCAACCTATCTCGCGTAAAGGTCATCTATTATTATTTTTTAAATACGCCGTGCTCGCTTAAAATAACCATTTAATAGGAATTTAAATTGAGGTCAACAGTGACAGCTATTAATAGGTGAACAGCTACAACCAATCCGATAAAATAGCTACAATCGGCAAGTTCAAGTGTGCATATATGTGACTATGCATCGTGGGAAACATTTTACATAGAGTTGTCCGTCCATCCATTGACCCTTTAACGGTACTAAGCGACCGACCGATTGCGCCTTCGATTGGCTATAGGTATAGTGGAAAAACAAACTGGTTTCCAAGAGTAAAATACTAGCTTCGAAATATAATACCTAAGTCTGAATATATTTTCCGTTTTTCTTCTGTAACACCCTTTGTCGAACACAAATGTATAAGCATTTGAAAAAATAAAGCAAGTATTTACTGATTTTTAAATACTCTAAGCCTAAGGCTTTTTAAAAGGTTTTTTTTCTTTTATTATCGGCATTGACTTGTCCCCGATCATTTTAATTACAGAACAAATTACACAGTTTACTATATATATTAAATTATCATTACAATATTTAATGCAATACCGTTATAGTGATTCCGCTTAACATTTTCAGATTTTAATTCGTAATATAAAACTAGCCTAAAGGCAATATTACCTGCAGTTTGTAGGTTCGATCTGACTCCCAGATTTAAAAATCTTATGTAACTCATAAGTTAGGGCAACCAGATACGGATTAGTCATAAGTAGTATTGAGTTTACACTTCAATATATATTAATATTTTAAATAAGTACAAATATAGATGAGAGTTGATTTGAAAATACGACTGACTGTTGAGTTTGTTTCGGCTTTCTTCTCAACAGTGGACTCCTCTTGGGAAATGCCGTAGAGTCAGACTTGTAAAAGTGCCCCTGTGGCCTACTTGCAGAATAAACTATTTGAAATTAGAATTTGAAGTAAGAAATTTAAATCATTACAAAACATGCAAAAATATTCGCCCAACGTGGGGCTCGAACCCACGACCCTGAGATTAAGAGTCTCATGCTCTACCGACTGAGCTAGCCGGGCTTAATACATGCATGTGAATATTTAATTCGGGTACATTGCGTAATGGCGTTAATTTTAGATATCGTTATCTTGTGTTTTAACCCATAAAATCTACATGCGGATTAACTCTGTGACAGGCAAAGATATCCACACGGTTTTTCCGCCAATATTTCTGTCGGTAAAAATATTTTTAGTAGGTACTTCTACCAAGTTTATTGCATACGTCACACATATTTTAAGTATAGTTACCTATAGTTTTAAGAAAAGCAGTCTGTTTATTAACGTCATTTTTAATACGCGAAATGGGCATTCGATCAAATTACATCATTTGACACTAGGTAGGTAATAAGGAGTCGTATCAACTGAGTCGTTACTTCTCAGCCTTCATTGTTTGAAATAGGAAGCAATCGTACAAATATCATAATAAGAAAAGTTAAATTTCTGCTTATGTTGGTGTACGAATAAAAATAGTTAATTCTAATTCAATCGGATGTTAACTACAGAGCTGCTTTGAAAAGGGAAGATGTTCGAGTGAGAAGAGACTGGTGAAAGGAATGAATGAACTAAAAACATAAATTCAATCCGTCCATCAATTCAACGTTCTGTTTAGAAATTATGATCATTCCTTCAGAAACATCTTATATTTGCAAATGTTTCGTGAATAATAGATTGTTACCGTGAACGATGATGGCAACTTGGTAGATAAGATGTGAACAGCTTTCATAAAAAACCGGAGGACCAATATTTTTATTACATACCAATTAAAGCGTTCTGCTTTTCTTTATTTTGTGACAGTATGAGTGCAGTTCTCTCAAACATTCAATAAATCAATGTATGAACTTAGAACCGCAGCAGTCTCCATGGTCCATTTATCTAAAGTGAGTAGGTACTGTCTCCGTTGATTAAGAGCATTCGTCCAATGAACCAATGTTTGTCGGCACTAAGACACATAGGAACGACTCGTTTGGCGCTGTCTTCTCCTGGATTTATGACATCGTAATGCTTGCCCGGTACAATGCTGACTGGGGGGCTTTTATTTAGAGCCCTCCAGGTATACAAAATTATTGTTGGATTATATCGTGTAACATGCTTGTAGTACCTAATATAGCGGTTGTTAATGTTCAGAGCAATTACTTATCTCCTATCTCATTGCAAAAAAGCAGTTAGATCAAATTACATACGATTTCACAAAATGGTCAAAACAATCTTTGTCTTATGCAAAATATTGTCACATAGCGAAGTGCAATGTCATGCATATTTCTGTTAAGTTAAATTCCGATTAGATAAAAAATCCAAAAGATCGAAACCTCACCAGCACCGCTAAGCATCAAGTTGTCAACGAACTTGGCAGTTTGTTCTCAGGTGAACAATGATGAGTCCGATGGGCGTCAGTCGATTATGTAGCTGATAAGGCGGAGATTCGACCGATGAATCGAATTTCGTGTCCAGGCTCCTGTGCGGAGACTGTACGGCTCTAAAGTTACTAAACGCGCCAATATTTACATTCCACTGGATTGGAGCGTTTTTTTTAAAGTTCAGACTCGATTTGTTCGATTGATCCCAGTTAAATCTGATTGTATTGGGCTATAAGGCAAAGATGTAACTCGCTGGTTATCTGTAACAGCCTCATTATTCTTGCCTTGAAGAGACAAGTACTTACTTAGAATAAACATGCGTTGAATGCTGATAGAATAAAATTGACGGCAAATAATGTCGTGCACTGCTGATTATAAATAATTGACAATAATATAAATATAATGGTTTCTAATCTTATAGTAAATATTTGTGCATCTACGTAATAAGAGCAGGATATAAAGTCAATAAAGAAAACTGTCGAACTTGTGAATGGATCGCAAAGATAAGCAATTTAGAAATGAAACACACAGTATTTTGCATCGCACACAATATTGAATCAAATCCTCCTGTCCTGTTGCTGCCAAAAAGCTCATTAAAACTATATTTAAATGGATTTTGAATCATATTGAAGCTCAATGAATCTGTTTTTATTTGGTTGACATTTGACGGCAGAGGAGTATCATCATTTTCCCATTATTTGCGGTCGGCTCTTCTTGTCATTTTCCTCCATTTTGAGTGATTTTGAGCGGTTGCTGGATACATTTCCCCTTGTTCCAAATATTTCAGGTCGTCCTTAGTCAAATGGCGAGGGGGGTCTTGTCAGGAGGTATGGCAAGGGCCACATGTAGCATGTGGTCTGTAGGGCGCGACTGAGGAATACCAGCATATACGTTTTTCTTGGACTTTTTCGGTAATAGGGGCTATTTTATACCACTGACATATTCGTTTCTGATTTTATGGTGACAGGTGACGCCCGCTGACCAACGAAGCATGCGTATCTCAGTCGTGTGCATCTTTGTGAGGTGTTGTTTGGTGGAAGCCCAGCACTCTGTGCCATACCATACTTTTCCCTTTATTTTTACTTGCATCCTTTTGTCGCACATTACGCCTGTCACCTATCTCAACTTGTTCCAACCAGTTGTGGTACGGTGAGCTACGTTGCTATCGAGTTCGCCATCACTGCTAATTATGGACCCAATATATTTAAATTGATTAACGGTGGGGATTATATACCATCTATGAAGAGCTTAATTTGCTGCTCATCCGTTGTACCATCAGAAATGCAAGACTGAACGCATGTTCAATCTTTTTTCGACTGTTTTTTAGGCCATTATCTTACAGCGCTGCTGTCCAGAGGTTAAATTGGTTTTGTTGATATGCAACAGCAGGAGAGTGTGATCCAAAAAAATATTCGTTGTATTTGATCTACGTATTAATATTTTTGTCATTCTTATGAATAAAGTTGTGACTTGATAAGAAGATAGAAAATGATTCTTACAAGAATTGCCAACGGGACGCATCCAGCCTGTTAAAATGTAGTTCCATGTAAATGCGCCTTGTCTCAGTTCATACCGGGAATGCGGTTTGCGATGCGATATTAAAACGTGGCGGCCGATGAAAAAGACTTAAGACGCACTGGTGCGGACGCGTCCAGAAAAAGATTTCAAGTGGAAATATGCAATTAAAAAGGCAGATCAAATTCGGTGTAGTTAGTTGGTACACATCCTCACGTCATTAGTACTTACTGCGTGAATGTTGTTTTACAGCCGAATATAGAATGTTTCAATTTTCGAGTCAGAGAATAAGCTAAGTTAGTTCTAATAATTGTTTTAATAAGAGCTAATAGTTGGTATTTTCTTTTTTTCTAATAAATCTTCAAAAATATATATATTACCACCTAAAGAAATGACAAGCAATTTATTTTAAATTAGCCTTATTATATTCACCAATTTTTGTGCGTACGTTTCGCGCGTTTTTCAGGATAAAAGTAGGCGATTTTACTTTCCGGCACGTGTATGGTCGCAATAAACATCTATCACTTCAGTCAGAGACGGATGCTTTATCTAGACGTAACTACAACAAGCCCGTGATAAAAAAAATCACGTTCATCCCTTAAAATGTGAAGGATGCATAATCGAGAATAGACGATTTATTTTACGGATTCTACGAAGTTGAAAATAGCTAAATTAATAATTGTTTACCATTAAAGAAGATGGTAAAATTGCACAATACAACGTAAACCCATTCGAAATAAACAGAAACAAATCAATACATGCTTCAGTAAAGTAACTCGCCGATACTAGTTACACAGTGGCGTCGCAAACACAACGTACAGATGATGATATCATTCCCGGTCGTATCGTGCGATCCGATCATCGATACCGCGACCGTTCGTCGTCGAGATGTGGACACGCGATCTTAATGTACGACTCATATAAAAATGCTGCACCTATACTATATGCCCCGTATCAATTTTGTAGATAAGACGCTTTGATAACTTAGATAGACGTGCATATTTATGCGTGTAACTTTAAGGTCCGTCTAAGCGGTCAACGACTCTTCTCTTATTTTTATTTATATTATTATTTTCTTTATTCCATTATAGTCTTAAGTTAGGCATTTTACCATATAAAAAAAATTAAAATACATAAAGCAAATACAAAATATAAACACATTATATAAAACTTAACCTAGGGCGCTGTCGGTAGCGGGGCAGGGCCCAAGCTATTTGTATATGGTTAGGGCTGCACAGAGAGGAACCTTCTGACAATGCGGGTCGTGTCCAAGATTACTGCCTACCGCATCTGACCCTTGATTCAGACATCTAGCGAGAGTCTCTTGAGGTGTTGGTCGAGACTCTTCGCTATAAGACCGTTTAATATTATTATTTTTATTTATATTTCTTATTATTTTCTGTCAATGTGAAAGGAGATCGTTATAATATCAAAGTAGTTCTCTGATAATAACTTCAGTACTGAATATTTAACTTTGTCTAATCTTAGTTCGCAAAGACAAATGTTCGGATTAGAACGAGTCATAATCCTTTTTAATGACTTTCAAAGGCGAGATGACAAACTTTAATAATATTCAATAAGCATGGTGTAATCAGCATCTTCTTATTTATCTCCTGCTTATTATAAATGTAGATACACGCTATTTTTAAATTATTCTTATTACACGACAAGGCATTAAAGCTTTATGAATTAGCTTATCGCGGAGAGGGAAGTTAATAATAGTTGCTTTGCACGAATGTGTGGAGCAAAAAAGAGTTTCACAAAGGGACACGCAATAAGGTCGGGCGTCGCCATAAGTAATGGCCAGATACCGGCGCAGCCATCGATTGCTAGCGTTATCTCAATAAAGAGCAACAGAGTGCGTTCATTAGCTCTCTGACACGGAGTAATCATAAATTGTGGAACCCCACCGCGACCCGCACGGCTACCCTTCGCACCCCTGCCATACCTACCTGCATGGGTTTTATTCTACCAATTGCCCGCATTCGACTTTTTGCCATTGTTTTTGGTATTCCCATAAAGCGTAACGTCTGATCTCTGATACGTACGCAGGTGTTAGCTTTCACGCCTTCCAACTTAATTATACACATTTTTAACAATACATTCCAATTCGCGCTTCTGATAAGAACGCAGCTGCGACAATTAGCCCCAAAGTTTGTTGATTCGTTATCTCGAAGCCACCGTCATTTCCGGCATCACGTGACTTTTGAAGCCTAAAATACAAATATATATTTTCAAACAATGAAGAATATAGTGCATACTTTCATTTTTGATTACTCCACGAGCTTTTGTTTTCGTATTTATATCTTAGAAACCTGCAGAGTTGCACAAGTATAACGCTACATACACTCAAGAGTAAAAATTTCGGGTCGGTAAAATACCGTTATACTTCCTACAAAAGTACGGGGTTACAAAGTTTTTTAGTTCAGTCGTGATTTATATTTAATTTTACATCTAGGCTGCAAAAATAAACTTAAAAAAATAACCTTTTCGCGGCTAAATCGGACTCGAAAAACCCATGAAAAATAAAAAGTTAATGGAGCGAGATATTGCAAAAATGGTAATTTTTCGATGTTGATATTTTTAACCGACTTTCGAAAAAGGATGAGGTTCTATTTTCGACTGTTTGCATTTTTTTATGGTACGAGTAGGATCCATACTTCCATACTAATATTACAAATGCGAAAGTGTGTCTGTCTGTTACCTCTTCGCACTTACACCGTTGAACCGATTTGGATGAAATCTGGTATAGTAGTTTGAGTCCCGGGAAGGATATAGGCTACTTTTTATTCCGGAAAAATACCCTTCTCCGCGATAAACAAATTTAAGGCGGACGAAGTCGCGGGCACAAGCTAGTAGTATATAATGCAAATAAAACTAGTGACAAATAATTTGGACGGATGGACGTAATGCCACTTCTGCAACGCAGTGTTACGTGTATCTCAGTAATTAAGTAAATATATACACGACCAGATTGGCTCAGTGGGAGTAACGTTGCCTGCGAAGCTGAAGGTCCTGTGTTCAAATCCCGGTAAGGGCAAATATTCGTGTGATGAGCATAACATTTGTTCCTGAGTCTAGGATGTTTTCTATGTATATCTTATCTATCTTCTTTCTCTGGCTGTCGTTACTATTGGTATGTTATGAAATGTCTGTACATTTAAGATATTTAAAAAAAACATTGTAATGAACTATTTGGAGGTAACTGAATCGATTTTTTTTTATATTTAGTATGTTTGTGTGTTAGTATGTGTCGTTCTGGCTTCATCACGCCATGTCGGTTATGATGTCATAATCGACATACATAAGCGTAATCAGAAAACAACGACAAAATGGCAACAGTAACGAAGTTTCATCATTTTTGATAAGCTTGCTCCCGAAGTAGAATAATAAAATAGCCAATTACAATGAGATCGATTAGTATTTATCGGCACATATATAAAACGTCGCGCACAAACTAGCAAACGTAGGAAGTCATTAAACCAAACGGCACGGCACTTAGAGCAACTCTTAGAGCGGCCTGGTCGAGCATAAAGATCGATATCTTAGTGGCCCGCTGCCAGAATCTTTTTAATATCACCCGGACGCGTGTGAGTGGACGCGGATTATAACAACAACGTGTAAGTCGCTTATTTTACTGACATTAATTATTAAATTACGCATACTTACTTGGAAAATATCAATACCTTTAAATTCAAAGGACGTATTCGTCATTGAATTGCGTGGCGCTTACACCCGTTGAGTCTAAAGGTATCGATATTAACTGCTAGCATTTACCCGCGGCTTCGCCTGCGTCACTGAAAACTGAGTGGCCTATGTCTTAATGATTGATTCCCCATACAAACTTTAACCTCCCTTTCTACTAGGGATGATTTCTGGGATTAAAACTGTCACGTCTGTTTATATGTGGGTCTTAAACTATCTGCTAACCAAAATCAGTTCAGCGGTTTAAGCGTGGAAAGGTAACACACAGGGATGTTGAGGGATGCGTCAATAAAACTACGCTGTCAGATCAAGACTAACTGCATTATTTCTTTACTTACCCTCACGCATTCCGCAACTGTAGTTGCATGTCACTCTTATTTCAAGTATAAATAGAGTTCAAACCAAAATCACGAGCACTTGAGTGGATAGTAACCCTATATTCAGGCTACCCACAAGGCAGACAGACTTTCACATTTATAGTATTGGTACTGTAAGTATGGATGAATCAAAATATTATAGGGTTGTTCGTTACTGAAAGTTATATACAAATTGTCATAGTAACACAGAGTCTAATTTCAACAATAGCAAAATTTAATTTGTGATGTAGAACTCCGTTAGCATGGAGTCAGCAATGTTTCTACTTAATTCTTCTGGCTTCTTCTCAATTTAGGATGAAACAGCATCAAAATATAGGTATCCATGCTATGTAAGCACTTGTGAGCTCATCCAGCTGTCGGAGTTAGTACACTTACGGGCGCTTGACATATACCAGTGCAAATTTTTATTTATATGAATATTTGTCTCTTTAAGTTAACAGACGACAAATACATTCTTTATTTTTTTTAAATCATAAAATGTTTTCATCACTGGCAAGTATAAGTGAATTTAAAAATAGCCATAGATGAAAATTTTCAAAAATCTTGAAATTTTGTTTAAAGGTAGAAATAAGCCTCCTTATTGTCAGAAAAAAATTACAGATTTTGAAAAAAGAACAAAAAATGAAAAGATGTTGGTGGGCCTATATGCCAGCCTTATACGGTACGGCAAGAATAACAGTACTACATTTACAGCCATTTTAATCGAAAATATCAATGCTGCTCTTGCCGTACCTACCGGCGGGAATATAGGCCCACCAACACCTTTTCATCATTGTATTTTTTTCTAAGCCACAGAAAAATCTGTAATTTTTTCCGACAATGAGGCTTATTCCTATCAATAAACAAAATTTCAATATTTTTGAAAATTTTCATCCATTCCCCATTTAATGAAATGTACTTTTATGTTCTTAGTGCGCTTATGTACTTATTTTTTTATACTTACTTCATATTATAATATAAAAACCTGTTCATGTTTAACCCAATATGGTTTTCGCCAGGCAACAACAAATGTTGGAATAATGTATTTATGATTGTTATTGATTGTCACAAAAACACAAGACATTTTCTTTTACGTTAAAATCGTGATTTTATAATTTTTATAGCACATGCGTGGCCAAAAACGTCGACCGCCATGTTCGCCTCGCCACGCCTCGAGTGACGTCACTACAGCAGAAGCATTTGTTGTACGTAGGGAATGCAAACCGGTATACCGATTTACCGTTAAATAAATACTGAAATCGGACACCGTACACTCAATGCCCCCATTAAAGCGTCCTGGACACACAACACCGGCCTTCGATGACCTCGAGAAGGCCGAGTGCCTTGCGGGTAGCTTCGAGGAGCAGGGCTCCCCCAGCCGACTTTACATAGACCAGGACTTTATCGACGACATAACCAACGACATAGACAGACGGGCACTTTCAGACATGACATCGGACCCGATAAGACCGGCGACCCTAGATGAGATTGCCCAACTTATCAAGAGTCTCAAGCCACGGAAAGCTCCCGGACACGACGGGGTTCCGAAACGACTTCTCAAACTGTTGACAGACGAACAGCTCGACATTCTGGTTAGGATCCTCAATGCTGCCCTCGCCAATTCCCACTTCCCCAGGGAATGGAAATTGGCGACGATCATTGGGATCCATAAGCCCAGAAAGCCGACCAATGAACCGACCTCTTACAGGCCCATCAGCCTACTTTCGGCCTTGGGCAAGTTGTACGAGCGTCTGATCCTTGGTCGGTTAAACGACTTTATACGTGACAGCGACCTACTGATCGACGAGCAGTTTGGTTTCCGGCGCAACCATTCAAACCAAAGCATTCGACTGAGTGTGGCACGCCGGTCTGATACACAAGCTGTATCAGATGGGCATGCCAGACCGTCTGGTGCGGCTCATCCAAGAATACTTACACGACAGACATTTTCGGTACAGGGTCGATGGCACCCTTTCCACTCCGCACGTCACCACAGCGGGAGTCCCACAGGGCTCAGTGCTGTCGCCGACCTTGTACTCACTCTACACGAATGACATACCACGACCGACCAACGACGTAAAACTTGCTTTATTTGCTGACGACACAGCGCTTTACGCTTCAGGTCGAAGCCTTCTCAGGATTGCCGACGACCTTCAGCGCGCGATCGACGACCTAGGTCGTTGGTTCAGGCGCTGGAGAATCGAAGTCGATGCTGAGAAGAGCGCAGCGTTTATTTTTCGAAATAGTCACTGCAACGTATACGACCGTCTTCAGCAAATAAAGCTCAACGACAGACAAATACCCTGGACTAACGAGGTTAAGTACCTGGGAATAACTCTCGACCGCAGACTCACATTCCGACCTCACACACGCAAGGCGAAAGAACGCGCAACTTTCGTCTTAAACCGACTAGGGCCGACGATAGGCAAACGTAGTAAAATGAAGCTTAGAAATACTTTACAACGCATGCATTAGGCCGGTACTGACCTACGGTTGTGCAGTGTTTGGCCATGTCGGTCAAAAGCTGCTACACCAACTGCAGGTAGTACAAAACAACTTCCTCCGACGAGCAATGGACGCTCCCCGACGGGTTGTCAACCTCGACCTACATCTAGCCGCAGGACTACCGACAATTCATGACCGCATTCACGACATGACTACCACCTATTTCGACAAAGCCGCCGACCACCCTAACCGTCTCCTCAAGGACGCCATCGATCATCGACACGATCCCCCCCACCAAGACAGGACGACTACACGATGTTAGCGCCTCTCATACCCGACCTACCTACGCCTACCGTGGCCCCTATGGATGACACGGATGTCGACCTCCTCGTCCAGCTGGGCATCCTGCGCAGCTTGACGAAAGAGGTCCCCGACACCCGTGCCTACCAAAGGGCGTTACGTAGGCACACACGACGACCACGACACCTACTGGCGACCCGACGACGTCATTACGGCTACCATAAAACAATGGTACCCGGAAGACTCGCCCGACACCGACAGCGACGCCGCACATGACCGACGAGCCGACTACTACATTGAAAGAGAAGAGCGACGACGTGACAGAAGAGAGCGCAACATCGCAAAACGACGCAACCGCCCCCACACTGCACTTGCACACCGACCTCCCCGCCGGCGGGGACGCCCACCGCGGAAAACACAATAGAAACAGATAGAATCTAGCATAGGCCGACATAAACAGACATACTGACAGACATATCCACAAAATAGTGTCAAGCTAGGTACACTATCGCTGTTCGTAGCGCCCGCGCGCGGCAGCCCCCACACGCTAGGTGAGGTTATCGTGGTAACCTGCCGGCTAGCACACCGATGACGGTAACAGTTTTCTAACTGCCGTTCAAATTAAATTATGACATGACATGACTGACCGGTTTACCGGTAAGCCGGTCAATTATGAAGACGGTAAATTACCGGTAATTATGACCCAAAACCGGTTTTTTACCGATACATATAAATATTGGGTTACGCTGATGTTTATTAATTTATGTACTACAAAACGGCCGTACTTCATCCAGATCAAATGATTTTATGTGATTTAACGATTTAATTACCTTTTATTAGTTTCAAAAGTGTTTAAAACGCTTTCTAGCGTTTTAGCCCAACCTAATACTTAGCCCACCTAGGATCGATTCTTATATTTAATTTACTCTTCCTCAGTGTTCCATCTCTTATTAGGTACGAATGAGCTGTTGTATCGTATCTCTATATCACAAATTTATAAAAAAGCACCAACCGAAAACTGAAATATTATGTCCCGTTCAGAATTCTAATTATATTCTCATAAGTTCGCGAGTTTCTTCCACAACGGAACGAGGGATGTTTGCTTGGCCTGTGTAAAGTGCATCTCCGGTACTGTCGTCTGCATAACATCTAATACTATCGGTTGACAGCATGTCATTGACAAGCAGCAGCATCAGCGTTGGACAAAGTAGGAAGCCTTAGGGGACGCCTGCGTTAATAACCATGGTTTTTGAGCAGCTGCCATCAACCACGGCTCTTATGCTTCTGTTGGTTAAAAAGCTGGTGACCCATTTGCACAAACCCTCGGGCAGTCCGTAAGATGGCAACTTCCATAGAAGACCCTACCAGACGCGATCAAACATCTAGGCTAACTGCCAATGCATCACCTTGACTCTCAATGGCCGAGGCCCAGCGGTGTGTGACATATGCTAGGAGATCACCATTGCAGCGACCGTGGCGAAAGCCGTATTTACGGTCGCTGATCAAATCGTGTTCTTCTAGGTATCTTAGGAGTTTCGTATTTATCACACGCTCCATCACCTTAGAGAGAAGAGAGGTGATTGCGATAGGCCTGTAATTCGATAGATCTAACCTGTTCCCTTTTTGGGCACTGCATGCACATAGGCAGTCTTCCACGAAGACGTTTTCATGCGCTTTGTGGTAAGAAAGCGCGAAGAAGCGCGTTAACACAGGGCACAACTCAGGAGCACACTGCTTGAGCACCACTTCCGGTATTCCGTCTGGCCCACTCGACTTGTGAACATCTAGACAGAACAATTCCCGCCGGACATCCCTTTGAGTGAAGGTTATCTCCGGCATGGAGTATCGAATTTAGCTTTGGCGCTTTCTCGTTTACTGGCCCTTGAAGCAGCATTTAATTTGCGTTTCACATCAGATACGTTAGGATCCTTATTGATACGGGCCGTGGTCTAAGCCTCATTCAAAGCTTGCTTTAGAAGTCTGGCTTCCTTTTAGGGCCGATTAAATCAGACCAGGGCCGTTTTTTGGATCCTTACTTAGTATATTGTTGATTGTTTTAATTTAATCTTTACTCTACTGGTGTTTTACAATATTGTGTTATTTTACACAATGTAGATTGTTTTTTTTTAGTTTATGGATAGTAATAATACAGAAATTTTAAATAAAACTACGTTTTCACGTCTTTTTTACTTCAAAGTTCCAATACTGGTAATTTACTGGTTTACCGGTTTTGAACTACCCAAGTCGGTAAATCACAGGTTTCAAAATTATGCCGGTAATTGCATTCCCTAGTTGTACGCAGAAATAATGAATAAAGTCGTCTGGAGCGTCATACAAAGTTTGACTTCAGATGTCGTCAGATGTCGAATGTTTGCTTCTGTTATGATGACGTTACATAATGGCGGCTATAATTTAGGCACGAATAAATATTATTATATTTTCAGATAATATTTTTTGTACTAAGCGGTTATTTAGAGGATATAAAAATACCAGTGAATTAGAAAAATATCTCGAACATATTAAAATATTTTAAATGAGAATCGTAAAATATAAATCCCAATATACTATTAAAGTATTTTGCCTGATCTCAGCCATCTCAGGTTCCTGTAAGTTTAATCTCATTGTCAGGTACAATGGGATATAATGTCCGAACATAGTTGCTGCGCACTTTTGAAGTTGCTGCCGAATTCCAGGGCCGGGCCCGAGTTCGAGGGTTTTCGCGGTCGCGTCCAACTTTTAACGAGAGCTGTAGTTGGATTACAAAGAGCCTCTAATAGTCTGCTGAATATCGGATTGGTCACTGTGCGGCGATCAAGAATGAAAATGATACTGTGTTTTACATATAAAATATAAACTGTAACTGTTACTATCTCAGTTGGTGGCACCATCGGCACCTTTTTTTTTATTGTTCCACATTGTTTAGCATTCAGTTTTATTCGATGGTGAAAAATAATCAATAAAAAAATAAACGAGAAACCAAATTTTTCGTCATCAAAAAAAAACTCGTTTACAGTTTTTAAAAAATCTCATGTAACGTTTACAAGGGGTCTGTTTAATTTAGTTCCCGTATTAACTAATATATTTCGGTACAGGTTACAGAAGAATGTAAAAATAAATTCATAAAATCACTTACCGCACTCATAAACATAAATTTTACTGTAAAAGGCAGACTCAAATATTTGCTCGAGTAGTCCTTTAAACGATTGTTTATTGTTTAAATCGAATAAATATAAAATACGTAAGTTCACAGAACCCATATACGATACGTTACGTATTATGAAATGAAAGAAAGAGTTACAATGACCGCAATTCCTTTTCACACACAATGGAAGGCGAAATCCGACTCAATCTATTAAAAACAACATTAGCTCGCTAAATCAAATGCGTCTATAAAAATAAGCGTGAATGAAGGCGTCAAGTTTCACACCGCGCGGCTCTCGCGCTCGGCGCTTCACGAGTTGAAACGAACACCTATTATCATAAAATAAACAAAGAGACGAACAAAAAATCAACAAATATAAGCTTTAATGATTTGGTAGTTCTCGGGATGAATGCCAACGAACCGAGAGAGGAAACAGCAATAAAATTGGTTTTATTGGGGGTCCATTCATTGCCGTAACGACAAGGATGCCTTTGTTATTACGCTGAGGGCATAGTAATTAGTTGCATAATGTTTATTGCTCCTGTGCAAGTCTAGTTTAGCTCGGTGTAAAAGTAAAATAAGCCATTTTAACAACATATTACATATATTAAACTGAACTATAAAGGGAAGTAAAAAAACCGGCCAAGAGCATCGGATCATGCTCAGTGAAGGCACAGTTTTTCGCCAATAATTGAAAAACGGTATATCCGATTATGTTCAAAAATTATTTTCGTTGAAATTATTTATTACGCGTTAGCTTTTGGACATACGGTTTAGAAGATAGAGTCGGGACACAATGTATGCTATTTTCGGAGCGATTATTTCAGAAAATATTCACTAAATCACTTCAAAAAGAACTGTCGAAATATGTGCCACACATTGGATATTTGCTAAAAAAACTGTTTCGGTTGCATCGTGTGGAGTGCCCGCCCTAGAAATATATTGTTTTGTTATTTTACCATCAAACTAACTAGCGGCCTATATAAGACATCATATAGTTTTTGAGTACAATGCCTGTGACATACAGACGGACGGACGGATGGTCATCACGAAACTATAAGGGTTCCGCCTTTACCATTTTAGCAACGGAAACCTAAAAACCTGTAAAGGTATTAAAATAGAAAGAGTTAATCCATACTATAATATTATAAATGCGAAAGTGTGTCTGTCTGTCTGTCTGTCTGTCTGTCTGTTACCTCTTCACGCCTAAACCGCTGAACCGATTTGGATGAAATTTGGTATGGAGATAGTTTGAGTCTCGGGGAAGAACATAGGCTACTTTTTATCCCGGAAAAATACCCTTATCCGCGATAAACGAATTTAAGGCGGACGAAGTCGCCGGCAGAAGCTAGTATTCTATACATTTCTGACTACTCTTACAGTTTTATGCATAAATAACAAATACATATGTAAATAACACAGGGACAATCTTACACAAATCGAGCTAGTACTAGCCCCAAACTAAGCAAAGTTTGTACAACGGGTACTGGGCGACGACATTCATAATATATAGATAAAAAATTATAAACTTCCAAACTCTTTTAAAAAACCGACTTAAACAAATGAAAAGAAAAAAAAAAACTATTTAATTTAGTTTCTTCAATTGACTTACAAGTTGCTGTTGCAATTCTTCTTTTTAGGGTTCCGCACCAAGAAAGTACAAAAGGAACTCTTATGGTGCGACTCTGTCTGTCTGTCCGACTATTAAAACGCCATATCTCCAAAACTACTTATGTTAACTATTTGAAATTTGGAATATTTATAAACATGGTCAGCCCACATGTAGTGCACAGGAAATATTTAAAAATATATATGGGGGGGGGGTAAAAATAAAGTGTAGCTACTGGGTACTACACAATTTGCACAATTTTATTAATAAACATAAATATTACACGAAAATTATAGCCATGTCTCTAACTAGCTATTTTTTTTTTTATTCGCAAAAAACCTATTTGAACAACCCGGTTGCGTTAAGTTTGCACCTGATTTGTATGCAATGCTATAGATATCAGGTACAAACTTAACTCAACCGGTACCGCGTAATAAAGTTAGTGTATGTAAAGTTAGTGTAAGTAAAAATTTGTACGGAACCCTCGGTGCGCGAGGGTTCACTTGGCCGGCTTGCCCTTTTTTTTTTCAACTCAATCTACACAATATATACAATTAAAGCTATTTAGTCATCGGTGTCATCTAAAGAAACTACAAAATGTTCCAAATTGACGATTTTTATAAATTGTTACCTATATTTTTAGCACCGATACCAAAATAGCAATATTTGTATAGATTGAGTTGAAAAAAAGGTGCTTGTAAGTAAATTGAAGAATTTATATTATAGAGTATTTTTTTTACTTTTTTGTTTATTTTATGTTAAAAAGTAATTTATTTTACGCTTTTTAGTTAATTGTGACGTAAAAATATATTATGGAAATCCGGTGCCTAATACCTTCCGACTCGATGGTACCATTCTCATCAGGAACATGTAAGTGTGTGATTGTGAAGTTGCTTAACTAACTTAAGGCATTCTGTGTTCATCAGTTCTACTTCACCAATTTATATTTCCTGAATGCTTCTCTTGTTTCATAAAATAACGAAATCGCTATATAGGTGCCTATACTATTTGAGGAGTTCCCTCATAGATTCCATCATCAGATCTTCACCAAAATTATATGGGACCAACTTGGCGAGATCTCCTTTCAAACAAAATATAATGTTTGAAATCAGTATATTTGTGTGTTCACGTACCTAATTTAATTTTAAAAAAAGAGAAAAATAAGGTTCCGACGAAATGCGATCCTTTTTTGAAGTCGGTTTTTATCAATACCAGGCACTCTATTTTCCAACAAAAACAACAACGTGTCATATTAAATATTAATATAATCTTAAAAACTTCCCATTAAAACAATTTAGATGTCGTCGATGTATTCAAAGCACACTTAGCGCAATAGGTGTTGCATAGAAATGGACGATCATTGTTGGAAAGTGCTACTGTACGGGAAGACGTTTATGTAATACTCTCACGGATACCACTAGAGGGTAGAGAAACCACACTTGGAATGCTTGCGCACTTGAATCAGATATCGGATAAGGATAAACGTAAAAACACAACATTGTTAGAAAAACGGAACTGGATAGACTCAAATTTATAACACTTTTTGCTCGCAACGTTTACTGAAGCCAGATATCGCTCTTTTGATCAGAACGATTCAAGTGAAAAACTAGAACTTATGTCTTTTATTGCCCTTTTTTGTAAAGAATGACAAATGTATGACTTTATAATACCAATTTCTCACCCCTGATAAAAGGCGAATAAAACGGTTAAAAACTACGATTTGGACGGGGACAGGAAGCATTTTCGTAAAAAACTACAAGCGTATCCGTCCCAAATAGAGATATAACAGAGCCGTCGACGTCCATAACGATGAAAAATGGCTATCGCTTAATTTACGTACAAAAGTCGGCCGGACAATGACGACAAATATTTTACCGTCACCTTTATAGTAGCTCCAAAATGTTATTAAACAAACAATTCGCCCATTCGGCGACATGTCTTCGGTTAGAGGCTTGTATAATTGATTCTTTCCGGGGCGTGTCCGGCCGGCCTATTGTCGCGTTGCGACGACAACGCAGTGTTCGGGCAAAATAAAATTCTCATGCCGCCAAAGAGGACTGCGAAATTCCTCTCATTTCAGTCTCCAAACGAAAACTCGGGCGACAATGCTTGTCAAAGCCACGCTTCAAAGTAAAATAACAAATTGATTGTCATAACAATAAGATGAAGAATGACAAAAAAATACGAAAACCTAAATATGTATCGTTTACATGCATACTCATTTCTAGCTTATCACGTAAAGAAAGAAAAAATTGCCAACATGTATGATATGGAAATTATGAAGATGCACATGTATATAAATTGGCTCCGTCAGTAAATGCCACTGAGAGTCTGCTAACCTGATAATGACCGGGCGTGACACCAGGCAGATGGGCCAACGAACAAAACCAAGCTTCTCATAATATGGCAAAATCGTTTACGAACAGTGTCATTAGAAGGCCTGGGTCCGTCGCACGCGGCTCACTCCTCTAATATCGACCTAAACGCTAGCAGGCCAACTCATTTCGGCTCCCGTCATTATAAAATATTTAGCGATGTAACTAATTTCGTAAATGATACGGGGTTATTTTAATAGAATGCCCGTAATAACTAGGCACCCGGACGCAATACGCCCCAAAGTTTCAGATAATGACCGGTTCTGACGGACCCACGCGAGATTAATATATCCGAGGGATTCAAATAACAAAAGTAACAACAAAAAACTAAAACGGCCGATAAATGTTGTGTCTACCTGGTTCCGTATTCATGGTCCGCGGGGCGAAGCCTGTAGCAATCGAACCGGCGATAACATCCTCTTCAAATATAATAAATCTAGCCGATAAAATTCTTTACTTTACAAAGAGCTCCGACTAATTGTTTTTTGAAACCTATTATTAAAACAAACTCGGCCAGAGTTCAGGGGTGTGCCCTTGCCTAGAAACAAATAAACACGAAATAGTCAAAATATTAAAGAACCAAGTAATATGTCGAATAAGCCTGCGGCACAGTAAACGTTTTACTTACTCCTTTATAAAATGTAGGTTGTATTGTATACTGTTACACAAACTTCATTGTCGGCTAAACGCCTGCAATAAAGCAAGAATAAATGAGCGAACACCCAACGCGAAAAGGGGTTTAGAACGGGGTGGCGGGTGGTAAAAAATATTTAAAACTCAACAAAACAATGAACGTAACCCGTTCCGTAACAAAATAAATGAAAGATTCCAAATAGCACCCGACATTGCTCTTTGGCTTACGCCGCACAAATAAGTGAAATAATAATGGCTTCACTTTCTTCCTCCTTTGTCAGTTTTATTTTCCTACCTACTACTGGAAATCTTTCACCGTTCTTTTAATACGGTAGGACAAAAGGATTTACGTGGGACCTATATTATATTTAAAAAAAAAACAGCTTTGGGCAATCTGATATCTGCAGTTACTTTGAATATTTAACTGCATAGAGAACTACTTAATAATTTTGTGATTTGCGATGCTTATTGAATTAGAAACCATCGCGCCCACACACATATTATTTATAAAATAAAATAAAAAAAGGAAACAGAAAACATGATATATGAACGAAAATTGTACAAAGTATAAAACAAAGAGTAATTATTTCTTCATCTTCAAGGTCAACAATAAAAAAGCTGTTAAGAAATTAAGACAGATGACAGTCTCGAACCATTATTCGAGCAAAAAACGCCACATGTGACCAGAGGAATATGACACTAATGCTTAGTCCATGTTTTGGGGTAAATGGTACGTCAGAAATCGCGGATGGAAAGAATGAAATAGATAAGACATTATTAGTATTTCTTGCTTTTGATCTATATATAGCGAAATAAATCGTATTATTACATCTCGCTGCGGCACCGTGAATTAAATTTATGCTTAAATGAACAAAAATTTAGGTACAGTCAGCATCAAAAGTCTGTAACAGCCAGGGTGCCAAATATATCGTGACGCATCATTGTGCCTATAGTAATAAAGATATATTGCTCTAAATTTGGCGCTTTGAATGTTACATACTATTAAATTTGATGCTGACTGTACCTTTCAAAACATACGATACTACAGCAAATATCTTCCGTTTTGAAGGTTGTAGGTTATGCACACCAAATTTTCATCTTATATTTAAACCACTTCAGATAGGTACTTCTTTTCATCAGCGCTCACAAACATCATACGGAATTAAAAGGCAAATTGTCCCGCTCTAGGTTATTCTGTTTAAACTCTAGGTTATAAGTCATCTTTGAAATAAAACAATTTAACGGATTATATCGCGTATATTATCTCATTTTAGTTCCCGACGTTTCGGAAGCTTTCCAGCTTTCCATGGTCCCGGGTCCCGTTAAATTGTTTTATTTCAATGAGTAATAATCGCGGAAACAGAAGAAAATATTATGTAAGTCATCTGGTTCAGAACTTTATGATGAAAACACCACTCGTAAATTCCTGTTAAGAATACCGTTATCTAATGAACATGACAATACGCTAACTAAAAACAGATTTCTTTGAACTTATCCGTGATGTTTTAACGCAACCTTAGATGGGCCAGAGATGAGAAAAACAAACACAATTATAGGCGGCGGAGAGTGAAAAGACACCAGTTTTTTTTTAAGAGACAATAGAAAAATGATACTTTACGGTTGTACAAATTCTCAAAGCGGTTTTGTTTGTGTTGTTTGTAGAAGTAAGTAAAATATTGGTCTAATTTTTTTAAGTTACGCATTTTTAGCGGTAATGCGAATGATTCATTTTAGTTGGAAATTTTGGACCAGAAGATGACTACATTAGGGGAGATCGATGTAGAACGTAATGCGATTTCTCAAATGCGAGTAGTAATGGGCCGGGTAAACAAACTGACCGCAAGTTATTTGTTAACCGAGATCTAGTCACGCTGCAAACTGGACTCGAAATGTTATGATCATATCAAAACCACAAAATACTTTACTAGCCATTAAAAGTGATAGTTACAAATCGGTTTTCAGCGGGTCAGTGATAGTAAAACTGATTACGGTACGCGTTACTTTGCAAAGGAAATCTCATGGTTGCTGATTCACCTTATAACCGACACTTATTAACATTCCTACACCTATTTTTTGTTAGCAGCAAATCAGTTTAGGAGCTTAGGAGCAAATCAGTACCGCGGCCGCTTTATATTTTCAGATAAATACGCATTACGCACATTTCTATGATATATATGCGTAACAAAACATAAAAACGGAGCAATAAATACAATTTCTAAAGGAATTCAGTCCAGGTACAAAAAAATGATAAAAAAAGAGTGATCGGAAAGTAAACGATGACGTCATTCAGTTGACGTTTGAAGTGTGAGGTCCCGTGGGGCGATTTGTTACAATTTGTTACCAAAACACTACGACGTGAAACAACCACCCACGTCTATCCGTCATTAATTACTTGAGCCACTTCAGTTGGCCCCCCACGCGTATATTGTAAAAAAATCGGCGCTTGGGAATAATTTCAACAGAAGCGCATGCGATTTACCCCCGTTTCGAGGAATTTCGCATAGGAGTTAGAAAACATGTGGCGGCAAACTTGCCCACCAAGTGATGAAAAAAAAACCGCAACATCCCTGATAACGGTTCAATGTATAAGCCACCATGAGCCAATATCTGTTCTATTTTTATCCGTTGCAAGAGGATTTGATGAAAACAAATCCGAGTAAACAAAAAGACAAATACAACACCGATACTATAATAAGCTACGCACATGTACCATTTCTAAATCAATTTTATCGTTCGAAATGCTAAAACGTTGAAGGGGTCAGATAACGGAGTGAGTTTTGCATTGGTCGACGCGTCGCCGTGTCCTAACAAAACAACGTCGGGTGGACCGGCATTGTCAGCTGTGACTATTAGAACGTATTGCCGTACGTGCCCGGGGATGATTTCCCGAGCTCCTTTATTACCTTTAGTTTCGTGCTACTTTTGTTTGCACTACACGTAGCCGGTACTGACTACCGTCTGAATGCCAAATTGCCACTTTAATGAACGTATATGAACAAAAACTGAAGTAATACGTTCAAAAAGCGTTTAAACAGCCACAATTATCTGACCATTAATTATGATCGTTTATTGTTTAATTGATCTACTGTTATTATGCAATTAAAAAGCTCCTTTGAAGCTGTTCTGAATATTATAGAATAAAGCGTTTCGATATCTCCTATTAATAAGTTGGATTATTTGATAGTAATAATAAGTTACGTGAATTTAAGTAAAAAAAAAAGAATTCTCTTACTGACATGATCAGGAGCCAGTCCCAGCAGAAGTACAGACACAGCAAACTTCTCAAAACGGGCTCTACGTGTTGGATCCATATTCCAACGCAAGCTTCCTAAAGATCCGGGAGGTACGAGCCCGTGGCTCTCAAGGCCAGTTACGAGATATGTACATTGATCATGTTCAACAAATATGCAATTAGTCACCAGACCATCAATAATAAAAAAACTGACCATTAAAGAATGCATGAAAAGATCACCAGAATTTCGTAAACAATAAATTTTACTTTATCTTTGGAGACAGTCCGTGCCATTTGCTCCGTTTTTTTATATTTTTTCTAAATCTTACTTGAGTCATCTGCTAGTATGGACAGAGCTTTATCTACGCCGTCATTCGAAACAATAAAAAGCTCTTAAGATCTCCCATTGTGACATTTCTGTTCTAATAGCGATAAAATTACATCTCATGTGGTTTTTAGACCAAACTTCGTACGCCTTAAAAATATACATTTATACTATTGTAAAGTCTTAAAAATAGAATGCTGTAAATTGAAGATTTTTTCAAAAAACTGAATAGAAAAAATTGTACGTTTGAAAGTCTGTATATGTTGTTATGGCTTCATCACGTCAAACCGGCTAAACATATTTCAACTATTTTTGGTACTAGAGTAGCTGGACACCCACATAGTTATAGGAAACTTTTATCCGATTACGCTGAAGTAAAAAAGAGTTTATGATTTTTTTCGTCCGCCGCAAACAAAGTTGAGGGCGCCTTCTAGTTCTAAATATTTCCCTGGATCGAGTTATATATAGGCATATTAAAAAAAAACAATAAAAATACCTTTTTAAGTTATTGTGCATCTGCCTCATAATACATTGGCAAATCATTTTAACGGTTCGACAACAAAAGACCCGACAAAGGCCTGAGCAGCCACGTAATATAAATTAGATTCGCATTAATGAAACATGGGCGGACGAACGACTAATCTAACAACCGTACAACGAGAACAGCTACACAAAAAGGACCTCAAAAACGTGGTAAAATAGTTTTAGAGTTAACGGCAATTACACGGAATGAACGCTATCAAAGTCGAGAATAGCGTGAAATAAAAGCAGTCACGTAGCGTGCGTCCCGCGGGATGTCTCAAACTTCGGGTTCCATGCACCTGTATTATAAACGCATCGCACACCTTTGTTCCAACACAATGGCCCCCAAATTGCAACTCGAATTTCTTGTTTATCGAAGAATAGATAACATATGCAGGTAAACATTTTTTGTGTAAGGTCAGTCGTAGGAAAGTTATGATCATTTTTTTCACGACAAATTAATGTATTTTACCCTGTAGGTCGATTAAGACAATTAAGAATAAAAGATTTTAGATGAATAGTATAAGCAGGATTTTATAGATCATTCGACTTAATGGTATGAATATTCATTATCAGTTTTTATATTGGAGAAATAAATGTCCATGTAAGCTAATTCAAGACTAGAGACCAATACTAAAGTTTGAGTGATTAACATTCATAATTTATTTTACGAGCCAGTCGAACAACTACCACAATTAATAGACATTTTAAAAACGAAAATAGTGTGAGAATAATGTGAAAAGTAATGGGCGTTTTATTAAGGCTATAAACTCACTACAACCGATGTCACAAGGCAGGTTCGTCTGTTTCGATACTATTTAATGGCAAGTCACACCTCTCAAGGCAAAGTAAACAATTAATGTTTAACAATGACGACGATGTACGCGGCACTTTAATATTTTTTTATCGAATTCAAGCTTTGTGATAGATTAAATTTTATCCGTACATTATGTTCTCAGCAAAGTCAAAGTTTCAAACAAATATGTGGCTAAGCCGGAGGAAAACGGATCGCATAAGGGATTGATGATATTTGAGTCAACATTAAGTTCCTCATTACTTTACGATGCCCTCTAGCTAGGTATAATGACGATTTGCAAAAGGTCGCTGGCGGAAGCTGGATGAGAAAGCTGAAGACAGGTTGACGCGTATTGGGAAAAGACTATTTTCATCGGAGGCTATAGGAGTGTAGCCCATTGATGATGACTCGTTATAACAGGGTGGGACAAATTATTACTTAAAAAGTTATGCTACAATATCAAAGAACTTCCGAATTTGTAAAAGGTATTGGTAATGTTTGAGTAATAACATTATTTATCATATCCACCGAGAACAGCAGTTCCTATCCTACTGCGCATATACAACAATCTAACTACTAAGAAAACAAGCAGCAGGAACTACTAGTTCTGCTGCTGTTTACTATTGAGTGACTTTTGTTTTCACAAATATATAACGTACACTAATTATTTAACTCATTAACTCAACTTATACTCGGACTCAGCTGGATACATTAAATTACATAATTCTGCAATGCATTATTGTGCGGTCTGTTACCATTTGTCATTAGACGGATGACATTTGTATAGAACAAAAAATACTTATCACCCGTTACATTGGATCTGTTCGATTTTGTAAAAACTAATGTGTAACATGCCACGACCACTTCAGAACAAAGCAAAAAAAAACGGAAAGAGGCAAACGAACAACTCCGGGTATATTCTCCGTTCTGCTTTTATAAATTATACATTTTATGGGCACAACAATCGCTGATCTGTAATTATAATAAGGCTCACGAGTCACGTTCGATGGACGACGCTTTGGATGAGCCATAAGAACCGCAGCAAACATATTGTCCGATAAGTTTTCTAACGCGAAAGGGTACTTACATATACAACGAGACCGCTATTCTCATTTCTGATTCATTCGCCCTTTTTGCGCCACCTTTTTACTACACTTATGACTTTTATACGACTGCCATATAAGCTAGTCAGATACAGTTTTATAATTATTTCGATAATAAGTATACCTTCTGAGCAGATACCTATTTCTAGTAGCATTAGCTAACCCGAGGAATTTCAACGCGAATACAACAATTTATAGGATTTTGTCGTATGTCAATGTCAATGCAGACCAAATATGGCGGGACGATCTGGTTGCATTCCGCAAAGAATGGCAGAATTATAAAAATAAGGTCGAGAGTGGAGAATAAGGCTTTTGCCCAGAAGTGTGACACCTAAATTAAAAAAAACAGCGTGTCATGATTTATTTACAATAGAGAGTTTGCCAGAACTGTTCTTCGCCCTATTTTTTAATCTAATTTTCATCAGCCTTATGTTGATGTTGTACCTACTCGTATGTAGACCAAAGTCGTGTCGATACAGTTCCAATCCGGAACAAGCGCTAAGGTGCTAGTTTTGAATGCTGCTGCCTTATAACGGAGCAGGGAGTATGATTGCGCGAATATTGCACTATTAGCGTTTCAAGATCAGTGTAATGTACGGATGCCACACGTACAATACGATCAGAGGCCACTACAATTAGGTTGTTAGGTGAAACGAGACCATACTCTCACCTAGTTTGTTTTTAAGTGCATTCCAATGGATAAATAACGACCGAGGCCTGTTTTTGTATGAGGCTACATTACGTTTACTTTCGAGTGTTTGATATTTTAGCAACAGTTTAAGTGTATCTACAAAGGAGTAAACCGATTACAAATGTCCGGCCAAAAAAAAACATTATTTGAATAAGAGCTATCTAACAATCACAACGATATCGAAACTAAGGGGTGTACAAGATTCACAACGAAATGCTGGTACAACTAGATTAACATGTTTGAAATGGTCGTTTGCCTCCTGAAATTAGCTCTTAATTTGACCTACGAGGGCTGCTATTTATATATCCGGAAACCGGGATTACAATCTTCTTAAATAGCATATTTGACCGCCATGGTAAAATTTGAACTTTTTTAAGTATATAAGGTATATTTTTTCTTCCTTATTAACGCTCGTGTTTTGTTTTTGACGGGTTTTAAATGTCATCTCGCAGCAAGAATGGAACTCACTCGTGAAAATATTCGTGCTATGATTTATTATGATTTTCGGCGTGGTTTAACGCAACAACAGTGCATAGATCAACTAACTTCAACTTTTGGTGATGAAGCCCCATCTAAAACTACTGTGTATCACTGGTTTAGTGAGTTCAATCGTGGACGTAGTATGCTTACGGACGAAGTTAAGGCAGGTCGCCCGAAATCGGTCGTTGTACAACAAAATATCGAGGCTGTGCGAAAACTTATAATGGACGACCGACATGTTACGTACCGCGAGATAGAGGCGACTCTGGGTATTTCTATGACCAGCATTAATAGCATATTACATAATTATTTGGCTGTAAAAAAAATTTGTTCGCGTTGGATACCCCACAACTTAACAAATGAGCAAAAACATGCTCGCGTCGAATGGTGCAATAAAATGTTAAAAAAATATAACCGTGGTGACTCAAAAGCCGTTTATAACATCTATACAGGTGACGAATCCTGGATCTATGCATACGATCCCGAAACGAAGCAACAATCAACGGTATGGGTGTTTCAAAATGAGCCGAACCCTACGAAAGTTACTCGTGCAAAAAGTACATTGAAACAAATGGTGGCCTGCTTCTTCGGTATTAATGGCCATGTAGCTACAGTGCCACTAGAAAACCGTAGAACGGTTAATTCAGAGTGGTACACGACCATTTGCTTACCGGAAGTATTTGAACAAATTCGTAAAACTAACCAGCGACGAAGAATCATTCTTCATCATGACAATGCCAGCTGTCATACGTCACGCGAAACAACTCTATTTTTGGAGGGTCAAAATGTGGAATTAACGGGTCATCCGCCGTACAGCCCTGACTTGGCACCCAACGATTTTTATTTATTTCCAAATATAAAGAATAAATTACGCGGTCAACGATTTTCGACCGCTGAAGATGCTGTCGACGCATTCAAACAACACGTTATGGAGGTACCTCAGGCGGAGTGGCAGAAGTGCTTTAAAAATTGGTTCACGCGAATGCAAAAGTGCATAGATCATCAAGGGGAATACTTTGAAAAACAATAAAACTATTTTCAGCCGTGTACGTTTGTTTGTTTTTTTGTTTCCGGATATATAAGTAGCAACCCTCGTATATATTAGATACGGTCCAAAAGTTTCTGGCTGGTAACAACGAAGTGTAATTTTAGTGACGATAGGGAGAGCTTCTACAGGAAATTCGACAAGTTTCGATAGTCAACGCAATTTGTTTCAAGAACCCTACGTAACATCACATTCAATACAATTTATAGAAAATAATAAAACAAATACTTGACCGAACATAATTGAATTGTTAAAGATACACATGACCTAAGCTAACCCTAAGTTAAGTGACTATAGAGTGTGCCAGCGCACAAAAAGCCGTAGCGAATCAACCACAATGATAACCAACTGTCGACGACGGCGCACATGTCGATTTTGACGCTTGCGGTGCTCCCAGAATACTTTGATTTAATTTTAACCGCCCCAATGTCTACTATCAGAAGTGTTACTGGGATAGCAATGTTAAGGTATGTAATAACCATAGTTAATATTACAACCTATCTCTGCGAAACATAATATCGATGAATTGCTCTTATGTCGCGCACAAAATTAACAATACATACATACCCGCAACACAGTGTCGCATTTATATTACATAAATGACATTGCATCACTATTAGATCTAATTATGGCATTTTAACCATTTTACAACACGGGAACGACATTGAAAACACGCATATGTTCGTTTTATACTAATATTTAAAAATATATGATTCACTCATATCAGATCGGTATTTAAAGTACCTCAGGCGTTAACTCACACACACGTGCTCAGGCGCATTATACGATACGTAGACAGACGTGATTTGAAACAATTTTCAAGTCCGCCGTCTCTAGAAAATTACTAACGCATTCAACAATCATCGGCTATCGCCTATCGCGCGTTGGCGTTGCTCGTTTATTTGTTGCGGTTACGACCGTCTTCGCCATAAGCTGTCATTATGTATGGGTAGGTAAGTACGTACATATTTACAATGGCTTTAAAAAGTGTGTTTGTTTTAAAGAACGGACTAAGTGTGTCGTCGGAAGATATCGTTTTAACACGCGAATTTGGATAAATATTTATTATTTATTTTATGATTACAAACATTGTTAATCAAGGCAACTGGATAAAATAGTACTAACTCGGACGAACGCCATATATTCCTGCTACAAAGACAACGGGAGCGTAGCGTTATCTGGAATTCTCGTGATACGACCACGCAACGCTAAATAAACGCCCCGTGAAGTCATAAAACTGAGCCACAATAATTTCAAAGGACGCCTATAAATTCTTTATTTTATGATGCAAGGCATATATTTAATTCTAAGAGCGTTTTAGTATTTCCTTTTAAGTCACATAAATAAACAATTTATAGAGGAATTACGCATGCCCCGCAATCAGTATAAAAGCGTCTGAACGGCGTGGTTTCATGAAATATTAAAACGTTAATGAGACGCGATCATGCTGGACATTGATGTAAATGATTCCATTAATTTAATTACGGACTATTTAAATGGACACATAAAACGGTCAACATTATTCGCCTCAACAAATGGCCACAGAAGGGAATCTTCCTTACCTCGAGTTATTCAATTGTAAGCAGACCGCCTCCTTTGAAAAGTTGACATTGTAATATCTTAGTCTTTTGAAAGACTCCCAACGTTTTATTCAACGGTAGACACAGTCTGAATAATGCCCATACTTCCTACCATAGCAAACACGTCATAATGGGATGCCGACAACTTACAATACGATGTAAATTTATTTGTAAGGAACCAAAAAATCTTGCCGGACGATATAATATGCACGCCATGATCTCACAAAATAGGAACACCTAATTGTAGGTAGCGAACAAAAAATGGATTAGTCGTGTTTACTTGCAGAGAATATGCGTTGGATTGATAATACTAGGATTGAGTATGATTCTGTGGAGGTGCTGAGCGGTTTTGATAGTTTCATATGAATATTATTTTTATTTTAGGAGGAACATAAACGTTCTAAATTTTGTTAAATAAGTAAAAGTTAGTACGTACCGAAATATATCGAAATTGTGAAAAGAAAGTTGAGTGAACAACAGATGGCAATAGAATATGCTGAGTTATTATAACACTGGCTTAATACTGGTTATACACTACGAATTTCTACGTGCAAGTGGAATTGCGTTCTTGGACGTGCTACACGTAATAAGACGTCCTCAGAATGACATAGGTCATAATGTGAGCAGGAAACCTACACACACTGATATGTATTCGAATGGCAAATTTGAAAATCATCCCAGTTAACTTGCTACAGTGGGAAAAGCTTTGTTTCCGAGAGCCAGGGAAATCTTCGACTGCTGAGCTGCAACTGCTGCGGGCCTAAGGGCTCAAAACACCACGTTCCTTCGTATGAAGACTGCAACAGTCGAGTGTAAACCTGCTGTATAACAACTTCTTCAACGGCTTGCTTAAAAACAAGAAAGAAAACTTATTTCAACCTGAGACCGTGAAGAGTAGCACCCCATTTCAGAGTGCCGGTTTTTGCAAGATGGACTACGAGTGTGGTCCTTCATACAGTGGTGAAACAAAACGCAGCGTATCAACTCGGGTGAAGGAGCACATGCCAGATGTGAAGCAACGTCGATTTTAGGTCTGCAGTCTGCGAACATTGACGAACCAAACCATTCAATTAAGTTTGATAGTCCTTCTATCCTTGCCAGAGAGGAAATATATTTTTCAAGAATGCTATGCGAGGCTATTGAAATCAGAAAACATCTTATTTCAACAGAGCTGAGCGACAACCCATCTTGGGTTGTAGCTACCGCCAGGTTGGGATCCTGTAACACATCTCGAGAAACAACCAAGGTACATGACTGCCAAACCTTAATTTCAAACGGTATAAATATATGTAATAAGTGTCATTTGTGAAATGCTGATTGGTAAATTATTAAAAGAAAATAATTAAGCCCTTCTGGCACATGTGTAACTGTGTTTACAGCTTAGACCCATCTGGCATGTATGTACACCTTTATTTGTTTTTTCAAAAATGGGTAGTTTGCACAAATTGTAACTTTGACAGAGGAAAATACATCTTTTCTCAGTCCACCCGTGACCATGGAAAGCTGGAAAGGTTCCGAAACGGAACGGGAACTAAAATGAGACAATATACGCGATATAATCCGTTAAATTGTTTTATTTCAATGAGTAATAATCGCGGAAACAGAAGAAAATATTATATATGTAATAAGGTCAAAAGTAGTTTACGTTTAATTAGCAATGAGGCCTTTCTTTGCGGAGTTTCATTCTCTTCAGTAAGCCTCATTTACTAGGGTAGTATTAAAAATAGAATAATTAAGCCCTTCTGGTACACGTTAAGGTGTCTGTACATATTAGGCCCATCTAGCATGTATGTATGTACACCTTTATTTATTCTCTCAAAGTGGGTAGTAAACGTAGGAAACACAATTAAAAAATACGTGATATGATTCAATTAAATAATTTTATTCCAATTCGTCATAATCACGGAAACATAAGATGACAAAAGTAAACACGGCACAAAAAAAATAATTATCCTTGTTTATAAAAGCCTGATTATGTCAATAGTGTTTTAGTTTCATAAGAATTTTGAAATAGTAGAATGAGCTTAAAAGGTTTTCAAGACGTTTATGTATACCAAACAGCAGAAAACTTTAAAGACGCAAAAGCAATTTATACCTGGGTATTAATGTCGTCATAAATGTCTACTAGGATTTATGGTCAGTCAGGGTCAACGCGTGTCGAAGACGTAACTATTACCTTCAAGAATATTATATACATCGAAGTATAACGGCAAGTACCGATAGTATCAAAACCGATGCGTCGTCTAACATATTGGTATAACAATGCTTATATTATAAAGTACACAAAGACGGACGGAGGAGGCATCAGAGCAAACAGCCCTTGCGGACCACGGACTGAACGATTCCAGGCACAATGGCAGCGGGCCCTACACGTCAATAGCCGTCATATTGAGCAGAAACACAAACATTCAAAAAATCATCAAGCCCGATGAAAATAAAAAAAGATGTTCTATAATTATGGACCCAGGAAGCACAATGGTAAGTTTTACAAAGATAAACATTGCTCGTTCCGTGAGTTACGAGAATAAGGAATGATGCCCTATGAAAACACTTCTACAGGTCGATCATGGATGCCAGTTGGTTATACGAATGCCGAGATACTTGGTAAGTACTTTCGGTGGACCGATATATTGTGAAATTCCGAGGACAGAATCTGAATCCGTAACTCTGTAAACTGAATTCAACTTTTGAAGTATTCCTCGGTCACTCACGCCTCGGAATTAAATTTAGGGATAAATGGGATCCAGTGCTCGTAAAACATGGTGCTTGAAGAGATTCGGAAGTTATATGGAAACTCGAAGCAGCCTGCAACTTCGTTTTAGGAAAAGAAAGAGTTTAGGAGACCCTGTTTGTAGTTGCTGCATAATTGGGTAAAAAGTGTCCTATAGTAGTGTAGATGCCCAGCTATCCAAGTATCGAAAATAGTTAAAATCCCTTTAGCCGTTTTGCCGTGGTGAGGCCGCAACGCAAGGACACATAAATACATACAAACAAGCAAAATATATATTTTTTTGATATTGCAAATGTTATATTTAATAAGTTACTACCGATACACAATGTAAGTAGTTATAACCTTTTACGATACTCAATAAAGTTATGTTTTTTCTTTAAAGTTATGTTTTATAGCGCCCAAAGAATATAGATTCATATAGTCAGCATCACTTATTTTTTTTTAATATCTTCGATGTAGACATAATCATTCCATTTTTTACAACTTTACGATAGATATAGATTTATCAGTTTCTTTAGGAAGAACGACAGCCAACACAATAGTACAATACTCGTAGATCCGTTGTTGGTTCAGGTGCAAATATTCCATTAGCTATCATCACAAAGTCAACATTTGCAAGAAAGATGAATGTCATAGATCAAATTTCTTGGCGAATAAGGCGTTATGCAACATGGTGTTTATATAGGACTGTAAATGAGTGATCTACCTGGTAAATACTTTTATTATTTATTAATCGCAACACATAAGAAACTACTTTATCCTAAACAGGATTGTCTATAATATGTATATACCTAACTATAATAACACCGGTAAATAACACCTTGATCACTTATCCAAGTAAGTTACATTGATTTGTGCTGAAAAGATAATCGGATGTCACTAACTTAAAGCGTACTACCGTTTGTCAGTCGAATAGTAGCAATAACATGTTTCTTCCTAATTTAAAGGATTTTTTTTCAGTAGAGGAGTGAAATACTTATACCAATGCTTCAAATATTTCTTGATACACATCGGTAATTGAAGCCCAAATATTCACGTGCTTAGTTTAATGTGCTTAACTGGCGACGTCGCATATTTTTTTCATTTTACTTCATTATTTTGTGGTATTTGAATGAAACTTAACGGTATGTTCAATACATACCCTGCATCTTTAGGATTTATGATGCGTTTAATTCACCTAATCATTGCTTTTTGCTTTATTTTCTTACTAAACAAGATAAAGATATGAATTCATTTTTAGAGCTTTAGATGTGGCAATAGCATAAAATTTATGCCAGCGTAACCACCGAAAACGTAATGAATGTATTGAAAACATATTCGAGTTACATTCATATTTCTTTTTCGCTAAGTCAATAGTAATTGATGCCAGCACTACGTCATCAGTCTCCTACCGTTGTCTTTGTTATTCCCCATATTTAATATTACTTAAGGCCGAAACCGGATGCGTGCGCAGCACGTGCACGTGCGCGTGTGCGTGGCGTGCGCGTTGTATCGTATGAAATGTCATAGTAGATGGCACACCGCTTGCGTGGCGTGCACGTGCGCAGCGGTGTGTCATCTCTTATACGAATATATATGTGAGGGAGTTTAGTAAAACGTCCCACTTTGTCGATTCTAGTTTCGGAGTTACGGGCAGTTTAGTGAAATATGGCAAAACCTACCGAAAATCGACTTTCAATGAAAACTGATAACATACTGTAATAAACCTATGATTTTGATGTCGACCCATAAATGACCAATTTAAGCACCTTTTTAAGGCCTCAAAGTTTAGTGCCCGGCGTCCCACTTTGTCGAATACCGAAAAAAATCGTCGATATCATATTTGTGCCTGTTATAGGGAAACATTTCTACTTTGTCGATATGGAGTTATGAGTAGTTTATAATATAAGAAAGCATAAGCTATCTTTCGGTGAAAAAGATATGTCTCTAATTGCTATAGTTTTTTTTTTAATTCTTCAAACTTGCAAAAGTGAAAAAGCGACAATTGCGAAAACGTTGGTTAAAGTTTGGGACCGCAAAAAACACACTTGTATCTTGAAGATATGGAGTGGTTAGTATCAAATGAATTGACATACTTTAAGGATTTCTAATTAGTCAAAATTATGTATGTAACCTTAGTAGTTTGAATGTTACGGAGGCTCGAACAGAAAAACAGAACAAAAATATGTCAATCCTGAATATGGGTTTATTTTCTATATTTATAACACGACCTGCAGATTCATCATTAAAGTTGTATTATTAATGTATTAATAAAGACAGAAATAATTCAATGGATCCCTTTAGTTAGTTATTATGTCAAAAAGTTAATGAAAAATGAATTGAAAAGTACAGCATAAAAAATTACAAATAAGAAATAGAAGATTGTTTGACAAGGGGCTAAAATAAGCCATTATTATGACACAAAGTGATTATTTGGATGAGCTCACAAAGTGAGCGAGGACAAATATATATGAGTGTCATATAATGACTTTTAGCCACGTGTTAAACACTCTGCTTGTCACTTCGACTGCGAGAAAATAAAAAAGACTAAAATTGTATATTTCATGAAAAACTAAAAGTACAGTTTGAGCAATTCCATCAGGAAGTTTGGCCAATCTGATCAGGTTGGTTTGTTTGTTTTTAATTATTTGTAAGGAGTATGTAGCTGACCGCAAGTTTTTTTTTTCAGTGTCATTGATATTATTATGGGATTATATGGCTTTCTTTTAAACCCTAGGGGCTCAATGTACTATTTTAGCCTCGCTTCACGAAGCTAATATGACGTACTTTTTGAGCAGGAGAAAAGAAAAATACGAAATATGAATAGTAGGGTTGGGTAACCATCGATAATGGACTTTTTTATCGATGACTCCGCTAAATAAAAAACAGTATTATTAAAAAAAATATAATTAACCGATAGATATTAAATATCACTTATATAAATACTAACTCGAAAAACATTACACCTATGTTTTAAAAGCAGATTTTTTACTTGTAGTAATTTTTTAGCGTATGTGCATACGAACGGAACCAAACCGTCAAAGTGGGACACTAAACTTGAGTCGGAAATAAATTCCGTTCAAATTCCGTAAAAAAAGATCAAACAAACGACATTAGTATTAATGACTATTAGATTAACAATAACAAACCTTTATCCCATACATAAAATGGGATAAATATACCAAACACATACTTTTCACTGAACAAGCACTAAAGTTTAGTAAATCGACAAAGTGGGACGCTACCTATAGAAAATCACTAAACTTTAATGCATAAAAAAGTACTTAGAATTTGATTTTAATACTTTTTATGCTTGATAAGTGTGTTTTTTAAGTAATCTTATGTTATATATTAAAATACACTTGTCATTTGTATTTTTTTATGCTGTACTTTTCAATTCTGTTTTTCTTAACTTTTTGAAATAATAACTAACTATAGGGATCCATAGAATTATTTCTGTCTTTTTTAGCATGAGAATACATTTTTAAATACAACTTTAATGATAAATCTGCATGTCATGTTATTAATATAGAAAATAAACCCATATTCAGGATTGACATATTTTCGTTCTCTTTTTATGTTCAAGCCTCCGTAACATACAAACTACTAAGGTTACATACATGATTTTGACTAATTTGATATCCTTAAAGTATGCCAATTCATTAGATACTAACCACTCCATAACTTCAAAGTACAAGTGTGTTTTTTGCCGTCCCATACTTTAACCAACGTTTTCTCAATGGTCGCTTTTTCACTTTCACTTTTGCAAATTTGAAGAAATAAAAAAAAATAACGCCTAGCACCTAGAGACATATATCTTTAACCAAAAGGAAGCGTATGATCTGTAGTATTAGGAACTACTCATAACTCCATATCGACAAAGTGGGACCTTTTCCCAAAAACTGTCACATATATAGTACGAATATACTTTACAACGCGGACGCCACGCGCAAGTCTACGTGCACGCCACGCACACGCATCCGGTGTGGCTTGGCCCTTTTGGTCCAAGGAGCACTATATTGGTTCAAAGCAGCCTACATCTAAGTGCACGCTTGTATAAATAAAAATAATTTCACAATGTATATTATGCTGGGTGTTTTGCCAATTAAATGCTGTACTTTTGTTTATTTCAGAATCACTATTGATTGAGGCTTTCATAGTCAAAATCGATAATACTATGCTAGCTTATACATGTATATTTATAAGGAATATATTTCGTTTTAGAACATATAGAGATATTACAAATAAAAAAAAATGTACCTATACATACAAAAAACCTCACTTATAATAATGACAAATGTAAGGGACAACATTTTTTTACTGTGGTAGATAGGTACGTAAAATGTAAGATGATAAATATTTCTTGTGTTAGAAACAATTAACATGTGAGTCGAATATCAAAATGTACTAAGTCACAAAGTAAACATTCGTTACTAATTTCCGAGGACTTAAGTGACTTTGATATGCGTCGACGCACGTACGATTTTATCTTAATTTCGGTACAAGGCATATTAATCTCCAGGTTCTTTTACACACAGATGTTCTTTAGTGAACTAGTGGCATGTCAGCCAAACAAGACATCGACACATTGTTAAGACAACACAGATTTTATAGACGCGTTCGTTAAGTTTATAAACAGGCACTGTCACCGCGTCCATCACTCACAGGATTGTCAAATTTAACATTCAAAAATTCCACCGTGTCCGGCCCACTGCATGTCGCGAGCCCAAGGCACGACACTACAAGTGGAAATAGTCCACGATTACATTTGTTTAACATATCTTCATGTCCGTGAAACGGGTCCTGCAGCTCTTTCGGTTACGATAAAAACACTATTCAATAATAACTCAATTTATACTTTTATATACTCGATAGTCCTGTCGAATTACTTACTTGCGTTACAAACATTAAGTGTGATGCCTAATAACAGTGGTAACACATGATTAGTGAATTAGGTATCTAGTCCCAAAATAAAACTTAACTCTGTTAATAGTCAGTACTGTTAATAGGCAGCAAATGCATCGTTTTAAATTCAGTGAAAAGAAACTGAAATCTTTGATTGCAACAAATATGCCAGTTGGTTATTTTTTGCAAGAATTGTTTTATTTTTTCAAGTAGAATAGATTATGTGCTCCCGCTATTTAGTTTACCACTAAGTATCAAGAATTTAGAATAGTACAGCTGCTTCATTTATAATGAGTACAATAAGTAAGGCGAGTCGATAACTAGCACCTATTTTCAAACCCTGCGTTAAATTTATCAAAATGTTCTACTAGTAGCAAAGGCTGAAGGTTCCTTATCTACGATGATAACAACACCGCCTCTTTCTGACAAGTATGCGCGATTTATGCACAACGCGTCTATAACTAATATCAATACTAAATAAAATGTTTTATTTCTGAGTATGATAGACAGATGCGCAATAAACGTTAGGATATTTTATTCATGCTGACTTTCATACGTCAGATCAGTAAAGATAGTTTTCACTTCAGTCTAGATCTCACAATGATGAAGAGAGCTATGCCTCTATTAGTTTTTTCGCAAGCTTAGTTAATGAGCGAGACACTTAGCTCGTTAGGTGTAATCTACGCGGCGATTTCACGGTATTCTTTAAAGAATCTCGCTGTAATGTGGAGTGGGTAGGGTATTAGTAAGATAGCGAACGCTTTGGAGATAGAGTTCTTACGAGTATTGAAGCATGTCGGCACGACCGGCCCGTCGTTGGCAGGTGCTTTCAGTCACGTTCAGTCGCGGTTAGATGACAAGACGGTAAATAATAAATCTGTTATAAAGAAATTCCCTTGTAAAATTCAAGCCAAATTCATCATTTAAAACAATTCAATAAAAACACCAATCAGTATAGCATAATTTTAAGGAATCTATAGGAAGCTCGAAGTACCAAGAATGCGTGTTCGTTAAACTACAAAGAATGGTATGAGCAAAGTCAACTAGTCTATTCATTTGTATCACAAAGTATAATATAGGTATTAATACAGTTTTAATCTTCTAACAAAAGCGTAAGAACTAGACTACTTAAAACTCTGTTAAAACTGATTTAGGTTTATCGTTTCAAGTTTAAATTATGCAGCACACCTAAGTAGGGTTTTCAAATTCGCAAAACTACTAAAAAGGGTATTTATACTTTAAAAACTTGGATGGACATTAGCAAATTATTACCATTTAAAAAGTTATAAATCCCCTTAATGCGCAGTCGTAATCGGCTCAGTGGAAGATAATAGTGATGACAAACAAAGGAAACAATACGCCATAATCGGTTGGACGGGCGGTTGTGGACTTGGGAGTCGGTGGCGCTTGAAGCAAAATGCAAACTCGCTAATTACCGGTAACTGGACCCGGCAGAGACACGTGTACCGCATCAATGGAAACACACAATGAATTACGCTGAACAATATAACTAACAGTGTCAAAATAAAAGGTTTTTTGTTATTAAATAGTAAATCTACGGACTTCTTTCTTTCTCTTTCAGTCTGTAAACAGGCGTGGCGCCAGCCAAAATAAATGAAGATTCTCGATTTTAGTTTTGATACTTATTTATTTAGATAGATGGCGAATCCCAACGAGAACGCCCACCTTGGTCGGAATCATGACGTATGCTTGGTTTGCTTGGTTTTATACAAAGGACTGTTGTACGCATGAGACTCTTTTGAGTTGTTGCAGTAGCTAGTACCTGCATAACATTTCCCGCATTTTTACCAGAGTGTGTTTATACCCGTTTAAAGGAAACTTTCTACTTTTCTTATAACATCTTATTTATTTTAGTTCCTTATTTCATAAGACTTACAGATAATAGAGATGTAAAGACATTATTTAATCTTTATTGCACAAAAAAAGTTTTCGTACTAAAGGTGAACTTAATGCCATAAGGCATTCTCTATCAGACAACCTATATGTCTGTATATTAAAACTGTACACAGAGATAGGAAATATGAAAAAACGGATATTCATCTTTTAATTTTCAACGTAATGATGGAATACATAAGTCTGAAAAGCAACTGTTAAACAGAAGTCTACAAATGAGTTTTAAACAGCACAAGTTACGTAATAAAGAAATTGAGTAAAGTCAATGTTTAATAAAATTAATTCAATGTCGCGTTCTCACGATAACCCTTGAATAAGCCTAGTCCCCGAATAAAACCAATGCAATAAGATTCAAGATATAAAAGTTCGACGACCCGCCTCTAGTAGTGATCGGGAAATAATTTCATAGCACCATGTGTTATAAACGGACATAAACGTGTCTAAATAGTGTGCGGATATAAATGAAACAATTTATAATCTGACGTTATTATTTAAATATTAACACTTTGGTTGATTTACGACGTATCGATGGCATTCGTAATCGATATAAATATGGACGTGTGAATTTCGCTAGTTCGGTTATAGAGGCGTGTGGCAGTGGGCCGAGCGCTCTCCACGACCCGGTAGTCGCTGGCACTCGCTCTATTAATCATACAGTTGACGCCTACGGGGCGTGGCCAAAACTTATTAATTCGTGTATAGAATTATAAAATCTATGCTTCGGTCAGTTGGTTACTAAGATTTCGATTAATTTGCAATTTTCGAAGATTTGTGGGTTTCTGGAACGTCTCTGTTCCAATGATTTTATACTCAAATACACGTAAACAGATGAGATCATTTCAGCTTCCACGATTATGCCTGTAATTAAACATCTCAAATCGAGCAATCATAAAGCTAACCTCTAATTCATTAGACAAGTTTGAAAGGGATGCCTACCCAGAATACGCTTGTACCAGAAGATCTTTGTCAAAATTATCATACCAATATCTTGAACATTCTTTAGTTTGTTGTTAAGTAGGTATGTAGGATAGACATTTAAATCACGATCGATATCGAAAATTTAACATCGCACAGAAAAACATTTACAAGCTCAGATAAACAAACTTAAAAAAGAAAGATAAAATAATACTGATAAAATTTTACTAGTTTCTTGGTTTCCGAACAAGTCAGTAAAATATATCAATATAATAAATCTTGTCACTTCTTGATTAAAACTAGAACAGGCAAAGGTGGAAATTTCAATGATATTTATTGTATTATTAATGATTTCAACATTTGAATAATTTAAATAACATAATTGAACATTGAGCAGCTATGCAACTGCCAACCTGCCAAACAAATTATAAGTTGCATAACGGCCACCGCTATTACGTAGGTTGCATGTCTACAAACAGGTCATGCTTCTATGATTTTTGTACCCCAAGGTCAAACCTAATCACTCGGCCAAGGTACTTTAGGTACACGTTAATATTTTAAAATCGGTGTTTTACCAATAAGAATATAGTTCTGTACAGTTGTTTTGTATTCATATTAAGATTCAAATCTAATTTAAAGATCCAGTACTAACTTTCCATGTGATTTCATATTACAACCACGAGTAAGCGATAAAGCTTAAATTGCCTCACAAATATGTTTCTATCAAAAATTACATTTTTGAGACAAGCTTCCACTGCTGGTCGTACTTTTCTTTGAACACCCGTCAACATCATCATTGAGACGTTTCTAAAGAGCCCCCAACTACGTAAAATTGCGTTATTACATTACAAACCTCCGGGCTCCATCATCAGATCAGATCGATGGTATCAAAATAATTAATCGGAATCCGGGAAGTGGGTCAAATTTAACTTGCAAGATTTGACCCACCAAACAGGGAAAGTTAAATAACAGCTTGTAAATCTGTCGTTGTGGTACGGAAATCCCTTAGACTGGAGCGAAATTCGAATACATATACACTTGCCAGATTTAAAGCAAGAGAGAAATATTATTTTACATGTGTACAGAGTTACCTACTTGCATAAAGCTATTACGTTGAGAATGTATTTGTGGTCAAAGGTTTCTTTAAAGAGTCCCGATGATTTAAGCGCAGAACTCGCCAGCCGGTAGCCGCGCCCGCGCACGCCTGAGTTAATTATATCTAGTCGTAAAGCCGTTTAGCAAGTGCACTATTTATTGGCCGCTAACGAAGCCTAAAAGTCTACTGGCAGAGTGTGAAAATCAATATACTTTTATCCTTTCTTATATTTTACAAGAAATTAGACGCATTATAAACTCACACTTGAGACCGTACTTAGTTTAAAAAAGTGAAAATGAGTAGTTAAGATAATATTTAAAAAAATCTTTAAGTCCAAGTTGAGTAATTTTCTCGGATTGCATATAAACTTTTATCGTACATACTCGCATTGGAAATGTGTGAAGTTATACACCTACTTACAAATAAAGTTCTGCTGCTGATTTTATTTGTAAGTATCACTAAATACTAAGCGCACCAAATTCATCATTCATTGCTTTATTATAAAGAGACTAACATTTGTGCAGTTTATTTTGAAATCGTTATTCTGTGTAGCTACATTTTGCTGGTGACTGTACATTGTACAATGTTGCTGGTTGCGTTTTATCTCAGTCTTATTGATAACTGGGGATGTGTTAAAAAGAGATGCAGCATTGCTAGCAATATCGTAGTTATATAGTAATGCTACGATACCTCATAGGTCTGTTCCCTTCTCGAATCTGAAACAAAAACGATCCCTAACAAAATAACAACATAACAGGCTTGGTAACAATACAACAATTTGGTAACAATATAACAATTTGGTAACAATATAACAGGCTTGGTAACGATATAACAGGCTTGGTATTCGAATGCAATTGGTCGGTTCAGCAGAATAAATCTTCGGAAGCATTGCACTCACATCAATAACTTATAGTAAAAAATAAAAAAATCAAAACGAGGGTCATGCCATCCTTGATTCATCATTAACACACTCGTTTGTAAACTGCGAATACTACATCATCTTCATCGAAGTATTTGTATACCTCGATTCGTAGCGTATCGGACACCAGTTCATTGGTAAAAACTCGTGCTGTCCGAAGAAAGATTCGATCGAATCGATCACAGTCACATGCCTAAAATAATGCTCCATCAAGCGGTAGACGGGCCCGTCGGGCGTATGGAGATGAGCGAAGCAGCCAACACCCTAGCAGCACCCCGCCGAGGCCGCTATATCTGGCGATAAACAATCAAATATGGGATCCACTCACGAGCATAAACTACCTCCGCAAGCTAGTGATAAGGAAAATATTGCGTACAATATTATAGTAAAGTAATATCCCCAGCGGCAATGTATCGATGTGCGATAACGATAACAACGCAACATATACAACGAACTAGCTCTAAAAAATCTAAAACAATATTGCTTCGAATAACGTGAAGCGACAACGTTCCACGCGGATTAAAGTACGGGCTCGTTCCTCTGGGTATAAATTATTTATGTAAATTTTTTCGACCGCTCGAAATTGTATTTCAGCATCGATGTGATTAATGTTGTCGGATTTTTCACTTGGCCTCTCCCTAACGAAACGATCAAACAAACGATGCGATCGGTACTCACTCGGCTGTGCGTCTATAGGGAATTCATTAGGTACGTAACAAACTTTTTCGGAAGCGGATAACGCCGTGATTTCACATTCCAGCGCGAGTAATGAAAGGGCCAGGGTATAAAGTAATTTCTTTTTCCTTTCTTGTGATTAAAAATAAACGGATATTTGTAAAAAATTCAATCCTGATAAACTAAGTCCTTGTGATAAAAAAAATATAGGTTTATAAGCACGATAACAGCGAAATTGCTCGCACGCCAGCAGTGTAGTTTAAGTTAATAAAGAGTGTTCATTGACAACAAGTCATTATAAAGATCATGCTAGTATGTTTATACAGTAACGCGGTTTTAGTCTCTATGTTAATAATGTCTATCTTCTAATTAGGACAAACGTTTCTTTTTTAAAACACCGAAATATTTTGGTGTCATTCTTTACTTGTCGTTTTTATTAAAAATTAACCAAATCGGGTTATTCAAAAATGTTTTTTGGTAGTTAAAATTAAGTAACACAGACAGATGGTTTTATAATTTTCCTGCATTATTCTTATTAAATTATATAAATTAAGAAAATTTCAGATTTTTCGCTTGGTAAACCTCGTAGATGAAGGGGAGGGAATGAATATTTTTTCCACATTTTCATAACACAAAATTAAAGCAAAATAAAAAAAAATATCGAAAATGTGCAGATCAAGTATACCGTAGGGTATTATACGAAAGGACTTGATCTGCACCTTGAGGAATGCTATGAAAGGACTTGACCTCGTAGCTAGACTTTTGTTTTGTCCTATAGAGAATAAAAATATATTTTAAAATGTTTCCTTTGCAATACATTTGGGGACCGTCTTTATAACTTTTACAACGTAGCATAAGTAGTTTTTGAGATATGGCGCTCTAAGAGTCAGACTGCGAGACAGACAGAGTCACACTATAAGGGTCCCTTTTTTACCTTTTTGCTACGGAACCGTATAAATGTACCTCTCTTATTGTACATAAAACAGTAGAAAAAATACGAAAAAATAAAAGTTGTGTACAAAGGCGAACTTATAAGGGATATCTTCCAGTTAATCTTTGAACAAACAAGAGAATCATAGGTAGAATACCACAAATCGTTTCCTGCCCTGACGAATTGCAGGAAACCTAAGGATAAAGAGTACAATTAATGGGCTCGAGCTACGCTGCTGTAAAAAAAACGATTAGATATTAAATAAAGATTCCACACTGACGAGCCCTATTATGAACATATTTATAGTGGACTGGAGGCCAGCACTCGAGTGATATTTCCGACAGGGGTGCATGCGTTTAATGAAATCAAAAGGATTAAGAGCATCTGCTTGCTTGTTATTCAAATCGATCGAGAGCTCGTTTATCATTTTAAATAAGCTACTGCTTAGATAAATGCGGGGTGTGGTTGCGTACAACAAAGGAAGCGGGACTCGGTAGCCCAATTAACTAACCAGTTATTAATGAAAAGAAGGATTAGTGGACCTCAAAATAAAACCTTTAGATTGCTCAAAAATCGTTAAGTTCAAACTTAGATTGTTAAGAACCCAAAAACGTCTCGTCGGTATTTGTAAACTAAGCACTTGGAATTTACGTAAACATAAATGTCAACACAATTTATATTCCCCCTCCGTATTGAAACTCGGAATGATTACAAAGCATTCAAGTAAATGAATATCGAATGCGAACAGCTTCCAGTACAATGCGGCCTGGGTTGCTTCGCGTGATGACGCCTCGTGTTTTCCCAGAGCAAACAATCAAACAGCCAAGAGGATAGAACAAATTACTAAAGCATTGTCGAAGTGCTTAGAAAATTGGGGAACAATTGCCCCGCCGAGTTAAATCTCTGATAAAATAATTGTTGTCTTTCGAGAGGTCTCTCGGCAGTGAGGGGATGAATAAATCTTTCCTAATTGGAACGCGCCGCGCCGTGCGACAACATAATGTGGAGGCTTTGTTGCTGCGTGCATTCTTCTCCGCGACTGAATACGACGAATCAACCAACCTAATGACTATGGGAACTTTTGACAATCCTTCCAGACATAATCAATGTGACGTCTCTACATAACAGGTTTCTTTAGAAAATATTCATACACTAACCCACGTGGTGGACTAACAGAAGAACAATGTTCATGCCTGAAATATAAGAGATATTCTTCGTGAAATTTCCCGTAGTCATAAAATAAGAATATCGGGCATACGCTAACCCGTGCATTCGTTCCGGGACCACTCACTTGTAAAACTGCTTATTTTATTGCCTCGATGCTCACAGTGGAAAAACGAAGTTCGTCGTAGTTGGCCGGGCGAAGCGGTAGAGACAGACTACCCTAGTCAACGAGAGCTCTTTTTATGTACAACAATAATTTATATTCGACGTATAAAATTAGAATGTAGATTTTATACAATATTTATAAACTACATACCTGCGATGTAGTCGACCTAATCGTCCTGCAAAATATTGACGGTCAGGATTACTACTGGAAGGGTCAACTCCCTCAAGGATCGGACTAAACAGCATACCCGAGTTTACAGCGACCAAATACTACGCATGGCTTGTTAGATCGAAACAGTCGTTACAGTTGGAACGGTGACGCATACATTAAAGGGTTGAGAGATCGATCGAACGATAAGATCTGAATGCTAGAGAAATACAAACTAGTTTAATTTTAAATGCCCAACCTAAAAAGAGGACACCGTTGTAAAACACAGGATGGGCTATTGTTACATATTTTATAGTCGAGAGAGAAAGTTTCATTACAATAATCTATTTTACATCTAAATTACACATAGAATAGGTTCCAAGTTTCATTATGGTCAACCTTTTTCAAAGTAAACAGTGTTTTTTAAATGAAAACTACCCTCGTAAATTTGCTTGGGTTAGTTAAATAGTTGATGAGAAACTTGTGCAATTAATCGAGCGAATCTAATTAGGTCGGGTGACGCTTTGATGTCCTAGACCGAGTGTTTAGGAGTCTATCTGAATTGAACAGTAGGACGGTTACGGTTGGCGGAGGCTGTAAAAAGGCCTTGCAGACGGAAGCGGAGCGATGCATGCCGCCAGCAAATCGTTCGGCAAACATTCACCAAGTGTGCGTGAAATTGTCTATCCTGGGACAGGACAGAGGGCTACCGCTTGCATATATTAAACGGCACTTAGTATGTTTATCATCTCTGGCAGAAATTATTGATTCGACAATGTTACTTTATATATTGTTTTATAAACGTTTATCACGTGAACTTGTCTCGTAAATGAAAAGTCTATCAGTTTAGTGCCCTTTTCATTTTGGGCCATCTAAATTGGTACAGCCGTTTCAAAAATAGCACGAATGTGGGCCTAGATATTGTTTTATGGACATTTATCTTGAAAAATTGTCTCATAAGTGAAAAGTTTACCTGTTTAGTGTCCATTTCAATTTTGGGCATGTAAGATAGATTTGATTTATATACTGTTATTAAGTAAAAATGGTAAAACGTCCACTTAAATTGACCATTTTAAATTTTGACCGAAAATAATACCGTTTACAATTAATTTTGACAAAATGCAATTGTGCTGAAAAAAAAAATAACCAAATTTATTTTCGTTATGAATGAATTAAGTCTGGATTGAATTTTTTCTATTATAAATTAGATGCAAAATAAAATAGACCCAAAGTGTCTAGTCTAATATGAATTAAGACCAAAATGTAATTTTATGCTCAAAATTAATTATGTCCGTAGATTATTGTCCAGATATAGTACAAAATCGACTGGCTGGATTATTAAAAACACCAAAAATAAAATCAAATATCCTGTCGATCTTACGACAACGAAAAAAAAAATTCGGCTACAAAAAGAGAGGGAGGTATATACACTTTTCACCATAATCGCATTGTAATTAGATCCAACAGTGTATACATGTCATTGTAATCGACTGTACATAGGTACATTCATTCCACACTTATTTTCGATTCGTTTTAGACCATATTCGATTTATATTCAATTTAGGCCACCATAAACAAATTGAAACGCTGTCAATTGGTCGCATTTTTGAGTGTTGTAAATACATGGACATATTTATATTTGGACATATTTATATTTGGACGATTATACAATTTACATATTTCAAGTGGAACGTATTAACAAATGGTAATATTTCTGAGTGGACGCCAATACAAATGGTCATTATTTCCTTCGACCTGTATTTTTGTAAATTGTACCATCGGACATGATTCTATTTTCGATGAGATTCTACATAGATGGACAGTATTTCTTGTTGATGTACATATTTAAGAATGGCCTTTTTCTGTTTTGACGTATAATTTCGAGTTTTCGATTATCCGTTTGTACTTAATGACAGTAAGTCATAGATTTGTGTAGAAATTGTCCCGTAATATATATTTATTATTTACTAGCTTCTGGCCGCGACTTCGTCCGCCTTAAATTTGTTTATCGCTGATAAGGGTAATTTTTTCCAGGATAAAAAGTATCCTATGTCCTTCCCTGGGACTCAAACTATCACCATACCAAATTTCATCTAAATCGGTTCAGCGGTTTAAGCGTGAAGAGGTAACAGACAAAAAGACAGACACACTTTCGCATTTATTATATTAGTATGGATTTAGTGGTGCAGAGCCGTTTCAAAAATAGCACAAACGTGGGCCTTTGCCGTTAAAATAAATTAATAAATATTGTAATCTAAATTCCTGCGTTTCACGGACCATAAAAATCCCTATAACCAGCAGGGGTAAGGCGAACGTATCGACATTCTGTTTTTATTCAATAACCGTACCATTTAAAGGGACGAGTCGAATTACATAACCCTTTGTTATATTGAAATTGACTGAAACACAAGGCGATTAGGCAGAAACGAAGAAAATAAAATAATTCACGTACACTCACTTATTTCACATTACATAATATCTCGTTCCTACTTAAATAAATGCTATGTAGTATGATTAAAATATAAAATAACTTTAAATTATTGGCATTATATCAAATACTTGAAGGCATGGTAAACTTAAACGGAGCAATTTAATAAAACGATATCAATCCGTTTGTAACTCGTTATTATGTAATCAAAAACGGCTTTGATATTAATCACTCAGAAGTCACGATAGAAATACAAACAACATTTTAAACATCATAATTTGCCTGAAGGGTAAACACGAGAAGAGTTATTAAAATCGAAGAATACAAAGCAATTACGGCCCGAAACAAAAGAGGGCTAATGGTAAATGATGTAGTCTAAATTCAATTAATTGTATCTCCGAATGGCAGATAAGTAGGTACTTGGCCTAAACGGTCCGCAGCCTCTCGGCGCTTATGTGAGAACTCGGTCGAACGAAAGTACAAACACTTTAACTGGCTTTACTTGACTTAAACTTACACTTAAGTAACTTAACATGTCCCATGATCCAGTGGGAATCACTTTTGTTATTCAAACCCACGTACTTGAACTGGATATTAAAATAACAAAACTTCTAGCATTGTATGGCAATACAACGAAGTACCCAAACCGTTCAAGTGGTACCAAGCCGTAAAAAACGTCGGCAAATATCACAAAAATGGTATTTTGCAGCCAATGTCAATCGTTTCTGCAAAATCACGGAGGTTTCTTTTCAATCCTTTGTCGCTGCCATTTGATTAAAGTAAAGGAGCCGCAATCACATGCGAGATCCTTTGCGCCAGCGGAAGTATCGCGTTCACAAACGGCGCACCGACTGCATTGTGAACCAGAAGCTACCGCTGAAAACTCCTAGAAGACGGCAATCGAAACCTGATCCTCAATAGCTCGAATGAGAGATATAAGATCACCTCTATCCTTTGAGAACGTAACTGCATTAGATAGGATAGTAGTTGATCTCATTGTTATAAGCGTTCGAAGGGCGGGGTTCGGGAACTTGTGCGGCGCGTATCGCGTGATTTGTATGCAGACATTGTGAAGCATTGAGAATTGACAAAAAAAAAATACAAGGAGGAAGTTACGTGACGCCTAATTCAGTACTAATGACGGTAACTTAATAAAAGAGAGTGTAAAGTAGTTATAACATAAAGAGCTAGGGCGTTATAAGTTAGATGACAGTGATAGCGACTTGAGCATGTCGGTCCTTTTGATGCTTCTAATTTCCGGAATTATTAATAACTTAGAGCACCTGTCTCTTAGCTCAACAAGAAAATTACTAATAAGTTAATATTTCTTTCTGTTTCCGAGATTGTTACTCATTTAGATAAAACAGTTTAACGGATTATATCCAGTATCTCATTTGAGTTCTCGACGTTTCCATGTTCACGGGTTGAGCCGTGAACAGGAACGCAGAAAAGCATCAGAAAACGTCAGGAATTCAAATGAGATAATATACGTGATACAATCCGTTAAAATTGTTTCATTTATTTTACTAATCAGTTACTAAATGAGAACAATGCATAAAACTCACGTAAACTCATTGAAACATAAATCGCCGTACTCGAAAAACCACTTAAAGATAGCCGTCCATTATGTGAGGCCCACGCTGGCTAAAATCCGAAAAAATACATCGCGCAAAAAATCAACAAGACTTAGCAGTAATTCATCGCGAAACAACGTTTGGATCATTAACGAAGTGAGGATTTACGATCACGCGAGAGTATGGGACAAAGACGCGGGAGACTGAGCTGGAAGGTCATCAGCGATGCAAGTAATTAAACTCTTAAACGAGTGTATAACAAGAATCTGTTTTTAAGCGTGCGCGCAGCGGCGTGTGGCTCGGAGCCGGCCGTTACATTTATTTACGACGAGTTTTCGCGGCGGGGGATTCCGCGCCTAATTTTTCGGTGCGATGCAGTCTCGCGCGATTTATTTAAAATTAAATTTCTTTTGGCTCGCATCCCGCTGTGAGACAATCGATAACACGGCCAGAGACCTAGAATGGGACAAAAGTTCGCTTGATTAAGTCACTAAACTCCTTAGGTTCCGCCAGTTAAGGTAATGATGAGCATTAATGACGGCATAAAAAAACGATTAGTGATTATGTTAATATTTACCGATTCGGACAAAATAGTCGGCGTTCTCAACTTGGATAGTGTAATTATATTCAATAATCTACGTGTATAGTCTACTGGGCACCTAGTGTTTAAAATCATTATGAGTAAATTACAAATAAGTACACTGGGTATGATATTGCAATTGAAACCAGCAAAGAAATTCTTTTCTGCTTATTTTGATATGATACGATACCAACGAGTTGTTACTCTTCTAGTGTGGTAGCTACAACAATGTTAACCTGAAACAATAAATTTACAATAATTGGCTCCTTTCTTATAATATACTGGTTTCTTTGACGGCTGACACGTAAACACACTTAAATGATGTCGACTCCAACTCATTTGAGTCCATATTAAGTGCCACTTTATTTTAATTAAATCTCCAGTTTCATACGCCGATATTATCTCGATAAAATTAGTTCGGAATTTTATGTGTGCGCGAAATGCGAATGGAAAATTGACTTCATCGCAAAATTTATATTCGCACGTAATATAAAAATTCACGAGCAGCGAAGGGTTTATAAGATCATAAATTATCAAAATCGATAGCTCGGGTTTAATGAGCGAGTTAAGCAGGAGGAGGTTATCGATTAATACGGAAGAATAGTAATTATTCTCACGGTGTTAGTGTCGCGTCAACTCGGACAGAATTCATTATTGGTGTGTCATGGCGCGTCGCTGAACGCGAGTCGATATCCGTCGCGTGGTAATTACCGTCCGTGAACCTCTCGCTCCACAATCGGAGGGAGCACTGTCAAACTTAATCGATTCGCACGTCAGGTTCGGCCCGCGGAGCTGTTTTAACAGGCTGTAGCAAAACCATCGCGCTAACGACTTGAAGCTTCCTTGCCTTAATCAATTTTCACTTGCAATGAAGCAACGAACTGGTTTTAGAAACATAATTTCTAAACCCAAGAAAGTTATGATGACGCCGAGGGTTGTGAATAGAAATTGAACAAGCGTGTTATTCTAGAAGCGTGGTTCATCATCAACTGAATTAATTTACCAACAGTGGAAATCGAAATTATATCAGCGCGTATGCATTAACAAAGTTCAAGTTGAAAAGTGCACCATGAGAAAAAGCAATTATATTTTAAGAACGCCAAAAAAATCTACATCCGTTATGTACTTAAATTGCCAAGTCAGGGTTAAACAAGATCTTAAAGGTTGTACGTACGAGATAAGGATTATTTCTTGCTTTTCGCCTCAACGATGACAAAGTCATACAGAAGAAAATCAACAGTAAACTAAGGCCAGTCAAACTGACTGAAGTCAAAATAATCGTGGTTTTAAGAAGACAGCCTTATTATTGAACAAACAAACGTTGGCGAAACGAGCGCTGTTGACCTCTAGAGCGAGGTGTCAAAACTTGTGCCGAGCAATTGACACGCGTTCTCAGCCACGCGTGAGAATATTTGAACAACATTATACCCTTAGTTTGTTCAACGACGGTAATGAATCATTGAGTTAACGGTCAACTTGGGAAAACTCTAAATACCGTAGCAAATTACCAGCGGGCTATCATACTCTTCAAAAATTTAAGTTATAGCGGTTATAGACATTTATCAGACTAGGTTATTCCGCCAAATAAAATTTGAACATAAGCTATTTAATGGCTATCATTAAATGGCAAAAGATGCTGAATTTCTCTATCTTGTTGCGATGTTTAATATCGAAGACATTCAAATGTATTCTACTTTTGTATCAGACACGGTCAAAGTTGATAAGCTAGGGTGTTGATTTAATGTCAGGAACACAGTCTTTCTAAATGTCTGGCGATATAATGAGCTATAAACAGATAGGCCAGCTACCTTCCGAAACCCCACACAACGCTCGGGTGGGTAAACTCATAAATTTTCTTATGATATCCACAACGTTTACACCTACTTTCATAATGTTTAATTTTGAGACACGACGCAGTAGTAGTCGGCCACCGTAAAATAACATAGTTTTACGTAATTACGACAGACTACGACAAACAGTTTAGGATTTATGTCCGTTTATAATGAATTCTGTTGAACTGTAAGTAAGACGAAATTTTCACGCGTCATAAGCAAGCAAATGAACTAACAACGACTGGAACTAAACAGAACAGGCGTGACTACGTGCTTGTTTACTGTTTGCATGTGATTTATAGGAGAAAATAAACTACCACAAAAAGGATCAAAAACCCGGCTAGTACCTAAACAAATTGTTTATTCCTTCTAAGCCAATAACATCGCATAATGATTATGTTGTCCGTATCACTATTATTCCATGGAACTTTAATGAAGATGAAAAATGTTTCCAATTAAAATGCGTTTTCAGTGAATTGTCGGGTTCAATCCAGAATTGTACATTATTGATGTATCTATCCATAATAAAGGCATGACATGATACTACTTATTTCCCAAGACATTAAATAGTAAAACATTATTAGTTATTTAATTAAAAACACACCATTAATTAAAAGACGTTTCTATTGAACATCTTACCACGAAAAAAAAATATATGTTAAGAAGCCAAATCAAAAGGAATAGACGATTTCTTGACAGCGATGTATACAAGTAACACGCAGGTATTAATCACTTTATAATTAGAGCCAAAACGCAGTGCTTATCATATTCGACCCAAAAATATCAACGCCCCAGCCGCGTCTATTAACAAAATAAATTAGTCAAGTGAATTCCGCTAAACAGTTCGGAATGGTACGGTGATTTGTTATGTTGGCAATTAAGATGTCATCGACGCATTTAGATTTATAAGTAGCAATTAGACGGGCATAATCTGGACATGAATATTGAGTAGAACGGACACATTTATAAATAGCATACAATTAGACTACGGCCGCGGTCACGCAATAACGGTGAACGCCAATAAAAATATACATCACAGCATCAAATGATTATTTGCTTTTATAAAAAAGGTCAGTAGCTAGAAAAATGGACTAGAGATCGCAAGGTTCAAGGCTGGAACCACAGCGGTCGCCATGGATGGTACTGAAACTTTTTCTAGCACTGATTATTAAGTATAGTAGCGTTGGCTGTAAGCATCTGTAAAAGAATCACCGTAAGAAAACCGGCATATTAAGATAACAGAGGTCAGAAGGCAGGCGATTCAGGATGGCCTGAATCAAATATAGGACAGCTTTGATGCATAACGACTATGTGTAGTCGCAACTATCACTCAACAAATCACAAAGAAAAAAAAATCTATGTAGTAGAACTAACTGTTATTTTAACATTTTTAAATCTTAGCCTTAGAATAAGAAATTAATATGTACTTTATTCTGAGTTAGATGATCTGAACATTGAAAAGGACTGAGTTTCTTAACACTGCTCGAACATAACAATGACAAAATTTCTTTAAGTGCCCTCTTATGCTCGCATCACAAATATTTACACAAATAGCATGCACACACGCTTTGTTTACAGATAATCAGTGGGAATAGGCCTCAGGGCCTAAAGGCGACTGATTGGGACATAGCACCTCAGGCTACACTCCTGAGATGCAGTCGGGCTTGCGACTTCTCTTGTCGCGCGACACATCATCACCGATCATTGCCCTCCTGCACTGAATGGAATAAAACTAGTACTATATTACACGCGATACAGTAGTGATAGAATATAGATACAGATTATCATTAGTAGACATCAGCGCGGTCAAATAATAGGTACGGGTCAATCACAAAATCCTCTGTCTCTCGTAAATTAATGGTACATGCATGAAACTAACTCTATATTAAAGAGAATATTAACATCGTAAGGTTTTATACCTTAAATGTGATACATTTTTTTTTTAAAACGCTTGAAGTTGGTAATAAATTCAAATCACGCTTCTTTTATTTTTGCTTTTTTTCTCACTTTTGTTTCAAAAATCAATTTGAAGAAAGACAGTCATTAGCGTATTTTACGGTCATAATTGAATTACTATAATGTCGTTAAGACGAGATTAATGTACAAGTATTGTCACTATGCTAGAAGAAGACAGAGAAGTACAGTGAGAGTAACAGGCGTGTCACTTTCTACAGTGTAGAGAGTCGCTCTACAATTCTGAGAAACTGGGCAGAATGTTAGAAGACCAGGAACCAGCGGATTGAACGTACACTACGGCTGGAGAAGATCGATTTATTGTAACCACCATGTTCCGAAATCGGCTCCTCACGGCAGTTGAAGTAACAAATCAACTTTGAGACCCGAAGAGACGTCTTCAGCGAAAGGAATGTAAAGCGGCGGCTCCAAGTAGCTAATTTGACCCCAGATAGACCCGCAAATTACCCAAAACTTAAAAGGGAACATCGAGTAGCAAGATTACGTTACGCCCGCGAACATGCACAATGGGAAGACGAAGAATGGGCAAGAGTAATGCTGTCAGACGAATCCAGATTTATGCTCTATGTACATGATGGTGAAGAGTTTACCGACAGCGGAAAACGTTTCATTCCAGCTTGTTTTGAGGAAAAAGTATCGTTCAGCGGTGGATCCGTTACGGTTTGGGCTGGAATCTCTTCAAAGAGTAGCACGGAGTTAGTGCTGATAGAAAATTTTAGGCTAACTAATGCAAGATATGTATAAGAGATCTGTAATGAGCATGTCGGCCCATATTTAATGAATATGGATCAAAATTCCATATTTATGCATGACAACGCCAGTCTACATACAGCTCAAACTGTAAATGAGTAGTTTCAGGACGTTTGGCATCAATTGCATGGACTGGGGCCCTCGAGAAGTTCGAACTTAAATCCTACTGAGCATGCTTGGGACGAGCTTGGGAGATATATAAGGAAACGGAACCCCGCCCCAGCTACACTTAGAGACCAGAAACATGCGTTGGTATAAGAATGGGCTAATATCCCGCAACATCGCATAAGAAACTTAATAAACAGCGTGCCCAATCATCTGGTAGCTGTAAGAAGAGCTCGTGGAGTAAAATCGTAGTATTAATTTGGCTTTAGAATTCGTTGTTGTGTTTTATGTGAGGTAGCATGTTTGAATTTTCAACGCCAATAATTGTGGATAAATATCATATTTCTTATGTAATTTTAATAATTAAACTAATGATGTTTCCCACGTTTGGCGTTGTTTTATTAACTATCAAATTATCTACAAGCATAGTTTCATTTATGCCCTATTACTTTAGGAGATATTCTAGTTTTTCGTACTGACCCGGATTTTATGTTGTCGAGTGTAGGTATTTATTTGATAATCAGGATTTTAATTGGAGGCTTGCTAGAAAATTTCAATTAATCAATAATTTCGATTGAGTTTTACTACGACTCCGGCAGTCTACTCGTCTCTAGTTTATCCAACATTCCTGAAGATCACAGACTAACTATGACTGATCGCTACAACTCGATCCATTAAATTCTGCAGAATTGTAGACACTACAATTTTAATTAGAGAGCGACTAAGTATACATAAATGCTCAATACCATAAAACTGGTTTAAAATCAACCATCTTTTTGCTTGCTGTATTAAATCGTTACAAATGCAACAATAAAACTACACGAGCACTCTTTGCTATGCTATTACGTAACACAAAAACAAACAAAGTCAAATTGTTAGTATAGAGCCACGGGCGAGCAACATCCATGATTTCCGTTTACATTGCTAGATTTTCCGGTAACAATAAAAGTGCAGTCCTTCGAGGCAGCAGGGAGCTCGGTCCCAGCCCGATACTCCGGGGAAAACGTACGCAATAACGCTCAATTTTCGAGAAAACAACCATAACTCAAAGCACTGCACTTCGTCGTCTGTGTTCCTTTCTTCCGGGCAATTTCTATTACCATATAGACGCGCTACTTTTCAATTCTTTTCCATTAAACTTGGTGCATCGTCGTGCGTTTTCCCGCAGCCGACTACGTCTCGGTTGCTATTCTCAAAACACATTTATAAAATGCTCTTTACTTGGCCGCCAGTCCCCTGAGACTGACATTCTATTGCGAATTTCAAAAGTGCATTTCCAGCGGAACACGCTTTAGGTCAATAAAAGTTTCATAACTACTTTAGAAATTGCAATTGTGTAATAGAAATAGGATATTTAGTTACGATGAAAATATCATGTTACAATTGATATTTTCAATAATGCAGCATATTTCCGGAATAACTAGAAATAAATACATAAGTAGTTATTTATTGCAATAATGGACTAAACATGACTGACAACTTTTCATTAACCTTCTCACAATAAAATAGTATAGCAGAAGCCGTTCCCGTTCTAAGAACTGCGTTGACGTATGCCCAGTATAAGCCTAGCAGATGCTATACAAGCAAAAGGATTAAGCCCAGGGAACAATTTGTCACTATAGTATTTTTCATAACCAAAACACGGCCACACAATAACGGGGTGCATTCTATTCAACGGAACCAAACAACATTCTTCCTTCAACAAAGACATCTCAATCGGTAGCCGTCATGCATTATCTGACATGTTTCATAAATAAACACAAACCTTTTCTTTTGACAATAGAACCGACAACTATCTAGTTGTATTTTGAACTTTAAGAAAAAACCTATTTATCAAAGCGAAGATGGTTTCGTGATAATTTTGTAGACGCTATTATTAACCCTTTACAATCTATTATAAGGGAATAGTATTACTTTTCGTTTTGGATTGAAAAGATAATATTTTTCCATTTAAATGTTTATATGAAAAATAAACGGCACCCCACAGATATATCATGTAATTACGTATCCTTTACCCACCAGTTCGTTTTGCCCAACGATTCGAGATTCTTTGTCCGAGTACAATTTAGTCTAACTTTCACTGGCTAAGATCTAGTCAATCAAGTATTCGAATAAGTGTGTCGAAGTTATCGTATCGTATTTATAAGTTTTTGGGGCTTGTTCCGGATTAGAACTCATGCGTGTTTTTTTTCTTAAAATTTTCTTATAATAAATGGTCGATCAGCAATAGCTGAATAAAGGATTACAATTAACATACTTCCTTATTTTATACTTAATACAAAAATATCTTCACAAGAGTGATATACAGAATATAAAAACATAATTCCATACAGGGCTTAAGAGTCTAACAAATCTAAAATCAGATTTCGAAAATTCAGACAAAATCGAAAACAAACATTAAAGTAATTGTCGCAATAAACCGCGACGCCGGAGGCTGAGCTTCCGCCCAGCGCGGAAGGTGCGGAGCGACACGACCGGCTTCCATCCATGCAGGCCCTAGGGCTCGCAGGGCGAGCCTACCCAGACACTCAGATATAGCCTCCATTCTTCCTCAATCACCTAACCCACCCGCGTGCAGAATAACAGAACAACAACCCTTTTCCCTCAACCCCTCCTGTTTTTTACAGCCAATTTTAGAACACGAAGGTCTTTACCTTACCAATCCAGCAACAACGAGTCAAAGATCTGACAACAAAACTCACAACACTCTTCTTGGCTTCGTGGGGCGCTTGCGTTTGCTCCCCGCGCAACATTTAGTTATCTATAAAATTCCTAACAAAACAGGCTAACATAATTCACGTTAACATATACATTTCACTTTACATATATGTAAACAAATAGTTTCAATGTACACTTAATATTTAATTTTTTATATTTATTTCTTCAAAGAGTGTATACCCACTAATTTAAATAACGGGTCAATACCCGGTATTTACCCATCGTCGATCTCTGTCTGATTGTCACTGTAGTTTTCTGGCTAAAGTTTGTTTTATTAAAGTAAACTACAGATTTCTTTTAATTTAAATACTAATTTCTTTATCAAATTATTATAGTAAACTAGGATTTTTCCGCGGCCTGCGTGGCGTACCTATTAATTTACTTATCCTTTAGGAACCGTGCATTTTTCCGGAATGAAAACTATCCTATGTCTTTTCTGCTTCAAACTCGAGTCTCAAACTATCTCCATACCGAAGTTTTCTTTAAATTGATTCAGAGGTTTAAGCGTCAAGAGGTAACAGACAGACAGAGTTACTTTCGCATTTACAATATAATTATGAATGTATGGGTGGACCCACAATAAATATATCTACTGTTCAATAAATACAAATCTTAAACAAAACCGAGAGAAAAAGATACATGCACTTTCTTAATTTAACGTAATAACGTGGTTCTTGCAGTTTCTCCGACCAACTTTCCGTCTCCGATTCCGAGATAAAAAACTCAATGTCCGAGTAAACGCAGAGCTTCATTTAGCCTTACAAAAACGCCGACTAGGTTTTATCTGTAGGAGTCGTATTTTGTCTCCCGGTGCAGAGCAGCCGGCAGGGAAGGGATGCACCGATACGGCGCGATAACATCTCATCACAGAAGTAACTCATGTCCGCGGGAGTTTCGCGTCTCCGCGGCGCACGAACCGAACCTCACGACCGAATCTCATGATCGAAATACGTGTACATCCAGACTCTATTAACATAACGCTTTACCGTATGACAACTCTTTCTGTTCACGTGGAATATTGATTCGGTTGTGTATTACACGAAATTACATACATCTTTGTAAGCGAGAATAATAACTTTCATACGTGTGCACGAGTTTGTAACAACGTCGGCATTGTTTGCAGATGTACTCGCATTTCGTATTGAATTAAAATTGTGGAGTTTGCTCCTTAATTTTAAATGATCAGTCAATGTTCAGGGTTGCATTAATCGTGGACGACATAAGTAAGCTGGCAGGCAGTTAAGGAGCACGCATCATTTGCCGGCTGTCGGGCACGGTTAGCCGACGCGCTATGACATGGGTGTCAGCCGGCCACGTGATCGCACGTAATTATAAATCGAGCTTCACTGAACATCGACTCCATTCAGAGCTGACGCCCTTGTACATCAATTTTAAATTTGCTCATTGACAGGCACAGTTATTCTCAAATTACTTTGTCTATCAAATCACAATTAAATCAGACAGGAGCGCCACCACAGAGAATCTATAAACTAATAAACACTTAGCTTTTTTGCGCTGTATCGAGCGTAGCGGACTCCCGCAGCGTTCGAATAACTTTGAAAGAGGTCGACTATTTAATTCTTGTTTTGTAATAAAGGACACATTGTGTTAGATAAAGGATGGGTAGTAATAGTGTCGCGTCATCCACATTAGTAATGCACCTCCCGGCGAGCTTCTTCTTGGGAGCGTGAAGCGTACCGCGTCGTTTATTATGTGTTCCAATGGCCGAAAGAAAAAAATTACAAAATAAATAAATTTAAAGGCTCGGTCGAGCCCAGAAATATTTATTCAAATAAGACGCCATCAACCCGACCGTAAAAGCACGCGGAGGGTTGAGGGCTAGCAGTTTTATTAATATTAAACGAACGCTTCAGCTGACACAAATTGGCGATAATCAAAGCCAAACCGAGGTTTCTCTTTTCTTTTTCGTCGTGCTTCTCATTTGTTTATTTTTGTTATAACGTACACAATTTCAATAAACAAGTTGTTTGACGTTAATGGCGTTTGCATCGTCGCCATAGCGTCGTAACAGTAATATTATAATATCCCATTACCCATTTCACTGTGAATGAATTTCAAAGAAAATTATTCAATATTTTGGCTTTGTTGGTAAACTTCCATCCAATTGCTAAGTCTAGTAACAGTAAATCGAACTACGAGCAAACAATCGTAGGAACGCGCGAGCTTGGAGCTCCGCCACGCCAATATTATCACACCATAAAACTTATACTTACTGATTTAAGTGCCCTCGCTAGGGCCAATTCCTGCCGACGCCAACGAAACACGGGGACCCGATACTATAATAAATACAAAGCTAAGTTCTATGTTAAATTATTATATTTGTCATCGACACAAACTTTAAACTCGATGGACTACATATTTATACTTAAGTCATAACCATTAAAGCCTGACCATAAAACTAAGAACGTTACATTTTATTGTTAGTATCAGGCTTTATTTACCCTCAAACTGTGCCGTTTCAACGAATTCACGCGCTCGACCCACAATAAAGCAGTTAATTAACCGTAATTTATATAAATGGGCTCAGTCGCAATTCGGACAACAAATTATCTGCGATAGGCGATCTCTCCAAGCGCTTGTGAGTATAAATAGATTACGAGAATGAGCATATTGAGCACTACGGTAGTCGACTAAAGGTTCCATAAAACTTGCATATTGTGAAATCGACCAAGTGCAGCATCCGCTTACCCGATAACCAAGCCGCACTAAGTAAGCGAGTGCATAGCATTATTTGTAATTAAATGTAACCACATCTTGGAATAATCCAGCTAAGTACTGTCATGCTTATGGACATGCATCAGATACGCTATGAAGTAGAACTCTCATTTATCCCACATAATTAAAAGTTGAACAATTTTACCGTAGTTAAAGTTCAATTTAAAACATTCAAAGTACAGTTTTCCGAATTGCGTACCACATTATCTCAGCGATTGTGAACTTCCAGCACTACTGTATCTTGAGCCTCACTTTTACACTTTTTGGACATGAGTCGAAGCTAACAAACTAAAAAGAAAGTACGTTTGGTACACGTGGACCTTTCTGGTGAGTCGCGTGAGAAATGCGTAGAGTATTGGTCAATAACAAAAACTAAGCTAACTCTGAATATAAATACCTATTTTATTAGCGGATATAATTATGCTCAAAGTAGTGCATCTCAATCTTAAGAAGAAGTGAACCCGCGACAGGATATACGACTATAGCGGGAACCGAACTCGTGACCTCTGGCTCCGCCATCGAACAGTACAAACTGGGCCAACCGGTCATCAAATAGTAAGAGCGAGCGATATGTACCTACCTCCTCAAACTTCTATCAGGACCTACAACTACGAGTATACCAAGATGTTTCTACATGGTGTTAGCGAGCTAATAAAATCATATTGTCAATTTGACATAGGAATAAACAATGCAATTATTATAGAAGCCGGCTCGAACACGAAGTTCGTGTCAGCAGCACTTTGCGAACGATGACAGTTTACTTCACGAACGCTATAATTTACAATGATAGTTTGAAAATACGGGCCTCGCAATGATGCTATTCGCAATTTAACGAGGAAGAGACATTTAAAATGTATAGCTTGAGCATTCCGCGTATTGTATCTAGAAATGTCGGAATACATTCCGCTGCTCTGCGGTTCCAACACCTAATGCATTAGGAAAACAAGACAATAATTCTTTAAAAATTACGTTATTAACAGAAACGTGTTCTTAATTAATTTCCATTCATGTTTCGTGTCAAAATTGTGAGGTGTTTCACCTTTGAAGGTGGCAAACGCTGGATGCGCGGCCGCTGGGCAGTGCGTCGGCGGGGTCCCGCTGAGCGAGGCTCTCCGGGGCCCCCGTTTAATTTATCGCGAACAATCACATTAGCATATCACATAATGTAATGTGGACGCATCCGCGTGCACCTTAAACGGTTTTTCGACTCCTTTGTTATCCAAAATAAATTCGGCAAACAATTTCGTATCACGCCTGGCATTCGTGAATTTCTCTCGTCGCTTTATAATCGTCGTATTACAATCCTTTTTTGCATTAATATATTTGCAGGCATACGCGGCCTTAAGGGCTTGCACGACCAAAAAATTGAGCCGTGTAGAATACAAAGCAGGCGCGCTTTCGATCATAGTCAAACTCTATCCATTATTGTAAAAAAACAAGAACCCCATCATATTGAAGTAATATTCAAATCGAGTCACAATAAAGGAATCCCATGCGGTGGTTCAGGTTTCAAAGAATGTGTGTAGCAGAGGTAACGCAATATGCGCCCTACGCACCGTATGGCTGCGAGTTAGCGAACCACACAACAATGCGTATTCAACGCGACGCCAAACTGATCCACCGAAACCCTAACTCTTTATAATACAGCCTATATTAGAATAAGCTACTAGCAATGTCACATTTGATCCAGCTAGGGGTATGAAATATAAATTATAATTTATAACAATTGAAGCTCCGGTTAAGTTAACTCTGTAACAATATGTATTAAATTAAACATTAATTCAAAGACCACAAATAGGCGCGTTCCTATTCAATGTCATGAAAACAAAATGTTTAATTATAGTAAAGTAACGGAATACTATCAGGGTATCCTAACAAAACAGCCATTAAATTTCGCAAACGAATCTTCAGGTCTTAATGACTAAACAAATAATTCTGCTCGAGATTTCGCTCAAATATTATTGAATGAATCACGCTCCAACGCACTTCGAAACAATGTTTAACAAACGCAGGACTACTCTATTCCTAGGTGATACTAATTTGGAGTATTATAGCGTAGGTTGTAGTGGTTCACGCCTACGTTTGCTGCACTATTTATAGATAGAATAGAACATGCTTTTTTCCATTTATTCTGTACAATAAAACGTATAGTTGCGAAAAAAATCCGCGCATTTACAAGCAGATCGGCGCAGCAGCGAAGGTGCGGAACACAATACGTGAACAGCCTTTGTAGATCACCCCAAATCGGGGTGCAACGATATGGCCAATGAATAAAGTAGCTCTCAATAGAATAACACGATTCAACTGGGATTGGTTGATTCTTTACGGTACTGTGCAGTACATGTTCAATTGATTCTAGCAATTTTATAGCTCACGGTTCGTTTGTAAATAAATCTCTTACGCATATAGGTTCGATAACGTCGATATTTTCATCGATAAATTGTTTGAGCAAATCCGCTTTTTGTTTCATAGACCCAACAATGAACATATACGTAAGATTAAATTCATATAATATGTGAGGTATACACAAGTTTTTTTTTTTTTGACATAGGCGGCAAACGAGCAGTCGGGTCACCTGATCGTAAGTGATCATCTTCGCCCATAGACACTTGCATCACCAGAGGAGTCACAAGTGCGTTGCCGGCCTTTCAGGTCGCATCGGTCCTATAATTAGGCGGTAATTTATTCCACAATTCAGTCGTGCGAGGCAGGAAATTTCTAGAAACACGCACAGGTGCAAGTAATGCTCATTTTAATAAATAATATCTAAAATACATTGAAAATACGAACAAAATTTAATCATGTATAAACCGTTGCAAACATCAACAAGTATTTATCAAGTGTGTTCCATTGTCTTTCACTAATTAACTAAGTCGTGAATAATTAAATTTGTCATCATTGATCTTAGTATCAATATTTGTCTCTTAGATGGGTTGCCATTAATGAGCTACCGTTGCTGACCATGTTCTACTGCATTAAAAATTCCTGTTACATATTCGTAATAGTGATCATAAGATTCATAAGTGACAAAGGGAATAAACTACCTCAAACACTTGATTGACACGTGATCCAAGAGCACAGCAAATTATGAATCCTTTTCAATTCGGTTTTTTTAAGCAGACATTTTATTAGGCCTCTCTGGGGTTAATATTAATCCACAGCAATGCGGAAAAAAATAAAAGAGTTATTACTTATATACGACGAAGTTATTGTCATTTTTTTTTATGACGCCAAGGGAGGTTTCAGATAATGCATTCAGTAGACGATATTATTAAAAGGCGATTTATATCATTCAAACCATCACCATCTTTATTATACACTTTGAAATGTTTACTCAGATTTAATTTGATCATTGCTATTATCGTATAGGCATCTTTTCTAAGTGACCAAAAACCAAATTTCTGCCATATATATATTTAGGGAGTCAAAGAAGCGGTAGCACAATCCGAAGCGCAAAGGGACCACCGTGTAAATTATTTTAGAGGCTAACCGACTTGAATTATCGGTCTCGCGCCGTAATAAAACTCCCAACATGTGAAATTTTATCAGTAAGAAAGAGTACATTCCCATATTTCAATGGGCCGAAACGGTCCGCTGGTGTACCGGCGCAAAAATATTATATTAATCCGCAAAATTACGAGCTTTACATTATTGTATTCTTTATAGCGTTCGGTATTTATTGCACGGGAGGACAGAGTTGGTAAGCCCTTAGACTCTGACTCATGACAATTATAACATAATTCACTGGTTCACAATGAGGAAGACTGTTTAGAAATAAATCATCCAAACACAAATGTATACTAACTGACAAATGATCAAACCGCTGCCGGATATCGTAGCCATCTTGTACAGACCCTAATATAATAATTAAATGAATGAGATACCTAATTGGAGTTCAAGAAATGTCATTTTACCACGTCGTTTTAATAAACTGCGAAGAAACTTAAATTCAGTTGGACTTAATTCCCCACGATCCGGTTAAATTTTCTCATAAGTGCTCGATAGCGGCACCCTTATAATTACTAGAATGTCCTGTAATAAAAATAAAATTGCGATTGAAGCGTCGTCGACAAATAACTGTTTCGTCTCACGCTATACATCACAGGTAAAGAATTTAATCACAAGGATCCTGAGTGTGGTATGCCGATGATATCTAGGGACGCTCATTGGCGAGCCACGAGCCGTACAAATTGGAAAGGTGGAGTGTGCGAAAGCAACAAAAGGTTACAATTGAAATTTCCGAGATGCCTGTTACATTTTTCTTGGCGGGAGCACGTACATCGCTGCGGGAGACGCCACGCAAGCCTTGTGTTTATACGAAAACGATGCAAAAAAGGTTACTTATAGTTTGGATCACAATTGCCAAAAATTCCACATTTGTGTGACTTGCATGCAGCTATGCAAAAACCTAACTAAATGGCATACGATATAACATGAACACGGTTTGGATTTTTTATGAAAATAAAAATATGGATGGTCTTAAAGTGCAGAACAACATCCATTAAGTGACTGATAACATTAAATACATTCTTCTGCACATCGTCACTCGACCCGGAAACTGCATGAGATTAACTTAACTATCTTAAAATGTCGTCAAACAATACAAGTCCGTATCGTCATTCTGATACGTATTGTATGTGATTTTGTGAATGAGTCAGTCAATCACTCATCAATCATTAGTCAGCGCCTACGGCCGGCGCTCAGCGTAGACAATGGCGAATAATGCAGACAACTTGTTAACGAAATAAGGCGCACTGATTTGTAACAATGTCTAACAACAGTTAGATCTCGCTAGCGCCATTTGTTGTGCTAGTTACTAACTTGTACTGCTTATTAAAACAATGCCCTTGGCTAATAAATCTTCACATTTTGACAAAAAATTGTTGGCATAAATGCTAAAAACAGATATTATTATTCGAGCTTAGAGCGCAACAGTAGTCGTAGTTAAAACTCTTGGCAATGAAAGGAATGCATAATTGTGTCTGTCTGACGGTAACATACAAATCAAATATCGTCACTACTTTGAAATAAGCTTGTATCTGAAACCAACCTCAGCAAAAAGGCAGTAAGTGCATACAACCGTCACACAGAGTTACCTACTACCTTTTTCGTTGAAACAAAATAAGATACGAGATTTTTTTCAAAGTAGTGACGATATACGTGCTGGAACCATTTAATTCCAGTATCTTGGTTCACATAGAATATATCCAATGAATATCGTCATAAAAAACTTAATCCCGAAGTAACCCACTAACCAAAACCAACACAAGCGCAATTAGCGAACCGCGTCCGTTTTTGATCCAAGCGGCGTCACAGACGAAAAGGGGGCCAGAAGCGCAGATGTCACAGTCACAGACGATTGTTTGCAAATAACAAAGTGAGCTCAGCGCGGGGCATGCCTCCTATAATCCGGGGGACAATAATGACTAATGTAACTATGACAGCAATAGACACATACGACATTATTCTCCTCAAGCTACGATTTCAGACACGACGAAGCTGCTGGGTCCGCGACAGTTTTATACCCTTACAGAAATAACGCCACATGTTACTATAGAGGTAAATGGCTATTGTAACCTTTTTCTATTAAAAGTTTTCGGGTTTCTAATTGTGCCACGACAATGCGTAATCTAACCGGTCGCTTTCGGCGGCACGTAGGGTCCCTAGTCTGGAACAAAAAATGAATAGAGATACTTATATCTATAACAATTTACACGGTTTTGTTTAGAAGTCAAATCAATGTTTACCGTCATCGTTAATAAATTGGAAATTCATTATTTAACTGTTAAAATTGTACACAGTGTATGAAGTCAGAAGACAATCCATACTAATATTATAAATTCAAAAGTGTGTCTGTCTGTCTATCTGTTACCTCTTCACGCTTAAACCGCTGAACCGATTTGGATGAAATTTGGTACGGAGATAGTTTGAGTCCCGGGGAAGGACATAGGCTACTTTTTATCCTGGAAAAATACCCTTATCCGCGATAAACGAATTTAAGGCGGACGAAGTCGCGAGCAGAAGCTAGTGCTTTATATTGTAGGAATCAAGATACGGAGTACATACGCGTAAATCTCGTGTTCATTATCCATGTCTTAAATTATACGAACCTCCTTTTTCATATAGTTTTTCGTTAAGATGTTTCCTATAACAATAAATCTGTTGGTTTTAAAATCCAGTTCTGTAAAGAAACGAACGACACATCAACTGATAGCGTTTACTTAATAGTGTATGCTGCTGCTGCTTTGAAAGCGAATCTCTAAAGACAGTCTTGTTCTAACTGTAAAGTCAAACTGTAACGTCAAACCAAAAAGTCCTATATACAAGGAACAAATGAATGCGCCGTAAATTTTATTTTAGGCAGTACTTTAAAAACAGAAATATAAGATAATAGCAAAGCATGTGTATGCCTTTCTTTATTCAACTATTTAATGAGCATTTGTTTAAACAACCAAGTTCTAGGAAAATAGTATCGCATCGCAAGTGTAACATCTGCCAGCAGATGCGTGAGCGCTGCAGGACATCATTGAGCAAAAGTACACCTCATTGTCACGATCATTACAAAAGCAAGTAAACACGGTACATCATAAATCACGGTCCATCTACTCCTCGCCATTTATAGTCTGCACCCTGGCCTACCAGGTGCTCCATGAAAAAGAACCATGAACTTATGACGGTTTTGAAAATCTTTACTGTATACATAAAACAGTCTATTATCGCTTGATCCCTGTGGCATATTAACGTGGCTGTAGACGAATAAACCCACACCGGCTCTCGCGCGCCAAATTGCCCGTGTCGCGATCCGAAGCACTACTAAGGGCTCTGCTCACGTGTAAAATCTCTTCAATTTACACGCTACACCTTAACCCAGAGGGGTTAACAACAGTAACATAACACTAATGTTTAAAGTGCGCATTACCTTTTATTTTATATCGCATTCACAAACAGGATTAAGTTTTACTTCCACGTTGTTGCACATCTATAGAATTAGGATGTATCAATGCCAACATTGACTCATCTAGTACTGATATGACTACTAAAGCTTACCTTATCGTGCACTTTTAATTGTACATATTATTGTTACCTGAAATAAAAACAAATAAGAGTTAGTTAACAAATAACACAAATAAATACATAATTTATGCCCTTAAGAAAAATGACCTTCATATATTATCGTTAAAACAGTCCTAATTCTTCGTCATTTCCGTTTTAGTAGGTACAGAACTGGCCCCGCCCGCTAGACAGGACGTTAATTAGAAAATTATGTGGGAAATTATTAATAGGTCCGCCGTGTACCCGATTAGATAACAAACTAGTCCATTAGCCGGGCAGGACACGGCCAGCGGAAGCCGGAACCGAAGGGTTATCGCTTTTGAGGCCTTTGTTCTAAGGTCGATATTGAGAGAGTCGAGAGTAATTGAAAAGGACTTGGTGGCAGAGTTGGTAAGATAAGGTAGTAGCAAACAATACGCGCGTTCGTCCGGGGGCGGGTTTGACGCGTGGTTGAGGAATGATCAGCGGCGTGGAAATGACGACTTAATGGATTATATGTGTCCGTCGACACCGAGATAAGTGTCGCGCCGGTATCGGGCCCGTCCGAGGAGATTAGGCACCGAAATTACAAAAATTAATAACATAATGGAAATCGAGAGAATGATTTTACTCCTCGATGAGCACGGGTGATAAAATAAAATCGATGTTGAACAGGTTATCTCAGGCGTGGCGTGCTAGGTATTTGACAACTTACTTCAATATTCTAAAATATGGTACTCTACCTATTGTATTCTAAAATGTATAATATTCAAAGTGAAATGAAAACTCACAAGTCCAAACCAAATTAAAAATACATTCTAATACTTAACAGTTTCTATTGTGTAATCAGCGGTTAAAATAGCATACATCTAAAAAAAATATAATATAATAACAAGACATTTTTTAAATATTTTCTTCTGTTTCCGCGATTATTACTCATTGAAATAAAACAATTTAACGGGTTATATCGCGTATATTATCTCATTTTAGTTCCCGACGTTTCGGAAGCTTTCCACCTTTTCAAGCAAGTGACCATGGAAAGCTGGAAAGCTTCCGAAACGTCGGGAACTAAAATGAGATAATATACGCGATATAATCCGTTAAATTGTTTTATTTCAAAGATGTTTTTTTTTAACACCATTGTTATTAAGGTTAACAAAAAAATCACCTTTATTCGATCCGTATAATTGTAAATTGATGACATATAAACTCGTAACGCTAAATAAAACGTCCCGAAAGAAATCATGTTTTTTCTTATTTGTGGCTAAAGCAAGACACTGACCCACATCAACCACATGTACCCACGCAAACAACACCCAAGGCAGTTGCATGATGCCATGAAATACTGTAAATTGAATTCGGACGCATTGTTAAAACTCACAACGGCGGGCGTGCTGCGCGAGCCCTCGAATGAACATTAAATAGCTTCACAATAACCTTAGATTTGCCGGCAATCTATTCTATTATTCACACAGAGCGAGAAACGCCTCGCAACTTACGACAAAAAGTGCAAGATCTCCAGTTCTTTGTTCGGGACTTTCTGGGTACGCCTGGACAAACGAGCCGTGGGACCCGTGGTGAAATATTGATGCGGTGTCATAGTGGGACGGACGCGATTCCCATTACAAAGCCATTTGCGCTGTTTACATAAAGGAGAAGGGCCGCAAATGCTGTAGTATCGAGTGCGGTGCGATTGCAAATTTTCCGCTTCTCGCGTGTCAAAGGAGATTATTTATTGCAATTGAGATATAGAAGGCGCCTCGGGATCAGCCAGCAACACCTCGCATAAATAGCGGACGACGGACGCGCCAACCGTCCCTATCATCCCGACACCAAATAAAATTATGAGTAAGGCTATTTATTACACTAGATTAAATAGGGTATTCATCTTTAACGAGCCCATAGAAACTCTTCGAGCTGCGCGTAATGTTTCTCAAATAGCACGACCGGGTGTATAACCGACGCCATTGTCGTGAAGAATTAAATTTACTGGAATGTTGACCGGCAGAAAATCATACATATTTTATATAAATCATAGAAGTTATTTCTTCTCTTCATCAATACGTTAGAGCATGAAGTTGTCCAGGAAAAATATTAATAAATATTCATTTCAAATACATCATCGTGCGGTTTTGTTATCATTGCGTAAAATAACGTTTTGTTTCTTAGACGCAAGGTCAAAAACAATTGAATCATCACTTGCTCCTTCAAATGTTCAAATATCCTTAAAAAAATAATTGTTTTTCTGTATGTAGGAAATTTTAAGTATACCAATCTTTAAACTGCTCGCATTGGCATAGTAATGATATAAATATATCATTAGGATCGGGTTCCCAATCCTCCCATCCGAATCCGAAAAGAGATAGTCCATAATAATTACTTAAACGGAATTTAAGTTGTTGGTATATATCAAGAGAACTGCAATCTACGATTAAATAAGGCCACAATTTACTAAATCAAACGGCATTCAGAAAATTGGTGGCTACGCAAAATGCATAATGTGCAGATGTTTAATTTGATGAGAGGTTCGAGTCGAATGGTGGGAAATTATAACAAAAACGCTTAACAAAATATAGGGCTATTAGTTTCAAAAATTCTGGAAAGCGAAGATTGTTGGGCCGGATTTAGAGGAGCTTTTAATGTAATCCTTACTTCTTATAGTTTTTGTTTGTTCTCTTACATTGTAATAACTTGATAAAGTAATGCAATACTACACGATTGGACACTTTTCTGTAGGTAATATAAATTATGTCACACTTACAGAGAACATCTAAAGTAAGCATTAATTGCTAACTTTGAAACGGCACATTTTTTGATAATCCAGTTATGCACATTATGTACAACATTATTAAAACGTATGCGTGTTTGAGTTTTCGCTTTATACTTATTTAATAAAAGAAATATTTTTTTGAGAAACATTTGACAGTGATCATTCGCTTTCTACTCCAATACCATAATATATATACATTTCAACATGCTGTTTTACGCTTCTAAAACTATTCTGTGACCAAAAAGTTACATTACATAAATGGTTTCTACTTAGGGTAGTCAGAAAGACTCTCTTCTCCACGCACTCAAAAATAAATATACTTCAAAAAATATATGTCAAAATAGATATGAAAGTAGAAAATTTGTTATATTATAACTGCCTCAAACAGAAGTCAATTAACAATTATAGTTTTTAAGAAAAGACAATCCAATTATAAAAATAAATTTAAAAGTTATGTTTGGACTCTTTACAGGGGCAGAAAGCTAGTAAAGACTAACACAAAATGCAGTTCAAGAAATTATTAGTACACCGTAGATAATATAACGCGAAAAGTCACACACACTCATATATGTTAATATGATTATATTTTTATTTTATACTATTATCTATTGAGATAATTTAAAAAAAATGTTCTTTTAAATATCACTTAAAAGAAAAACAAAAATACCACATCATGTAGGACCAGATTTTTTCGTGTCCGCACTTTAGGATCAGTTATTTTTACACTTATGGCGATATTGAAATGATCAAAAACTGAAAAATAAGGAGGTACTTTGACGATGATAGCATTATGACCTTAAAAAAATTTTTCTTAAAAACTTCATCCTCCCCGATAGTTTTGTCAGTTCATAAAAAGGAATTCATTTAATCTGTCAATCTCTATTATTACATACATAGGAATTATGATTATGAATTAATCATATCCGATTTATTCATCATGGTTTTCTAGCGAAACGACCGCTAGCTGATTGTAGTGAATTAAATTACTAGTAAAGATTAAATTGCGAAGGTAATTTAATTAAATTGGCACAGGCTCTACCATAAAAGACTGTAGAAACAAATTATCAGAAGGGTTTTAAATAGTGCCAATGCGAAGTTTTTAAAAACAATTATTTTTTAACTCGAAAGTTAAATATATTTAAAATATTTGTTATACAAAAATCCCAAATGTTATAAGGGAAATACCTACTTAATCATAATTTTGTTAGTCAGTAACGTCATAATGAGCTGCCTTACTCTTAATATAATACAAACTTGTAAACAAATCTGTCAATACAATATAATATAATATATAAACAAACAATTCTAAACAGGTTTTCCTGCGTTATCGAACTAAATGCCTTTCTTGCGTATTTAGTCACATGGCAAAAACCATTTAATGTGTCTTAAGTGTTTGGCAGTAGGTACATGTTACATGTAAAGAGAGAAAAAAAATATAATTTCGTCAGCGAGAGTGTTAACAAGCAGGGGATATAGCAATGTGCTCTCGCACTACCTGGCCAGCTGCCTCGAGCCCCCACCAAGCACTGTGCGCCTCACCCCGCGCACCACCATAACTCCTTCTCGCTCTCACTACATCACGAAAGCTTGTCCATGCAATACAAAAAGCGGTTTTGCTGTGTAGTGTTCTAACTTAGCTATCCATGTGTGCGTAAAGTGTATTTTTCTGACAAGCTCTATCGTAGAACGAAACGAGCCGAGCGAATACTAATGCTACGGGCGGTTACGACGTTCTAAATTGAAAGTAGCATTTACCTGTTGGAACGCGTGAACCGGCGCGGCCTTGTGCGCGAGCGCAGCACAGGTTTGACTCACAGTCAGTTCCACCCCAGACCTCTGCGCGGGTGCGCGCGTACCATGCACTCAGCTGTGTAGTGCCGGGCGCACGATCCTGTCCAATTAGTGTTCTCGCGAGAAACGAGTTAAGTGGCCGGTTTAACTAGTGATGTACTCAAGTTAAGCGAAATGAACTAATGTGCGCTGCAGATGAGAGATGTTTGTGCGGCTTTAGAGCGAAATTATGAAACAAAACTATGTAATAAATTTAAGTGAAGTTTAGTGAAAGCGAATCATAATGTGTTGTACGTGGTTCACAAGCGCCTTGTTGGTGCTAAGCGCCGTTTTAACGACGTGGAGTGCCTCTCTGTCGGCTACCACGGGAGCGCGGTACCAAGCTCCCGATGAGTGCCGGTGGACAACCGACGACGATGGTTCAGGAGTAGCGCTACAATGTAGATTACGGACTATAAACAGTGAATTAGAGAACACCAACTTTAGCGCTATTCAACCGCATCTTACTGTGAGATTGCGCTTGGAATGCAGTGATGCACTATTCTTTCAAAGTTCACTGTCTCCCGGAAGTTTTCGACAGCTGGTTGAATTGCGGGAACTTACTATTGAGTATTGCAAAATCGGGAATCTCTCCGACGGCGCGTTCACGGGTCTTCGGGAACTAAGAAATTTAACTATAAGAACGCATAACACGGACTGGTCATCGATGTCACTTGAAATAACGCCCACCGCCTTTTCTAGAGATGTACAAAATTTAGAACGATTAGATCTCAGCGAAAACAACATGCTAGTTTTCCCCGAAGGTGCACTGTGTACTTTAAGGAACCTGGAATATTTGAATATGACTGGAAATCGAATGAGGGACATTAGTCATTTTCAATTTTCTTCTGCTCATCGCCATCCAACAGAGAAATGTGGCGATAATATATTGGTTTTAGATCTTTCAAGAAATGTAATCGATACTTTACCACCGAATTTACTTTCTGGGCTAAAACGACTACAGAAATTATACCTTCAAGGCAATGTATTGAATTCTGTGGCTGATAGAGCTTTAGAAGGTCTTATTTCACTCACAACAATAAGATTTTCGGACAACCAACTAACAAGCTTGCCTCCTGAACTTTTCAGTGACACGAAAGAACTAAAAGAGATATATTTAAACAACAATACTATAACCGTCCTCGCCCCAGGACTATTTAGTGACCTTTTGCAACTATTGGTTTTGGATTTGTCACATAACGAATTGACTTCAGATTGGATAAATACTTCAACGTTCACTGGACTAAAAAGATTAGTATTTTTGGATTTCTCTCACAACAGAGTATCAAAAATGGAAGTAGCTCTATTCCGGGACCTGCACAATCTGCAAATATTGAAAATGCAAGACAATTTCATAGAACACATCCCAGAAAATGTATTTACCACGTTGAACAACCTGCATACATTGATTTTATCAAACAATAGACTCACGACAATTGAAAGTTACGCGTTTTCTGGTTTGCAAGGGCTGTCTGTTCTATCTATAGATAGTAACCGCATTTCAAAGATACATCCTCACTCTCTGCGAAACTGCACATCATTACAAGACCTACACATTAATGGAAATAGACTGGATGAAGTCCCAATAGCTCTCAAGGAAATTCCACAGTTAAAAACACTCGATCTTGGAGAAAATTTGATAGTGAGCATAGAAAATGCGTCTTTTATGACAATGCAACAAATGTACGGATTAAGATTGACTGAAAATAACATCGGAAACATTAGCAAAGGAGTATTTGATAAGATGACTTCCCTCAAAATATTAAACTTATCGAGGAATAAAATTCATAAAATTGAAGCTGGAGCATTTGACGGAAATATAAACTTACAAGCTATTCGATTAGACGGTAATTACCTTACGGATATTGGAGGGCTTTTTGCCAAATTACCTAATTTAGTGTGGTTGAACATATCTGATAACCGATTAGAATGGTTTGACTATGCCATGATTCCAACAGGATTGCAGTGGCTCGATATTCATGCCAATAGGATTGCTGAACTTGGAAATTACTTCGAGATTGAATCCCAGTTATCACTGAGTACATTCGATGCCAGTTCTAACAGATTAACAGAAATCACCGGCAGCGCAATTCCAAACTCAGTGGAAATGTTATATCTTAATGATAATTTAATTTCCAAAGTACAGTCATACACATTTTTCAAAAAACCGAATTTAACCAGAGTGGATTTATATGGCAATAAAATAACAAATCTGGATCCGAATTCTCTGAGAATATCAGTAGTTCCGCAAGATAAATCTGTTCCCGAGTTCTTCATAGGCGGAAACCCATTAGAATGTGATTGCACAATGGAGTGGTTGCAAAAAATAAACACTGGGAACAGAGCGCGAACTCAACCGAAGTTAATGGATTTAGACAGCATATACTGTAAATTACTTTACAATCGCGGAAACTCCTATGTTGCGTTAGTGGAAGCTGCATCACACCAATTTTTGTGCAAATACGACTTCCATTGTTTTGCGTTATGCCACTGCTGTGATTTTGACGCCTGTGACTGCGAAATGACTTGCCCAAATAATTGCACTTGTTATCATGATCAATCGTGGTCGGCAAATGTTGTGGAGTGCTCGAATGCTGGGTATGTCAATACTCTACCTGAGAGAATACCAATGGAGGCCACACAACTGTATCTCGATGGTAACGACATTAAAATGCTTCCCAGTCACGCGTTTATTGGCAGAAAGCGGCTCAAAATTCTGTTTTTAAACTCATCTAACATTGAATCTATACAAAACAGAACATTCAATGGTTTAAAAGAACTTGAAGTGTTGCATTTAGACTACAACAACCTGAAATCTATTGAAGGCCAAGAATTTGATGGATTGGATAACTTGAGAGAATTGTATATAAATAACAACAAAATCCGCCATATAGGAAAAGAAATGTTCAACCAAATGTCCCGGCTAAAAATACTTCATCTGCACAACAACAAGTTAACTACGTTATCAGTGTGGCAAGTGAACCCGATTGTGACGGAAATAACACTTTCTTACAATCCGTGGTCGTGCGACTGTGAATATACTGAAATGTTCCGAGAATGGACAAAACGAGTGAATTCAATTACAGATATATCAAATGTTAAGTGCATTTATTCTAAAGGAAACAGTACTGAAATGACCGTGTACAGTGAAGATGTGTTCAGTGATCCGGAATCTGGATTTATTATCACGAATGAAAACGGAACTATTTGCACAGGTTTGCCAAGTATTAACAACAGTATCAATGGTAATTTAACAGCTACCAAAACTATAATAACGAATGAAGACGTGCAAGATTACATACCACTCCTAGTGGCAACTTTGGGTGCTTTTCTATTAGTTTCATTTATAAGCATGATTGTGTTCATATTCAGACAAGAAATGCGAGTATGGTTCCACTCGAGATTTGGTGTGCGACTCTTTTATAGAGCAAGTGAAATCGATCGAGACGATAGAGAGAAAATGTTCGACGCATTTGTGAGTTATAGTTCTAAAGACGAAGCATGGGTCGCCGAGGAGCTCGCACCCATGCTCGAGCGCGGTGACCCGTCCTATAAACTTTGCCTACATTACCGTGACTTTCCTGTGGGCGGCTACGTCGCGGACAACATAATACAAGCCGTCGAGTCCTCGCGTCGTACAATCATGGTGCTCAGTGAAAACTTTATAAAATCAGAGTGGTGTCGTTTCGAATTCAAATCGGCTCATCATCAAGTGTTAAGAGACAGGCGGAGAAGACTGATAGTGGTATTGTTAGGTGAAGTGCCTCAGAAAGATCTCGATCCAGATATAAGACTGTACTTGAAAACTAACACCTATCTGCATTGGGGTGATAGATTGTTTTGGGAGAAGTTAAAGTTTGCGTTGCCTGATGTGCCTAATAACCAGCGGTGTCGTGGCGGGCCGAGTCCGGGAGCTGGTGGGGGTGTGGCGATGCATAGACACCACCACGCCAGGAGCCACCTGGGCGCGCTGCCGCCGCCGCCGGTGCACGGCGCGCACCCCGTTCTGCCGCCGCACCCAGCCCACAACCCTCATCAAGCTCCGCCGCGAGCCTCTCCTCGCACCATATCCGTCCACGTATAGTGAAAAATGAGACTGACTAGAGTGCTAGTGTGTCAAAATCAAAAGACTACAAAACATAGTGCAAGTGACTGTTTTACGCAAAAATGTGATGGCTAGTCGGTTAGTGTACGTATGGATGAAAGCGCTGTAAATAGTAGCATTAAGTACACATGGGTACGCATGTTGTAATAACGATATTTGTACTATCTCTTACACTGTATTTTACCACTTTAGAAATGCCATTATTTTTTACAGTAGAAAAGCTATTAAATTGATAGTGTGTAGAAGACTTTTTTATGAATTTTGTACATTATTAACGATATGTAAATGTGTAAGGCCTATTCGGGCTGTGTTTGTTAGGCAATTCTTGCCGAATACTATAAAAGTGACTTACATGGCATCTGTGCCACTATCTGTGATAATACTAGATATAATTTTTAGTAAGTAAATATTTCATGAATGCATATTATGTAACTTAGTCATATCCAAAAGAAAAATATTTATTGTAAAAAGAAATGAAAATTCAACTGTATCAGGCAGTAATAAAAGACAAATAAATGATGAATTCAAATTTAATAACCTTGTTTTTCTTAGAGACTATCTAAATCTATATAGCATAAGTGTTATGCACAAGATCTAACAACAATATAAGACATTATTCGACATAAAGTCATGAACCAATAAGTATATACAAATGTATCGTTCATATTTTGACTAAAAAGGGCTTCTTATACTTTGTGTATTAAAGTTTTATAAACAAAGAACTATTATAGTCAAGTAATTATTCAGCTCGCAAATTTGAACATAAATCAAGTAGATAACATCGTGAAAGAGTAGAGCCTTAACATGTAATATTACAGAATTTTTGGCGCGGTAGATAAGATACATATGTAGCTCGATTACGCAGGCGAACAATAGATTAATAATAATAACTACATCAATTTTGTAATACAATTGTAAAGATTAAATGACTACGCCGAGAAACATTTCAGAGGGTCAAAAGGTTATTTGGAGATCCCTGATATCCCAAAAACGCTTTTTTTATGTTTGTATGTATGTGTTTCTATGTCCCTATCACGACAAAACGGCTCTACAGATTTCACACGTTAATTATATTTCAATTTACATGCCAGTTAGTAATTGCAAAAATTTGGTCTGTTTTCCTTAGAAGTCGTTTCTTTGTAATAATTTTTGCATTATTAATTTCGTAAAAAGCTGTTAAGAATTATGTTTAAGCCTGTTGGAGGAGGCATGTTCATTTATATTACCAAATGAAAAAAAGAAACGCTACAATACATAGGAATTGTCATAACAGACTTGACTAGACATAAAATAAAGTAGTAATAAAACACATACAACGTCTATTTAAATCATATTCTTATGAGAGCAAATTTAAAATAAAAATATTTAGGACGAGAATACATATTATAGTATTTTATGCAATCGTTATATGTGCTTTTCCAGTCGAGTACCGCGTTAAGGCCACGAAGCATGCTGAGAGGCCTAATTAAGGTACAAGACTTAAAAAGCTAATTTTATAACTATTGTATACAATACTTTTTCTACGAGTAACCCATAAATTACAGTAAATGAAACATAGCTAAAAAAATAATTGCAAAATCACTGCGTTCTTTTTTTGAAATACATTATAGTTCTGTCCGGAGTTGTATACTATAGGTATTTTAGTTCAGTGGCATATAATATAAACCATTGAGTATAGAGTAACGGTTTAATCGGCGGAGTTCTTACTCATAGATTTATAGTTCACATTCACACTCATAGAGTAAATAAAAAATATTTAAAATGTATTTAGCCCTCTTCATTATATGATCTAGTACCTATGTATACCTATAAGTTATTTATCCTTACTTGTTCCGCAAATAGCAAACAACATTCTAACCCAAACGTGCGCCTTTTTTGTCTTACACTCCCATTTTCTCGTAAATAAAGTGACAGGAATTGATATTTTTAGTGCCACATCGCCAATTTTGATACATTAAATTTATTTCCTTGCTAGAAAACAGGTGTTATTGGCGTTAAATGCATATTTTAGGTTAGAATGTTGTTAACTAGTTAGGACAAGTAAAGATAAATAGCCTTTACAATAAATACTATATCACATGACGCATAATTATATAAAAAGTTTGTAGCTACTATAATATTCCATCTGTCAAAAAATATTAAAATTCGTTCATTCAGAAGTAGTGATGTGCCGTTTACGTAAATTACGAGAATATAGAGAAAGTGTCGGAAACGTTCTCGGTGACATTCTCTGTAGCGTTAATTATTGAGAAAGTGGTTTAAATTTTATTCATTTTTTAATTTAATTTATACAGGGTTTGTCCAAATAATAATAATTAAAAGCTGTAAAATTTTCAAAATTAATAAATAAAAGGATCATATACTTTTTCGCACTTTACCAACTTTCTCGTAATCATACCGTAAAGTACGGGTGGAAATTACCGAGAAAGTTGTTAGTTAGTTAGAAATTTAGTTATTTAAATAAACAACAATATTCAGTATGTGTCAAAAATATATTTCAAAAAATAACATAGCTTACGCAAAATAATTACTTCCACATGATGAAGTAAGAATGAAATGACATTATTACAATAACACAATATTAAATTTAACAAAGTCCTAAATTAGCTTCATATCTTTTTAAATTAACAAAATTAATTATCAAAAACATATAATTAATTGACTTATAGAAAATTAGAACAACAAATATTTGTTTAATATATAATGAGCCATAAATTATTACATGGTTGAATTTATCTAATTTATTTTACTATTTCACTCAGAAAACTCCCGTCTGTCTCAGGCATATTAGTACCATTACTTTTATGTATTTAATATTTTTTGAGGATCATTATACTTACTTGTATGTAAACGAAGCCTATTATACTGTTATTTTCTGGAACTAGTGAAAGTTATTTCTTTAAATGAAAATAAATTAAAAAACACTTACCTCATCAGCCGTTATAACGAAGCTGATCAGCGGTTTCAGAACTGCTGGTTGATGCAGTAGAGGAGCCACCGTTTTGTATTTCTTCTTTTTTAAAGTTGCTAACACTTTTGGCAATTTTTCACCACAGGTTGTGCAAACCGCGTGACATTCTTGGCCATGTACACATTATCACTAAATAAACGAGAGTATTTGGTCCGTCCGTTTTCAATTGTTACTACGGTAAAATATTGCAAAACTTTGTGTTGGGCTTCATGATTTTAAGTAATGAAACTCATTTAATAACACAAGAAGAATAGAAGAAGAAGATGCCAATCGTAATCCTCGGTTTTTGAAACCGAGTCCCTGATTCGCTAATTTAATGCCCAAACTTGCCGTTTACCTGCATAACTGGAAACCTGCAAGGAACTGGTGAGATTTCAAAGCTTATCTCGGGTTTTGTTTTACCTGCTATTTGTAAAGTGCACCACTTCAAATACCTAACGCTAATTAACAATCACCACGTTGCAAATTAGTATAGCTATGAAAAACGGTCACTAGTTCCATAGAAATACTACAAAACAAAACATTATGTTTATTGAAAAGTTTATGAAAAACAAAATCTGGTAAAGTTGTTGAGAATTACGGAAAAGTTACGGTAATTTCCGGAGTAAAGAATTCCCGAGAGCATGAAATTTCCTGACGGCACATCACTATTCAGAAGTGCTCCGTTTTACTAATTATACTCGTAGTAGATAGGAGCCTACGCATTTTTTTTATTCCTGGCCTTCCAATTGTGTGTTACTTATCACCAATTCAATCTATAGACTCTCGTTTTTGACAGATTTATAAGTATGCTTTAAAAAATGTAATGAAAGTGTACCCAGAAGTTCCGACCAAAACTGCACTTGCACTTTAAACAGCAAATTTTCTCAAGCGCGATCAGCAGAGCTTCGGTCATCGACCGAGGCCCTTCAATCTGTGGTAACGAGCGCTCTCCCCGCAGCCCTAAGTAGGTGTGAAACAAATGGAGCTGCGAACAAAAAGGGTATCCAGCCTCATTCCTGCCTATCGAGATTGCTTTTACAGATATAGACCGATACTCGACCGTACCGTTGAGATATTGATGAAAAAGTTCACAAAGATCTCGCCTTTTTACTATTACAGCTATATATAAAACGGGATCGTGACTCTGTTATCCTTTAGTTTGCAGTTAGAATTTGCAGTGTTTTTGTTCGAAGAAGAACAAATTTGTACGGAAAGTCTTTCTCAATGGTGCAATGGGTTCATTTAATTTACAAAACATTATAAAAACTAAACGAAAACTGTTTATATTTTGTTTTCTTTTATTGATTAAGTATGTTTTTTTATATAATGATTACATCATAAAATGTGATAGGTACGGTCGGCCAAGACATATTGATCTACCACTTCTGACCCTTAAAACACATGAAATAGAGTCGAAAGGTGGTAAAGCAATTTCTTGGCTGACCTTACTTCATGAAATCTAATGATAGTGATGCCGGGATACCGAAATCAAAATTCTATTTACTCAGTCATAAATATAAGACAGGCATTGAATGCTTTTTAAAATTAATAAAAAATACTCAGATGAATCGCATTAAAATTTAGAAGTGGGGGTTCGTGAAGTCATAACTAAGAATAAATTATACCCAGGCGAGACGAAACGCGACATTGACTCATTGTACGATGCATTATTTTTTGAATACATAAAAAAAAGAAAAAATACAATAAATCCGACATTTTTTATTAATCTACATAACGGACTAATAATGAAAATTTAGTTATCATTCCTATTAACCACACCTAGGCGAAAAATTACTTCTTGATATCAGTCATTTACGTCATGAGAAACATAACGGGTGCCGTAAATGCATATACATCGGTCATGGATATATAAAATGTCTTTTTCAAAATTTAGGAATTCTAGAGGATACCTAAGTCTTCTTCCAGTTCCATCTTCGGAGCTAACGCAAGCCAGCCGCAAGCACTTCGCTGCGGTCGCCGCTGACCAGTTCCTAGCACTTGCAATGTTCAAATTGTCTATTACGTGGCTTATTCTCTTTGTTACTTTAGAAAGGTACACATTTTCTTGTATAAATAGAATGTATTTTTGTATTGCTGAGAGTCGTTGTTCCTTTGTTGCAGAAACAATTTTTCGTTGACCAAATTTCGCTACCACGGTCCTTTCCTTTGCATCGTGGAGCGCAACGTGAAGTTTAGTGTTAAGCGATGATTGGACAACGACCTCTAGAACGCTTGCCTTTAATTTGCCAATACCATCTGCTCCTCGAGATTGTGTTGAGATAAATATAACTACCTTGACCAAACACTCTTTCTTCGTCGAAATGTAAGAAAACAAGCATTTACCTTCTTTTTGTTTCAATATCACACAATGCGTGGCTATGACATTAAAACAAAAAGATACGTGATTATGCGTGGTTATGGTGTATAATATAAAAGAAGCGTTTTAAAAAAAGGCTGAATTATCTCCCTGTTATCTAAGCGTTATCCCGGTTCCTCTATCAGCTGCTTATTCGGAACCTGGGTTCCACTCTGCCACTTTTTCACGTCCACTTCGCACGATCTTTGGCATCCATTGACACACAATGTCATCCCTAACGACATCAAGCAAACATTTTTTGGTCTACCCTTCCCACCGGGGCTCGGCTGCTCTTGACCAAAAGCATTCAAGCCGTCGTAAGCAATGATGAAGTGAACTAACAGAGTGAAGGCAACAGATAAGCGAAGCATGTTTGTTCTCTGTTCTAGATCATCGAGTTGAGTTGTATATACCAACTGAGAGATCCCACAGGTTCAATATTGAATAATGATGTACCTATGCTGACATTTTCACAGTTCTTTAAATATATTGCTTTGTGGCTACATGTAACTTGCTTGTACATTAAAAAAAAATTAAAGCCAAGGTTACAGTGGTATATTTTTAAAATGGAGTGGAACACCTCATTACAAATTATTTGAGATAAATATTTACCGAGACACGGCTTTTTTATTAAGAGAATAGTCTTTTCAGAAATATATATTTAAACAATACTTGTTATAAAAATATTTATAGCCAACAACAATGTGGTACAACGTGGAACAAATCCAACACTTGTTGAATACTTAAACAGAAGTACTCGCACATTGTCTGTGAATGTGGTACTACTAGTGTTCCAAATGTAACTTTGTGTATTACCAGACATTTTCTTACTATATACATCGTGGTTGCGATCAAAATAGCATACGATCATTCAAGAATTTGACAGTATTGTCAAATTGATAATAGATATTTAAATATGATCTGTCGCCAATATTTATTTAACCTGACACACTTATTTGTAAGCCGTTTACTATAACTTTGAATAAATTAGCAACTGAGTCAATAATTACGGAAAAAAATAAACGATTTAATCAGTAATAAAAACCAAATTATTGATAGTTTTATCCACGAATATATCAGACGCTAATCACACTAACTCTCTCGCATTTTCCCTCTAAATTGTGTACAAACAAAGAAATCACGGCTTTAAGTAGGTACCTAAGTCTAAGTCGCCGTGCCCCATAAATAAAACTAGAGAATAACACGAAGGTGAAAAAATAAACGCGACGTCGGCCTGTGTAGAACATTAATCAGAGGCTCGGGAAGGCGTAGAGAATTTATTTTACGATTGTTACAGCACCGATGAAACGTTAAAAATGCTGTCGAAGGTATATTGAAACATTCGACGCATTGTTCAACTCGATCCGACCGATAGCGCACCGCGGTTACGAGTCGGCGCTGCCATCAGGGCAGTCGCTTCACTCGTAAAGAAAAAGAATAAGTAGGGAAAATGCTGTTACCGAATAAAAAATATGCCTTAATTCGCGTATCAAAAGGAAGAAATAGCGCGAATAGAGCACATAACTGACCGTGGTTTCGGTAAAGACGTTAAATAATATAACTAAATCTCATCTCCCTCGCACTAAGCTAAAATGATAATGCGATTATAATAGTATTTTATGCAATCGTTATATAATGTATGTTTTTTCAGTCGAGTACCTACCGCGTTTAGGTCACGAAGCTGCTGCTTGCTGAGTGGCCAAATTAAGGTACGAGACTGAATAAATAAACTTTTAAACAAAAAAATAAAACAGACACCAAAAAAACTAAAAAGTAAAAAATAACGCCATAATTCAGTTTCTTCAAATTACTTACAAGTAACCGTTTGTATACTCAATCTATACAGTATATACAATTAATCTTATTTTGGCGTCGGTGCCACATAAAGAATGTGTAAAATATTGAAAATTGACGATTTTAGTAACTTGTGACACGATGGCACCGACTCTGGCTATCGAACAAGCCCAAACACGGCTAGGATACATTATTTTATTACATAGATGGTGCCTACCTTCCGGCTCCATCATCAAATCAATTCGATGGTACCATTCTCATCAGGAACATTTAAATTTGTGACTATGAAGTTGCTTACCTAAATTAATCAAGATATTTTGTCGCCACCCGTAAATCATTTATCATTGAGGAGTTCCGATGGCATTCTGTGGTCTTCTGCATCAGTTCCACTTCACCAATTTACACTTTTTGAATGCAAATGCTTATTATGTTTCTTATAATACCAAAATCGCTATATGTATGCCTACAATATTTGAGGAGTTCCCTCAATTCCTCATGGATTCCATCATCAGATCTTCACCAAAATGAAATGGGACCAACTAGAAAGTACCTTCTATAAACCCAAAAAATTTTTTTTGAAATCAGTCAAATAGTCCTTGAGTAATCGGTGAACATCCATAAAAAAAAAAAAAAAAAACAGTCCGTCGAATTGAGAACCTTATCCTTTTTTGGAAGTCGGTTAAAAAGCTAATACTATAACTATTGTACACAATACTTTTTCTGCGAGTAACCGATAAACTACAACAGTAAATGAATCAAAGCTAAAACAATAATTGCAAAAACACTGCGTTCTTTTTTTGAAATTCAGTATATTTCTGTGCGGAATTGTATAATATAGGTATTATAGTTCAGTGACATATAATACAAACCATAGAGCATAGAGCGATGGTATAATCTAAAAAGTATGCCTTTTTAGTATGATTCGCGGAGTTCTTATTCACAGATTATAAGTGCACGTGTTGAAAAAATACCTACTACAACAGTTTGCCATCTGCAGTGCTAATTTTATGTTAATCACAAGACAAATAACATGACATGATACATGTTTATACATCGACTAGCATATAAGTAGAAGCATGGAGAATACTATAAAAATAAAACTTTTCAATATCTTTCAAATCAGAAATTAAATGATTATGGGTTACTAACTACAGTCAAAAACGTAAAATGTCATCGTTAAAGTCACAATTTAAACTGGTGTACGAAAATCAACTTAAGAAAGGAGTAACTTAGATCGTTTCCAAGTAGTTCTGCATCAACTCAGTCGAAAGATGTCTACTACTGAATAAACATTAAATGCCGGCTCCCAGGAATCACCAAGCTTCTTTATATATAAATAAGTATGCCTTCAACGGCTAACCTTATGGTTCTCTGGGTCTACATAAACGGAAGGCAAAGGATAACAATACTTAAGTGGTAATGGACTGGGCACAATGCTCGTAACACCGACGGCCAGCTGCCGGACGGCTGGGGCCATCGAATTCTCGAGTGGAAACTACGCACCGGAAAACGCAGCGTCCTCCGTAAGGTGAACTGATGACCTGGTGAACGTCTCTGGAGTCCGCTGGGTACGGGCAGCGCAGGACGAGTCATGATGTCGTTCTTTGGGAGAGGCTTATGTCCAGCAATGGACGACCTTTGGGTGATGGTGATGGTGACAGAAACGGATGCCGACGACTGCCGTAGTTTCCATACAAGTTGCAGTTGGAATTTGGAATGCACCCTGTCTGAGTGTGTAGTCTCCGTGTTTTTCAATTCACCCTGGATCGTTTTGACTTTGACTACGCCATCTCTGGATGAATGAAGGTGTCTGGAAGATGAATGAACTTCCTCGTTTGTTTCTCGTCTCTTATCATTATACAGTCAGCTCAGCACACATCCTTCGACGGGTTCGTCCACTGAACTTCTTAAAGACTATTCCGCCACAGGGAAGTATTGTAGCGTTATATGTTCACTCCAGAACTCAGTAGAATTTTAACTATTGTATTGGATGCGTTTTTTTTAATAAAGGGCAGGTCTGTATGTCTTTCAATACCGTCACACTTAACAGGTTTAACTATAGCAACGAGAACATCAACTCCTGCGACTCCTAATAGATTATTGGCAGCGATATTAATAAGATTGCAAGAATTCTACCACCGGAAGGTGGACTGATTACCTGATGAATGTCGCTGGAGTACGCTGGATGCACGCGCCGCAGGACCCGACATGCTGGCACTCTTTGTGGGAGGCTTATGATGGTCACGTATTTCGCGAGATAAAGGATGAAGAGCCGTAACTTATCGACAAATGTATTAGTGCGAGAGTGACGGATGCTTTATCATTTACCCATCGCGTGGTAACCGTTTCCATACCATCATAGGCTGGTGGTAGAATGGTTAACTACTGTAGCCTTATATGTCTCTCCTCTTTAATGTAGGGTCAGCTACGTATGCCTTTAATACAATCTTAATCGTTTTGATTGAAACTTTGCCACAACCAATACGGGAGGCATATACAATTTAACAGTCAGATGTGAGCAGTGCAGTCTTTATAAAGTCACAAAAAATAACGTTCTTAGCGATTAATATAAACTTAAGTTATTTATTTAGGACTAGGTGTATAACGAACAACCATTTTAGTGATATGGCTGTTTTAATAGTCTGCAGGGAACACTGGTGTGGACGCGATCTGGCACCTTGTTGATTTTCAAACTTAAACTGACCGCTTACTGTCCATAACAAGTTTTTTATTAGTACTGGTTTAGAGCAGGACGCAACTCGGTATCGATTGTATGATTAGACTACGAGATATCATAATCACCGGTCTGCGCGTTTATCGAACTTATAATCGGAGTGCGGCAATAAATTTGTCTCATTTTAATATCCTAGAGCGTGTAATGTTCTGCCATAACCGTCCGATGTTTGGAGTTGTGATATCATTAGGAAAAAACGGGCAAGGAGCGCGAGCGCGGTACAAAAGAGTTCAACGAGCAAAGTTAATCTCCCTCGTTAACGGCGATATACGAGACGCAACCTGTTATTTGTGCTGCTATTACGAAACCAAACAAAATCACGTGATGGGCTTTATATAGCCGTCCGTACGGCGGTGACTCACTGTACTAACGATCTTCATTGAACGCGAAACAATTTTGACGCAAATTATACGCTGTTATAAACCACGACGTTAATTAAGTTGCAGGCGGGAGATTAAAATTATAATCAAATTTTTATTTCAATAACATTAACAAGCCAGTTGTTAATTCAATTGGTCTATTTGTTTTCATAACCTTAGAGTAATATAATGTAGCAGTAAATTTAATCATGGGATTAGAAAATTTAGGGTTATTATTTCTATGTACAAGTACTTAACATTATTTCTCCTTCAAAATTAGGTACACATTCATACTAAGAAAATTATCCATAACAACAATATGAAAAAATAATATTTGCATCGAGGTGCGCTTATTAAGCAGTAGGTAGTTTATTGCATGAATTGTAGGTGTAAGTAATAAAGCTAAGCTTACACAGTGTCTATAAAAGTACAGATGGAATCGAATAGTAAGTCTAAACAGATCATTTTCGATCATTGCAAACCTTAGAGTTCATTCATAACTAAAATTTGAAACACAGTGATACTCGTATTTAAGATATTTGCCTTTTTACACCATTGCGCTTTGTGCAAACGTGGTATCACACTCCACGAATAGTAAATTACATTAATCATATTAATCTATAGGTGAAAAACTTAAGTAAGTCACCTGTTGTATGTAGTAGAAGCGTATCCGTATAGACAATTTGACGTTCCATATTAGAAAAGCTAAGCTTACACAGTGTCTATAAAAGTACAGATGGAATCGAATAGTAAGTCTAAACAGATCATTTTCGATCATTCCAAACCTTAGAGTTCATTCATAACTAAAATTTGAAACACAGTGATACTCGTATTTAAGATATTTGCCTTTTTACACCATTGCGCTTTGTGCAAACGTGGTATCACACTCCACGAATAGTAAATTACATTAATCATATTAATCTATAGGTGAAAAACTTAAGTAAGTCACCTGTTGTATGTAGTAGAAGCGTATCCGTATAGACAATTTGACGTTCCATATTAGAAAAATGACATAAGTTCCATATCAATTTTGTACACTACTAAGAGGGGCTTTACTTTAAGTGTTTTACCTGTACAATATTTTCGGAAATTATATTCAAAATAGTATATCTTTATGAAAAAAAAAATTACTAACCAAACTAATGTATACAAGTAAATATTTTTTATAAGTATTAATTCACTTTGAACCAAAAAATACCCATACTACATATTTATGAACATCGAACTAAATAAAAATAGAGAATAGTTGTAAAAATCATCACATTCTAAATGTTAACGAGAGTTGATAGCCGCTGCAGGCGCGAGCGAGATGTCCGATAATCTACTAAAGCTTTGGTTAGAAGTATTTAACGGCGAGATAAAATCTTAACAAAGGCGATTTGGTTAGCCGTCTCGTTTTGATACTTACGGACATCATGTATGCATCTATATATATGTATACCAATCTAGCGGGTACACATCCAGTTTAAACTGAGCTACGCAGCTCGTTCAGGATTCAACAGAAGTGGCGACGGGATCGAAGGAATGCGGGAGGCGGAAGGGTCCATTTTACTGTGGTATTGCGGTAAATGTATTGACCCCGACTGCGTGCCAGCGAGCGTCGGTGCCTCGTCTATGATATGTTAATGATAATTGGTTTCCGAATAGAAAACGTTCTGTTTATGTTGCCGTGAACGATCGGAGGGCGAGCGAGTGCCGATAATTTTAATACGGTCCACGTTCGATCAGAGTAATCAAGCGATAAGATTGTGTCAATATTTCGATGAATATAAAATGCCGAAATTATACTTAATTTATTGTTACTACAATATTTGTTGTTGCCGTTCATTCTAAATTAGACATTTTTATGTCATGTGATTGATACTGATTGACTATTTTAGTTTAAAAAAAAGGAGGTTGGTCGTTTTTATGCAGGATTCAGCGTCTGCAAGCGAGACGCAGTGGGCAAAGGAACCCTTTGTCGCAAGCGTCAGTCGCTGAATAATTTGAGACGCTCACAAACGGGTCTTTTACTTGTTAAGGGCATAATATTTTATTTGCTCTTATTTAATTTAGCATTTATTCAATCTACCCCCGGCTGATACGCGTCTGCGTCGGTGTTCTCATTTCGTTTGCACCTTTTGTGACAGGGCTCATTGAGCGCGAGGTGTTGGGATGTGTTCCCGGCTCGCGGCTCGGTTTACGCGCCTCAGCACTAGCGCTTTTCATCGAGCACAAAGCGTAATTGAATCCCACAGAATCCTACGCAGGCTGTAAGATTTAATAGGGCATTTAAACACTCGCATTGGCTATTGTGCGTCGGTTTTGTACGAGATTATTCAACGTAAACCACAGTGCAGCTAGCTTTCCGCGAACCGATCTACACATGTTAGGCAAAGTGCAAATGGTTCCCTACATTCATTAACATAAAGCGGTAAACGCTAGTTCCGCAAAATACTAAAATCCAAATTAATATTAAGAACATGTAATATTCAGTTAATGCCGGTGAAATTTTACGAGCATGAAATTAAAATAGTTTTAGCAAGTAACAACACATGTTATTTTGCTTCATAAATTATCCATGTAATGATACTTCCTGGAAAACATTTTTTATTAATTCTATTATTGTTCATACATATTTATTATAAAACTTACCTACCCATTGTATTCCTAAAAACAATCACTTGAGAACCACACCAAGTCCTCTACCATAAAATACAAATTTTCGATGGGATAGCTCCAATTCAGCGCAGCATTATTTAAGTGAAATTTTATTGTTATTTTAGAACTATTCATGAATGTGAAGGTTCTACAGTGGAAGACAACTTTAACCATTTCCTAGAAACGGGATTGAATTTAAGAGCACAAGTTGTGCGTAAGTTGCGTTGGCGTTCAAAAGCCCTGCGGCTCTGCCCGTTCGTACTTGATGTAAGTTTAACTGGATGTCAGAGGGGTTACTCCAATGTTCGAAACTCGAAGTTCGTATCACGCCGTCTAACTTATACAAATACATTTTAACTAGAGAGCGAGGGGGACGGCACGATAAAAACTTTGAATTTAAATAGAACATTCGTGTAACCTCTCAGAACTTAACCTAGGTCTAATGTCTCCTTGAATGTATTGTTTTCTGTACTTAATTTTGTGTGGTGCGCAATAAAGAGTTATTGTATTGTTGTATTGTAATGACGAATAACGTCTAATCTAAACGTTCAGAACTACGCTGCGCAAGTCGCAAGCCATTTTATCATGACCTGCCTCGTTATCGAATCAAATACACAAAAGTCCAATTCCCGGAATTTGTAGTTCATATAGAAATGGGTACATGTCATTTTAGTTCTCCATAAAATATAAAACAGACGCTTGGATATTGGTTCTATTACTTAACGTCAAGTGTAAAAAAGCACTAAAAAGCGATTGCAGATTCCAGTTGATCTCTGTTGATTTTCTCGTTAATACTGCGTTCATCCTTTAAAAGCTTTTAAACTAGCTTCATTATAAATACTAAAGCTGCGATCAATGTAAATTCCTATCACATTAATAAACAATACATAAATATATATTATAAAACTCAGTATTTTATTGTTTTATAATAAAGCAATCTTATTCATACCTCGTGACATTATAGATGTCTGAATACCTGATATTTTATTTTAGACACGAACAGTTATGTAATACTTCTAGTATGAAGAAGCTCGAAGTGGGCGGTGTATAAATTAACTTGTAATAGGTTAATGTGTGGCCAGTAATAGTAAACACATATCCTACTGTTTTTAATAACGTCTCGTAAATCTATATGGGGAGGATGAGGTTCACATCGACCATAAAAAAGCAATATCGGACATCGATCAGGTGGCATATGGTCGCAACAATAGCCTGACCATTGTGCTCTGCTATCTAATCGTAATGAATATAAATTTTCAGATGACATTTACGATCGCTGCACTCCGTGATACTGCATCTCTGTAAACGTGTTAGATAGAAATTTTAATGCACGCACACAGTGTTGAATCAAAGCACAAAAGACTTGTGTGGCGTACTTACGTGCATTTATAGCGACGGCCGCTGGTGCGAAATGTCACTAGTATCTTTCAATTGATCTGTAAATAAGGCGCTTTTGTTCATTATAATTCTATACAGGTTAAAGTTTCATTGGCCCAAACACTGGGGCATCTAGACTTTACAGGACTGTAAACGCGACAACTGTTTTAAAATAAGATTGCCTATAATAAATAGACTATTTATTTAAAATAGTACATATAGAATTACTTATACTGACTTTAATAGTAATATTACTACATAATATTTCAAAATACATACTGCTTACTATTTCAATACGCTTATAACGGTATTCTATTGCATTTAAGTACAATCACCTTTATATCAATGAAATTAAAAAATTAGTCGGCAGTGAAAAGATTTGATTAATTGTTGTTAAAACAGTGAACTATGACACACGTTGGGAGGAGGCTGACACGTGTTCGTACAACATGCCAGGCCGAGTCTCGTCTCGCCGACTTTCTCGACAAAAACTGACGTCTCATTGATGTATTGGTTAAAAAGAAGGCTCCTAGACCGTTAGCTAGTTAACAAAACGAAATACGACTATTCATCATGCTACGATAGCTATCTTAATTATATATATGTATATGTTTTAAACAAAATATTCAGGCTACTATTAGACTGGTTAGATAACCGAAGCTTTTTGACCCCGAGTTGAATAAAGAAGCTGCAAACGCGATAACTATACGGTCGCGGGTTATATTTGCATGTAAATGGCCTGACATTATCAAGATAAACACACAAGAGACGATAAATTAGCGGTAACATGGTAAACTTTAAGAATTCATTCAAATGAGAAAGGTTGATGCCGTCTGCGATTGTTGGAAGAATATCGTCTAAATAATGAACAAGCAATATAGCTACACTAAAAGGAAATTGAGTGGGGCATTCATAAAAAATATATCGGAAGGAAGTAGGCGACGAAATTTGGTATGTGCCAAGCAGGCATCGACGCTATTAAGCCAATCCGCTAGCCAATAAGGTGGACACTTGATGTATGCCTTTCCATTAGGTTAGCGCGCAAGAAATACATCACAGCTGGCCTTAATCAAAGACGCAAAGAAACCCGCCGAGATTAATACGTGGACAAAGGGAGCGCGGTATTGCGAAGATGCGAACCCGACTCGGCAAATAACGCAATCTACAAATTCGAACATTTGCTGATATCGGAACCAACTGACTGAACTTGCCTCAATAGTAGATTTGTATTTATACTTTAGGAGGTGAATCGAAAATTTTAGATATTTTTTGTGACATTTTTCTCAAATCTAGTATATGAAACAGGCTGGTTTTCAGATATGTGTTTTTGACTATATAACCTATTCAGCGCCTTACGCGGAAACATGTTTGTTTAAAATTTCCTCGATAGACAAGAAATCCGAAAACGCGTCTTTATTTTCCGTTTTTTGTCTAGTTTGTACATACGACAGATTAATAAACGGTGAAATTATGTAAAAATTACATTCTTCCCTTTATCTTTTACGTCACTAACTTACATGTTAACAAAACATAATAATATCTTCAATTTCATTGAACTTCTGCATTTAGCGCTTACGCCAAAAAACCCCAAGCATGTAGTGTTTAAGCTTTCTCTCTACGCGCGAGCAATAAATGCGTCCCTTATTACAATTTCCGCTCATTCGCCGGCTCGGCGCTTGAGGCGTGGTTTACGAATAGCTATTCCTATGCAGGGCCTTAATAAAAATCAAGTGTGTATAGGTTAAGCATACAGAATTACAAATACTCGAACTATCTGGCAAGAACAAATTGACCGCCGATACTCTTGTCCTTTTGAGGTCATCAAACAGTTTAAACTTCAGTGCAAACTTCATTCTTCATGAGATCTAAACATATCCTCAGTGCAGTAAATAGCACGGAATGTGAAATTAAAACATATATCAGCACATTTAAAGAGTATTCGAAAAACGACGTGGCACAATAAATAACAGCAAACATCATGCAATATATTGTGAAAGCCATAACGTATAAAAGTACACTTAACTTCCGTAAAATATTACGCCCAGTGACAGTATTTTAAAAGTGGAGCAGGGGTTCTTACTTAAAATGTTATAAGGAACTTTTCTTAATTTTTGTCTTCCAAAGCGAGGCCGAGCGGTCTTGAAGTCTCCACCGAGTGCCGCGGTAACTCCTACTTATAATTGATTTATCCGGTCGCCGCGGTCTCGCAAAAACCTAAAACTTCTCTAATAGCGGAGCAGATGAGACCCACTGAAGGGTTAATTAAAAAAAATGGACGGTCATCCGCGAACAAAATGACGAAGTTTAGCGGATCACCAATTTCAATGCTTTAATATTGTTACAAAACTCGGCTCCGCGTTTCTTTAATTAAAATTAACGACGCAAAACTCTGACAGTCAAACGAATTATTAGTACGAAAGCAAACTTTTAATTAGTTCGCCTCCTTCCAGCGATACTTTTGTGCATTTACTTGTTCGAAGTAATTTGAATTAATTTGAATTCTTTCACAGGAATAAAAGGTCGTTCTTCCGTACCGTTCAATTTGAATTACTCCTGGTGTGAACAGAGCAAATTACATCTGCTTCAATATATGATCATTACAAAATCAAATCAATTGAAAAAAAATGTATACAAGTGTATTAGAGTAACGGAAACATTAATTAATTTAAGTGGATGTTTATTGTAAAATACGGGTAGCCGAAATCGAATCAGAGAGATTGATACAATCAACGCATTATCCACAGTAGACCTAATCGATTATGTAAGATGCGGTTGGTATTGATGCATAATGGCGATAATTGGTTGGATTACTCATTTCACGGCGGCAGCGAGAGTATCGGACTCACGGGTGTATGACAATTGACAGCTCCAGCTCCGTTTCGAATCGCGGATGCCACGGCGGCCGGCGGGTCATTCAATAAAAATAGTCAAATTTATGTTTTATAATACACTAGAAGATGATGAATATTAAAACTCATCACCCCTCTTTTTTCTTTAGCGTAGTAAGGTAAAAAGTATCCTATAAGCATTTATAAATAACCAGCTACTAGTAAAGTACCAAAAATAGTTGAAAACCACAACCACAGATAAAAACATACATCTATATATATATATATATACATAGATGTGTGTTTGTGTCTGTGGTTGCGGTTTTCAACTATTTTTGGTACTTGATGATATATATATATATAGATTCAGTAACTTTCAAATTAAATATAGCTTCGTACGCAGCACATCAGGTGTGATAAAAAAACCGGCCAAGAGCATGTCGGACCATGCTCAGTGCAGGGTTACGCAGCCGTTTATAAAATAAAAATGCAGTATGGATGAAAAAAATATGATATGAAAAAGTGCACTAGCAAAAGAGCATATATCGACAGCACTTTATCTTTTGCTGAGAAGCGCAGTTTTATAGCAATAACTCAAAAATGGTGCATCCGATAATGTTGAAAACAATTTTCGTTAAAAGTATTTATTAGGCTTTATCTTTGTAATTTTTGTCATATAAGACCTACCGCTTAGAAAATAGAGAAGGGGGGACACAATTTATGTCACTTTCGAAGCAATTATCTCCGAAGATATTCACTTAATCAATTTTTTTTTTTAGAAACCTCAAAATGCTTTAAGAATGTCGAAATATGTGCACACAAATATATTTGCTGATTTTTTTTATTCGGTTTCATGTAGGTATAGAGTGCCTCACATTTTTTTTTGTTATTTAACTATCAAACTAAGTACCGGCTTACACAAGACATCTATACTCCTAATTTCATCAATATATATCTTGTAGTTTATCCATCCCGTCCGAAGCGGGAGTAACTGGCAATTTTAACGTGGCTGTAGGTCTGCAACCGGGGTCAGCTTTAAGCCCGTATTTGATCCTCCTAGTTATGGATGCTCTAACATCAGACATAAAAGAGGAAGCACCCTGTCTACCTACGACGTTGTTCTTGTCGGAGAAAATGCTCTTGAGGTCCAGAGCAGACTGGGAAAATGGCAGGAAAGACTGGAGAACGTGGGTCTGAAAATAAGTAGAACCAAAACAGAGTACTTGTTTTGCGTTTTCAGCGGCTTATCCAGTTTTTCCCATATTGCCTTGGATAGTGTATCCCTACCAGTCTGCTCCGACTTCCGGTATCTCGGGTCATTAATCCAAAATGATGGCAATATAGACCGTGACGTGAAAAATAGAATAAATGCGGGATGAACGAAATGGCGACAGGTCTCTGGAACAGCTTGTGATCCAAGAATGCCCCTTAAACTTAAAGGGAAAATCTATAAAGTGATCATAAGACCTGTCGTAATGTATGGATCAGAATGTTGGGCAACGAAAGTGACGGACGAAAGAAGAGTGCACAAAGCCGAGATGAGAATGTTGAGATGGATGTGTGGAGTGACGAGAAAATATCGGATTAGAAATGAGTATATAAGGGGAAGTTTGAAAGTAGCACCCATGACGGACAAAATGAGGAGCAGTAGGTTAGCGTGGTATGGGCATGTAATGAGGAGCGATGAGGGTCATAATGGTAGAAGAATGTTAGAGATAGAGATGAGCGTCCAAGGACGAAGAGCGATCGGTAGGCCAAAAAACAATGGACGGATTGTGTGAGAGGACATGAGAAAGAAAGGAGTAAGCGCTGAAATGACGAATAATAGAGATGAATGGAAGAAGAAAACATGTTGTGCCGACCCTACGTAAGTGGGATAAGGGCAGGGAGATGATGACATACTCGTAGTTTATGAGTAAAAGCCCTGTAACATCCGAACGGACGGACGCATGGACGGACGGATCGACGGACCGACGGACCAACGGACGGACGGATAGAGGGACGGACGGACGGATAGACGGGCGGACGGACGGGCGGACAGACGAACGGACGGACAGACAGACGGATGGAAAAACGGACATGACGAAACTATAAGTGTTCCGTTTTAGCCATTTTGGCTAAGGAACCCTAAAAATGAATGGTTCGAAATAAAAAATAATAATATTGTGAACCATTAATGATTCTTAGCCAAAATGTTTTTATTTTATTTTATAGATATTTTAACTGTTAATCTCTTCTGAATTATTATGAACGAATGGTTCTGCCCGCGTCTGTTTGTCTGTGCGCGATAAACTCAGAAACTAATCAACCGATTTATCCGTGGTTTTCACGAACGTGTAGCAATTTTCTTAGTGTTAATGTTTATTTGAAAATATCAATTCATGTGTACAGTTGCCGGCAAACATCTTGAGCTGGACCTTGAGTGCGTAGTAGCCTATTTACGTACCAATGTACATGATTCATAAACTTTACCTGTGAGCAAAGTTTCAACTCTTATGTTTTCCATATCGCCTTCCAACCCTTTTTCAATCTCCTAGGGGATGAATTGTGATGAAAAACGCTATATCAATTATCTTGTACTTAAAGATCGTATATGCGAACTTTCAATTTTCTAACGTATATCAAGAGAACGTTTTCTATACAATGGTACAACCCCTTTTTCACCCTCTTAGGGAGAAGGTTCAAGCATAGATTTCTTGATAGTTCTACATATTATAAAAGAAACCAGCTCTCCTAATTTCAAGTTTATAGCCCCAGTTTATTCTCATAAATCAAACATTGAACGATGACACGAACTTTCAACCCCTGCTTAACCCCTTCAGGGGATAAATAAAAAATGTCCTAATCAATGTTTTTGACTGTACATTAGGAGCTTGCAACCGAAGTATTGAACGTGTTACTTTAAAAATGAAATGTCTCTCATACAGGCGTTCAACCCTTTTTGACCCCCTAAGAGGACGAATTTTTATAACAAAACTATATAATTTATTTTGTTGTAAGAAACAATAACTATCCAAATGAATGATTTCCATGCAACGGTTCAACTCCTATTTCACCCTCTTAAGGGTTGAAATTTGAAAAGTTCTCTCTTATTACACGTCCACATACGTTAATATTCCAAATTTTATACTTATATGTTCAGCGGTTTAGGCCGTGCGCTGTCTGTCAATCGTCATGTCAGTAAGGCAAGAGTTTTATAATATTCTAGAAGGTGCACGCAACTTCGTTCGCGGAGGTGAAAAAGTCATAACGCCTCTTTTTTTCTTCAGGGTAGTCGGTTAAAAAGTATCCTACAACCATCTGTAGATACCTAGCTACCCGTGTACCAAAAATAATTTAAATCCGTTTAGCCCATTTGGCGTGATGTACTCGTAGCCGCAACGACACGTACAATAATACAAAGAATTCAAAATAAAATATATTTTTCGATAGAATGACCTCCAAATTAGTCCGTTACAATATATATTTTTTTGTAAATATTATCTTCAATGTATACACATTTCATTTTTACAACTTTATAATAGTATAGATATAGATTGACCATAACCTATAATACATATTGCTGTTTTGCTAGTAAACGATGGATATTGAGCAAAATTATCGTTAAGCATGCCTACATTGTCAAAGTAGAAGAATTATGAATGTGCATCCCATCGGTACGCGCATTCACACCTTATGAAGCTGCACGGCGTGAAACCGGTCGACTGTCCGCCGCAAGTCGTTACCTACGTGCCTTTTACACCTCGTCCCAATCAGAACAGCAAGCGGAAGCTATAAATATTACCTATTATAAACCAAGCTATTGAGGATAAACTAAATTTGGAACACGCAAAATAAGCACAAAGATCTAAAAGAGATTAAGAGGACTAGTATATAAAAAAGTTTCTACATTGATGTTGTCGCAAGCATTCTCCGCTGCCCTCTTGTGCCAGGGGGCCCCCAAAACCTTCTGCCTACGCGCATGGACGTAAACAAATCGTGACCTGAGATCAATGAATATTAAGCAACCTCCGAAACAATTTCCAGCACCATCTTCGAGATAAAATAAATAATTTACTTCAAATAAACTGAGAAAGAAACACTGATTGCTTCATAAATTGTCAGAATGTAGCCATGTAACGATGAATTTCGCAAGTCAAATGCAGATAAAATAATGAATAATGTCACGCAAATTGGTTACTAAACAAGCAAAGGGTGTTATTTGAACATAGCCTCGGGTTGATTAATACACAATTTTTTTTTATTCATATGCATACAATACATTCAAATCAAATGTACTGCTGTTTTAATAAAATGTCAACAATTAGCGAAAATTGCAAACAACGAAAAAACATAACCGTGGAACATATACGAGTATGGTTAACATGAATTGATGATCCCTTGAGAAAGGTATAATATTCACCATTATACCTATAAGTATGTCTACATATTTATTGATTTAATCTTTATTGCAAAAAAAAAGCAAGTACAAATGGCGAACTTAATGCCAAATGGCATTTTCTACCAGTCAACCATAGGGCCAAACAGAGATGCATGAAAATGGTGCAGTGGGAAAAAGCATTCAGATACTGAAAGCGCTAGGACACACAAGTAGGGATTGCAATCCGGCAATCCGGCCGGATCCGGTACTTTTTGGCGGATCCGGTAGACCTGAAGAGACTGAAGAGACACCACAACAGACATACATACAGACTACCCAACCTAAGAAAGCTGATTCTAATTTGGTGAAAATTTGAGTTAGGAAAAAAAACTCAAGAGTCTATATGATCTAGATCTAGTTAAGCTTTAAAGAACGATCGATATAAATAAAAAAAATAAAATAAACGATGTCTTTCTTAATTGTTCTTTGAGGCGTAAATTTGTTTAATGGTCAATTATGTTTCTTTGGCCAAATAAGAAAATATATATATATATATTTTCAATTAACGCTATTACAATTATAACACGTAAAAAGTGCAATGTGATGTGATATATGATTACTGATTAGCTTTCTTTATTTATGTTTAATATTACGGGTATTAAGGAAGTTAAAATATTTTATTATTGTTGATATATATACGTCTTATAGTATTATAAAATTGATTAAATATTACAAAGCAGAGAAGAAAAGTGGGGTCAACGTTAAAAGAATGATCATGAATCATGATCATTCTTTTACCACCTTTTGACACCAAATTAGTGGTAAATTCTTAGAGTTGGCAATTAAAACTATAAACAGTTTTTTTAATTAAAGTGTTATTTTTATTTTTTATAAAGCTGATTCAATTTTGTTATATTTACTATGTGACAAGGTTACCATGTGTTCATATGTGGCTGTAAATAGGTTAATAATGGTATCAAGATAAGGCTAAATATTATTGAAGCAGATGCTTCAATTTTCCTATTACTGTGAAATAAGGGGCTGGTGAGACTGATTTTTGACTTAATAAGGGTTATTTTTATCGTTAAATCATTGTTTTATTAGTTAATTTATAAAAGCGCATGGCTACTTTACTGGACAAAAAACATAATGTTGGATAGATGCAATAGCAAAACCGGATCCGGCCGGATTGAGAATTGGACCGGATTGCAATCCCTACACACAAGCAAATAATGCATACATAATTACTTATACCTATACCATATATGATACATAAGCTGTATCTATCGAATTTACGTGCAATAGAGTGTTTACATATTTCAGTTGTGAAGGCACTTCATCGTAGTTAACTCAAATGTTTCTAAATAATAGAAAATATCGACCAAAGTCATGAAATAAAGAAAGCACATGAGAGATTGGGGCGTTTGATTAGAATATAGAATTAGTAGCGCAGCGCCCGTCGGAGCAACGTCGCCGGTCGCCACTGACACGATGGACATCGAACTTGACAAATTGCTTACGCTCTTAATATCCAGACACCTCGGCATCCGACCAGTCGTATCTCCTTTTACATCTCGCTGTGTTTAGATTTAGAGATAACTTGATCAACTTGATGTGAGAAACGTGGAACGATATCGCCTAGTGATGTACCGCTGGTATTTTTCCAGGGCAACGATTTAATTTAAAATATCGTGTCGTTACTCACCTATAACATACCAGACTGACTATGACCGAGTAAGCCCATAGTTGTACACAATAAATACTATCTAATAATTTGTTTTTAATGTCCAGGAACCGAGTTTGTTACCATATACAGCCTGTGTCTAATGGTTCGAGAGTATCATAAAAGCATATTTACGGTGTTGTCATTTATTTTTATTGAACATGCCACAGCGCAGCCCTATTCGGTGTAAACTAGTTCATGCTATGGTCGCACCGCACAAAGTGAAACTGGCGCGTCTGTCGCACGTCGCACATGTCTATCTATACAGCAAACACAATCAATATACTAATATCAGAGATCCGAATGCCTGATTTCCACTAGTGACCATTATAGCCACCGATGCGAAACAAATCTGAACCTATTTTTTTACACTAATACCTAAAACGTTAATCCTCATAGAAATCAACAAATGGCTAATAATCAAGAACTCAATCACATCTTTGTAATGGAATTACAGTAAGGGAAATTACGTACCTGTTTTGCTCTAGTCACAATGACAATAAGGACTAAAAAGGTAAAGATTTTAGTTTTCATTGCTGTACATAGGCTGCTTCGAAAATTTTTAGCTGCTCTCACTCATGCGATGTATTAATTATTGATACCATTATGCGATATGCGGGTAATTTCAATGCATACGTGTTAGGGTGACATTGTTGATGAAAGACTCTTGTTTTTAATTTGTTTTTTTTTTTAAGTACGTTGTGTATCGCCCTATCGAATATGCGATGAACAGGTCACAAAATCAATTTTATGCCATGGTCCAAGATTAATTTATACGTCAACACACCTAAACTATATTGTATACACTGCAAACTATGAATCTTTTAGTCTCTATACCCACTTGTTTCGGTTACATGCATTTAAGTGAGAATGAGCAGGTGTCGAAAATGAATCTGGGTCGTGAGAATGAATAGGATATCATATCGATAAAATCATTTACTGGTCTTTTTACAAGATAAACAGCAAAAGTAAGTAAAGAATTTATCACTGGCATTTTCTACTGCGGTCGTTGGGGATTTCGTAGTCAAAACCGTTTTTGTCAAAAATAGTACTTATCTAGTAAAATGTTGGAAGCTTATATATGGACAAAAGACCATGTTCAACATTAAAGGTTTTTGAGCATTTTTTTATAATTAACCTTTAAGCCTCCTAAGAAAAAGAGTAACTAAAACAAATACAACTTTATTTTATTTACAATTGATTTAAAATTCATTGCGACTAGAGGTTATAGCGGCTGGAGACTTTTATTGTTAACCTATCAGCGGCCACAGAGGTAATACATATTCAGTAAAACTTATAAGTATCTTCTAGGTACCTAGCCTTGAGACAGATATACGAAGGAACCGACAATTAGTGGAGACATAGTAGAGAAGGTTCCGTTGGTACCCTAAATATAAGGATGTAGAACCCTAAAAACTAAACATTATTTCACCTTCCGTTATAACGCAAATTCTTATTAAAATTGCAACAAAACTCTGCCTTACATTAATAAAGTTAAGAACCTTAATAAAGGTTTCGAACTCAGTTTAAATTTCGTCCATAAATGTTATGACTCTACGTTTTGATCAAATCCGTTATTAGCAATAAACGCACGGGACAGATTTCAAAGGCAATTTTAAATATTTTAAAATGTATATATAGATTAATTAAAGACCCAAGTGTGTACGCCGTAAAATCGTGATTGGCTCCAAGTGAAAACTCGTTATGTCGATCGTAAAAGTCGACAATAATTAGGCGGCCACAACGAAGCACCGATATGAGCTGATTACGAAAGAAATACAGTCGTAGCCCACTGATTTATTGTACACTGCCTTGGGTTTCATCGCCCTTTCTTACGTACGTCTACGAGGAACACATGTAGTTAATGTATACTTAATGAAAAGAAATTCTTCACATTTGTCTTCTGCCTACATGAGAAAGTCCAGTGAGTCATGAATTAAGAAAATTGCTATACAAACTCTATTTACAGTCGCATCCGCATTGTGTTGACGACAAAGTGCACCAGGTACACAGTTGAATGGCAAAAGTAAACAAATCAATGCATTTGCTAACGAACATTTGCGGTTACTTTATTGTGAATTATACTCAACAGTTAATTTGACATCATTATGCAGGCAATACTGATTTAACCAGTTACCACAATGGGCAATTGTCACATATATATACTAACATTGAAATGTAACCACATAATAGGTTAATGAAGAGAAAATTAGGATATTTAACCGATTACCCGATTACATTTGTATTGAAAAGCAATTTGAGAGAACGTGTCAATAATTCTGCAGCAAATCTCACATCAAAATGCATTCAATATACGCTTGGAGTACAATTCACTAATATGATAAACGATTCGTTCAAGAGAGCAATTACGACGAACAGTAGAAGTAAAGCAATTCTAAACGACCACTACACGTTTACCGTGAAATCTGTGAAACCATTAACAGCTCACAATTCTACACGCGTTGACGACTAGCCTTAGGTACCTAACTACGATTCAGGTGCATTAATTCGGTTAATTAAATAATCGATATACAATGAACCTAAACTGCAGTCCACGCACTCGTCATAGGACTTTTGTTTTGACGCTGTAGTTTATGTTCTGTTTATTTTACACATCAGTATACCAGTGTCAACCATGAGTACGGCACGAGCGAGTATCGAGCGCTCGATGACAGTCTATCTCTTTCGCACTATTAGCGCGTGCGAGAGAGGTGCACTGACTCTCGATACGAGATACTCGCTAGCGCCGATCGTAAACTCAGCTCATGGTAGGCAGACAGTTCTATTCAAGAAATAAATGAGCGAGTTGTAATTTTTTCAGTGAGAAAGTACAGTCACAGGTAAAGTAAATACCACAAAATCTCATAAATATGTATCCAAACCTTATTACAGTCATCATAATAAGGTTAGTGATACGGAACATTTGAAGGTCACTGTATTTATTTTTTGTACGTTTGTATGTGTCGTTGTGGCTTCATCACGTCAAATCGGCTAAACGGATTTCGACTAGTTTTGGTACATAGGTCTAGCTGGGTATGCACAGATTATTATAGGATACTTTTTACTCGACTATGTTTAGCATAAAAGAGGGTTATGACTTTTTCTCTTACGCGAACGAAATTGCGGGCACCTTCCAGTCTATACTATTATAAAGTTGTAAAAATTAAATTTAAGAAGATATAAAAAAAATTGTAACGGAGTATTTAGAAGTTTCGTATATTTAATATAGGTAGGTAAGGTGCCGCAAACTTCGTTCGCGGAGGAGAAAAAGTCATAACCACTCTCATTTTCTTCAGCAGAGTCTTGTTAAAATCCGTTTAGCCGATTTGGTATAATGAAACCACAGCGACACATACGAATAAACAAAAAAATCAAAAATTAATATTTTACTATTCAGTGACCAAATAGTTCCGTTACAATATTTTTTGCGAAAATATCTTCTTTGTACAGACATTTCATTTTTACAACTTGATAATAATATAGATGAATGTAATTATTTCTAACCGTGCCTCAACGTTTATCTTTTTTCAATGTCAGAAATCGTCTAGGTCTGGAATGCGATGTCGTCTAAATGTATCAGTCATGCGAATGGCGCAAGGCACGCGCCTGACCCGGGGTCACTTGTGCTCCCATCTCGCCCGATACTGCATTAACACACATTTCAAAGGCGCTTACACTACATGGCAACATATAGATCACAATGTTGATAGTTGTCTGCTAATAACTGTGCCGTTGAATTAGGACGATTTAGAAGGTAGGAATTGCATTAGATAAATAGATAATTTAAATTTCAGTAGAACCCTATTGTAGTGATAAAGTTGAATTGTTATATGAAGGCATTTCAGTAGAACGGCTACTTAAAATCTTATGTAACTGCTGTTGCCGCAGTATATTATATGGTGTACTGACTTTTCGGCGAAATATTCATCGTCTATTCCACTTCCCCAATAACTTTTCACCATACATTCATTTCGCAAACGAATCATTAGCACATTACGCATTTTTTGACATATTATCAATCACCTATACGAGTATATTACTTTAACGAGTTTCCTTTACAAGAAGAATTGTTAAGGCAACGTTTTACTTAAGCAAATATTTTTGAAAAAAGTATGGTCGAATTAATACCTCGCATATTTACTTATAAAAACTTATATAGTACTACAATTTATGTATGTACTGAAATTAGTTGAAAAGTTAAATGAGATTTAAAATATTTTGTCTTAACTCAAAAAAAAACCTGCAAATCACGTCTAGCTTAGGTTCATTAGTTACCTTGCGTCTGTCAGAGCAGAAGTAGAAGCTATGCGAAGCGGGGCTTCGTCGACTCGCTCTAAGCCCTCAGCATTAACATAAAACTAAACCATCTACATACCTATGGAAACAATCCGGTAAAGTTAGAACTGTTCTTCAGATTCTGCCCTTACCACGATCTATCATCATCATCATCATCATTTCAGCCGTAGGACGTCCACTGCTGGACACAGGCCTCCTCAATAGATTTCCACATGGGCCGGATACAGGCGACCCGCATCCAGCGAGCCCCCGCAACCCTAATCAGGTCGTCAGACCGCCTTGCGGGTGGCCTTCCCACGCTGCGCTTGCCGGTACGTGGTCTCCACTCTAGAACCTTTCTGCCCCAACGGCCGTCGGTTCTTCGAACTATGTGCCCTGCCCATTGCCACTTCTGTTTGCTTACCCTGTATGCTATGTCGGTGGCCTTGGTTCGTCTACGGATCTCCTCATTCCTGATTCGATCTCGTAGAGAAATACCTAGCATAGCCCTTTCCATAACTCGCTGAGTAACTCTGAGCTTCCTTAAGAGGGCCATAGTCACCACACCACGCCCATTCCACGATCTATGCATGCAATATTTTGGGAAAAAATATGTTATGCCAAACGATAAATTTCACGAAACGATAAATTTACACAGAATAAGCCATGACCAAGTTACATGACTTGTTTTTATTGTTAAACAATATTTTGTCAATCAAATTTTTGCCAAATGTGCGAAACATTGTAATGCAATTTGATTATTTGGCGAAATGATATTATCGGACCAAATATTTGCGATATGATACCTTGGGATTTTTTTTTCGCCGAACCGTCAGTAAACCATATAATATATTTTGCCTTAGAATTCTTCATTTTTTAATAGGTATTTTTTTTTAAAGTAACGTATGACTTAATAACCTGTGTCTATCAAGCGGTACTAGTGGTGAAAAAGCTATGTATTGCTTACCGTTTCAGGTGATATCGTATCGTATTAAAACCAATTCACATATAAGATATATAATTGAGCCACTCTCATGTTACAATGTGTGCAACAAAAAAAATGAGACGGACTATTTGGAGGTCACAGAATCAAAAAACATTCTTTTGTATGTTTCGTTGGCTTCATCACGCCAAATCGGCTAAACAGATTTCAACTATTTTTGGTACACGGGTAGCTGGGTATCCCCACGGATGGTTACATGATACTTTTTCCCCGATTGCGATGTCGAAAAAAAGAGGTACCTTTTCTCCTCCGCGAACGAAGTTGGGAGCTCCTTCTAGTCAATAATATTACCGGTAAGGCGGCATCTTCGACCGCCTGTGAATAAATAAGGAACTTTAATCAAAGCGTTATGTTAGACTCAATTGAGTTATCGTGCAATATAAGCCCAATAATAAACCGTTCATTAAACATATTAAAGACACGAAACGGAATAAACTCAGTCCAAATAATATGCAAATTTTGAAAGAAAACGTCTGGTATAAATTGCCCGAAGAAGACAGTAAATCTTGCAACCGTAAAATAAAAGTTTTAAATTATTACAGATATAAAACGTGTCTTACATATAGTTTTGAATTTGATGGCTTTCCTATTTCTTTTATGCAGCTACTGAAGAAGTAGCGTATACGGTACTAGTTTTACGGCCACTATAGATCAAGTAGGAGACGGCCCACGTGGTGAATATTTCGAATAGTTTGGATATCGTTCAATTAAGCAGTAACGTCTCTATTAGCATTGGGAGAGGAGGCAGGTAAGTGGAAAGAAAGCAGTGTGGGTCACGTCTCCAGTGTCAGCGTGTGGCAATAAAAAGTGTAGCACAAATAGAGAGCCGCCCGCAGTCTCCGGCGTGTGAAGTCACGCGCGCTTATCAGATGAGCTTCTAATCGAGCCGCCGCCTGTACAGGACTATCGTTGGTAATACATACGATAGTTTCAAACCTAATTACATTAAGCAATGGCGATAACTTGCTGCAATTACGCCCTACAGATACCGTAAACTCGGGTTACTTTGACCCAATGGAGGGTAACTTTGACCCACATGAAAACCTTATTTAAAAGGGTCTAATAGAACCACAAGCGAGAAGAAGCACAAAAACGTTAGCTAGCTAAAACCAACCTCATGGCAAATATCCATAATTACAGTGCAATAATATAATCTGGACCAAGTAAATCTCCATGGCCAAAGTTACCCTCCAGGGCTAAAGTAACCCGACTTTACGGTATGTTATTAGGGTTCAGTACCAAAAAGATAAGAAAGGATGCCTTATGTTGCGACTCTGAAGGGTTACTTCGAATCTCGAAACTTTAAGTTCGTAACGTGCCATCCCTCGCGCTCTCATGTTAAAATATATTTGAGTGAGTGGAATGGCACCATACGAACTTCAAATTTCGAGTTTTGGACAACAGTCTCTAGAACTTCCTATGCTATTTATTTGAATTTTGACAGTGACTGACATGGCCTGCCTAAATGTATTGCAAATCAATTTGTGAAATTTTTTTTTCCTATTCAAAATAACTAATATGAGGGGGGAGAGATTAACAGTCTAGCTACTAGATAGAGGAGGCTATCAAAGTCATATCATTTCTTTTTACTGTGATTAAATTTTGTCTTAAAGGAAAATGTGGAAAAGAAGTGCCACCGCCCCCTTATCTCCGAGTTTACAAAACGAATATTCTGGCAAATCTCTTGATTTAATAATTTTATATGAATATTACAACAAAATTATAAACATATATGAGTTTTTTTTATCTCCAAATATAAATTTTGGTTAACCCGGTTTGGTTAAGTTTGTACCTCATTTGTATGCGATGCCATAGATACCTACCAGAGGCAAACTTAGATCAACCGGTCAGTTAAATCGGATAAAGTGAACGTTTGTACGAAACCCTCGGCGCGCTAGTCAAACTCGCACTTGGCTAGGTTTTTTTTATCTGAGGTAAATATTTGGCTTAAAAGCGTCATCTTATATAATGTATTATTACTTAAATATAAATAATAACTTTCTATATTTTCTACAAAACGTTTAAAGTTACATCACATAAGAAATTGACCAGTCACTTAGCTAAAAGCACTTGATCATTTCCTCTGACCGTTGAAGGCAGAAGTAAATCAAACTAACCAAGTGAACTCGATTTAGTAGAGCCGCTGTCGCGATACGTTAGATAATAACTATTAAAGCAATAGGCCAGTAACTGGCCGGACACGTGGAGATAGGTCTTTAGCTGGTAGCCGGGTTGATCGAGTCAGCGGTATCTGAATTATGTTATTAAAACTTCATCACCCGCTTATCCAGGGACTAACTGGACTTCTGAGCACATAGTATCAGGCTGTATACTTTGTTAATGAAGTTCCTAGCAAATTGAGCGATTGGTACGATTATCCGGATTATTTTATAGTTGGGACGAAGACAGCGTGCGACTGCGGCGAGGCATGCCTTCCCATTACCGCTCGCGTTCCAAGCGAAACCCAAAAATCGGGAGACAAATTATAAATTAAAATTCCAGTGATGGTATGTCACCTTTATATTGTATTAAACAGAGCACGTATTTTGAATATAGATTATTAAATACAAACAATTCATTGAAAATTTGGACTAATTCTAAGATTGAAAAAAAATGAAACTCGTTTATACGTATTAAATTTATATTAACTTAACGATTTACGTCGGTTGAAGTGTGAAGTAAAAAACATTCCGTCGAATTGAGAACCTTCTCCTTTTTTTGGAAGTCGGTTAAAAACGAAAATATAGCAAACTTCAATGTGACAGCATAAATGTAGCTCACATTAAAGTACCCCTTACAAATGACCATCTTTATTATTGATCGCGTGAGCAAATTTATTGCAAGACAAGTCGAAAGATAATTTCACAAAGTAAAATAAATACGACACAGCGAGCAAGGCCATAATTAAGAATTAAAGTTGCTCTTCCCGAAAATGTCGCGGGAAGCCAAAGCCGGAGGACACTTCTGATTTATTGCACTCGAATTATTCGAGAGAAATTGAAAATATTAGCGAGAACTTTAACGTTCATTTTGATATGATAAGAAGTGCAACTTCGAGTCTCAAATTACACAATTTAAGTTTATCGAGACCATTAATCGGTAAACCGTCTGTAATCATCGAACAGTATGCTCTTACACGTCATATTTACGAGTTATATTCTCACAACTGTCGATTTCGTTTTGTATTCGCAATTGAGGCTGCTACATGGGGGTCGAAAAATTTAAACTGACGGGAGCGACATATGTGTTGGACAAAAAGTGCTAGCGTAGCCGCGGCAAGCCAAGCGAGGGCAGTTTTTGTCGGGGCCGTCAAAGCTCGGTGTCGCGCGACGCGCCTCCGCTCAAGTGCGGCTCCCACTAATTGGATGGCTACCTGTTGCTCCTCCTTACTATTTTTTCCAGCCGAGACACTCAGAGATGAACCCTCTACGTGCAACGTTTTGTAAATGTCTACTAATGCCTCTTGACGGCTTTACGCTTTTTGTTTCATTTATAGATCTCGAAAATATGTCTTAACCAAACCTACCGTTTATATATCGCCACTAGCTTTTTCAAATTCAAACGCCTCAATTTAAAATAAAATGCAAAGATGCGCTACGTTTTAACTTATGAAATGTTTACTAAACAGAAGTGTTTGCTAACAAAATCATACATAATTTCAGAAATCTGCTGGAACAGTGCCAGTATCAGCCTGATTAGCCGCTGGAGACGCAGGTTGGGGCTTCGCCTGAAGCGCACAATATTTATATTGCTGCTTTAAATAAAACTGAGGAAAATTTTACCAACAAAACTTGAGATGTGTACATCGAATGAAGTAAGAGTAAATATTTAATTATATCTAACAAGATTGTATGTACTAAGAACAGCACTCTATGGAACAGTATAATAGCCTTGTACGGTTAGTTCACTATGTTTTTCATTAATTGGTAATTGCCAGTGAAGCATGTCCTATTCTGTCAACTACGTTGTAAATATTGGAGAAAGGTTGCACATATGTTACAGAATATTTAAGATATTACTTGCACATGTATGTCACACTCTTTCACCACAACCATAATTGCCTAATCCATACATGGTAAGGAATTAAATCGGTATATGCTATGCTGCTCGCATTTATACATCTCTCATAAATTATTCAGAAAATTGCAAGCATTTCGCCTCGATTAACGCACTTTAAAGCTTTACACTGAATCCCCAAATTCCGACCGAGTAATTATCAAAATTTCTTATCCAGTTCATATTTTCAATCGTCTTCCAGTTACAACATTCGGCTTCCCTTTAAATGTCCCAATCGGCGGAATTCCAGAGACATGATGGAAATACTTCAACGGAGTGCGAGCCACCATGACTAGTGTTCGTGATCGTTAACGCACTGTCAGCGTCCAGCGGTCAGGTGGCAAAGTCCGACGCGTACGGCGATTCTCCACGGCGCCGTGCGACCGTACCCGCCGGAAACGCAGCGACAAGTTAACAAAAACTTACATTCATTCATGTTTTTTCCCTCCTGACGCTCATTGTAACAGGTTCTCGATATCTAATGCTTCATTGGTTCGGATTGATAACTTTGCCGGCATAGCAAGGCCAGTTGGAACCGTTGGATCTGGAAAAAGCTGTGAACGAAATCGAATAACTGTCTGTCATTAAACTAAAGCGTTGTTACGTAGCCTCGTTGCAGAATGATCCGGTACGGTATTAATGTTGTTTATATTTATTTTTCTTTGTACATACGTATTAAGCTAGTTAACAGGTGATATTTCGAAACTATGTCCGTCTAAATACATTCAAATCCGGTCGCCAAAAGACGTCTGGAAGAATACCTTTTTTGTGATAAAACTGCCTGCAGCTTTAGCTCTACTTGAATTTAAATGATATCTGTACCAGAGGTGTGCAATAGAGTATTTGTATTGTATAGTGAGCAACGTTAAGAATGACTCCTCCAGACTCCAACAGTTATGATTCTCAGCAGCCGAGAAAGAAGAAATAAAATATGAAGATTGAAGTTATTACAGAAAAAATTGTTGCTCCCTGAGTACAAAGCGCACATAGAGATGAAATCAGCACCCGGCTATTAGACAAATGATTTTCACGGAAAGTGTATGTAGGTTCGCCAGTATAAATAAGTCGGTTTGACGATAACCGGCGGGTGGCTGCACGATCGCCCCCGCAGCTGTGGCCGCCATTGTTTTGACGTGCCGTTTGATTTGTGCGCGAGCGCAGAGATCGATCGCCGAGTGCCTATTTATTGCCTTTCCTAGGTTTCGCTTGCGATGGTACGGGGCGTGTGTCGGTTCGTAATCTGTGAATGCATTTATGCTAAGTTAATAGGAATGCTGTTCAGAATATAACATTGTAATAACGCCGCATAGAAGCCACGCGAACGGGCTATAACCAATAAATCCAGGTTATCAGTATTGTCACGTCACATGATATCAATTACTAAAAGGTGCAACTTCTTTAGCGTAGGAGATAAAAATCAAAACCCTTTTTTTTCTTCAGCGTATACGCTACGAGCTATGACTATATGGTCCTGTAAGAAAGTATTCTTGGACCAAAAATGGTTGAAATCCATTCGGCCATTTTGACGATGAAGCCGCAAAAACACTTTTTTAACAACTTTATGATAGTATAGTACAACAAAAAATATTTTTTGGAAGTGTTGTAGTTATTTAAAACTCTCATTTTTAACAATTATTTTTGTGCATGCTTTCGAGTATGAAAATGAGTGTTTTAACAGTTTTTGACGCACAGGTAAATGGTAGAAGAAACCTATAACAGACACTACAATACCTTTGGCAATAATGGCAAAGTGAAGAGAGTAAAACTCAGGGTCAAGACTATTTGAACTCCGCGGAATGGTTAGCCAATTCTAGGAGTTTTATATTACGCAACTTGTTAAATAAATACCATTTGAGGATTCTATCGAATAGATTTGTACGTATAAACGACATATATCTGTCTGAAGACGAAACTACTGACACTCGTTATTCTCTCGAGATGAGTTCTTTTGACATAGCAGCATTAGGTTTTGGCAAACTAGTACACTGACGGTATTCTAGTCTCATTTTTAACTTGACGGAGGCATCCTCTGTCAGATGATCACTGCTATTGTCAGCGCACCTTTATTCATAAAACAGGGAGCAAAAATTTTATCTTATTATACTCCTTCCACAAGTCACCGATTCCATCGGCAGACTACTTGGCCTCGAAACCATCTAACTCAAAACCACACCGGTCGGAAATTATGGTCGACTTGATCAAATCGGCCAAAATTTCTGACTTCTGGTAGGCTCTTTACTCTTTACTCAAGCCCTTGGTAGAAGTTATGCAGAACAAACAAAATTACCAAAAACTGTAATAGCAGAAAACGCTATACCACTTTTTCAACGCCCCGTACATTACTAGACGTGGCTCTAGATCGCGCGGCGTTTCCTACAAATGAAAGAGAACGGTCGCCCTACTTGTCGGTGTTGATACAATTAACTCGAGGTACGAGACGCTTCCTGAGATCTAAGATATCATATGTTTTACGAGCACTGAGTGATAAAAGTAACATATCAAATTTTTGCATTTAATGGACATTTAAGGAAAGTATATTAAGCGATTGTAGTGTAGTAGTATCACTAACAATTTAACAATACATATATACTATTATAATTCGAGTCGGACGGTTTACCTCAAAAAAAAAATTTTCACGTATATACATCAAATAAGGATATTAATAAAGTGAACAAATAGCAATCAGGTTAAACGCGTAATCTCACATCAGGCGATAAAGTTGAAGCCATAAACCTGGCACTCAAACAGTAATTAATGTAGACGACATTCATTTAACGCAAAGCTGTTCGAGTACGATACGAACGAATAAACGTGGTAAACAATCATTCGATTAGTTAATCCGCTAAGCGACGGTGCTACGTTTCAATAACACTGCCAATAACCGGCGCGCTCTGATTAAAAACAGGACAAAAGAGGAGAAAAAATTCATACTAGCGACAGATGCGATTGAAAATCGTAAATATCGAGAGCGGGCACGTGACACAGTGCGCTCGTATATAAACATATGACGTTGGGATCCAATTTCGGTGAAATTTAATGTAAATGCATGAATTTTCCCCGTGCCACTCGTACAATCAGTGTCGAGAGCTGACATTTGCATATGCGCTGGTGAAATTTCAGAATAGCTATTCCGTCGAGCTTAACCGAGTTCAAAACTTGGCGAGCACACGACTCGGGGAAATGCCACAGCGGTGTGTAGTGTATCCTCATGTCTGACATAACAGGGGCGAACAATTCCACAGAAGCCACAATATTAAAATGCCCGTCGCATTTTCCAAGTGCCTTCGGGTCGACAAAAATAGAACCACTGCAGACTCAAAGTGTAAGTTATCTTTATACCAGATGCTACCGAAAAAAATATATCCATAAAGACCGCACGCTTCGCGAAGTGCGTACTTGAAGCCAATTTGTATCTAAAAAAGCAAAAGCAGGTGTTTGATGCAGTTCAGAGCAAATTGGATGGAAAATTCTCGCATCACCCGCTTGCATCCCGGTCGGATGACATCCCACATGTCAATACCTACTGACGCAGGCTGCAACGCTTTAGCTACTTATATTTTGCAATTTCTACGTTTGCTTGTGTTCACAGAAAGGCGACAAATATAATAGTGTCGATATAAGCATATTACCTACTTTCATATTAGTATAGATAAAAGTTACGGTTTATGAAGCTATTGTAAGAGTTTCTACATCATATTTTTGAGGATCTAATATTTTTTTGTTGACTTGTATTTGCATGATTAAAATAGATAGATATACTATACCAAATTTGATGAATCGGTAAATTTTAATTAGGTATAGTTTTGTAATACACAATATAATAAAGATTAATTATATTTTATTTCCGTTCAAAAATTTACAAAATATATATTTCGATTCAAGGACCTTCAAATATCTTCAATGTACAGACATTTCATTTTTACAATTTTGTAATAGTTTATATACAAAACGAGAGACCGAAATATAAATCAACGTCTTGTAAGACGCATGAGTCGCAAAGAGATTCCACATTATTTAACAGTGATCCATAAAACGTAGCAACCCACGAGCGGCCCTCGTAAACGCTTCGGCCTATCTATGTCAAGTGAGATTAAACCAGACAACTACCACGTCCGAACAAACTTACTAGCTCTCTAATAACAAAAACTCTTCGTTAAAAATATTTGGAAAATACGGTGACGTTAAAAGATACTCTCCCACCCTCCGGTTTCTGGCCAAATCGCAAAAATATGATATATATTCCGGGCCTAGTTGAAAGAAATTTTCTAATATTATATACTAGAGGGCGCCCGAAACTTCATTCGCGGAGGAGAAAAACTCATAGCCCGTCTTTTTTATATAGTCGGGTAAAACTTATCCTATAACCATCTGGATATACCCAGCTACCCGTGTACCAAAAATAGTTGAAATCCGTTTAGCCGATTTAGCGTGATGAAGGCACAATGTGACACATACAAACATTTTTATTTTTACAACTTTATAATACTTATTGAAATAAAACAATTTAACGGATTATATCGCGTATATTATCTCATTTTAGTTCCCAACGTTTCGGAAGCTTTCCAGCTTTTCATGGTCACGGGTGGACTGAGAAAAGATGTATATTCCTCTGTCAAAGTTACAATTTTTGTTTCAAAGAGCCAGGGGTATCTGCGAAAATCAACATCTGACTGCTAAGTTGCAGAATGTCAAACGTGCGCTTCGAGCCAACGAGCTCCAGATACCACGTTCCAAGCAGAATTCCAGTATGAAGAAACCAACAGTCGAGCGCAAACCTGCCGTATTACCATATGTGAAAGGGGTCACAGACAAGATCGGAAACATCTTGAAGAGTGCTTCTATAAAAACATATTTCAAGCCGTTGAAGAAGGTGTCTCAATACCTTAGACCCGTGAAGACTAGCACCCCTTTGCAGAGTGCAGGCATTTATAATCTGGACTGCGAGTGTGGTCTTTCATACATTGGTCAAACGAAACGCAGTGTATCAACCCGGGTGAAGGAGTACATAGCAGATGTCAAGCACCGTCGGTGCAATAGGTCTGCAGTCTGTGTACATGTCATTGACAAACCAAACCACTCAATTAAGTTTGATAAACCTTCTATCTTTGCCAAAGAAAAAAGATATTTTCCCAGAATGCTACGCGAGGCTATTGAGATTAAAAAGCATCCTAATTTCAATAGAGAAGATGGATTCTCACTACCACCAGCTTGGGATCCTGTAATACATCTCATCAAAGAACAAGCGAGACACAGGACTGCAAAACCTTAATTTCCGAATGGTGTAAAATATCTTATCTGTTTAAAAAGTGGTTTAATAGTCTCTGTTTTTTAAAATATTTTAATTAGTAATGAGGTAGCCTGGGAGTTTTTCTTATCTTTGCAGCGTTTCTTTTCTCCTCAGTACGCCTCATTTGTGAAATGCTGCTTGGTAAATTATTAGAATAAAATAATTAAGCCCTTCTGGCACATATGTCTTTACAGCTTAGGCCCATCTGGCATGTATGTACACCTTTATTTGTTTTTTCAAAAATGCGTAGTTTGCACAAATTGTAACTTTGACAGAGGAAAATACATCTTTTCTCAGTCCACCCGTGACCATGGAAAGCTGGAAAGCTTCCGAAACGTCGGGAACTAAAATGAGATAATATTCGCGGTATAATCCGTTAAATTGTTTTATTTCAATGAGTAATAATCGCGAAAACAGAAGAAAACTTTATAATAGTATAGATAATTGGACTTTTTTGGATATTAACTACATGTTGTTATAATACCACAGGAATATTTTTACAAATCGCTTAGTAAATACCGACAGAATTTGTGGCTAGTAAGTATGTAATTGAATAATCTGGCCAGATATTAGCGATTTACCTATTATTAAATTCAAGCAAAGTTCCTGGTTAGTAGTTAACTTATTTAATTAATATAATGATACTTGGGAAAGTTTCTTAGTTCACACAATTTGTTGTATCGTAAAGCTATCAAATGAGACGCGACATGCGTCTAAGATTCATATTAAGCCCACGCAGCAGCACACGGTATACATCACAAGTGGGGTGGAGTGTGAGTCCATTCACAGTAGACTTCATTTTAATCACTGATACCGTGCCGCGACCAGTCGCCTGCACAAAGACCGTTTAAATTTCAAACGCGATCAGCATTAATGCGATCAATAAGTATAAATGGAAGGAACTATAATGGGTGCATTTATACTACTATTACCGGTTATCAAAGAGCAATTAAAGAAGCATCGCGCGAACCGAGAGCCGCCGCGTACGCTCGCATTTACTTTTGACTTTTATTAATCGTTCTTTTTGTTTGGCTCCAATCTCATACATTTGCATAAGAATGTTAGCGTTGAGAATGTATTGGTCAGACAGGTTGTGTATCGTTAGACTTTTTTGGCGTCCGCCACAAGAAGCAATATTTAAATCGCGAATATTTCGATCCAGTTTTAAAAGGACACGCGTTTAAATTTGCCCTAAATGTTAACACATTAGATACTGTCAATTATGCATGGGAATTTTCGATGTAAATCACACACACACAATTGCAGACGGTTCCCAAGTGCAAAGGTATAAATAAACATAGCGGAGAATGTAACATATTTATACAAACGAGCCATTGACGTGTTGACTTGACACCGGTGATGAGTCATGACGGTGTTGCGCGGCCGAGTCGGCGCGGGAGTGAACCAGCGCGCTTGCGCAACGTGGTCTGCGGTCTCAGGCTGCGCCTGGGCATCGTCCGTGCGAACTCGGACTTGAACTTCAACAGCCGGTCAAGTGCAATGTTTCCGAGTTCAAAATAGTGATGGGAATTAGGTAATGTTACATAACTAATAATTAACATTGCGAATGTAATGATTACTTGTCCTTCATCTACTAGTCTCGTAATAATGGCAACGAATTATAAATTTAAACGTCAGTTCGATTGACAGATTCCAGGAACATTTATTGCTTTACTGTTAAGACGCATTTTGAGGTTGCCTTTGAGTTATGTTTATGACTAACCAACTTGTTACACAGTTTATTACCCAGTCTCAGCGACTAGACAATTTCCCCACGACAGAAATGCTAATTTCACAAGACATTGTAGGCAAAATTCATAGAAATTACAAATTAATAATAATGCTATCCACGAAGTAACATGATCCATTTTATTTCTTATGCAGATATAATATTAACTGCTTATTTAAATTTAAATGGGACATCATAGCTGACATTTACTTTTCTATGAACCATTGAAATGCTATTTTTGTTCATCAATGTTATCTAATAGTATTATTTTCCTATTAAATGACTCACTTTATATTCATTCTAATATATACATTGACATCATATTAATCCACCAATCTAGACACAGTCAGGGATAGAACTCTTATCTTCTAGTACTAGTTGATGTAATATGTATCTTTCTCCTCAATTCCAAGGCTTAGATATTTTTTACTTTGTATCAAATAATATACTACACATTTATGGCCAAAATTAAAAGCGAATGTAAACTTAATACTGATAACGGAAACTTATTATAATGAAATGATGATTGATATTCATACCGATTGTCTTTTCAGTGTTCGTCTAACTAGAAACAAATGCGAGTACCTGTTAACAAATAAAATAAAATATTAGTTAAACTGAAAAATTCGAATATTTGCGCGTCCACCATTAACATATAACAATAACGTGAATAATTGATATTTGCTTACGAATACACATATCCTTAGTGCACATGTTGTTTGAACTCGTCAAGCAATCATGATTATTTTACGATAGTAAACACATTCAGGCCTCAGTTACACGTGGAGAGAGTAGCAGTTATCTAAGGCCTTAGTTTCCCGAAGAGGTTTTGAATACGAGCGACAGTTATCTCTGGCTAAAGATACACCAGCAGAGTTCTTGGATAATAGGTGCTGCTAAATCAAGGAATCTATCTCTCCCATCTGAGGATGCTTCCAAGTGTACAAATTTCAACCTTTAATTCCATTTTCGTATTAATACCTTGATAATACGAATAACTTCCCCGCTAACATAATAGAGGAGAAGTGATAGCATAGTAACTCATCATTATTGGTACATTTTATTATTGGACGAACTACATATCATATACAAATACATTATATTTATATTGTAGAACGGTAATAATGAGACTTTTCAGAGTAAATATGGGACTCGTCTAAGCTCCACTCGTACGTTAAATATGGGATACAGGCCCGCGAGGATTGAGGCATAATGTCGTAGAGGTCTAAAGTGTCTATATGCCGTTTTAGTTCTAGATAGGATAAATACTCGAATATAAAACATTTATTCGTTTGTTACACAGACGCCTAAAAATATTTTTATTGTTAAATAGTGAACGTCTATTGACATGGAGCTCGTTTCATAAACGCTTGCAACTTGTATTATAAGCGGAAATCTGTTTGCAACAATATGTATCAGAAAGAGACTTCCACTTGTAATACCTACAAGCTTTTCAGAACGAGGGCCGCTGATAGTAAAGTGACTACGAGGCTAAGAGGCACGCTAGTTCAGCACCAGCATATTCATTATCTTACACACTTAAATGTTTGAGGCAAGTTTAAAAGCCGACTGACAGAAGAGTCTTAAAATCTATACGAACAAGTAAATAGATAAAATACTTTCAACGCAACAAGACAATACAAGCACGGATATCAAGTAAAATTAACTGTAGGGGTAAATAAGAGACGGTCTTATCGTTACAAAGCTCTCACCCAGACAACCTTTGGGTAATGACACTGTTGGAAATCAAGACGCATGTCTGATCACAAACTCCAAAAAGCGTCCAAACGCGATCAAGTGGAATGCCAGAGGGATTGTTTTCGAGCGAGACAAAAAGTTAATTAAGCCTCGTTGCCGGTGACAGTGTGAAGATCCGCAGGTGGCTATGGGAAGATCGGCCGTGCGCGACCGACCGGCACCGCGACCAATCGACTCTAATTGTGACCACGGCGGCGCGAGCATCGACTCCCGACTTGACCATTGCAACTAGAAACAGGATATTTTCATTGGGAAACGGTACCTATTGAAGCCTGCGCCGTTTACTCAAACGAGCTAGTGCTAGTTTTTGTCCGCAATCGCCAGTGTACATTTGCCGACTGCAACGGTACTGCGGAAGACACTATTGTATTAAGATTGAAAAACCGGTCAACTGTGAGTCGCACTCGCGCACCGAGGGTTCCGTACTATGTACACCTACGCTAAAAATGGCCGCATCTATGGTATTGGTAATACAGCATTAACAGAGCCCTGCTCATGAGTTTTTTTTTATACTATTAAGGTGGCACACACACAAGGCAAAATATACGCAGTGTGGGGTAATTTTATATTGGTTACTTATTACAGACATAGAAAGGCAGACAAAAAATTTAAGACTTTCACATTTTGATCGTTGGTGCTATAAGAGCTACCTTCACACTAAATTTCAAGTTTCTGTAAATAGGTACCCTATAGGTTTACAGTACACAGGAATTTGTGCGGAAACGTCTTTTTTATTGACTGTGTCTATTGATTGTGTTGACTGAGAAGTTTGATTTTTTTTCACAGTTTCAAGGAACTGCAAACATAGGGTATTAGATATTAATTCCAGCTTGATGCCTTCTCGCGTTCATGAAAAAAAGGGTCTTGACAGTCGGACAGGCAGATAGATAGACGGGTAAATACGTGATCCTATACAGGTTACGTTTATCTTTATAGGCATGGAACCCTAAAAATCACAAAAATATAGTTTTCCCCCTATAGAAAACCTAATCGAAAAGTTACTAGTAATTATTATTAACACAGGCTTAACAATTGCCACAACAATTAGGATATTTTCACTTGGAAACGGTGCATATTAGCGCATTATCTATAACTATCTATACTATTATATAGTTGTAAAAATGAAACGTCTGGACTTTGAAGTTATTTTCAAATGGACTATTTGAAAATCACCGAAACTATTTACTTTTTTTGGATTTTTTGCATATATATGTCGTGATATACATATCGTATATATGTCGTTGTGGCTTCATTACGTCAAAACGGCTAAACGGAGTTCAACTGTTTTTGGAACACGGGTAGCTGGGCATTTACAAATACAGGTGGTTATAGAATACTTTTTATTCGACAACGCTGAAAAAAAAAGAGGTTATGATTTTTTTCTCCGCTGATATATATGTTATTGTTTTATAAAATACTAGAAGGAGCCTGTGCAATTTCGTCGCTGGTAAGTGTCGTTATGGCTTCATCACACAGCTACATAGATTTTAACTATTTTTGGTAGACATGTAGCAGAGAATCCACATTTGGTTATAGGATACTTTTGACTCGATTACGCTGAAGAAGAAAAGAGCGTTATTATCTTTTCCTCCACCATTGGCGAAGTTGCATGCATCGCATGAATACGCATGAGTATATAGCACAAACTTTTAACGTAACCATCATTAATACCGGCTTGACTATTGCTAGTAGAAAATGAATATTTTAGTGATGAACGGTACCTCTATTGGAGCCTGCACGAGTGATTTTAACATTTACTCAATGACCTGACTGATTAGTTTTTGTCCGCAATCGCGAAATCTAACGTTTATTGAGGGTAACGGCACTGTGCAAACGCATACAGACGTAAATAATATGTATTAGAGGTAACTAGAAGGTTATATAGGAACTTCGCTCGCGGAGGAGAAAAAGTCATAACCGTCTTTTTACTTCAGCGTAGTCGGGTAAAAAGTATCCCATAACCACCTGTGGATACCTTTTAGTATGTATATAAGTTTCATAATAAAGCATATCAATAACCCAACCGCACCGGCAGCAAACAATAGGCTGTATATCCACATGAGAGTGGTGACTAGTGATAAATAAACAACCATAAGTCGTTGTTTATCTCATCGGGTCTGGAATTGGGCGCATCTCGGTCGGGCCATCAATCGTCTCTGTGCACCGCATACCTAATTCACTCCTGGGAATATACCGTCTAGAGTAAGACGGATTACATATACAGGCCTTGCCATATTGAGCACAGATACATTAGTTGGAATATGATACCGATCTTAAATGAGTTAAGAAAGGTGTGTAAGCATTGTAGTGTTAGCCATTTTTAAGATCCGGTACCAGAAAAGCAAAAATTGGTAATTCACTCCTGGCCATATACCGTGTACACTACACGGTATTTATAGAGGCCTAGCCGTGTTGAGCACAGATACATTTGTTGGAATATGATACCGATCTTAAATGAGTTAAGGAAGGTGTGTAAGCATTGTAGTGTTAGCCATGTTTAAAATCCGGTACCAGAAAAATAAAAATTACTAATTCACTCCTGAGCATACACCGTCTAGAAGGATAACGTATGTATTGAGCACACATACATTTGTTGGAATATGATACCAATCTTAAATGAGTTAAGGAAAGTGTTTAAGCACTTGTAATGTTAATTCACTCCAGGGAGTATATCGTTTAGAGTAAGACGGATTACGTATACACACGCTTTGCCGTATTGAGCAGGAATATATTTGTTTGCCTATGATGCCCATCTTAAATCGGTCACAGAAGGTGTCTGAGAATTTTTGTTATTATTTTTGAATTCACCACCATTACAAGTCAAAATTTAAGAAATAATTTCTGGTAATATACCGTCTAGAGTAAGTCGGATACTCTAGACCGATATATAAATATATATGCCGTGCAGTATTGACCTAAGATACATTTATTTGCCTATGATACCAATCTTAAATCAGTGAAGGAAGGTGTGTGAGCATTTATAGCTTTCATCCATTTATAAGGTTCCGTAGTAGAAGAGTAAAAACGGAAATGGAATTTGATATATAAGTTTTCCGTCAGATTGTCACATAGGTATCACAGACATTCAAAATTTTATTCAACTTGCGTATAATTTTTGATATAATTTCTACGTCCTATTCTAAGTCTAATTTTCAGTCACTTCTGGTTGTCTAAATGGTTTGAAATTTAGTATTGATAATATTTGTCAGCTCATTAATATTATTGCTCGTTGTTCATTTTAACGCATGCAGAAGAAAAAAAGTTTTTTTTTTATAAATTACATTTACTAACAGTAGATACAAGTAGGAACCTACAAGGTTTTCCAATTATTAATAAAAATAATTATCACTTTGTTGACTTTAATAGATAAAAGGATATCTGATACCAACAGTAAATTAATGATATGACTAGGTTGCATTGAGTCTTCGAGTACATAACCAGCAAGGAAAGCAATTGGGTAACCAATTTGTATGGAAAAGCCGTCGGTGTATTGATTAAAACTTGGTTTCCCCATACTAAAAATAACCGATTACTTTCCGTAATAACCGCCGCTAGGCTAGGCTGACCGGGACTTTGCTGGATTCTCTCGCCCAGGCACTGAATGAAAAAAGATAACATTTGCCCTGCGATACTAAGTACGCGACAATAAGTTCCGTGTCACTGTTATGGTAGAAGAACTGTTTTAAAATTCTAAAATCCAGATTGTAGGTAGGCTATTATGTCCAGCAGGCTTAATGTCAAACGTTTCAAGCTCGACTTAACCCTTCAACACTAGGATTTGTGTGTTTGGTAGACAGGTGGGGCATTTCCCATAGCATTCGTCGTCGGAACAAAGGTGACACAGAAAATTGTGTACCCACCTACTGGCGACTTGAGCTGGGCAATCGGAGTGTCAACTTAGAAACACTAACGTGTGCTAATTGGCTACTTGGTGGGTGTTACGTATTACGTGTAGTCTCAGGCAACGGACATGATATGGTACGACTCTTTAGCACATTCTTGACTGAAAATGTTGCGAATAGAAAGTTGTAGAAAACCAGCGAAAACGCATATCCGTAGAAATAAAACGCATAAATGGTTAAAATATGTATGTATAATACACGCCATTCCAAGACCATTCTATTTCACAAGCCGAAACATGGCTAAAATACATTGTTCCGTTATGAACAGGGTTCGAAAATTCCGATATATGTACCTCAAGTTGGCAAAATCCCGGAAAAAGTTAAATCGACTTCTTTAAAAAATGCTTTTAATATTATAAGTTCCGGAATTGTACAAAACATCTCGAGAATGTAGTAACTCGCAATTATTTTCAGGTTATGGCTATTTTAGTAAGGACACAAGTTGATATACAGATGTTACAATGTATACGCTTAATACTTGAAGTAGGTACTACTGTATGAATTAATTCAGTAAATTATTACTCTACATATCTTATGGTATTGATAAATTCAGGATACATGTAACATAAGTGATAGATAAGTAAATATAAATGTTCTTTTTTTGCATTAACTTATTTGCGTACATTACGTAATTTTTAATAAACGTTATTTTTGTAAATTTATTCATATTTTGGACACACAGCTTTAAAAATTGTGTGGGGGGAAGGACAATACACATATAATCCAAATTCCATCAATATTAATCCTGTAGTTTTTGAATAAAATGCCTGTGATATATACGGACGTGACGAAAATGTAGAAGTTCCGCAAAGTCCATAAATGATATTGGAACATTATATTTTATTTAATGTACGTATAACAACTTTACGCGTACTTAGCACATTGAAACTCAAGTGGCAAAAGTAATATCCGTTTGCAAACCAGATTTGCTAATTCTTGTAAATTGCTAGTAAAAGTGTTTAATACTTTTTAAATGAGTTTGATACAGACATAATTCTTAAAATGGTAGTTCTTAAGTCCATACATGGTTTCAGCCGCCAGATATAAGCTTCCGTGTGACTTTGACTGTGTTCCCTCAATTATTGCCGTCGTTTGTGTCGTCAATTGTTATTTTCCTATTTCTAAAGTAACGTCAAATTTCATAATATACCCAAATTATTTTGCTTCTCTCCCTCTTGGTGTCTATGCTAATCAGTTCGATTAAAATAGATCACAGTAAAAGAAATTGGTTTAATAGTCGATAATAATTGAACTATTTTAGTATTAATCGAGCCGCCCATCGAAGCTTGACCAGTCTCAACCATATACAGCCATCGAATGGACATATGTAGCTATCTAGACGCACGCCGTTTCACTTCCTAAACTCCATAAGGTAATCCCCCACTAAGTTATATTATCCTTGTTGTAAATCATGCTCACCGGAACGTATTTCAATAAATCAATGTTATTTGAGCTCTTTGCGCGGCCTGCGAAACAAAGCAAACGGTAGATATAAATCGTAATTATGTGAAACCTAAAAAAAATATAATACTACTTTATCAGAAATGTATCGAAGAGCGAAACCGGCGCGTCGCGTAACTCGTTCCGCCTTGATCAATGTCTTTATAACGAGTACTTATTTGAATATTCAGACGGTGATGTCTCGAAATGTTGTTATTTATGTGCGTTACCTATTCATCCTGACTAATTTACTGTTGGTAGGGTGCCGTTTATCTCGTGTATCTCAACACTGTATTATAAATTCCAGATGAGAGGCGAGATCTCTCCTGTAACCGAGACCCGGTGAAGCGCTCTCCGATTATGATTATGTTTCATACACGATGCGTGGTTCTGTGTATTATTTTACAACTCTCTGTTAGTTCTGTTATAGAAGCAGGTAACGCCTTTGTGGTTAATTTATTTATCAAGTGAGATTTTGTTGCAACACAATGAACTTTTAAACCAGTGCCTCTATTCTGTTAAAAATACCAGGTAGCGAAACAAGTTGTGGCTTCATTGTGATGGTTTTTTCTACCTTAATAAATCTTCACATATTTTAAAACGGAATATAGTCATGCTCACTACTGACACTATTTCTAACGGAACTTATTCCATGAATATTAGGGTTGGAAACTGATTTAATATTGATATAGTTAACTTAGTAAGGTGACAATAATGACACAGTATGTTAATCTTGCAAATACCTACTTATGTATGGTACTGTTTTTTGTACCCAGAACTAAGAAGCCATAAGATCTAGCAGTTGCGACAACATACAATACATTAAATGTTTATGGGTTTATGTATGGGAGTTAGCGTTAGCATCTTTCCTATGGAGATAACAAAACTTAAGGGTTTTCATTTTCTTTTTGCAAGACCCTCCAGGTGTGCAAATTCTGTAGGTACTCAAAACCTATATGTTACTAAACGTTATATGTGTCCAAGTTACCTATTGTGATGTCTACAGAAAATACAGCTATATAAAAAACCTGTTTGAACTTTATTTCAAACCTGATACGTTACATCTATCTAAATTAACGTTGTGTTAACTCATCTTCGAATTTATTCGCAAGCCTTATTGAGTTTTACTTACCGTGAAACTTGTTCGATTTGTGTAAAATTGACACTTAATATTTATTTCATCTTGTTTAATTCATAAATAACCGGAATACATTTGCATAATTAGTCCAAAATTTTTTCAGTAAAATAAAAACAATTTTAAAAGCAAGGTTCATTTAAATAGTCTTAAAAGAAGAAAATAATCACTGAATTAAATTAAGCCAATATTTTTTTACATTACACAATTTATAGAGAAAAAACTTGTCGCAATATTCTCCATGTTATAAGAATGTCATCCAATTTACATATATATGCAAATTTTCAGCTTCATCGGAAACCGGCAAGTGGGTCAAATTTCACATTGCAAGTTAAATAAAAGCTAGTAAAAACACATAGTAACAACACGGCAAGGGCCTAAAATGGCCTATTTACCAATTAGTTGTTTAGAAATATCATCAAAGTAAACGGTTCTCATTACGCGCAAGCATAGGTGCGCCTGCACACGTCTTTCGACGCGCCCGTTAACGCACAAGATCAATGATCTTACGGACCGTGGGCGGACCGTTTCATTAACTATTGTACTATAGAAGCAGTCAAAAATGATTAAACTGACGTCGAACAATTTTTATACATCGCTAGATATTTGTTTAAGAATTGTTACAATAGCGTTGGGTTAGCCAGACAGATGAACAACGAGCGAAAGTTCCTTAGTCTTTCCTCGAGAGCAGCGAGTTCTTTTATTATCACGTATAAAAGTGATTATGTGTCAAAATGAAATTTTAAATCAATACATTGAATTCCTTGTGTATATCTACATAGTCTATCTCTCTGTCTAATAATCTTCATACCTTGTGTGCAATCTAACATTTGCTCAGATTTCTATCACTTGACACCGATAATTAAGTTCTTCCTTGAGAAATTTGATAGTCACCAGCGACACGACTTCTATATAACCCGGCTCCTATCGGCTTACCTATTTTTAGGAAATGCGGAATTTAATAAATATACACATACGACTACATGACTATTCTATCACTCCCTACAATGTGGCAAGGTTGGTCCCCAATTATGTTACAGGGCAGTTAAGAATAGAAAACAAGCGATACACCTACCACAGACAACTAAATGTGTCACATGAGAAATTCCTAGAAACAAAAACGACACGATCGAAAAAATAAATTAAGCGAAAGCTTACAGCCATAAATTGATAGCATACGACAGCACGTGAGTAATGCATAGGCGATGCGCCTGTATTCCGCCGTGCAATTCGGATGTATCACATGTGCGTATGTAATTCGAAGTAACATAGGCCTTTTTTATTTAGTTGCATAGTATTGTGGTCGGCGACACGGATTACCCAGTAGCACTCGCTTATCTGATAATAAATATTATAGTCCATTCTTTTAGACGAGGCGGTCATTAATCCAGCGGTCGATCGCGCGCATATCGCCTTACAGGCCGCATTGTTGCTCACAGTTGTTCCTATTTATCAAGACGCGAGTAATATTGTTCTGGCACACAAAGCGAGCTCGGACGCGGAGCGAGGAACAAAGACGACGCTTTTGTCCTCTGACAAGCGACACTGCTATTAGTGAAATATTAATTTAAGATAATCAGGGTTTTATGTGAACATTAGTTTACTTTAAGCGTTTGTTCAGTAGTTACCATATCGAAATCTTCAGCAGTTGCTTGGAAATTTAATTATATCTATTCCTATCGCTTGCTTAATATTATGACAAATTAAGTCTTATCGTCTTTACAGATAATTTAATTTCAAATTACCTTTGCGAATTCCAAGCTGTATAAAACGTTTTTACGCGACCAAGTCCCGTTTCACCATCTATGTTCGGTACAGTTACTATCTAAATTCAAGGCTTTGTAACTTTAGAGCATGTCAGGCGTATTAGAGTCAGGGATTCGTCAAAGTTAAAATGATTTGCATATAAATTACTTTCGTCGATGCGTAAATCCACGTGTTGCTCGGCGAGAATAGAGATTAATGTGGTAGGTGTCGGCACAGATGTATCACAATCCGTGCCTTGGCTTCATACAAGTAGGTACAAGACAGGCATTCAACGTCGAAGCATCAGTTCAACAATTAGTTTCACATATAAATCCAAACTAATAAAATAAATGTGAGAGTAAAGGTATACAATTGTTAGACAATAGTCTAAACGATCTGGAATGGAGATAGTTTGTAACCCAGCACCTCTAGTGATACTGTGATACGCGACTCTTTGTCGCGCGACAAAGACTGTCTGTCTCTTTCCTTTCAATACAATGCTATAAAGACGGGTGATGCTATGTCGCGCAACAAGCGTAGTCGCGGAGAGTTGTGCTAGACCGGCAGGGAAAGACAATCCCGGAAATCATAAGAGGCTGAAAAGAAGGTGCAAGTTTGTAAGGGGTATCTATAAGTAAAACACAGGCTACTCACTTCTGGGTAACGCAGCTGAAACCGCGGGTAAATACTAGCTTCTAATATGTTATTATACACCTTTATGTACACCTATTCATGTCAAAAAACCTACATAGTTGTTGGATGGCAAGTTTGCGAATCTGCAATTTCGATAAAATTTGTGGATCTATGAAATGTGACGACGTATTTTCGTGTAGGTACATAACTTTTACGTATATTAAGGGTAGTTTCAAACCATCTGTATTCGTAACTTGCGCTAAGTTAAAACCCGTCATACGAAATATTTGACGTTTTTATTTCAGGTGATAGCAACCAGCGCCATTTTTTAATCGGTCAACTAAATTTGTCGATGCCCAAGTCAAAGTTCTGAGAGTCGCGTGCTCTGCAAGCGCTGTGCCGGACACGTTAAGCCGACATCCGTCAACGCCGCCGTCTGTAATCGCCGGATCGAAGATCGATGCTAAGCCCGGCTTATTGAACTCTTCATCGGGCCTGATCAGACTCGTTCCGTGTCCCGTGTCCATCGCTATCGCATCACAAGGCTTTGCTGATCATTTCAAGCGTGATTAACAAGAAGTTTCGTAAATTTCACTGACACCTACAAAACATTACGCAAAAACGCAGCGTCGTGGCACACGCGAGTAATTCGTATGATATATATACCGAGTGAACTCCATTTTCCTAACAGGAAACCACTTAGTTCCTAGGTTCGCAGTCTAGATTAAGTTGATATGTCACTTTTTAAACATTATATTGTTGGATTGTCAATATAGTCGATGGCCGCTGAGGCAGAAAGCGGTGTAATACCGGTCGTTGTGGACATCCTTGGGGAGGCCTTTATCCAGCAGTGGACATTTTAGGGCTGATATGATGGCTATTGTTGGCTGCAAACCAATATCATTTTCTTCTTCAGCATAAGAAGTGTCTCAAGACACACACAAAGATGGACCAACAACTTGTCGCAGGATAAGAGCAGCTACTATCGGTCGTTAGGAAGCCTAAATATGTTCAACAGTGGAAGTCTTTCGGCTGACACGATGATGATGTCTAGCTTTTGCGTGGTTACATCCTAGCGTACAGGACGACGCAGCGTGGGAAGGCCCCCAACAAGATGGACCGATGAATCTGGTGAAGACCACGGGAATCGGTAGGATGAGGGCGGCGTGCGACCGGTTTTTGTGGGGATCCTTGGGGGTGGCCTTTGTCCAGAAGTGAGCGTCCTTGGGATGTTATGATACGCCCAAGCGTTGCTTAGCCGTCCATACATATATCCGGATAGAAAATTGCATTTGTCAGCTGCATCTAAATTAGATTCATGCTAAAAATCAATCGTAGCTATTTTGCTTTTATTATTAGTACACGACAGAGTTACGATGTTATTAGTACACCTAATAGGTATATATTTGTGAGCGACCATTGTATTCGGACCATGGAAATATTCGTTGCGAAATTAATTTGGTGTATAGTCAATGTTGTATACAGTCTTATAATTAGGTACGTACGAGTATTATAATTAAATGTACATTACAGTACATTATGTATATCGTCGCCGATACCCAAAGCTATAGTAAGCTTTGCTTAGTTTGGGACTAGATGGGTTTGTGTAAGATTGTCCCTGATATTGATTTATACGTTCTTGCAGAAATCGAGTTGACTTGTTTGATATGCAACTGAACTAGATTCCGCCCGCAACTTCACCCGTCAGGATTCTCCTGCTTTTTCATACAAATTTGCATTCTCGATTTAGGGTTTTTTTGCACGATTACGCCCTCTTAGGACCATGTATTATTGCTCATAAGACAATCATGTAAAATATTCGCATTGCCAGTTTGGATAACTAATCTCGGATAATCCAGGATGGATTACAGAAATGAGTTCACTGATAAGATACGTGGATGAAATTTGCAAGGAAGATTAAATTCCGCAACCTTAAATTAGCTATACTTATCTTATTAGGACAATGTTGATGACGACGACTAAGTACACAACATCCGTTGCTGAGCGTTTTACCAAAATTAATTCACGTGGAGAATAACCGTAGATAAAGCAAAAGGCATATAAACGTTACTTCAAGAATTCCCATAGAGACTTTAAAAGGAGAATCATGTTCAGTCACGAAATGACTAGGATCTAATCAGCGCTGTCCGCATCAAAGCTGAATCTCCGTGCAATTGCACGTTCACCAAACCCCCGAGTCGAAGTCCCTTCGGCGGTGTCTGGGCACAAGTGGTCGTGAAATTTTACGATAGCTACTGACCCGCGCGTAACACTAGCTGTTGTAGATGTCCGCAATTATAGTAAAATCGACGCACGTAATCGAGTTCGCCTCTGAGGCCCGCCGGCTAACCGCGTTGTCAACCTTTTATGGAAAACTTAAAATGAGGTAGCGTGCCAAGAATGAATTTTAGGTGTATTGGTGGGCAAAAACGAATCGTCTAAACCTTGTTTCTCAATTGAATACCAGTAACCCTCTCTCTAAAATGTAATTGCACCAATGAAATAAAACATCGAGTATGTTTGAAATGGATACTCATTATAAATAGTAATCGATTAAATGACGTAACAAGAATATTTCGATGATTCCGAAACTGAAATAAATAGTTATACTGTAAAAAAAAACAATCTCTTAGAATGCTTGTTAAAACAACAATTTGAATAGAATCCACGAGTAAATAGTTAAAGAAATAGAGATTTTTTTGAGAAATCATACATTTATGAAGGTCCTTTAAATAAAAAAATGGTCCTTATTTATTTACAGGATCTTGATAGAGAACAGTGAACCATGCGAAGACAACTCATCATACAGACAACCCTAGAGCAGTAATCCTTTGCTGAAGCAACACGACGACAGCACTTGCGAATGGTAGCACATAAATAGGGGCAAATTGTGTTTGTAGTAGGGGTACGGTGGTAGGCGACTAGCGAGCGAGGAGCTTCGTATTTATTCTATTTGCCGAACGTGCCTCGCCGCCGCGGCCCCTGTTTGACGATGCAAATTTATCGCGACGCTTAATAAAACGCGCACCGACCTCATTGATCCACAGATGCTGTTCATTATGAGCGACGAACCAACGCCACCGTCGGGACCGTGGCCCGACTACAAAACCTGTTAACTCCAACAAATTATTATGAATTGTCGTCGCGCCAGGCGGAGTATTTATCGAGGCTCGCACTGGCATCCTTTAAGGACCAATTCAATAACGTTAACATTGTATTCTTCGTCGATGGGATGGTTGAAAGTTAATTTAATTATCTCTTTAAATGTTTGCAGATCTTTATACACGACTTGGGAGCAGAATGAACTCAAAGCGGAGATTAGAAGTAGTCAGAATGCCCATAGCGGGCGGTCATAAACTCGTAGCAACAGTCGTTTGATCCGATAAAGGCTCACATCGGGGGCTCGAGTGGCTTGCAGTTACGACCGATATCGACATATTCGAGCCCTTCCTCCTTCGAGAAACAATGAAGCTCGTTTGAATTGATTACCACGTTGCGGCGCCGAGCTACACATTTTTTGCAGGCTAAAGAGAGCTTGTTTGTAAAAATAGCAATTTTCTTGTTGGTGTACCTCCTTATTCGAAGCCTGCCCGCTCACTTCTCATGCAAAAACGCGGTCGGGCGAGAAAAAATGCGATGAAGCCTCGCAGTTACCGCCCGCCGCGCGCGATTTGCCTCCGCGCCGGCCGCACTGACGGCATGCAACAGTGCGCAACGCCTGTCTTTGATAACTACAATTAGCGACAGTTTTGACGTGTGCCGCCGTTGCAGTTCCGCAGTTTATACTAAAGTTATATTAAGCTTTTCAAGGGCCGTAGTATAAACCATAATTTATTTGTACGGTTCTGTATCCGATTAGCCAAGTAGGTAGACGCAGGTTGAGTAAAGTGCTTGTTTCTACAACACGAGTTTACAAAGCAGCCCGCACCCGCAGTACAAACCAGCACGAAGTGTAATGCAGCCACACGAGTGAGGTTTAGCCGCCGTCTCCACTTCACTTTGCCTCTTATAACCGACATCGATGTAACACTCGCGCGGCTCGGCGCAAATTGATGGTTTCATCTCGTTCCATGCAAAACGATCATCGCATCCCGCTTGCAGGCCGCACTGCTTTCCAGACAACATGGTAATCATTGTTTTTGAAACGAGAGCAAAACGACACCCAGTTAAAAATATAAACAGACGAGAAGAAAAACAAAGACACGGTATTGGGATAAGTTTAAGATAAATAACTGCTATTTAATTAAACCTGTTCTTTTTTTGAAGTTTTAGGGTTGTTTTACAACTGCTTACTAAATGTAGAACTAAATATTAATAAAACTAAGTTACTAATCTACACTAATATCCAAAATATTATTTTTTACAGTTTCGTCTATTTACTTCACTTAACATCGTTTTAATGACCTACATTAAGGAAGCACAATGAAATTTATTATAAAGTTCGATGTCGGTAGAGTGCACAGAGCGCATCTCATTTTTGGCAGCAAAGACAAAAGCAGCAATTACCCGATCTAACGGTTGACTTATTACTGCGATCGGCGTGAGACCTGGCTATCCACCTTAGGTTACAGTTTATTAATAACTTTTGAACCTTATACCTTGAGGAAACTACAGCTCTATTGTATTATATCCTGCCCAATAATACATTCGTCTAGTTAGTGGCATTTATACATATTTTTGTCAAAAACACTTCCAAAGAGCATTCAGGTCAATTTACAGTGAGTATTTGCGATATATAAACATATTCTTTTGGCCAAGTTCGTACCAACAATGCAAAAATATAGTTTAAGCTACGCAAACAAAACCGAGAATATTAGAAAAAAAATTAAACCAAACCCTGTCTCTGCCCTGCGTCATTCAATCACGTATATCCTACTGCAGTAGCCGGAATCGTGTCCGGGACTAGCTTTAATGCGGAGGTCATGTTCTCACGTCGTCAAGTGCACCAACTCGACGTCTTCCTTTTACACCATCCTCATATAAACAAGGCACAATAAAAGTCCCATATTACAGTGTGGTAAGGTGCAAAGGATGCAACACAAACCATCAGTCTCACGACAAGTGCGACGCGTGACTACGCCACGTGAGGCGCAGCGTTACAATGATGGATGATTTTGAAACGGGATCTGTGTCATACGCTCACAATGCTCTATGAATAAAGGTTTCATGAAGGAATTAGTGGGAGACATGTTGTTCATAGACCTGATGACCGATCACGTACCCGCAGATGCACTGTAGACCTTCCACTGTTGTGGGGCAGTGGAAGGTCTACTACGGCCTGACGACCTGATGAAGGTCGTGAGTCTGCTGGATGCGAATAATAGAGGATCGTCCAAGGTTGCGTTTTTGGAGATCCTAAGGATTTGTGTAGTGCGGGATAGACGTTTTTAGACAGATAATGAGAATGGAGGTAAGAAAAAAAAGTTAAAGTAGTAAGTAGTTAATTTTCAAAAGCGTAACCACTTTCAGAATATTTTTTAAATTTCGATCGGTGGAATATACGTAGTTTCATAAGATAAGACTAATAATAATTGCAGATCATACAGCATTAATACAAAGAAGGACCGCAAACAAAAAAACAGCGTTGGATGTCTATCAGTAACACTTCAGTGTTAAGAATTTACTAACTGACTGAAATAATAACTATTATTGAAGTAAATATAAATGTACGCCCATTGTGCTGTAGGCTAAGCGTGCTGATGGCCAACTATAACACTTCTAGGACTAGAATAGAAATCTCTATTTTATGAACAGCAAGGAAAATTTAAACACGTACCTTTTTCGTTCTTGACACAATGATAATAAAGACTAAAAAGGTACGTGTTTCAGTTTCCCTTACTGTACGTAGAAAAATATGCGTATTTCTCACTCAATTTGGTAATCGTACGAATGTTAATCTCACTCAAAACTATACTTTTTAACCGACTTCCAAAAAAAGGAGGAGGTTCTCAATTCGACGGAATGTTTTTTTTTTTATGAATGTTCACCGATTACTCAAAGACTATTTGACTGATTTCAAATTTTTTTTTTTTTTTTATAGAAGGTACTTTCTAGTTGGTCCCATTTAATTTTGGTGAAGATCTGATGATAGAATCCATGAGGAATTGAAGGAACTCCTCAAATATTGTATTCCTCATACATATAGCGATTTTGGTATTATAAGAAACATAATAAGCATTTGCATTCAGATAGTGTAAATTGGTGACGTGGAACTGAAGCAGAAGACCACAGAATGCCATCGGAACTCCTCAATGATAAATGATTTACGGGTGGCGACAAAATATCTTGATTAATTTAGCTAAGCAACTTCATAGTCACAAATTCCTGATGAGAATGGTACCATCGAATTGATTTGATGATGGAGGCGGAAGGTAGGCACCAGATCTATGTAATAAAATAATGTATCCTAGCCGTGTTTGGGCTTGTTCGAATCGTCACGAGATACACTTTTAAGTAACGATTAACTAAGAAGTGTAAAATAAATAAACTTTTAAACAAAAAAATAAAACCGACTCCAAAAAAAACTAAAAAGTAAAAAATAACGCCATAATTCAGTTTCTTCAAATTACTTACAAGTAACCGTTTGTATACTCAATCTATACAGTATATACAATTAATGTTATTTTGGAGTCGGTGCCATCGTGTCACAACTTACTAAAATCGTCAATTTTCAATATTTTACACATTCTTTATATGGCACCGACGCCAAAATAAGATTAATTGTATATACTGTATAGATTGAGGATAGTTTCGAATAATCTGCGTGCTGTAGCAATAATTTTACATCACAACCGGGTCTGGTATAGCCAATAAAACTGTCGCTCGCTCGCGACTCACCTTTATCCCTGAAGCTAATCTGGCCCCTGGGAAAAGTTCCGAATGTATTCAATAGTTTCAATGTACGCATGAGTCTCTCTGTCATGTACCAGTTAATAGGATTTCATTCCGACGCCAGATGTGAAACGTAAAGTTTTAGTGTGTGTTTTAATGATGCTCCTGGGTTGACAAAGGGTTGTAAACTTGATGCTTTGAGATTCAGTGGAAGTGATGTATTTAAGTGATTTCCTCTTTTTGTTTCTTTACGTTTACATTTTATTACTAGTGCTCTGAAGTGACAAGATACTATACTAATTTCAATCTAAGATTTTCTTTAAGCATAAATAAAGTTGTAAATAGCTAAGTCAACGAAAGTTAGCGACAACGCCACAAATATGGGGTAAACAAAATATTATAATGTAAATGTAGATCTATGCAGGCTATTGTCCGACTACACGCTTGCATTTCAAAAGATGAAAACAGACACATTATAACTTTGAGTTTTATTTCATTTTTATTACCGATTTACGCAGACAAACAAACTTCACCCGTTTATAAATTGCCACGGTGTAAATCAGGAATCCTATGAGGTCACGATCGCAGCGCCAGGCGTGTAACAAAAGGGTGTCGCTGCAAGGTAGTTCGCGTGACCACGAAGCGGGTTCCTCCTAGCTCATTTAAACCGGCAAACGTTCGTTATACTCGTATATGAACAGTTAGCTGGTGCGAACACCGTATGATTTAGGATCACTATTAATTACAACTACTCTGCCTTATTATACTATTAGTAATATCGGTTTTCCTGAGCCTTGTCGCGGTTGCAGCTACTTATGCTCGCCCGCAGGTTTGCACGTTGTGATGAGTCAGTTAAATTGACGCTCTTTAGAGCCTACGGTCAGACGTTTTACACGTGCAGCCTGTGGGTGAGGTTTACACAACGGGCCTATAACGCATTACGCGTTAAATATAATAACATCCTGAGGATGCTGTTGCGGCTGCCGAAGCACTGCAGTGCATCTGGTATGTTCGCGCCAGCGCGACTAGATGACTTCTTTGCCATCAGACGAAAGAGAGCCGTTTCCATGCTAAGGCGAGTGCGCGGCAGCAGCAACGAGCTTCTCAGGGTGTTGGCCGAAAGACTCGACTGCCCGATTTTAAAGTTTTGGGTTGAGGTTGCTATTGGGTGAGCTCAGTAGACACGCTAGCGACTCTTCGCACTCTCAATAGCTACTTATTTTTATTTTTATAGCTTTTTAAATATTATGTCAACTAACATAGTAAATAAGATTCCGCTAACTAACACAAATATGGATCTCTGTGGTCTGAAATAAATAATTTTTATTTTATTTATTTATGTTTAATCTTATAATTTCACACGTCATTGCTTGCCTTGTAAATTTCCCAAGTAACATGCGAATACCAGTGCAAGATATGGTTACTGCACTACTACGCAGCCAAGTTGCACATTTAAACAAAATTTAATGCTTATAAGCATGCTTCATGTCCCTAAATTTTGACAATGTTTCTTTAGTTTTCCTATTCAATGTCTACAATATTACAAAATCCTAAGAAGTTGTTATTAGAAGTAGAGTTTGACACCGGGCAGGTTTATCGCCTTCAGGTGGTGTACCTAATGCTATTGTTTAAAATAAGCTCTCTTGTGCTAAAAGAATCAGAGTTCGAATATTCCAGGTAGATCAGTTTACCGAGGCATTCTGCGGAGTCACGCCGCGGTTTTATTAGACCGCTCAACGAATCCACGGATCACACGACAACTATACTCTATTGTTTATCATTCACCATCGCAGCTTTCTACCCTAAGTGTGAATTTAACAATTTAATAATAGTAAATAGACATAAGACAAAGTAATCATTTGAATTGAGATTAAACAGAGAAGGTTTTGTTTCACATTCATGTATTCTTTTTTCGTTGTTATTGAGACGTATAGTAATGATATTTGAAATAGACATGGATTGCCAGTTTTATTCTATAACTATTATGTACGAAGCTTCAATATTTATTTTAAAAATATACAAGAACAAGTTGAGAAGTGCGTTAAGATAAATGAATCATGCAGTGTAATTGCAAGTTGATTTTTTTAATAGCTTAAAAAATTCCGTAATTAAATTAAGAAAAGAACCTTATTAAGTTATTGTAATATCTACATTTAAATTAATATTTGTATACAAAATTTAACGCAAAACAATGCACTTCAAATCCTCATTATTTACTTTTACCTTCTCTATCGTCATTTATATCTATCTTCCTGTCCTGAGAAAGTGAATGAGATAGTCTGTTTGGCTTTTAATAGCCACAGGGTTATGATTAGTTAATGTTAGTTAGTTACTCTCCTCTTTAATAATACCCTAATGTCAATTGAACCACCAGCATTCTCTGCTACTTAAACAAACAAAAAACCAGGAACACAAACAACGTGCGAATATTCATGGATTATATATCTGTTTACCAGGGCATTCTTCGCCGGTTCTTTAGAGCGTGCGGTGAGACCGTGGATCACACAACACCGCACTGCTATTGTTTATCATTCACTTTCGCAGCTACCCGGCTATTCTACTTAACTTCAAGTCAACTACTAACCAAAGGATATCTCAGCAAACATTGTCTGCAATAATTGATCTCGTCGGTCGTCTTAATAATATACATCTATCCCCTATCAAAACTTAGACATCGTTTGTTTTATGGCGATTAAGTGGAATTGTGAATTACCAAGAACCAAAAAGGATTAGAATGTTATAAAAAATAGAATCCGGGCAAGATCAAGGGAAACCGTTGTTGGCAGTGCAGGATCGGCCGTCTTAGAGCTCTTTGGTGGTGGTCTTCGTCCAGCAGTGAACGTCTTTCAACTCATGATTTATATTTAACAAAAATATTAATTAAATAAAATAAAAGTCAGGGACAAGCTAACATAAATCGCAAAGCTCTAAACTAAGCAAAGCTTGTACTATGGTTTACTAGACGACGATATACATAATAATAGATAAATAATAATACATAAATACATACATAGAAAACAGCCAAGACCTAGGAACAAACATTCGTGCTCATCACACAAAAGTTTGCCCTGGCCAGGATTGGAATCAGGGACCGCCAGCTTCATAGGCCGTTATACAACCAATAGAGCCAAACGTGTCGTCAAAATAATAAATAATGTGTCACTCTACAACGCATAACAATACGTTGCACGAAATAAGCCTCTAGGATAAGAGTCAACCGTGTCGGCGTAACCATAGCTCTGATTCAACATGAAAATCGAATTAAACACGCACGACATGACCACCACAATAAGCGAAAGCTTAACTCGATTCACAAGCGATCGCGCAAATTACAATCTGATCCAAGCGGGTTACGCAAGACAATAACCAAACATCTGGACCGATATGCAGTAAGTAACCCGCCTCACAATGGTGACCGTCGATCATATTCCTGATAGCGCGCCAACTACGGCGAGCATGCCCGGTCGGACCAAGACCTATCGAAAGTGAATTGTCGTGCGGCAAATATGTCGCTCGAAGTAGGTACTACTAACTTATGCCCGCGTGACTAGACTTTCGCGCAATCGAACATAGGAGGCATATCTAAGGATTTTCAATCGACGGATTTGACATTTGAAGCTACCTGATTAGAAATCTATGGTAGTTGCCACACAGTACTTAAAAGAGGTTGCAAATTTGTAGCGTGAATTGAACTGGTAAAACATGTAGCACAAAACTATTATCTCTAGTCAACGATATTGTGTGCTAGATAAAGTCGAGACAAATGCGCAAAACAGATCGCTGGATTGCGCACCTATTTATACAATTATATTGTAATGTCAATTCAGGTGAGAAATTGCAAAATCTATTTAATGTCAAAACAAGGACAGCCAGATAAAATTCCAATAAAACTAATCATATCGCACCGGACAGGCGTGGCATGTAATGGTACTATAGCTGGTTAATAAATCTCCTCAAATGGAATTGTAGGTATCGCCCATAAATATCGAATCATGATCGCATTATTCGGCCCGAGACCTAAATCTTAGTGAAAAGTGTTCGGGCACAGGTTAAGCGCAATATTTACATTATCAATTGTATGTCATCGGCGTCGCTGTAGTCGGAGCGATGTTTTCACTCGCGCGCAGCGTGTTACCTTTCGAAAGCGTCGAATCATAAACAAAGCGACCTCTGAACTTAATAACAATGTGAAATGGGCGTGCGAAACGGGAGATGCACCAAGCGTCTTGCTATAATTCTTTTGGAGTTCATCGAGCGACGCTAGCTTTACGGCGCGTTGATACAGCGGCCCATGACGCAAAATACTTTGTGGCCTGTTCGCGCCGATTACTTGCCCCGATAATACACAAACACGCTTTTATTATATCTTATTTTACAACCACATTGTTAACCTACATCTTTTTGTTTAACTAACATGGTAGAGAGGAGAATGATATTTAGCTTTTATAATTTCTATACAATAATTTGAGAACACAGAAATACGATTCAGGAAAGGTTAATAGCGCTATAAAGTAAGTCTGAGCAATCTTTATTTATATCGTTTTGTGATGATAATGAGACGAGGTCAGCTAGTCATTGCTAGTAACAAATAAAGTTCCAAATATCTGATAAGGTAAATTTCGTGACCTGCCTGAGGTCACTTCAACAATTCAGTAGAAGGCATGGCATTCTAAAAGCCTTGTCGAGATGCATTGTTTTAACCTTTAAAGATTATTAAATTACATGTAGGTACTCTAAAGTTAACTTCTAACCATAAGTCACAGTAGCTACTTAATTGTGTAACTAGCGTTCTTGTGTAATAGAAATATCGTTGCGCTGTGAATGGAATCATAAAGATTTATAACGACCCAACAAGTAGTAGATCACAATCGACAAGCAACTTCTGGTCGGGTCACAACCGCGACCCCGCTGTCGCATGATGTGGCCAGCACGCTCTGAACGTGAACGTGAAACGTAAAAAGATCAGACCAATAGACTTAAGTGTCACAATTCAATCAGAATGTTGTATAAAGTAAAGGTTGATCCAGTTTTATAACAACACATAATTCGTTTCCCAACCCGCAATCTTGATACACTTTGGACTCGGTAAAACGGCACAAATACGTGCGGCTGTTGAGTAAGAGTTAGGTTCTAGCGGCGCTCTCCTACCACGGGGAAGATATTTGCTCACCGGGACACGATTTACTCGTTTGGTATTATTACCTCCATTGGGACAAGCCATTATTTATAATTAACGTTGATGGCTGTTACGCAAAAAGTTCAACGTTAATAATTTGTAAAACTAAGTATACGTTAAAACTTCAAGCCATAATTTTCACGATTCACGCGCCTGTGGAGAATATTTTTCATAGAGATAGATGCATTGTACACGAGATTTGTTGTAAGATTGTTGTGCACAGGAAACAATGTATTTTATCAGTGACAAAGCCGAGGCGCGAAATCCTCACTTCATTAATTTGTTACTGGCGTTATAGATTGTGGGGTACGCCGCTACCGTGTTCGACTTCTATAAGTTATTTATGGCTGCGATACTAAATCGGACGCACACTGGCCTCGTAACTTGACTTGCCGCCCCAACTTATCGCATTTCTCCATAAGTATACGTTTATCACACTTTATACGAAAGAGTTGAATAACTTTTTAAATTTCGGTATCGGAAGCATCTAGACAACGGATTAGTTTCACATAATGTAGATAAGTAACTATGACAATGGCCCATTAAACATTCAACACATTTAAATTTAATTCGTGACCACAAATAATCTCGAATTAACAACATGATTGTTTGTGTTAACAAATAACGCAACAGTTTCCCACAATTCACTAGATGTAAAAAAAACTGCTGTAATGGTAACAAAACGGTTTAAAAATTTAATCAACACGCATAGGTGCGCCCTGTCGAGTTTGGTATAATTCGATAATTTACAAGAGTTGGGCCCGGCGCGGGCGCCTTGGGCTTGTTAATCAGATTCTCATGAAATTCGGCGGCAGCCGGCGATCCTATCTCAGGCACGCTATCCATCACGCGGCGCTACTCACGCAACCAAACTTACTAATTATTTCCTCCTAACAGAGACAATTTGTCATCAATTGTAAAACATACGAGATAAGCTTACGTTCCACAGATATGACGTGTCCCTTTACTAAAAGAAACAATCGATTGAGTCAAATTGTATTACACTAATTATATTTTTGTATTAATTGCCTACTGAAAATCAATTGTTGCGACATTTCTGTACTGCGTGGTGTAGAATAATTAAATTAATAGGAGTGCTCAATAATATTCGTTCCATGTCAACATTCTAACCTAAAGTGGGGTCATTTATCTTTGCATTTGCTTCTTCACGAAGTTGCTCTTTTGGCCTATTTTACGGCGGCGCATAAACGTTTTATTTAGGCTACCGCGGTCAGTTTATACGCCGTAAGCTCCAATCTTTCCACGTGATGCAGTCCTAGATGAGCCGACGTTGCCGGTGAATTGATCGCCTATAATTCTTCACCGAGCCCGTCAAATCAAAGGTTGCTGTTTATACCGCGCTGTCTAAACAAACTTGCTGAAAGAATTCTAAACCATTGACAGCAAGCAGTATTGTTGAGGTTCGGCAGCGTCCGCATTTATTAGAAAAACTAGTCGTTCGTTATCTCGACCAGAAGACGACCTTCAAATTCACACGACCTGAATACAGAATAGGATAATAACAAGAGACATTGGGAGGTAAACGTTGGACGCTTTCGTATGCAAAAAGCGTTACTAAGTGTTAGCCGACGCGGTTGTACGGGCCGAACATTAAACAAGCGGTTGTGAGCTAAAATAGAAATGGGTTGTTTGAGTAGGGTTCTTTCGCGAACGCAATTGTACTCGAACGTGTCTTGTTAGCGAATGCGCTATGCAAATGCCCCCAACAAAGAGTAAGTACAAAATCTGCATCGGGCGGACCGACGCCGTCTTTGAAATCAAGAAGTATCGCGTTCTCATATCTCACGCGCTCGGCCCGCTTCCAACGGTTACCGCATTCTTTGCATCTTCCCTTTATAAATATAAACCTCTTCATGCCAAATTGTGAAAATAAAAATTAGTAGAATTAGGATCTGTGATATATAATTTACTAGTAAGTACCCGCGGCTTTGGCGGAGTTACCCTTACTGAGAACTGAGTAGCGAGTAGCCCGTGTTTCAATGATGATTATATGAATATTCCGAAATAAAAACATTCCTATATCCTTTTCAGGGTTTCAAACAATCATTCCAACTTTCATCGAAATCGGTTCAGTGGTTGAAGCGTGAAAAGATGGCAGACAGTTTTTTTCGCATTCATAATAATAGTATGGATTTATTGTCCGGCTAAGCACTTAAAAGTCATCGATTCAAAGGTAGAGCGGCGGCGAAAGAAATAAGTTGCTTATTGTCGATGTTTAAAACGAGTAATGAAGGTGCATTTTACTAGCCAAAGCTTAGACTTGTTATAGCGCAGACTATAAAACTAGATTAGTATATAAGGACACACAGAACGTAGGTGGGCAACAGTATCAATACAAGGACAAGCCGCATTCTTGACTATGTTTGCCACGAGTGCCACAACCGTACTTGAAACCATGAAGCCTTATAACAAAGTAAGCTTTGATTATGACAAACTCGTTCTGGTGCCACTCATTTTAAGTAGGTAACCTAAACGAATATCAACATTAAATCAATGATAACAAACAGAAAAAAACTGGTTATTATTTCATATCGTATAGCATGAAATCAAAGGAAGTAATATTTTATGTTCGAACTGGAAAGTGATAAAATAACAATAAATAGACCACTATAAAATGAATTGACGCATAAATTACTTTTAAAACGCTTCTTTCTGTGAAATAGGTGGGTAATAGACATATATGTACTCAAGTGTGAACTTCAAGTTGAGTTATTTATTTGCTTTAGCTTTTATTGTACTGCAATGTTGTTCAGCTATTGCCTATTGAGAATAATTAATTACTATAACATTGAATTGTTTTGGTCACCGATTCGAATTAAACAAAATATCTTCCTACCTAGACATAAAGTGACATTCAACTCTCATTTGGAATCAATTAATTGGTTAAAATCGAGTGATTAAATAGAGCGGGTATACTGAAACAGCAATCAGTCAATTCAGAACAACTAGTCATGTTAATTTGATGATTGCTTTTTATGCGGACAATCAAAATCAATTTGTTAAACTTTATTGGTGCAACAATGATATCATTGACTGGTTGCCATATTGTTACATGGAAGCCGGCTAAGTTTAGCTAATCTAGCTCATTCTTGTACTCGTATATGAAGAAGACAAAGTGAGGGACCGTTTAGAGTTGGCTAGGTTAAAGAAGCAAGCACGTTGCCCATCTAGGGTTAGGCTCAAATAATTACTTACTTAATGTTTTATGTTTAGAGGGGGTAGAGAGCGTCCAGTCCATAATGCATCGCCAGCAGCAGACCTATGACGGTTGCGTAACTTGCGTTACAGCACGATAGATTAATGGTAAAGAACCCGTGACTTTTTGCCAGTAGGTATGTGACGTTTAAGTCCACATTCCCATTTTGTCAACTTCCGAGCTCGTCAACAATCCCATTTCGTCCACGTGCAATTCCCAAATCGGCCAATTACTATCTTGTCAACATTCTCACGGTGGTTCACTTCTTACATTCCCAATTACTTATTAATTCTTACATTCTCATGGTTCACTTCTTACATTCCCAAGTCATCCCAATTTCCAAGACGTCCACATTCGCAAGTCGCCAGCATTGTCAATTCGACCGTCAAAGTGCGATTCGGACTCGCGCACCGAGGGTTCCGTACTAAATATACGTTTAAAACCAGTGTCAGAGCCCTACTCCTAAGCAAAATGTATGCGGTGTGGGATCATTTTATAGGTGGTTACCTACGTAGGTCACTAAATACATAAGTTTAGTCGAACGCAAAATAAATGTAGGATATTGTTTAGATTTATAAAGGCAAACTAACATCAACGGTAACAGTACAAGTTTAGTGACGTGCAGTAGCTCTTTTTTTAATTAAATATGTCCGAGTTTACTCACGTCACCACATTCCTGTAAAATAATGAATATCTTATATGACTTTAAGCTTGGCTTAACTAAGCAACAGTGTTTTGAAGAAATCAGTGGAGCATTAGGTCAAATGTGTCCTTACTTAAGGACTAGTATAGGAACTTGGTTTATTCAGTTAATCCCGGCAATTTTAACTTGGTGGACGATTCGAGGTCGGGTAGGCCAGAAGAGGTAACTACTGATAAAACATTTGCAAAGCCTGCTAAAAGAAGACCGACATGTGACGTATCGACCGATCGAGGAAACCCTGAATTTGATTGCACCTACTGTTCATAGAATTCTTCACGACGATTTCAAAGTCAGGAAATCTAACGAGCTAAGGGATCAACGAATGGCGGAAAATCTAAGTACCTACGTCGATTTTTATCGTTACATGTAACGAAACCTGGCTTTATTATTTTGATGTCACATCTAAGTTCCATAGTGAAGTGTGGGTATTTCCAAGATGAAGGTCCGTCGACGTCAGTCAAAACGTCTCGATCAGTTAAAAAAAAAAGAATGGTGGCAGTATTTTACTCAAAACGCGGAATAGTATCTACCGTCGTGCTTGATAAACCGAAGACTTTTACTGCAAGTTGGTTCACAAAAATATGTTTGCCTCGAGCCCCGAGTACGACAATCGTTGAAAAACGAACGAGCAAACACAGAACTCGACACTTGGTTTTTGCATCTGGACAACGCTCCTGCACATTGTGCTGGTAAAACTACAGACTATTTGTGTGAGGTTGGAGTGAAATTACTAGGATATCCTCCTTACAGCCCAAACTTAGCACCATGTTATTTTGTACTCTCTCTTTATGTGAAATAACTATTAAATGGACGCAAGTTTTCTAGAGATGATGAGCTTATAGGATCATTTCTTCAACGTAGAAGAGGATGTACGTGCTAATGGGGATTATTTATAAAGAAAAAGTGACCAAAGTACATAGATAGACATATGTAATAAATCGGCCAAGTGCGAAACTGACTCGCGCACCGAAGGTTCCGTACAAAGTTTCACTTCACCTAACCTAATTGGCCAGTTAAGTTGAGTTTGCGCCTCGTATCTACATAGCGTCGGATATAAGAGGTACAAACATAATGCAACATCCCGTCAACAATTTTGTTGGCGGGTTGTTCATTAATTGAAATAAAATAAAACATTATGTATACTTGTATATAATAATCTACTTTTCTGTACTATTTATGTTCATTTATATAATTCGAGAAAATTAGCTTGGTAAACTTCGAAGATAGGAGGGAGGGTTTCAAATTTTCCTTTTCCAAAAAATATGTTTGAGAATGTGCAAACCAAGCGTTATCATTATGTTACCCCACTTTAGATTTTTGGCTCCCTTGCTATTTTTTTATAGGAAATAAAAGTCACTTGCGCTTTTATAACTATTCTAAATTTCAAATGGATAGCATAAAGTAGTTCCTGGAATATAGCGCTTTAACGGTCGGACAGACAGTTGCACCATAATGGTTCCTTTTTTCACCGTTTTTGTAAAGAATCCAAAAAAATTAGATTTTCAGATTTATTCAGCAACCATGACAGTAATTCGATTTGTGTAAAAATGGTCTCCTAATATTTATTTATTATTTATAAGACACTACATTAAACCCCAATAAAACCTGACTGGCACTGCACTTGAAATTTAGGGCGCAATAAAAAGGCGGGAAAGTAAGTTTAGTACAAATACAAGTTTTCATCTGGGTTTTGTTTGCTTTCCTCAAATTCGAATTGATCAGCTTCGAACTATTAGTGCTCTCAGTTCTGACTTCATTCGAGTGCTAAACTATCTCGGCAGAAATGGGTGCCTTGCATTCCTTGGTTAACAATCTACTATTGTAATCGACTGTACTCCTTGTTCTATTCTAGTTTACTTAAGAACACGTTTGACATCTCGTCACTGTTAGACAGTACTCCTGCCCATCTATTCAGCAAAGTCAAAGTCTTTGGGATTATAGGTACCTGAGTTTACTCTTTAACGTTAACTCTATGTTCTTTAACATTTCGTCAAGCCGTCCGAAACCAAATCGAACGCTGGTACGTTAGGTTCTTTGGAAAGAAGGCCATTATCCATTCAAGACGCAAAGCCTCTGCGGCCGGTATTGGCAAGGGCGACATCGATGGACAGGGGTCAATACAAACATGCGCTCATTATGCGTTAGACGTGAGCTCGCCGCCCGCCGCCCGCGCCGCCGGCCAACACGCCGCGACCCCACGTCGCCGTTACATACTTACATACGCCGGCACGTCCGCACTCACAACTACAAAGACTAAATGTCGCCTAAAACGTCCCTGTCAACCTCTCTCAAAAGGCAAAGGTTGAGTTTCGAAAGAAAAACACGATAAAATGGGCTCGCCGGACATTAGTAGTTTCGCCGGGAACCACTTGAAAAAATACTTTTACTCCTTTTTGGTCTGCTGTTATGTACTTAAATGCATTGAATAGACGAGTTTTTCTAACAATAGGTACATATCATCGGCCCCATGTGTGACAAACTTGCGTATCTGTCTTCTTTAGCCACTCGCGAATTTGCATTAAAACTGTAGAGGTTTAGATGCAAAGTGTAACTTTCCCGAAATTACAGATTCGCAAGGTTACCATGAAGCCGACGATATTTATTCTTTTCAAGTTTCAAATAAATCCTTATGCCTAATATACACTACCAGTGTTGTGTGGAATCTCTATACAAAATATTTGACTTTCTTTTACTATATATGAGGAACTTATAACTTGGTTACCCTTCTACGCATAAATCATAATAAAAGTGACACTAGTAAATTGAATTCCTATAAATATCACGGTAACAAGCTAAGGGTACTCGACATTATGCTAGAGCAGAGAGACCGCGCTAAACGACATTCGTAAATCGTTGATTAAGACGATACACATTCGAGTGCACAAAAGCTGCACAAAACCGCCGCCACTAGTGGACGGTGTCATAAATTTCATAATTAATTTTATTATTGAAGCCATAGCTTGCACGTCGACTTAAAATGAGATTTGCGAGTTAAAGCCACCGCCGCCGAGTAAGTTATCATTAAATGTTCACGATACTTTGCTCGCGCTCCGATTTTATAATGTCTCTTAATGCGCTGTAATTGTTTGTGAATAAAAGATGGCGTCTGAAAAGGTTCGCCGCTGGGTCCGGTTCCGCCACGCCAAAAGTCATCATTGTAATAGAGTTGTCTTCGTTGGTCGCCGCTCGGTTATAAAAGCTAACTTTTTCAAAGCGAAATAAATGAGAATCTAACTTAGCGGAAAACGGTTGGCGAGGTCCTACTACATTGTGAGAGCAGTAATGGAGAGAAAAATATTTTTTGCGTTGCTCGCCCAGTGCCGTGATACTCCTCGCGGCAGGCGCCTTATTTAGACTTTGATGCGGAATGGCAATGAGCTTAACGAAACTTTGTGCCTGCAAGGGTCAAAGATTCAAAGAAAATTATGGTACGCGTTTACTTCCGTAATCACTAAGAAATTGAAATGGGCAAGGGAGCGAAAAAATGTTTCGGAAAGTAGTCTTTGATGGCGCGTTCTTTGAAGAGTCCACGCTTATTAAAATAGGCCAACGTTTGCAGTTTTGAATAAAAATATATTCCCGTGGGACGAAGTTTTGAAAACATATAGTAGATTTACAGATAAGGAAGGAAATTAATTTAGAGCTAAACCCGATATGCGTCTCATTGTGAGACCGCTAGTATGGAGACCTTTGACTTCGTTAACACCATAAACGATGACAGCATTGTATCCGCGAATGGTATATCAGGAAAAACGTGACTTTCTTTGTCCAATTATCTCCACTTATCGTATAAAGTAGCAGTCATGAGTATGTGGCCATATTGTTTGCAAGTAGGTAACCTTTCGAAGGCCTTTAATGCGACGTTACAAAAAGGTATGTTTTTACTACACAACCAGTATAAATTAAGTATCGTATCGAGCTCCATAGTTTACAAGTGGAAATCATTATGGGTATTCAAATAGGTATGCATACATTGAGTGCATCTGTGCAAAAACGTACAATCTTGAGTAGATAGGATAACAAGATAACAAGCGTAGAGCGGCCGACTGAGACGGGTAAAAACAAGATGGAGCCTATGGTGGGACGTGTACCTTGTTTACTTAAACGAGACCTACGTTAAGTGCCCCTGGCGCAGCGAGTGCGCACTGCGTATGGAAATTTCGGTCTACACCATTTAGCTCTCGTCCAAATTAAACGACACACCTCCGGCCGACACTCCTACTTTTTTAAGGATACATTTATGTTCACGAGGGGTGAAACAAAGTAAGTTACATCCATTTTGTATCTGTTTTACCAGATTAATGACAAAACGTAATTTAAAATTTAACAACGTTCTAATTTTAGAACATCGGTACATTAGAATTTCAGGTTCTAACAAACGCGTGAAAACAGACGCTGTGGGTCAATAAACTCCTCATAATTGTATTAATCTTAACAAAAAAATAAGACGCTATACATTAAATTGATTGAAAACCGCCAGTTCATATGGAGCTTGTGCAGTTTTGGAATTAAAAACTATTCCAGCGATACAGAGTCATGACAGAACTGGTTTCGAGCTGCTTGTTCATAAAAGGATGTTTACGTCAAGAATGAAGTAGGGATCGAGACAAGTACTAGTAACTAGAGACAAGCACTAGTATTATAACGTAAGTTGGGTCGTTTAGACTGTAGCATACATATACATACATGTACTGGGAGTGGTTTTTAATTAAGTAGGTACTGTTAGTTTGTTAATGAAAAATCCAGGTGATTTATAACCTTGTAATTTTTTACACAGCCTCCATTTAAAATAATGTCTTTATTTATCTAGGCATTAAGTATTCTTAGTTTTATATTTTGAGTAGTAATTCATTAAGGTTTCAATAGCAATTTTTAAAATGTAGGTAGCTCGGATCTAAATTTAACACTTTCGCAACCGGGCAAAATTTTGAACAATACCCCAGCAACCGACTTATCTCGCCAGGCGGGCTAAGACGAGCAACGTTCCGCCGCACGCCGCGTGCTCGCTAGGCGGGCACTAGGCGGTTGCTCAGGGCTGTGCCAAGTAACTGTCGTATACGTGAATAAAATTAAACATTTTTTTGTTTTTTAATCGCATTAGGTGAAGTAAAAACACACTGCCTGTATAATTAAAATCAACCGTACCTACTTTTCGACCACACAATAATCAGAAGTATTAAAACCTTTCTGTTAGTCTCAGCCCTGTGATGGCGAAGATGCCATGTGTGCCCGCCAGGCGAGTTCTTTGGCGTGGCGTGTAGGTTTATAGCTACTGCCCGCCTGGCGGGCTTAGCCGGCATCTGAGCAAACATTACGAGTGCCTACTAGGCGGGTTCTTGGTTGCGAAAGTGTTAATGAATGTTCTGAATAATATAAAAAAAAACAATTACATGCATTTTGAAAATATTCTATTAAATCACAGAATCTATTAGATATATACATTTTATATCTTCATTGATAATTTATTTTATGAATCCTTCTTACATGAATCTTATCTTACAGTTATAGCTTAAATTGAAAGTTTTAAAATCTGTACATTACTTGTCGGTTGTCTGTTTGTATTCCTGACTGCAGTTAAAAAAACTTATTAACTAACACGTGCTTATTTTGCATTTATTCGCTACTGATAGTCGAGATTAAGTCTATATAGTGGCAGTTAGTATTTGATGGAATTTCATTCGGCTTCGGTAGTTACATCTCTCATCACCCACGCGATGGATGTACGAGTCACTTCCGTTCATACAATTCCAACTCAACCTAGTGACATTACATTTTAATGGTATTTTCAAACTGGTTTGATCAAGGCTTCAATTTAATCAAATACACCACTCTACTCCAGAATAGCCATCCATGGAGTACACTTTGGCTGGCTCATTAAAGACAACATGCAAGCTTAGATGGAAACAACGAAAAAGACAAGGTAAGACGTGAGAAGAACGAATAGTAGGCATTAAAACTAAATATGACCCATCACAATGCGTTGTGCTTCCTCGTCGTACGACTGAAGTTAGGACCCGCAGGCCTACGATCTACTTTCAAGCCCTTGGATACATTTTGTTGTTTTAATTTTAACTTCTTCACAAGCACTATGGGGGCTCTGTACAATGAACACTGAATGAGTTTTATCGACGAAGAACGCTATGTTCACGAGTTTCTTTTAACTTGCTATTTTATATATAATGAGAAGTAACGTAACTTAACTCAAATAATGTAAAACTCAGACATTCTTTAACACTTTCTGGCATTTACGGTTGGAAGAGGAACTTATTCTAGTCAAGTCTTAAAAGCTTATCTATTGTTCACAGTATCAAGAAATCGTGTCATCACACACGTAGTCTGCCCACAGCCACGCGTTTGATGGCGGAGATGGCTCTGTCGATGGCACTGAGGTAGGCGGCAGCGCGAGTCTTAAGCCACCAGCGTTGTCCGACATTTTGTAGAACAATTAGGATTTTTTTAGAACCTGATTTAGAACTGGGTGTACAACGAAGGGTCATCAGATGAATCTCAAACGGGAATGCGAGCACTTAGAAAACTTTTTAGAAGCCTGCGGCAAACATAATAATGTAAATATTGTCACAGCAAAGCTAATTAATAGCACCCAAATAATAGGTAACAGCGAAAAAACACCGTTGCATGCCATTCCGAACAAACAAAAAAGTCTTGTGCCTTAGCGGGCTTTTAATTTTAGCTGCAGTAATGACATGTCTTTCCATATATGACAGATCGATGACGTGCATCAATAAATTACGCTAAACCATGTGGCATATATACACATCAAAGTTTTTTCTTTAGTCAACTAAAATACTGTAAGACAATTTTTTAAGGTTTCTTTAAGGTACATGTGAAATTGTTACTCGTGTTTTCACTAATATCGATACCTAGTTTTAAGATGATCATAGACATCACATAACTAATTTGAAACTAAACAGAAGCCCATGAACGCCTTGTAAGGTCTATGATAAAGTAAGTAACGCCTGAATCTAAAGTAAATTATTGATCATAACACAATATATCTGCATAAATATTCAAATCCATACCTAAGAATCAGAAACACACGACTTGTTTAACTCTCTAGTCTTGTACCAGATAGATAGAACCTTATCGGCCTCGTCTTGCGGCAATCAGATGCGCGCGTGAGAACTACGGTTTGAGTCGAGAAAAAATGGGTATGACTCAATATGGTGTGAACGCGTCATTTTTGGTTTTATTGTAGCAGCTTACGATGCTTCAACGAGACAATTACTAGTAGATCGTAATTACAAGTACAAATAAAAGGCAAACTAATTAAGATCCATCATCTACATTTAACTGCAACTTGTTCAACGTATTTTGGATGGATCGAGTTGACAAGTTCAGTTGGAAATTTAATTGTGGAAAAAATTCTGGTTTTAACAATAATGAATGAAAAACATTTTTTTTCTTTTAATTTTGACAAGAATTGTCGATGAATATTTTATATCATCGAAGATAAGTACCTGCATGAACCACTTCACAAGCTCGGGAGCCATATAACAAATACCAACAGATACACATCGCAGAGGCGTTAAAACACTCGTCACGCATTAACAAACTATGATATAATAGATTCGGCAAAGTGCAGTAATAGGGCCTTTAATAAGGAGGTGTTAGGGCCGAGCATATTTATTACTTTAATGGAATATCAGCAATTAGGGTCTGAGATAGAATCGCTGGCGCTGACAAGGTGCAAACGAGAGTGGCCCGACCGGATACAAGAGAAAAAAGTTCGAATAACGAAACCTCTAAAATGGTTCTGTACAATAACACTTGCTTCTATTACGTTTTGACAAGCGCTTTTGCGATATCATTAACTCTGTCCGAGACGGTTTAAACGGATTTATATTGAAAGGAGCAATATAAGTAAAGTTCGTTCGTTAACGTGTTTTTACAAATGGAACCCTAATAAAACAATGCACCGATGAATTACCATAGAAAATGAGCGGAACGGACGGATTAAGTGAAATACAATCAAACGAGGAGGCGCGAGCGTGCGGGGAATTCAAAATAAACTAGCATGCCGCCCCGCGGCGGCACACGCGGTTTTTCTTTATGGTCCAGCTTCCTGACATTAAATCATAATGCAGATGAGATAGCATTACCTTTGCCTCTTTTGCTTAGCCATTTTGTACTAGAATATGATTGGACATGTGAATCGATGAATGACCTCACAAGATACCGTAGACGCGAAATTTTAACAAAAATTGGACAACACGTAAAATATGAAAAATGCTAAACTAAAGTTGCTTTAGCTGTACACTTGTTATAACAAATTTTTCCATTACGTTTGTTATATCAGTTTTCATTAGGTTAGAATAGGTTTGATTCCCATTCAATTCAGCTATTGAGTTTTAACAGAAACTTGTAGGTACAAAAATCAAAATCAAAATATGATTTATACAAGCACTTTCGAATTGTCAGTCTTTGCTGGGAGACATACAATATGATCCAACATTTGTTGCAAGGATTAGGGAAACCCAGAAAAACCTAATCAGATCATTTAAATTAAGTATAATATTATTGATAAAATGATCATTTTAAAAATTTAAATAATTAATAAGATAAATCCCAAAAGGATTGTCAATAAAAAAGAAAAAAGTAAATAAAGACAAGTCATATGTACAATTTACTTTCAGTATACATTTAAGTTTACGTATTAAAAACAATAATAGTAACAAGAAGAAACGATAGTGAACAACTATGTAAATATGATACGATTAAGTTCTAAATCTGCTAAGTTTTCATTCCGGTTCGGTAAGATCAAATCACAAATCTGTAAATTTTTCAAATTCTCAATATGTCTGAGTGTAATCGTGCCTCAACCTCAAACAACCTTACAGTTTCACAGATAATAACTCACTAATCCAGACGTTAAGAACAAGGCAGTAGCGTCATCAGCTACCTGAAGGCGTCGGACAGCGTTCAACTGGCCTGACTCAGCAGTGGCGCACTCCGGCGCATCGACCGCCATTACTGCGCAACTTATCATTAGGTCGCGCGCTCTTCGCAGAACCAAAAACACCAGTCATTCCGAAACCAATTTTGATCAATTAACGAGCCGAGAGCAATTTGTAGGAACAGATGAAACCGTGTCGAGATGTCGATAACGTGTCCTTGTTAGTACGTTTGTGGTTTGACGAGAAAATTTTATTGCAATATTTATGTGTGCGTGCTACAAGCTCATACTTTACAATCATTTCATGGTTCATCATCACTTCGATTTTTTAAGCTTGGTTAATGCTTCTCGCTCACAGGACCCTATTCAAACCCAAAAAAAAACGCTATTCGGATTCGTAATAATCTTAAGTTTCTCGCTTTTTATTATGTATTTTAATCAGTATATAATAGAAACATCTATTCACTAAATATCTCTTCTACTGACTACTGTGCCTAGAAGTTTCAGTATAAGTCAAATATCCCAATCGAAAAATGGGCTTCTTACTTATAAGAAGTAAATATAAAATGGTAAATAGCTTTGAATTGAATCAATCATCAAAACTCAATAATAAAAAAGAATGCATATCCAACAGATCAAATCAATATTGTGCTTTAAAGGTTCAAGTTGTTGTGAACAGTAGATGCCGTCAATGACTATTGGATTGGAAATAAAAAATGAATCACACATTCGTTACGCCGTTTTAGAGAATTCAATTAAACAGATACCACTTTGCGGCTCGGCTGACTGAATGTCTACCTATTAGTTACAGTTACCGTGTTTCTAGATAATTGATCTTCTAAAAAATACACAACAATGAAGCTGCCTACTTTGTTAAACACTCGAAGCCGGTTATTCACGTTTCGTGGAAAATACTGACGAACTAATTGCACGGATACCTCAAGTTTTATGTCAATGCGATGAAAAATAGACGTCGTTGCATCATTGGTTGAAGTGGAAGATTAAGACAGAGTGTCATTCGACATGCGTAAACAAGAAATGTTTGTACAAAGTAGAAGGAAACCTCTGATTCAAACGTAACTGAAGTGGTATACTTTAAAGCACCATCATAATTATTGTTGCATTTCCCATCTTATGAATATTTCGAACCACGATTCCAATTCTCCGATGACCTAGAATTGCAATGTCAGAACTGAACGTCCTCCGAGGAACAACGTCATATTTATCGATAGATTCCATAGGCGCATACTTCAGCTCTCCTCTGAGAGATTGGGCCGTTAATGTCAAGCTACAGTGCGCCGAATATTCCTTATTGTGCTGTCATAGTACAGACTGACAGTGCCGACATAATCCGCTATTCATTAAATATTCGTGCACACAATTACTCGCGGAACATTGCCCGGATGATACTGCCGTCATGTTACATTCAGTCACCGGGAACAATTATTTAATTCGCCGTATGTTTAAGTGAACAGTTATAGTGGTTATTAATGTCAAGTAATGATATTAAGCTTCAAGGTAATGTGTAGACAGATGGGCCATATATGGGTAACCGCAACTATTCTCGAAAGCTATCCACTAAAACGAACCTATTTTTAGTCACGAGTCCAGTGTTTTATTTATTAATTTATAGCTACTTAGTCACGATACTAAGCATTTTAAAATATGCAATGCGTGAGTTAATTTAGAGACCAGAAAAAACCGATGAAATTATCACTCGGTATTGAATTCTTTTTTTTTACGGTTAGTACATATCTCAATTTTATTCCTACAGAATTAATGTATTGTTAGAAATAAAAATCTGTTTTTATTTAGCAGACCCCGACGTTTTCAATACTCCTGAAATATCGTACCGTTTCGAACGCAACGCGATTAAATAAACTTTCGTTATCATAACGAGCTTAGTGACGCGGCCGAGCAATTTTAAAGCGCGTTCTAGTTAATTGATAGGTGCGAGAGTGGATGAATGAGACGTCGACCGGCGCGGGTTCCAAGCATTCAATTTGCTTTAAATCAGCACACGTCCGAGCCGCAATTAAAACGAGCCGAATGCGCAGCGCCAGAGTTAGGCAAAGATAATTTTGAAAATAAGAAATTTAATTTTCGAAATAACGTAAAAAAGGTTTATTTGAAGAAATACTTTACATAAAGGTTATTTTAAAGAACGTGTATTTGATTGATTGTAATTAAGAATAAAACCTGAATTAAAGACAAAAACTAATTTTAAAACGTGAGACAGAAACATTTACATACCTATTTGTATTTTAGGTACCAATTTCCATTACGTTAAATTATTGGCAGGTATAGCAAGAGCATGTATGTGTATTGGTGATGTTCTTAGGAATTACTGACAATATACGTTATTCGCGACAGGGAATAACGTAGAGATAATAAACTTTAATAAAATTATTTATTCATAGAAAAAAAATCAAATAAATAATGATTTCATTGATTTGTACGGCGAATGAGTTATTTTGAATCATTATCATTAAGCACAAATAAAACGTGGACTGACTAATTCGAATAACTTATTCTTGAATCAATGTGAAATGGTTTATTCTTAAGAAGCGTTATTCAAATGACGGCCAACTCTGCGCCGAGGGATATAATCTACGTCAACACTCCGCGAGCCCAATATTCATCCAATTTCCAAATACCCCGAAATGTGATGAAATTGTAAAGTGCGCCTTGAATGCAGTTTCCGAAAGTTTAGTGTTTTAGTTGAATCTGACTGGGGCTGACATATGTGTAATGTTTTCGACATTGATAAAGTAAACGGAGACTTCGTTAGTAGCTGCAAGTTTGGTATTTATAACTCGGCTAGTTAGCGAGACAAGATTAAAATTGCCAATAACGTATAATAAAGCAAGTGACGACAATAGTCAATTCGATTGACTGGTTTGTGGACAAGCAGAATGATAATGTCAATTTTTCACTAAGTTTCAAACCTTCGAAATAAAGGGTCAGCTGTAATATGGCAGATGCATAAATGGTCAGTATCATTTATACATAAACAGCGGCGGTTTAGTATTAACCCTTAATCAAATAACGAGGAAATTATTTCCCACGACAACGAGTCAAATTTTCAAGTATGTAATTTTCCTATCGATCAATCTGTAAGTCAAATGCTTAAAGATATTCTAACCAAACTTAAAAAAAAAATACTTATATAAGTACCAATTGATGATAGTTATTTCAGACTGTTCTGTTAGTTCTAACCGAACAGCAAGAATGTACTTATCTGAGTACTAATATTTATCTTTTTATGTGTACGAGTGGTTTCTCTAAAACTTTACAAAACAAAGTTACAAGAAACGCAAAAAATCTGTCTCGAATTGAATTGCTCGAGGCGAAGTAGCGATTAATTACTGGCCTAACCATAAACAACACACTCACAATCAATACGTTCCAGTTTCAGATCGGATAGAATCAACGGCTGGTGTTAATAACGGAGCAGCGATAACTCGGGACAATAGATAGAGACTTAGACAATTGGACGCGTCGCAGCGTCAAATGAGATCTTCCGCGGGCCAATCTCCCGATTCAATTTGCTCTGAATCAGGGACAACGCGCACCCGGCGTCTAGGATGCGATAAATGCAAATTATAACATATACATACCATTTGGAAACGTATAACTGAGGCCTTAACAGACGTACTCGTACCGGTAAAAATAAATACATGCGTAGAATTTATGACGATAGGCTAAGGTCTCTTATTTTCTCTTCAGTTTAATTACACAGCTAACTTTAAAGATCTGTAGCCTACATAAAATATACTTTGTCAGACGCACTCTTGCGACTCCACGCTGTCCGGACGGTGAAGGCAAGACAGAGGGGGGGTTCTGACCCAGCACACCCCGTCAGGGTCCCCCAGGAGAACTCAGGTACGAGGGGTCGCTACTACCCAACACAAGCTGCCCTGCCTTAAAAAGTATTACTTATTAAATATTAGAGTTATCGAATTAAATTAAAGTAAATGCAGTACTGAGACTATTCTATAATACCTATGCCATGAAACACAAAATATTACCGAAAATGTTGTAAGTACAGTCAACATCAAATAGTCTGTACCATCCAAAGCGCCAAATATATCGCAACACATTTTTATTACTATAGGCACAAAGGTGTGTCACGATATGTATATCTAGAGCTCCGGACACAACAGACTATTTGATGTTGATTGTACGTACTTACGTTTAGTGCCCTTAACATAATTAACTTGCAAATTTACAATGTAAAAAGTTTTATACGTACAACAAAAGTTACCAATCCACTTTCTTCGTTGTAGCCTTTTTTTTTAGCATACAGCAGACTGCTCACTGCTCATCTAAAGAACCGCACAAACTTGAACAAGAAAGAATAAGAACCGCACAAACTTCACAAACCGTTAATTCATGAGCTGATTCACGACAGGCGCCTCTTCGATGTACTTAGAATCACCATTAAGATAAATTCAAAAGGCGTTGGATGTGCTAGTCAAACGGATTGCGGAATAACAATCGGAAAGCGAAGGAGGTACGAATAAACGGACAGCATAATGCTTTCCGCAGACAATAACCCATAAAACCGTTACTATACGTAGAACGCGTTAGCAGAGGGAATATTAGGAATTAAGTTTCGTCTTGTTAAGTACTTGTTAGATTGGTGACCGCCCACACTTCCTACAGTCAACCAGGTAAATTTCACATTGGAGCATTTTTCCATTGTCAGACTACGTCTAATTATGAAAACTACCAGTTTTTCGAATCAAGCTACATTATAAAATTCCAAACGAGTATGTTATTACGTTGATTGTAGCTTCAACTAACTATAAAGGGCAATATCAACATAAACAAAACATTGCAGAACAAGTTACATTTTTTCTAATTTCATTCGATTCATCGTATAAATAATAACAGTAATATGTTGAAGTCTGGAACTTAGCATAACGATATTAGCAATAAATAGATTCCGCACCAAATAAAAGCGCTTATATAGAAAGCTTATAATATTGAGAAAAAGATGTTTCGAAATTCCTGGCCGACCACAAAACGTCGTTGTACAAGTGCATCTGGAGGGGAAGGCTTGTGGTGGGGTAGTATTTAATTATCCCGTAGCGGAAACGCAAGGCGGGATCGGGTCGACCCCACCCGCAAACAAAATGGCTGCCGACGTTACAATTACACGCTTTTATTAACCCGCGGAAGTCTCCACTCACTCCAGAATCGAATTTGTCTGATGTGGAACTGAAATTATACACATAAACCATTATGTAACCGCGCTGCAACATTTATAGGATGAAAGGATTAAGAACATACAACTGCTTCATCTTTTGTTACACTTAATGCTTTCAATACGACGATATTTAATCTTACTCCATAAAATGCGGGTTGAAGAATTATAATTGAGTTTTTTGTGAAAGGAAATCGTATTTGTAGTCATATCACTCTATTGGAGTCCGATCAATAGGATATTATTTTTAATTCAAAGGAACGTACGATGAACATCATTTAAGATAGTTATGTAGAGTATATATTAAAATTAACTTATTTTATTGAGTAATCTCTGGTATTTCCAGTTTTCTTAATCCCACTGTTCCATACTACGTAGCTCAGTTTTAAAATTCTAGAGCGTTTCCAGACCAAATGAAACTTTGCAAATGTAATGCGATGAGACATGCCGTCGCGTATAATTGGCCTTTGTTGTGACCAAGCAAAACGGAAAAATACGGAAAATTTAAAATATTAGTAAACCTCGACCAGCCACATTTGCAGAGGCAACACTCAATTTCGCGTTATCAGTAGACTTTAATAAGGTTCTCTGAAGACATAAGGTATCTTATTAAAGTATCAATAAAAGCAGCATTCTTCACATGTATAAAATGCCTTATTAATCATGGTAAATACATAACACAGCGAGGAATTCCTTGGGATTCCACAGGTTTTTTAAAGCAGCAGGCACGCATGCCAAGCAAATAGAGCAACCGGTTCAATTGGATTAATCGCGTAGAAATGAAGGGTATTTATACACGCTCATTTAGTAAACATACACGGTTTTCGATGCGATAATAGGATTTTGCATGTATAAGTGAAGTAGTGCTTTGGCATAATAAGTATGAAGGGATAGTGTAGATGTGACAGTGAAGTTAACGAGTTTATAAACAGTTCTGGAAATTTAAAACTCATACAAATTTACCTTTTTTTAACAAAAATTTCAAGTGGAATTTCCCAAAGCTCTGCTACGTTCACACCTGTAAAAGTGCCCGTGTGTCCTACTTGCACAATACAGTTTCAATTTTAATTTCACATGCACACAGCATAGCTCAGCTATTATTTGGAATGCCAGAAAAAGCGACTAACACTGTTCAGAAAATAAAGAAAATGCGAATGTTTGTGAAGATGTTTCGATTAATGTGGGAACATCGCGGGTAAATGCTTTTTTCCAATATGAGGTTTCTCTGAGTTATTCACAGCTACACTCTTGAAACCGACGTGCTCTAATTAAAACTTCAGCTCCGATAAAAGCTGGATGGATTGGACAGTGACAGTAATACCTACATTTAAAGTAATTTTAAAATCAAACTAGACTAAAAAAAAATGATTTCGGAACATCTTAAAAATATATCAAAGGCAGTTTTTTTAGAAAACATCCACTTAGACATGTCCTTGCGGCGGCTTTTCTTTCAGATAGAATTTCCCAAAGCACTGCTTCGCTTAGGCTTATGAAAGTGCTCGTGTATTCTACTTGCACATTTTGAATTCGATAGGCATTAGACAATTTACACACTGCTGCCGAGCAGAATAAAATGGCAGAATTAACAACCAACACTGTACACATAAATGTGGAATTCGGTTTCCCTGGGCAGTTACTCACGGCCGCGCACAACCTGACGTGCTCTTATTAAAACTTCAGCTCGGATCCGAGCAGACCGTTCGCGCCGACTTGATACCCGCTGCATAATAATGGCAGACCAGTATTGAAATCCGGATACTTATGACTACTTCAATGTGGTGAAAAATTATTGCTTTTATTAAATACGAAATTGTGTTTGTTAGTTAGCCCTTCTTTCACAGAACAACAGTGTGACGTTTTTTTTGCATAAAGATATAGAATAGAGGCTGGAGAGATACATAGGTTTAACTTTATCCTACAAAAAGCACGGTTCCCGAAGGATAAAAAAATTGTACGTCAAGCCGGCGAAATCTAAGGAAAAATTCTAGTCTAGCAAACACGAATTTGATAAAACATTGATTTAAACTTACACGATTTTCACTCATTATCACAACACAACAAAAGTGAGCTTAATCGCGTATAAATATGATTCATTTATTTACCTTTCGTTACTAATTCTTCTCTTTTGTTGGTAATTCTTCGACGTTTCGGACGTCGCTTTACGTCCATGGTCTCGAAGGAAACTGGAGCGGCGAATCAACGTCCACGTATCATTTGAAACTTATCTTTCCCGTACTGCTCACAAAATTATACATAGACAGATAGGTCCACCACAACAAAGAAGTGGGCATCCCTGAAGTTTTTTTTTTTATAAATAATTATCCTACCATATGTTATAAAAGTGGAAGTCTGCTGTTTTTTTGTCTATGCAAACAGAACAACGGATGATCGCGATATTTTTTACTCAACGACGGCAAGTTAGCAAGTATAAAAACGGTTGCTTTTATTTCAGGAAAAAGCCCGAAAGATATGCAAAATGGGTTCGCCATGCACTTACGTATGCATTTTTATAAAGTTAAGTTTGTCAGGTGTTTTGTGCGATCTCTTAGTTTTACGAAACCATTAATAAAAAATTGTATGGTACGTTTATGTTTCGAAATGTTAAGGGATAAATGAGCTGACTGATATCAAACCAAAATCATTTCACGTAAATAGGTTGACGATACTAGCACGCTCATAAGTATTCAGTTCTCTGTTAAAAGCCTATTACATCTCATTAAGATTCAAGACCCTTAAGGCCCCTCAGAAAACCCTTCATCTTGTTTAAAAGATGTGGCTTCGCTTCATAGGACTCAATGACTCTGAGAGCAATAATGATATCACCTTTACACATCCATGCAAATTGGATAAACCCAAAAACTCAGTATTATAAAAAGAACGGGAGCGAAAGCATGGCAACTTAAGCAATCTAATTCGCTACTTACTGCTCCAGCATTGTACTGTACGTGTAAAAAGATGACTAATCTTAAGTAAGTTGGCGTGAATAATTGCCGCCGCCGCATCCGCGCCACTCTACCGTTTAAACAGTTCGCAAATAAAACAAAATCACACTCTAATTGTACGACGCGCTTACACACGGCTCATTTATCTGTTATTGCTGTGAGAACTAGTAGTAGCAGTCTTGTTACTTGCAAGATTTTCAAGCAGGTGCGCTGATGGGATTGACGGGCAATTTTAAACACGCGAAGAGCAGCTGTTTTAGCCAAAATTCCGCCACTGCAATAAATGTGACAGTTATATAATTGTTTAATTTTTTTACAACTTTAATGGGCTGACGTTAGACATTTTTTTTATTACATGCCTGATGACCAGTGAAGTACATAACAGACGCGTTGATGTCTTTTGTATACGCGCAACGGGAAATTCATTTATTTGACATGTCGGTCGGAAAATGAACGTTATTAGAACCTCCCGTTCAATTCATCTCGTAAAAGGGCATACATAGTATCAAGACGTTCATTACGATATTCTGAACACAAACATGAGATAACAAGTGCGCAAAATTTGGGGGTAGAATATGTGACGTCATGAAGATGGCCGTGCAAAGAAAAAAATCTTTTAAACATACCATGTGGGGTCTCAAATGAAAGGGCTTTGTGAATTGATCAGTAATTTATATGATACCTACAGTGACTTTTTTCTACTTGGTCTAACAAAATATTAAAAAACTTTTAAAAAATCCAGTGTTTACTTTGAACCGTTCTAGATTGAAATCGACTGGATATATTTTGATAAAATATGTATCAAATGACTCGTGTACCTTTTTATGATTTATGCGACTTGAGACTATAAGGTAAAATTATGGTGTATAAAAATGTCTGCCTTCTAAAAATAAATTCGTCTGAGTATTATAAGGCCAAGGTATACAAACGTCTTAGTCTAATAAAACCGATGTATAAAAATGTCTACAATTACAGGAAGTTTGGTCTAAAATGAAAAATGACAACGTATAAAAATATCTACTTACACTTTACAAAGGACCGAAACAACAGACGGATTGAATTCCGAGTGCAAAAGTGCAGTTTGAATGCAGTTCTATTGCAGGTGATATAACGGCATCCAAACTGCACTTATACAGTCGAAATGCAATCCGTCTGTTTCGGCCCTTATCTTGAGTAATTAGTTCCATCTTATATAGCAAGAATGTTACCAACTAACTTGCTTAGAACAAACAATACTTGCTTTAAAGCTTTATGTTTTGTATAAAGATTAAATAATTAAAAACCGGCCAAGTGCGAGTCGGTCTCTCATACGAAGGGTTCCGTACTACCGTAAATGAAAACGTCGTAATAAACAACTGCCAAGACGAACGGATGGACGGAAGGACGGATCGACGGAAAGACATGACGAAACTAAGGGTTCCTTTTAGCCATTTTGCCCACGGAACCCTCAGAACTATCTAATCGGGTTATGTTAGTATATTATCATAATTATCGGTCGAGATGTCCACCGCTTGAACTTGGACCCAAAGGACGCCACCATAACCGGTCTAAAGCATACGTCCGGTGTCCGGTGTATACGTCCTTGATAAGAATTTATTAAGTATCGAGTGTAGAATCTCAACCTTTTTTGAAGTCAGTTAAAAAATCTTATTAATCACTAAAGTAGTCATTTTTAGACAATTTTACTCATTGTATTTTTCACCAATTATCAAAGCGACATTTTTATACATCGACATAAATATACCAGGTCAATATTATACTGGGACGAAATAAGGCCAGTAGACATTTTTATACATCGACATACATATACCATGTCAATATTATACTGGGACGAAATAAGGCCAGTAGACATTTTTATACATCGACATAAATATACCATGTCAATATTATACTGGGACGAAATAAGGCCAGTAGACATTTTTATACATCGTCATTTTTCCTTATAGTCTCAAGTCGCATAAATTCTTTTTATACTGTCTAAAAATAATTAACCAGAAATATAAAACTCAAGTTTGGGTTAACGGTTCACACGGTGATATTGTTTTAAGCAAAATACAATACCAATACTCTTTATTGCAAACCTCAGACACAAAATACAGAAAAATTAAAAGTACAATTAAATGGAGGTTAATAACAGGCAGCACAATTTCACTACTTAAGAAATATAATGCATATGAGATTTTATTTAATTTTTTAGGTTATATAGGAGTTAAATGGATTACTCTATATTCATTTATTGGTACCTGCATTTATTTATTGATTGCCCGTTCAAAACCACCGTAATGTAATCTTTTTACAACATATTTAGTTATTTCACCAGGAATAGGCATATCAGGTAAGGTACATGTCCAGTGCTGGACACTGTCCTAATAGTTAGCACCTTCAATTTACTTATTGAAATAGAGCTGATAAGTAGAGAGCGTCAATTATTTGAATTACGGTGACAAGCACTGTGACCTTTCCCTTAATCTATTTTTTTTAAGTTGATGTAGAAAATATCACTTTTGTGCAAGCTTTTATTTCCGACTGCACTTTTCATTCAATTAGACGGACGCCGTAGACGGACTCAATTAAATTTTCCAAATAAACTTAATGTTTTATGAAAAATAATGTTTGTTTTATTATTCTCTTATGTTACATATACCTTGAAATTAAATCAATTCAAACCACGGTTACAACAAATACTTACATTTTACTTTACATTATAACATTGAAATGAAACAATTTAATGGATTATATATCGTGGGTCCACCCGTGACCATGGAAAGCTGAAAAGGTTCCGAAACGTCGGGAATTAAAATGAGATAATATACGCGACATAATCCGTTAAAATGTTTTATTTGAATGAGTAATAATCGCGGAAACAGAAGAAAATATTATAACATTACCTACATATGCATAACAACGTACATACTTACCAAAAAAGTCTTAAGTACCCATAAATTAAACATGTTTGTGTATTTTTACCTGCTCGTTTCATTTTATGCAATCCCGGAATCCCGGAACTTATATTATAAAAATAATTTAACTAAGAAGCCGACTCCATATTTGCCCAACTTTTGCTGGGTTTTTGGCAACTTTAAGTAAATATCTATCCGATTATCCGATGCCTGGTGATGACGGACGGAACTGAGACTTACAATGGGATTGGTGCAAAATCACGGGGACGGATGGTGCCATGGGCTCGGAGTTTCTCTGCATGGTAGAATCAGAAATGAGGATATCCACAAAATAACCGAAGTAACCGACATAGCTCGCAGGATTGCGTCATAGCTCGTAGAACTGGCAATGGACAGGCCATGTAGCCCGGAGAACGGATGGACGGAGTCAGTAACGTCCTGAAGTGGCAACCACGCATAGAAAAGCGCAACGCTGGTGTGGGGAATCGGTGGATGCGGTCTGCGCAGGATCGCACTCTGTGACAAGCTACAGGGAAAGTTTAGTTTCATCAGTGGGCTACCGTGCTAACCTTAAGAGGGTTTATTTATACCGGCTCAACTGGCAACGTCGCATATTTTTTGGTTTTTCTTGATTATTTTGAGAAATATGAATGTAACCTGAACATGTTTTCAATACATTCATTACGTTTTCGGTAGTTAAGCTGGCACAATGCAAAGTTTCATGATAATACCACAAGTAGAACCCTAAAAATGATTTCATGTTTATATCTTGTTTTATAAGAGAATAAAGGCAAACGCGATGAATAGTTGAATTAAACTCAATATAAATCCTGAAGATGCAGGGTATGTATTGAGCATACCTTTAAGTTTCATTCAAATACCACAAAATAATGAAGCAAAACGAAAAAATATGCGACGTTTCCAGTTACTCGGGTATACACGCTCTTAAACAAATAAGCCTAGTCCCACGATAAGCAAGGCTTGTACTATGAGTACCTACTAGACGACTATATTATACTTATATAGATAAATAATATACTGAAATACGTAGAAAACATCCAAAACTCAAAAGCTAAATGACATTAAGACAGCTAAATTGAATAAGTCCGAATGACATGTATCAAGGTTTAACCGTTTTATTGCGCGCCGACCAGTCCTTTTTTAAACTGTACTGAAAGAGCATTTGGTATCAATCTTAATTAATTCACGAGCAAGACGACGAGTAAATAAATAGGGGTATTAAAGAGTGTATAAGATATTTAATTATGGTAGATTCCGATCTGAGTGGTAGGCTGTTGCGTGACATGGTTTTAAGTCCTTTTATAAAGCATTTTTCACTTTAGCGTACAAGCTCGCACGAAAGTGCTGGACGCGATTGATATGTTTTTGTTTTAATCAATTAGTTTTTGAAGTTTTTCAAGACTGCCTTTCAGATTTATAATATTGGTAATATAGATTTACTGTAAATACCTAGTTCGTCTGTTATGCCATCAAAACTTATCTACTCAACTCACGCAATGAAGGCAAGTTTTGTATTTATGTAGATATGTACATGATATTAGTAGGTGAATATCGAAAATGGTATGGCTAGTGTATCGCCAGCTAAAAATTCATACCTATTAATGAAAAAAAGGCTCCTCTTTCCATGATAAATAAATACACCTTAAATATAAATCACGAGATTAGCAATGAAAAAACGCAAGCGGTTTTATTGTTGTCATAGAGTAACATACCGTTGCTATTTTAAATAATAAAATGAAAATAAAATTAATTTCAGGTTTGCTTAAATATTAACTAGTAAAATTGAAAAAAACAAAAAGTATTCAATTCAAAAATAATGTGTTTTCTTGGTACGTGTGAGTGAAGAATGTTATAGCTTCGAATATATTCTTACGCGTACAGTGCCAACACAACAACCTTGTAGATGTAAGTTAATTAGTTGTTATACAATATGGATACAAAGATCTATGTAGAAAAGAAAAAATATTGCGATCCACTGTAGTCTAAGCCAGAATCGAACCAGCGTTCCTGTTATACCGGAAAAGCGTCCTGAACCATTAGACTAATTTCTACTTAGATCTTTGTGTCAATATTGTATAAAAAATATTTGATGTAGTTATTAGTTTTTAGGTACTTTTGAATCAATGTAACGATTTGGTTTGTAAACTGTTATGTCACATTATTTGTGATTCATTTAATTTCATTTAATTAATCAATCGCATGCTTTACTATTAGCTGGTGCGTGCACTACCTACCATACGTATCTTAATGCATGTATGTACCCTTCCAATATACATAGACCGCTTACACTGTTGGAATTACCAGGTGACAGATAGGTATGCCTAATCTTAATCTGCCTCAATATTTACAAAATGATCTTGCCTATAGACAATAAAAGTGTGATAAAAATCATACCAAATGCAACAGGCACAAAATAAAAACAAAATATGCAACATGTCAATTATTCACTCGTAATGATGTTTTTACGATAGTCTCTAAGTAACAGCAGATCGTTATTTATGCTATCATTAATTGCAGCAATTATGAACACTAACTTATTTTATGACGTAAAACTCAGAAGGCAGTGGTATCTGGGATCTGGTAGTTTGACAAATAAGTTTTATGCTTCTTGCGTCCTGATGTAAGTAGTTAAAGTTAAGTACTCGAAATTGCTACGTAACAAGTAATTAAAAGTTATGAATTTATTGTTATTCGTGTTAAAGCTTAGTTATAGAGTTAATTTCGATTTGCAGTTTTATTATTCCCCACCCCATGGTATGGCATTATGATTATGACTCAGAAATTAACGTTGGCATATATGTCCCGGATAACATTTGTTATTATTTATTTTGTTCGTACGAAATGGATTGTGATAATCGAATGGCCTTATGATGTGGTCCGGAGAGTAACATATTTAGATACATCTTATGTATGTGGCTTCGTCTGTAGCTTTAAGACAGACGGATCGATAACCGAAGGACCAATTCGGATAGCAGAAAACAAGTTGACATTATAATTTATGATGTGATCGAAAATCTTAATGAAGAGAAAGTAGTTGGTTTATTCTTAGATCTTTGCTCCGCTTTTGATACGGTTGACCATGAAATCCTGTTGGGTAAACTAGATCACTATGGTGTCCGTGAAAACGTGCTACAATTGCTCAGAAGCTTCTTACAGAACAGAAGGCAATATAATACATAGAACTAATGGATATAGGAGAGGATCTAGAAAGATTTTACATGTCAAATTTTATAAAGGTTACAAGAGGAGTCCCACAGGGCTTGATTTTGGGACCTATCCTGTTCATAAATTACATAAACGATTGCAGATATTTTATGCGTACTTACTACCGTAAAGATTATAGTTTATGCTGATAAGACAAATGTCATCATTAGTGCTAAAAATACAAATGATCTTAAAGAAAAGATAGGTGAAGAGCTTTCTGCTCTCGATAGCTGGTTGACTGTAAATAATTTACAATTGAAGGAATGTTTACAAAAACAACATAATTGCATTGCAGATCGTTTTTCAGCAAAACTATAAAACTACATTACTATTATAGCCGGATATTCAGGATTTATTATGGATTTACAGCAACAAGATACGGAATGAGCGTTTATTTGTAGTATATATAATAATTATAATTGTTTGGTTTTGTTTTTTTTTCAACAATGTCCGATTGATGGAAGAGCGGGTTCTTCTGTCAAGCATATTTCATGCTTATTAGAATGTGCAATATCGAAATAAACATATTAATTTTCATTTGTTTTAATGATCTTTGCTTTCGTTTAAAAACGGTAAAGTACCTCCACCACTTTAGAGTTTTTGTAAAAAGTTTTATAGTTGTTGTTTTTGTGCAGAATTAACAAAAGAGTTACTAATAATGTTTTTTTTTAGCTAATGGTAGACGTCCATTTAATAATTCTATATATTTTAGTATTAATCACTATCCATTTAGTTTAGTTTCATCCTCTATTCCGCAGTTATTGTCTTCACGATCCGCGTTTTTAGCGGTACATTTAGTTTTAGGGGTATATTTAGTAATATAAAAAAGAGTCATTATTTTAATAATATTGTTTTTACTATCTGTAGCCCTTCCAAAGATGAACACAACGGCAGCAATAACTGATATTCACAAATAATTGCATGTGTTGTTTTTGTAAACATCCCTTCAATTAAATGAAGGAAAAACGAACGTTATCCTTTATCCTCTTTCATAATAACTTTAAGAATAGAAGAAAGCATTTGGGCTCCTTTTTCAAAATGTTTTTTTGGAACACTGAAGTAGTAATTATATTGAATCTGATTTAAAGTGGAAAAGTGAAGTAGACGAAATTCAAAGTTCCATCAGCTCAGCAACTTATGCATTGAGAACGTAAAGGGACGACACATCAGACATCGACATCAAAAACACCGGCCAAGAGCCATGCTTAGTGTAGAGTTCCGCAGCCGTCAATACAAAAAAAATCTACATATAAATAAATACGATGTGGAAAAGTGTACCAGCAAAAGAGCGTTTTGTTGGGTGCGTCGTATTTCGGCAATAACTCAAAAACGGTAGATTCGATGTTGTTGAAAATAAATTTCGTTGAATGTATTTATTAAGCGTTATCTTTGTAATATTTTTCATATTTTTTGGACTGACAGTATAGAAGATAGAGGGGACGACGGAATTTATGCAAATTTTGGATCGATTAATTCCGAAAATATACACTTAATCAAAAAAAATTAGAAACCTCAGTGTTTGTAGAAGATCCGTCGAAATATGAGCCGTGCCATGTTGATCCTTGCTGATTCTGTGTATGGAATGAGTGACATCATTGATTGGTTACATAATAATAATTAATAATTTAAATTGAAGTATAAGCAAAACTAACATTTTACAATTTAGAACATATAAAAATACTGACATTAACCTTAATATAAATAATAATAATAATCAACTCGATGAAGTGGTATCAACCAAATTTCTTGGAATATTTATAGATAAATTTTGCAACTACAAAACTCATATTGCCTACCTCTGTGAGAGGTTGGAAAAATTTGTTTTTGCCTTAAGAAGATAAGTAGGACCTCATCCATGGTGACTTAGCACTAACAGCTTAGCCACGGCTATGTATCTTCTATACTGAGTTACGGTTTGATTATCTGGGGCAACTTCGTAGTTTTGTCCACAACGCATTTATAGTCCAAAAAAAATGTATAAGAGCCGTCTGTACTCATTACTTGGAACCATGTGGGCCCTTATTTAAGTAAACAAAAGTTCTACCTTTACCATGCTTACATATACAGCAGATTTGCATGTTTGTCAGGGAACACACTATATATTATATACTGTGGGATATTTTGAAAACAAGGCACATTATATCCGATATCAACTACGAATAAGGACAAATTGTACTTGCCAAGCTCTAGAGTCAAGCTCTACAAGAACAACTCGTACTGTATGGCTATCTAAATGTATAACAAATTACCAAAGTTCATCATATAATACCCTGCAAAACTTTTTAAGAAAAGACTGACAGAGTGGCTTATTGGACAAATGTTTTTATCCGTGAATGACTATTTTGCATACAAGCCAAATATTTAGTTGTTAAGATCTGACAAATTCATATTACTAACTATTCGTAGCACTATTTTAAATTTACTCGTATTGTGTTGTAAACTTACTGTGTGTTTCTAAATGAAATTGTTTTTGCTTTTTTTTTGTAATAATGTATGATCTTAGGTTTGGTATAGTGCTTGACATAACAAATTGAGCTAACAATTCGAATATTGATTGCATGCCTTTTCTGGTAGAAGATACGCAACACTGTATATGTCTGTGTGACCTTATTTATTTATTACTATGTTCTTGCAATAAACAGATTGATTTGGTAAAAAGCCTTTATTGCACAGAAAAGGGCATTAAGAATAATGATACGTATCCCGCAATGGTTTAACTTTAAACACTTACGGTACCTAGCCTATATATTTTATTTGCAGTTACTGATTTCAGTTCAATATTTAGAAATGCGTGAAACTGAAGATGAGAAACAGAATCAGCTGAAATCTAGGGCCAAAAATGTCGGCTTTATTTTCTGTCCAAAATAAACGTTTCAATAGGCTATCTATGGACCTTAAAACTATAACGAATCTTAATATTGATGAGAAAACTTTTTTTTTGGATCTTTTTCAAGAAGGCGTCTAATTGTATGTAAATAAATGTTTACTAATATTTTTTAATTGACATATATCTTTAATTTAACGTAACAACCAATTATTGATAATGTTTATCCTATTTTTATTATGCAGAGTGTAATGATTTTGACTGATAAAGTTATGACACATTTATTTGTTTATTAATTTTAATGTTTTTTTTTTATTGTGATTTTATGTGTGGATATTTAATTTATTATCTGTTAAGTCATTTTAATTGTAGAATTTACCTACATAGTTTATAATATCTCAAACATAATCGATATTATTTCTAAATAACTTTCCCTGAGGTAGATTCGGGGTTTTTTTATCGGTTCGGTTATATTACTCAACTAGAAGGTTGCCCGCAACTTCATTCGCGGAGGAGAAAAAGTCATAACCCGTCGTTTTTTCTTCAGCATAGTCGGGTAAAAAGATCCTATAACCATCTGGATATACCCAGCTACCCGTGTACCAAAAATTATGGAAATCTGTTTAGCCGATTTTGCGTGATGAAGCCACAACAACACATACAAACATACATAAAATCTAAAAAAAAGAATTTTCGTTTATGTGACCTCCAAATAGTCCGCAACAATCAATTTTTATAAAATAACTTCAATGTACAGACATTTCATTTTTACAACTTTATAATAGTATAGATAAACGTAAGCAAATTTTAGACATTCATGAAAAGGCAGTTTCTATTAGCGCTCCAACATTTTTAAGTTTGCTAGACGTATAATGAAACATTTTAGGTAAGCTACCATTGTACTGTAAGTTTGAATTTCCATTTTTAGTTATTTTCTAGAAGTACGTTACGGTAGTTATTCATAATACAATCAAAAATGATAATATAAATGACCTACATGGAAATGGTTAATAAAGTGATCGAGATACCCGAATGAAGACAAGGTTGAACAACAGCGAGCAGCGCATTTGGACGTCAACAATCAAATGTTATTGTTCAGTAGACATTAGCAATTCCGTAGGATCAAGTCAACCCAGTTTTCAGCCAGCAAAACATTAAATATTTGGTCTAAATTCGTACTTTATTGACTTAATAAACACACCGTAGTAAAGTTGTTATTGCAGTATAAGTTGTTGGTTCACTGTTTCCAAGCAACTAGCTCGTTGTGGCCCTAGTTTAATTCAGCGCTAACGCCAGTGAATTGGTTAGACCATTCAACCACGGAGGTGGCATACGGACGCATTTCCCTCTACAAAAGTAAATGAACATGTCATGTCAGTTTACACAGTAAATTGTCAGTGTGCATGTGTGTTTTTATGTTAGTATTCTTTTTTCTCATGCCTGTTTGTAGGAATAGGAATTACTAGAAAGGGCCCGCACCTTCGTTCGCGGAAGAGAAAACAGTCATAACTGAACCGATGAAGCCACGACAATATGTGCAAACATACGAAAAAAATCGATTGAGTGATCTTCAAATAGTTCCTTTAGAATAGAATAGAATAAAGCTTTATTCAGGATAACACATCATAACAAATTTAATGTGACAAAACAGACAATAGAATGTAAACGGGAGATGTGAACCTAAAATGGTCTCCACTCAGCAATGCCGTCGGCTTAGTTAGGTATACCACTGCCAACGACGCTGTTTTTCTGTGGAGCCAGCGGGTCGGTTGTGCAGTATAGCATGCTCTGCTACTTGTTAATGGGAGCTCAAGTGAAAACTTATATCTGTATGTATATATACACTAGAAAATGCCCGCAAACTGCGTCCGCGGAGGAGAAAAAAAAACATAACCCTCTTTTGTTCTTCAGCGTAGTCGGATAAAAAGTATCATATAACCATCTGGAGAGACCTACCTTAGCATGCACCAAAAATAGTGGTAATCCGTTTAGCCGATTTGGCGTGATGAAGCCGCAACGACACATACAAACATTCAAAAATATATATTTTTCCATTCAGTGACCTCCAAATAGTCCGCTACAATATTTTTCTTAAAAATATCTTCAATATACAGACATTTCATTTTTACAACTTCAAAATAGTATATACACCTATTCTCCGGTTAAAAAAGCATGAAGAAATGGTTCTGTAATGATACAAGCTCGCCAGTGGTTTAATGCTCTAAGGTGAATTGTCAGGTATTATGTACCTACGGCAAGGGACAGACAATGCTGTTCCAATGCAGAATACACACGATAAACCCGATGTTTTACATCTAGCATTAAGTGTATTTATGTACTTAATGGCAGAACGCACTTCGTTGTCAGACCAACGTATCGAATAGTAGTTGAGATCTATGCAAGAGGTAAGTTCGATTTCCGATCAGGACGGCATTCGATAGCAAATCGATTTTTCATTATGCATTGCATTAATGTAACAATAAATTGTTTTTACATTGAGCGCATTTCGCTGCCATTCTCCCAGTGCTTTAAACGCTTATATAAGTCCTATGAATTTAAATTATAAAAAGTATCATTAATCCATAGTAAGCGTCCGTACGCTTATAAGCGTTTAAGGGACAGTGCCTTTCGAGACCTGGCGAATGTTCAGAAATAATACCAGCCGTGAATGCGTTAAAATAAGCAATGTATGAGTAGGTATGAATATAGGTACTTATCTCTACAGTTTATACTTACATTCTGCCAGTATATCACACTTACCAATCAAATCTTTACTAAACATCTAGTTCTGTCTACACTATCGTACCTGCAACAATAACGATACATAAATACATAATAATAAAATTCCTAAGATACACAGGTTTTTCAGGGCAAGGTAATCGGACGACCTGGTGAAGGTTGCGGGGACTCGGTGGATGGGGTCGCCTTTACCCGGCCCATGAGGAAATCTATTGAGGAGGCCTGTGTCCAGCAGTAGACGTCCTATGGCTTAAATGATGATAATGATGACACAGGTTTCTATACAAATATTCAAACGAATAATATAATTGAACGCATAATTGATGTACACAGTTCAGGTATTCATAATGTTTTAGCTATCAAGGTAAAGTCACTCACGTAGCCGCGGGTACGATTGGTTAGGCATGTAGCATCGTCGAGCGCTCATACACTATTGTCTAGGTACATTCGAGTGACTCAAGTGGAGCAGATTTGCATGCATCACAGCACAAACGAGGCCCGAACTTGCCTATGCACAAACATGCTCAGATTAAACTATTCTCTGTGTATTCGATGTCATATCTATTTATGAGATCACAAAGGCAAAGATAATTTCATAATGAACTGTTTTAAATAAAAGCTTTAATTTCGGTGATGGCTAATCTGCTGTAGTTTTCGACCGGAATATTTAAAATTTTGATTTTATTTTATTATGAAGTTCTCATTCTAAAGAATCGGGGCAAGAATCGCATAAATTATAAACCTCTGTCGAACATTAATCTCCATACAGATATCCTTAATTGACAATCCATGTAATTACAATAATCTAATTGTTGATTTAAATCCCAAAGGGTAACAAATTTAAAAACGCAATTTACGTTTTATCAGTGACTATGTGGCCCTCCTACGTTTTAAGTAGAAACAATAAATTCATCGACACTAATTGGTGGTTTTCTCCCATTTATCAGCTCATTACATCACGGTAGCGAGAATAAAATAAAATATGTGTGCGGAGCGGTCCGTACGCCGTGGGCAGATCATTCGCATGCGATAAGCGTCGGTCGGGCACATCGTAAATTCAAAGGGCAGGCTCGGCTGAACTACAGACCTGATTGTGTGCCTTAATCAGTTGGATGCTTACTCGCAGCACTCGCCCAGGCGAGCTGGTTGCCTCGCCGCCGTACGGCCCGCACTCCCACTCGACTCGGCACTCGCCGCACGCAGATAACCTGATCTTTTTGCATCGACTGCATATAAAAATATGATTAATAAGGAGAGTAATAAAACTAACGCATTCCTCGTTAGGCACAGGTTGGTTTTGATTTATTTTTCGAGATAACTAGCACGCAGTAAGTATGCTAGTACGGGAATGGAAGCTTATATTGCATACCTAAACGCAATAAAATGCGCGCCTCGCAGAAATTGTCTTGCATTCATGATAATACCTACTCGATAAAATAAGCAATGCCAATGACATAGTACTGCTTTATATATTAAGTATGATTTGATCAGGAATGTACAAGTCAAATGTGTCAGAGACTCGGAGATACTTGCATAAAATTGTGTACCTAAGTACTTAGAATAATTTGGTAGCCGATCTATTTTTGATACAAATTTCTTGTTATAAATCCTTCAAAATGATGTAACAATGCCCTAAATCAATCCTTCCTCGAAATTGGAGGATTATATTTCACGTGGCAATAAATTCAGAGCCTTCTTTAAATCAGAGTTTATAAATTTTATATCATGGGTCGACTACAAACACCTATAACTTAGCAACACTGTTGTTGCAGTGTTGAAAGACATACTATTACCACTAATAACAGTTCAGGAATAAAGAGTAACTACCACTTGGGATTTCTGGCTCAGTGTAGTGATGTACAAATAAAAATCTAGATCCTACTTCATATTCTAGTCAGAAACCAGACTAGTTGAGTCACACTCAAAACTAGAAGATGAGTGTGGAAACACAACTAATAAAAAATACATTTAACCCAATATGTACGATGTCTAAAGATGATTTTTATTTCCAATCCGGGGTTTTCATGCTCTTTTTATGTTTCTATTTTGTTTTTTTTTTTTAAATAACACCTTTTTAAAAGTAATCTTACCATGAATATTTATCACATATTTCGATTTAGCATCTACTTGAACATTAAAGTATTTTATCTAAGTATATTAATGAGGAAACCAGCGGAAACTGGTCATTGGAAAACTCAAATACAAAACAGAAACTAAAAGCCGCATGCACAGGTTACCGCACCAGTTAACTTAATAATCGAAGTCGTTACGGAGCTTAATCGATATTGACGAATAGCAGCGTTTACGATTATCGATATTGAACACGTGCCTTGTAGCACAAATATAACCTCCTAATTTCATTATAACATTCAACCATTACAAAATAAAAGGTCAGATTTACATAGCGCGAGAAGGAATTGGAAACAAACGAACAAATACCATAGCGTCTCTTTTTAGCATGCTGTTCTGGGTACTATTGAAGGGAAACAAAATTGAACGTGATAGTATAAGCGCACGAGTAAATGTCATGCAGAACCAAATACAATTTTCGTTTTCGACATAGGGTCACATGTTCGCGTGTAGTTTGCTACCTATGCATTGTAGGTCCTAAAATGTACGAATGGTACTTATAATAAAATTGTAAAGCCCGCATGACATGAAATATTTATTTTACATAAGAATAAGATTTAAAAAATGGAAATAGTGGTTGCCAATTCTCAAAGCGGATGCGGCTATACAAAATCCTAGAATATAGTAATTTGTCGTTAATAATATTCGGAATAGCATGTTATTGTTAGTGAAAATGTGAAGGCAAATTCAGTCATACGTTAAACGACCGCAATAAGAATAAATCTTATCAGTATTCTATTAGCGGCAGTTGGATAACGATGTAATTTGGCGTGAAACTACGCGCTATGCCAATAATGGTTCAGAATAAAGTACAGCCAGCTTTAAATCTGGACATGGACGTAAATTGCATCGAAACGCATAAGCTAGACCAGTGTCGCAACTCAAATGCAGAATCTGGAGCAAACGTAATGGATATGTAAATTTTAGTGCTCGGACTAAGGGCATCAAGTAGGCTTCGACACTGGCTATAGATCTTATGTGGAATACGGACGCACTTCGAGCAATACAAATCGGTACAACTTATTTTTCCTCAACTATTGAGCGCTTCAAATAACATAACATGATCTCTCCCGTAATAATTCATAGATAATCAGTGATGTAACGCTTAACGCCCTGTTAAATCAAAAGCAAAACGATATAATCTCTCACTTTCGTTTTCTCGTTACATAAATCGGCGTAAGTAAGCCTAATGATCATCGTTCGACATATAATAATTATCGCGTTGTAACACAACCGCTCAAAGGGTATATATGACAAGGCAGTCAATGTTATCGCTGTGTCAATCTATAGATCACGCTATTACCTAAGTGTTGCGCAAATGCGGGCGATATTTTAGCGACCATTAGCCGGTCCGCATAACACATAACCATGGCAATTAGTACTTAGTCCGGTGAGCGACAGCGTGCCTAACCCGATTATATCCAGCTTTATCGCAAGATCGCCACCGCGCCGCTGTTTCACCAACAATACTCGGGAACGGATTCCTATGCCATGACAGGCACCCAGAACAAACCCGATCAGCAAACTGCACGACTCATTACGCCTATTCAGCGTTTTACAACTAGTTGCGAAAGGTTTTCTAATTCTACTCATGATAGAAACCGGTAATGGGTATCATAACTCTTGTAAAACACGACACTAAACTTACTGATTAGACAACGGCAATGAAATAGTGATTGATATGTAAGACAATGTAGAACAACACAATACACAGCTGAATAATAGGTTTCTGAAACGTGTAAACATGCCCTCTGCAAACGTTTCATATAACCCTCTTGTAGGCAAAATGGGATTAAAATTTTTCGACAGTCACCAGTCGACACGATGACGAGGACGTTTGGTCTCTGCTCTGACAGTGAAAAATTACAACTCCCAGGTCGAGGCGCGATCGTTCGATAGTTCCTAATGTATTGCTGTCAATACCATGTTTTGACGTGCAGAATCACTATCTGCGTGCGCAGCCTCGCTGGATGTTCGCTTAGTCACCACAAGTAATAGAAGCGTCACTCTGCCATCACGGTTGCAATTTTAATTGCTTCTGAGGAAAATCAAATATCGCGAGGAACTTTAAAAGCTTTGCATGGAATGTTTAACAGTGATACTTGGTCTTCCTGTGACACTGTTCATATAGTACCTAACAGGAGGACGTATAGACTTGATCTCGCAGCGCAATCAAACTAAGAAACATGTCTTACTTCACGTACAATGACGAAGAGTGAGTAACGTTTAAGAAATTATCATTTTTGTTATCTACACTAATGTTAAAAATGCTAGTAAGTAACACCGTGGGTCTGTTACTTTATCACGCCTAAATCAATTTAGATGAAATTTGGTATAGAGGTATTATGAGACTCTAGAAAGGACAAAGGATAGTTTTTATCCCGGAAAATGCACAGTTAAAAAAATAAAAAAGCGGCCAAGTGCGAGTCGGACTCGCCCATGAAGGGTTCCGCAGCCGTTTATACAAAAAATGCACTACAGATGAAAAAAATACGATATGAAATAATAATAATAATAATAATCATTTATTTCGGAAGTTCATCCATATCTTTTGTCAGTAACAATAATAATTATTATCCTTATAACTAATGTTAGGAAAATAAAAAACAGAAATTTGACTAACTTAACCTACGTGACAAATGCAAAATGACTGACAGTAAGCCTTGAAGAGGGTAACTTTTACGTCATTCGTACACCTTGCAAACCTACGAATCAACATATTACTTATAACTGCCAACACCCTATAAAACGCTAACAAAAAAGCGTATCTCCCCGGCACTTACGTCCTTTTGCTGAAAAGCGCAGTCTTTTGGCAATAACTTAAAAACGGTATGTCCGATCATGTTAAAAACAATTTTCGTTGGAAGTATTTATGAAGCTTTATATTTGTAAATTTTTTCACATTTTTGAACATACCGTTAAGAAAATAGAAAGGGGGGGAACACAATTTTTGCTACTTTCGGAGCGTATATTTCGGAAAATGTTCACTAAATCGAAACAATTTTTTTGAAACCTTAAATTGTTTTTTTAAGGAGAACTGTCGAAATATGTGCCACACATTGATATAGGGGGAATTACACACGTGCCGACTTCGATATTTAGGATATTCAAAAGATTCAAAACCCATTATGCTCGAGTTTTTAACCGGCATTTTTGAAATAAGTAATGAAGTTACCAATTTATAGGTAAATTGAATGGTTCATTATTTATCCAAAGGCAGTGTCATAAACGTTTCGGTTACAAATGTTCTTTGAATAATTTACATTCACCCTATGGTAGGTACGAGGGGCACACCGAAATGATCGGGAATAGAGTACTTTAAACTGAGTTACATTAAATCCTTTTTTGTCACATGCATACTGGCGACTTACAATCACGATGCCGTTTTTACAATTAAAAAAAAGAACGATATATTTTTTTAATTCCATTTTTAAATTGACAACTCGATGAACAAAATGGAGCTGACGCGTGAAAATTTTCGTGCAATTATTTACCATAACTTTCGTCGTGGCTTATCTCCAGATGAATGTCGCAATGAGCTTGTTACTATATACGAAATTGAAGCACCTAGTCAGACGACAATATATCGGTGGTATGCTGAGTTTCGACGGGGTCGTGCCTCTCTTGGCACCGTACCTTCATCAGGTCGGCCAAAAACGGCGGTTTCGCCTGAAAACATCGCGGCTGTGGAAAAACTACTAAAAGAAGATAGACATGTGACATACGAGCAGATTCGGGCAACCATAGGCATTGGAATGACTGCAATTCACACTATTTTGCATGGTGAGTTGGGTGTCAGAAAATTGATTTCCCGATGGGTACCCCATAATTTGTCTGAAGAGCAAAAGGCGGCTCGTGTTGATTGGTGCCGATCTATTCTGAAATGCTACAATTTAGGAAACTCAAAAGCCGTTTATAATATGGTCTCGGGTGACGAATCCTGGATTTATTCTTATGAGCCTGAAAGAAAGCACCAGTCGGCAGTATGGGTCTTCGATGACGAGGTCAAACCAACGAAAGTTGTGCGTTCTCGAAGCGTGTCGAAGAAGATGGTGGCTTCGTTCGTCTCAAAAAAGGGGCATGTTGCCACAATTCCTCTAGAAGAACAAAGAACCGTTACCGCTGATTGGTATATCACAGTTTGTTTGCCGGAGGTGCTGGCCGAACTTCGCCAAGGGAACCCGAGACGCCGCGTCATCTTACACCACGACAATGCGAGCTCCCACACCGCCCACAAAACAACTAAATTTTTGAACGACGAAAACGTTGAGTTGATGTCCCATCCTCCATACAGCCCTGACCTGAGTCCAAATGATTTTTTTACGTTCCCTAGAATTAAAGATTTATTGCGTGGTCAGCGGTTTGAGAACCCAGAAGCCGCTGTGGAAGCCTATAAATCGGCCATTTTGGCAATGCCTACTTCAAACTGGAATTATTGTTTTAATGACTGGTTTAAAAGAATGCAAAAGTGCATTGAATGTAACGGAGAATACTTCGAAAAACAATAAAATATAATTTATGTATATAGTGCACATAGTTTTTTAAATTCCCGATCATTTCGGTTTGCCCCTCGTACCTAACATTCTTGACGTTTAACAACTGGAAAATCTGGTCCATGCGGCAAGAGAGTTTACGTAAAATCAGTGAATAGACACATAAAACAACCCGTTTGTGAGTCTAGCCGAACCGCCCTACATGCAAATCAAGTCACGGTTAGACCTAAATTAATGCACGGCTACTTCTGGCCGTGATTCTGATTGACTCGTTGGCACAGAGTCACTAGTCTCCGTGATACGTACATTTGAGACCGACGGAACTATTATGTTGCAATCACTGCCAAATCAACGTTACCGAAAAATACTACTATTATAAATAGATTTAGAGTGACGAATACGCATAAACTCAAGATTAAGTTGGGCAAAACGCAATTACCGCGACTTGTAATCAAGCCAAATAGGTTCCATGAAATACTTCATTTTAATGTTCATTTCCTTGCCACAAATCTCGTGTACTTACATAGTTAATGTTGCGAAATGTCCCTATTTTTACATTAACATTCAAGGTTTACGTGACTGAAATGAAAGTACTAAAAAAGTGCTTGTTTTCAAAAAGCCTGGTGTTGATGGTAATATATATAAAATATGAATACGAGCATAGTGTCAAACTTCAAAAGGCATTATTGGTGTATTTGTAAATTTTGACAAGCGAAACAAGCTATGAACATCTATTAATATCAACAGAGACAGACAAGACAGTACATTTCTGTTGTAAACAGACCCGAATGGTTTACTGTACTGTACACGATGACGTCGGTTCTCCAACGTAAATGCCAGCGTTATGAAACCACAACGACCTTAAAAGCACGGAATCAACAACCAGTCCTCATAGACACCTGAGACTTGATGCGACTTGAGCAGTCTCCTCGCAAGGCGGGAGCGTTGGGAAGCCACCATGACTGGTGGCGCGTATTGTTAAATTGCCGGCATTGCGTTCCCCGAGAGTCTATGTGTCACCGTACGCTCCAGTTTCGCGGACACGCCATCCTAGCCGTGGGAAGTCGTTACGGCCCGTAATTGCGGTCTATGACATCGAATATTCTGAATTAAGTTCGTGCCTAAACAATGCGACAGTGACGCAACTCTATGTGCAACTGGAGTTGTCGGTTATCACTGCGTAACGTGGTACAATGGCACTGAGTCAGTTAGTTCAGTTGATTGTGAAAGCTATTGTTGTAAGATATGAGTATTAAATCACAACTTTATAAGCATGATTAATGTCGGTCCGGTAACATTCCTCTCTTTGGCGACATTAATCTAGCTAAAGTCCTCAATAATTCAAAGCATTCCGCGACCAATCAGCTGCACAGTCTATATTCAATCAGCGTTGGCGTTGTCGGGCGATACGTTGGGGTGCGCGTGCGCAAATCAATTTGCTCGCAATCTCGATAGCGTGTGATAGTCAATCTCTAACAGGCTACCGACTGCCCAAGCTCAGGCACGTTTTATAATAAAGCTCGCATTAAGAGTTAACATGCTGGAAAATGCTATGAAGACAGACTAGAAATAATAATATAGCACCTACCGATCACTTTCATTTCTCGCGTGAATAGTCCAGTTTAGTTTCATGGAATTATCGTTATGAATTGTTTATTCAATTTGATTTGCTAATATCGGAATTTAATAGATACTGTAAATTGTGGTACGTATGCAAGTACTTCACGTCAAAGTGAGTAAAGCGGGTAAACATTAAGTGTGTCATGTTTATTCTTGTTTGCAAAATGTAAGTGAAAACGAGAGCGTTAGGGTACACACATGTGTAATCAAGCGGCGAAAATGCGTCGTCACGGTGAGCGTTCCGGACTAAAGTGTACCGGGGGAACTCGAGGAACGCGATGATTCTTTTCAAGCGTAATCTGTTTACGGCTGAAATACAAAATTATCTTCCAAACATATGAAGTTTGCCAACAGGCAATCAATCATAGCGATTGAAGGGGCGCGGAAAGCCGCGACCGCCAAAACCGGCGGAAAAGACTGTTATGTATGAAAGCTTCGAGTAATACAGCACAAATCAATCATAGATTTTACGACGATCCATCACGAGTTTTCAATAAAAAAATCGTGTTATAATAATTCAATATGTAGGCGCGCAGGGACTCTTATGTGCGCACTTAAGATGATTGAGTTGTTTTCTTCAACTTTCCCATCAACAATTTGAAGGCTGTAAGCCGTAAGCCAAATTGTCTCATAATAAGATTAAACTGATGTACCGATTATTCGCTGCACTCAGGCATAAGGGACGCGCAAAGGAATAAAAGGAAGAGTAGAGCGATAGCGCTAATCGTATAGGGTCGTAAGGCTAATAACTTGACAAAGGGTTTCTATTGGAGAGTTTAATGGAAAATCTTATATAATTGGCTTTTGCAATAGTGACAATAGGTGATCTTGCCAAAGATTGAACCTTGGCCGGCGTGTCTCCGGCAATCAGGCCCGTTGGATCGCGCTTCCGCGAAGAGCGGCAGCTATTCTGAAGCAGACAAACGCACGACAAGTCCACAAAGGGCGTTGGGAACGTGGCATTGCAAAGTACCTTTAAGCAGGCAAATCTTTCAATCCGAGCTTCGATATAACGTCTTCACCATTTATATAAGTTGCAACAAACCGATTCATAGGATCATTTATCGAAAAAAACCTATTTACATTTTAAATTCAACATTAATACATAATTTTGACGTTTTAAAAGTGTGTTTGAAAGCGTTTATGGGTGGATAAACTTTTTGTTGTTGTTACACTGCCCCGTAACTCGGGAGACAATGTGACAAAGTAACTTAGAAAAATGCTAATAATCTAGGCTCTCTAAACTCAACATGCCCATGTAACTAAGAACCTACTAAGCCCACTTATATTTGACTAGGCTTAATTTTTTTACAGCTCATACTTTAAAAGTATATTCGCAACCTTTTACGACACATATTTTCGAAGGAACGGTGAAATAAACATTCTTAAATACGAACATTTTTCTTGATACAGATCTGACATCCTTCTTCCGAGGAACGTGAAACATTTTAGAGAATTTACGCCGACATTAATGAAACTTTCATATAACATTCACCATTTTGGTCCCACAGTAGTCAAAAGCCTACATCTACTATTAAATATCAGTACATTGAAGATATTTAAAAAAAAAGTTTTACAATTACTAACTATTTGAAGGTCATTTCCACATTTACAAATATACTTTTTTTTGTGTGTTTGTATGTATCGTGGGCATCGAGGCTTCACCACGGATTTCAACTATTTTTGGCGCACGGGTAGCTAAACAGATACTTAATACTACCGACTGCGCTGAAGAAAAAAGAGGGTTATGACTTTTTCCTTCACGGCATCATCTTTTACATTTTGACGAGATGATTTATACCGATTAGTTATCAACGGAAACTATGTTACAGCATTCAAACACTGGAGACATTACGAACGCCTTCCCGTCTGCCCAAGTAGGTATATAAGAAAAATCTGGTCAGTTTATACGATAAATTGCGAGTGATTATGTTTCTAGATTTTTTTACTGTGTCTATAAATCCTCCCCCTCCCGCTAAATGCGCATGAAAAATGTTTTCGACAATGACACGGCTTGTCAACTCTAGTGGTTAAATGTACTAAGGTAACTATTGTGCCATGCGCAGTAACCTTTAGAGACTGCGCCTGTAATTAGGAATCCTTAGAATCTGACATGAAAAAGGTATATGCACGAAGTTAGAAATAATAATTATTTTAGTTGCATCAGTTCATTAATGCTAAATTAAAGGTAGTCTATTAAAAAAAACTGCATCTATAAGTTTAAAGAAATAAGGCAAATTTTTTACAGTAAAATTGATGATACTGTTAGATTTTTTAAACACATTTTCAGTCATTTTAATATGCCTCAACACCACGCATGATACGTCACGTCATTTTGCCATGAGCTTTTTCTGTCGGGAATTTTAACGCTCAGTTGACTGCACATCTTTCACTTTAATTGACTCATTTCTGACACAGTGTCTCATTCCCAATTTTCTGCATATAGCATTTTTCAAAAAAATCTAATGATCTTTAATGCGTATAATACAGCTCTAGACTCTAGTCTGTATTGTTAATTTACCGTGAACTGCACTACTCAATGTAACAGAATATTTGAAGATACTTATTTTTAACCACAACATGTTATCAGAAAATCCAAAGTATTAGCTTTATCCTGTCGAATGAATTGAAACGGCCAAGTCACACAACATTACCTATAATAATAAAGAAATCGCAGTAAGGAACCTTAGACTTGGCACGACTTTGTCTAGATTTCATTACTTTTTAGAGATAAACAAGCAGCTCCCTCGAGACTTGGGTAATTTTTTACAGAATGTTTTTGGTGGGATTCTATTTACAGACGTCGAACAACTTAGATTCTCGGTAATTATAATGATTATAATTTTAATATTTTTTGTGATTAATTCAGCACATGTTCCACAATACAGTAGAACTCCAATTATCCGAACTCCGACTATCCGAATCGCCGATTATCCGAATCACAAAAAATTGTCCAAAAAAATTCTAAGTTTCATGTATATAAAATTTCATGTTTCTTTCATTTAATTCAATAAAAAATAGTGCAATATCAAAACGTAGCTTTTATTCTCTCCAATGGCAATTTTTAAAAAAAAAATCCGATTATCCGAATATTTGATTATCCGAATGGGTCCCGGTCCCCATTAATTCGGATAATTGGAGTTCTACTGTATATATTTTTTTCCTATACTATATATATACTATTTAGAAAGTATACATTTTCACAATGTCGCGTCTGAAATTTCTTATTCCGAACCCTCGAAGGAAAACGAGGTATCCGTGTGTCTGTCTGTAGCATCGTACGTCTCAATCACATGACCAATTACGAATGCTGTTTTTTTTTTTCAATTAATTGCTTCATAGCTGGGATTCATCGCGTTGAAAAAAAATCAGACCAGATAATTTGTGAATGATTTTTTTTTAATTTATCTTACTTTATATTCCGTAACAAATACCAAAAATAAAAATTAATAACAAAGCCCAGTCAACCGCGGCTAACAAGCCCTGCTAATTTAACTCGGTTAGCTAATTTATCCGCTATTTAGTTGGTAAACGTGAGATCCATATCGCGTAGTGCAGTCTGAGTTTGCTGGCCGCGCATCGAAATCGCGGCGGGCGGGCCACTTCCCTTGCAGCCATTAATAGAATTTACTTTAGTTCGCTGTAATTTCATCTTGTTTATAATTATGTTAGAAGCCGAGTTGCTGTCGTTGCTGGAATTAATTAAATATTGTGTTATCTTGTAGTTTAATTTCGATGGACTAAGTATTAATTATGCAATAACTATAACATATACCTGCAAATTTGGCAATTATGTATAACTGAAGATAATCGTATGAATATATTTGGATTAGGATAATAAGTTAAAATTATCACTACAAAATAAAACGGGGCTCAATCGCGTATAAAGATGGTTTATTTAATCACCTATCTTTAGTAATTCTTCACCGTTCACGCCGCGTTACGTCCATAGCCTTAGGAACCGGAGAGGCGGGTATCAACATTTTGTCGCGTGATAGGTAATTAAATAAATTATATTTATACGCGATTATGCTCCGTTTTGCTGTGTTGTGATGATGAATAAAGATCGTGTATGTTTAAATCAAAGTTAAAATTGTTCATAATATATTAGATTTAGACTAGATGTAGACTAGATTCAGACTAGATTTATATAGAACATATAAGTAAATATCCAATTTCAAACGAAGTAGCAAATTATACTTTTTGATTAACTGCAGACAAGGCTTACCGGGACAATAGCTCTCGTCACACCGCATTATGTATTCTCTTAGAAGCTCGGGGTCCCTATGATACAGATTAGACTAAGAATTCCGTTTGGAACACACCTACATACATAAAACACGGTGAAGGTACTTGTTTATGTATTAGGTTAGTTGCAAGTTTCGATGAAATAATGATAAGTATAGGATAATCCCAAGAAAACGCAAATATGTAGCGCATCTAAATCTCTTGCAGTATATATAAGGATTATGGCTTAACGTTGCTTTCCCGCAATGCCGGTATGTTATTATGAATATCCTAGTTAAACTTTACTTCAAACAGCATTGTTTATTAGGACGCATTACTACAATCTTTGGTAGTCCAAACCAGTTAAAGGACTCGGGATATGTAAGGTTCTGCAAGAAAGGTATCGCTATCTCACGCAAAGCCTAAGAGAAAATAATGTCCCTTATATTTATCAGGGCAGAAAAACAAGGCTAAATATCAAACACAGAGATAAATTTAGGAAAGTAAGCAGCAACAGTGATATTTCTCTTGAAACAGCTTCCATAATTCTATTCAAAATCCAGAGATATAAAGTCGCCATAAGAGGAAGTCGCGGGTGCAATCGCGGCCATCGCAGCGCGGCTGTGTGGTGTGCGAGAACATTTAAATTATCGTGGAGTTAGATCCGCGCCCATAATCACACCGTTCATTTGTAAGTTAGCTCGCTAACAGTACCGACCGCCCGGCGAAAGTATCGCCATCAGATTAACCACGTTCATGCTCAATATTATTCAGAGCTGAGAAAAACAATCGTGCCTCGTTAAGTTGCGATAGCACGGGCATGATTGTGAGGATCTCGTTGTATAGATAATTTTTCAAAGTGTAGCACTTCAGCCCACCCTCCTAAACGATCCCGATAACATATCTATCTAGCGTTTTAAAACATGTATTAAAATACAATTCAATGCAAGCAGCAAACAATACATTATATAACTTTCAAATCAAACGGTTACGCAACTCCAAAAAGTCTTTCTAACCGAATATAAACTGCTCAATCTATCAAAGTTGAATGGTCATGTCAAGCGGCCAGCCCTAATTACAGTGCAGTTGAAACTACTAAAGAGACCTTTACCGTCAATGTATCAATCCTACCAGGTAGATAGCAATGGGAGATCGAGGGCCATGCTAATGAGACCGGTTAAAAGGGACAATTGGTTGCAACTGTGTGGAGCTATCTTTCAGACATTTAAAAGCTTATTTCTCGTGATATCGCACTGGAATCAGAATGTTGTTAGACGTTGATTAATTGTTCTGACTTTGAATAGGGATAATATTATGTAGGACTTTGTTGCGAATTGAATGTAAATGGTTAATACAATTTGATTTTCAATTTAAGAGCAAGGTTGATCAATGTGGGAATGCGAATGCAATCTTGTGGATGTTCATATTCAAAGTTTAATCGAGCGATACGTTTTAAGCTACTTATTTGTGTCGCACTTTTTATTTCAAGGGAAAACTATCAAAATATATATTAAAAAATGAAAACTAGCACAAGTTAATACAGATATTCTACACATTTTGAAAAAATGGGTAGTTTGCACAAATTGTAACTATGACAGAGGATAATACAGATATTACATACAATCATTGCAATCATGTTTAAGCTCGTCCCTGGTAGTGACAGCAAAAGATACATAGAATTTCTTAGGAAAATCTCATCACATACCTATTCAAGAATCAATTGTTTGACATAAAGCTCATGTTCTTGAGTAAGATTCATTCCTGCACTTTGACGCAATCTATTGACTGCACTAGCGGAGCACAACACAAATAAGAAATTGATTGCGTCGTGTGGCTAGTGACATTTCAGTGCTGGTATGTCGAGGCATGGGTCCTGTCCGCTGCACACTCTCAAATTTTATGGAACCGTATTTATTGCTTGCTTCAGTATTATATTTAAATCTAACAGTTAAAATCAATATTCGTGGTGGTTTTTATGTACCTGTATTTTTTTAATTGTCACTATTTCTAAGTATGCATGTATAGTTCACTTCACCTGACGATCGCTTATGGAGTACTACTGTTACCTTTAGGATGGTTTTATCTGGTGTCGAAGAACTAGAAGACTGACCAGAAACCGATCGTTTATCAATAGCTGTTAGTATTTTAGTGAGTTTATTTTGATTAGTGCAATACTAACTCCATGATCTAATTTCTTATCCAATATTTAGCTTTTCCCAATCGGACTAGGTACCCAGCGCAGTGAGAGTTTTATAATAACGTGATTGAATTCTATGACCGATGTAGCGCTTAACATTAGTTCTAAATTTCCTTAGAGCATATTCATTTCATCACCTCTTGTGTCTTCATCGTAAGCTCCATTTTAATCCGTTTGTCACTGAAAGCAAATTTGCTCAGATATGTTTCTCAAAAGGACAAAGTGCCTATAAGCGAACTGCAATTAGAGATCCAGCAATCGAACACAACACGATCAGAGCAGAGTTGACGCTGATATTTGAATAGGGCTGCCCCGTGTACCGGCACCGGTGCCGACATTGTTCCCAAAGCGCCAAGTCTTTGGCCCATTCACAAGCACATTTACTTACTATGTCAACTAAACGCACCGACCCTTTCACATTGACAGGGTTTTGTTAACTGAACTCAATGGAAGAGCTAAGAGACTGATCAGAAACCGTTCGCTTAAAAGCCAGTACTAAATATATTTTGCGGAGTACCGACTACTACGGATCTAATGTGTAATACCATCTTTGTTTTGTTTTTTCTTCATCAGCTCAGATCTTAAGCGCAACGATGGTTTTCATCATCTCTCCATTAAATTCACTCCAATACCGACTATAGACTTAACAGCACGTGAGACCAGGTTTACCCCGAAAGACAAATTTGTCCAGTTGTCGGCTCAAATGCCCAGATCCCATAATGGAACACAACACGATCAGAGCAGAGTTCACGCTGAATTTGAACATGGCTGTCCCGTATACCGGCTACTGACGCCGACGAGTGCCGACATTGTTCCCGTAACGCCAAACCGCTAACCCTTCACAAAGCAAATTTTCTTACTACGTCAATCAAGCGTATTAACCCTTTCATATTGATAGGATTTTTTTAAATAATTGATTTCAATGGATGAACTAAGAGTAAGAGACTGGTCAGAAACCGTTCGCATATCGTAACAATCAAGTCTAGGGCATATCGGCGAAAAGTCACTATTAAATAGGGTTTATTTTGCAGAGTATATTACTGCGGATCTAATATCAAATCCCATATTTGTTTTTTCCTTTTCAGCCTAGATACTAAGCGCAACGTTGGATACCAGAGACGATTTCAGAGATCCTTTCTTCTTATCACCGCTTCTAATTGTAATTTCCTTTTAACGCCCACATCTCATCACTAAAATCTTCTAGATAAGCTCCATCTTAGACCTTATTTTCACGTGAGACCAGGTTTGTCCCGAGAGAATAAGTGAACTAAAGTTTGGCATCCCGCAAGGGAACACAACACGATCAGAACGGACTTCACGCTGACATTTGAATAGGGCTGTCCCGTGTACCGGCACCCGACGCCGACGAGTGCCGACATTGTTCCCGTAGCGCCGAACCGCTGGCCCATTCACAAGCAAATTTACTTACTACGTCAACTAAGCGTATTGAACCGTTCACATAGATAACCTTTTTTAAAAAATGATTTCTAATTTACGTCAATAGACATTCAATTACAATAAAAATTAAATAATTTACAACTAGCTTTAAAATTTAACTCTGTGAGCTACTAAGACCTCGCAAGTCTTTCAACGCCCGTGTTTCAGCCATTTTGAAACAATAAAACGAAATCGATAAAAAAACCATATCATTAACTTCTCACAAATTTTCACATGATTCGATTAAGAAAAGCGACATATAGACGAGAACAGCTGGACATACTCGTACACCGGAAGGCATACGAAAGCATTTTTGTACAAGCTGAAACGGAGACGCTTCGCGCTCGCTCGGTCATCGGTCAATAGCACTTACCGAGTTTGAATGATGCTCTTGACTACTCTGCTCCACTTAGCGGGAGGGTTGGGCACTCAAGAATAAAATTGTCATTCAAATACCGGTTTATAAAAGTATATTGTTTCACATTAAATCAAGAACCAATTATTCGAACTGATCAATCCAAGCATTATTAGAAGATGACGATACTGATTTATAATAACTTATTTGACATTCAAAGTAACCGGATCATGATTTAATTATTTTACACGAATGAATAATCTTGTTACGACAGTGTAAAATAAATATCTATGGCGCAAAAATGATTGTTTTTTTAGAAATTCTCATAAAAACATCACCAATGCACAAACACTACAATCTATACTAAAATTTTAAAAATCATTTGACGAAATCCAAGTACGAATTTACCTAGCAACTATTTCGACTGACATGTTCAAATTTCATTCTTCCAAATTTCATTTTTAATTTAAATAACAATCATTGAAATTCCTTATTTAGTTTTGATGCTTTTTATTATTTTTGTAATAAAAATTAAAATACATTAATAATAACAAGCTACCGTCCTAACTTACAACAGATGGCTTTTCTTAACCAGTCGTGAAGATTAACTTTAATGTCTAACCTAACTTTTACTACAAGTTATTTTGGGAAACCATATCGCATTAACACTGGTTTCTTGAGTGGTTCAGAGTAGGTACCTACTTATATTTTTTTGGTACTTACATTTTTTCGCCGATATTCGTATTAAAAATTAACAGTACATAATAAAGTTTACCATTTCAACCGGGTCCAAGTCCAGCTTAAAGCCCGTTTATAATATACATAAGGATACTATGTTATACATAACGATATTATAAACAAAGTTTCAAATTTACGATACCGGTCGTTGTTTTAAAATGATGTGCCGCTAGACTTTACACAACGGAATCATAATATAGAGCTAGGATTACCTTACCAGGATAGAAGAAACTAATTTGTTTCCTGTTTTACGAGGGTCGTAAGCAACAAGTAAGAAAGTAAGTAGGCTGTAAACTCCAAGGGAATAATAGTACGAGGAAGCTGCACTTTGAATGTGGCAATTACATTTAACTGACGAATATTTATTGTTAATCGTAGTTGAAAATGAAAAATGTTTATTGTGGGTTTTTTACACGTTTTACAAATAGACAAGGTTGGAGCCTCCTACTAAGCATTGAATATGCTTGTGTCAGGAGACACCGCTCTTCCACAACAAGAATTTTTGAAGAAAAGTTGCTTGGCAATACAGGAAATGAAAACTGCTGCAGGGGTTTTAATTAAAAGATTAAATTTTCTCTCTAATGAAATAATGATCTTTATTCTGTAAGGAAGAATGTGAGGGAGGCCTTTGCCCAGCAGTGGGACACTCTAGGCTCTTGAATAAATAAATAATTCTGTAAGTAGGCCGCAAGGGCACTTTTACAAGTCTGACTCTACGGCATTTCCCAAGAGGAGGCCACCATTGAGAAGAAAGCCGAAACAAACTCAACAATCAGTCATTTTTTCTAAATTACTCTTATATCTATTACAATATTTGTACTTAGCCTATCCTAAATATATTTTTTAAGTGTAAACTCAATGCGTAGTTCTCCAAGAAATATCAAAACTTATAAAAGTAAAAAAATAATAGAAAATAAAAAAGCAAATTATGATTTTTTATTTCAAACAACTTACGTCCGTCTGATATGCCAACTTATAAGAACCGTGTCCCGGTAAAAGTAAATTATTTGATTTTTGTTTTGGGCCATGCATTTTTATCTGTTAAATAGTCCTCTACCCTATAATATGCCTTTGCCATTAGAGACTTTTTAAAGTACTTTTTGAGAGCTGGAAAAGGTAATTTTAAAGCATCTTCTGGTAACTTACTTATATTATAAAAATGTATATATAGGTTGGCCTACGAATGATTTGGCTACTTTACGAACGCGGAACTTTCGAATGGCGATTTTGTTTTTATTTCTAGTATTAAAATCACAAAAAAGAACAAATAAATAAAGGTTGTCTGGAAGAGATCGTTCTTTAGCGATAAGACTAACTATTGTCTAAATTTTATGTTAAGGCTCTATTATACTGTTTCTGTTGTTGGTGTGCGGTAACGAATTGTTGTATTGTATTGTATTGTAAAATTACGGTCTAATACCAGTCAATGACAAAAATGTTTAATATTCGTATCGACATGCGACTTGTGTCCTTGTAAATTTTATTGTATTCTTATTTATATTTACATATATAGAAGATGTTCAGAGCATCTGAAATATTTTTAAGTTGTAAATATGAATTCGTACTTCGTAGATTTATATTTAAATGAGGGCGACGTGCGTCCATAACAAGTATTCGAGTACTAATTAATCTTTGGTGCCAAGACACTCCTTACGTATTATGATGTAATTATGTTATGCATCTATACAATTTTATAGATAGTTCAGTGGATCTTTTAAAATCACGATCATGCACCATAACAAATTTGTTGTATACATAATCCTTTGGAGATCAAGTCTCGAGACGATTTAGGGTAATTCCGGGGTAGGGCCATAAGTTTAAGATGGCCAGTTGAAATTTTTCCAACTTATAGGATGTTAATGTCGCAACTTTATTCGTTCAGAAGATAACACTTGATATAAGTGGAAAAACAAGTAGATGAAAAGAAAAATCTCATGAAAAATAACTTTATTAAAATTACGCTACTTGAAAATTTATAAAGAGATTGCCGAATATAACGTAACTCTATTTGTTTTTTAACTGGCCTAATAATAATGATTATTTTAGAAAGTACGGAGGTTTTCGTACATGTTAAATTAAAAATAACTTGAATGGGCTCAGTACTTATTTTTTTATTCGTTGATATAATGAACCGGCTACATCGGGAGAGATGGCCATACGCAGTTATTTAGTACTGGAAAGCCATAAACTGGGATCTCAGATACTAAAAAAAAAGAAATAAATGTAATTAATTCAAATCATAACAGTAGTAATAATAAAATGCGAGAGATGATCAAATACATTACTATAAATCCAGAATAATGAAGAATTGACTATTATGTACAAATATCTACTGTGGGTTCATTAAAATTATACCAAATAAAATAAAAATGTTTATTTTATTAAAAAGGAAGAGAAAAATGTGCACAAAAATAGAAAAAATTAGAAATCTACTCCTTTTCAATGTTATGGCCATCTCTCCCGGACATATCCGGGAGAGATGGCCAACCCTAATTTGATTTCAAAATATTGTTTGACCACATTCGCTTAGTTTTAACCATGATTGCGGTTTTGTTTACGTTAGATAGATAATCAAAGTTTCATTTTCAACTAAAATCAAAATTCTAATGTTCATAGTTTCCACATAATCGGTCTTGGTAAAAACTATGGCCATCTACCCCGGACTTACCCTAATAAAAATGTAATGTCGTTTACTGGTATTGCAAACGTGACCCTACACATTAAACACATCCCAAACAATAAATGCGTCATAACGCTTCTGCATTAGATTATCTGTACGCGATACGTGTCCTGAAATAATGTTATAGCCTACGTCGGCTCTGGGGACCGTTCCAATAAAACTATTGAAATATCGCCTCGCCGCTGCACACTCCGTGGCTCAGAATCTTAGTGAAGCACTTAACAATGAACTATAAATTGCGTGGATGCTTAAGACCAATTGGTGATATTAAATCGCTATTGATATTTTGAGTTAGAGACCAGTTGAGACGGACTGTCACAAGATTCCAGGACAACGTCAAACTCAATCGATCTAACATTTATGAGGCTGAATTTGTACAAATACATACACGAGTTATGGTGAAAGTCAATAATAGAATCGGACCGTTTATCATTTATTTTCAGTGCATAATCGTTCTAGTTAGGTGACAAGGATTTCTGTCGTAGCGCTATCGCAAAACCACACATTATAACTGCACGAATTTAATGACTTAAGCATTTCTTTTAGGTGCATGTTAAAGTGAAGGTTGTGTATGTTAATAACAGTATTGAGAAATAGAAATCTAAATAAATAATGCTTGTATTTCTTAGAACCGAACGAGGTATGCAAAGACAACAAACTTGAAACAATCTCTGTAGATCTACGAGTACACAAAATGGACATCTATCCCGAGAACATTATCGCAGGCAGCAAGCGGAGTGCAGTAACCTATGTAAATATTCAAGTAGCAACAGCATCCATTCTACTCACTCGCAGTTTCAGGATTCCAAGGAAGCTATGTGAGAACTTTGCCAAAGAGACGGTAACTGAGAATTGTTTGTATATATTAGTATAAGAAATGAGCACCAAAGCGGGAAGTGCAAAACTTTTTAGTTTCGTTTTAAACTTTGTGTTTATTCAGCTTTATCAGAATTTTAATAGACAATGATACAACTCCGGCATCTACCCACAGTCATTTCCAGTTTTATATAAACAATTTTGTTTGGTTAGACAATTTCCGTATCTGGCACTTTCCCAAATGAAGCGTAACTCAATATTACTGTGTACTTATGTATAAAACGTAAATGTATTTTGGGATAGCGTTGAGTACACAGGTGTTGGTTCTCATGAGTATTATTTTTCCGACGAGATGATAAATCTGGAGCACTAATAGCCTCCTATCGATCACAAATGTACAAATGGTTTGCGAATTTGACCAACTATACATTATTTTTCTTCGAAATATTTATTGTCATCTATCTCAAACATTTCAAATGATCTGGCATTAACTGTCAACATACTGTCGACATACATGGCTCGGAGGTACTTTAACAACAATAGGATTTAGGGCGCATTTAATATTTTTAAATACAAAAATGACGTCTTGTGTAGCAGAATGAGGTGGTATGGACATGTCAAGAGGAGGCCACCCGATTAAGTCGGCATCGTTGTGCTCGATTGGTTTGTCTCCCGAAAAATACCTAGAGGGAGACCTAATACCACCTGGACAATTGTGTTGGTGACAGACATGAGGGAATGCAATGTTTCCGAAGACGACGTCAGAGATAGGGCGAAGTAGAGGAGGAAGATAAGGAAGGTTCTACCACCATGTAGGATACATCGATAGAGACATAGAGAGAGAGAAATGACGTGACGATGTAGGGTAAGTAAGGTAATGAAAACGATTCCACAGTTTACCAGATTTCAACTTTTATTCGAGATTAATGTAAAGGCCCACTTTTTAATTGACGCCATATAATATTCGCGTTTAATCTTAATTTTGGTCAGGCAGTCACGACAGTTGCAAGCCTTTTAAAGGCTGCTAACATGCTCACTCGTGAAACCTAAGGCGGCAGCTGATACCAATCAATCCACTTTATAGATCGCGCACGTCATGCTTTACCCGTCGTCACATTGCTCAGCATGTGTTCATAATATGTTTTTATCTAAAAAATGTTGATAGTTGGTACGCGACGGTATTTACGGTACCAAGATGTCACATACATTAACATATGCCTCAGAAAAAGTACACCATAAAAAAGAAGCCCGAAAAAACACAAGAGCAAAAAGTAGCTCAATAACGTCACTGTATTTTTTTATTATAGCACCACCAGCAATCGTTTTTAGGATTCCGTAGCCAAAATGGCAAAACGGAACCCTTCAAAGTTTTGTCAAGCCTGTCCGTCCGTATGACACAAGCATTTTACTCAAAAAAATATAAGATGTACATTGATGAAATTTGGGGTGTAGGTAGGTATTTTGCATATATGTAATTGTAGCTATAAAAATGTTTATACAATATTGATACAAAGATCTAAGTAGAAAAGAAAAATTGATTGCGATCGAAATAAAAGAAAAGGAAAAAAAAGCGAATATATATAGGTAGGTGTGTATACACATATATATATATATAAATAAACATAAAAAAAATGTTTTCGGGCAAACATCAACGTGTGGCACATTTCGACAGTATTTTAAAAACACTTCGAGATTTCTAAAAAAAAAATATTTATTTGAATACTTTACAGATGTAAAGTATTCAAATAAATAAAGAAAGTAGCATAAAATAAATATAAGCCTCTATCTTGTAAACCGTATTTCCACAAAATATAAAAATAAAATATAAAGCTAATTACTTTCAACAAAAAATATTTTTAACATATTCGATACACCGTTTTTGAGTTATTGCCGAAAAACTGCGCTTCTCAGCAAAAGGACGTTAATGCCACGAAGATACGCTCTTTTTCAGGTGCATTTTTTCACATCGTATTTTTATCATGTGTAGTGCATTATTTTGTAGTAACAGCTACGGAACCGTACACCAAGCATGGTCCGACATACTCTTGGCCGTTTTTTTGAAATATAATTCTCATGTATTTTTAAAATATTTCAATAAAAAGGGGCGGTTCTCAATTCGACTGGATATTTTTATTTTCTATTGTATGTTTGAACGGATTCTCAAAATTCTGTATTTATTAGAAAGAGTTTACTCCTGAAGTGGTACCTGTTTAAACATGAACTCTAAACTCTATGATCTCAATTTAAAGTCGGTTTAAACTTAAGAGCCGCGTTATTGACCTCTTCAGAACACAAAACTCAAATATTGAACTACGGTCGTCATTCAACCAGGAAAAATCTTAACACTGCGATTCAGGAATTGACCCGGACTGAACACCGACATCTACCGGAAAATGTTGTTACTAATCAAACTACTAATTACATTAAATACTTATTATACAGTACCGTTGTCACCAAGTCAGGATCTAATGATGGAATCTCAGAGAAATCGAGAGCAACCTTCACATGTTATTATTTGAGAAACAAGTAAATCATTTGCATTCAGAAAGTAATACATTGATGAAGTGGAACTCATGAAGAAGTTTACAGAGAGCCACCGGAACTCCTCAATGATAAGTGATTTACGGGTGGCGATAAGATATCTCGATTAAGACAGATAAGTAACTTCATAGTCGCAAATTGAAATTTTCGTATGAGAATGGTACCAGTGGACTGATATGATGCCAGTTGTAGTAGGCACCAGATCTCTTAACAAGATTAATGTACCATAGTCATGTTTAGGCTTGTTGAAATCGGCACAAAATGTGTTTTTACGGAATGATGCAGTACAAAGTGAGATATACATTGCTTAATAACAACTAAAACCACACTCAAAAAAATCAAAACGCCTCCTAAAAAGTACAAAATAAAGTTTACGTTTTTTCTACTCAATCTATAGGTACATATATATTGTATTAATTTTATTCTGGAGTCGGTACCTGCCGTGTTACAAACAAGTTAAAACTTACTAAAATGTTCAATTTGGAATATTTGGCAATTTCTTTACGTGGAACCGACTCCAATATTAGTTGCACGTAAATTAAAATAACTAAATTGCTTTATTTTCTACTTTGTGATTTCTTTGGAGCAGGTTTTTAGATTTGTTAATCAAAATATTTAGTTGAGTTTGTTCTGTACAAATGATAATTTAGAACACCAATAATACATTTATAATACTAGAACATTAATTATTATAACAGATAAAAAGGCGTTACTAGGCGGTAGATGGTTATAGTCAATGCTCAAGGTGCTGAAATAGTTACCAAATTTGTTCCGACGGCTACATACACGATTCTACAGTGCAACAAACCATAAAACCGACATCTAGTAGAACACTGTCTCGTATGCCAAAGACGCTCATAGTCGCATGCATCATTATTCTACCAAGAGTAGGATATGCGAGAGTATCGCGTGGCATACCTGTTCCTTCCTGCAAAAGGCCAGAGGGTCGCATTCACCACCTGCACCGCTAATTGCCGCGCCTGCTATGCATTCAACAGTTATTCCTAACCCACAATAACAGCATTCAATAATTATTTATACTGTTTTGATCTTCCTGATGCTATTGATATTGAGGTTACCTTGTAAAGGTAGCTGTCCACCTACATGAGATTAAACGCGAGCTAGCATTCGAACGTGACTTACGCAAAAGGATATGGCTAATTCGTGAGCATTAAATCCTAGAGAGGTGACGCGACTAATTGATTATGTGTATGGAGAGATATTAAATGTGTTAACCGAAGAATTATTTACGCTATCAAGGAGTCCATTAATATCCTGAAACATGGCGCTGTTACCTTACGAAGATGGAAGTTATCAAGTTGCTACGATCTGCTAGAAGCTTATTGGTCGTGGTAATGACGAAAACGTCACATACGCCACAAATTAACTTATTAATTGACATGCGTTTTACTATCTCATAGTGTTAGACTCGTAAAGCACACTGTAACGGGGAGGTGCGACCTAGCATCTAAAGGCAAATTGCTATTGTCTATACGCCAGTCGGCGGACCCGCGAACACCTTTCATGAAACAATGGACGAGGAAGTTACTGGTTATACTTTGTAAGTGTAAGCAGGTACATACAGTCCTACTATACATCGATACTAAAATATCACAACTGAAATTTTCAATGTTGCACCATGAACACTTTTTTTTAATCGGCATTTTTATTGTCATCGAACACAAAACTATTTTGATTACTTGAGTAGTGGATCCCAATATTTTTTTCTTCTATAATATTATAAAGTTGTAAAAATGAAATGTCTTTTGAAGATACTTTCAAAAAAGTAATGAATACCTACGAACTATTTTAAGGTCACTGAAGAGGAAAATGTTTATTTTGGAATTTTCGTATGGTTGGATGTGTCCTTGTGACTTCATCACGCTAAAACAGATTTCAATTATTTTTGGTACACGGATCCACAAATGGTTATTGGCCGGGTGCACGACGTCAGCGCCGCCTAGCGTTCGCAACTTTACTGGCTTTGTCAAAAGTGTAAAATAATGGACGCAACAAAATATAGCTAAATAATTGAAAATATTGATTGTAGAGCACCTAACAAGTGCAATATCTGTTTGTTTTTAATGTGAAACATAATAGGTTTTTAGCTTTATTGAAGAAAGTAACTATTATACGTGTGTTTAGTATTATTATGTCAATTTACTTCTTTGTTGTTTCCTTGCAAATTAAAGGATAATAATAATCTTTTATTCCAGATAATTGAAAAATGACTCCTATTATCAAAACTGGTTTCCAAAGCATCGGTCACAACATAAGGTTTCAGCCTCATACCGAGAGTAAAGAGAAGCTGTTACTTAGATCCATCAGTACTAAAACAATAAACATTTACAACTTATAAGTTATTCTACGGTTTATATTTTCGAAACATTATAATTATTCTATTATAATATTATTACTGCACTTAATAGATAAAAATATTTAACCAAGGTTTCAGTTTAATACGTAGTGAATAAACTGCCAAAGTCATCGTCATCTATAAAATCAATAGAGATAGACTTTTTGTTTTAGTCCAAAGTTTATGTTTTATTACATTATTTGGATAGCCAATTCACCAATGTTTAATTTTTAAACAAAAGACTATTATCGAAAATTCCTATAGATTTAGCTCGTTGGGAGTTCAAAACGTAAAATATGTAATTGAAGGAGAAAGGTTCGTACTAATAAGTATTTTCCTACAAAGTAAAACATGGAACATAGTGAATAATATAATTATAGGACAATAAAACAAAAAAATGTTCCTATAAAAAATTGCCTCTGTAATGTAAGCCTAGTTAATGAACAATCGTGTGGATAACGACACGTCACGTACTTTCAGATACATGGGTGATTGTCATGAAAACATGTAAATAGTAACCGTCGAACCTCATTAATTAATCTCAGTTCACGCCAAGTCGATTATACTAGCGACACGCACGAATGTTCCGGTCACGGTTTCCATACAAGCGGCCGTTTTCAAAAACGCATCAAAAATCACGAAACGCACCCTCAGACTTAACCAGGATGTAAGCTTAAAAAGCTTGCATATAAATGTTCAATACGAGTATACCTGTCCAGTCGGCTTGTGGTTAAGTCGATTTTATGGTTGCATCCATTGCGTTTGAACGTGATTATCAAATTAGTTACAATATGCCATCAATTACCTGATTGTGTGGTTTCACTTGCCTTACCCTCGCAGCGTGACTTACAAATTAAACGAGTGTACTTTAACGGTAATTTAAAACATTTTGAAGATGCATATAATAAAATGTAACTACTTAATCCACTTTGGCCAATTTGTTTCGTGATGCACTCTTTTACTTTTTCAAGCCCTTACTTATGTCCTTGTTAATTTACAGAGTGCAATGATTTAACAGTGGTTTGTCCGCATATCAGGGGGCACGGCAGTGCCCCCGCCAAGTCGAGCGCGAAGCAAACACTGCCGTACCATCCTTTACTGGAACCATTTCGCCGCATTTTCAGGCCCCTATTTGAGAACCTCTGGATAAGACCAGAACGCAGAAATTTTCGTCATCCAGTAAGCTATAATTACATACTTAAAATCCAAAATTTCAAGTCTGTAGGTCATTTAGTTCCGAAGTTAAGTGAAAGCAAAATTTCGCATTTATGACACTCACTCACTCATGATCATCAGAATAGAACTAGTACTTACCATACACTCAGAGAGCTGAAATTTGGTACAGAGTTAGGGTTTAATGGCCACATAAAGGGAAAACTATAAAACTAGGATAATCGAAGATCTGGAGTACCTGGTGACCCTGATTAGAAAACACAAGAGCCCAACCAAACTATTAAAGACTGACATACCGCCTTTACAAAAAATATACAACTTGGTGGGCCCTTTCATTTGATGTCAAAAATCGAAGGTCTAGCCCACGTTTCTACAAAAAGAAGTGAAATCCCACCAAAAACATTCTGTAAAAAACTAACCAAGTCTCGATGGAGCTGCTTGTTTATCTCTAAAAAAATTGTGTGTGTGTGACTTGGCCGTTGAAGGGTACACAAGGGTACAAAACCAGGTGCTCCATGACAGCATTGCACCAATCGTTGACGGTCGGACGTCGGACGGTGTCATGGAGCACCTGGTTTTGTACCCTTGTGTACCCTTCAACGGCTAAGTCACACAACATTAACTATAAAAATCAAAAAATCGCAGTAAAGAACCTTAGACTTGGCACGACTTTGTCTAGATTTCATTACTTTTTAGAGATAAACAAGCAGCTCCATCGAGACTTGGCTACTTTTTTACAGAATGTTTTTGGTGGGATATCGGTTACACATCCGGAACCGAACATTTTTCTAGAATACGAAAAGGAGTAAGAGTTTGAGATAATTTATTATAATAACAAAAAATATTAATAAATATATTACAGGACAGTAAATATTACAGGACATAAAATTGTTTACACCAATCGAACTAGTGTTATAGTAAGCTCAATAAGGCTTGTTAATATACTAGACAACGATATATATATTTACTTATATACATAGAAGACACCCAAGACTCAGGAACAAATATTCAAATATCTGCCCTTACCGGGATTTGATTCCAGAACCTTCAGCTTCAAAAAAACAGGTCTAAATATTCGTGGGTGAGCACCCAGGAATATTTATTGGTTGCTGTGCAAATAAGGATTAGAAGACTCTATTTTTCTTACTTTACTGTGTCTTATCAGTTATTAATTAACTGTATCCAAAATCAACTATAGGAGACCTTTAACAGATTATTACTTTCTTTCAATACCTAGACATTTACAAATAAAAAATACAATAACCGAGAAACACATCATTTTGAACATAAACTTCATGAAAACACATCGAAGTCAGGGGTCAAGGGGCAATTTCAGATAAACCAGGAGCAGTCAATTAAATCTCGTCACTATATCACGAGTTATAATCTAAATACTAAAATTGATTATCATTTAACCAGCAATGACAATACCTGCCAAAATTATGTCAAATTCACAATAAATCCGTTTCTTACACGGCACGCTGTCACCATAACCCGTGCACGTGGGCTCGTGTTATTATTTAAATGCGGCGATTAGACCGGCCGGACAATTACCATCCATATTGTACGTACAGGCTTTCGGGGCGGAGTAACCAACAATTTCTGCGTCGACGCTGCAGGAGTTACGATGCGGCGGGTTGATGCTTTATTATCCGGCGCATCTCTTCCGCTCTTGTTGGTCTGTGGTGCTATTGATTACAGTAGGTCAGCGTAAGAAGGTACGCATAGCGTGTGCCACTTTAAGAGCCAGCTGTTTTAAACCGTCTTTACTACATAGGTACTCATAAGCAGAGATCGGACAGGTCATTGCAAAAACAGATACGGAAATAGAAGAAGACTCTATAGAGTCGAGTCATTCTAAGATTATGATTATCGAAAGCGGATATTATCGAAATTTAACATTTAACCTTTTTTACTTGCATAGGTATCTATCTGTCATGGTTTTGTCAAAGAGGCGTCCTTGAAACAGTTTTGTGACAATTTAAATTAGTCAAATTATTTTCTTATGGTGATTTCGAAATATTTTAAATATGGTAAAAATAAAAACGATTAATAAGTGGATTAAGAACTATCCCGAGCTCTCTTATGATGAAGATCACAAAGAAATATTGTGTACAGCATGTGAAATTCGAATGAAAATGTTAGAGAAAGATGATATTAATAAACAAGTTAAATTAAACTAGTAGGTGTAATCTTATGTGCTTTTTTAATGATGAAAATAGTAAATATTTATTAACACAAATAACTAAATAAAAATATAGGTTTGTTTCAGAAAATTCAGGAGTTGAAAATTCAGGATGTTCAATACAACCATCAGCATTAAAAAAACTTTTAATGTAAATACCTTCACATAAATTGAAAAATATAATTAAATAATACGACTCTATTAATCATGTTATATAGGCGTGTTGCGATTGTTTTGCGATGACCTGTCCGAGATCTGCTCATAAGTTACATGCGTTAAAATTCGTAGTACGGGGTATTTGACGATGACAGCCGGCAACGCCATTTTTTAATAGCCCCTAATGGCTGAGAAGTATGTATCGAAATACTTTGAGTCCCTTGATGGATAAAAGCCGAAGTCATTAGAATAGAATAGAATAGATTTTTTTTATTGAATAACTGTGTACATAAGATGGACATGGTGAATTAGTGCCAACAGTTACCCGGTTTCAGGCATACAATAATTGTTCTTAAAATCGAATTTACAACTAAGATTCGAAATATTCACAAAGGTTATATACTTTCTGAAGTAGCCACGGTTTCAACTTATTTTTAAATTTATTTCCTTCTAAAACCTTTAGTTCAGTTGGTAGCTTATTAAATACTTTTATAGCGCATATGAATGTACTCTTTTTATATATACTGCTTTTTACTTTAGGGACGATTATATTATACTTGTATTGTTGACGTAAGCAGAGTTGGGTAAATATTAGTTTGAATAAGAATAAGACTAAACGGCCAAACGTTACTCATTCAAAAATTTTCAAATAAGATTTATTCTTGAGCGCGTCATTCTGAATGACGTGAAATAGACTAAATTCAAAAATGGTCTGATTGACGAATAACGTGTTGAATGAATTAGTTTGAGAAGCGCTTATTTAAACTAACGTTTTATTTGAATAACTGATATTTTGATTATTATTATTTTTAGTGTATTTTTTATGTATGTTATTTTTAACCAGGTGTAAGATGCTTATGTCATGAGTATTTTTGTCAAAAAAATCCTAAATACGTAATTTGTAGTTAGTTTATTAAGTAACCTACGAGGGCTGCTATTTATATATCCGGAAACCGGGATTACAATCTTCTTAAATAGTATATTTGACCGCCATGGTAAAATTTGAACTTTTTTAAGTATATAAGGTATATTTTTTCTTCCTTATTAACGCTCGTGTTTTGTTTTTGACGGGTTTTAAATGTCATCTCGCAGCAAGAATGGAACTCACTCGTGAAAATATTCGTGCTATGATTTATTATGATTTTCGGCGTGGTTTAACGCAACAACAGTGCATAGATCAACTAACTTCAACTTTTGGTGATGAAGCCCCATCTAAAACTACTGTGTATCACTGGTTTAGTGAGTTCAATCGTGGACGTAGTATGCTTACGGACGAAGTTAAGGCAGGTCGCCCGAAATCGGTCGTTGTACAACAAAATATCGAGGCTGTGCGAAAACTTATAATGGACGACCGACATGTTACGTACCGCGAGATAGAGGCGACTCTGGGTATTTCTATGACCAGCATTAATAGCATATTACATAATTATTTGGCTGTAAAAAAAATTTGTTCGCGTTGGATACCCCACAACTTAACAAATGAGCAAAAACATGCTCGCGTCGAATGGTGCAATAAAATGTTAAAAAAATATAACCGTGGTGACTCAAAAGCCGTTTATAACATCTATACAGGTGACGAATCCTGGATCTATGCATACGATCCCGAAACGAAGCAACAATCAACGGTATGGGTGTTTCAAAATGAGCCGAACCCTACGAAAGTTACTCGTGCAAAAAGTACATTGAAACAAATGGTGGCCTGCTTCTTCGGTATTAATGGCCATGTAGCTACAGTGCCACTAGAAAACCGTAGAACGGTTAATTCAGAGTGGTACACGACCATTTGCTTACCGGAAGTATTTGAACAAATTCGTAAAACTAACCAGCGACGAAGAATCATTCTTCATCATGACAATGCCAGCTGTCATACGTCACGCGAAACAACTCTATTTTTGGAGGGTCAAAATGTGGAATTAACGGGTCATCCGCCGTACAGCCCTGACTTGGCACCCAACGATTTTTATTTATTTCCAAATATAAAGAATAAATTACGCGGTCAACGATTTTCGACCGCTGAAGATGCTGTCGACGCATTCAAACAACACGTTATGGAGGTACCTCAGGCGGAGTGGCAGAAGTGCTTTAAAAATTGGTTCACGCGAATGCAAAAGTGCATAGATCATCAAGGGGAATACTTTGAAAAACAATAAAACTATTTTCAGCCGTGTACGTTTGTTTGTTTTTTTGTTTCCGGATATATAAGTAGCAACCCTCGTATTGTTTATATTTTCCTGATTGCGCAAGTGGGAATGTAATGATTTTCGAGTATAGGTATCTACATATGTAGTGGTATGACATGGGTTTTTTTGGCAAGTCATGCCACTATCTATCTATCTATCAGCCACGGACGTCCACTGCTGAACATAGGCCTCTCCTATAGCTCGCCACAGGGTGCGATCCTGCGCAGACCGCATCCACTGACTCTCCGCGACCCTTACGAGGTCATCTGTCCACCTAGTGGGGGGACGTCCCACGCTGCGCTTTCCTATGCGTGCCACACAACGACATTATGTTGCAATTATGATATATTAACAGATTATTTATTAATATACCTATGACCAGTGTTGGCCAAACGTTAGTGTGATTGAACACTAAACAATAATGATTGAAATATTTTAATCTTTAGTGTTTCGAAAGTATTAAAAAACTAAATTAACTTTTAGTATATATTAAACCTGTGATTGATATTAATGATTGAATGGCAAAATTCAAATCAAGTCGTGATACTTAATGTCGTCGAGAACAAAGTACGTAAATATGAGAGTTCAGCACCTTATAGACTCCGAGTCCATGTTGAAAACTTCCATTCTGGATGGATCAGGTGATTGACCCTGGGGGTACCTACTGGATCTCAGGATTGGTTCAACATAGAAGAGAGCTATTTAGCCTGATTGGAGTACCACCAAATGGTCCTGATGATGGACACCTGGGGGTACCTAACGGAACTCAGGACTGGATCAACATAGACGAATGCTCTTTAGCTCAATGGACTTAGTATGAGGAGCATTTAAATAGGGTACCACCAAATGGTCCTGATGATGGACCCTGGGGGTACCTAACGGAACTCAGGACTGGATCACCTTAGACGAATTCTTTTCAGCTTAATGGACTTAGAATGAGGAGCATTTAGATAGGGTACCACCAAATCTTCCTGATGATGGACCCTGGGTGTACCTAACGGAACTCAGGACTGGATCAACATAGACGATTCCTTTTAACTAATTACTCCTCATTCTAAGTCCATTAAGCTAAAAAGCATTCGTCTATGTTGATCCAGTCCTGAGTTCCGTTAGGTACCCCCAGGGTCCATCATCAGGACCATTTGGTGCCACCCTATCTAAATGCTCCTCATACTAAGTCCATTAAGCAAAAGAGCATTCATCTATGTTGATCCAGTTCTTAGTTCCGGTTGTTATCCCCAGGGTCCATCATCAGGACCATTTGGTGGCACCCTTTCTAATTGCTCCCGGGGTAAATAAATATTACATACATATAATATTCCACATAAGTATAAATAAAAACGAAAAAAAAATGGCTTTTACAAGCGTAATATAAAACGGTATATAAGGCATAACTCAATAATTTTACAGACTAAATATAACGATACAACTTTTACAAACAAAAAATCATAAATTCAAACAATTTTATTTAAAATAATCAATCATAAATTAATTTATTTGAATGACGACTAAATTAGTCTCACTCAATTTTTTCTGCTGTGAATTATTCTTAGACAGGTTAGTCAGAATAAGCTATTCTTGAATGACGGCGCACTGATTTATTCTTGCGGCGCGTTAGTTTGAATGATGATTTATTCTTGAATGCCCATCTCTGGACGTAAGTTACTATTTAGTGTAGATTTTTTGGTAGTGTTCAGCATTGTTTCTGACAAAAATGCATAGCTCTAAAATATAAATACTAATAAGAGTAAGAAAACCTTTTTCACGAAATACATTTCTTAGTGATTGTTGATTATAAATATGGTAAATAGTGCGTATACATCTTTTTTGTAAAACAAAAGTAGACTGAACGTCGGTAGAATTTCCCCATTATATAATTCATTTCTCATTCATTAATTCGTAGATAAGTTGATTTGTTGTCAAACACTTACACTTTAAGAAAACTCAGAAATATCAAATGTGAATATTAGACATGTGTGAATAGGTTAGGCTCAAAACCATTTCAGACACCTGTCCCCGTGTGTAATGAAATTTTGAGGAATAAAACCTTCTGTTTGAAGTTCTGTAGAAATTCATAATAGGTTTATTTCATCACATCGTTAAATAAACGATATTTGCCATTATAATCGTCAAAATTTCATAAAACACGGGAATTGCGATTATAACGCTCCCGAGCCATACCGCGAATATACGAGCTGTGTGCCCTAAATATTTATAACAATCCCGCCATATATACTTCCACACTTATTTGTCCTCCTTAGGAGATGTGTTTCTCTAAAATAACTTCTTAGTTATATTTGCTACATAAAATGCTCTCATTTTGATCAGGTATTTCGTTGTCTTTTAACGCTTTTGAGACTTGTTTTATTACATTCAGCGTCTAACATAATTAAACTTTTAGAGACTACTGATTAGTTACACTCTACTATGGCCTCAGATGATCCATGATCACTCTTGTCCACGACTAACGGTCCCCACGGCGATATGAGCATACAGTATTGTAGACAAACATGTCATAACATGTACACACGCTGATAACGCTAATGATATACCTCTCCCAATGCAATCAATAACTTCAATTACAATTATCAGACACCTGTTATCGGATATGTCAAACAAATCCGTTGTTCATGATTTGTATGACAAGTGTCGAAGCGTATACAAAGTACGAACCAGTTAAATTCAATGCAAGAAACATTTACTACAAGCAGTATTTTTTGGTCAAAAAACATGAGATTTTCGTTAGAAACTTTCTAAGTCGATTTTATTTCAATTATTGGACATTTCAAAATTTGTAAACGAGATTCTTGTGTTGAGTTTGTTCGTATGGGAGTTGATTGTATCATTATATTGATGAATTCAATTAAAAACCCATGTAGTGAAATAATACACTTCAAGACCTTTAGAAATTATGATTAAGAGTGAATGAGACTGTAGCATTACGAGTTATATAAATAATGGTGATTTAAATTGAGGTATCCAATAGTTTATTTGCAATAATCATTTGAACATCTTTTATTGTTACGCTGTAATGTTCTGTTTTCTTTCGTTATTTCGATTTCGATGGAATAATGTACACTAAGTACCCTTGCATAAAATTCAATGTTAATGCTTTGGATTGAAATAACGCATCCTGCCACAGAATTGTAATTAAGTTTATCAACTTTTGACATACGCATTTGCGGCATCCGTATTCATTAATATGACCCAGTTATTTGAATGGGAAGCAACAAGGGCAAAGTGCGGGCAGGACGGGCCCGGCATTCACAAGTACGCAGCTTTCGTCACACGGCACGCCCACCGCCATCTTCCAGGCGGCTCGCACTGTTCACCAACCCTCACTCCAATTATGATAACCATCACTCACAGCGAGCGGAACGAAAGGGGGCAGGCACCAGTTAAAACGTAAAATTACACTTCAATTTTTACTCGACGGCGGGCGCGCAACAAAAAACAAATATTCTCATGGCGAGTATCGACAAAACGTGACCGACCTTCGTCAAAATAGTCGGCCGTTGTCTTATTGGGCGGCGTTTTACATCGAACGGATGAGGTGCTAAAGTGTAAGGCGCTGCAGTGAAATTTATAATCTTCACGTCACGATTATTGAATAATGACTTCACAAATTATCACTGTCCACGCGTTCTGAACAAAAATTGTTTGTAATACGTTTTAGGAATTCTTATGAATTGATTGTTGTTCATTTTTTGCCTCAGACACCACGACGATATTTGCCGCTATACGGTATCATACAATTGGTTAATTGGTTGGCGAGTGGCGCACGGTTTCCCGTCAAAATGCTGGGCGCTCAAAAGGTTAATGACAAAACGGAAAGCGTGCGAGCTTTCATATTAATCGACGGAGGCGAAGCGAACGCAAATAATTTAACATACAAATAGAATTGTAGTTTCCTAGCTTATTACAAATTTAATATTTGTACATATAAGGTACAATAAAATGCAAAATTTTTACAAATTTAATTTCATTAGGACTGGAGGGAACTGCACCGGATGTAAGTCAAACTCTTAAATGAAGAATGAATGAAATATATACACGTATCCCGCCTGTTACTTACGAGTAGTAGGGTACAATAGTACAACTTCAATATTTAGCTGCTTATATGTAGGTGAGCTCGTAAAATTTTATATTTGATATGTAAACCAATACAATAAGAACAAAATATTGAAGAGACTTAAACAAAAGCAAACGTGTTTCGCTTAGTTGACGATGCCCTTAATCACTGATGAGGTACGCCAAAGTTGTAAAATATTAAACTCTGCTTATTTATGTGTTGGCTCGTTAACTTAGATCGCCGAGGGGAGTGGCCATTTGTATCGCGTTGTCGAACCGACTGTTTTTACATGGGCATCGAGTGTTACAACAAATTCAACAAACGACCTGATCGAGATAGGGAAAAGCGTCAAATTTCAAACGCCGTGACTGTCGTACCAGTTCCAAAAAAAATCACTGTGACTGTCACGCCTGTTAGGCTGTTACTCAGGACAAGATGAAGTTACTTAATGTAAAGTTATCGGATCCTTGGAATGCTATTACAATGATTGCGTGACAACACACTTTCTGCTCACATTAATACTATACAGAATATTTTTATCTGAAAATACTAATTAATGGTGACAGACGGAACAAATATTATAAGACTCTAAGGAACGATCCACCTGATTTTAAACCTCCGACGAAAAAAGAGTGAGTGTGATTTCTGGCATTTTAGCGCTCAACAAAAGGACCGATTTTGATTTACTTTTCTGCTTCTGAAAGGTAATTTCATGGAGAATGTTCTAAGCTATAGTTAATGAAAATGTATTAATTCATTCAAAAACTATGAGCCTATTTGTAAATATGTCGGGGTTTTTTGTCGATTCACCAATTACTTTCGTGACGTTGTTCCTCCCTGACAAATCACAGTGATAATTTTAGATGGGCGGGTGGGCGATCACTGTGATTTTTTCATCGTGACGTTATTTATCACAGCTCTACAACCGGGCGTCATCTATCAAAAACACTAACGAGCTGTGCCGCGGCGATTTACAATCACAGCGGACCGATACTATGGTGCTGATGAAATATACAAATATCACACTATGCGTAATTATCATCCGCTGTTTATTTAAAATAATACCATATGTTTATCTTAAACTATAGAATCGTCCCACGGCAGAAGTCACACGCAGAAGAAGAAAATAGCAAGTTCCTCGAACATGATTAATTATGTTTCATCTAAAATGCTCAGTTTTTAAATCAAAGCTAATAAAAGTATACACGGGGAGCAGGAAAACCTACGCTTGGTATTTTTATATAAATATTAGAGCTTTTAGCTCTTCACAAACCGCATTTTTACATGTCTTTGATTTTCTTTTGTTTTCAAATTTTGTTCTACAGGGGTCTATAAAAATCAAGATACATTGTGAATTATCCAGAGTTATAAAAAAATAGGAGACCCAGCTCTAAGTCAGCCGCATGTCAGTCTAATATTGCCACTACCGATTGTGTAAGGGTAATAACCCGGGTAAAGATCAAGAGAAAGGTTCGGGTTCACAAAGCCAATTTTAATTATGTCTGTAAAATATTTAACTTGTTAATGGTCCAGCGTGTTCTCATTACAAGCGGGAAACCCCTAATAAACGTAGAGCGAGCTAGCTAGAAATACCGCAGTCATGCATAGTTAACGTAGTTGGACAGAGAGATTTCAGCGGGAATGTCCAGCTTTTACAACTAGGTTCGTAGGATTTATTCTAGATTAATTCTGCATTCTCTTTTTACAATGCCATTAAAATCCGAAAACAGAAATAAATCCCTACATTACTATAGCTTATTGATAAGTTATTTCGTGGTCTGGAGATAGTTTGAAAACCCTGGGAACTATATATATGTCGCAGATTTTTAATAATGTTAGTTTTGCTTTCGATTAAAATAGTCTATATGTTGATTAAAAATAAAGTTTCTAATATGAACTTGTTCCGGTTTGTAATGGTGGTGGGTAAACGCCGTGACGTCACGCGTACGTGAGACCGAGTCGTTGTAGAGGGGCTGGTCGGGTGGCTGGTCATTCTTAAGCCAAGAGCCGAACCGAAAGCACCTAGCTCAACGAATCTGTCGGCTTACCTAATACTAATAGGCACTGTGTACCGATCTACTAAGTACCTACATAATACAAGTTGAGTTTTGGAATAGTTGGTTTTCTTGCCCGGTTACCTACGCCATGGATTCACTTCCAAATGAGTCACTTGACGAAGATCCGCGGGGAACCCAAGATATTACTGTTCCGCCATCAAATCCACCTGGTAACACTGCTGTTATGCCCCCGTCATCATATAAGTTTATATCGGGGGTTAAATTGCCCCCCCCCCCCCGTTCTCGGTATTGTGGGTGAGGCCACGTGTAAAAGCTTTAAAATTTTAGTTACAAACAAAAAAAATAAAGCACATAATATAAGAATTGTGAAAAATAAACCAATTTACACGGCAAATTCTAGTCAATCGACTAGAAATTAAAGATGATATATTAAACGCCAAAGGCTGTAAAATGAAGAATGTCTCAGCTTCTTTGTCATCGCCCGTAGCGCATACAAAAATGTACGTTTTCCCATAGCCAGAAAGTGGCACATACCTTAAGATTTGTATGTTTTCGTGGGTCGTGCAAGAAATCACGCTTTCTAGCCAGGATAAGGAAAACCCTAGGTAATAATAAATACAGGCTCCGATTGTATACATAATATTTTACAAAAAAAAAACGGTTGAAAGTTATACAATAATGTACCTATAGTATTATTAAATATTATTTACTTTTTACCAGTTCCCTATTGCAAAAAACCAATGTGCTTCTAAATATTCTACTCTGCCATGCCTATCACTACCATTAATCTTTATACCTATTGAATTACAGTCTCGAACTTTACTGTATTCACATAACCTCTACATGGCGCATATAATGCCCCTTTACGACCTGAAACTTCAAGACGATATTTTGTTGCATAGTTAGTTGCCTGACTCAACTTGAGCGCAAGTGTTTCATGAAAACTAAGTTTTACGATCACATTCTAGTCGAGTGGAATCCAGAATTTAATTTCAAGGCAACATTTTATATTTAAGCACATGTTATACGGGTTGTGGAACATGCATGTTCCTTGAAAAAAAGATCCTCAGGTCTATTGAAAACACGCCATATGCCCCGGTCATTACGCAGTTTGAATGGAACTTTCGTTTTTGTAAAGAAAATTAAATTATCTGGGTGTGACTATAAAAGACGTTAACTTTATCCATGTTTTTTTACCACAATGATTCAAGGTAACTTGCCGGTTGATCGTTTTTACATTAACTGTTTGTTTAACGGTCCACCACCAGACCTTCGACTTTTTATATTGAATTGGGTGATGTGGGTCGAAAAATAATAACGCAAAAAATGCCATTATATTAATACTTAGTCACACTTTCGGTGAAACGTTAGAAACGATATGTGTAACAGCAGTGTGAAAAGGTATTAACAGGTTACAAAGAATCATAAAACTGGTCAATATCAATGTCTGTATTAACCAACTGAGCGATCGATTAATATGTATCCTTTTTTAATTCACTTCCACCCTACAAACATACGCAAGCCAAATACGAGTAAGTTAGACACGAGTAAATTAACGCGCAAATAGTCTCAAATCCAGGTAATCATTACAAGCATAAACTTCTTAACATTTAGAATGATTTTTTATACGTAATTCACTTCTAAGTTTTAAATGTGAAACCAATATCCAAATGTATCATTTTTTTTTCTAAAACCAATTGTACAATACACCAAAGTCGAATGGGGCATGAATAGAGAATTGTATCTCAGTAAGCGAGCAAGGAATCCAAGTTAATTACGGCGACAGCCCAATGCTTGGATATTCTTTCTCATTACCGTATCGGCGACTCATTAGGTACGAATCTGTCAGGTGCGGCGTGCGTTCCGTCGGCCGCTCGTTTGTCCTGTCCCCGCGTGCGCTGGACATTTTTCACTGTGACGTAATAAATACGCGAGAACGCACCTGCTTTTGCGCACTAGATGACAAATCGCTTACCCTTGCGATCGTTGATTGCGATTTGTTCAATTAAGCTACTGCAGCGACTGAGATGGAAGGGTTTAATCAAATTGCGTTGTCAGTCTATTTGTAATATAACTACGCGTATTTTTCCCACAGTAGAAGTATCGCTACATACGAGTACACCATAAAATATGGCTGGAATTTTAATAAATATACTCGAACAATTATGCATAGGCACAGAGAACCTTGTCTCAGACTTAGACTTCTATACTATTATAAAGTTGTAAAAATAAAATGTCTGTACATAGAAAATATTAAAAATAATGATTGTTACGGACTATTTGGAGGTCACAAAAACGAAAAAAAAAATTGTTTTTATTTTTTGCATGTTTGTATGTGTCGTTGTGGCTTCATCACCTTAAATCGGCTAAACAGATTTCCACATTTTTTGGTACACGGGTAGCTGGGTATCTCCAGATGGTTATAGGATACTGTTTACCCGATTACGCTGAAGAGAAAACGGCGGGTTATGACTTTTTCTCCTCCACGAACGAAGTTGCGGGCATCTTCTAGTACTCTATATGTTTAATTTTAGGCGTATATAAATGTATGTTATTAATAATATGGGTACGTTCTACTTTTTGGGTCTCATTTTAGCGAGTGTGATATTAAACGTATATTCTATTCTATTTTCTATTCAGAGCGAGAAAACACGTGAGAGTATCTTATTATAGCTCCCACAAAATACAATTTAGAGCTGTATTCTGATAAAAGAGTACAAATATATATTAAAAATAGACTCATAAAGGAAATAAGTAATATGAAGAACTGTAACCATGGAAAGCTGAAAAGCTTCCGAAACGTCGGGAACTCAAATGAGATAATATACGGAGATATAATCCGTTATATTTTTTTATTTAAATGAGTAGGTAATAATCGCGGAAACAGAAGAAAATATTAAGAACTGTCACTAGTGACATAAATAAGAGGATATTTAATACTATCCTCGTGCTTTATTCTACCAGCAGTCACTTCTAGGTGTACTTTTATCCGAGTTAAATACGTATGCTCTCTTTGTTGCGAGTATTCCATGTATGTGTAAAAAGGCGTTATCAACTAACCCTAACAGTTAATTCAAATGATCGTCGTAACTCTTAAGCTGTAAGCGCGGAAAGCGTATCAAATATCAATTTGCATAATGGCGAAGGAGCTCATAATGTACCGATACAAGCTGAAGCGCTCCACATTAACGAGATTAAGTCAACATTACGTGACGTATCTGCGGAGCGGTGTTTACTGCGCCATGCGAGGATCACGAGAGATTACTCCGTGGCTTGTGTGAGGCGAATTGTCTGCGATTCGCTTATACTACACATTTTAAACGCTGCTACCAACGTGAGTCATACGCGAACTTAAATTCAACTGTCCCTTATGTTCCTAATTGTTAAAAACCAGCACGACTGGTTGCAAGTGTTGGGTGGTGACTTCACTTGTCGCACTCACCGTCGCGCGTCGCCCCTCTTTTTGCAACTGCAGTGAATGGGATAAAATCCTAACCCATATTTGTCACATAACGGCTTGCGAAGCTGGCGGTCCCGGGTTCGAATACTGGCCAGGGGACGTATTACTATGATGAGCACGAATATTTGTCCATGGGTCTTGGATGTTTTATATGTAGTATCATATTTATTTACTAGAAGGCGCCCGCAACTTCATTCGCGGAGGAGAAAGTCATAAGCCCTCTTTTTTTCTTCAGCGTAGTCGGGTTAAAAGTATCCTATAACCATCTAGAGATATCCAGCTACCCGGGTACCAAAAATTGTTGAAATCTGTTTAGCCGATTTTGCGCGATGAAGCCAAAACGACACATACAAACATACAAAAAAAATATTTATTAATTATTATAAGTAACTAGAAGGTCGTTCGCGGAGGAGAAAAAGTCGTAATCCCTCTTTTTTTCTGTAGCATAGTCGGATGAAAAGCATCCTATAACCACCTGGAGATAACCAGCGACCCGTGAACAAGACAGTTGAAATCCGTTAAGCCGATTTGGCGTGATGAAGCCACAACGAAACATACAAAAAACCGAAAAAAAGATATTTCAATTCAGTGACCTCCAAATAGTCCGTTACAATCATGACAATATCTCAATGTACTTACAGACATTTCATTTTTACAATTTTATAATAGTATAGATGTTATCAATCAAAAGGTATTTATCGGATTGTTAGTTTGTCTATTTTACAGGCAACAGAAAGCAACGGAGTACAGCGAGGCAATGTCGCACAACCCTTCGCGTTAACGCACAACGGCGCTGCGCCCTAGAAAGGCACGGTCCCTCTACCGATATCCGACGCGACACCGTGCCCTGCATGTGCTTAAACGGGCACGGCGCGATGTGTGTACACGACGCGGGAACGTGTTCCTTCAGGCGTGGTTTCATGTTGGCGGCGCCGCGCCGTGGTGATGTGGCGAGGCCTTTCTCTATCTCTATCTCACTCTATTAAGCCTTTTTATTTTTAATCATGGTGTCTCTTAATTCAGCATGCAACCTGGCAAAAGCTTGCCACACCTGTTTCAACTTTATTCGATCACGGGCCACTCTCCTCCTGTTCAGCCCCGCTGTAAGTTTCTTTATTTTTCTTCTTTTATTCTATCATCATGCATGTAGTCAATTCACCTCCAATTGTGCTGATCTGTTCTGGTTAATATTTCTGTTACTTTTGTTTTTTCTCTATGATATTCATTTCTTATTTTATGTAATCTACGCGTTCCTGTCATACTGCGTTGCATTTGGTAATGTTGTTGTTGTTTATTTATGATCGCCGCTGGCTATTCTAGTGCTTATTTCCTTGTTTGTTTGGTCGTTAGGAGATATGAGCTGACCCAGGTACGTGTACTCATCAACATATTCCAGTGAGAGGGCGCCCATAGTTATCTTTATCCGTGATGGTTAGTAGTTTGGTCTTCCGGGCCAGGCCCTTAGGCTTAGAACTTAACTCGGAGTCACACCCGCGCGGACCTAATCCCAGGCGGGCTCAGCAGGCGTCCCGGCAGTTCTGCTTTACAATACCTATAATTCAACGATTCGCGCGAATGTTAAGTGGTACCGCTTATCCGTCGCGACATCTACTAATGCCTGAAGGAAGCACTAAAACAGTACTTGTCTATGTTATCTAGAAGCTTGGTTGTTGCCATGCTTGTTCGTACGTCTGCATTAAATGAACGGTTATGCCTAATCATTACTTACACTCGATAAATGAAATATATTCTGTGAGAACGTGTTGCGTTACCTCGCTTAAGATAAAAGCTGAAGCGGGCTGCAAGCCTAGCAAGTGGATAATCATAAACTATTACATGACACATACATACAATCGACAAAGACAACGAACGCGAACGGCGCATTCTGATTAATATTTTTACTTCTACTTCAGTTAATAAATAAAGTAACTCAGGATATTTTTTTTCCTGTAAATAGCTACTTCAATATAGTTTTCTTTACTCTTTAATTTTATGAAGAAAGCGTTTTATATTTATATATTTTTACTTTTTCGCTTATTCTAACAATTGCGCCACCTCGACTGAAATGCTGCGACACTGGCTAACTCAAATTATCTATTCGCCATGCCTATGAGTTAATGTAATAGTAATGAGCATCCCAAGATATTGCGTGACGATGAATTAAATGACTTTGTGGTAAGTTGCAATTTGCGGTCACGTTCCTTGTTAGGAAGTTCCACAAGAACTGTGAATAGGATAACGCCCACGAAATAACATTAGGATGCAAATCCTTTATCATAACTTGCGCCTACATATTTTGTAAGCCTCTGTTACGAGAATAAATTGAAAACAAGATCCACGTCTTAAAGTGAATATTATCGTACTTATGATAAAAAGCAAAAAAAATGTGAAAATATATTTGGATGTGATTAGTCAATCAATCGTAAACTATTAAATGGATTTAAATGATACTTGAAAAGCAGAGAAGCTATATTAAAACAGAAAATACTTAATAACCAGAAACACTTCTAATGCGTGGAGGCGCAGGTGAAAGCTTAATTAGCTTGAGATTTATTAAGTCATGTAGTAAGTAGCCTATTTTCCGGACTACATATGTGTATCAAATACTTAAATAAAAAATGTCTGTACCTAACAGTTATATTTTTGTACGCTCGCACGATACCTAGTCCTTATTGTGATTGTGACCGGAGCGAAAAGGTACGCGTTTCAATTTCCCTTACTGAACACAATATGATGTAAATATTACTATGTCACATTGTTTTATACACGACTACAAAGACAAAAGACATTTTGTAATTCTTTTTTGTTAAAAATATAAATGTAAGGAACATCATAAATTATATTCCTCATATCACATCTCAAGCACACATTGTTTTACTCATACACAGCATCAAAACGTCGCTCCATTTCATCCCTATGAAGATAGAGTAAATAAAGTACGGCAACACGGTGGCACAGGCCACCTACCGCGTGTGTGGAGGTTGACACTACCTGTTAGCACTGAGGCTCACAACTCCGAATAAAACGGAAGATAACATTGTTAAGCCACTGTTGACAACGGTTTTTTTTGGAGCTTTACAGAGTCAATAACTGCCAAATAAGTTTATGACCATAAATATTTATTTGTGATAACATTGGCACCCACCGGCCACCTAGTGGTTAAATAGTAACTATGTGAAAACACATAAAAGGTATAATGTAATAACAAATTATCACGACATATATTTGGCTTAAAGGGTATAAATAATGCAACATAACATCACCGAATCCTCATTAGGACGACTAAAGAGTGGAACTATCTTTCAGCAAATATTTTCGTCAGTTAATATAACTATGGATCGACTCGAGCGAGAGTGAATAGGCAGGTGACGATTGAGCATGCTTAATAGACTTCATCGTCATGTGCTAACCAGTGATTTGATTAAAGTCAACTTTCCCTAGTGGACTTGCCCTATCATAAGTAAAAGAAACAACTCAATAGCACATAAGTAACACGGCGCCAGGCGCCAGGCGTTATACTTGAATAAGCAAATATTATAATTAATTTAAAGCCCACCAATTTACTCCAGACAATAGAGGACTTAGCTTAGCAAATACGCGCATGCTATTACCCACTTAATGAAGGATACAAGAGAAACTAGCTCAGAAGGAAGCCATCAGAAAGCCATCTCCGCATGGAACCACTTTAACGGAGGCGCACTGCCTACTCGCTAAGTAGTTGAACTCATTCCAATGTTTAGTGCTCCGTAATACACTTAGTAAGCGTTGCTTAAAGGCAGATGCTGGCTTTCAGTGCCGCTGCAACTATAACGTAACATTAAGAAGTTCATAAACCTAAATCGCGTAGCGTATGCGGATTAAACCGCGGGTAATAGTAAGAAAGTCAATTTAGCACGCTAACGAGATTGGCTGAAGCGGCAAGTTGATTAAGCTTTATAAGGAGAGAAGTTGGTGCCGCAACATTCCATAACTGAAGCGAAGCAGACCGCAGCGTCACGCCAGCAAATCGGCGGCAACGCAAAGCCGCAGTTTGACATTATATGTTACGTATTATAGTGAAACTAAACATTAGTTGACCCGAGGTGAAAATCATGTATGAACCTAACACAGGTAGTGGATTCAGACAATATGGTCATTTACCAGTTTATGAATTTAACCGGCCGTACAGTGTATACGTCTACAAAAGGGATTATTCGATAATATGTATGTATCAATAGTAAAAAAAAAAGACGCATATGGATAATATAATTTTACTGGTAAAAAAATAAACGCCTGTAATTAAATAACGCGATTACATTTTTAACGCTACCTCAAAAAATCTAAATTACCTGAAAAAAGTTGTATTAAATCCTCACCAGTGACCATTTTATCTATGGTCAGAACGTTAGTAAACCAATAAAAACAAATTTTCTTGTATTGCGAACATTCCACCAGAATATGTGACGACTATGGCAGCTACTTGATCAAAATATCACCATCATCATCATTTCAGCCATAGGACGTCCTGCTGGACACAGGCCTCCTCAATTGACTTCCACATGGGCTGGATAGAGACGACCCGCTTCCAGCGAGTCACCGCAACCCTAACCAGGTCGTCCGACCACCTTGCAGATAGCCTTCCCACGCTTCGCTTGCCGATACACGGTCTCCACTTGGCAACCTTTCCACCCAAATGGCCATCGGTTCTTCGAACTAGGTGCCCGTCAAATCATCGTCGAAGATCAAAATATATAAAGCCCTAAAAACACTACCAATTAAAACTCGAGTTATGAAATATTATCATTCCAAAAATCTGCTTCCTAGCATTGTTAGAAGTATCGAAAGAATGGACTCACGTACCCCGACATTCTAGCGAAGTGCCCGATTAGTGGTTTCCCAACAAACCGTTCAAAACAATTCGCATCGACCTCCACTTCTCAAACTCCGCCTTAAACTGTGACAGTTACATTTATGAACGTACTTTGAACTCGAATTAAACGTTAGGGTGGCTTATAAATAAATTTCTGCGTTTAATTGCTAGCATCGTTATTCATGTGCATTCAGACGGTACTTGTCTGCGCGAGTTAGATAAAGTGCTGCGAATAAATAACGCATGCGCACGTTTTGTGGTGGTCCCCGGATCGGTGACCATGGTCCCGTGAGCTGCGTAGCAACTTCTTTAATCACTGTAATTAGCTACGCGCCCATCCCTCCGATCTCTACGACTAGGGATGAGCCCTATCTGCACAATATATCGATTGCAAAATTCTCAACAAGCCATATTTATTGAAATATTGTTGGGTGATTTTAATTGATAGCTTATTTCTATATATATTTTGAAGCGTTTTTGGTTTTTTTCGTCATTATTTTGTAGTTAAAACTCTGGAAATTTATTTAAATATATAGCTTTTGTTGTTAAATCCGCCCAATTTCTTGTTATTTAATAGCTGCGCCGAAATAATATTCTAAGAGCTTATCACACTTAGCGAGTTGCGAGCGAGTTTTATATAAAGGCGATCACGCAGAACGGTCGCTGCGACTGATATTTGTATAGAAAACACGCTCGCAACTCGCCAGTTTGATAAGGCCTTAAATGAAACGATAAATGAGTCACTATCGTTTATCGATCGTTCACAGTTGAAAAGAATGCGATAACTTACTTACTGACTAACGATTGACCCTAGTAACCTGATTGTGGTACCTATAAGTGACTAGGAAACCGAATAAGTTAGCTCGCTCACTGACAGCATGATAACTACTCTCGTTAGACAGATAAATCGGGCTTTTTTATAAGTGCCGTCGATTGACGTGTAAAAAAAAATATTGAATGAAACTAAATAAATATCCGAAACTAACGATTACGATTTCAGCAGTCTGTGTATGAATGTTTGTAATTATTTTATTGCCAAAACAGAAGTCGATAGTTTAAAATCAGCGATATAATATATTACGCGAACATCACTAAAAAGCGTGTCGGTTGCATCGATTGCGTAGAATCAACTTGTCGTTGCCGCGTGAACTAGCTGATTGCTATCTCCGCTTGTTAGCCACCATTATGGATGCAAATTTAACAATTATGAACATGCTGATCCCGTATCCAGACTCATCTTTGTTGGAAAACGATTGCGTGACTCGCACTTAATCTCGCAAGAAAAAACGACGGCACAACTACCTTTGGCTATACTTTTTTTTTATGGGAAGCAACTAGTTACAAACTGTGTTTGTGGAAGAAGATAATTCTTAGTACTCGTAGAACCTACAGTCGCTGCGGCAGAAATGCTCTCGAGTGGGGCGAGACTCAGTGTGGCAGGCCCAGCCCGGCGATAGAACATTATGCGATGAAAGTAAGGCAGGACCGGTCGTCATGGAGATCCGTGGAGAACGCCCGTCTTTGGCTGAAATTAACTATTCGTATAGTACCTACAGTTAACAATGAAAAGTCTGAAAAAAATTGTGACGTACTATTTGGAGGTCACTGAATCGAAAAATATTTTTTATTTTATTTTTTGTATGTTAATCAAGCCAAATCGACTAAACAGATTTTGAAACGCGGGTAGCTGGGTACATCCACATGGTTATTGGATACTTTTTACCCGACTACGCTGAAAAAAAAAGAGGAGATATGACTTTTTCTCCTCCGCGAGCGAAGTTGAGGCACCTAAGTGTAGTAAGTGAATAAAGTTTTACATATTAACCGCACTGATAAAAGCGATTAAGTGTTACTGAAAATAAAAACACAAAAAGCAAGAAATTTCACATGAAACATATGTGTTTAATTACTGACTCGGCAAATCTCGGAGAGTTGAGCTTCATTATGAACACAGGACCCAACAAGCATTAAGTTAATAAAATATCAACATGTTCCTAACACCCACACATTATGATTGGACTCGTTCCTAAATATTAATTTTCATGCAAATTCTGTATAAAAACGCAGAGTATTTTAAAATTTACCGGTTGGGGTGTTTTACAGCGCACACACAAGCATAGGTAGAATATTTCCAGCGCCGTTATATTGCTTACTTAAATGAGATCCCGAGCAAAAGGGTTAAAAATACGAAACACATGGCGACGTTAATTTTGAAATTAAAGGAAAAATATAGCTCTAGCCCGTGGCAATAATTAACCCGAATAAATTTGGGTAGACTCTAATATAACTGACCATACGTCCCCTACGATACCATGTTGCGTCCATGTGTTGCAAATTAAAGAGCTTACGTTTTAAATTTATAATTTTATTTTTATCTCCGCGCACATTCCGCGTTGATAAGCGGGTATTAAGTTTCTACAGTTACTGTAAGGAACGGACTACATGCAAGGTGGCGAATGAAATTTTAAGAATCGCACTGTTTCGACCCACGCAACACAGAACCGTGGGCGAATACGAATATTGATGCGGCTTCCCTATACCCGCCTCGATGTGCCAAATCTATCACAATTGAAATTAGTCGTTTTATAAACAACTTACGTCCGCATTGATTCTCTACTAACTTAATATGTTTTTAAATGATAAGAGTAAATTTAAATATCGTGACTTTGATAGAACCATATGTAATAGGATCATTCAAATGTCACGATGGAGCGCACAGAATGTAATGAGTTACTGAATAATTTACGATTAATTAGTTGCATGAGACTACGCTTGCAGTATTCAGGCCGAGACAAATGATAACATTACGCAGCATGCAAAATATTAATGAAATCATGACGCAAAACACCGTTCTAAGTAAATCTATACAAAATAGCTGTAGTTAAAACGCACTTTTGCATCAATACATTCTCCCTCTATTCGGTTACAAAAGGTTTTTAAAAAAGTCTAATAAAGGTTGTTAATTATGTAATCACATACTATGTAGACAAGGTAAGTAGAGGACATTTTTTTTGAGTATTTTGTACTTTTATGTATCAACATAAAAGTATTTTTCTCCAAGTTCGTCGGAATTGATCACGAAATGCTATTAACTTAATATGAAATTGAAATAAAACAATTTAACGGATTATATCGGGTATATTCTCATTTGAGTTCCCGACTTCTCGGAAGCTTTTCAGCTTTCCATAGTCACGGGTGGACCATGAAAGTTCATGAAAGTTTAATATGAAAGTTCTACATCGCGCTGAAGCACATTACAATTTTAATATCTAAATTTATAACACAATTTATACTAGTTTATGGTGGCGAATCATAAGGAAAACAATACAAAGATTATTATGTTGGTTCAATAAATGTATTTGTATTAGTGAGAGCAAAATTTGGTCAATATTCGTCGCAAGCAACCCGCAACTTTTATTGCGATGACACGGAGCAAAGCACGCAACAGCTTGCACTCCTTACGAAATTGCGGCTTATTCGCCCAAGTCCAACAATTCAAACGAGGCATTACGTAGAAACTCTAACCTAACCACACAATGAACTTTTACTTGAATGTGCGATGATGTCCAAATTAAAACAAGCACCCAACTATGTATGTATAGGATCATCTGTTCCTTTGTAGACCTGATATTTTTAAACAGAGATGCGAATGCGAAAAAATATACAGATAATGTTTGTGCTATTACTCGTCAGAAAGTCCTCTCCTTGAACGAAAGGTCCTCTCAAGCTACCTACTATACTCCTTTAATACTCGTACTGATGGTGATATACTTCTTTGAAGCTGATAACGAGCAAGATGATGGTATTTTGCTTAAATTGACACTGATAGGCTGGGAATGCTGGGATACTAAAGACCGAGGCTCGTAGATGAATGGGATGAAGGAATATAACAATTTAAAGATACATTCATCGCCTATTTAAGTTGCACTCAAAGGTTCATTCGTTCACTTCACTTCTTGATTTAAATTTTATTGCTCAAAATAAACGTGAGTACAACTGGCGGACTTAATGCCAAATGTCTTTCTCTAGCAGTCATAGTCACCCATAAAACTAAATAGAGATATAATAAAAAAGATGACAGTGGATAATAATTTCGTCCAGACAAAACGATTAAATAAGTACGTACTAACTCCTCCAGCTATATGGTAAAACAAATAATAACTTTAAATATAAGGGTATTATTATACCTACTATCGATTAGTTACTTATGCTAAAGAGGTCTACTGTATTGTGCAGTCGACCAGATCGTTTATCGAATAGAGACAACCCACAGCACAATTAAACGTAGTGTGCGTAGTCAGACAAAGAAAAGATATAAGGCAGTTTGCTATTGACGGATAAATAAGTAATACCCCGGGGATTGGGCCAGTAGGCAATTAAATAGATATGATACTTTATGAGCCTATATAACGAACAAATTGACTTTATTAATACGATTAAGACAATTTAGCATTTTTTGAAGTCATTGGCAGGTCTTCAAGATATGACTGTACAAGTTGGTGGTAACTTGAAGTAAATAGTTGAACGAACGTGCCCGTAAACCGTTAATGAAACATAACTATTAGAGCAGTTGTTTCTGCCAAATAAATTATAATCCGAATTTCGCACCCAGTTTCTTTGCTAGATTTTGTGCGTTACGAACTAGAAGTTAATCTTTAATTATTCGATATGCTGCGCGGGTAGGTATTGACGAGATGGACTCTGATTGAAGCCGTCTCGTGATTGGTAAAGTCAACGGCGCCGATGCGCTCCGGAACTGTTTGCTCATCGAACGTTCCGTTCGCGTAATCGTTTATAGATCGCACTGTTTGCAATCTCGTAAGCCTTTGATTAGACATTAATTGGGTAGCTACCTAATCAAGACTAGTCATAATGGTGCACCTATATTTTCAACGATAGCGCGCATTCAACTTCGGCACATAACAGTTGTCCCAAGTAACGGAGTCGCATCTGTTAGATGTATAAAGTTAAAATTTAGACTGTTTTGTGACAAATTAATTTGATACTAAGAGTTGAAAATTCAGATCTGGCTCTGGTATTTGGGACCAGCGACCAGCATCAAAGTTTGCAAAATGATATTTGTGATTTTATCATAGAAATAGGAATAAAGATGTTATCAAGGATTATTTTATGAAGCTACGAGTATAATTTTAAGACACAAGATTAATATTAACATACACAGTTTGTATAGAATGATCAATGTTAAAATTAAACGTGGCTACCCTCGTTTAATGGATGCAGATTTTATCCTACAATACAAAAGACACATTTTATTCGGCCTTAAAATTTTAACTCAAGGAAAGAGCTAAAATTTCATAACTAACAGTAAAAGGTTTGAAACATTCATATAAACTTTGAACAATCGAAGGGATGCTACGAAACGCGGTCTTTTCGTACAAGCAAGGTGTCGAAATGAGCGTTTGCACGATCGGAAACCGGGACAGGAAATGCACGTAAATGATCTTTTGCTCAAGGACAATACTATTAGAAGAAACGTTTTCCTTTTCAATTTCCTCACGCACCGGCCGTCAGCCGTCCGTGATCTTGGATTCGTTCGATCATGAAAATATATAGCTTCATTCGAGCGATCGTTATCGGAAAAGCTCCTTAATCGGTTTTCTTTTATATGAAAATGGACTTTAGATTTATTGCACCATTTTGGTTGCGTTCCAATAGCCAAAAAACGTGATATACGTCTGGGCTGCCTCAAAATTGCATACTAAACAAAAATTCAACAACGTGCCGCTCCATATTTTAGGCGGCGCCCCGTACGGCGCTAAAAGATTTTCTATGAAAGAAAATCGCTTAGGGAAAGTGCGGTTACGTTGATTTCTTATTTCATATTCATTGTGCGTCAAAATGAATCACACGCCGGGCGGCGTCTGTGTCTACGAGTGATGTAGGTAATGAGAAGATTTCATAAAGGGCCAATGTCGTTATCTTGATTCTAATCTAATTTGTCCCATCTAGAAAATTTGTACCTTCTCAAGTCCTCACACCACCAGTATTTTAGTACGAAGAATGAGATATAATTTCGCCTCTTTAATAAACATTACCAGTACTTCTATCAAAGTAACAAAACAATGCGTCGTGATGCAATGTACGAGTATACACGATCTATATAGATAAATAGATAACTAACGAAGTGATTTATACGTCCGATATTGAAGGCCTTTAGTTTATCAGAGATGACGGTTTTTTTTTATACCAGTCATAAGCTAAACATGGACGAGAACTAGAGAACAGTACAATCATAGTCATCGATTAAGACCCATTAGAAAACCTGAAGTAGCAGTATACACGGAAATATGTTACGTACGCGCAACGGGATTCTAATTAAATAGTTTAAGTTTTTTAAATGTCGTCTGGCAGAGCATGCATCGTATGTCTTCATAAGGGGGGTTAATTTGGCGAGCGGTGCGATAACGGGGCACGCACCGCGCTCGCGTGTCGCGTTCGACGCGCACGCGCATCGTAAATCTTGTCACGGTTACATTGACACTGGAGATTTTATTTTTCGGTGCGCTGGCCGAAATAAATATCGTCAACTGTTTATGCTACTAGCAACAATTGAAAACAATAACTTTCTCAGAAGTGTACATATTTTTCTTCCCCGATAGTACAGTAGATATACGTTATATGAACTCAGAATTTACAAATCGTTTATTTTTCAACCGTATTGGTTTTAAGACAGCAAATTTTAATAATAAAAAGTAATACAGGAAACTTTCTTTTCACTAATCTATGTAGACCAAAGTAAAAATTTAATTATACGAGGGAGCTGTACAAATATCACGACGTGTTTAAAAAATTATACCCAAAAAACAATACGATGTAAAAATAAACTATTTGTAGCTTCTGAGTTCCCATAACGTATTCTATCGAGAAAAAAAAATCCACACTTGTGAGAAACAATGTTCCCAATTGTCAATATTTCCCACCAGTTACAACTCATACATTTTTGGGACCAGTAACGTCTAGTGCAGCTGCGTCATACAGCTATTTGTTCCTTATCAAGTCGCATTCGATACAATGCTTGGGAAATGTGTGATACTGGGTCACGAGACAAGGACGCGCGAAAACGCGTTTAATTGTGCTCAATCCTAGCCCAGCTAAGAGTAATTTTCTAGCTCGCTTTTTTTTAGATTTTGCCTGTACTGGTAAAAACATCACCAGGCATGATTGTTGTCAAGAGGATTATGTAAAAATAACGTTTTATAGCAAGTTTGTAAACAGTTCCACTAGCATTCGGCGTAGACAGCACGAATGTAGTAAAGTTATACAGCTGTAGTTCCTAGATTTTATGATGCGGGCTGCATACTCTGCCATTTGTTTAAAAATAATGATTTCCGTTAATTTTTACGGCATTCATAACGGAGGATACAAATTGATAACGTAGTCAGTAAAATTTCCCGCGTTGTACCTACATATATTTACTGAAAAATAGTTTTAAAATTGGAACCGATAAACGACGAATACTACAAATACATACCACAGCTTAAACACTTAACAAATTCCTTTCGTGCATATATTAATTTACACTTGTACAGCATTGTTCTGAAACTTAATGTATTTTGAATAATTCAAATTGTCCAACGAGCACATACACACAAGAATGGCATTTCTTAAGTTTTTACCTATATTGCGTTCAAATATCATTTTTTTTAAAACGTATTTCTACCAACGGACTTTCTATTGTATAGATAAAAACTGAAATTGACGTATATGTCATAAATAAGTATGAAATTAGTCATTTCCTCAAGTTAGGGTCAGAAGTGGTTTGCGTCCGGTTGCAACCCGGGGCATTGCGCTCCAGGGACAGACAATTTGTTTGTCACTCAAGTGTCTGCCAGTGAAGTTGTCACAACTGGCGTGGTTAATAAGCGTGCTTTTTACGTGAGAAAAGTTTGGTAGCCTCAATAAAAAAACTAACAATTTCGTACACAAACGACTCACTTCAGCACAAATGGACACGCCTCTGTCGTGACTTTTATATTATATTATATTATAGGCAACAATGCGACGTCAAAGTTATTTGAATTTAATTGCATGAGAAAAGCAAAACTTCTAAAATAATGTGATTAGTATTATAGTAAAAATACAATTGAAACGACGCTAACATTAAGTGACTTTGAGAGAAAAAACGTGCAATTTCGTGGGAATTCATATGAGCACAATCGCACACACTAACTTTAATCATAGTTACTAAGTAGATATTATAAGCAATCGACTAAATTGCTTCCTTATACAATTTCGTAGATTCTTTAAGAAATTATATTGTCATATCCAAATGAAACGCGCCGATCGGTAAACGCTTTGGAACACAGCCCAATCAGGTTAAAATCGAACTAGAGCGACATTAAATGCAATTGCTCAGAAATTTTATACAACACATTCAAAAAATGCTTAACGTGTCAGCTGGCTTTTCAGCGATTAAACGTTTCAGGCTTTAATGGATCATTAAACCTTTGTCCATTAGATAATGGGACGATCGCATGCACCGCCACCAAGTAATCACATCTCGTGACTCGTTACACTTTGACTACGAAGATTAAACAGCGATGAAATTGACAATCGAACGATCGGCGAGTCAATAAACAGCATTCCCGAAATATTTCACTTCCATAAATACTCAATAAAGCCTCTTTTCCCACGCCCGTTTCGCAATCGACGTCGGGAGCGTGGATCCGCGTTCCGCCACATTAAATTCTTCACGTTTAATCAATTCCGGGACGGTAGTAAAAAATATCAAAGTGAAGTGTTTCCTTCCGTATCGACGGCGCCCAGAGTAGAGCAGACAGCAAATAAATTGTTGGCGTCGTTTCAAAAAGCACGAAAATTGCCGGGGTAGCTTTGCGGACACGCCTTTTATCTGTAACGTCTATCAAGGCCTTCACGTTCGCCGCCCGCACGTAAATAAGGGCAAAAAATAGTCCGGAATAAATAATACCGGTAAAGAAAGAGGAACGACTGCAAACGGCACTCCAAGTCGACGGTGGAACACTCATGTTCCTGACCTAGCTACTTGATATATCACACATTCAATGGTATACCAACGAAATTATCACGGAGGGCGATTAAGCGTTTATATCGTAGGCATTCTATAAAACATGATACATTTAGTTTCGATATTATTACGCCTAAACTCTGCTAGAGTTCTGGCCAGTAGCATAATAGTACTAATGTAAATACTCTATAAGCTCAGTATCTCAATCTAATGCAATGGTGCAAACATGGCAAGGGGCAACATCGCAAATGAAAACAGATACAATGTTTATGTAACAACTGAGAACCGCCTTAATGTTACGTCACGTGTAGATCACATCCCGGTGTTAAAGCTATAAAACAAAAATGCATCGAATGTACATGTTGCAAAGCTACGATGCGACCGCAGACACACGGACACACATAGGCTTGAAACTTATGACAGTTTTGCTTCGGAGTTTAAGAATATGAAACCAAGGTTCTAAACTCTATGTAATTCAAATATTTTGTTTGTAAAGAGGCTCCATCATTATTATGGTTAAACATTTGAATTTGATGATAGATTCATATTAACGAGTAAACTGCAGAGATTTATAGATACTGACACAGGATTTATCAGCCTATCACAAAGTTACGATACCTACTCAATTTTGCTGCATCACAATGTAAACTTCACGCAGACTTTCAAAAGGCATGAAATTCGATGCACTGATACCTTCATACTAAATAGTGGTTATGGGATGCTGTAAACCGTAACCTGAGAAGCAGAAAAAAATGTAGAGTAAATATGGCTAGTCACGATGTTTACCGAAGTAGTCCGAGCCCTCGACTCGTTACGTTGCTTTATGCAGGGTGGTGCGGCTATCGACTCACAACAATGCGCCGGCGAACTCATAAATTCGAAACAATTAGACGATAAATTCCCACTTGAATTAGTATTTTTATTTGCACGTCACGTGCGCGGGCCGCGCTTTCTAACAATTTATGTAGGGAGGCGTCAAATTTAACAGCTCAAAGAAACTGATGGCGCTCTCCTAAGCTTCGGCGCGCCTCGTGATGCCCCGTAATTATGTTTACAATTTATTTGCAGCTGAACAATGGAGTAGATTCGCGTAGCAGCTTTATGACGACGCAACGAGTGCCTTTATACGTACATTACTCATACGTTTACCCATTGCCGTGGGGCATTAAAATTAATCAGTTCTCTTTCAATTTGTTTTAAAACTATAAAACGTTCTACCATAAGAAATTGTTGCCAATAAAGTGGAACTGATCTTAAGCAGAGTAAGCCACTCTGCACTGATCAGTGGCATGATTAAGAAAAACGAATAAGTACGAAAGCGTGACACAAGAGCTGTGCGATAACAGAGGAAAAACGAGCAGCGAATCGCCTCCGAGCAGACGGTATCTGCGCCCGCCCGGGAGTTATTAAATATTAAAATAAAGTCGCATTCCGACGCAGTCCGTCGCGATATTCCAGATTATAGCCAACACAATAAGAGCACTGACTCTGATCGCTCCCTACCCTTATCATATCAGAGCACGAGCTTACATAATTCAACTGTGGCCGATTTTCGCACAAGTGATCCCTTATTGCTGATGTAAAGTTTCCGCCTGTTAAAATACAAGATAACTGGAAATTAAAAATCAACAGGACGCGTGACTGTTCCAATCGGAATACAGATTAATCATCGGATCTATGCAAAGGAAAGATTTAAATAGTCACGAGAGGAGCCATGACAGATAGTAGAATGTTAATAATCGCATAACTCACGAGTATTGCTTCATCGCGTTTCATATGTGTATCGATCGTCGCATCGCTCAGTTGCTCAAGCGGCGGCCCGCCCACTTACCTGAAACAATACATCATTACAATATCACTAACCGAGAGCAAACGCGCACGTTGTAATTCGTTGTATTCGACACCTACAGTTTGGAATGTCAAATGATGACGCTCTCGATTTTTAATACCAATCGACGTGCTAATATAACCTTAACATTCAGACAGATATTAAAATAATTTAATTTTATTACATAATAAAATATTTTTTTTTTAATTCAGACCAGTTTGATCCGTAGTAACAATTTGACCTTAAAACTACGTTAGTCGCCCAGAAAAAAAGCTCACTTAAATAAATAAATATAAATGCTTAAATGCGTTGCCATTGTAACAATCAGATAGTTTATTTATTTATTTATTTTTTTATTTATTTGGGACAGATATTGTGCATAAAGAATTGATATCTGGAAATTTCTGTAAGTCGACAAATCCTGAAGTGTCAATCAATCTTAGTATCTGCATCAATAGTACATTATTGATTTATTTAAAGTTTATTTCACAACACAAACTGGTACACTCGAGGCTATCTTCGAGAACGAGTAGATAATGAGGGCTATAGTAAAGCCGAGGGTGAAAAAAAGGTAATATCTGAAATGTACACCCATAATTATATTTCTTTTTTGCTTGAAATTATTTACACTTTATTGTCAAATTTAGAAATAATCAATTTTGAATACTTGTAAATATGTCAAATCAAATCAAATGGCCCGCTGCGGTCGGTGCATTTTGTTTGTGCGCGCGCAAAAGCTACAAGGCAAAGGCTAAGGCCCGTATCACCCAAACATTAATCATACAATAAACTGAATAACTATATCAATTGAATACAGATAAATGTTATTTAATTCAGAAAAAAAAATGTTTTTTTTTTTTTTACAACTATCACGTTAGATTTTTTAAATAACCTTTACTGTTCCTTGTTGACGACCGATTTAGCTCAGCCGGAGTAACGTTGCCTGCTAAGCTGAAGGTCTTCGGTTCTAATCGCGGTAAGGGCAAATATTTGTGTGATGAGCATAAATATTTGTTCCTGAGTCTTGGATGTTTTCTATCTATGTAAGTAATATTTCTATATTAAATATATCGTCGTCTAGTACCCATAGCACAAGCCTTATTGAACTTACCATGGGACTAGTTCGATTTGTGTAAAATTGTCCCGTAATATTTATTTATTTAAGCATAAAAACTGCTGACGTTTAAAAAAATGCAATGAATAGCCATTAGTGCGATCATATAATGTAGAAAGGACGTTTCTAATGGAGTGAATTGCAGCCATAAGAGCCTCTTTACGAGCAAACGTGTTGAAAAAACTATTTATAACATTTCATTAAGTAGCAATTTTGTTAATATCTGTTTCCGGCTGTAGTGTTGCGATATATTAAAGGAACGACCACACCGCTGCTAAAAATACGCTGACGCAGGGTACACACAGTGACGTGACTTTATGTTTCACGATATATTTACACATACCGTACACACTTTACACAGTAAACACTAAGCTTAATGCTGCATTTAAATTAGTAGAATATCGAGTTTTGGGGAAAGACATAAGCTACTTGTTATCCCGGAAAAATACCTTTTACCCGCGATAAACGTATCTAAGGCAGACGAAGTCGCGGGCGGCCGCTAGTAATCGATAAATTGCGTTAAGTGTCAATAAAATACAATATTAACGAGCCCTATAAACCCGGTAAGTATCCAGAAACTTCCGTCTTTAAACATTTACAATTGCGGAATACAGATTGCTAAATGAGAGTGTATGTTCCTGGGTATCGGGGATCTCTCGTCGTGTGGCGGCGGTGTATGGACTAATGTCGCTTAATTAACTCGTATTCATTATCGGGAAAGACACGGATCTAGCGCGCCGCAGGTGGCACTACCCTAGTACGCGGAAGCGTAAGGGACCACCGTCGCGTAAAAGAATATAACATATTCGGTTTCTAGTGGCCAATGAGAAGACTTGCTAATATAAAACAAAGAACGTAAAAACATTCAATACGCTGAAGCGGAGACAAATTGATTTTAAATTTTCATTGGGTCGACATTCAGATCCTTAGTCCAATTATAAGATGGTACCCCAACGCTCCGTCGTCACTTGCCTTACATAACATGATGCATGGGGCATGGACTGCCCCATGCCCCATGCATCATTAACGACCAGGTTTTTTTTACAATCTGTGAAAAAATATATAACCAATTTTAACAAAGTAAATTTAACTTCAGTTGCAATTACCGGTGACTCGGGCGAGACCGCGGGAAAATTCTAGTTTTATATAAAGTGACCTAAATCTACGGTCCAAATTAATTTCAAAGAAGGAACTTTATATGACCGTATACAAACATTTGACATTTAAGTGAGCGTTTAAAGCGTCACACCTCGTCTCCGCTGCACCGAGAGAAATATTAAGGCTATTAATATTCGGCGGTTGCACACACGAGATAGCTGGCTGGGGTCAGGTGACGTAATGCATGGCTTAGTATCTCATATGAGCACTGATACATGGCCTGGAGACTAAACTTTGAAGTTTGGCGAGACATGACTTGTGGACATCGAGTGTTGATTCATTAGGTAGTAAGAAAAATCATAGCGGTGTTTTTAATCAGAGTTATTTAAACCATCTTAACCTATTTTATATACACAAATATGCTTATTTTAGTTTGTACGTACTTCACGCGGCAAATTAAGTAAAGGATCAACGTGCTTTGACTGGCACAGAGATATGACGACTTTAAACAATCCACTCAAAGGATATATTTTCTGTAATGCTATTAATATTATAAGTGTGAAATTTTGTCAAGATGTTTAGATGCTTGTCACTCAAGTGTACGAGGGGAGGTCTTAAAATTTGCGGATTTTTTTTGCAAATTAAATGACAATATAGCCTTCGTCATCAGTTTTTCACCAGCCCAATATTTTTTTTCCTCGAAGCTTGTTTTTAAAATTTGGGAACAAATAATAATCGCTGAAGACCAGGTCCGGGCTGTAGAGTGGGTGAATCAGCGATTCAAAGCCGCACTTGTTAAGAGCAGCAGTCGCAACACAGCTTTTGTGAACCGGTGCATTGTTAACATCAGCAGCCCTTTGATAACTTTCCTTGCCTTTTTCTTCAATCATGACCATTGAATCCCAAAAAAAATTTCCATCAGCTTTCCGGCCGATCCTAATACCCTAAAACTCTTCGGAGGTGGTTCACTCTTCTTATGTCAGATTATTCTTATGCGACAGATTCTTCTTTTGAAAATGATGAACCTAAGTCTCATTTCCAGTCACAATTCATACCAAAATGTCAGTAGCATTGTCACCACACAGATTCAAAAATTGCTTCGAAGCTTCAACTCGTTTTTGCATCTGCAGCGGTTTGAGCATTCTCGGTACCTACCTAGTCTACTTACTTACTTTCGTCATGCCAAGATGGTCATGAAGAATCCTCAAAATTATTGCATCCGAAAGCCCCACTAATGCAGCTAATTGTTTATTTTCAAGTCGAGCATCTTTTAGTACGAGTGTTTCAACTTTTTGTACGATATCCGACGATGTAACATCAATCGGCCTTTCTGGGCGAGGGTCATCTTTAATTGACTGCAATGTTTAAAGAGGCTATGCCACTTGTAAGTCATGGTTGAAACAGAGCACTGATCCCCGTAGACGGCTATCATTTGATTATTTATAAGTCGCGGGTTTTCCTTGCTTTGGTAGAAATTTTATCATGGCACGCTAAGTTGCTCCGTAGTCGCACATTTATTCCAAAATAATTTGTTCCAAGGTGATCTTTAAAACAAATGACAGTTTTGGATTGTTTTTTTTTTCCAAGTTTTCATACCAGATAAGCAAAAAGTTTTTGTATAATTTTACCTTCTGCTTTATTCCGCGAACTGTTGGACATCCCCTAGTAGTAAACAGCGGACCGGATTTATATAAAACTTGGCACACCGATACCTAGATCAGATCATGCATTAAAACATAGAATCCCCAGAAACATGGAGGACAAAGCGCTTACGTCCGCGAGTATTTTAGATGTAAAGTTTATGATGAAGCATACTTGTGTAGAGAATGCATTTTCACTGAACCTGAAGATATCGTTTATCTTGATCATACGTATATACTATATTTTTTCACGGAAAGTGCTAAGGGAGTTCCACACTTTTTCTGTACTAGTAATTGACAACAAGCGAATGGGATTAGCCGAATGGAAAATCCTATTAACAGACTAAAATACATCCTCAATGAATATTAAACAACCAACTTCCCTGATATTTACTAATAAAATCAAGTGCGTGGGAACAGAGGAGGCCGATACCGGGGGCGAAATAATTTAGAATAACATAACACCGGCAAAGTAACTTTTTACGAATTCACAATCATTTACTTATGTTAATAAAATAATATCGCTTGTAACGCTATAATTTTCCAAAGCAAAACAAAAAGGGATATAATTGATTCCGCCAACTATAATTAGTTAACGTGTAGCGTAATCAGGTGGTTGTGTTCACGAATATTTACTATTAATATACTTAATCCGATATCTCTCTTTCGCTTTTCGTTCAAGCGTGAGCTTTAGTTACAATGTGGAGGATTGCTTTTCGAAGTGTTCAATAATACTAGATAGGGGTTTATGGAAGCATGAAGCGGTAGAGCTGCGTGATAAATAACGTCAAGATGAAAAATCACAGTGATCGGTCGTCTTAAAATATCACTGTGACATGTCACAAAGGAGCAACGTTACAAAATTACGTTCACTAAACTCAAAATAAGAAGTTAATCTTGACACATGTTTCTAGTGTTGCAACATATCGAAAAACATTATCGATAAAATTAGGGTCAAGCGTGAGTTGAATGCGTTCGGTTACATTTTTACTATGAAGAAAAAAATATGTCTACTCGTAACAGCCAAACGTACCTAAGTCGAAAGTTTTAGTTATGACCTTTTCTTAAATATTGCGTGTAACATTCTCGATTTGATGTTTTTAAGAGTCCTATCTAAAACATCATCATTATAACAAATGAAACTTATAAACTTACAAACCACCAGTAATTTTTATCCGTTGCAATAAAATATGTAGCATAGACACCATTTGTCGAGCATACAAACTCTAAGAATTATTAATCGACATTCATCTTAAACTCACTATTTTGTCACCCCCAACAAATAAAAATATTATTGTCTAGCTACTGCCAACATTTTCAATAATCGAAAACTGCATGGTTGCGTGAGATGTGAGATGAGTCAGAATTAACTTCTTATCTTGAGTTCAGTATAGGTTGCTCCTCCGCTGCTAGTCGCTTTTGGAGTCTTAGTATATTTTTAGGTATCAAATTACTGCGTCCGAAAGTAATTTGAGCAACAAGTGTGGCAAAATCATGGTTATATTATAATAAGGATCTTTAAGAGTATTTCTAGAAAAGTTTATACATACATTTGTATAGGCACTAACTGTTAAAAAATTATCTATTCATGTGCCAATTTTTTTATGATATACAATAGTAAGTACTTATTATTGATTACTAGCTGTTCCCCGCGGCTTCGGCCGCGTAGAGATGCAATTTAAGGCCTATGTGTTAGTCTGATGTCTTAACAACATCACTGGAAAGCTGCGTAGAGATCCTTTTAGTAGTTTTAAAAATTAAGAGAAACGTACATACCTCGGCACAAACTTTCACGTTTAATGTATTATTAAGATTTGGAATTTTCATAATTAAAAATGTATGATTCAACAAAAATGACTTTTGTTACAAAGTTCCATAAATATCATTTTAAAGCAGAAACTTCATTGACAAAATTTAAATGTTAGTAAGAATTAAAAAGCAAAGTGGAAAAAAATCCCTTTCGTTGTTAATTTTGACGGTTTGGCTCAGCGGTAGTGACTAGTGACCCTGCCGCCGACGCTAACGGTTCTGTTCTGGGTTCAAATCCCGTCAAGAGCAAATATTTGTGTGATGAATGTATATTTATTAAATATATTGTTGTCTCGACTCATAATAAGCCTTGAGCTTACCATGGGACTAGGTCGATTTGTGTAAAGTTGCTCTAAAATATTTTAAGAAATCACTGTGAATTCAGAGAATTTGTGCGAAACAACACAGTGATTTTTTGGAACTGGAAGACAGTCACAGTATTTTAAATGTAGTGCATCTCTATGAAGCGGTATCTAGTAGGAGCTGTAACGCCATCGGTTGGCAAACGCCGCGAGCGCTCCCGGGGCGCTCGGCACATGCGTGCTTGCCATAATTATGCTAAACACACACCGGATACGCAGATCACTTATTAATGCTTTACCTGATGATTTGGTGCTATTGCCATGCAAATGTTTGTTTTTGTTTACAGACTAAGTTTATAGGATTACCTAAAATGCCAACACATTTGAAAGCCAATATAGAATTTCTCGGGTGGACGCCGGACCGTGGTGGACCGCATGTGACCACAATTTACTGTCACATCTAACCAAGACACTATTTCACGGAAAAGCAAAGGTAATCTATTAATTTCTCCCTCAGATTTTAAAACCAGAAATTTTGGAAAGGCTCACAACCCCGGGAAAAATATACTATTCTATATCTATATATATATATATATATATCAAAAATCGTGCAAATTAGAATTGCGTTAGTATGCTAAAGTCACATTTATCACCAGGTTATTTGCATATTATTGTCGTCCAATCAATTTGTCGAAGATATGACAAAGCTATATTTGGTAAATTCAGCAAACCGGACTACATTCATACATAATCATAGTTTCGTAACCTACATTTTCTGTCATAGAAAAGCAAATACTTTACAATTACAAGTCCTACAACAAGACTACAAACTAAATACAAGAATCATGTTTCTGAGCAGCTTAGTGTGCTTTATGAAAATAGAGGCCAAATAAATTCTCATTACTACCTGCTTGGGGTAGTAAAGATAGATTTCCTAACCTCGTAATGAGATTACATTTGCTGTTATTGCCACTATCCGCCGATTTGCTAAACATAAATAAACATAATTGTAAACAACTTTTTGCAATGAATTGCATGAAAACCAGTAAAATAAACAATCATTTATGTAAAATTACGTTCAGAAAATGCTAAAAGATGAGCACTACTTACGTCCGTTTGCTTTGAGAAACTACCGAATCAGTATAAATACAACTAATATTGTCACAAATACGAAAGCCGTAGCAATAGTATACTAATCCAACATTATATCTATCGTGGTAACTTTCACGTTTCTGTGGTAAATGTCAATTAACATTCAATGTCTGCGCGTGAATAAAGCAATCGAATCAAAGTGGCAAGTCTTGTTTTATGTAAACAACCACATTAAATCACTAGTAAATGGCGAAAAGATGCGTAAAAAATTTGTTTGGTGACAATAATGGACGATCGTGGAGGCGAGGTCGTAACGTCAACAGGCGTCGCCTAGGCGTGGTCAGGCGCTGCGATAAAGATCTTCGATACATTTTGGACAAAATTTACAAGAACGTCTACTAATAAAACCATATACATGCCAAGTCAAGCGTCCGGCGGCCGGCGACCCGATCTCGAGCTCGCTTACGACCCCACTAGTGTCCCGATTTATGATCGTACCCTCTAAGGACAAGGGTACGACATTTTACAACTTAATTTAAAGCAGGTCAGTTTTTACTGTAATTTTATCGAGCAGATGGTCATTTCTCACTCCGATAAAGTAACGCTCAGCTTTTAAAATTTCATTCAAAGGACCAATAGATGACACTTTGTTTATTTATAATTGAACTAGCCGTTTCCTGTTGCTGCCCACAACATACATATTACATTTCAAAACGAAAATCTGATTTTTAAAATAAAAGTACGAAGCGTTCGTTTCAAATTGGAGAAGTATTAAACATGCAATGTCGCAACAGTCAAATGTGACATAAGCATCAATCGTGCTGTGAACGACTCAATCTCGCGATCTTTCATACGGAAAAGCTCCATTGAATCGGCCGATAGAGCATTATTGTGCGAGCGCAGCGCGTCAATCATTGGTTGCGCAACTCCGCGCAACGACTCAAGAGAAAGTCGCGCGTGCTCGCGCGAAATGTCGCGGTGACGTTATGGTTATGACAATAGATGCGGGGAATTAGGTGATCGCTTACATGCCCACCAACTAGTCCAAAAGTAGCATAATTTCAAGTTAGATTTATGATGTCTCGGTTAACTCTCAAAAGTGACATAGCCGATTCTACCGATTAAATTCTTCAGATGTTTATTTTTCAATTGCGATGTTCGCTAACAATTTTTTGTCAGAAATTTGAAGAAGACTTTTAGCGTCTACATCTGATAAGTTACGCGTACGCGTACTATTTAAAACGTGCATGCAAGAACTATTGACCAAAGTATTTTTTATTATAAAAAAGCCAGGTCTAAATGCCTAAAGTTACAATCACTCTATTTCCTCTCATCGCTATTACATCCATTTAATTTGTTACTCCAAATTCTTACAAACATCTTTGCTTCCCGGTAAGTATACAAGCCAAGAGTCAGCTGACGTGAACTAACTTACTTGATTAATGTAAGTCGAATATGTAAATATATTATTTATTTATTAGACTTTCCATACAACTCACTACGCTGACATGCCTAGTTATATAAAATTAATTATACGTCTATATAATTAGGAAGGAAGTCATCTTCAACGAGCTGTTTAAATAAGAATAAAATAACACAGATTGTTCAAACAGCGCTATACGAAAATCTGAATATTAATTTTACAGTCCTGGTTTCACCAATAACAAGATACCGGCCCTACTAAAAGGTAATTCAAAGTGATAAGCATCAGATAGCAGTACCTCAGTAGGCATCGTAATATCGTGATGTAAATATTCATTGGGTGAGATTGTCGTTCGTCTGTACAGACCGCGTAGGCAGTCCCGTCCTCTGTGGCGCAGTAGAGGTTACATTACCAGTACGTAATTGTGTTAGGGACCAAGAAAGGACAAAGTGAAAACGGGTCATTATTTCAGTGTTTCAACAGCCTCACTTTAGTGGACAAATTTATATCGAAGTGTCATTACATTTTTGTGCACCATCACGGACTTAAGAAATAGGTAAAACAAGTAATCATAATATTCATTAAAAAAAATATCTGTCAAAGTTACAATTTGTGCAAACTACCCACTTTGTAAAACAAATAAAAAATTACATACATGCTTGATGGGACTAATGCTGTACCTGGGAATTTAACGCGTAACTCCATTGTAACTCCATAGGAGTTGCAGTGTTATGCTTCTCAGGCACGGTATGTATAAAGACAGTTTATACATTGTACTTATTTAAATCCCATTCAAATCTAAAGGCATTTCGTCAGAATGTAATGGGAAACAAAAGCTCGAATAATGATCCAAACGTGGATGTGTAAAACAAATTGACGATGTACATTGTACGGTGCTAGTGGAGGTCTTGGATCGCGATAGACCTAGAAAAAGACCTAGCTCAAAACCGATGTAATAAACTGGGATGTAAAGTCACTGTCACCATCTGCCAGAGGGTAGAGGACGTCCCGTATGCGAAGAATTACGAGTATGTAACCTAGAGAGAAAATTTGATCGACAGAAAAGTGTTCTTATTTCCACGTCAAAGGGCGTTAGGTTAAATTACAATTGTTTTTAACTTCCTTGCCAAATATTCGTTATCTATAAAATGTATAAATGAAAAAAAGTAATGTTGTAAAAATTAACTGTTTTTCCATTGAAGATATTTAAAAAAAAGTGATACGGACTATTTAAAGGTCACTGAATCGAAAAATAATTATTTTGGATTTTTTGTATGGTTGTATGTGTCGTTGTGGCTTCATCACGCCAAAACAGCTAAACGGATTTCAACTATTTTTAGTACACGAGTATCTCCAAAGATGCGTATAAGATACTTTTTACTCGACTACGCTGAAGAAAAAAAGAGGGTTATGATTTTTTTCTTCTCCGCTGACGAAGTTACATGAAATGAAACTACTGATAATGTCGATTCCACTGTACTGGAGGCGCGGTCGGGACACGTATTAGAGACAATGAGATTTGCATAGCTGGGCGTTCCTAACTGTCAACCAGGGCATTCACATTAACTAATCTAAAGGGAACTAATGTATGCGAAATGCCCACTTTCATTATTCACGCGGTATTTGCCTAATATATTCATTACAAAGGTTATGAAGACATCATCTCAGTTTACGAGATACACACGTAACTACTTCTATTTTCAATATTATAAAGAAATTACATTTATTTCATAAACTTTATCTCTCTATCACTCTATAAGTCCGAAAATAACTACAATAAAAAAACTAACTTTATCTTTGCTTTTACTTAAGTATTTATTTATAAATTAATAAAAATATTATATATTATATATAACTAATAACGTTTAATATTACGCTATTTTGATATTACCGTCACAGGAGAGGCACTGCGGAAACGAATTACGATAACTTTTATACGAAATCACACACGAGTACCTACACACTCACACATACACAATGTTACGTGTAAACCAAACCGCGAACGCTGCAGCCTGCCTCTCTCGTATGGTAATTCCCATACAGGAAAGTGGGCCGCTTTTTCCAAATAAGGACCAAAAAGCGGTGTTCATTTCGAATAGTAAAGCACTTATTCCGTGAATACGTCCGCCCGCGAGCTTAGCACATCGACTTGCTAGCTTTCTTAAACTCGCATCTCCTTTAGCGTCGATATTCAAACGGAAACTTTACTTGGAACATGCCAAGGTTGATATTGCAATCCTATGACTGTGAAAATATACTGGTTTGAGGAAGTAAACAGTCGGAATTGTACATTCGGAAGGCGTCTGCTCGGCGCGACGAGCCCCGCCGCCAAGCTCTGCAATAATGCGCTTACCGCACTCTGGTTACCCTTATAATTCCATTCTTCGCACAATGCGACTTGGACCCTAAGTCGAAACCCGTGTTACCGCTGACAGACTTATAACAATAGGTTAGGGCGACGATATTTTTCGCTTCTTAATAAAATCTTGAGATAAAATAACGTTTTCTCATTGGTCTCTATAAATAACAAAGCTTTGAAGCTAAACTCCATCTACCCGTAAATTGTTTGTAGAAATGCCGTGTAGCTTCTCAAATAAGATGTTACTTTTAATGATAAGGCGGAGAGGGTTCTCCAAGAATAAAGCGCGACGATAAATCACCGGGAATGGATACCGTGGATAGTTAGCAATTAAAGAAAGAATCCGACTGAACCTATCTATCCGGCAACTAATGAGTGGAGCCAAGGAGCAGACGATGCGCCGCATACACTCTTATCTCCTTGATAAACAAGTACAAATGGGTACACGTTGCTTCCAACCCCTACCCCCTATTTCTCCTTTAATGTCTTAAGTAAGTCCGTACAACTTTTATCAGCCAGACAAAGAATTCCCGCCCAATCTTCATTAACTAAATGTGTTACCGATGAAATCGAAACACGTTTGTGGTCGGAGTTTGCGAAAGTTTAGAAATGACAACAGACTTAATACAAGATAAGGGAAGGAGTCATAGGGGTGAAGGGGGTTGTAGCATTTTATTACTCCTAATTGCCTAAAGGCTCGTGAAGACGACAAATTCCGAGGATGTTTATGAAGGTCCGCGGCGGAGATTTGGTATAACAGGACGGCCGCAACACGCCGGACGGCCAATAAACGGGCTCGACATGTCCAGATATTGTCCGTGGCGCTTTTATTGCTACATATTTTAGAGAGACGCGTGAAAACGCCTCCGACCGATGGCACGTTTACGATACGTGGAAATAGTATTTGACTTTTTCCAAAGCATCGAATAAATAATCTATTGGATAAGGTTATTTGAAACGTGTATTGTCTGGTATAAACTTGTTTATTTTGCATAAACATATCGCATACTAAATTATCTTGTACCACAACGAGACTGTTAACAAGTTACTTACACACATTTCCCGAGTTATTTATTAGTTACATGTTTCATATGTAATCGAAAAGCTTTGAAACATTGTGAGGAAAGACTTTTCTAATTACAATTTGATACAGCGTAGTTCAAGGACCTAGGAAAATTATATTTTACTAATATCATTCTCTTAGGACAATGTCCTAATTGTTTTGTGAGGTATATGAAGTACAGTAATTTTCGGCAATTGAATATAGGTACCTGATATTTTATTCACTGCAAATCTCGTATCAAAAATGAAAAAAAGCAGTCCTTAATCCTTGCTCAATGGTAGGTTGTGCTTATTGATATTCACAACAGAGCCTCATTATGTGGGGTGTTAAATGTAAAAACGCCAATGCCCCTGGGTGGGAGAAGTCCGCCGCGGAAGCCGCCGTCTGGGGCACTATTCAATAGAGCAGGAAAACCGCGCCGAACGATGGTGCGAAATGAAAAACGTCCTTAATGAGAGCTCTCATTAGATTTACTGCGATATTTTATTTTCCATTTAGACACGGCCGAATTATGTAGTTTTAAGCTGTAACGTAACAAGATTTAAAAAAATGTTCATGTGAAAATATGTAATACTAGCTTCTGCCCGCGACTTCGTCCGCCTTAAATTCGTTTATCGCGGATAAGGATATTTTTGCGAAAATAAAAAGTAGCCTATGTCCCTCCCCGGGACTCAAACTATCTCCATAAAAAAATTCATCCAAATCGGTTCAGCGGTTTAAGCGTGAAGAGGTAATAGACAGACAGACACACTTTCGCATTTATAATATTAGTATGGATATTGGTACTAGCAAAAGATATATTTTATTCAGTTTACTTGCCTGTGTCGCTGATTTTTATATAACTTAAAAATATTTTGTTGGTGTAACGCTCATATTCTCGTTCATCAGTTAATTTTAGCGGTTGATCAAGCATGTCAATGTTGACTATTCCGCAGGTGTAATCCAGCATTAACAACTAACAGAGCATGGTTAAATTGGGTTAAATGATACCAAAAATAAATATAGTGGAACGGCTATGTTATGTTTTGATATGATTATTACATGAAGAAAATATCCAATCAAACAACGGTACAATAAATAATATACAACGGCCCATTAACGTAATCGGTAGACAATTCCAGAATTTATTTTTACCAATTTGTAAAAATACACGGTAAAAATAACTAATACGATGAAACAATAGTTATTTATGGCAAATGATAAATTTTATGCCATATTTTTTGTCTTTGTTACCACCTAATTTTGGTCTTTGTTTTTGGATTTTATTCTATGTTGAATTGTTAGTCCAGTTATAATTACTTAAAGGTTTTTAATTTCAAAGTAGTATTAAAAACAGACGCCTGATCACTTTTTATCCATTAATAAACCCGACATACTTCCAGGATACATGTTATCCATGCATAAACACATCGCACCAGTGACACCGTAGTCATCGCTGCAAAACTTCAACGTTCGTTTTCACGACCCATTAAAACTTGGAGTTTATTGACTTGAGCATCGAGACGTTAACACCTCGACTCGAAAAACTGGTTAATAAGACACGGTTCAATAAGATGTGAAAATAATGTGAGATGTTATCTGAAAGTGATCGTGTGTAAGGTAATAGAAGAAGTAAGTTTATGGTTTCTAGCGCGTGCTCTGTTCGTACTACTTAAACGGTAAATTTCGTTTGTGGATCGCCTATAGCACAAGAACATTACAGAAAAAAAACCGTCGAGACCTGCTGTTTTAATGAAATCAACTTAGCTGTGCTGGGTAAGTATGTTGATTTAACACAGCGAGCTCTTTTTAAATTAGGAAGCCCCCAAATAATATCTCTAAACAGTTTTAAAAAACGGGGTTCATCAGACGCAAGAGAACCGAGTATAAAGAACGATCCGGCAAGTTAAGGTAAACATGCAAACAATGCTCCCCACGTAGTTTTGGACTAGTCTAATAATGTTCTTAACTTAACTAATAGGAACAGGAGCGACATATTAATCTAGCTCCATATATATATATATATATATATATATATGGAGCATCCAGTGAACGAAAAAAACATAGAACGCGAGCTTCATACAAAATTGCAGTACAAAACGGGGTATTTTTCTAAATTCGCATGCGCGTTGTGTGACCAATAAGAGTTGGCCAAAATATCAGTCTACTTTCTATTACCCAAAACTGTCAGACATCTAATCGTGCGTGTTTCCGAACGGACCACTGAAACCAGCGCCCCAAGCGGACGTACGAGGAAGTTCGCGCTCTTTCTGTGTCTAGGACATTACGAGCTTATTACGAATCATATTGTATTAATATTTAATCAAGGAATAAACAGTTATGCGTATATCATCTAGCGTTCTTGTTATTTTAAGTAACATATACAACAGTGGCGACTTAGTGACTGAATCTACGCGATGCGAAAGAAAAGTGCACTTACAGTTCACGTGATTAACCTCAAAATTGGTAGTGAAAATTCGTGTTCCCAAGTGACTCCTTTTACCTTTTCCTATCTATCCAGGGGTTCCAAGCCTGTGTTGATAACCCGCTACACAAAATTCCTTTGTTTCCTTCCCTCCTTTACATAATTACCTACTAAAATGGAGATTCAATTAGGACAAGTTTTGTCACAAATGATGGAAACGATGAAAGGTATGCAATTACAACAAGCTCAATTACAACAAGCATTACAAAGCAATGATAAAACGGTTGGCGGCATTACATTACAACCGTATGATGAGCAGAATGAATCGTTTTTATCTTATTGGCAAAGACTCCAAAATTACATAACCTTAAAAGGAGTAACAAATGCTACAGTAAAAGCACAAATATTCCTCAATTGTATTGGTCCTAAGCACTACCAAATAATAAAGATTATTACGGCACTAGAGGCTCCAGAGAAGAAATCAATTGATGTACTTATTAAATTGTTACAAAACCACATTGCTACCGAACCCGGCGAAGTTGCTTTGCAGCACAAATTCTGTCTGAGGCAGCAACATGAGGGCGAAAGTATAGCTAATTATGTAGCCGGTTTGAAAGGAATAGGTGGTAAATGTAATTTCATTGAAATAAAACAATTTAACGGATTATTGGTCCTCCCGTGACCATGGAAAGCTGGAAAGCTTCCGAAACGTCGGGAACTAAAATGAGATAATATACGCGATATAATCCGTTAAATTGTTTTATTTCAATGAGTAATAATCGCGGAAACAGAAGAAAATAAAATGTAATTTCATTTGTAATAATTTGCCAACAGAGTACTCTTGGGACACATTTTCGTGTCCAGTTCATAAGAGGACTAGGCAATGCTGAAATAAAAGAGAGGCTATTACAAGAATCTTCTTCTACGAAATTCGACGACCTAGTAAAAATGCATTGGCAATAGAAACGGCAAAATCGGAAACCAAAGAAATGGGACCCGAGGTACAATCAAACATCAATAAAATATCAATGTCCTCAAAGAATTAAAAAAATATAGTAAGCCAAATACACACAAAGGACCAACATACAATTCAAAAAATACATACAAAAACAAGGAAGAAAGAGAAATAAAATGTTTTCGATGCGGAAAGGAAAATCATACAGCGGTACAGTGCAAACTGAAAAATAAACTGTACTGTAACTGTAATACAAAAGGACATATCCAATCTGTATGCTTTAATGATCAGAGACAGTTGGATCTAGTATACGAGCTGCCCGTGGATGACAATGAAGAGGAAATATACGAAATACAGATTTTTTTTATGGAAATAATACACAAAATGAAAAGTTCAATATTACATTGCAAATGAATGGGAATTTTCATACCTTAGAGCTCGATACAGGCGCAGCAGTCACAACCTGCTCTGCAGAATATTTTAAAAATAATTTTGGAAACCTGAAACTCACAAATACATCTGTAAAGCTACGTACATACACTGGAGAGATACAACAACCATTGGGTACTTGCAATGTCAATATATTAAATATAAAGACTCAGAAGTACAAGGACGAGTATTTGTGATTGACAGAAACGTAGACCCAGTAATAGGAAGGAAATGGATAAGGAAATTAAACATACAGTTTGACATAAATTCAATACATAAAGAAGAAAATGATATTACAGAAAAAGAGTTTAAAGAAAAATTACACACACTATTATAAGAATACAGAGAATTATTTAGAGAACAGATTGGAGAAATTAATAACTTTCAAACTACATACAAATTAAAGGAAGGGACATCACCTATATTTCTGAAACCTCGCACAGTGCCATTGGCATTGAGAAATCAAGTAGAAGAAGAAATCAATAGACTAGAAAAAGAAGGCATTTTAGAGAAAGTTACATACTCACAGTGGGGGACACCTATCGTACCCGTAATAAAACAATAAGGCAGGGTGCGTTTATGTGCAGATTATCGAGCAACGTTAAACAGGAATATAGAAGATGATAATTACCATATCGCGAGAATTAAAGAATTTTTTTCTAAGCTAAGTGGCGGAAAATACTTTTGTACATTGGACATAAACTCGGCATACTTACACATGCCGACAAATGAAGAGACAGCAGAGATGCAGACCATCAGCACCTGCAAGGGTACTTACAAGGTTAAAAGATTGATATTTGGTGTCAAGGTGGCGCCTAATATTTGGCAACGGTATATGGACCAGACATTACAGGGCATGGAAGGTACAGCATGTTTCTTCGATGACATAGCTTTACAAGGAAGTACATACATACAACTCCTACAAAGAATTACAGCAGTTTTCGAAAAAAATATTAAATGTGGACTACATCTAAATAAGAAGAAATGACAATTTTTCGAAAGGTCAGTTACATATCTTGGCCTTACAATAAATGAAAACGGATTACATCCTACTCAAGAGAAAATTAAAGATATCTAGAATAGTCCACAGCCAACAGATGTATCATCTCTGCGTACCTTCTTGGGGATGATCAACTATTACCAACAGTTCATTCCGAACCTGGCATCCAAATTGAACCCACTCTACCAATTATTAAAGAAAGACACAGTATTCCAATGGTCAAAACAATGTGAGAAAACTTTTCAAGAATTAAAAGACGAGATGTGTGGAGAAAAAAGTATTAATACCATTTCATGCAGACATACCTGTCACCTTAGCTACAGACGCATCACCTACGGGATTTGGAGGAGTATTATCACACATTATGCCAGACAAGACCGAACGACCAATAGCGTTTGCATCAAGATCCTTGACCAAAGCTGAGAAGGGCTACAGCCAGCTAGACAAGAAAGCAGCAGCCTTGATTTGGAGTTTGAAGAAATTCTTTCAATACTGTTATGGAAGAAAAATTACGCAGATCATAGACAACCAACCTTTGGGTAGAATTTTACATCCAGAGAAGGCTACACTTGCTACTACGGCTATTAGACTTGTACACTACGCAAATTTCTTAGCAGGCCTCGACTACAATATAAAACTTAGAAAGACCACAGAACATGCAAATGCGGATTACTTTTCAAGATTAAACAAGGATACGACAGGAACCGAAAAGGACGATGACGCATTTTATTTAAATCAAATTTCGGAAATGCCTGTTACATTACAGGAGATAAGAGAAGGAACAAGGAAAGACCCAGACTTACAAAAGCTTTACTTGGAAATACAATCAGGTAAAAGCGATTCCAAGAAACTATACGAGTTTTCCCTGCAAAACGGCTGTATATTTTATGGAATAAGAATTGTCATACCAAAAGCATTACAAAATAGGATCTTAGAAGAATTGTTAAAATGAAGGCGTTAGCACGAAGTTACGTCTGGTGGAAGAATATAGATTATGATATTGATCGAATGGAATGTAAAGATTGTTTCCTTATGCAGAAAAATCCAGTAAAAGTACCAGTTCACACATGGGAATACCCGAAAGAGCCTTGGAGCAGAATACATATAGATTACGCGGACCCATTCCTGAATAATTTCTTTCTCATACTCGTAGATGCATACACTAAATGGCTTGAGGTTGTACCAACTACGTCTATTACAGCTACAGCAACGGTGAATATTCTAAAGAAGATATATACAACATTTGGATTACCTATTACTCAAGTATCGGACAATGGAAGGCAATTTCGCTCACAAGAGATGTTACAATTCTTAAAAGAAAACGGAATACAAGCGAAGTTTACAGCTCCTTTTCATCCTAGCTCAAATGGACAAGCTGAACGATACGTGCAAACGTTTAAAAATAAGCTTAAGGCAATGGCAAATCAGAAGGGATTACTACAGGACAAACTACAAAAATGTCTCATGACTTACCGGAGAACACCTAACAGTGCTACTGGATTGAGCCCTGCAGAGATAATGTTTAAATGGTTGTACAGAACAAATGTTGATTTAGTATAAAGAGAAGACACAGAAAAGGGAGGCAAGAATGATAATCTGGAAATAAATAAGGAAATTAAAACAGGAGACAGAGTACAGATTAGAATGTATGATAATAATAAATGGAAATTTGGAGACGTTATTAACAGATGTGGAAAGTAACATTACGAAATAGAGGTAGATGGAAAGATACACCACCGACATGTGGACCAAATCATTAAAACCTACTGTATGAGTGACAATCAATACCCAACTGATACTTACCAATTCAATTCAATGCAGCCACATGAGACTGTGCAGGCAACAGCTGAAAGAAGGCGAAGTATACAACATATTTCGGAGGAGACGATGCATACAATGCCTTCACCTTGTCCTATTAATAAACCCAAGTGAGCCAGTCCAGTGAGGGAACAAAAAGAAATGCAGCAGGAACAAGAGCCTACTCTCCCTACTGTAGTGCCTACGGAGCCTACAAATACAAATATGCAATTACCTTCGCCGATCGCTGTCCGCCGATCGCAGAGAACCAAGAAGGTCGGATCGTTTGAACCTCTGACCTAAAACCTAGAAAAGAAGTCAGAAAGACAAGGGAGAGACTGTCAGACATCTAATTGTGCGTGTTTCCGAACGGACCACTGAAGCCAGCGCCCCAAGCGGACGTACGACGAAGTTCGCGCTCTCTCTGTGTCTAGGACATTACGAGCGTATTACGAATCATATTGTATTAATATTTAATCAAGGAATAAACAGTTATACGTATATCATCTAGCGTTCTTGTTATTATAAGTAACATATACAACATAATTGTGATTTGCCAATTTCATAATAACTGGCTGTGTTTGGCTTCTAGCGCTGTCGTTGTATAGTTCCAACATGGCAGCGACTATGAAAACGCGTACCTAGTAGATGGTCACATGCAATAAAGAGTAATTTTGTAGGCAGAATTATCGTATTATTTAACTTTAATTTTAAGTTTTATTTTACTTTTAAATAATCATAGAATTAATAACCTTACGCAAATCAAACTAGTCTCTAATTATGATGTAGCAGACTTATACTGTGAATACTAAACGACCATACGAGTACGCATATTTTATAGCTTGCTAAAGGCCGAAACACACCGGATGCGTGCACAGCACGTGCGCATGTGCGTGGCGTGCGCGTAGTATCGTATGAAATTGCATAGTACATGGCACACCGCTTGCGTGCCGTGCACGTGCGCAGCGGTGTGTCATCTCTTATGGCTTTTCGTACATTACAACGCGACGCCACGCACACGTCTACGTGCACGCCACGCACAAGCATCCGGTGTGGCTTGGCCTTAAATACTTAAATACAAACAATCAGCCACTGACAATCATAGCTTTCGTAGTACGTTAAGACAACGCAAAAATGGAGCTTGCGTACTTTTATTGTTGCCGTGTTAGTATGTTTGTATTGTATGGGTCAAATCTTGGAAGCTAAATTAGAATCACTTTCGGTTTCTGATTGTACTAAATTTGTGCACACTTTTGTAAGTTTGGTGACAATGCAATATTATAATAATATCGAGCTGATATGATGATGGAGACGGAAGGTGGGCATAGGAACTCTGTAATAAGTTACCGCAATGCTACCGAGTTTGAGCTCTTTAGAATCAATTCGATGAGCAATTGATGGATGTTTAAAGAAAAGTTCAGTCCCCAATAAAAGCTAGTCACAAAAATATATTTTATAAAGAAACTTATCAACGTTAAATAGGTCCATCGAGATAACTCGCCCTATAGGTATAGCAATAAATATTTATATACATTATTTAACTATACAGATGAGGTGCCTACTGTCCGCCTTCATCATCAAATCAGATCGATGGTACCATTCTCAACAGGACCATTTAAATTTGTAACTATGAAGTCGCTAAACTATCTTAATCAAGATATCTTATCACCACCTATAAATCACTTGTCTTATCGTTGAGGAGTTGCGGTGGCCTTCTGTGGTCTTCTTCATGAGTTTACTTTACCAATGCATATTTTTAAAAGCAAATGCTCGACTTATTTCTTAAATACCAAAATCGCTATTAAGATAACTTCAATACTTGTGAAGTTCTGTCGATTTCTCATGGATCTGATCATCAGATCTTCACCAAAATTATATGAGACTAAGAAATTTGAACATACCACTTTTTAAGCAAGAAAATCCAAAATCAGTATATGCCGTTTTCAAATGATCAAGGAACACATACTCGTACATAAAATAAAATCAAGAACCATTACGATTCATTGAAAACCCTCCTCCTTTTCGGAGTCGGCTAAAAGACTTAAATGTAGATATGAACGAGATCCCGAACTCATACAGTTTTTAGTCTAATCCAAATCAAAAGTCTAGTAAGGATGACCCAGATCAGATGCAATAACCATTGGTAACATCATATTCCTAAAGTGTATGATAACTTTTAAATCAAATTGCACCTTTTTCGAACACTGTATATAAAAAAGTTATGTGCATGAAAACATGTGTCTCAACAAATAATATATCAAATGTTCAACAGGGATCTTAAAACCTCTTCATTCACATACTAACATCTTGATGATATAAGGTGGCATAACACCATCCCTATACAAAATCTCTTCCGACTAAAAAATTATAATAATTATGTTTACGTTATTTTTTACATGTGAAAAGTGATTCTTTTTTATTTGTGTTTTCTAGAATGATTAATACACTATTTTATCTACATCCATATTATAAGTTTTCTACAATATGTTTGGCAGCGATAAGCAAATAGACTATATTATGAAATCTGTATCTGTGAGTGCATCGTAATTTTTACTTTACGATATCAGCAACCGATAGTTAATTACATTTAAATTTGGAACAGCTGTTAAAACTCTAGTGGGTCTCTATTCTAGTATCCATAGATATTAAAACAGTTATCGATACGAAACGTCAATTCAGTATGTTTTTTTTAATATAAACCGCACGACATTTGATCTCGAGTGATATGAAAATAAGGACTTCATTCGTTTGTCTATGATAAAAAAAACATTCGTTTTGACGGAGGATCGAATTGCCGCCATTAATGTTGTCATTTGATTGTTGGTTTTTTGCTGTTACGAAAGTAGAATTGTGAAAATTTGTTTGTAATTTACATTTAAGTTGATAATAACACTCCGCCGGACTATATTAACACTCCGCCGGATATCGTAAATGCAGCCACGATTGCAACAAATAACTTATTGTCAGAAAAATCGATAACCAAATTTAGTACTAGTAAAAAAGTACTAATTTTTAGATTGGAGAACAAACGCACGACTTCGATGTGTATAAATAATTTGTTTCTGTATTTGTTCAAGTTTACTTTTTATTGCATTATTTTAATATATATAGTGTACTAGCTTCTGCCCGCGACTTCGTCCGCCTTAAATTCGTTTATCGCGGATAAGGGTATTTTTCCGAGATAAAAAGTAGCCTATGTCCTTCCCCGGGACTCAAACTATCTCCATACCAAATTTCATCCAAATCGATTCAATGGTTTAAGCGTGAAGAGGTAACAGACAGACAGAAAGACAGACCGACAGACACACTTTCGCATTTATAATATTAGTATGGATTGATGTTTTACAGGTAACACTAGTAACAATGCAGATCAATTCCCTACGGCTATTTCTGAACCCATTTTAGAGTACTTATGATAATATGTGTGTAGATAAAGTAGTGTATGCATCTGTACATAATTATTATAATTAGGCCTTAAAACACTCGTGTGATCCTATTATGCAACGAGCGTTAGCGAGAGAAAACCACACTCGTATTTTAAGGCCTCTCATTATGTATCAGTTGCATAAACTAGTATTACAGAACATTACGGTATATTTTTTCACTTTGAGAAGAGAAATAATATGACAGTCTTGCAGCGCCGCCATAAGCAACTGACAGCCCGTTTGACCCAGTTTATACGCCCCGCCTTTTTCGATACATTTTTCGTGGGGTCATTTTGCGACGCTAGTTGTGCTTCTATGTCTTTTTCGTTCGCTGGCTGCACCCCTAGACAACTGTGATACGCGACTCTATGTCGCGCTACAAAGATTGTCCGTCTCTTTCCTGTCAATATAATACGAGAAAGACGGGTGATGCTATATCGACAAGCGTAGTCGCGGAGAGTTGTGCTAGACCGGCGAACTGACTAAGGGCGAGTTGCATCGACTACATTCAATTTAATGGCCGGTGCGTATTGTTACGTAGGTGGCCAAGGTGCTAAAACTTCCGTGTTTTTCCGTGCCTTGAAGACGTTTTCGGCAGACTGAAATACCGTTTGAGAGGGTGCTCTATCACGTAATAAATTATCAAAATTTCACCCCAGTTGCAGTTTTCAGGCATCTGAAACATGGTTTCAGTCCGTTTCAGGCAACCCTATTATCAGGTGACGAACCTAAAAACCTGTTTTCAGACATTTTCAGGACTCCTTATGGGACTCTGAGGTACATTTCAGTATGATGATATTTTCAGTAGGAGTAAAAAAGATAGCATGATTAGAAAGAGACAGCTATAATGAGAACATTCCAGAAGGGTGTGACGGTATCTTTTACGACTTAACTTGATTTGTGTCGCGATCGAATACTCCAGAAGATATCAAAACCGTCGGTATAATCGCGGTCTGCAGCGCCCAGTTTAGTTGTTCACAAGTGGAATGTGGAAACATCGAAAAGGAGCGACTACAACTGGAGAGGTTTGAGCGGGATTAGTGTAATGTGTTCTAATAGTGTTTCAAGTATTTAAACGTAAAGTGACTGTGTGGAAATAAATCCTGATCTAATGCCAGTGCCACACTATGCAAAGCTTATACTATAGATATAGTTCGGCTCTTCCCAGGTGAATTTTTCGCTTCGAGCCCTAATCTATCAAACAAAGGCCATTGTCTCTATTATCGCATAGCCGCTAGCTAACGAGTTAGCACGTGCCACTACAGCATTCATATTGAAAAAAACGGTATCTTCATAGTATTAAGGTTCAAATTTAATGTCACTGATATTCTAGATATTATGTTTTGGTAATGTAAGACGATAGATCGCCTCAAAACAATACAGCACTCATATTATTTTACCTTTTATACCTTAATACTATGGTGATACCGTTTGTTTTTCAATATGAATGTTGTAGTGGCACGTGCAAACTTTTTAGCTAGCAGCTATGCGATAATAGAGACAATGGCCTTTGTTTGAAAGATTAGGGCTCGAAGCGAAAAATTCACCTGGGAAGAGCCGAACTATATCTATGGTATAAGCTTTGCATAGTGTGGCATTAGATCAATATGTGTAAGATTGTCCCTAATATTTATTATTGATCTTTTTACTAACTCAACATTAAGAATGGCGCTGACTGCTGTCGTCTCATAGCGAAACGTGAAATTCCCCATACTACAGAATCAAATGTCCAGAACTTGCGATAAAAGACAGTTTCAAACTACGCCGGTAGTTTGAAACCTACAAGTTGCTTAAAAAGTACTAGCGCACAAGTTCATTCGCTTGGAAAAATATAGTCGTGTAGAAATCTTTTTATGGTTCCGTAGCTAAATTGGCAAAAACGGAACGGAACTGGCACAGGCATTTTACTCAAAAACTGCAAGATGTACATAGATGGAATTTGGAGTATAGGTGTTTATCAATTTAAAAAATCTAGGGGAGGGGGCACACCATATGTACATATTACATGTAACCGAAACTGAAAAGAAATATTAATGTGTGGCAGATATTTCGACAGCCCTTTTAAAAAAATCTTTAAGGTGTCTACAATATTTTTTGGTTTAGTGAATATTTTCGGAAATAATTGCTCCGAACTCCGAAAGTAATATAAATTGTCCGCCCTTCCCTCTTCTCAGGAAAAGGACATAAGTGCCGGGGAGATACGCTGTTTGCTTGTGCATTTTTTCATAGATTATCGTACTTTTTTCATCTGTAGTGCATTTTTTTGTATGAACGGCTGCGGAACCCTACACTGAGCATGGTCTGGCCAGTTTTTAACTTTGAAACTGTGTAATTATACATGCAGGCTGAGTGTAATTGTTAGTATCAGCACAGGCTAAAGAAGATACGCTCATACTTCATATTTAAATAACTAAAAATAGACAGTAGAATTCCTGAGCACCTACCCGCAGGTGTAATTTAACCTTAACAGCACTTGGTAATTGCTCATTTATATTCGTTAGTCTTTTACAAGCTTTTATTTAACTTGCAATGTATGTTTGTACGGGTCAACTCTTGTAAGTTAAATTTGACCCAGTTACCAGTTTCCGATTGAGCTAAAATTTGGCATACTTAAGCAAATTCTTTCTCAGTTTTGACAACCTGCTTCACTGACCAATGTATTGTGACCTGCGATCTGGAACATGTACCACTAGTTCACGTGTCTAGGTATATTGGAGATGAACCATAGGCCCTCGAGTGCGAAATTTAAGAATGTCACCTCAGTACTTAGTAGAGATCGGTATAATAAATGCCACAAATAACATTACCCATATAGAGGTACTGAGGGGAACTAACCTAGTTTATGATTAAAATATATGTTTGCGCTAATACAGATACTACACGAACGTATTTTAGTAATAGTCCCAAATTCCCAAACATGAGAACGGAATAACGCAATGTAACGTTCATAGAAGACTCAAGAAGATACATTCATCTCGTAAGGGATAGTAGTTTAGTAAAGACGTGCACACTTCATTGGCTATTCTGAAAAAGGTCCAGCGGTCCCTTCATCGGTCGCTACTCCAACCTAATGAATGCGTATTAGCCGTAACATATGGTTTACTAAGTTGCTCGCGTTTCATTAACTGCCAATACGGTTAATGAGAGCCAAACTTTTTCGCTTAAATAAACATTAAGACGAGATGAAGAGAATGGACGGTGCGGCCGGCGAACCTTTTACCGGAATTACACTTCGCCTAAGTGCTGGCTTTTAGGGGCCCACGGCAATGACGTTGCATACACTGAGCCGTCCCGATGTTGAGACTCCTTCTTTTATAGATCCACATACTAAATTGGCAAAATTTACCGCTTAGTGTGGGCCGGGAACGCGCCTACAAATGCAGACGTTGCCTTTTTCGTACGGAATGTTGAAGGCATGCTCATACGGACTCCTATCTTTTTATACATTATAATTAATTAAATAAACAAAAAATTGTTAATTATGGAAAGAGATCAAGAGATGGACAAGTCAGTTCCTATTGGTTCGAATTTGCGATACGTAGATTGCGATACATTGCATATACGTAGGTAATGAAAGAACCGGCCAAGTACGATTCTGGCTAGCGCACCGAGGGTCCACACAAACTTTCACTTATCCCAACTTAACTCGCCGGGAAGTTAGGTTTTCACCTATGGCGTCTCAAATAAATGAGGTGTAAACTTGATCTAACCGGGTTATTCAAAAATGATTATTGAAGATTTAAAAAAATACCCAGATATGGATATAATTGTGCAATAATATTTCTCAGACCAAGAAAAAAAAATAGACATAACATTACGGACAATCCTGTGAAGCTGTTTTTTTGGCATGGTTTTGACAAATCAGACAACTGCACACACATGATTTGTTTGTATTTGTATCGCGTGAAGTTGGCTTTGGCATGGTTTTTTGTGTCCTCACTATATTGTTCGTAATGTCATGTCTATCTTTTTTTCTTGGAATGAGTAATATTTACGTTAATTTATATAATTTGAAATAATTCCATAATTTTCGCTTGGTAAACTTCGGAGATAAAGGGGAGTCATAAATCGAAACGTACCATACTAAAAATTGCATTTTTTTTAAGTATATAAAAAATTACAATATTTTGGACTAGCCATGTTTATAACTATTCCAAATTTCAAATGGATAGCATAAGTAAGTAGTTCCTGTAACAGTCGAACAGACAGGCAGAGTCACGCCATAAGTGTTCAATTTTCACCTTTTTAGTACGGAACCCTAAAAAAGGGCACTACTATACATGTCGTCTGTTAAGTTTCTCAACCTCGTATCCTATAAATAATATATGTGATCAAATCAACACATGATAAGTTTTATGGAAAGAACATTCGTGTTCCAAGCAACAAAATAACAAGTATTATGCCATTTTTTTATTCGATCAGATATTAATATGAGATTGAGAAATGTCAAAGTCAAAGTCGAACATTTTATTTGCTTTAAGTACATGTACATGCAAATACAATTTTATAACTGACAATTTATTATAGATTTATAAATATTACAATAGCACAATGTTATTTCCTTACTATACTAAGAATTATGTTTCAATTGTCCAGTGCATTAGCAAAAAATTCATTGATTGAGTAGAATGGTCTGTTTAAAATACTCTTTGATTTTTTTATCAAAAGCTATAAAGTTACTACATTCCTTTATAAATCAAAAGGACGAAACTTAGTGTTGATTCTATAAGTAATAAAAAAGTGTTGATTCTATAAGTAATAAACTTGCCAAGATGTTATGATTCGAAGTTAAGGTTGGACAAGGATCGCAATTCGAATGCTAATTTAGAATAAAGTTTTCATATGTTTCTGTAGGTTTTTGCATTTTACAAGTAACACAATGAATGACTAAAAAAAGCATGCTTACTAGCAGAAAGCGTGATTCAGCATCATCTTGCTCTGTTTAGTCTATTAGGGTTTTGACTTTTTTCTCGCCCGCGAACAAAGTTGCTGGTGGCAAAAACGTCTGGTTCCTGTAATGTCATCACGTCTGTGTTAAAAATTCAGCTTGACATTGTGAGAGTGCAGACATTTTGAGAATATGTAGAACATTTTAGGAAATCGGACATTTCAGGCCCTCGTACTTACCTACTTTATTCGATACTGCGGCGAGCCGTAGGGCCAATGTATACAGCTAATTTTTATTCTGACCAACATACTGTAATGTCTTAATAGTGCGATCAAAGTTAAATTTCTTTGAAAAAGCAATTTAATCCGTGTAATTATTTCACGCAAACGGCTCATGTCATCAAAACATTAAAATTTTGGAAATCGTGCAAACGTAGCTCGATTAATATGTTCAATGTAAATATTAAACAGTGCTATGAAGTCCTTTCCATTTTAAAACGGTTTATATTTGCATTAACTTACGACCTTTATACATAGGTAAAATCATCTACAAAAACTGCTATAAGACAATGGAGAAAATACAGTAGAATCAACCAAAGTTGCGAGCGAAAAAGATTAAATAGGTCTTTTAGATTAAACAGGACAAAAAAGTCGTGTAATAAGTTTGACGGTATCTGGGTATGTATCTGTACGGATCCTTTTGGTTTCATTATTTATTGGTTATGTTAGTCATAGAATCACATGTCATATTCCAGAAACCGTAAAATTTTCAGGATCAACAAGGTCACCTGGAGAACCGATTAGGTTAGAATAGATTAGTTTTGTAACAATCCTGAAAAGTTAACGGTTTCGTAGAAAAATGCGATTATTACGAAAATTGGAACACACAACATTATGACTTTCAAATTTATGGCAGTTAAGTGGTGAATATTAGACCCCTGTCTGTGGCTTCGTAGCTCCTAAACCTCGTAAATAGATTTTGATTTAGTTTTTCATCTGTAAGGGTCGGGATTGTTTTTAGCTATGATTGATAATAGGCTCAGCTGTTTAAAGACTATCCAGATTTTTTTAGGTATGTATGTCAGGAGGATATGTTTTTCGAGTCTTTGTATGTGCCTATGTACTTTTGTGGGTGTATAAGTATTATTATTATTGTATTTCTTTGCCACGCTTTGATTTTGACTTGAGTGTCATTTCTTGGGTGACATACAGAAATCGGTAAACACATTTATTAAAAATCTGTCTGTGGGATCCAATAGGATTGCTTTATTGTCCGTCTGTCTATGAGGTGATAATGTATGTGATATAAGCTACATTTTGCAATAGATTTTTAGCATTGGTTGGTTCCGTTTTTCACCCCATACGTTAAAATCCAGCAAGCCATTTAAGCTACAGAGCGCATACAAACACTTGAAAAATGTAACCTTCCTTTCTAATGCAGTCGGATAAAAAAGAAGTTAAATAAAAAATATTTAATGACCTTTCACCTCTGTAGGTTTTTGGAACATTTACATAAAAGTTTATCTAAAATTTTGCACTAAGAGCACGTATGACACAATTGGCAAATTGTTTCATGCGCAACAAAGCAACTTTTATATCATATACGAGGGCTGCTATTTATATATCCGGAAACCGGGATTACAATCTTCTTAAATAGCATATTTGACCGCCATGGTAAAATTTGAACTTTTTTAAGTATATAAGGTATATTTTTTCTTCCTTATTAACGCTCTTGTTTTGTTTTTGACGGGTTTTAAATGTCATCTCGCAGCAAGAATGGAACTCACTCGTGAAAATATTCGTGCTATGATTTATTATGATTTTCGGCGTGGTTTAACGCAACAACAGTGCATAGATCAACTAACTTCAACTTTTGGTGATGAAGCCCCATCTAAAACTACTGTGTATCACTGGTTTAGTGAGTTCAATCGTGGACGTAGTATGCTTACGGACGAAGTTAAGGCAGGTCGCCCGAAATCGGTCGTTGTACAACAAAATATCGAGGCTGTGCGAAAACTTATAATGGACGACCGACATGTTACGTACCGCGAGATAGAGGCGACTCTGGGTATTTCTATGACCAGCATTAATAGCATATTACATAATTATTTGGCTGTAAAAAAAATTTGTTCGCGTTGGATACCCCACAACTTAACAAATGAGCAAAAACATGCTCGCGTCGAATGGTGCAATAAAATGTTAAAAAAATATAACCGTGGTGACTCAAAAGCCGTTTATAACATCTATACAGGTGACGAATCCTGGATCTATGCATACGATCCCGAAACGAAGCAACAATCAACGGTATGGGTGTTTCAAAATGAGCCGAACCCTACGAAAGTTACTCGTGCAAAAAGTACATTGAAACAAATGGTGGCCTGCTTCTTCGGTATTAATGGCCATGTAGCTACAGTGCCACTAGAAAACCGTTGAACGGTTAATTCAGAGTGGTACACGACCATTTGCTTACCGGAAGTATTTGAACAAATTCGTAAAACTAACCAGCGACGAAGAATCATTCTTCATCATGACAATGCCAGCTGTCATACGTCACGCGAAACAACTCTATTTTTGGAGGGTCAAAATGTGGAATTAACGGGTCATCCGCCGTACAGCCCTGACTTGGCACCCAACGATTTTTATTTATTTCCAAATATAAAGAATAAATTACGCGGTCAACGATTTTCGACCGCTGAAGATGCTGTCGACGCATTCAAACAACACGTTATGGAGGTACCTCAGGCGGAGTGGCAGAAGTGCTTTAAAAATTGGTTCACGCGAATGCAAAAGTGCATAGATCATCAAGGGGAATACTTTGAAAAACAATAAAACTATTTTCAGCCGTGTACGTTTGTTTGTTTTTTTGTTTCCGGATATATAAGTAGCAACCCTCGTATAAGAGAGTTCCATGTTCTACCTCCTAATGGTACATAGGAAAAGGTAATGATAATGACACAAAAGTTAGAAGCATCACTGTTTTTAGTTCGAAACACAGGTTTGTCCGTTATACGGGAACGAGATTAAAACTTTCCCACTTGAAAGTGCAGTGGTCGCACAGCTAAAGTGAAATTTACTCGGAGCAAAAGTTAATATGAGCGAAATTTGTCCTGCGGCGGACGGTGGCGGGGCGTCTGTCCACTGTAAGTTGGCTGGAACCTTCCCCGGAACGCGAACTCGCTCTTCCATGCGGCCACCTGTGTTCCTTTCTACATTAATTCCCACTTCAGTTTACTTCCACTGAAATTGCGGTCAACGTAGATAAAACTAAAAACGCATTCATTACACCGCCCGCTTATCTATGACCAGCTTTTTCGACATATTTAAATTATTTCTAATTAGAGTTTGAGAACAAGATTTATTTGCCTTTTTGCGGCGCGTTTTATCTCGATGTTGTGAGACAAAGTTTCATTTAAATATCTCCAGTGGTTTTTACGTTTTTTTTGTTATCAGATGCGCGCTGCCTCGCTGAGACAAGCATCAGATGTAATTGCATGAACCTATGCTTTACGGACGCCGCCGAATGGACGTGCATCTGTGCATTTTAACGAAAAACAACATAAAATATACTATATGGATGTTAAAAAGGATGCAACCAATTAATTTCGAAGATTAAACTGATGTAAATTAAACAATTAATCGACAAAGCGCATTAATTGCATCCGCGGAGAACCGATTAGTAACGCAAAATGCCTTCGCGCTACGAAACCATAAATGAAGCACTACAATAACGCGCACAGTCATTTAAAGAGCCGCAATGGAGAAAAGTTTGTTTTAAAATGCACTGAAAGCTAGCTCTCCCTGTATACTGCGCGTAAACAGTAACAAAGCTGTGGTTGCAAATGAGGTCGGAGATAGCAACGAGCTGGGAAGTTAGTGTAAGCATAAATTAAAACAAGCGTTTCCATAAAAAGTTGATAAATGGCCTTCCACAGGCGGCTTGACAAAAAAGGGAACTGACGTCAGCCAAAGCGCTAACGTGTTTCATTTCGCGTTTACTGTCGACATCTGGGCCGTTTTCAGTACGAGCGAACTGTGAACCTTGCATATGGGACCTAGCCCCGTTGGTTTTTAACGATACCAAATTCAACAATAAATTTAAAGACTGACTTTTGTGCCCGGTTTTTTAACGTCAAACAACACACGGTTTATTAAATCGCAACAGGCAATTTACAACGCTTGTTACGGATACAAAGGCAGAAATCTAGAAGTAATTGCCGTGACTCAAAGAGCTAAGTGGAGAAAAAACTAAACACTTATTCTGTTCTCTAAAAGAAAATGGAAACTATCAAAGCAGCATCTCACGAAAACGAGAAAAGCAGAGACAAGTTAATAAAGACCGACCGAGTGGAGGTAGTTTTTAATAAAGCGCCCTTAGCGGCCGAAAAGATTGCCGAGAAATCGGTTTCTTTCTTCGGCACGTGTCGTAATAGTCATCTTATACGGACCAGGATTTATAGAGAGAAATATTTTTGCTGTAGCGCCACAGAAAACACGTAATAAGAAATGAGCATATTCTCACGCATTGAGGTTCATGAAGAATCATTCAGTAACAATCTTATAATTAAGAACTACAATCACATTACGTTTTATCAAAAAAAAAATTAAAATAACAACCAACAATAATCTTAAATTAGCAGATATGTCTGCATTCATTAAAACCGCATTTTATTTTGGCAAAGGCAAATGAAACCCAACGAGAGACGCGAGAATGGAACGGGCGTCCGGCATTCACGCTGCAGCGAGTTGCACGGGGCTCGACCGCGGGAACGGATCTACACAATTCTATAACATCTCTGTGGACTTCTAAACGTTTTGAATGAATATCAAACAAGTGCTGAAATTGTTGAACCGCGCAAACCTCACCCGATATGTCTAGATTTGTCTTAATATCAAAGAGATGCAACCCAAGACGGTGCGGAATGTAATACAGGTCGCAACAACGTTAATAAAACCGCAATACGCTACCATTAGAGGACGGAGTCCACGGTCGGAATGCTAAGCCTTCTGAAATGCGCAATAAAGCGACGTACGCACCACCACAAGCAAACATTTGTAGCAACCGTAACGACACTAGGAATCATATAATATTGCAAACAATATATCATACAGTGTTGTACATATTTACTTTGTGCAATTTCATCGTAGCAAGTTTAATTAAAACAGTACCAAAACAATATACGATCTGTTAAAAGCTTGAAAGCCAACTGTGCGACCGCACTAAAGGCCTTTAAGCATAGCACATACATTTTGACAAATCGGCTGTTATTGACAGCAAGATCCTAAAATACATCAAATTTAATTCGGTAAATGTAATACATCTGACCACCCTTTCGATGATAGCAAAACAACCTCAAATGTCCAAAGTACGTTAATAATAATTAAGTGAATAGTCAGCTAGCAACACAATATTTCCATAAGGGATTAGACAAACGTTTAATTTCCCGTGTAGGCAGAGCTCAAAAACTATCCGTGTACCGAAAGTTGAGTAATCCACAAACGTTCCCTTTAATTGGTTTACCACAGACCTCTATTAACGAAATAAGATGGGAAATCAGAGTATTAGCATAACAGTGAATTCAATTAGGGTTCACAAAGAGGATTATAACTTTTACAATGAACAGAAAGTAAAGGCGGGGGCCCGAATCCAACTAACATGGAATAATCAAACTTTAAATGGGTGCGATTATTGAGATGAGATTAATTCATATTATTTAACCAGCGATCCTTTCGGGGGTCAGTTGAGCTGTGACGAACTTATTGAAGTGAGGAATTTAGGCAAACGTAATACAAACTTGTTTTGAATTGTAATTGGATCTGAAAAGTGTAAGTTGCGGATATATGATCATAAAAAAATAAGACAAACAAAGGTCTGTTATACGTTATCACTGTCTCTCCAACAGATAACTTAGTAAAACATTTGGTTAACCTTTATAAATAAATGTAAGTATACGTTTTATTTTATAGATAATAGATAAAAGGAAATGTCTCGTTACGCCAGGACAAGACATACGGCCATACGTTAGTTTCGAAAAATATCAAAAATCCCACGGCGACTTACGGAAGGTATAAATCAACGTAGCCAAACGTTCCGGCAGAACTGTGTTTGAGCAGCTCGCAAACGTGATAAGCGCATTGCGAAAATTAGTCATCGGGTAAACTCCGAGAAGCAATATATTAAACAATCTGACAGCTAAGCGTGCAAATGCGCCCCAGTAATGGTCAATTGTTGGCAATAAAACTACCGCTGTACACGATGCAAATTATATTATTGGACTTGGTGCCCAGCGGGCCCGAAGTTGTTGGGCTGGGCCGGATTAACAAAATTATCAACAGCACCTATCTCGGCACCACAAAGATTAGTAGATAGCTTATAGAAATATTTTTCTAGTGGATGCAGTAGCCATTTGTCATTAAAAGATCCTGTAGTTTATGTGCGCTGTCATATAAACTACAGGATCTATTACATGAATACGTATGCAAAACGAGTTCTCATCTGGTATTTAGTAAATGGATGCTTCGTGGTTTCTACCACTATACAAATCGTAATTTAGTTTCAACGCGCAAACGATTTGATATTTTACTACACTTTGTAGGCAAACTCAAACTTGTGACGCAACCAGATGTTGACGGAGATAAACTGAACTAGATTTTAATAATATAGCGGTTTACATAACGAAATCATGTGTCTTTACTACCTTCCAGTGTTCTAATGTTCATAGTGTACAGAGTGCGTGTTTTAAACACATTTCTTTAGATACGATCAAACTTTCACATTAGCAGATAATTCTCTATATTTCCGGTCACGCAATATTCATATTACAAATCCGGGAATTAAGCACATTGCAATTTTGACTACTACCAATTACGTGTAAACATTTAATGTGGAACTACGTAGATTTATCTTTTTTTATCTAACAAAAATAACAAAAATTTCAACAAAGAACTTTCTACTGCGCTTCTTTACAAAATTCCGAGTAGTTTTAGGGACATCCAGGATATGGCGTCCTCCGCCCTTGGGACAGTTAATCGAGAGCTTAAGAGAGTATAACTAGTCGCTGATTTACGCATAAACAAGGAGGAAAAAATTATATATATACACTCGACAGCAATTAAACCAGGCCACCCACATTCGCTGCACTCTAGTCCGATTTTCTCAAAAATGATAAAACTTACAACTATCAAAATTTTACCTACAGAAAGTGCGTTTCACATATGATTAATGAAAACACATCGGGATTTATGCATTTATTAAGTGTTTACTATGTAGTTTACAAATTGCGTCAAAGGTGGCCGGTGGCCCGGTTTATTTGATGTCGAGTGTATATATATATTTGCTTCATGATTTACAATAATTGCGCAGAAATAATTCGAATTGCTCCGTCTAGACCCTATTTTTGCAAGGTCTTAAGTCTCGCTTCGTCCTTACCCACGTAAACTGGAGCCGTTCCCGTGAACCGTGCACTCGTTAGGCGGGTGCCCAGGTGTGACGATCGCTTCCGGAGGCTTGTCAATTAGACGGACAAAGCGCCGCCGCAACATCGCACCATATAAATCCTCCAGCTGACACCGCCGGCGAAATAGTCGCACCGAAACAACTATCACGATGAACCACTTGAACCATTTTCTTCCACTATTGTTCTTTATTCTATTTTCTTTTTTTAAATTGACTCAGTTTGGAACCACAAGCACAGTAATAGAAAACAGCGGTTGCAACGAGTTACATGCAAGCAATTTTGCATTCATATTTTAAACGCAATATTACATGTTCTTTGTCATTGTCGTCTCTAGTTATCTAAAAGCAACACTGAAATGAAAGAATTTTTTGAATACGCACGCCAGAATGTTATTAAATTAATAGATTTGTTGAAAGTACACTTTGAAATTCTAACATTTGTGTGGTATCTATAATACATGAATACGCTATTAAAGTTTCTGTTATCCCGCTCTATAAAATAAACACTAATGTGCGAATATAATAAATACAATGGACTCGTAAATCTTCAAAGCAAATTCAAAGCCAATCCTATCTCACTTTGTACCGTAATACGTCTAACAAAATACCGATGGGTTGCGTAAATTACATGGTATTCAATACTGGGTAAATGCAAATTCTATAATGTAACACGAAAAGCATTTAAGTGCTTTAGCGCGCTGACGTCATAGTGTTCTAGTGAAAGCCACTACCACGATGTGAACAATACGTGCTTGCGCAACAGCATTAGAGACAGGGTTACCAGATCAATGGATAACGTCAAACTTGACCTTAAAGCCTCTATTTGCTTTATATTCAAGGTGCAGTCACCAATAAGGAGTGCAGGGACCATTGGTATTAAAAGCAAGAGGAAACAATTTTTAACTTAAAGATTAAAAAGCAGGACAAATGTCAATGTTTGAACTGTCACGAGTATTGTGTTCCGAATACTAGCGAAAAGGCAAACACGAACGCTTAATAAAGTCTAAAACCCTAGCGTTGCAAGCAGAAACAACATAAAGTCACTGCGACGTAAATACAAGAATAGAAACGCCCGACAACAAAGGAGCAGCCATCTTTGATTCCATTAAGTATTTCGCAAGGTCTTAATTTACACATGTAGTAACCCTAACCAAGTGGAACAATGGAGGTTTAATAGAGCCATTCGTTGGCTCATCGCTTATTCATCCACGCCCCAGACGCCTCCGCGGGCGACGCCACCGCGATTGATGTCCTCGTGAGCCAACAGACATCAGGTTTGTCACCACCCTGCCACATATGCGAAGGATGAGTGTCTTTAAATAGAGGCTCCAGACGCTAAACTAGGATTAACTAACGCTTTTGTACTGAGGACGTGCAGCCTCAGAATGTGAAACAATTTAGAGGAGCATAATACCTAAACTAAAGCCAAGCGCCGTAACTTGGGCGTCTTAACAGATTACTCGCTCGTCAGATTTTAAAGGACAATCAGTTGAATAAAAAACTTTCTACAAAAACTTAATAGTATTTTTTTTTCAAGGATGACGCTTGTATGTATAATCTAATTCTCCAATTATACATCTTATAGCAGGATTGACTGGGCAAAATACAATTTTCTATCATCAACTTACCGCTGCCGATTTAGTAATTTTCATTTCACTTTTTTTAACAAAGACATGTGTTATTAACTTGCCTTTTAATCTGAATCATTCGAAGATGTTTGTTACTACATCACCGCCAGGGTAAAATAACACGTTATTTAACGTAATGTAATGCACTGAAACCTGTACCGCATACTCAAAAATACAAGGGATACTTTTTTATTTAGATAAGTAAAGAACAATACAATTCTGTTCTATTATATGTTATCTATAATACACATAGTAACAACTCAACACTGTTAAAACATAGTTACAAAGCGGTAGGTTTCCTTTATAAGTATCATGCCCCCTAGTGGCAAGTTTAGCTGCGTACAAGGTAAAACAACAAGGGGCGAGTGTGAATTTCTCCAGAGAGCGCGTACTATTACTGAGCCCAGATTGTGATCGCTGCTGTGAGCTCTAAGCGTCCCAGCACGACTAGACACTATCCTAAAGGCAACGCGTCGAGATATTTTATTCATAGAGAACGTGATAAATGAAGAAGGCCGGAGCTGTATCACATTCATTATTGCCTCACGCATGGCCTTATCAAAAACTTGTTGCCGCCTGGAGAAGATCGCTTGGCCCCGGACACCTCCGGGACTTGTTTCAGATGCCATTTGTCGTCAGTAAACAGCAACACAACGTATAAATCTTGACCATGGCTTTGTTACTTGTATTTATGATATACGAATACCTTCGTCGTAGGTCCGCTGTCGATAAATTATACGGGCTGTTGGTAATTATTACCGGAATCACCGGAATGTGAAGTCAGAGGTTGTTTAACTGCTTATGTTCCTTAGTTAAATGGGTAGGCTAGCGATTGGAGTGATATTGGTAGAAAGATTATCAACGATTAGCTCGTTTTTGGATACAAAGCCATTTTAAGTAAATGATGAAAGATCTACATTGTAAAAAAACCAATGGGTATAATATTGTCGTGAAAGAAGAATTTTTCTTTGAAAATGATCTAGGTTCTAGGTCCACATATCACAGACACAATGCTTTGTGAAATTTGTCTGGCTTTATAAGACCAGTGTACAACAACGTAATAAACACCAAACAACATAACAAATAAATTCAAATTCATTTATATTATTATTTAGGATATTCAAGTACGTAAATGCGAGCAGTAAAGCATTTCGAACAAGAAAGCTCCGTAATAATATCTGCCAAACAAGCGCTTGCATAAAACGCCGTTATCTAACAAAATACGTTATCTCGGTAAATATAATAATTTCGTGACAAGTCACGATAGCGGCGGTTTCATGGAACGGTTAACAATCGTTCAATTTGTAGAGCCAGCGGCTGCGGGGTCCGACAATGGCTGTACACGCGACCGAGACTCGACATTCTCATGAGTAGAATAACGCACAACAATCAAGATGTCATTTTTCAACTACCCACGCCGCGAACACCGGAGCGAGCGAACGGCGAGAAATATGGCCGACAACGCACGCACCGTACAAAAGTGGTGGTTGTAGTGATACATATCTCCGGACCGAACAACGGACGCGAAGGACTCACCTCGTACCTTTTTATGCTTTATGCGTAATCGACGAACGTAAAATCAGGATTAATGCGCGCAGGACTTATTAGTGACAGTAACAAGAAAGTTACAGTTTATTAATTATCATACGAAACAATAAAACACTCAATAATGACACTGACGTTAATTGCGATAAGGCTTGAGTGAATTATGATTCGTATTTTCACAAACGAACTATATATATTGTTAGCTGGTACACGAGTGTGAAGTAGCTAAGTGTAAGGTTTGGTTATTCTGCAACGCTCATTATGACAATTCACGGGAGTCAGTGGGTAATTTATCGGCTGTAGAAGATGGAAACGCGGCAAGAAATGATAGTAATTATTGACACGGACCAGCGCCTTGGGCAAAAGTCCGCCATCCGCCGAGAAAGATCACAACCGGCCACTAACTCGAAAATTCCACATTCATAACGGAGCGAGCCCTTGGGCACGAACGGGGGCTGGCTCAGACTTCGATCGCACATCGCCAATTGATGTTATTTGCGAATTTTAATACAGATAATTCGGTGAACTTCCACATAAATAATCCAAATATCATACAAATTGTTGCTTTTAAGATTATGAAAAATCCCTCCCATTCATAATATCGGTAGCTGTAAATGCAAACCTCGGGTCATATAAAGGAAACGTGTTCGGAACGTACCGAACATACCAACAACGAGCGGAGATTTTCTTAAACGGCGGCCGCTAAAGTGGGAACAAATAACAGTGCTCGCAAAGCAATCCTTTTAGGGCCAAGTATTTCTATTCGGTGGCATCTTTTGTGTGTGATACAATGGCGCATCGATCGCGCCAGAATGCACGGAAATGCTCAGCGAACGCTAACGAGTGCTTAGACCTCAGCTAATTGAAGTTATTGCCGTCGAAAGGTAAATCGACAACTCAGCAAACTTATATTATTGGTGGTGAAAACGAGCGAAATCCTAGCTGATTTTGTGACACCATCTGGCCGATGAAAATGCACGAGAAGTGGTGTTGCGGCTACTGTTTCGAAATGATTGATGATCGATTCGATTAGATGCTAATGAGTTAAGGATGCAAAAAGCATCATTAGGTTTGTAACATTGCCTACGTTATTGGTATATCTAATAGTTCCCACAGGCGATCAACGAGGTCACATCTATGGTAGCTTAATCAAAGATTCACGCATTTGGTACGCGAAACGTTAACATATTTGTATTTTTTTTTACAATGAATGGTATTGACTTTCCGGTTCTGATCCTACTCGTTCCATTGTAGATGTTTACGACGGAGAGAGGGCATCCTCAAGAGGGACATGCACTTGTTTTAATTCGTTTGGTATATACTACTAGGATAGCGATATATACAGTTTTTATTTAAAGGAACCTACCAAACCAACCAAGCAATTTTTAAAACACCCATATGATGTGTTAAACTTGGCCCGATTTATACATCTGAAACACAGACGCCGGAAGTGTTTCCCATTTGGCTGTAGCGAATTAGTGGCGATTTTTATCTGAATTCGAATAAAGGAGGAGATTCTCAATTCGGTTGTATGTTTGGGTTTTTTGTATGTTTATTACCTCAAAACACCGGCATGTATAAACCGATTTGGATTTTTGTTTGTTTATAAGGAAGTACATCCAATTCGGTTCCGTATAATTTTGATAAAGATCTGATGATGGGATTCGAATCAAAAAAACTCTTCAAATATTGTAGGCATCATATGACAATTTTGTTATTTTAAGAATCAAATCAAGCATTTGCATTCAGAAGATATGAATTGGTGAACTGATGAAGAAAACCACAATGATAAGTGATTTACGGTTTTATGGTTCATACAAAAAATGATACCATCGGTTTGATATGATGATGGAGCCGGAAGGTAGGCAACGGATCTCCTTAGTAAAATAATGTATCATAGCCGTGTTTGTACTTGTTGAAATCGTCACGAGATTTACTTTGACGGTACGATTCACTAAATGGTTAAAATATACATAAAATATGTCAAAAAAACTACAAAGTATATAACATAAAGTAATTTCATTTAACCCTTTTTTTCAATCTCTCATAGTATGGCTAATAACATTCTAGGCTGTGATCGTTACGGCCAATGAAATTATTTTATACTTCAGCAGCGGAGGAACAAAAACCTAATCCTCTTTTATTCTTCAGCGTAGTTGAGTAAATAGTATCCTATATTCATCTGTGGATGCCCATAGTAAAATAGTTGAAATCCATTTAACCGTTATGACGTGACGAAGCCACAACGACACATACAAACATACACAGAATTAAAGAAAAAAAAATTTTAATCAGTTCCCTCCAAATAGTATATCACTAATTCTTTGAAAATATCTATATCGTACAAACATTTCATTTTTACAACTTTATAATAAGATAATATACGCGATATAATCCGTTAAATTGTTTTATTTCAACTTTATAATAGTATAGATAAAATTCTGGCAAATGGAGGTCTCCCTATGATAGGGATACCATCGTAACTATGCATAAATTATGCATATCTGGAGGTTTATTACTGTAACCCAGACTAGACAGCTGTGACGGACCAACGGGTCACATAAGTGACGCTAACGTGTAGGGAGGATTTGGATATTAATCCTACAAATATTTTAAAGGATTATAAGAACTTATTTCGAGCAAAAGGGCAATTTAAACATAACACTTTTCTTGCATGGTCCCTCTACTCTTTTTTGCTGCCTCAATAATACACAGAATGTGAAAATATCAAGTAAAAATTACGTCGTGCACTGGAAATACAATAAGCAGAATTCAAACAATAATTGATAAGATAATATTATCTTCGAGTTCGCCTCAATACCATCTATATCTATTATCTTTAGGTACTATTATAAAGCTGTATAAATGAAATATCCATATATTGAGGATATTAAAAAAAAATGTAACGAACGGACTATTTGGAGGTTACTAAATCGATTTAAAAAAATTGTATGCTTGTTTTGTGGCTTCATCGCGCCAAGTCGGTTAAACAGATTTTAATTATTTTTGGTACACGGGCAGCTACAGATGGCTGTAGGATACTTTTTACTCGACTGCACTGAAAAAAAAGGGAGTAATGATTTTTTTCTCCTCCGCTGACGAAGTTGCGGAAACCTTCTAGTGTATTATAAATTGTAAAAATTAAATGTGCGGAACATTAGTCATTGAATCGAAAATTATTTTGTTTTTTGCATGTTTGTATGTGTCGTCTGGCTTTATCACGCCAAAACGGCTAAACGGATGATTTCCACTAGTTTGTACCAACACGCGTACCTACGCATCCACAGATCGTTGCAGATTGCTTTTTATCCGACTACGCGGAAGAAAAAAGTGGGTTGTGAGCACATTCTAGTTTTTTTTCTAGTGTAACTAAAGAAAAAAAAACAATGAACGTAGTAAGTTAATATTTTCGCAAATAATCATTCCAAAAGTTCCCGTGTTCCACCCTCTAATTCCTACGCCGTGTTTCAGAAAATAGGAAACATATTGGGAAATAATGCTTAATTAATACTTTGAATGAAAAATATTTTAAAAATGCTCGGTTACACAGATTTTGATTTTGAGTTATAGCTGAAAAACTGCCCACTTGTAGCGTACCTTCATGGCATATTATACGCCATGAAGATACGCTATTTCATGGTAGACTTTTTCGTATAGTACTACCGTTTGGGAGTGTTGCAGGTTGTTTATAAACCGCTCTTAAAACATCCTTATTAGGTAGATATAGAAAGCTTCGTTGTGCGTAGTCCACTGCACATGCACACCGGTTTCTCTATTACAAATTATTATATTATATTTTCAGCTGTTTGTCTATTTTCGATGTTGAGTGTCGTATCTGCTCTAAAGAACTATTACGTAGGGGAGCATAGTGCCTAAAGTGGGCACTATTAGAAACATGGCAATAGGGTTGTTGACAATTTTTTCCTGTGATATATTATAGAACGACCTTTCAATAATAGAAATACTGGTGAAAAAACTATATCAATGTCACAAAAACTCCACGAGATACAACAACGTTAGACGTAGAGAAAACGCTCCATACTAAACCATAGGAAGGCGTGACGTCACACCTTCCTATCTTATATGGAGAAAATAAGAACTTTGTTCTGCAGCTATGTTAAATTTTGCATTTATCGAAACGGTTTCATAACAAAAGTTATCATACATTTTATGGGTTATTCAATGGTATTATTCTTTATTAATATTTTCAAACTTTAAAAATGGACTTTCCTACCTATTTTTAAAGGCTCATAAAACAAGATACACGTAAGGTATCTAGCTTTGGGTACAGTCAACATCCCTATTGTAACAGCGATGGCAGCATAAGTGCTTGTGGATGTCAACCCCACCCGGCACATTCCACGGCAGGCACTAGCCACTTCTGTCAAATCTATGCGCGTGTACTGACAAAAATTACGTATTCGACTCTTGACATACTAATAATATAAGGTATATATACAGTGTTTTGTTTATTTGTGAGTACGTTAGTTGCATTATCGTTTGACACATTTTCACGAAAGCACGAGAAATATTTGAAGGCAAGTGAGCAGGTGGAAAGTACAATTATGAGGCCAAGAAATGACAAAATGCTGAGAATTTAACAAGCGCTCCCACCAGACAAGACAGAAAACTGAAAAAAATTTAAAGGTTATAATTTTTTTTTGACTATATTGAAAACAAAAAAGGAAAAAACACCAAAGCGAAACAATCATCATCCTCGGACGTAACAGTCTGTGGATAAACCCTATGTTGATCCTCCGGCCGACAATTGGATTCAATGCAGATTGCAAGCTATGGGCTCATGACGGATGGCGCTTTAAGCTACATCCTCGGGCATATCGAGACCTTGCATTATTTTCGTAATCGCTTATTATTGAAATAAAACAATTTAAACTGATTATATCGCATATATTATCTATTATCTCATTTGAGTTCACGGGGTTGACTGAGAAAATATATTTTCCCCCGTCAAAGTTACAATTATTATTTTAAAAATATTTTTATTCTTATTACTTTTTAAATTTTCTATTTTTAAAATTAGGTACCTGTATATTAGAGAATGTATAAATAATCTATGACAAATAAACCTAGCATTAAACGTTTTTATTAGTGTACTTTTATTCGAGCTTTATTGTAACATCCTCTTGAGAGCACTCATTAGGCAACCCTCCCCTAGATTGTAATAAGACTTAAAACATACCTGTTAAATGGTTCCCGGTGAACTCGAAGTCGTCATCCTGGTCCCAATGCTTCAGCGACAGGTTCCCCAGCGGCGTAGCATTCGCGAACTCCAGATTTGCGAAGTGCCAGTCCAGTATCTGTCTGTCTCTCACCGACAGGTACACGGAGCTGAAACAAACTGGAGCTGTAGTCTATCATTTCAGATTTGATTGGATTAACCGACGATTTAGAATCAGGATCAAATAGTAGATTGTTTGACAAGGGGCTAAAATAAGCCATTATGACACGAAGTGATTATTTGGACGAGCTCACGAAGAAATATGCTTTTCACTTCGACTGCGAGAAAATAAAAAAGACTTAACATTAAAATTGTATATTTCATAAAAAACTAAAAGTACAGTTTGAGCAATTCTGTCAGAAAGTTTGGCCAATCTGATCAGGTTGGTTTGTTTGTTTTTAATTATTTGTAAGGAGTATGTAGCTGGCCGCAAGTTTTTTTTTTCAGATTCATAGAAATTTGTACGGGATTATATGGCTTTCTTTTAAACCCTTGGGGCTAAATGTACTATTTTACTCTCCCTTAGCGAAGCTAATATGACGTACTTTTTGAGCAGGAGAAGTGAAAAAAATATTTATAGTCACAACTTATACTATGAGTCTATAAATAACAGGAACTAACTTAAAAAATAAAATACAATTACGGAATAGAGACCAAGAAATGAGATAATAACAATATTACAAAACATTAACTTTGACTAATATGAGGTAATGGGTCTCAGTCTCAGCGTGTGGTGGGCGACGAGTATTCTGTGAACAGATTAAAAAACCTCCACACATGTAGAAAACCGGTCCTGAGCATGTCGGACCATGCTCAGTGTAGTGTTCCGTAACCGTTACTACAAATAAATTTAAGCACTACAAATGAAAAAAAATACGATGTGAAAAATGCACCAGCATATGAGCGTATGTTCATGGCACTAAGTCCTTTTGTTGGGCAGCGCAGTTTTTCGGCAATGACTCAAAAACGGTATATCCGCTCATTTTAAAAATAATTTTCGTTGAAAGAATTTATTAAGTGCTACCTTTTTTTTAATTTTTTTCATATTTTTAGGGTTTTGGTTTAAAAAGGGGTGACAATTTATGCTATTTGCGGAGCAGTTATCTCCAAATATATTCACTTGATCAAAAAAATATGCTTAATATCATTAGTGTTTTTAAAAGAACTATAGAAATATGTGCCACGCTTATCAAAGCGTGGCACATATTTTTAGTTAACTGAAAAAAAATATCAGTTACATGTATGGATGAGAGGACGCCATGTGCCATTATGATATGGCACATGGCGTCCTCTCATAAATACTTCTCTTCACTTTCCATCAAGTGGCAAAAAGGTCAATCGCAAACCAATTTTCTCATAAAAAAATGACACGCGATCCGCGAAGCCGAGTTATGTTATGCCAGCCCAGCTGGACGAACCATCTTTGTCGCGAAATGCGTCCATTTTTTTATGACGTTGTTACGTAACATATATTTATAATAGCAATACAAAATAAAAATAAGCATATTTTTTTGTTATGGTAAGTCTCCCTCTCTCTCCGTGTGCTTTGACCGAAATACACGCTGTGTCTTGTATCTCCGAGTTTTAATTAATTTCCACGACAAGCACCTGCTCCAGCATCCTTAAACAACAACCTACAGTGCGCCGTCCAGACGTTAACCAATTCAATTTCTCGTGAGAATCATTCTTACTATTGAACAAACTGTAAAATGAACACTAGAAATGAGTGTCGACGTGCTCTTGAAAAGCCTTGTACAAATTGGAAATGGATTGTGATATCGCGATTCGCTAAATCGTACTATCATGCGATTTGTAATTTTGAAAATGTATGACCAGTTTGGCTCAACGGGAGTAACGTTGCCTACGAAGCTGGATCTCCTGGGTTCAAATCCCGGTAAGGGCAAATATTTGTGTCATAAATATTTCTTCGAGAGTCTTGGATCTTTTCTATGTATATAAGTAAATATATCTATTAAATATTTCGTCATCTAGTACCCACAACAGAAGCCTTATTGAGCTTACCATGGGACTAGTTCAATTTGTGTAAAATTGTCCTGTAATATTTTATTTTTTAATGTTTAGAACGGGTGATAATGACTGTGTGGAAAACGCAGTGCAGCTCAAGCCGGCCTAGGCCAGCAAAATTCATTACCGGCGCGCGCAGATTCTCGGCCTTCCAATGCAGTTTTTGCGGTCTAAGACTGCGAACGTAAGAAATATTTTTTTCACCTATATTTGAGAATAACAATAAAATTTACCTTGGCGGGTTGCTCTCAACTTGGGTCAACTTATCCTCGATACTAGCATTCTGAGTTACCAGGGAGTCATATTCGTTACACAGCAATTTCATTTCTCGGTTCAGGCGCCGTAGATTAAACTCTACTAAGATACTAGCGTCACCGGCTGCCAACTTAGTCTTCTCTATAAGCAGCGCTTCCTTTTCTATCTTCATTGACTTTAGCAGCTCTTGAACGTCAGCCATTCTGTATAGAAAAATAATCATTACCATCATCAGCGAAAATACGTGCACTACTGGACATAGGCCTCCCCCAAGGACCCCACCATCCTCCTAGGCTGCGGCGTCCGCATCCAGCGGATTCCAGCGACTTTCCCCCGGTCAGTTCACTTACACACTTATACACTTTTCGGGGGCCTTATATCTTCTGAAAACATGGTCGCTCAAAGTAGCGATGGGCGACTTTGAATAAGTTTAGTAATCGAAAAACTAGTTACTATTTATTTTACCATTCGAATAACAAAATAGTAGTGTACTAATCACTACGACTTCGACTTCGACTGCTGTACGATGTGGCGATTACCGCTAAGTAGCGATGGGCGACTTTGAATGATACTATTAGAAATATTCGATTTTTAAGTTGTCTAACTGGCGGCGCTGGCGATGGCGTTGCGTGTGACTTCGACTTCGACTCGAGTCGTTTCGGGCGAGATCGAAAATCTTCGACCGACCGCGGCCCGCGGCCGCCACCCGTTGAGCTCTCACTATCTCTAACTTTTCAGAGTTTCGACTTTATTCGAATGAATCTCGACTATTTGAATAATTCGAATGAACTTAAAAGTCGAATGATTCGAGTAGAATCATTCAAAGTCGCCCATCGCTAACTCAAAAACCAATAGAGGGCTAAGATCGGGTTACTATGCGAGATCGAATAAAATGAATAAATCAGTAGAAGAACTAGGGTACGTGAAGGGGCATATGGTTACTTTTGAACATCCGGGTGTTTAGAGCGCTCAGTTCAAAGGTCATGGCTGTGCCACAATACGATATTTGATTGTCAGATCAAATTAGCTATTTACTTGAAAATGTCATAATTTTCCGTTAGTATGAAGCTTATAGAATACCCTTGTGACATAATAAAATTCAGTAGCCGATAAGCCCACTCTCTTTAGCTGGTGTTTAATATGTTCCCTATATCTTCGAATGATCGCAGAGCTAGGACAGTCATCGCAAAAACAAATGCGGAAATGAAACAAGATGCAGTAGAGTCGTTACATGTGTATTATTATTACTATCTAAAAAGGATATTATCGCTTTTATGTGTGACTTATTTTAATTGGATATCTAAGCTTTGTAATAGTGACGTTATTGCAGTAGTTTTGTGACAGCCAAAAATAGTAGAACTATTTTTCGTTATTTCTAAATATGTTAAGTATAGTGAAGCTAAAAACGGTCAAGAAGTGTATGTGAGATTATTATGCAAGTATAAGAATATAACATTGATTTAAACTAACATGATTTTCACTCATTATCACAACACAACAAACGGGGCTTAATCGCGTATAAATGTGATTTTATAAGAATATAATCAAACATATAAAGAACACTGAAGGTCAACTGTGCCAATTGCATTTATGGGAAAAATGCGTCTTTTGATGACGTCTTAGAAACGGAATACTTTACATCAAACCTCGCTTTCTTTCCATTAGTGTCAGTGCCAAACATTAAGCGAAAGTTATGGGTGGTATCCCGTAAATTGTTTAAAATACGCCTTTAACCCATAAACGAAATTATCCCACTTAACCTTTCATTACAAGGCTACATCTAGGTATGTATTTTTTTTTTATTTTTTTTTTTTATTTATTGATATACAGGTGTTTAGTTTAGTATTTTATATAATTTGTACATGGTGTTAGTTTGTCTATCTTCCTTATATCTTCACTCACTTGATCAAAGGTTAACTGGAAGAGATCCCTAATAGGGATAAGTTCGCCTTTGTACTTATATCTTTTAAGTTGATTGCATTTGTAACTGGTTACTATGTACAATAAAGAGTTTACATACATACATACATAATCGTGTGGAATTTAGTGCAAATACTATTATTACCACAACGAAAACAGATAAACAAATCGCGACAAATTTGATCAAAGTATACTCCGTTTTTTGGCACTATAAAGAACCCCACAGTACAAATCATTACGTTTTTTATCAGGTACATTATGCGGCAGAGTTGTAAATTTGTTTTTTTATTGATATAACTATAAATATCAATAAAAAAACAAATTTACAACTCTGCCGCATAATGTACCTATTTCGTTTCCTGGAAGTATATTTGGACATGGATCAACCGCTATACCGGCCGGATCTGTTGATGACCCCTGCTTCTTTATTTAACTAATTTCTAATACTTAAAACAGAGTATAGACTCAGTCGTGAGATCGAGAATGTCTTATGGCCCCATAAATAGTTTATTCTCACGCATCATCTCACTAATTTATTTACCAATAAGATGAGTTCGACTAAGATCAGACACCGGGTAAGAACTTATGGCTTAAATTTACGCTTATTGTGTTTTTTTAATGCTGGCATTATGACGTGATGCGCTGTTTAAGCAGCAGGATAAAATAGCGCATTACCCGGTGTCCGATCTTAGTCGAACTCACCTTATGTGCTGACACGACAACGTCAAAAGCTTGGTAAAGATGTTATTGGTCCCTTTACATGTTTAGCACTAGCAAATAACATCTTTGGAGTCTTAAATACTTTCAACAAACAATACTTACTTATTTATGTTAGCCTTTAGTTTCTCCTGCAGAGTTATGACGGCTTTCAATTGTTGTATCTGTTAAAATATAGAGGATTATTTGATAATAAAAATTATACCTATATACAGAGTGAACAATCTAAAAGGGTTAAAATGGAAATGTGGAATATTTCGGTTTATAGCTAAAATGTTTAAAATAAATATTTAAAAAATGGGATTTATTTCCAAGGATTCTCGAATTCAAAGGAAAGAGACACTGCATCCTATAAAACAATATTCAATAATTATTTTATCAATATATTCAACTACCGATGTTGAAGGAATGAAATTATAAATTGCGACATACATATAATATTTTACTCGCGCGATATGAATTACATTACAATAAGTTAAACATCGCTTTTGTTAATATCATTGGTTTTTATGTCATTAAGCCTCCGAAGATACTGGCCCAACAGGTTTAATAATAAAATAATACTTCAGTTTTTTTGAATGTAGCCAATGTTAATATTAAATCGGCGACATGGTTCTTTTCCTATTTTCAGTTCATATTGTCCCTTTGGAATACTCATCCTGTATAAATGTCAAACATGCCTAAACAATGTAACATAACATTAGAGTCGAGTAAGAATGCACTTTATAAATATAGTTTTATCATAAAATTCCTAATGATGCTTTGTCCTTTTATGTTTATTGCAAATAGAATGTGCCTTTGTTTTAAGCCTTCATTTGCGTCTAGAAATGGGAGAATCATTAGTTCAAATTATAGGTTGCAATATTCATACAAGTTTGTACCCGTGACTTCTCCGGCCTGGGTAACGTGTTATGCTCATCCTACAGTTCATTACTTAGTGTAGTTACATTGTGACTATTTCTTTTTACGTGAAAGAAAGACCAAAATAAGTTTATCGTCAGCACTCTAAACCTAACTGCAAAATTTGTCACTACCAACCACTACCACCAACCAAGACGAATGCAACGACACGTCATACTTAAAATCCATCAAGGGGTTTTAAGGCTGTAGAGTTAACAAAGAAATATGCATACATACCCATATACAAACACTCGAAAAACATAACCCTTCTTCTGCCGCAGTCGGGTAATCAAATTGTATTTTCAATATTAATTACTTTCTTAGAATTGTTCCTTTGTCTCTATTCAGTTTACTTGGGGGTCGATTATAACGACAAGGCGAGTATAAACTCTCAAAGCGAATTCTTAGTATAGCTATGGGCATTAGAGTTAAGGTCAAGCACACAACTTCATGGCATGTGTTCAGTTTATACTGTATAATTAATAAAATAAATAAACTAGAAAAATATGCGAACAGTTACAAATGCTTTTGGGAAAGGAAGCTAACGAGAAAAAACAAAGTGGTAAAATTTGTGAATGGCATTAATCGCCACTTAGAAAAAATCATTTTCGGACAATACAGTACACACTCCACGTGTAGTGTTGACAGCAAAATTTGAAAATTAGTGGTCTTTACTTTTTACACCGATGGAACATGAAACTGCACAATCAACTGACAGTTTGTCGTAATGGTCTGATTTTTATTTTTTATAAAATTTTCAGACATAAATAAATGTTAATATTTTCTTCTGTTTCCGCGATTATTACTCATTGAAATACTTTCCATGGTCCTCCCGTGACCATGGAAAGCTGGAAAGCTTCCGAAACGTCGGGAACTAAAATGAGATAATATACGCGATATAATCCGTTAAATTGTTTTATTTCAATAAATAAATGTTGTTAAACGGACTATAATATCATTTACTTTTACGGTTACATTAAAATTTTCATTTAGATTTTCATTAGCAGACGTTTATGCTTCAATAAAAAATCTCATAAGTATGGGATATCCATCGTTACTATCGCGATTCTCCATATAATTTTATGATGCCGGATTTAAAAAAAAGTCATACGATTTTAGGGTAGATGGCGCTGCTGGTCTCCCTAAGGCGTATAAGAAATGAAGCAACTGGTTGAAAGATTTTATAAGTAGGGTGGCGTCAGAGCGTCGATGGACCAATCGACTAATTGGTAGGTCGCTCGTCTTGGCACGAAGAGCCGTTGGAGACGTAGGTTCGAACTCCACTTGACGCATAGAATTTTTCAACTTTTCGCTTTAGTATTTCCATTTTTCTGTGCATCTGTGTGTGTAATCATTCACCTCGACTCTGATGCCGATACCTATATACTTCTTTAACCTTTTGACCACCCAGCAGCGAAGTAATATGAGACCCAGACGCCACAGCAATAAAAAATGAACCGTCGAAAATAAAATAGTGATTGCAGAACGAGGTATTGATATTATATTCGGAGTTTTGGAACCATGAAATTTGGTCGGTATATTCCGACGCTGGCGCCAATTTTCGATGAAGAGATTTGCCGAGTGCGGCGCTCAAAAGGTTAATGATAGATGTTAAAATGGAATTACCTGCTTGTGTTTGACGTTCTTTTGCTGTAATTTAATCACCCATTCGAGAGCTTGTCCGAGAGATACTGGGGTATCGTTGTAATAATTGAAATCAACTTGATGGGAGAGATAGGATGTAGCATCAAGAAGCCTGTTGAATTCCCGTTCCACCTATAAAATAACAATCAATTTCATGGAGAGCTGAAAAGCTTCCGAAACGCCGGGAACTCAAATGAGATAATATACACGATATAATCCGTTAAATTGTTTTATGTAAATAAATTTCTGGCATAGCAATTTTTTTTGCCGACTGTACTTTTCATTACAGCCCAAACTCGGTAGGATTGCGTTATTTTGTGACAAAGTTCACATTATAACCTTCTAGCTCCATCATCATCTAAGCTAGATGATATCATCATATTGCTGTCACCGAACTCACATAAGTATGCCAAATTTGAGCTCAATCGGAAACCGGGAAGTGGGTCTAATGTAACTTGCAAGATTAGACGCAAAAACAACAACATCAACAACAATAAACAGGGCAAGTTAAATTAAACCTTGTAATAATAGACCAACCAAAAACATTTTCATGTAAAATGTAGCCAAAGCGAAATCATATGGCTCGCACTTTCAAAAAGTTATCAGATCTCATGTAGAGCAAGTTTCTATCTCTACACGCCCTAACTTCGCAAACTCTACACCTTAGTCAAAATATGTGGCTTCGCCGATTCGTTACTACAAGAACTATTGTAAAACAGAAAATTAATGAACAATGAATAATTTTTCCACCTTACGCTTATATGACGGTAGCGAAATGGCCAAGCCACATATTTTGACTAAGGTGTTTGTGAAGTTAGGGCTTGTAGTTAGAAGCTTGGCTCTAAATTAGCGCGACCGAGGCGTCATTTACACCTCCGTCTCACATTTTAGTATGGAGCCATTGTCAGTAAAAAATAAGAACGACCGTTTTACCATTTCATCCTTATGTTTAGGTACTTGATTCCCGGTTGCTTCATAGAGCGGACACTTTTGCTTGATCTTATGCAGTTCCATGTTCATCTGAACTGATAGGGTTGTCACTGGGTTACCGCCCAATCCCGTTACGACCATGGCTCCTGCAAATATATAAAAAACAACAGTTTTACAAAATGTCTTTAACCCTTCGTCTGTGTCTGATACTGACCACTTATGAAACTCTATTTTTATATTTCATACAGTTTCAATTTAAATACCAAATTTATGACATCACATACGAGGGATTAAAATTCACACACTTCTACTTCAATTAAGAAACATCTCGCAGAATGGGTAATTGGCGCAACTTTAACTTAAATTGTCAATTCTCCCTTTTACAACTGGTTAAAATTACAATCTTATTTCAAAATAAATCAATAGTCCGAGTAAGGTCAGCGCAAGTTTATCTATATTAGCCCCTATGGAGAGAAGTTCGTCCACTACTAAAAAACTATCACTTTTATTTTGATATTCATTACATGCTTAGATTAAACTGCGAAGTAATAGGTACAATAATAGTAATGTTTAGTGTAGTTTGTTACATTCTTTAATACAAATTATACAAGGTATTTACTGTAGAAAAAAGGGGCTCTGAAAAACGATTGTCCGAGTCAAATTGTGGTCTCCAAATGCACTTCTTGACTAATGGGCTTGAAGCAGAACTGTCAGCATATAGCTATGCGCTGTCGCTTCCCCTAGTAATGGACCTTTTTACGCCCGTTGAATTCTTAACCGAAATAGTTGAAAAAAGAAAATCAAATAATTTCTTCTACTCATAAAAGCGGTAGTCGTTAATTTAAATTTTGTTAGTGTGTAATAATTTCATGCAAAATGGAACTATTATGACAGTAGTATTATTGTATTAATTTTTATCTAATAATTACTTCCTCAAAAATGGGAAGAGCTAAAAACCTGCTCTGACTAAACGAAAACTTATGCAATGAGGCTAGTATAATAACCGGAGGGGCTACTCCGAAACGAAGGTTGTATGGCGCCATCTCGCTCACTCAAATGCAGCTTAACATGAGAGCGAGAGGGACGGCACGTTACGAACTTCGATTTTCTAGTTTCGGAGTAGCCCCTCTGGCAAGCCAAGCCAAACGTGACGTCAAAATGGATGTGTCTGGCTCAGTGGGTTGTACAACGGCCTACGAAGCTAGCAATCCCGGGTTCGAATCCCGGCCAGGGCTAGTGTTTGTGTGATGAGCACGAATGTTTGTTCCTGGGTCTTGGATGTTTTCTATGTATATAAGTATTATAATTTATCGATATGTTATGTATATCGTCGACTAGTACCTATGGTACAAGCTTTGCTTAGTTTGGGACTAGGTTGATTTGTGTTAAATCAGCATGGATCCTGTCAATCACGTTTGCGATTACAAATGTAATTATTACAAACTTCCTGTGACCACGAACCGGCTCTATCACCAGATTGGCTCGATGGTGTCATAATATTGTATTGTCACCAGTAAGTGGGTCAAATTTAACTGGCAAGATTTGACCCACACAAACACACTAAAACAACAAGTTAAATAAAAGCTTGTATAAGTACCTAAGTCAGCAACATATGGCCCCTTTCGATATGTGACCACCCGGCCTCCAACCCTGTCCCTTCCCTCTAGTATCACAACCTCACAGCCAAATGACTGAAGCTGACGAGCTGCTGCCAAACCTGACACTCCTGAAATTAAAATAAAACATTTATAATACAGATTTGTTCAAAAAATGTTACCAGAATTTAGTTAATAAGGTTGGAGCTTCAAATTGAATGTTAAAACATTCAATTTGAAGCTATCAAGCATCCACGTTGTTTAATGGTGCCGTCCATAAAGATTTTAATGCCCTTTTGGGATATTGGGTGGTGGTACATGACTCCTTTTATTTAGTACTAGAAGGCAACTTCGTTCCCGGAGGAGAAAAAGTCATAAACACTCTTTTTCTTAAACGTAGTCACGTAAAAAGTATCCTATAACCATTTGTGGATACTCAGCTACTCGTGTACCAAAAATAGTTGAACTCCGATCAGCCGATTTGGCGTGATGAAGCCACAACGACACATACGAACATACAAAAAATCCAAAAATATATTTTTCGATTAAGGGACCTCGAAATAGTCCGTTACAATTATTTTTTTGAAAATATCTTCAATGTACAGGCATATAATTTTTACAACTTTATAATATTATAAAATAATATAATAATTTTAAAATAATAGTATAGATGAAATTATCGATAGTTTTATCGTCAAAAATTTGCCACCGAAATTAAAGCAACTCAAAAACTTTGAGATTGACCCATAAGCGCTAAATAAATGTAGGTAGGTAGCAGAGGCGGGGCGTCAGGGAAATTACAAGGGAAGCCGAAGCGTATTCATTTACTCATATTAAAGAAAAGGGTGGCTATAAGCCTTTCCTTGGGCAACCCGGTGGGAATCAGCTTATATGGACGCCACTGGTAGGTAGTTTTTGTAACTCACACGATTGCCAGAAAGGGGTCGTCCACAAATTACGTAACGCAGATTGGAGGGGGGGGGGGGGGGGGGGGGGGGGGCTCCGGCCAAGCGTTACGGCCCTGTTACGTTGGGGGAAGGGGGGTGTCAAGGTTTGCGTTACATCACGCACGATTTTTTTTTTCAGTTTCATAGAAATTTGTATGGGATTATATGGCTTTCTTTTAAACCCTAGGGGCTAAATGTACTATTTTAGTCTCGCTTCGCGAAGCTAATATGACCTACTTTTTGAGCAGGAAAAGTGAAAAATTATAAAAATATAATGACCTGCTCCAATTATGATAACTTTAGGCCTCTGCTTTCCTTTAGGCGTTGGTGGTATAGGTGTAAGCCGCTCATAGATACCATAGTTTATGAATCCATGTCTCTCCAAAAATGCATGAGTTCTTATAATCAGGGCAGGGTCTCCGTTATAGGGAGGCTGGAAATAAAGTAAGACTTAAATCTTTAATACATATTGCAGATGATTCTTCTCAGTCTCAAATTTATTTAATACTTTATGGTTTTTTCTTATATTGGGTGAAATAGTTGAGTTAGTTGCATTCAAACATTGTTACTCATTAAAAAACTTTATATCCACCAAGTCATAGAGTGAAAACAAGGGACTAAAATAAATATAAACATCAAGTCATTAAACATTATTGTTCATATTGTTGTTGTTAAATAGTCAAAGATCTGGAAAAGTATTTATTAAAATTATTTGTATTCTTATCATGGACAAATAAAACAAGGGGACTGTCAGTTGCCATACAAAGTACCAAACCGCCATCAGTTCCTAGTCATAAACAGGGTTCGGACAAGTCATCGCAGAAACTGATATGGACATGGGACAAGACTATTATAGAGTCGCGACTTAAGATTATTATTATCTAAAGCTGATATATTATTATCGTAATTTATAATTTAACATTTGACCTTTTTAGTCGCATGTCTGTCATGGATTTGTCAAAGTGGCATGCTTGAAACAGTTTTGTGGTGACAATTTAAACTAATACAATTATTTGCTTTTTTATGGTTATTACTAAATATTATAAATATGGTGCAAATAAATACAATTAACAAGTGGATTAAGGACTACCCCGAGCTCTGTTATCAAGAAAATGTCAAGGAAATATTGTGTACAGCATGTGACATTCGTATTAAACAGTTAAAAAACGATAATATTGATAAACATATTAGGTCAAAAAATCACAAATTGAAGACAGCTCCGCCAGAAATTTCTTATGAAACTTTTTGCATCGATTTGTTGATGTTCCTAATTTCTGCTAATATTCCATGGCATCAACTTAATAATTCACGCTTCAGGGCATTTTTCAAAAAGTATCTGTGGTGCCCGTGGGAAATACCTGATGAATCCTATATTAGGAAAAAAATCTTGGGTGAATATTACGGACAGAAAATGCAAGAATTAAAAAACATAATGCGGGACGAATTTTTGTGGATTTCTATCGATGAAACAAAGAATAGACATGATAAAAATGCAGTCAATATTATCTTGAGGAATTTGACATTAAATGGTACTTCGTGTTGTTACTTACTTGCTTCCAAGATACTAGATGTAGTGAATGGAGAGACCATCGCTAATTTTATACGTGAGCACTTAAAATTACTTTGGGATAATAATTTTGAAAGTAACACCGAAAAATTGCTGATGTTGTCCACAGATAGTGCAGCATATATGCTCAAGGCTGGAAAGTTGTTAAAAGAAATATTCCCCAATATGTTACATGTTACTTGCATTGCACACGGTCTTCATCGTGTTTGTGAGCAAATAAGATGCGAATTCCCTAATGTGGATCTACTTATAAGTAATGTAAAAAAAATCTTTCGAAAAGCCCCGAATCGTGTTAAGTTCTTAAAAAGTATGTATCCAAACATACCACTTCCGCCTAGACCTGTAATAACAAGGTGGGGTACGTGGCTCGAAGCCGCCTTATACTACCACAAATATTTCACAGAGATCTCAAATGTTTTAACCCAATTAAGCAAAAAAGAAGCCAAGTCAATTAGTAAAGCCCAGAGTGCATTACAAAACCAAAATATAAGACAGAACCTAGATTTTATAAGCACTAATTATGAAATTATAAAAATTGCTTTACAACAGGTACAAAGTACGCAGCTTTCTGTTACGGATTCGTTATTGATTTTGGATCAAGTTCGAATTGTCTTGCATTGGGTAGCATCTGAAACCGTAAAAAACAAAATGGAATATGTATTAGACCGTAATCCCGACTATGAAAATATTAGAGATATTTGTGAAAAAACGTCCCAGGCACACACGGTTAGACCTCTTGATATGTTTTTCAATGGAGCATTACTTACTTCGGTGGACACAGAGCGGTCGTTTTCAATTTATAAATGGATATACTCCGATAACAGAAATCGCTTGAAACCAGAAAATTTGGAAAAGATTCTTTTTCTTTATGTCAACAATACTTTGTAGATCATAAATGTTCCATGAGTATATTGATGCAACCAATGTAATGTCTTAATTATAAGAAAAATATTTTCATTTAACAAAATAACAAGTTACAAACAAATTATGTTTTATTTTTATCTTTTCACTGTACGCATGGGACCCAATACGTGAAAAATACGTGAATTAACAATACCAATGTTTAGATATTAGGTATTCCATACTAATTTTACAATAGTAGGTTCTAAATTTAAAGGTCTTAAGGGTAAAAAGTGAAATTGAAAAAACAATTAAAGTAAAATTTAGGTACGTGTGTAGTAAAGTAAGTAAGGTAAATAGGAGTAGGTCTGCGGAATCATATTTATACTGTTATATGTGCGTGTGTGTTTTACATTATTTACTCTTCATATGTACTGCTAACTTATTTGGCCTAAATTTTAAAAAAAGTTTACAGATAAAAAACTCTTTACTCACCACAACAGGTTGTCAAATGTTGATGTCATATATAACATTAATATTTGGATTGACATAAAATTAGTTCATTATTTCGCGAATTTAGTTGGTTGCTAACCAAAACTATGGCTTTGTTTGATGAAGAAGATTATCGACAATTTACGAGACAATTCAGGGCGAAACTGGAAGTAATTACTCTTCGAAAGGGAAAACCTAATTATGGTAAATAACAAAAAATCATACCTACCTCCATCATTACATACATAGGTAGTTTTTTAAAGATAAGTTGAATTAATATGCTTTCGTTATTATTTATACAGTGCCAACTTTCTGTTCCTGTATAAACAATTTTCGGGAAAGATGTTTGCGATTTATGTTGAAACATATCAACAACTTGATTTTTGACGATTGCTGGGAAGATGTCATAGAAGTGTTTCGGCAGTTTCGAGTAAAAGGTTCGAAAGTACAACAACTGTTATAACAATTGTTTACTTTTTTTTATATCTAACACAAATTATTAAATAAAACATCGGTTTGTTCCAGACAATGTAGAAGTTAATGGCTGCGTATGTGCAATGCAACCATCAGCATTTAAAAAGATGTTAATGGAAATACCTTTACACACGTATGGTGAATTCTGGGTTGCAGTAGTAAATGTCATTGAAAAATATAATTAAATAATATTGTACATAATGCGATTCTATTGATCTTGTTCTATTGCCGTCTTGCGATTGTTTTGCGATGACTTGTCCGAACCCTGGTCATAAATATTGAAGAAAAGAGTTAAGCCAAGCAGCACTTTCAAAGATAGGATACAGATATTGATTGAAACTTACACAATCTTCACTCAGTAACACAACAAAACGGGGCCTAATCGCATATAAAAAAATCCATAGTCTCGAAGGAACTTCTTCCAGTTCCTGTTCCTTCAATGTATTGTGACATCCAAAACGTCGAAGAATTACCAACAAAAGGTTATTAATTAATTAAATCAAATATGATATGCGACAAAGCCCCGTTTTGTTGTGTGAGTTCCTTAGATACAGATATACTGTAATCATAGTTCTTGTGATAATTGACTGAATTTGATACAATCAAATGATATGTCAACAAAATGAAGTATTCGATAAAAAAATTCCAATAAAACAAGGTACAATCAGATAATATGCTAGCATAGTAGTGTTTGTACCATGAGACAGTATTTAATTATTATTTGTAGCTATTTGCGAGAACTATTTGTCTTTGTTCAATTATAACATTAATATTGTTTAGCCTGTTGTTTACCTCTCCTTGAATGTATTTTTTTCTATACCTACTCTGTTTAGAAAGGTGTGCAATAAAGAGTTATTGTATTGAATTGTTTAGTTTTAAAAACCATCAAATTTTAATACCCAGTACAATCCAAAGTAGAGGGAATGACAGTCCTCTAGTTTTATTTGTTCATAATTATTAAAAATGCAACTGAATATATTTATAAAATTTTAATTTATATCAATATTTGCTTAAATGTACAGTGATCATCATTTCAACCAATAGATATCTACTCCTGAACACAAGTCTGACAAAAAATTCTACAATAACTAGTTGCACCTTCTGCCAATCAAAATTCTTATAAAAACATCAACACTTACTTCCATTTTAGACACCGCATGCTCCTGCACAAGTTGTTTCTTGGGATCTTCAAACCACAGCTTCAAAATCCGGTTTCTGATTTGAACAAATGCATGGCTGCAAGCTCCTTGGAGGTCAGAAAAGCTCTCGGCTTCCAATGATGACATTTTGTCAAAAGGCAGCCTTGATTGGAACGCTGCTCCTTCCAAACTGAAATAAATATGATGTGTTTGTGTCCGAGGGGAGATTAACATGTTATAAAAAAAAAATTGTATTGTTTTCAGACAAAAGTCACCCAATTTTACAAACTGCCATTGCTAAGTTGGACAAAGCTTTTAGCAAAAGGAATCTATTATCACAATGAGACTAAAAATTGCTATTTATTGAGGAACAATGTAGTACCACTTTTCGAAGAGAATCACATTCTATTGTAGATAATTCAATAATATTTACATTATTGAATTATCTGATTATAAGTTGCTTAATGTCATATATAATATATATTAAGCAACTTATAATCAACAGAGCAATGTGAGTGAAACTGCTCACAAAAAAGATTTTTTTTTTTAAGCTGCTTGAAATGGTGAAGATATATACACCTCCATAATTAGTTAGAAACCTGAGGGATTACAATCCCGCCTAATAAGCCCAGCCTCTATACTTAACAGGATAACTGAATATTAAAAAGTATAACATGGAAACTGTGACTTAAAAGTGCGGAACCCAATATCTGTAATCTTATAAAAACTTTCGGAATTACTAAAAACTCAGTTTAGCAAGGATCATTATCATTACCAGGAAGTTTTGTGTTACAATAAAACTAGGTTTTTAGCTTAATACCTGTTGAGCATTTCCTTGTAGTTAATCTCTTCTATATCTTCACTTTTGCCCTCGTCCAATATAACCGTCGGTTTCTCATCCTTCTTGGATTCTTTCCCTTCTGTATTTCGGCTCGAAGTTGACTCCCTCCTACTGCCAATAGTTGTAGGACTGATAGACGTGATTTTACTCTTTTCTGATTGATCAGACTCAGAATCATCTTGTTTCAATTTCTCATCCAAATCCCGGTTGTCGACCTAAGATCAATAAACATAACCTCACAAGTCAATCGTATTTAGAGACGCTAACAGGCAAAAAAAAATAGCTGAACATAACAAACCTTAACACGCTTGCGGCGACTCATCATAAAAATTAATATAGGTGAAAATGTAAGGTAAAACCAAGAAGAAACACGAGAGAAGATGTCGCGAAATCGAGAAACAAAACAAACTAACGTTCAGAAATCGAATGAAAACTAACAATGTCACTGTCAGTTGCACTAGTGAAGTGCTAAGTACCTCGATACCGGTAATTAAACATATGGGTTCCGTTCCTATGACATAGAATCCCCCAACTTTAGGTATAGTTGAATCATCGAGAGCGTGGAATTGCATATGTAGTAGTATTGTTTGTTTACAGGCATTCTATATTTGAATTTTCTATTTTCTTGTACTATCAGCATACAAAGAGGTTGTTATATATATATATATATCGAAGAACTAAAAACAAAAATAATGTCAGTGTGAAATTGTCAATATTATTTACGTTGTGCGTATATTTTTACATCTGATTTGATTGTATTCCCAATTAATTATTGTGTCCGCCCGTACGACTACGAATAATTTCTATATTTTAAAAAAATATGGCTGTAAGTAATTTTGGTCCTATTGAGAGTCAAAGTAAGCAAATAATTTTCAACTGTTATAAATATTTTGAAAATGAACTGACGAAAAATTTAAACTTGCCTTACATCGCTGCCCAGTTAGTTGAAAAAGCTACAGGTGTTTGTCTCTCTACTGTTTATAACATTGTGACTGAAAGCAACAGCGAGAAATTCGCAACAACAAAGAAATTCACCTCCCCGAAGAATAAAAAGTTGCGTCCTTGTCCGTCATCAGCAGTAGACGATTTTGATCAGGAAGTCATCCGCAGAACTATATACAATTTTCATCTGTCCCATAAGCAATTTCCAACCTCAGGGACTCGACTCTGTATTAAAATCCGATATAGATTACAAATTTGGCATTTCCACCTTACGAAAACAAATACAAAAATTAGGATTTAAATGGAAAAAGACCGAGGACAACCGAAAAATATTAATGGAAAAACACAACATACGACTGCTAAGAATAAATTACCTTATCAAAATTGCGGAATATCGATCTCAAGATAGACCACTAGTTTATACTGATGAAACCTACATCCACACTTCACATGTGCCCGGAGAAGCTTGGACCGATGGAACAGAATTTGGTGTAAAAAAACAAATCAGTACAGGCCAGCGGTTAATAATAGTGCACGCAGGAGGAAAAGATGGTTTTATTCCCAACGCTTTGTTAATGTTTAAGGCAAACCAAAAAACGGGAGATTACCATGACCAGATGAACTTTGTCAACTACGAAAAATGGTTAAAAGAAAAATTAATACCGAACCTCAAACCGAATAGCGTACTTATCGTGGATAATGCGTCCTATCACAACAAACTTTTGAATCGTGCTCCAACGTCAAACTCTAATAAACAAGAAATGATGGATTGGTTGACAGAACACAACATTTCGTATAACCGGTTGATGTACAAAACCAGTTTGTATGAATTAATTAAACAAAATAAAGAGCGGTTTCGCGAGTACCACATAGATGCAATTTTAAAAGAACATGGCCACTCCGTATTACGATTGCCACCGTATCACCCGACATTCAATCCGATCGAAAATATTTGGTCCATGGTAAAAGGATATGTAAAGCAAAAAGAAACGTTTCATTAAACATGCAAGGCATTATGAGTTTAGCAACTGAACGAATGAATACCATCACTGCTGAGGACTGGGAAAATATTTGTCACCACGTCGAAAGTGAAGAAAATAAATATCGATGTCAGGAAGGAGAAATGGATCAAATAACAGACAATTTTATTATAAATACTTGTGACAGCTCAGATGAAGAACATGATAGCGAATAAAAGAAAAAAACAGAGGACTACTACTTATTCCACTTCTTGGGTATGTCATTTTATTAAGTTAAGAGAAAATTATTCTCCTTTTGTTGCAAACGGTACAACCACTACAAATGCAATTCCATCTTCTCGATAATTGAACTATATCAACGATAAAACCCATAATTAAAATTCATCGTAATACATATGTAAATCAATTCAAATGAAGGATTTTATTTTTGATTGAAATTACTATGATTATGTTATCATAGTCGTTTATTTGAACCCATCCTAGTATAAAAATATAAATAATAACCGTTTCAGCGAACGGTCTTACAATGAACAGGCTCGACTTAGTTCCCTAACCAACCTCCGCAGTAGGTATACGTGGCTTGCTCACTGCGTCCCACCCTAACTCTAAGTGACCGCGGAGGCATTCCATTTTGTGGGTTTGCTCTCCCTCACTGAATCTGATTACTTGTAAAGAGGCCTAACCCAGACCTACCCACTTTAAAGTCAGATTCTAAAAAAAGAGACTCGCTATATGGCTAAAAGTATCAGTAGTAAGATAAAGATACTCCTGGATACGGCATGCATCGTCAGGAAGTTCCTCTTTCTGAGACCTAACCTCTGTTAGCTTGAGCCCGCGGCTGGCGGCACCCTATGTTATGTTTTTCTATGTTTTTGTATATTTTGTAACTATTTGCATTCATGTATTTTACTTTTTTACAATACTTTTATAACGTATTGTAGGAATTCTGGCATAATATAAGGTATAAATGAGCGAAAAAATTATCAAGACATGAACTTCTTAATAAACTGAGGCGGATAATTCAAAATATTTGAAAACAATCGTTTGCCAATCACGGATTATTGAATTCATTTGCAGAAATTTACTCTTAAAACGATTAGGTAAGATACCTAGCTAGCTTGTCGTTAAAGATATTTTTATGACAAGCTTTTATTGCCGTCTGTACTTTTCTGGCTCCATCATCAGATCAGCTCGATGGTATCATAATATTGTATTGGTCTGTAACTTACATAAGCATGCCAAATTCCACCTCAATCTAAAACCGGAATGTGGGCCAAATCTAACATGCATGATTTGGCCCGAACATAATATACATTGGAATAGGATATTTGGGATCTAAATGTTATGTAACTAATGCACTAACAGGGTGGCTTGAAAGAACGTTGACCGAGAATATTTTAATATTTTGTCTATTTACACGAATTTTAAAAAATATACTTAAAAAGTTCATCTTTAATATTTTTTTAACAAATAAACACTAAACGTCTTTTAAATATTCTAATATTAAATACTACGAGTAAGAATCGTGTCAGTTCATATCAATGTTATGTTTATGTAGCTTGCGATTAAGATTGAGCCCGAGTTTAATCCATTGAATTTAAGTCAAGTGAATACAGTGTCCACTCTTATGAACTTAAGGATTAGATTTGTGAATCCAACCTGAAGGAGGACATTTTGAAAACAAGTAGATTTTTTAGTTAAAAAAGATGAAGTTCTCTAAAAAAACCGTGTAAGTAAATAAAAAAATAGTAAATGAATTATTTATCAAAGTATTTCGAGGCAACCTTGTATTTCATAAGATATTTATTTAATATTCAATATTAAATATAACACCATTTTTGGTCAAGGCTTTTAATGTTCATATCTTCTCATAACATAACAGTATAACAAAAAATAAGTAGATAATTCAATCCAAAGTTTAAGTAATCAGCGTCGTTTTTGTCTAAAAGCTTTTCCTGAAGTGATTATGAAGCGGTCCTTCTTCGGCGTATCCAACTGTTTCTTGTGGAATAATCGCGTTTGCATCAATAGTACCACAAGGACGACACATGCATTCAAGAGGAGCCTTGGTGACCACCTGAAATTATTACATAGCCATTATGAAGAGAACTCGATAATCCAAGCTGCACAGTTTTACTGTGGAATAGAAACCAAAGATTAATAAACTGAACTGTTAATAAATTCTATCATTCCTCACAACTACTTCCTGAATGTTTTTTCTCAAGATCTAGATAACAAACAATACAAGAATGTAAGGAGAACTACATTTCTCTGCAGATTGCCATAGAGTGGACTGTACATGGATCCCTTATTAGACCTTATTGCAACGTAATCAAGAATATACAAGTGAGACAGTGGATGTACTACACATTTTTTGTAGGCGACTGTACGTAACTGTATTTTATTAGCTCAGTAACAAACCTACGCACCTTCCGGTATCTGTTTTCTTCTCTTTTGGCTTCTGGGCAATATAAATCCACGGTAGCTTCTCTCTCACCAGACTCTTGGCAACAATTACAAGATCGTTCCATTTGCCAAATTTTACTTCCCGATACCTGTTCAGGGATATTAAAAAGATTAACCATACGAAGGACACACAACAATCTGCATAATGTTTTTAAAGACGAGAATTGATCCTTTTTTGTAGGAATCAAATAGAGTGCACAGAAGTCACAAATTTTAGTTAAAGATGCATTCAGTGAAGTAACGTTAAAGTTGCAGTAAGTAAAGTAGCAAAGTGAGCGCTGAAATTGCTCTGCACTAATATAGCTACACAGGTGGGAAAGGCGTGACGCTATCCCTAGGGTGGGGTACCAGATTTATATGGAAAAACCAGTATATTGTAATTTTGATCGTAAACAACTGCGTTTAACTATAGACATGGTTGCTTTGATTACGGATTTATAATTGCGCAACTTTGATGTTTCATATTTCGAAGAATTCGAAGTCATTTAGATTTATCTTCTTTATTTCTCATATTTTTCAATCATGCATGTAGCTACACGTGTAGTTACAAGATTCAATGAAAAAAAACTTAGAAAATACTCAATTTTATACTTAGCGTATTTCTTTTTTATTCTTTGAATTTTTAATCATAACATACAAGCAAAAATCGGTTTTGGAAATAGCTCATTGCATTGATGTGTTGTATTAAAAAAAACTTTTGTGCTGTCCGCTCACATTTAATATTATCATTTTTGGTTTTTAATCCACTGAACGACGACAGTTGTCGAATATTTTTTTTCTGACATATTTTTATGCATCACTCAAAAAAAAATCAAGATCACCAAAATTTCAGAGCGTTTTCCCGCAAGGCACAAGGCACTGGTTCAAATCTGGTCGGAGTCTTGAATTTTTTTTAATTATACTGATCTTTGTATTTCATTCCAAGAATGCACATTCTTAATGAAGAAATTTACTTTAAAAATCACGAAGATCGTAATGGTAAAACATCAAGATATTCATAAGAATCAACGATAGTACACGATATTTAAGACTTATTCGAGGATAAAATTGACTACTAGTCACTTATATCTTTGTGCACTTTATATTTTTTCGATGAATGTGAATTTTTATATTAAATATGGTTACCTGTAAATAACTGCTGCACTTTCCTACGCAAGCATACGATGGAATTAGTTGTGGCTGACATCCCGGGTGCTTTAACACGTGCACCACTGGTGTCATAACGCATTCTTGCCCTAGTAAAATTTTACAAAAACACTTTATTTAGACTCAGACAAGTTTGTTTAGCATATTTTTCATCAAAATCATCGAAGTAATAAAAACATAACTTATCTATTCTGAATCAATTCGAAGGATAGCAGTGCTTAAAACATAAATGAAATTGCAAAGTTTACCGTAAAAACATGCTTATGAGAACGTTTCGTTTTAACCCAACTTTTTTTCGTTGAAATCAAACAGGGGACAACATATTTTTTCCTACTTAATAGATTTGTTTCTACTAAATAATAATTTTCCTTGTTGATAATTTTATAATTTGAGAAAAAAAATCGGTTGGTAAACTTCAGAGACCCATATCTTGCAAAACTTAGTCTAGCTACTAGGTCGAGAGGGATATAATATTAAAGGGCTTGTAAGTATACATTTTTTTTATTGTATTTCAATTTTGATTTATGATTGAAAATGTGGAAAAATGCTGTTGCGGAAGGGGGGAATGCCTCTCTCATATTGGTCCTATTTCATAGAAAATAAAAATCAATTAAAATAATTATTTCCTCATAATACTTTCGCTAACCATCTTAATAAATCAAATGTATAGCGTAAATAGTTACTGAAATATAGCGCTGTAACAGTCTGACACACAGACAGATAGACTAGTCGCATCATAGGAGTTCCTGTTTTACCTTTTTGGTACGGAACTCTATAAATAATTTGAAGAGTTCCTAATTCTAAAAGAACGTAGGTAACAAGTAGAGCGTAGGTGACAGTCACAGCGTAGAAAAACTATTACTAATGCGGATTTTGTGTAGAAATTACTGTTCTTGTGCGCTGTAAGGCTGTAACTATGTCATACCCACCTAGTGACCACTTTTAAAGTTTCGTTTATGTTTCCTTTACATTTTCTCGAAAATATTAAAAACTACATATTCGTGTAAAAAAAAATCAGTTCCTTGATAATGGTTTAAGAAAATCGGTGTCGATTTAATATTTGTCTATAAATATTGTCTATTAATAACAATAATAATGCGTACCTATTAACTGGTTAAAAAATCATAGAATTTTACACAGCAATTGTACGTAAGTAAATTAAAAACTTACCTGGTGGTAATTCCACCTCTTGAGTAATATAACTGGATCTACTTTGTTTAACGTGACAAGTTGCCAAAAGCAGTATAATATAACATATATTACGATAGAGCATGGCTATTGATTTAAAAAATAATACTATATCTTATTAATAGTGCGCACTCAACGATGGCTGAAGAAATTGTACAATTTAGAAACAAGGAACTGGTATATAAAGGATGCGGCGTGGTCTATGCAAGTTCGTCACGTAGCTACTGAACTATGAAAATCATTTAAGAGAACACGTCCCAAGCAGCGATTACATGAGTATCCTGCGGCGTTAACACAATTAATCGATTTCCTGACCAAGTTAGTATACTTACGCATTAAATATACTGAAATAATAATATATCCTAATAAAATTGTGTCAAATAACAAATGCCATACATATATTGGAAACTGAAATCATTAAGCGTATAAAAAACAAAATATATAAATATCAGGGCCCACCTTACAATACACAATAAGCTAAGGCGGATTTCGAAAAGACTTTAGTACCGTTGACCATATATTTACACGCTGCGGCAGGTTATATAGAAGCAGTGTCGTGCAGTCCATATAGGCCCAAAGGCACTGTCTATATACCCTGAAAGACCTTGGGTCCATATAGACACAGAGAAACTGCCTACCCTGAAGCGCTGAGCAATCATGGCTCCATATAGGCACAGAAAAAATACCTACCTTGGCCAAAAACCCTGTTCATCACACTGTATAGAAGACCGAGGAATATAACCGGGTATTGGATGAAACTAAAAAAAGTGTAGAATCATTGATTGAGTGTATTGATTGTTTGGGCTTCCATCTTACTCAAAATTGTTCATACACACAAAGCTCATACAAGAAAAGAAAGTGTCCAAAATAGTGAGTAAGTAGCTTTTTCTTCAGTTTCGTTACATTTACAAAAATAAAAATCGGACAATAGCATAATGGACACTGCTCAATATAGATTTCCGCAGCTATTACTTTACTAAAAATACAATACAAATACTTATGTCCATTTGTCAAGATGCTCTGTTTTTCGGCTATAACTCAAAAACGGTGTATCCGATCGTATTAAAAATAAAATTAGCTGAAAGAAGATTTACTAGGCGCTACCTTTGTTTTTTTATATTTTCAGACGTACGGCATAAAAGATAGAGATGGGATACAATTTATGCTACTTTCGTTGTGATTATTTCCGAAAAAAAAACAATAAACGAAATGCACTACAGATGAAACAAAAACGATCTCCACGGTACTTACGTCCTTTTGCTGAGAAGCGCAGTTTTTTGGCAATAACTCAAAAACTGTAAATCCGAACATCGTTGAAAGTATTTATTAATTTTCCATATTGTTTGGACATACCGTTTAAATAGAAAGGAGGGGGGGGGGGGGGGGGGGGGGGGGCACGCAATTTAGGCTACTTACGGAGCGATTATTTCCGAAAATATTCACTCAGTCCAATTTTTTAGAAATAAAGTCTTTTTATTATTATTGTTGATTTATGGGCCTTCTGTATACCGCGTCGACCATATTTGATCTACTGTGGCAGAAACTCTTTTTAAAAAGCTGTCGAAATATGTACACACTGATATTTGTTGAAAAAAAAATCAGTTTTGTTTGGCCACGAGGAATCGCATTTCCTCGTGGCCAAACCAGTTTGGCAAATGAGTTTGACCACGAGGAAAAAGGGTACAGTAATGGAGTGCAATGCAAACTAAGTAGCGGCTCTCTCTTCACTCGTGGTTCAGCTATACTTTACTAGCTTTCACTTGCTCTTGTGTTTCAATTCCACACTCGCGGGTAAAATATAACTTTGCATCCTTGTATAACATAACTATTTTACTACACTGTATTATGTGTATAGAACTCGTGCCTGCAGTCAAACTGTACAATTAAATACAGTTTTGCACGAAACTGTTATAGTAATAAGAATTATATACTTTGTTTAATAAATAAATAATAAAAATAGATACCTACTTAGTAAACTCACGGTTTTCCTCTAAAAAAGTGTATTTATCCGGCTGACCTAGAAATTATAAGGACTACGAGCTTAATCGCTTTGCTTACAAGATATTTAACTTATGTGGTCAATCTCCTGCTGATAAACAGGGTGAGATTTCTTGTAACGTCCTATATCAATGAAAAGGAATTGCAATATAAAGCAGGGTTCTTGGCTTCACATCAGTAGTCAGCTTTTCTCTGCCCTTGTGGTAGCATGATAATAATATTTAAGAATAAATTGCAATAACTTATACAAAAGTGTACCAACTCCTTAAACAATGTTTTTGTACAAATCCAAATCCTTATTTTTATTAATTTCACAGTTTTTGCTTGTTATAGTATTAGTATGTACAGCCGATGAAAATTGCGAGACATCACTGAGTGAAATTTTGGTGACAAAAGGTAAGCTTTGAATAATTAAACTTAATAAATACTAGACTGTCCCCGCAACTTCGTCAGCGGAGGAAAGAAAAAGTATAGTTGAGTAAAAAGTGTCCTATACGCCCAGCCACCTTTGCACACACAAAATAATAGTTAAAATCCGTTTAGCTGTTTTAGTGTGATGAAGCCACAAACATTAAAAAAAATACAGTGACCTTCAAGTACAATTTTTTTAAGTTGTTCAATAATGCGCAGATCAAGCCCTTTCATATGATACCCTACTTGACCTAGTAGGTATACTTTTTACTTTTGGAACCCCCCCCCCCCCCCCCCGCCCCCACCCCCATTTAAGAAAAAAAAAATGTTTCCCTTGCAATACATGGGGGCTGACCATGTTTTTAACTATTTGAAATAGATGGCATAAATATTTTTTGCGATACGGCGCTCTAATAGTCGGAGAGACAGAGTCTCGCTATAAGGGTTAGTTTTACCTTTTAGTACGGAACCCTAAAAAGCACGAGCGTCTATCTATCTGATGAAACGCGTTCATAAGATTTGTTTTAATGCAAGGTAGATTACTTATTAAGTACATTAGTTACTTCTATAAGCAAGTAGTATTTACTAGTGGCTTTCCCCGAATTTTCGAGAATTGAGTAGCCTTCGTTTATATGATTGATTACCTATTTAAATTATACCCCCCTTTTCACTCCTTTAAATAATGATTTCCGGGATATAATTATCCTATATCCGTCAGAGTCTGAAACGAAATGAAATTTGGTATGTATTTCATTTCAATCTTTTCAGCTGTTTAAGCGTGGAAAGGTAACAGACTGACAGAGTTACTTTAGCATCTTATAATATTAATTATGGATGGTTCCATTGTCATTTGCTGACGACTAATATTTTATTTTCACTTGCAGAGGAATACGATGAAATGGGAAGACTTGTCAGATCATGCAACGGAGAAGTAACCGTCAATAAATGTGAAGGAATGTGCAGTAGCCAAGTGCACCCTTCTATTGCAACAGTTACAGGATTCTTAAAGGTACTATTTTTGTGACGACATGAATTATGCGTGAAGCCATATGAAAGAACCACATTAAATTATATGCCTATTCTTACTATTATATAATTTCAGGAATGCCATTGCTGTAGGGAAAATTATCTAAGAGAACGAACCGTTTCACTTTCACATTGCTACAATGCCGATGGTGTGAGACTGGAAGATCCTAAGTACGCCATCATGGAAGTACGGCTTCAAGAACCAGACGAATGCCAATGTTTTAAGTGCGGAGATTACAGCCGATAAAATATGTTTTTGAAATGTTTAATCTAATCGGACTGAATTTTCAAAATGCAATGATCATGATATGTCTTATGATAATTTAGTTTAAGGATATAATTATGTAATAAGATGTTATTAAAGTTGGTCAAGGCTTTATAATTTATAAAAAATAAATATTTACACGTTTACTTCGTCTTTTTTTGTCAACCAACTTTGAAAAAAGTAAGGTTTTGTTTATGGCATATATATGATATATATTCGTACCTATACTTATTCGGTAACTACGAGTTGGAAGACGCAGTATTAGTGGATGTGCTACAATGGAAAAAAAGCTACTTTGCCGCATACATATCTACATCGACGATTTTTCTTACACTGGTACTTTAGACCAAAATATTTAATTTTTCCACTAGTTCTTAAAAATCGCCCCCATAGTAATGACGACATCAAATTTTTGTATGAGATATGAAAATCGATTTTGTACATTCTACTATAAACAAAACAAGTAGTCGGCGAACTGATAAAAAAATAATTTGTATAGTCCTTATTTTTTCATCAGGGATTGAAAAGCCCTCTTGCTACTACAAAATACTACCTGCTTTTAAGTGCGTTGATAGATATTGTATTATTTTTAAATAGGTTGTACAGTCTCCAGCATTAATATCTGCCACAACAAAGTGCGCATAAATATCTGAGATGACTCTATATCTAGGGCCGTTAGGACGTGTCAGATATTTTCGCCCGCTTTGCTGCGTTACGTTCTATGGAACACTATTATCGGTTTTTCTTACAAACTGAGAACTGCGCAACTCATCACTACACTACTGCAAAATCAATCAATCTCCACCATCACCACTACAACCCTAGAATACAATGACGTTGATACAGATGACATTTGTCATTGAGTTGGTGTCAAAGACATTCCTATTGCTGAAAAATTGAATAATTACTCGATTATTAGAAAGATTAACCGTTCAACATGGGTCTTGATGAAGATTATATTATTTACTTAATCCTATTATTTTCATGGGCAGAATATTTGTGGGAGTTATATTTGTCTATCCGGCAGGTACGTGATAGGTTATATTTTGTAAATAGTCAACTATATTTCATCTGCGTGAATAATACAAAATCTTACTAGCGTGTCGTCTATTACGTTTAAAATATAGCGTTGACATACTAAATCATATCATTACAAGCATTGTAAATAGAAAATACTGATTTATAATGTATTTTGCAGCTGAAAATTTACGAAACCAACAACACTATTCCCGATGACTTGAAGGAGATGTTAAATGAAGAATCATTCAAGAAAGCTCGTGTGTATGGCATTGACAAATCGCAGTTTAAAATTGTGAAGGAATTTTACAGTATAGTTTTAACATCTGTATTACTCTACAAACGATGGATCGCTGTTGCTTGGTTTGACGCCGAAAACCTCTCAGAAACTCTCAACGTATCACCAGACAGAGAAATATTCGTGAGCTGTGTCTTCATGACCATTGTGACCCTGTTTAACTATGTGATCATGCTACCGTTTAAGATCTATGGTACATTTGTACTTGAAGAAAAACATGGTTTCAATAAGCAAACAGTGGGATTCTTTATCAAAGACCAAGCCAAATCTTTAGTTTTAAGTCTCATCATTACCATTCCAACCGTGTCTATTGCAATTTATATTATTATGTTAGGAGGAGATATGTTTGTTGTTTACCTGTGGTTATTTACAACAATAGTTACTTTGGTATTACTCATGCTTTACCCAACTGTCATTGCTCCACTATTTGATAAATTTGTTCCTCTCCCTGAGGGTTCCTTGAGGAAAGGCATTGAGGAACTTGCATCAAAGCTTAAATTCCCACTTTCGCAAGTGTACATAGTAGAGGGTTCTAAAAGGTCTGCACATAGCAATGCATATTTCAGTGGACTATTTGGCGCTAAAAGGATTGTACTTTTTGATACTTTGCTAGAAAAGTATGATGAAGAAAAAAAGACCAAGACAGGATGTGATGACAATGAAATATTAGGGATTCTGGCTCATGAATTGGGCCATTGGAGCTGCAACCATATGACTAAGAACATAATTTTGACTGAACTTAATTTGTTAATGTTATTCTCTGCTTTTGGGTGGCTATTTAAGTATTCCATGTTGTATACAGCGATTGGACTGCCGCAAGGCCAGGAACCCATTATTATTGGTCTGATAGTTGTTCTACAAATGATACTTGCACCATACAATTCAATCTTAGCCTTTTTTGTAACAGCTTTGTCTAGAAAATATGAGTTTGAGGCTGATAACTTTGCCGTATCATTGAATTATCCTCGAGAACTCATGTCTGCTCTCATAAAGCTGGGTAAAGACAATTTGGACTATCCAATCTATGACAAGTTATACTCTGCATGGTATCATTCCCATCCTACTTTGTTACATAGAATAGAAAATATTAAGAACCAAATATGTAATGATAAAAAAGACAACTAAGTAATTCCATAAGCATTTACTAGATGGTAATTTGAAAAAGTACATTTTTGTATCCTAAAATAATAGAAGATTGGTATTGTAAATGTCCAATTTTTTATTTCAAAAATTGCATCCTTACAACACTACTGCCATATACTTGTGTATGTTTTCACGACGGACAAGCAGTTTCAATACTATCAATGACAAAATATGGGCATGAGAAATATATGTGTACAATTCAGGAACTCTACTACTAAGTAGGAATATCTTCTTCTCAAACACTGTATAACAGGAGAGAGAGAGAGAGAAGGACAGTGCATGTTGAATAAATATTAGAGTAGGCCCTGTGAACTTCATGATAAACAAACAAGTCAAAAGTCAAAGTATCTTGTTGAGCCTACAATATTACCTGCTAAAGTGTTTGATGTCTATCTACTTAATCATTTTTAATATAACCAATTGGTTTAAGTCAATTTTAATAAATATTGTAATTTAAATATGTTTTTAATATAACATTTCGAAATTCCTTTCCACACATTTCAACTATTGTTTTCTTGATGCAATGGCTTGTACTGAAATATAAGAAAATATAGTCATTAAGTATATCATCGATTCGGAATCAAGTGAACCATATCAATATAGCAAATAGACTGTACATGATCAAGTTGTTCGGCCTCTTCAATAGTATCAGGAAGTGGACGATTCATGGTTTCAGGCAAGGGTATAAGCAGCAGTGTTTGACAAAATGATACTGCAGCTACTAATACCAACGGAAGATCGGGCTGAAGGTCATTCAGACTGACCACCATTGGTGCCGCCATCGAGCCAAAGCGAGCGAAAGTTGATACTGCGCTTACTCCTACGTTCCGACCCAATGTTGGGTACAATTCCCCAGAGTATAGGTATAATACCGGCACTGATCCCTGAAAACATACATCGAAGTATAAAATAGTAGATGGTTTTACGACGAAAACTGAGGTGAGATTTTTCTAAAATGAAAATATCACCAGATGGCGCCACCGTGACGTAAGGTCTGATTGACATTGGTGGATTTTGACACTTGTCCATTAGACCTGACTTGACGTTGCCGCTAACTGGTGGTATTTGCATTTTAAAAAACTCATTAGGTATATGGTTGTGCTTTGAAAGAAAATCTATATCCTAAAATATACTTTTGTAATTATTAATTTGTACAAGCTTGATACCGATATCCCGCACCAATGATTTCTCTGTTTAGACTAAGTCGACAGGTAGAGAATGCCTTTATGGCATTAACCCATTCACGGCCAATGACGCGACGTATGCGTCATGCTCGAACGCCTGTCGCCATGCCCGTGACGCGTAAACGCGTCATGCATAATTCCCTATTTAAATATAAACGATACATAAAATGAAATGCTTACATATGTGACATTTGAGTTAAGGAGTATATTTATAAATAACGTTCGACGAGAAAATTTCAAACGTAATATTTAACATTTTTACAGAACACTAAATAAATAGTTTTGATTTCGTATACGTAAATAACTTTATTGTTTATTGTTTCTTTTTAAATGTGTACATAATATTCTCGCCAGGAGATCTGCTATATAAAAATATAAATAAATGTATATATTTGAGACTTATGGTCATGACGCAAGGTGTTCGTCATGGTGGCCTGACAAGTCCAGTTAAAATTTTGAAATTTCGTAACAGAGCAAAATGAACTTAATGTCCTTTAAATAAGGTTTATTTTTTTTCTATATCATGTTGGTCCAAAGCGGGGACGGTGGTATGCAACTTTCACGAGAACCAAGTGATATAGAAATTATGTGCCTTTTTCTTATTTACTTACATATTTTCAATTTTTTGATAGTGCTTACGAAAGGTTAAATTACGGTTAAGTAATTAAGGCAAAAAAACGGTTCCGATATAAAATGAGACGTAACTAAACGTCTCTCGAAAGCTTTTATAAATTTACAATTACTTAATTACTAAATTTACCGCTTCCTTGTTTTGCGATAATGACTGGCCGCGTGGTCTTATCAGTCACAGTAGGCGCAGCTGCACATTTTATTACATGTTAAAGCTTTAACAATACCATTCCCTTTAAGACAATGGCAATTTAAGAAGCGGTGTCATTAAAGGCTAAATGCTGCTTACCTGAATAACGACCACGCAATACATTTGTGATAGGAAATAATAAACAATGCTATCGATAATCATGCACTTGTGTGTCGGTGTACTTGTAAAGGATTATTAGTACTTGACATCATAAAACGTGGTAGTTTTCGTACTATGTACAAATGGTGAGAAATACTCCCACTTATCCGACCCTTCCTTTTAAATAATATGTCGCAAATGCATTAGTCACGATTTACTCGTTGGCAGTTTTAAACCCCCTTTCGTTGTTTAGTATTGTGCATTTTGTGACCTGGCTATGGATTACCGGAATATGAACTCGCCTAATCTGACTGACTGTGCTAACTGGACTCCGAACCTGCTTAACCCGAACGACCTGGCTACGAATTCGGAAAACTTGAACCCGCCTATTACGACTGACTCGGCTATGCACCCGGACTTGGCACTTATACAGAAGGAGATAAATAACTTAGATGAACCTGACGCAGCTTTTGCTGGTAAGTAATTTATTTATTTTCACTCACTAGCTCGGAAAAATTCACCCTGTATATTAGGGTGTATTTTTGCGCATATGTGTATTTGATGATACTCGCCTAATTTATTCGAAATGTCAAAAACACCCCGCAGCATGAAGTTTGTAAGTATGAAAACATTAATGAAATAATTTATTCTGTATTAATTAGCGTGTGGCGTCGGTTAGCATAGACAAAAGTTTTTCTTTAGTTATTAATAATTTAATTCGTGAGTAAACCGATGTTTTAATAAATGTTTAAATACGCTTGTTTAATTTACAAGGTCTTCACGGACGCTGAGCTGCTACACATTTTGGGTGGATCTGATGACGATTTGACCGATTTGGGATCTTCTGATGAAGATTCTGGTTCGTCTGACGAAGAGGACCAACAAGAGCCGCCGAACGAGACTGCCGAATGGGCATACCAGCGCCGCCAGAATAACAATGTACCAAATTTTACCCGTCCACGTGGACTAACTGGTGAGAGGCTAAATACTCCGAGTGAGTATTTTGAACTCTTATTTAATGCCAATTTTCTAGTATATCTTATATAAAATATTAATTCATATGCAACGAAACTTCTCGAAGTCAACACCAAAATTCACGCAAGGATAACAAAATGGAAGCCAATCACTATATCGGAATTCCGTGTATTTCTTGGGCTATTGTTCCACATGGGAACTATTAAAATCGCTAGGTTAGTAGATTACTGGAGTACAGACGAGCAATTTCAGTTAGGGTATTTTTCGAAAAATATGGCAAGAAACAGGTTTTTGTTAATTATGAGATGCCTAAACTTTATGACTAACAACGGGGACGAAAGTAGAATGAATAAAATATCGGGCCTTATCGAACATTTCAACAATATTATGAATTCCATATTTTATCCTGATAAAATATTATGCATCGATGAATCCTTAGTCCTTTGGCGCGGTAGGCTTTGGTGCCGCCAATATATTAAAGGGAAAGCCACAAAATATGGGATAAAATTGTATCTTTTAACAGACCAGTTCGGCCTCGTTGTCAAAGTTTTAGTTTACGGAGGGAAAGCTGATGGTGTCGTAGGAGGAAAAGATCATGTTAATAAAGTTGTGAAAAACCTATTACAGGGAAAATTGGGCGTTGGGCACTCGGTTTACACGGACAACTTCTACAACTCCGTTTCATTAACAAACTATTTAATAGAAAATGATACTCATATAACCGGCACCCTGCTCCCAAATAGAGTAGGCCTTCCCACGCAAATAAAGAACAAAAAATTAGCACGAAATGAAACTTTTTCATGTTATTCGAAAAATGGAACTTGCATTACGAAGTGGAATGACCGTCGTGAAGTAATTATGATATCATCTGAGCATGACGGTGAATGGCAAGAATATGTTTCAAAAAATAATGAAATAAAGTCCAAACCTAATGTAATTTTGGAATACAATAAATATATGGGGGGAATCGACAAACACGATCAGATGATGTCATATTACAACCCTGAGCATAAGACCCTTAGATGGTATAAGAAGATGGGCATACATATTTTTAGTACCATGTTATGTAACGCTCATAATTTATATAATAGGTTCGGCGAGAAACCAATGCCTTTATACGACTTTAGAAAAAATATAATAAGAGCATTGGTTTCAAGCGGGACAGCAGGCCGTCTGCCAAGGCAAGTTCCAGCCCTTCCTAGTCTCCGCCACGCATCTTTTAAGCTACCACGTGACAACAAAAATAAAATTAAGAGGAAAAGATGCGTGGTGTGTTACAAAAACGGCAAAAAAAGAGTAGACACGACGGTCTATTGTCCTAAATGCCCAACACAGCCAGGTCTATGCCAGGGAAAATGTTTTATAGACTATCACGACGCGCTCGACCGTAATAATAATTAATGTTAAGTATACATTAGTAATAGGTAAGTTAGTATAAAATAATTTAAGTAGGTAATGTAAGGCGTATACATATTTCAAATGTTACTAATAAAAGAACTACAACATCGACAAATTGGTTTCATTTCGTATTATAGTATAGAATATTTATAAGTAGTAATAATTAAGTATAATACACATTTGTAATATAACTGATACAAATAAATATGTCATGATAACCCATGGGATTTTATTTTCTATATTCGAAACCCATACAGAAAATCACGTTCATATGAAACTTTCTATGCTTTAGTTATGAAACTGATTAGATATTTATTTCTTATTTGATTTGACAATGGTTTCATGTAAAAATTATCTGTCGAATAAAATAAAAAATAAATATTCGAAATAAAAAATCATGCTAAATAAATACTGGTTACCGAAAATTTGGCATAAACTCATTCATTTTGCCGGAATCGTAAGCGGTGGTGTTATTGGCGGACTCGCCGGGCTCATGACGCTCAAGCTGCGTCATATGTTTTAGCAAAAAATAGTTTGTATGGTGGCCCGGCGTATAGCGTTCGCTTGGGAAGGCGTTGGCCATGAATGGGTTAAGTCCGCCATTTGTACTTTCATGTATTGTGCAATAAAGTAAAAAAAAAATACTTTTCTCAAAATGTCTGCACATTTGTATAAACGATAACTGTATTTTTTTTTACCGTAAATGTCTACAAAGTATTATCGAGTTACGATACGATGTGTACGGGTGAAATGACAAAAAGAATAACGTACTGCCATGCCTCCGAATCCAATACCAGCAAATAGAAGCCTGGGCCAGTCATTCGTGAACACGTCCTTTGGTATCAGTAATATGCATAGGAAGCAGATTCCAGTAGAGACTTCAAAAATTGTCAAAGTAATCCTCCGCCCCATCTTCATTATGATGAAAACACAGATAATCGGCCCGATGGAAGAAATAAGGCCGGTGAACATGACACTTAAGAAAATGTTATCACCAAACGATCCAAGATATTGTGATAATACGTAAAACGCTAGTCCAGTGAAAAACCTGCAAAAGTGCAAAAACGTGTTATCACATGCGTACCTTCACCACCCCCCCTTACTCTACTCACTTTCCGCTCAATACAGTGCGAGATACGCGGCGAGTTATGCTAGCGTGGCAGTTATTAACAGTTTCACAGTCCCCATACAATACGTTTCGATTTCCTCGTACGTCCATGTTCCAGGTATGCGTCACGGTCACGGTCTATAGTGAGGTGACCCATGTGTGGGGGCACGGACTTGTGAAGATATTTCGTCGTGACCCATGTATGGGACACTGGACTGTGAACGTGTTAATGAGGTAAAACGTTATACTTTTTAGAAGGGAGAACATACGGTTTTTTTAATACTTTTCTGTAAGCCCAGGTTTTCGAGTAGGTAGGTACATTAGGGAATGAAAAACCATTTACGGGTCCAGCAACATCAATAGATCTCTAACTCTGAAGAAACTCGTCTACATCAAGTGAGGCCCGAGGCTGATGTAGCCGAGGGTGTTTCATACCCTCATGGCCTAATTTTGCCCTAGGGATGGATCCAGGGGAGTTACGGGGGCATGATCTGGGCTGGACCTAGGAACACCACTGATAATTTCTCGGCTATGTCCCCTCCACCCTAACTCCAGGCATTATCCGCCTTAGTTCGGCCCTGTTAGTAAGTATAAATAGAAGTAACAAAGTAAATCGAAATACCAATTAGTTGCCAGCAAGATAGTTTTCAATCGCAAGTTCTTCGATTTAAGGAAAGCTGCGATACCAGGTACACTTTCCGGACGCCCTTTAGCATTTTCTAACATTACATACACTTCCTTCTTATTGAAAGGCCGATTATTAACTTGTGCTACTTTCTCCAGCATGTCTGAAATGTTACATATGACTGGCTCAATATAAATCTGTCTGTCAATTGAATTACATTAGATTAGGTTTTGAACTCCATCCTATCAGCAGGTACGAAAACAAATAAACTGTCTATCTAAAGACCTTTCGCGTATAATAGAAGTAGCAGTATTTATAACCTATTCTATAAAGGCACGATTAGGTACACCGACAGGAGTCTATAATTATAGTCTAGGTAAGTAATTTAATGGGGGTTTAATCTGGCGGTTTTATACAGTATCTGAGACGGATGTTTTCAGTGCGATGTTTTGTCTATTAGTGAAATCGGAACCTTTTTGGCCCAGCGGCTGTCAATTATTCTACGAGCGGTGTGGCCCGCCCACTGCCAGTTTAGTTTAGCCATTTTTTAAACCATTAAACCACGAACCGGAAGAAGTAGCGGGACAGGTCCCCTATAAGGGAGATCTATGTTCTCCTGAGGATTGCAGGAAGCTGTTGCGTGCGGGTAGCGTAAGACCGGCCAACTCCAGGGTTGGGGGAGGCCTTTGTATAGCTATGCTTAGCAGTTCTTCGACAGGAATAATGATGACGACCGAAATGGGAAATAAATGGCAGACTCCATCTAAATGGTAACCTGCATGGTGTCTAAAATATTAATTAGAGAATCTGTATATAACATCACATTGAAAATGTAAAGGTACCGTAAGCTTTCTCTGCATCTCCCGTTGCCAGCAACCACCTCGGCGACTCATGAATACAAAACCAAAATAATATGAGTGATCCAGATAGAGTTGATAGAGCAAATTGCAGCTTTCTCCAATCACGTAGCCAGTATGCCAGTCCCGTCATCACTGTGTTCCCGAGACCAAACGGCAGTTGGTAAAGCACGGGAATTATAGTTCGCCATTTACCGCCTACCACCTGTAGTATAATATAAACCATTTACTCCAAGCTAGACCTGAGTCTCTACATAGTCTACCTGTGTAGCTACCTAAGTTTACTAACCCAAACGAAGTCTCAAACGCGTTTGGAATGTTCACTCGAGGCGCTGACTTCAATCTTGTAACAGATAGCTATCGGGTACTTGGATAACTTGAGAGAGAGGATAAGGCGCAGCCGAATCTCTGCGACCGCCGTCGTCTACCATCACCAGCCTTTTGAGCGCCAAAGCCGGCAAATCCCATCATGGAAAATTCGTGCGAGCGACGCCAACGTCGGCATTTGCCGTTAAAACTTAATTGATTAGACTCCGGATAAGTATAATATCGATATCTTCGTTCTGCATAATCACTATTTTGTTTTTGAAGTTATATAGGTACTTTTTATTTTATAGCTGTCGCGTCTTAGTCACGTCGTATGCGTCGCATTATTTCGCTGCTTCGCGATGGCGCTTACTATGCTTAACTACGTAGGCTGTCACATCCCTCAGTACCTATTAACTTATTATTATTACTTAAGTCAAATAATGTTCATCTGCTTCCGTTGTTTCTTTACAGCAGACCTTGTCATTCTCTATGTTGACATATTAAATACTAGTATTTCTTACAGATATGACCTGTGATATTTATCTACATTGTATATACAACATTCAAGATTACTTACTTCTATAATTATCACAAACGATATTATCCCCACGCCTCCAGAAGCGATTGACAGCAAAAATGTGCTTACAAGATATGTCCAATAGGTAGGCATGAAACTCGCGACAAAACTCATAAAACTTTGTAGCGTTATAGATATCATAAGTGGAGTTTTTCTGCCATATTTATCACTTATAACCCCGAATACAATGCTCCCAAGTAGAACACCACACATTATTACAATCTGAGTAAACTGCAACAAGAGTAAGCTTTAGGATTTTGTTTGACATGAGGCTAAAACAAGCCAACATGACTCGAAGCGATTGCTTATTTATGTAAACCTAGTTGGAAAGTAAAGTTAGAAAGGTCAGTGTCCAATCAGAGAGTCATAATCATAATGACTTCTTTCTTCTCTTTTTTGGTTTCTCGAAAACGGCTTTAACGATTTAGATGAAATTTGGTGTGTGGACCCAATTTAGCTTTTCAAGTTTATCTAGATAGGTCCTTATACTTTTATATCTCTGTCGTAATAGATAAACGAGTAAGGTATGAGTACCTAGTAAAAATCTCTAACAACATGATTTAAAAACAAATTCATTAATAAAATTATTTAAATTAAATTTCAGTTTAAATCAATATATACTTACAAATTACAAGTATTGTTGCTCTGTGTAGACTAAAAACCGACCAAGGGTGAATTGGACTCGCACTCGGATGGTTCCGTATCATACGCAAAAAAACTGAAAACGCGTTTATTGTATAGGAAGCACCTTTAATTTAAATTATATTATTTGTTGTTATAGCGGCTACAGTGATACACATTCTGTATATATTTCAAGTGTCCCTAATACGGTTCAAGAGTTAACACTTTTACTGTCCATGCGCACGTAGTGCACTTGTGAGCTAGCTCGTTACGTCCACGTCGTGTCAACCACTACCCATCGTGCATTATATGTAGATAAGTAATGTATGGACGCGCTGAGCCAGGTCATTGATGGAAGCGAGGGACAGTGTTAGAGCCCAGTGACTGACAGCCAGTGGAGGCCTTGTAATAGGATTCTGTTGGTACCTACTCTTTGCTTTGGGTTCAGAGCCTCAACTTTACCATGAGCTCAGAAGTACTTACGTTTACCATCCATTGTTTGTCGCAAACTAAATCCCACTCTGAGATGATACTTCTGGTGAAAACAGTGCGGTTGTATTCAAAGTATTCGCACTTTACTAGCGGTATCAGATTCCTATTCAAATTTGGATCCATGAGCAAAAGCTCCGGGTCGAAAATCAGACATGGGTTCTCCTCTATAAGCTGCCAGAGTAACAAAATAACAAACAATTTAAGTGTGAATTTAAACATAGATATCTTCGTAGCTCCATTTTATGAGTCTGCATTTCCATAGATAAGCAAGATGTAGGTAGGTATAGTACATTGTTCGACTAGACTTAGGGGCCAAAACAAACCGTTATATGACATAATGTCGACCAAGGTATTTTTGAAGATGTTAATCGATCCTATTTTTTATTGAGAACTAATGTCTGTATGGGACTACATACATTTAGAGTGCTCTAAGGGTCAGAAATTACTGTTAAAGTTTGTCATTCCTTTGAGGTACGAAAATTTAACGATTTTTTTATCCAAAAGCCAATATGAAATCGATTCCAAAATCCTCATAATTCAACAAAACAATAATTGTACGACAACCATGAACTTAAACGCAAATTATCATGGTCAAAATGGCAAAAGTTATTTTTCCATACACAGCACGCTAGACATTTGTATGGAGCGTTTTCAGCTTTAACGGCCCGGCCACGACATCGAGCGGCGGCGGCAGCGGCAGCGCTTTCTCTAAATCATTGCGGGTGATACAAACTAACCAGTAACCACAGTTCGTTGCGCGTCTCGACCGCGCAATGAACAGATAAAACGCTTGCCGCGCCGCAATTCGCACAATGTCGTGGCCGGGTCGTAACAGCAATTTCCGACTCTTAGAGCATTCTAAATGTATTATAATCTCATAAAGACATTTGTTGCCAATAAAAAAAAATATCGCTTGACATCTTCAACTCTTTTATTCTCCTCTCCAATTTTGACCGGGTTCGATTCCCGGTTATGTATGAGATATTAGAAAAAAATAATAATGCAGTTTTTGATAAATCTAAAATCTACGCCATTGTTTCTAAAAACAGATTTCCCTATCTCTTATAGTTTCTGACTTCTCCCTACTGACCGATTTAGATTGATCAATAATCAATCATCCTGTAGAAATTATAAACTATGGAGACTTGCACCACTTAAGTTTGCGTCCCTATGAAGGTCGCGGCTGGTTGTCATCATTTTGAGTATCGATGGGGTTCGACAGGTGTCGGGGGCAAGAGGGGGCTTGACTTGAGGCTTACGTCGCGGATGCAAACTTACGTGGTACGTACTTACGTCTTAATTAAATTATACGCCTACTATAACATAATAGCAATATCACTAACCGGTACTGATATCTGCCGCCACTGGTCGTCGGAAATATTGGAAAAGCATTTTGGCTTTTTGCACCAAAACTCTGTTGGTGGGGCTAGGAATATTATATCTAGCTGATACCAAGCAATGGGGAACTTCATGAGACCCACCACAATGGTTAATTGTAGCTGCCATTTCCCAAAATCACCGATGATTTTAGTCACTACGTCACCGTGTTGTTTCTTTCCTGCGATGTTTTGATACATGATATTTCATCAATATTTTTTAACCGACTTCAAAAAAGGAAGGGGTTCTCAATTCGGTTGTATTTTTTTATATTTTTTTATGTTTGTTACCTCAGAACTCCGTCATTTACACGACGATTTGGAAAATTATTTTTTTGTTCATGAGTAGGTATATCCAAATTGGTCCCATAAAGTTTTGGTGAAGATCTGATGCTGGGATCCATGAGGAATCGAAGGAATTCCTCAATTTTTATGAGAACATCTAAGGCGATTTCGGTATTTATTGCAGTAGTTTAAGCATTTATATTTGAAAATCACCATTTAGTGGAGAGAGACCAATGATGAAGACAGCCAGCCATCAGTTACCACTGAGGGCTCTACTAGTGTTATTTAATTCGCGGATTGCGAGTCGATTTGGAAAATTTTCTTTTCGGTTAAGAGCAGGAATCTCCAAGTTGGTCCCATAAAATTTTGGTGATGATCTGATGATAAAATCGATGAGTAATCGAGGGAATTCCTCAAATATTATGGGCACACCTATGGCGATTTCGGTGTTTATTAAAGAAGAACAAGCATGTACACTCGAAAATCATCATTCAGTGAAGAGAAACTGATGATGAAGACACAAGCCACCAGTCCCTAATAAGGGTTCAACCAGTGTTATTTAATTCACTTATTGCAATATAATTCTTTATCATATTTTGCTTAGAGGCACAAGTTAGTTAAGATCAGGGTAGCAAAGTGGAGCTGATAGTGGAGAACCAGAGAACTCCTTAACGGTTAAGAGTTACAGGATAATTCTTAAAATATACATGTATTATTGGTACGTACGTTAAGACTGTTAGTCATATTCTTTATAGTGTGTCTCTGAGGTAGTTTCCTTATCACCAAGTCAGGATCGGATGATGGAACCCCAGGGAAATCAAAAGAAACCCTCAAATATTATAGGCACTAACAATGTTTTGTATATATTTTTCTAAAGTTATTCAGTTACTTATTTTCGTCTGCTTGTCGTCATTTAATGATGCTGAGCTGATGATGGAAGGTACAAGTCTTTATTAACGGTCAATAGTTGCGAGATAATTCTTTAAATATTATGGGTAAGTTGAGACTGTTAGTCGTATTCTTTTTTAACCAGCAAGCTACTGGACTTAACCATTTTGACCTAGCCAATTCTTGTAATGTAGATTTTTATTTACAATCAAATCCTCCTCAATCTTCCCAATCTTGGCTCTAAAAAATACTTTTTATCACTAAAATCCATTACTAAAAGGCAAAAAATATTTTTTTTAAATAAAAAAAGAACCGACTTCAAAAAAGCCAAAAGTAATCTTTTATGTACGGTACGGATCACATTTGAATCACCTTTTGAATTCGGTGCCAAACCTGAAGTAAAGTTCTGTATTGAACAAAAATACGAATTACTACGAGTATAAATAAATATATACCTAGGTAATAACTAAAGGCTCGCCACCGCGGTTCTTGCGTGCCATCTGTGTTAATAGTAATAAATGAATGGCACCGACTTCAAAAGGTGATTCAAATGTGATCCGTACCGTACATAAAATATTATTTTTGGCTTTTTACTTTATTTTGTAATCGGCTCTTTTTGCGCCGGAGCGGATCGGTTTCACAGTATAATTAGTGTTGTGTTGCAATGCACAAAAAAAAATATCGAATTAAAATTTTCAGGATTACAAAATTACGATATTTTGAATTTTTAAGATCATAGAATTTCATGATTTCAAACTTGCGGTAATTTGAAAACAGTTATTTCGAGCCTCGGTATATAGAATATCGGCTTTTTGTACTTTCGGTATTTTGACAGTCGATGTTCTAAGACTTCTAAGTGTAGGTAGGTCTATAGATTTTATGATTTGTCGGTATTTTGATACAGTACCTAAGTATATACACGTGTGTAGCAAAACGCAATACGTAAGAAAACGCTTTCTTTTTGCAGTTGGTTTTAGTTTTTGATAAAAAGTTAAAGTTAATTTCAATTTTTTTGTCGTTACTACAAAGTTGGTATATCTCGTGACAATTCGAACAAGCCCAAACGAGGGTAGGATACATTATTTTATTTAAAAAAGACACGGTGCCTACCTTGCGGCTCTATCATCAAATCCTTTGGTAAGGATTCTCATTGCCATTCTCATCAGGACCATTACAATTTGCGACTATGAAGTACCTTGACTATTTATGGTTGGTATAATTCTACTACTACTCCTATGTTCGAAGTTGGGGGACTATCGGAACTTCCAACATAGGACTTTCGAACACTAAGCCCCTCTTAATCTTGTGTTAAATTGTATTTCCATGAGTGGGACAGCGAAATACACACTTCGAATTTCGAGCTGTGGAGTAGCCCCTCTAATGCATTTGTATTTGATATAGTAGTATAGCCTGTCTTCTTTTAACTATAATGAATTAATGAATTCGATATAGAGTGGAGAATAAATAATATAAACGTAAATATGGTGACAATTACCTTCGCTGGGTTCTTGGTTTTTTACTAGTTTATGCCGTTTAGTGAAACGTGACACTTTAGACTTTACTCTTACCATTATCTTTTTGAATCTCTATTTATTTATGGACTTCATAAATAGCTCAATACCTATGAATCTAATTATGTCAATTTGACACTAAGTACATGGTAGGGTATCTCAAAGGACGGCCTACAAAATTGTTAACAGTGCCCTCTTTTTCATTTATACCAGAATAACAACATATTATAAAAGGTTTTTGTAACATGTACTAGATAGCGCTGTACAACATTTCGGCCAGTGTGGCTGTATGAAAATATATAGGTATTTTAGTAAAACATTTAATAATATTTCTTTATTATTTATTTCCTGATATTTATTATTTTCCTATAGTTTTCGATTTATTGCTACTCTATATTAAAAAAAACATTACATTCGAACACTTCATTGTAGCAAAAGCAGGAACTGTAACTGAATATGAGTAGAAATCAGTGGTTCCTTTGGCAACACTTCAAAATAATTCGAATACCCGGCTACTGGCACTCAAATTTGAATCTGTTGTCATCGGTCGGTCCAAATGTCAGTCTGTCATATTGTAATTAATTTTGGTTTTCGGCTACTTTCAATACATTTTTGGCTAATTAATGTTGAGTTGAGTGTCCTAAATCCTCAATAAAATAACTATAATTGCTACTAACTGTAGTGTAAGTGATTTGTGTTTAAATCAGTGTTGTGATTGTTCCTCTACGCATATCTCTCACCAACCTTCTTGTGATGGCTCCACGACGATGTTGTGTAGATACCGTTCTGAACAGTGATTCAAGGAGATGGTAAATTTTTTGATATTTAATAACATGTAACTTTGTAATAATTTTTTTGCCATAACGTATCTGAAGTATCTTAGAACTGGTGGGTATATATACAAAACTTATAAAACGTCAATGTACTTATTTTCAATTTTTCAGGTACGCCCCATGCATTCTTTCCCAAACCCGACTGATCCTTGTAAACCTGATGAACTCGAGAGATTTCAAACATGGGTTATGAGAATTGGAGGTGACATTGTGGGCGAAGAAGACACTTGTTTATACACCAGAACCGAAAAGTATGGCATCGGCACTTTGAGGATATCTTTTTGTTTCCAAATAAGCGTATACTCGATTGGCTACACCGTCGCTACATATACCAGGTAAGTTTCAGAACTATATATATTACAATCTTGTAAATGAATTACGTAGTTACATATTCATATTATCATGTGCATATTTCGGTCCTACTGGCTTTACTGTCTTTGCAGTCCCAATTATTTATAGTGGTTCAAAGTAAATAACTTATATTAATGAGGGCTTCTACAATGTAAAAAGTCTATCCATCACATCCTGTGATTGGTGGAACTGATGATATTTCCATTTTAGCAAAACCCTTATTTAAATATACTTATTAACAAATACTACTTCAATATTTCTAGATAAATGTGTTTTTTTTTTATCTGAATGACCTGATATCTATGAATGCCCCAGTACCATGGGTATAAGAGATATGACAGTGAATACTTTATATTTAATTAGTGTTAATTTTCACGGTTGCTAAGTCTGTCACAAGGACAAGTTCCAGTATTGGGTGCTCCTCTGTCTGTATTTGTGTATGTCCTACCGTACGTCCGTTTTTATTATAAGCCGGTTTTTATTTGTGATTACACACCTTAAATGCAAAGAAATTAGAAGTTATTATATAAACTAGACAGCCCGCAACTTCATTCATGTAAGAGAAAAAAATAACCACTCTTTTTTTACTACCCACAACTTTATGATAGTGTAGACAGTGGTACATGGGCAAAGGTACGTATGTTGATAAGTATTTCTGTCTGTCTGTTCACCCTTCCGTCCGTCTGTCGTCCTTCTGTTGTCCGTCCGTCCGTCCGTCTATCTGCATGTCTGTCTGTCTGCCTGTCTGTCTGTCTATCTGTCGTCCGTCCGTCCGTCTGTCTGTCCATCCGTCTGTCGTCCGTCCGTCCGTCCGTCTGTCGTCCGTCCGTCTGTCTGTCTGTCTGCCTGCCTGTCTGTCTGTCGTCCATCCGTCCATCTGTCGTCCGCCCGTCCGACCGACCGTCCGTTTTTATTGTTGGCCGGAATTTATTTGTGATATTTATTTAAATTAATTTGTATGATGTGGTACAATTTCAAAGTTTAAGTGCAAAGAAATTTAAAGTTATATGTAAATAATGAAATAATGAACTTCAGTAAGTAGGCCACAGGGGCAAATGTACACGCCAGTGTTTACCATCACCACATCACAACGTAAGATGTGACTACGTTAAGAAGCGCCGCAAGAACATAACAGTCCTAAAGTTATTTTTGGATTTCGTATCTAAATGGTAAACTTATAAAGGTCTGTCCGTCTGTCCGCAAACAAACTTAGTTATGCGGTTTTGTTTATTTACCACAGTTTTGTATTCCATGAAATGTTGACATCTATATCTGTCTGTCGGTCTGTCTGTCTGTTGTGTCTCTGACCATCTGTCCGTCCTACCGTTTTTATGACACCTCAATTCCCGTGATGCGTAACTTTAACTCTTTCCAATACCGCAATAATGGACTAGCTGCTTTGCGTCGTGATTTATGATATGTATATTTATAAGCTAATGTAAAGTAAAAAAAATAATATCTATATGGGAAAATACCATAGAAAAAAAATCCAATATTTTATAATTTATATTTTATGTCTAAGGGCTCCAAAGTGGACAAGGACGAGTTCCAGTATTTGGTGGATTCTCATATCATGCTGCGGTGCCTTCCACATCCAGCGCTTAAATATCTGTTGCACACGCAAGTCAAACCTGCGGTAAGATTTTTGCTGTCTATCTGTTTGTATTCAGACATAATAACAGTATTTGGATATAGATTTGCTAAGTCGGTAGTGATCCTACTAACGAAACCGTTCGTTAATAAATAAATGAGAAATAAACTATACTTGTAGAGCCGAGATCAGTCGAGCGTCATGGCGACCCTCAAGAATTTAGTTTGCTTTGACTACATTCGTAGGTCAATTAATAATATTTACGTAAAAAGGTTCCATTCGATTTTTGCCTTTACTAGTCCTAGAATACTATTAGCAAAATGGATCCATAATGTTTGACTGTAACCTACTACTACTTATTTAGATATAACGGCTAAACAGATTTCAACTTTTTTTGGGTAGCTGGGCCGATAATACTAAAGCAAAAAAAGATTTATTATTTTTCTTCCTCCGCGAACGAAGTTATTCTCTATATCTATTCTATTTTAAAGTTGTCAAAATTAAATGTTGGTGCATTGAAGATTTAAAAAAGTAATATTCTTATGGACTATTTGGAGGTCACTAAAACGAAAAATATTTTTTTTGGATTTTTTGTATGTTTGTATGTGTCGTTGTGGCTTCATCACGCAAAATCGGCTAAACTATTTTTGGTACACGGATAGCTGGGTATCTCTAGATGGTTATAGGATACTTTTTACCCGACTACGCTGAAGAAAAACGAAGGGTTACGACTTTTTCTCCTCCGCGAACGAAGTTGCGGGCGCCTTCTAGTATTATATAAACCATTATTTTAGGCGAATGGAAGTAATGTTATATTTTTAATTTCAGGAATTGGTGATTTGCCTCAAGAAAGTGTGGACACGGCTAACAAACTGCTGTTTTTTGATAAACTTTTTGACGCTGTCAATGGCAGCTTCAGCAAACCTATGGGTGAAATATGTATAGAGCTGCTGTTACACCACGGTCGCCGCAACAGAAATCGATACACAAAAATGAATTAAAACTAGTTCTGCAATGGCAAAAGAACAATTCGCAGCAGCCTATTGTAGTAGTTGGCTTGTAAAACTTAAAAAAAAAGACTCCGCTGTAAAGACTGTATCATCGCACAAGTTTCGATCTAATCGACAGCCTTGTCATAGTCCAGAAACGCTGACGCATAGTGGTTGGTCATACTTTTCGGTCTTCTGTATAACCTGACGCGGTTCGTATGTTCGTATGGATGTGGTGTCTATCGCACCGAAGGTTTTGAGGAAACTGGCTTGTTCGGGAGGCTGGAAGTCGTCAAACCCGCGTGCGAGAGGGTTCGTGATGACTCTCTAGAACGGCTTATAGACATAGCTGAGAAGTAAGATAATTAAATATATATCAACAAGAACAATAGAAATAAAACAATTTAATATTTCCATGGTCACGGGAGGACGGGTCCTCCCGTGACCATGGAAAGCTGGAAAGCTTCCGAAACGTCGGGAACTAAAATGAGATAATATACGCGATATAATCCGTTAAATTGTTTTATTTCAATGAGTAATAATCGCGGAAACAGAAGAAAATATTAAGAACAATAGAGTAAAAGTATAATACTAGATATAATAATAATTTATTGCCATTTTATTTGCTATTACAAAATTCCCATTTCTAGCTTTCAAAAACGAATTGAAAAAGTTTATAATGTCAAAAGCATAACTAAGAGGACTATTTAACAGACAAAGATGCATGGCCCAAATCAAAAACCAAATAACTTACTTTTACGGGGATACGTTTCTTATAAGAAGGCATATCAAACGTGCGTTTTTTTTCTATTGTAATTTAAGTATTATACATTTGATATGTATTTGATATGTTTTTGTAGAACTACGAATAGAGTGTATACTTAAGTAAAACGATTTATATTTAAGATAGGCTAAACACTAATATTAAGTTCATTAAAGTTCATTATTTATTTCGTTACAGTGTAAATTTATTATTATGAAGGCTGTTATTTTAAATAAACTAATTAAGATTGTTCATTAAATCTATTTGAGTTCATTTTATGGTTCCGTACCTCTGTATTAACAAAACGAGACCCCTACATCACTTTGCTGTCCGTCTATCCGACTGTTTTCGGTTTATTTTTAACAATTTCCTATGCGAATATTTTATTTTCATTGGAAACACGGAAATAACATGTGTGTATTGAAAGAGTCAAAATTACAATACTCAAACAAGAGAAGAAAATATCTCTATTATCAAACAAGAGAAGAAAATATCTCTATTACAACACTTAATTATTGGTATTGATTAAAATTAGGAGGGAATACTGGAATACGAATTATGTAAATTCTGAAATATATCAAATATACAGAGTAAAGCGCGCCACATAGAAACAAAACACAAAATGTTCCACATCGCTGAAGATCGCACGAGCATCATCGTTGGTTCTACCTCGATGAGATACATTTTATACAATCCAAATCAGTCGAACCGTTTCCAAAAAATCGGGAAACATGCAAAATAAAGTGGAGGAGGCAAACACAGAACCTCCTCTTATCTGAAGTCGGTTAAACATTTAGTTAAGTGTCCAGCAACTAGATGGCAGCACGAGATGCGCCGCTTAAGGACTTAAAGTTGCTTATCTATTTCAGTTATATACATTCTCATCTATGACTAAGTACTGTTTTGTAAAATGTATTTTTTTTAAATATCTGTGATCGTGATCTTAATCTGACAGAACCAAGCGCTCAAAAATAAAATAGGTATGTTATTTCCAATGAGTAATCATATATTAGGTACTAGCTTCCGCCCGCGACTTCGTCCGCCTTAAATTCGTTTAACGCGGATAATGGTATTTTTCCGGGATAAAAAGTAGCCTAGGTCCTTCCCCTGGACTCAAACTATCTCGATACCCAACTTCATTCCAATCGGTTCAGCGGTTTAAGCAAGAAGAGGTAACAGACAGACGGACACACTTTCACATTTATAACATTAGTATGGATTATACTAGAAGGTGCCCGAAACTTCGTTTCTGGAAAAGAAAAAGTCATAAGCCCTCTTTTTTTCTTCAGCGTAGTCGGGAAAAAAGTATCATATATATAACCATCTGGAGATACCCAGTTACCAGTGTACCAAAAATTGGTAGTATAAATCTGATTGAAATAAAACTGATTGATATAAGTATAAATCTGATTAGCCGATTGGGCGTGAATGGCGTGATGAAGCCACAACCAAACATAGAAACATACAAAAAATGCAGTGTCCTCCAAATAGTCCGTTACAATAGTTTTTTTGAAAATATATTCAATGTACAGACATATAAGAAATGAATTAATCAGTGGATAACACAATGGTTGTACCTATACTGTATATTTATTTAATTTGTTCTAATTAATTGTTATTTAGTATATGCAAGTGAATTGTTTTTTCGAAGAAGGCTCCAACGATTTTGATGAAGTTTATCTGGCTACCAAGGCAGGTAGAGTTTGGCAAGCGAAAGATGACATTAAAAATAAACGGCAAATACGGAATGCATAGAAACGAAGTAAGTTTTATAATTTGACAGCTTATTTAATATGTAAAAAATTTGCCATATAAAGAATTCTCTTTCAAGGTATATCAATACAAGTATATAATATACAAGGTATATAATATCATGTTTCTCTGGCCAAATTCTAGTAGTGCCACCTCCGAAAAAAGAATCGTCTCTTATATTGTCTTTTAGTAACCGTTAGCTGAAAAAAGTACTCGTGGTACTAAATATAATTAATTTAGAAAAGGGTACTTGACTGACAGATCAAATCAGTCCCTTTTTATGAACTGCCAAAACGGTCTGAAAGCATGAAGTTTAAAAGGAAAAAGTTTATGACTTCATAATTTTATACGGTCAAATTGCCTGCTTATTTTTAGTTTTTGATCATTTTAAAATCGCCAAAAGCTTAAAAATAAGTATTCATGAATGTTTTCTACGTATTTTCATAAATAACATTTAACTTCAAGCGTGACATCATTTATGTTGACTACAGGAAAGTACCCAATCTAATATTATTCATCGAAATTTAACGTTGATATGAAAAATTAAAAGAAAAACAATTCTTATAATATCCCTTCCACACGCGACCGATACCATCGGCCAATTATAGGCGCAGCTTTTCGAAGCATCAAAATGACATAAATAAGAAAGATACATATCGATAATTTTCGAATCCCATTATGATTAACTGTCACTGCAAAGTTTCATATTATTATTTCGTTACATAAAGATACAGTAGACTATATTGTATAGTGTAACTAAAAACTCAAAAATAATATTTTATGTAAGGTACGGATCACATTTGAATCACCTTTTGAAGTCGGTGCCAAACCATTCATTTATTACTATTAACACAGATGGCACGCAGGAACCGCGGTGGCGAGCCTTTAGTTATTACCTACCTATATATTTAGTTATAGTAATGGAATATGCATGAATTTAAATTTATTAAAAGCTCATTCATGTAACAAACAGTAGACAAAAAGAATTTTGCGAATAACTATAAATATAACCAAGATATAAGCCATCAAACATCTAATTCTATCTCTTTCTAGCAAAACGGAATTTAATATGGAGTTTATATCACCGGAGTGCACTATGACGTAACAGTGCACGTCAAACCTCTGTCTAATTAGAAAGAAAGAAAGAAAGAAAGAAAATACATTTGACGACCGGTTTGGCTCAGTGGGAGTAACGTTGCCTGCGAAGCTGAGGTCCTGGGTTCAAATCCCGGTAAGGGCAAATATTTGTGTGATGAGCATAAATATTTGTTCCTGAGTCTTGGATGTTTTCTATGTATATAAGAAAGATATCTATTAAATATATCGTCGGCTAGTACCCATAACACAAGCCTTATTGAGCTTACCATGGGGCTAGTTCGATTTGTGTAAAATTGTCCCGTAATATTTATTATTATTTATTTATTTATTCGGTAGCAATAGCATAAATAATAATAATAAAACAAATTACATACAAAAAAAAACTAAAACTATGCCCCGAAATGGTCCCACCTCAGCATAATGCTGGCTCGGGAGCCAGCGCTGATGTTCCAGTGAGACCATATGTGGCGTCACGGAGAGCTGCATGCACGAACATTATGGAAGTCATTATCATAATTAGTAGTTTTAAATGCCTATATCTTGCGTATTTCCGGTTTAAATTTTAATTTCACATTTTGAAATCGTTTTTACGGTATTTAAATATTTAGTTAAGAAAAGCGATAAAAATAATCATGCATGTACCCTATTCGTATTTTTGTTTAATAAAGAACTTTACTTCAGGTTTGGCACCGACACCAAAACGTGATTCAAATGTAATGCGAACTCTTCATAAAATATCATTTCTGGCTTTTTAGTTTATTTTGAAGTAAGTTCGTTATTTATAATATTTTTTGCTTTTTAGTGATAGATTGGAATAAAGACTTGTACCTTCCATCATCAGCTCAGCATCATGAAATGATGATAACCAGACGAAAATAACTGAATAACTTTAAAAAAATATACAGAAAACATTGTTAGTGCCTATAATATTTGAGGGTTTCTCTCGATTTCCATATGCAAATACTTAAATAAATTGGGAAATTTATAAAAAAACATTATAATTGCCTATAAAATTTGAGGGTTTGCTCTCGAATTCCCTGGGATCCCATCATCAGATCCCAACTTGGTGGCAATGGGACTACCACAGGAGTATATTCTTTCCAATAAAAACCATAATTTTAAAATTGGTTCACAATTGGCGGAGTAATCGGTGAACATACATAAAAAATTACAAACAGTTTAACATAAAACCTCCTTCTTTTTTGGAAGTCGGTTAAAAATAGCAATATAACTGTTTCCCTGTGCAAAACTCCTATTCTCCGATTACCTACTGAATTTTTTATATTCATTTGCACTTACCATTAAAGAAAAGTCAGTTATTTATTTATTACTTATTTTCTCTTAATATTTTTTTGTTATTTGTTATATATATATATATTTATTGTGACTAGATTTTGTTTTATTACGGAAAATGTGAAAAATAACACCATTCCCCCCATTCTCCGAAGTTAATGAAACGAAAATTTTGAAATTTTCGCAATTTGTATAAATAAACATAAATATTGTAGGAAAATTATAGCCATGTCTCTAACTAGCAATTTTTTTTTAATTAGTAAAAAACCTATTTGAACAACTCGGTTGCGTTAAGTTAGCACCTCATTTGTATTCAATTCTATAGATATCAGGTGCAAACTTAACTCAACCGGTACCGGGTAATAAAGTAAGGGTAGGGTAAGTGAAAATTTGTACGGAACCCTCGGTGCGCGAGTCTGACTCGCACTTGGTCGGTTTTTTTTAATTTATAAACCAATAATTTATAACCAAAAACATGCCGTTCCACCAGCGTATGACAACAATCTTCAATGTATCTATAAAACACTTCGACATACTAAATGAAAAATCGTATACTCTGTTGCGAATAAGTCTGTGAGAAGCGTACTCCACAGGTAATGTAATCAGAGTCGCTACTCTCAAATTCGATATTCGAAGTTCGTATCGCGCCATCTCGCTCACTCAAATACAGTTTAACATAAGAGCAAGAAGGATGGCGCGATACAAACTTCGAATATCGAATTTCAGAGTAGCCCCTCAGGTTTACACAGTTCATTTCAAATTGACGGCCGATCTGGTCAGATCGGCTAAAATTACAGATTAAATGAGATAAATATGTATATCGATTCTGGTCTGATTATACAATAATAACAAAAACGAAAAATACATATTATAATAAAAAAAACCTGAAACGACAACGTAGGCCCTAAAAAAAAGGGAACGGAAAAGAAATACGCTTCATCGGTACATAACATTTCAACGAATAGTAGCTGTTGTGACATTTCAGCCTTGAATCATAGCCAATGAGAGACAAATCTGACAAACAAAATTACTTTGCTATGCTTGTCAAGTCAAGTCTGCTGGGCTAGGAGCTCTCCGAAACTATCTGTAGATGAACGAAACGCTTAGCTTATCTTGTGTCTGCTCTGCCTGCCTCAGCCCACTATGCTACTCTGTTTCTGTCTCCGTCAGTGTTTATGAATGAATGAAAAAACATGGTGGTCTAGATTAATTAAATTTGCAAAAACATTATTAGATTTTCCTTTGAAGGTTTATTTGTGATCAATAGAAATTATGCCACTAGCAAATTCTTCAGATCCCTGGCGTATGCAGAATGTTGGAGATAGCGTAAGTAATCGAATTGTTTTGTGTTAATGTTAACGAAATGTATTCATTTCCATGATTACTCACCATACAAAACCACAGACTGATATGTCTGGCGCCAAATGATTTAGTATTATGTTTTCCTTATTGTACCCCACAATGCATGTTACGCCCTCCCATTACTTAATAACTGCATTTATTATTCAGCGACTGAAATATAAACAGGATTCTTACAAGAAAGATCTTAAAAAATCTTTCTTAATAAACGTTAACTTTGAATTTTAATATTGTAGAGAGGTATATCACAGACAGCCAACAGTCTTCCAATGGTGGTCGAAAACTCTGCCGAGTCCCGTCAGGCATCCACAGCAGAGAGCCTAGACTCCTCTGGTGAACTTAACTGCGAGAGGGAGGTTGAACTCCAGGATGTTGTCAAAGAGGGTCATGAGAAGGCAGACCCATCACAATTTGAATTGCTCAAAGTACTCGGAGAAGGTTCCTTTGGGAAAGTTTTCCTAGTCCGAAAAGTTACTGGTGCAGATGCAGGCACACTTTATGCTATGAAGGTAAGTGTTATTACTTTCTACTCAAATTATTGAATAACAAGAGCCTTTCATAATAATCATGTGCTATATTAGGTCCGTGTAACTGTGCTTAACCTTTTGACCGCCAAGCAGCAAAGTAATACAATGTGACCCAGATGCCACAGCAATAAAATGAAATGAACCTTCAAAAATAAAATAGTGATAACAGAACAAGGTATTGATATTATATGTAGAGATTTTTTATCATAAAAATGCCAAAGATGTGATTTGTCGACTGTGGAGCTCAAAAGGTTATAGTGGCAAATGGTTTTCTTGTCCTTACTTTGTGCACTTTTCTGAGATACAGAAAACCTGTTTTCTTCTTTTATCTCCTTGTTTGTTTGTCTGATGGTTTTATCTTATAGGATTTTGTTGGATCCTTTAAAAATATAAATAATTTTTAAAGCATCTGATATTCACATTTACTTTTCATTCTTTTTTATAAAACTTTCTGTAATTGATTGCCCCATGGACATATACACCTTTGTAAGAAAGAAAGGATTTTTCCACTGAGCTTACTATATTTATTTATTAAAATAGTTATATATGATATATAGTTCTGATAGCTGCATAAACATTAGTGTAATCTGAAGATAGAACTCTAATTTAATCACATTTACATTTGTTAAATCTTCTATATTGGTTAATTATGAACTTTGGATGTTTCGTAAAAGGAGAGTGTTGGTATCTATGCCTCTATAATTTTTTTTCATTTTAAGTCTATTTGTCCAGTTTGTTAATTATTTACAGACTTAGATTACTAAAGTTAATATATCTTAACTTAAGTCTTACAATTTTGTATTGTTTTTGTTTGGGGTTATTATGTGTGTTTTGATCATAAAATTTTATTTTTTAGGTACTTAAAAAAGCTACCCTGAAAGTGAGAGACAGAGAACGTACAAAAATGGAGAGAAATATATTAGTTGATATGGGCCATCCATTTATTGTAAAATTACACTATGCATTTCAAACGGCTGGAAAACTTTACTTAATATTAGATTTTTTACGTGGCGGTGACTTGTTCTCCCGACTTAGTAAAGAGGTAAAATGTTGTTATAAGTAATTTGTATCATGTAGTGTTATTTATATAATATATGTCGACGGCGAAATGGGATAAGCGACAGTTTAGTGGCGTTTACTAATATAAGCATTTGACTCTTTCTATAAGGTGTATAATTCAGTGTCAAGAAAATGTCGCTTATCGCATTTCTCCTTTCCACTTTTGATATGTATGTATTTATATAAGATTGCTACCCAAATATTACAAGGTTCTATGTTATATTTTTTCCACAATATGAGTTATGATTAGTACGTAATTTTACGTGTCTAGCTATATTTTCCTGAAACCAGGATCTTATTATTATTTTTTTATCTTTATTTAAGGAGCTTTGATCAAAAGAAATGAACATGCCAGAAAAACCAGGATCTTAATATCATTAACTAATAGTCCAAGAATCCCGATATTATATGGTTCAATATTGTGCTATATAAAACTAACAATGATAAGTCATACCTACTTATAACACTAATGATATAATACCTAACGTATGATCGATCTCTTTATTAGAGAAAAGAAAAAAATTAAAAAAAAAATCTAAATCCCCAAAGAATCGGAAGACAGAATAAAGGAAATATTTGTTATACTCCAAAGATTTTGAAAAAACCTGTTGTAGGAAAGTCAAAAATAGACACTATCAAATCAATGTACAGGTTGATGCCACAAGCGGATGTGGAGTACTATGAAACTGTTTTTAACGAATAGTAAGTTTAATACCGTGTTCATTTTTAGTGTTCCGAAGCCAAAACGGAACTCATTAAATATAATAGTAGATTGTTTGACAAGGGGCTAAAATAAGCCATTATGACACAAAATGATTATTTGGACAGTTTGAGCAATTCTATCAGAAAGTTTGGCCACTCTGATCAGGTTGGTTTGTTTGTTTTTAATTATTCGTAAGGAGTATGTAGCTGGCCGTAAGTTTTTTTTTATGTGTCATAGAAATTTGTATCGGATTATATGGCTTTCTTTTAAACCCTAGGGGCTAAATGTACTATTTTAGTCTCGCTTCGCGAAGCTAATATGACGTACTTTTTGAGCAGGAGAAGTGAAAAACTATTTATAAGATCTAAATGAGCCACCCTGTATACCGCTCGCCTGTGGCTTGGGCTACAAACACCTGCTCTCTCTATATATTACTCATTTGTCCGCATTCAATGAATAACTTTAGTAGTAAATACTATGCTACACACAAACAAAGTGTTATGTTACTCAACAGAATGTTTACCTAACGGGTCCAAAGTTCTATGTAAAAAAACAAATTGTTTATATTTCATGACTAATTCAATGATTATGGCGTATTTTTGGCATAAGTATATTTTATCTACCAGATCTTTAACCACCGAATTATAGGTATACTTATTTTCCAAGCTTATTATCTCCGTTCGATGTTCATGTAACATTCAACCTTGGTATTGGGGCAGCTATATTAAGAAACAAGTATGTTGATTGCTGTACGGAAATATCCAATATAACTATGCTAAATTAAAAGCACCTATCTTATATATATTTTACATTCACATAAGTAATCGCTTTGTGCTAATAAAACGCAACAATTTCAGGTAATGTTCACTGAGGAGGATGTTAAGTTTTATTTAGCCGAGTTAGCTTTAGCATTAGAACATGTGCACAAGTTGGGCATTATATACAGGGATCTCAAGCCAGAGAATATTTTATTAGATGCAGACGGTCACATTGCACTTACTGACTTTGGTTTATCTAAACTTCCACCAAGTAGTGATAAAGCTTACAGTTTTTGTGGTACTGTGGAGTATATGGCACCTGAAGTTGTAAACAGAAGAGGGCACACATTTGCTGCTGATTGGTGGTCTTTTGGAGTACTTATGGTAAGTTAACTCTATCTCTTGTAGGGGTTTCAAAACTCCCCGGGGCAGCGCGACGCACATTTTAGGAACCCCTTTGCTAGGCAATGATATAAGAAAATAATATAATTGATGTATTATGATTATGAGATTATGTGAAAATTCGCATTCCAAATGATCAGGTATTTAGATTGTTTTTGAAATAGATTGGACTATATAAAGTTTACTCTTAATTGGTAATATACAGTATCACTTTTTGTATTTTAATACATTCACGACCGAAAATTTCTTAGCGTTGCCGGTAACATTGGAAAATGTATTTGTAGCCAAAACTTACTTCCTACTAGCCGAAAGTGCCCACCTAGCGGGGTCCCGGACGTGAAAGTGTTAATAAAATCATCACACAAGAAGAATATAGGTTGTTAGTTACATAAAATTTACACTTTCCGTGTCAAACATTTCAAAATCTGTACCTATAAGATGAACTCGCCTAACGGGTTCTTGATAGGCATAGTGTGAAATATTGCAGATTGTTTTAGAACATAGTAAGCAAAGTAAGGAAAGCTGACCCCACCACCATGTGGGATGATGGCTAGGAAAAGAAAGAGAGAGTTTTAGAACATAGTTCTCACAACTGAAAGATTACCAAAGAGATTAACATGGTCAAATTCTGCAAGTTTTTACTTGCGAGATTTTCCTATTTACTCATAACATAACTTACCTTACCTAATATCATCAGCATATTGTATTAAGTTTATATAGTTTAAATAAGAAATTTGGATATATGCATAAATAATTACCTCTTAATGAAAATGTATTTATATCATTCACCCGCAGTTTGAAATGTTAACTGGAAATTTGCCATTCCATGGCTCTACGAGACACGAAACCATGACTCAAATTCTAAAAGCTAAACTGGGTATGCCGTCTAATTTGAGTGAAGAAGCGCAATCATTGCTTAGAGCATTATTCAAACGAACACCACAAAACAGGTGAGATTGTTATAAAATTTGCTTTATGTATGCTAATTGACTGACATACTATACTACTATTAACCAAAGATAAAGCTATGTTTAAACTCAACTGAATGAGAATTCTAGTCCATTGGATCACTTCAAGGTCATTAATAAAGGCCCAGGCATGATAGAAACAGTCTTGTCAGTTGATTAATCTAAAAATGGTGCTGTTGGAATAATGTACAGTTATACTGTAATTAATCTCTGCAGCCGTGACTTAGTCAGATTCTAGTGTCCAATGCCTATCTGCCAACATACTTTCGTTTCTTTTTAAGTATAACAAATAAAACAAGTACTGTACATAGCCAATAAATACGTTCTCTGATATTTTGAACGGACTTTTAGAGATTGAAAAAGTATTCCTGGTATGTTATGCATCTAACTAGGCAACCGTTCAACCAAAGTGAATGGACTCGCCTAACGAGTTCTTGGCAACGAATATGTTAAGGGGCTACTTCGTCATTCGTAAATCACGCCCCAAACGCGGAGCCAGTCAATAAGCGTGATTTGTAATAAGGGACGCATTTATTGTTGCGCGCATCAAAGAAAGAGAAAGCTAATACACTACATGCTTGGGGTTTTTTGGCGTAAGCGCCAGATTTAAAAGTACCATGAAATCGAAGATATTATTATGTTTTGTTAACATTTAAGTTAATCACTTAAAAGATAAAGGGAAAAATGACATTTTAACATAATTTAGCCGTTTATTATTCTATCGTTTGTACAAACTAGACAAAAAATGGGAAATGAAGATGCGTTTTCGGATAACTTTTGTATCGAGGAAATTTTCATTAAACATGTTTCCGCGTTAATCACTGAATAGGTTATATAGTCAAGAAACACATATCTTAAAACCAGCCTGATTTATATACTACATTTAACAAAAAATGCGCTACAAAATAGCTTAAATTTTCGATGCTTAACAGCATTCAATATTGCTAGTTTTTGTTTCATATTTATTTATGTTCTTATTGTCTTTCCTTAGGTTGGGAGCTGGCCCCAATGGCATAGAGGACGTAAAAAATCATGAATTCTTTGCCAGTATAGAGTGGGATGCTCTTTTGAAGAAAGAGGTGAGTTCAACTTTGACAGAGTATTTAATAGACAAATAAAAATTATGCGATGTTTTTAAATAACCGCAACTACCCTCCATGGCACAATTTCTTAGTCACAAACGATATTATTATTCAGCTCAGGAAGTAAATTGTATTTGACAGGTTGTTCCGCCCTTCAGACCGGCAGTGTCGCGAGCCGACGACGCATTTTACTTCGACTCTGAATTCACCTGCCGCACACCGCGGGACTCCCCTGGGGTGCCTGCTTCAGCTAACGCACATGAATTGTTCAGGTGAATAGACTATGGCTGGCAACCTGCCATGTTGACAGGTTGACCCAATGAGACTGCGTGCCGACGCCTTCTTTACGTCCGCTCTTGAGTTCACCTGCCGTACATCGCGGGTCTCCCCTGGCGTGCCTGACTCACCTAACGCACTCGAATTGTTCAGGTGAATAGACTGGCAACCTGCCATGTTGACAGGTTGTCTCAATCAGACTGCGAGTCGATGCGTTTTCTACTGCCGCTCTTGTGTTCACCTGCCGCACAAGCGCGTCTCCCCCAGGATGTCTGCTTTAGGTAACGCAGACGAATTGTTCAGGCGAAAAGACTATGGCTGGCAACCTACCCTGTTGACGGGTTTTCCCACTATATTGGCCGTGTCGCGACGCGGGCCGACGACGCATTTATAATATCTATTATGATTATTAAAAATTCATTAAATGAGCTTAATTGTTAAGTTAGTTCGAATTTGCTCAGGTAAAGTTAATTCTGGCGAGATGGTTCAGAATAGGACTGCTGTCAAGTTGCCCCTTGAATAGACAAAACATGTAGTGATTCGGTTCAGTTCGGTGTCCATTGGATGCACATTGCAAGGACTTTTCCGCCAACGCTCATAAATTCATCAAGTGACAAAACTGAAGCGAATGTTTCGAAGTTATATTGTCCAAATATTTTCTGGAGTGTGTAAGGAAAGGACTCTTAATTTAAATTTATATTAACTGTAGGTAGTAATTTCCATGCCTTATTTTCCATTAAAGAATGTCACAATTTGAGCGACGAATTGAGAAAACATTATCAGTGTAATCTTATCACTATGTAAGTTTGTCAAATGATAACTACACATCGTAAATATTATGAAATGGCTATTTCCGTTCTGCAAGGTTCAAATGAAAACTTAGATACTTTAGTAGATACTTAACCTTTGTGTAAATATTAAATGGGTAGACGGTATTCAATACTAATCCAAACTATGCAACCTTTCTGTATAAATCTTTTTTGCTTTTGTAGTAAAATAACTTTTTCTGACGTGACTTTTTTGATTAAAGTAAATGGCGACGTCTACGGTAAAGTTAATGTGTTATATGCATAAGAACAAGTGAGAGCCTAAGGAAAGTAGGAATACTTTTCTCAGTATAAGAAAAAAAAAAACAACTGCGAAATATCATATCATAGCCTATTGTCTTTCATACGTCAATAGCCGTTTACGCTGCAGAGCGTATTCAAGAAATAGGCATAAATATTACATAAATATCACACTCGAAAACATAACCCTCCGTCGTACTTTTCAAACTAATATCATATGCATACGTTTCGTTGTTAAAACATGTGTTTCAAGTGAAATTATTTCCATCATACAAATACGTCATACGTATATACGACTTAGGGTAAATAAACGGTCAATTTACCGGCATCACAACAATACACTAATAAATGTCAATTGTCATTGTAAAGAGCCTTTCAGGAACGTGTTGGATGAATAGGTCATCGCCACAAATACATTTCGTAAGAATCACGTGTATGTCTTTACATGTATAATATAATGGTGATTGTGCCACTATTGTTGAGACTCCTAAATTATCATTGTGCTATCTAATTTACGTCCTAGACCTTGTTCTAAAGTATACAAACCTGTCGAGAAATTTGTGCCTGTATTAGATTTTAAATTGCTAGGCTATTCATTGCCAGTTTTTGGCCCTGGGCAAAAAAACAAGAGTGTTATAAGATTGACGGGTGTATCTCTATGTCTGTCTGTGGCATCGTAGAACGGATAAACCGATTTAAATTTAGGTTTTTTTTTTTAAATGACGTGATCGAGTATCGTCGTTTACAAGACGTGTTGGGGTTTTCTTACGTTTCGCATATTACTCGTCTTGTATCAATAGGGTGTTTGTGTCTGGCAATAAAAAAATGTGGGAATTACGTATTTATGATAGATTTTATTATAAGAAAATCGAATGTATCGATTTTCATATCACAAAAACATATGTAAGTATAATATTTTCTTCTGTTTCCGCGATTATTACTCATTGAAATAAAACAATTTAACGGATTATATCGCGTATATTATGAGATAATATACGCGATATAATCCGTTAAATTGTTTTATTTCAATATGTAAGTATGTCACGTAACTGAAAACGCCGACCGCCATGTGGTTGCTGCGAATGACGTCACTATTATTGCAGAAGCATTTGTTGTACGCTGACAGTGTGGAATAAAGTCGTCTTGAGCATCATATATTATCATCATCATCATTTCAGCCATAGGACGTCCACTGCTGGACACAGGCCTTCTCAATAGATTTCCACATGGGCCGGATAGTGGCGACACGCATCCAGCGAGTCCCCGCAACCCTAAACAGGTCGTTCGACCACGTTGCGGGTGTCCTTTCCACGCTGCGCTCGACGGTACGCGGTCGAACCTTTCTGCCCCAATTGCCATCGGTTCTTCGAACTATGTGCCCTGCTCATCGCCACATCAGGATGCTTACCCTGAATGCTATGTCGGTGACCTCGGTTCGTTTACGAATTGCCTCAATCGTGATTCGATCTCGGAGAAAGATCCCGAGCCCTTTCCATAACTCACTGAGTGACTCTGAACTTCCTTAAGAGGCCCATAGTTAGAGACCACGTCTTGGCTCCGTAGGTCATCATCACTGGTAATACGCACTGGTTGACGACCGTTGTCTTCAAGGACTGAGCTATCCTGGTCGAGAAGACACTTCGCAGTGTTCCAAACGCTGCCCATCCGAGTTGCATTCGTTGATTGATCTCTTTCTGGAAGTTGGACCTGCCTAATTGGATTGTTTTCCTACATAGACATATTTAATTGTAGAGTTACCCACCAATACTGGGGTGGGCGCTACATGGACATTCGACATGATCTTCGTCTTGCATGTTCATCTTAAGGCCCACCTGTTGGGATACTCTGTTAAGTTCTTCGAGCATCATACCGAGATCCTCCAGCGTCACTGCCATGACCACGATATCGTCGGCAAACCGAAGGTGCGTGATGTACTCGCCAATAATGCTGATGCCGAATCCTTGCCATTCCAAGAGCTTGAAGGAGCTTCCATTGCGTTGATAAAGAGCTTCGGAGATATTACATCTCACACCTCTCCGTAACAAAATCGCCTCCGTAAACTGGTCTTGTACTCGGATCGACATACGGGGGTTATTGTACACACTCCCCAGCACCTCGATATACCGATAGCCAATCCGGCATCGCTGGAGCGACTGCATTCAGTCTGTATCATCCAAAGCGCCAAATATATCGTCACTTAACTTTATACATATAAGAAAAGATGTGTTGCGATATATTTGGCACTTTGGAGGATACAGACTATTCCATGCTGACTGTACAATGATTATTGCAGTCACCGTTTGATGTTTGATTGTTACCCTTGTTCTCAGTTCATAACCAACTTCCATAACTAGCATTGGAAGAGGACAAATAATTCCTACTCCAAAACTGGGTTTTGTAAAAGGATTTTTCTTTCCTCGTACATTACCGGACCCTGACGTTGGTTCTGTACAAGGCATTAACAATTCCTACTCCAAACTGGGTATTATAAAAGGCCCATGACGCAGGTTTTGTACACGGAAAAAAAATCTTTTACAAATCTGGTTTTGGGGTAGGAACCAAAGAGAATATAACCACTACGTTTTAAGTGGCGGGACTCTCATACTAGCCAATTTAATCAATTTGCATAGCACACTCATACCGACATGTACGTCAAAGAACCGTCAAACAGCAGTAGTACCAATCTAACAGACTAAAATAGTGTAGTGTAAAATAGTGTAATAGTGCGCTTGCAATTTTTATCGATATCGATAAAATGCACTGGGTTGGAATATAGGCTCATGTCAACAATTTTTGTAATCGAAATTTTGGTTTAGGATTGAGTCCACGTTTAAGTCCTATGTTATACAGTGGATATTTATTTAAATGTGCTAATACAAGCTTGGACTTAAATGTGAACCCGAAATAAAATAACAAGCTTTTTCTTTTGATGTAATTATTTATTGTTTTACTAGCATTATTAGATCCTCTTTTGAGACTTGGCCCACTGTCTGCATCTGAAAATATTTTATAATTACAACAGAGATATATTTTCTCATATCTAAGGTCAAATTATTAAATAATTACTACTCAACAAATAAATGTATGAATCTTCATATGTTCTGGTATGGATATATGGAACTTTTCAGTTGAAACGTAGGTACGAAATATTTTAATGATCATATTTCATGCAAGTTCTCCCGCCATTCGAATTATTTTGTATAATTATTTCCACTGATAAACAAATAAGTCTGTAGTTATCGATAGTTACAGTACATCCCTAGTACACAATGAAAATAGATATAAAATATCTAATTTTGTTTATTTATTTAGCATGCTGCACTTAAATATGGCTAAAGGAATCTAAGGCAATACTTACCGGCCTTCATCCCATAGAAATTTCGCCATAAACATCCTTTATCGCAATTTTCATGACTAGCTCGATTTCCACGAATTTCACATGTGATAAACCGTCTTTTCGGTGGCATTTTCACAAAATGTATTCACTAAATAGTATTCAATAACATTTCACTACTTTAGATAACAATTAAGAATAATTTAATTAGAAATCTAAATAATATTTTCTTCTGTTTCCGCGATTATTACTCATTGAAATAAAACAATTTAACGGATTATATCGCGTATATTATCTCATTTTAGTTCCCGACGTTTCGGAAGCTTTCCAGCTTTCCATGAGTCCTCCCGTGACCATGGAAAGCTGGAAAGCTTCCGAAACGTCGGGAACTAAAATGAGATAATATACGCGATATAATCCGTTAAATTGTTTTATTTCAATAGAAATCTAAAAACAAACATACAAAACACGCGAGCCGCAATGACAAGCAAAGCAATATGGTTGACGATGTAAGACATGACAGATAAACTGTACTGAACTGACGTACTGGTTCAGTGTCATGGCAACGGTTTGCCATGCAAAGTCCACATAAAAAATTTTTTGTTCCTAGTTGCGTTAGACTGGTAGGAATTATTTGTCCTCTTCCATTGCTGGTTATGTACGGGGAACACGGAAATTGTTATTACGACGTCACCCAATGGCGGCTACCGTTTCGGCGTAAATAATAGGGATGATGACTAAATTTCATTAATTAGTCTGTTATGTAAATAAAAAAAAATTGGACACATATTTTATTTTTTTACGTATTTAAAAAATAAAGGCGATAAATTAAGTCAAAATGTCGCGTGACGTCATTCCTGAGTACAGTTTGTACCTAGTTCTGACGTCACTCCTAAACTTTAATGCCATTTATAGATATGTATACTTAGTCTTATTTAGTTAATTTGAAAAAGCTAAAACTACGTGTCCAATTTTTTTTTTAACTAACTGACAGACTGATTAGAAATTTGATTTTAGTATCCCGCCACCATGCGTATTATTGTTTAATTATCAATAAATATTTTTTGGCATTTAGCGACATTATTTAGAAAAGATAAAAAATACCAGAGAATTATAACAAAATATTAAATTATTTCAATGAGATTGGCCAAATAGCCTTTTGCATTGTTGTTTTACAATGAAAAAGGCTATTAATAATGTTGTTGCGTCGCAATAACCTTTTCTTTTCTAAAATCTCATTACTCTAACCATAGTATTCATATGCTGCATATTTTGTTACAGAGGATTCAGTTTTGTTGCGCCATGCCTACTAGATGAAGACAATAACAAAACCGTAACAAACCAGACACAAAACAATGTTGTCCAAAACAACAAGAATTCTACGGAGGAGTTTTTGTCCGGTTTCGTTAATAGGAATAATTTCTTCGATGAATACAGGTAATATTCTGAATTATTATGTAGTTGTGATATAGATATAAGTCAAAGCGCAAGGAAAAATACGATTGCTCTCGCACGTGGTCAGCAGGAATCGAACCTGGTACCTCTCGATTACACGTCGATTGTGTTACCTTTTCACTGGCGAGCACTGTGCTGTCGAATTTATCCATCCGCTTTGACCCTTGTACCTATTTTTTTTATTTTTGAAAGGTATTATAACCTTAGCGCCATCTATGATATGATTTGCACTGCATTTTTTTTTGTCATAATTCTGTATCGCATAATCACAATAGGCATAATGATCTATAAGCATCAAGCAATTTCATTACGCCGAATGCTGTTTTCGCCGAATCTATTTTCGCCGAATGGTCATTACGCATAAAATTTTAATGACGATAACCTACTTTTCTGACAGCAGTCATCTTCTGTTCGGGATTGCGGTTTTAACCTAACCTAAGTTACTTTACTAGCAGCAGTTTTTTTATTGTCAGAGATTGAATTTGCAGAACTAAAATTCGGGGATACTAAATTATGCGTATTTAGATTCGGACAAATAATGATTCGACAAGATGAACATTCGGCGAAATCAAATTATGCGAAACAGTTTCGGACATACAAAAATATGCGAAATAGACAGCACCCGTACACCACATTATTACCTATTGTGATATAGATAAAAGGCAATGCGCAAAGAAAAATACGATTGCTCTCCCACGTGGTCACACCAGAAATCGAACTTGATATTTCTTGATTACGGATCGAGTGTGTTACACAATAGATAATAATGTGGTGTTAAATTTATATCATACTAGAAGATGCGCGCAGCTTCGTTCTTGGAGGATTAACAAGACAAAACCCTAGATCCTATTTTTCGCTTTAGCGCATTCTTGTAAAAAGTACCAACTCTATGAACATCTGTGGATGCCCAACTACTCGTGTATCATAAATACTTCAAATCTGTCTTTCCGATTTGCCGTGATGAGGTGGCAATGACACATACCTACAAACAAACATACAAAAAATGAAAAAGCCTATTTCACTTATTTTTAATAATATATCTTCAATGTACATTATACATATAATTCATTTTTGCAAGTATAGTATACATATTATTTTGATAAAATAGGATTGTATCTGTGTTGTAACTTATAACTCATGTTTTCAGGTTAATGGGTGAATTAGGCACGGGATCTTTTTCAGTAGTCCGCCTCTGTGAACATAAGACATCAAAAGTGCAATATGCAGTAAAAATCATGGACAAAATGCAGTATGACCCACGAGAAGAGATTGAAATTTTATTAAGGTTTGTGTTGACTAGTCAAAGTTTTAGTGCATATACCCTTCGGAGGTGAACCCAAGATAATAAGATCATTATAATCTGAATGAGCCATAGTTAATTAGCAAAATTTCTATCGACAAAGACGTTCTCCAAAGATGGTCACAGCCATCAGCCTCTATTCTCATCCAAAGGTTTTCACGATCGTTTCCTGTACAAAAACGAATTTATAAGATATTTTCTGTTAATGTACTAAGCACTATGTCAAAGTTCAAGCAAATAACAGCCTGTATATAAAAAAATGGCCAAAAATTTCACATGTTGAGATTTGTGACTTATTTCCGACTGTTCTTTTCACTAAACATCTATTAACTACTCTAAGCCGATTCTAAAGGGCCCAAACTCGGTAGGATTGCGTTCATTGTAACATTCGTAACCTCATTGCCGAGGGTCCTTATTGGTCATTATTATATGAGAGAGTTTCTATGACCACCTTCCGGCTCCATCATCAGATCAGCAGTATCAGCACTACGGTCTCGTAATATTGTATTGTCACCTAATTTAAATAAGTATGCCAAGCTCAATCGGAAAACCGGGAAGTGGCTAAAGTTTATCCTCACAAGATTGTTTACATAGTTACTGACATAGTTACAGGTGAAGCTTGTAAAAAAATACTACTCGATCTACAGATACAGTCAACATCCGCACATCATCACGCTACGCGGCGTATACGAAGAAGGAGCTCGCATCCTAGCGGTGACGGAGCTTTGTCGCGGAGGAGAACTACTGGAGCACATCACACAGCGGCGCTACCTGCCCGAGCACGAGGCTGCGCCCATCCTGCGCAACGTGCTGCACGCCGTGCACTACCTACACAGGCACACCGTGGTGCACAGGTGGGTGACACACTGTACACTGAGCCCGCGTGTTGCCGACGACGGAGGTTTGTGGAGAACTACTGGAGTAGGTACATCGTACAGTGGCGCCACCTGCCCGACCACGAGGCTGCGCCCATCCTGCGCAACGTGCTGCACGCCGTGCACTACCTACACAGGCACACCGTGGTGCACAGGTGGGTGACACATTGTACACTGAGCCCGCGTGTTGCCGACGACGGAGGTTTGTGGAGAACTACTGGAGTAGGTACATCGTACAGTGGCGCCACCTGCCCGACCACGAGGCTGCGCCCATCCTGCGCAACGTGCTGCACGCCGTGCACTACCTACACAGGCACACCGTGGTGCACAGGTGGGTGACACACTGTACACTGAGCCCGCGTGTTGCCGACGACGGAGGTTTGTGGAGAACTACTGGAGTAGGTACATCGTACAGTGGCGCCACCTGCCCGAGCACGAGGCTGCGCCCATCCTGCGCAACGTGCTGCACGCCGTGCACTACCTACACAGGCACACCGTGGTGCACAGGTGGGTGACACACTGTACACTGAGCCCGCGTGTTGCCGACGACGGAGGTTTGTGGAGAACTACTGGAGTAGGTGCATCGTACAGTGGCGCCACCTGCTCGACCACGAGGCTGCGCCCATCCTGCGCAACGTGCTGCACGCCGTGCACTACCTACACAGGCACACCGTGGTGCACAGGTGGGTGACACACTGTACACTGAGCCCGCGTGTTGCCGACGACGGAGGTTTGTGGAGAACTACTGGAGTAGGTACATCGTACAGTGGCGCCACCTGCCCGACCACGAGGCTGCGCCCATCCTGCGCAACGTGCTGCACGCCGTGCACTACCTACACAAGCACACCGTGGTGCACAGGTGGGTGACACACTGTACACTGAGCCCGCGTGTTGCCGACGACGGAGGTTTGTGGAGAACTACTGGAGTAGGTACATCGTACAGTGGCGCCACCTGCCCGAGCACGAGGCTGCGCCCATCCTGCGCAACGTGCTGCACGCCGTGCACTACCTACACAGGCACACCGTGGTGCACAGGTGGGTGACACACTGTACACTGAGCCCGCGTGTTGCCGCCGACGGAGGTTTGTGGAGAACTACTGGAGTAGGTACATCGTACAGTGGCGCCACCTGCCCGACCACGAGGCTGCGCCCATCCTGCGCAACGTGCTGCACGCCGTGCACTACCTACACAGGCACACCGTGGTGCACAGGTGGGTGACACACTGTACACTGAGCCCGCGTGTTGCCGACGACGGAGGTTTGTGGAGAACTACTGGAGTAGGTACATCGTACAGTGGCGCCACCTGCCCGAGCACGAGGCTGCGCCCATCCTGCGCAACGTGCTGCACGCCGTGCACTACCTACACAGGCACACCGTGGTGCACAGGTGGGTGACACACTGTACACTGAGCCCGCGTGTTGCCGACGACGGAGGTTTGTGGAGAACTACTTGAGTAGGTACATCGTACAGTGGCGCCACCTGCCCGAGCACGAGGCTGCGCCCATCCTGCGCAACGTGCTGCACGCCGTGCACTACCTACACAGGCACACCGTGGTGCACAGGTGGGTGACACACTGTACACTGAGCCCGCGTGTTGCCGACGACGGAGGTTTGTGGAGAACTACTGGAGTAGGTACATCGTACAGTGGCGCCACCTCCCCGACCACGAGGCTGCGCCCATCCTGCGCAACGTGCTGCACGCCGTGCACTACCTACACAGGCACACCGTGGTGCACAGATGGGTGACACACTGTACACTGAGCCCGCGTGTTGCCGACGACGGAGGTTTGTGGAGAACTACTGGAGTAGGTACATCGTACAGTGGCGCTACCTGCCCGAGCACGAGGCGGCGCCCATCCTGCGCAACGTGCTGCACGCCGTGCACTACCTACACAGGCACACCGTGGTGCACAGGTGGGTGACACATTGTACACTGAGCCCGCGTGTTGCCGACGACGGAGATTTGTGGAGAACTACTGGAGTAGGTACATCGTACAGTGGCGCCACCTACCCGAGCACGAGGCTGCGCCCATCCTGCGCAACGTGCTGCACGCCGTGCACTACCTACACAGGCACACCGTGGTGCACAGGTGAGTGACACACTGTACACTGAGCCCGCGTGTTGCCGACGACGGAGGTTTGTGGAGAACTACTGGAGTAGGTACATCGTACAGTGGCGCCACCTGCCCGACCACGAGGCTGCGCCCATCCTGCGCAACGTGCTGCACGCCGTGCACTACCTACACAGGCTCACCGTGGTGCACAGGTGGGTGACACACTGTACACTGAGCCCGCGTGTTGCCGACGACGGAGGTTTGTGGAGAACTACTGGAGTAGGTACATCGTACAGTGGCGCCACCTGCCCGAGCACGAGGCTGCGCCCATCCTGCGCAACGTGCTGCACGCCGTGCACTACCTACACAGGCACACCGTGGTGCACAGGTGGGTGACACACTGTACACTGAGCCCGCGTGTTGCCGACGACGGAGGTTTGTGGAGAACTACTGGAGTAGGTACATCGTACAGTGGCGCCACCTGCCCGACCACGAGGCTGCGCCCATCCCGCGCAACGTGCTGCACGCCGTGCACTACCTACACAGGCACACCGTGGTGCACAGGTGGGTGACACACTGTACACTGAGCCCGCGTGTTGCCGACGACGGAGGTTTGTGGAGAACTACTGGAGTAGGTACATCGTACAGTGGCGCTACCTGCCCGAGCACGAGGCGGCGCCCATCCTGCGCAACGTGCTGCACGCCGTGCACTACCTACACAGGCACACCGTGGTGCACAGGTGGGTGACACATTGTACACTGAGCCCGCGTGTTGCCGACGACGGAGGTTTGTGGAGAACTACTGGAGTAGGTACATCGTACAGTGGCGCCACCTGCCCGACCACGAGGCTGCGCCCATCCCGCGCAACGTGCTGCACGCCGTGCACTACCTACACAGGCACACCGTGATGCACAGGTGGGTGACACACTGTACACTGAGCCCGCGTGTTGCCGACGACGGAGGTTTGTGGAGAACTACTGGAGTAGGTACATCGTACAGTGGCGCTACCTGCCCGAGCACGCGGCGGCGCCCATCCTGCGCAACGTGCTGCACGCCGAGCACTACCTACACAGGCACACCGTGGTGCACAGGTGGGTGACACATTGTACACTGAGCCCGCGTGTTGCCGACGACGGAGATTTGTGGAGAACTACTGGAGTAGGTACATCGTACAGTGGCGCCACCTGCCCGAGCACGAGGCTGCGCCCATCCTGCGCAACGTGCTGCACGCCGTGCACTACCTACACAGGCACACCGTGGTGCACAGGTGGGTGACACACTGTACACTGAGCCCGCGTGTTGCCGACGACGGAGGTTTGTGGAGAACTACTGGAGTAGGTACATCGTACAGTGGCGCTACCTGCCCGAGCACGAGGCGGCGCCCATCCTGCGCAACGTGCTGCACGCCGTGCACTACCTACACAGGCACACCGTGGTGCACAGGTGGGTGACACACTGTACACTGAGCCCGCGTGTTGCCGACGACGGAGGTTTGTGGAGAACTACTGGAGTAGGTACATCGTACAGTGGCGCCACCTGCCCGAGCACGAGGCGGCGCCCATCCTGCGCAACGTGCTGCACGCCGTGCACTACCTGCACAGGCACACTGTGGTGCACAGGTGGGTGACACACTGTACACCTAGCCCGCGTGTTGGCGGTGACGGAGCTTTATGGAGAACTAACTACTGGAGTACGTACATCGTACAGCGGCGCCACCTGCCCGAGCACGAAGTTGTGCCCATCCTACGCAAAGCGCTGCACACCGTGCAGTACCTGCACAGGCACACCGTGGTGCATAGATTAATAACACTTGACAGGTTCTGTTAATGATTTTTGCTGAATTACGTTCCATACCATTGTTACCAAAAAAATATTAATGAGTATTGAATTACGATGACACGATGGATGACGAACGAATCCGCCCTAGAGTTGTTGTTGAAGTAGTTGGAGCCACCAGTGGCTTACGCCAGATTTGGAGCGGTCTAGACGTCCTTCCGTGGTCCCGTCCAGCCGCTTCCGATGCGCGCTCCTGGCGTGTCAGTCGCTGCTCTTCGCCACACGTTGTGACTGGTGATGTCGCGTTGCGTTCACGTGCTTTGTGAAGAATTGAGCTAATGTTTGGGTCGCCCGCCCAAGACATTCCCCGTGTGATTGAAATGCTGCAAGCTTGCTTTAACACTTTTAATATAAAAAAAATGTCATGATAGCGTTTTTCAGACGAGCCTGAATGCAGGGTGCAAATGGATGTCAACGATTTGAATGACATGAATGATTGACCATAGACTGAGTAAAATAATGACATTTGAATGAAATTGAGCACTATGATTTACAGTATAACGATGCATGAAAGTGCTGCTTGGCGTAGGTCATTCTTTAAATATTTATGACTGGGGGTTGAAACACCCCCCAAAAAAAAATATTGTCGGCTACTGCGTGTACCACGTTGCCTACGTTTGTCGCGCAAACTACTCGGGTGGCAAGGAAATTAATGTTATGACCTTATGACTACTTACTCGAATTATACTGCGACTACATCGGGTAACGCCCGTTGTAAAAATGTTTATTAAGCTAGGAATTCACGAGTTTGTAAAAAATGTGGACCTCATTGTTAGAATATCTACGATGAAGTTTATTTCGACTATACCCGTAGGTGAGGAGTGTGAGGACTGAGATTGAACTTGAACGTTTTTTTTAATATGTATTCCTGTTATTATTACAGAGACATAAAACCGTCAAACATTCTATTCGCTACGGCAGAGAAAACGCCTGATGACATCCGCCTGGTAGACTTCGGTCTAGCGAAGCAGTTACGCGCAGAGAACGGGTTACTAATGACACCATGCTACACTGCCAATTTCGTCGCCCCTGAAGTATTGAAGCGGGCCGGGTATGACGCAGCCTGCGACATTTGGAGTTTAGGTAAGTGATAAAGAATGATTGCTGCGTTAGATGTAGGGACTCCGCTTACGTCAGAAACATGCCTTGCTCAGAAGAAACTCAACCCAAGTGTAAATAAGTACTCATGATAAGCAGGATGATATTCACCTAGTACAATTCGGTCTAGCGAAGCAGTTGCGCGCCGATAATGGATCGCCCATGGCACCATGCTACACGGCCAACTCCGTCGCGTCTGAAGTGTTGATGCTGGCCAGGTATGGCGCAGCCTGTGACAATAGGGAATATGCATGAATTTTTATTTATTAAAAGCTCATTCATGTAACAAACAGTAGACAAAAATATTTTTTCGAATAGCTATAACAATAACCAATATATAAGCTATCAAACATTTCATTCTATCTCTTTCTAGCAAAACGGAATTTAATATGGAGTTTATATGGCTGGAGTGCACTGTTACGTAACAGTGCATATCGGACCTCTCTGTCTAATCACTAGTTTAAAATGCCTATATTATGCGCATTTCTTAGCCGATTTTAATTTAAATCACATTTTGAAATAGTTCTAACGTTATTTTGATATTTAGTTAAGAAAAACGATAAAATATTTCATGCATGTACCCTGGGGTGTCCCAAAAAATATATGCCCTGTTTCTTAGTGTTTCGTAGCCAAAATAGTAAAAACGGAACCCTTATAGTTTCGTCATGTCCGTCCGTCTGTCCGTCGGTTTGTTTGATGGACAGGATAGGTAATTGTAGGGCTGCGCACGTCAGAAGCATGGGTGTCATAAGAATGACAAGTGGGAGTATGTACCTAATAAAGAAAAGGCTGGAATATAGCCGCCTAGTAGACTTTGATCTAGCGAAGCAGATACGCGCTGCAAACGGGTTACGTATGACACCATACCACACTGCCAAACTTCGTCGCCTCCGAAGTGTTGAAGCGGTTCAATAAGATATCAGCGGCGAGGCGTGCATATAAGCCGGTTCCCATCGGGTTACCCAAGGAAAGGCATATAACCACCTTTTTCTTTAAATATGAGTAAATGAATACGCTTCGGGTTCCATGTAATTTTTCTAACGCTACACCTCTGTAAGATATTTACATGTATTTGTAATATTAATATAATAATTGAAACATCTTTGTTTCAGGTGTGCTGGCCTACATTATGTTATCTGGCAGGACGCCTTTTGCGTCAACCGGGGATGACAGTCCTGAAGCGATTTTGACCAGGATTGAATCTGGAAAAGTAAGTCGACATAGCCGTTCAGTCTCAGAAAATTATCTACTGATTAGCTGATAGTTATTATCTTTATCACATATTTGGGCATTTCTCTGGAGCGGCAAATGGGTTGACCCGTGACCATGGAACCCGTGACCCGCGACCGTTAAATTGTTCAATTTAAACTTGTTTTGTTCCAAATTTGATTTTGATGATGATTATTGATTTCTGTGGGAGTCCTTGATTTCGGTGATTATAAAAATCTCAAATATCTCACGAAACACCAAATTTGTTTAGCCTGTTTTCATATATTATTGTAGGACACCCAAAAAGTGACAAAACAAATTACCACCGAAGTCAAGCAAAATGGCTCAACTCGGAGAATCGCCCATTTACGTGATAAAGTAAGTATACTTACCTATACTTTATTATATATATTCACGTAATAAAGTATTACAACGGTATTGGCTAGTCTTACAGTATTATAAAGTTGTAAAAATGAAATGGCTGTCCATTGAATATGTATATAAAACTGATACGGACTATTTGAAGGTCATAGCACGAAAAATATTTATTTATATTTTTTGTATCCGTCTATACGGCTGAATGGAGTTTAACCATTTTTTGTTTACGGGTACTCATTCAGAAATGGTTATAGGATACTTTTTATCCGACTACGCGGAAACAAAAGGTTATTATTTTTTTTCCGTTCACGAACTTGCTGGCACCTTCTAGTTAAGTATAAGTAAGGGAACTCAATCTGCACGCTGATGCCGTGGAAGATGGGTCAGTCTTTGGTGTGGGACGCAACTTGTGTCGACACACTCGCGCCGTCCCATCTTCCATCAACGGAAGTGAAGCCGGCGCTGCTGCAGACTCGGCGGAGTGCCTCAAGCGGCGCAAATATGCAGCCATAAGTAGTAGCTGCATGTTTGAGCCGTTTGGGGTAGAAACGTTGGGGCCGTGGGGGACGAGCGCGACAGCACTCTTTACAGATATTTCAAAGAGGTTACGCGAAGCATCGGGTGATCAGAGGGCTGGCACTTTCTTAGCCCAGAGAATCAGCATTGCCATTCAGCGTGGCAATGCTGCCAGCCTTCTGGGCACCCTGCCGTCCGGCAGAGACATGGGGGAACGTTTTTATCTTTAGTTTTAAGTTTTATACTGTTAACCATATACATTTCCCATTATTCTATTATTATTGATTAATTATGAGATGATACTTAACTCTAATCTGCAAGTAATTGCAACTTAGATGGAAAATCACATTTTCTCAAATATGCTCGGAAATGTTTAGCTTTCTATTTGAAAATAGAATACGCAAAGAGCATCATTTTTGCAATTTAAATAAAAAAAAAACGCTACCTAGGGGAAAAATAAATTCATGAAAATCCGTTTTTGCCCGCTTCCATAACATTTAAAAATTTCTTAGTGTACATAAATTGAAATGGACATAGGACAACACCCATACAGCCACGACAATCACACGTTGAATTAAGCGTAGCTTCGTTCGTTAGACACTTGAAAATTTTGCCGATTTGATCAGACTGGCATTTATTTCTGACCATGTAGCGGCCGATTAGTCAGCTGATGGAATCGGTAACGTGTGAAGTACGTTTATGAATTCGTGCAAGTTTTTTTTTTAATTTATTGTATAGATGTGAAAAATCAGTTTAAAAAACGCGGTAAAATTTATAATATGAGTTCATTGTATCGAGCGCATTGTGCGTAAACAATTTTCACGTGAATGTTTTGGCCATATTTTTTAAACAATAAGTGCGAATGATGAGAGTAGTTTTGATAGCACGCCGCCTAATTTAAAAGCAGAAGCGAATTTAGTTATGGAGAATTTGCTTTCTGTTGAATCAAGAGATAAATATAATCGAGTGTACGACCAATTTATGTTATGGGAGGAAAGCAAATATGCAAATTAATTTTCTGAAAGTGTGTTTTTAGCATATTTCAGTGAGCAATCCAAAACCAAGAAGCCACCTACGTTATGGGGTATTTATTCTATGCTGAAGTGTACAGTTCATATCACACACAATGTCAACATGAAACAATTTACGTATTTTTATTATTTCCTCGCATCATTTGAGAAAAGCCCTATATATACCTCAACGGAAACGGGGATTACCTGACTCGCATCGTTTGCAAGCCTCGTGATGCTCGGCAGGCGATCCCCTACTTTCCGGGCCTCGGGAATAATGTACAATTGCGTACTCATACTCAATCCATACTCTCTACACTAATACTTGTGGCTATCAATCGTGATTCACAGTACCTACTTTACGAACACGCAAATTGGCTAGGACGCTTCTCACCGGCATCCCCCGCAGGTGGAGCTGTCGGCGGGCGTGTGGCGCGGCGTGTCTCACGAGGCGCGCGCGTGCGTGCGGCGCATGCTGCAGCTGGAGCCGGCGCACCGGCCGCGCGCGCAGGACCTGCTGCGCGAGGCGTGGCTCAGCGTCGCGCGCGCGCCGCCCGCGCCGCCCGCGCCCGCGCCGCCCGACGCCGAGCTCGGGCCCGTGCCGCCCGGGGACCTGCGCCGCGCCGTCGACCTCACCTTCCAGGTAACACGGTGTACGGCGTGTGGAGTGAGGCGCGCGCGTGCGGCGCATGCTGCAGCTGGAGCCGGCGCACCGGCCGCGCGCGCAGGACCTGCTGCGCGAGGCGTGGCTCAGCGTCGCGCGCGCGCCGCCCGCGCCGCCCGCGCCCGCGCCGCCCGACGCCGAGCTCGGGCCCGTGCCGCCCGGGGACCTGCGCCGCGCCGTCGACCTCACCTTCCAGGTAACACGGTGTACGGCGTGTGGAGTGAGGCGCGCGCGTGCGGCGCATGCTGCAGCTGGAGCCGGCGCACCGGCCGCGCGCGCAGGACCTGCTGCGCGAGGCGTGGCTCAGCGTCGCGCGCGCGCCGCCCGCGCCGCCCGCGCCCGCGCCGCCCGACGCCGAGCTCGGGCCCGTGCCGCCCGGGGACCTGCGCCGCGCCGTCGACCTCACCTTCCAGGTAACACGGTGTACGGCGTGTGGAGTGAGGCGCGCGCGTGCGGCGCATGCTGCAGCTGGAGCCGGCGCACCGGCCGCGCGCGCAGGACCTGCTGCGCGAGGCGTGGCTCAGCGTCGCGCGCGCGCCGCCCGCGCCGCCCGCGCCCGCGCCGCCCGACGCCGAGCTCGGGCCCGTGCCGCCCGGGGACCTGCGCCGCGCCGTCGACCTCACCTTCCAGGTAACACGGTGTACGGCGTGTGGAGTGAGGCGCGCGCGTGCGGCGCATGCTGCAGCTGGAGCCGGCGCACCGGCCGCGCGCGCAGGACCTGCTGCGCGAGGCGTGGCTCAGCGTCGCGCGCGCGCCGCCCGCGCCGCCCGCGCCCGCGCCGCCCGACGCCGAGCTCGGGCCCGTGCCGCCCGGGGACCTGCGCCGCGCCGTCGACCTCACCTTCCAGGTAACACGGTGTACGGCGTGTGGAGTGAGGCGCGCGCGTGCGGCGCATGCTGCAGCTGGAGCCGGCGCACCGGCCGCGCGCGCAGGACCTGCTGCGCGAGGCGTGGCTCAGCGTCGCGCGCGCGCCGCCCGCGCCGCCCGCGCCCGCGCCGCCCGACGCCGAGCTCGGGCCCGTGCCGCCCGGGGACCTGCGCCGCGCCGTCGACCTCACCTTCCAGGTAACACGGTGTACGGCGTGTGGAGTGAGGCGCGCGCGTGCGGCGCATGCTGCAGCTGGAGCCGGCGCACCGGCCGCGCGCGCAGGACCTGCTGCGCGAGGCGTGGCTCAGCGTCGCGCGCGCGCCGCCCGCGCCGCCCGCGCCCGCGCCGCCCGACGCCGAGCTCGGGCCCGTGCCGCCCGGGGACCTGCGCCGCGCCGTCGACCTCACCTTCCAGGTAACACGGTGTACGGCGTGTGGAGTGAGGCGCGCGCGTGCGGCGCATGCTGCAGCTGGAGCCGGCGCACCGGCCGCGCGCGCAGGACCTGCTGCGCGAGGCGTGGCTCAGCGTCGCGCGCGCGCCGCCCGCGCCGCCCGCGCCCGCGCCGCCCGACGCCGAGCTCGGGCCCGTGCCGCCCGGGGACCTGCGCCGCGCCGTCGACCTCACCTTCCAGGTAACACGGTGTACGGCGTGTGGAGTGAGGCGCGCGCGTGCGGCGCATGCTGCAGCTGGAGCCGGCGCACCGGCCGCGCGCGCAGGACCTGCTGCGCGAGGCGTGGCTCAGCGTCGCGCGCGCGCCGCCCGCGCCGCCCGCGCCCGCGCCGCCCGACGCCGAGCTCGGGCCCGTGCCGCCCGGGGACCTGCGCCGCGCCGTCGACCTCACCTTCCAGGTAACACGGTGTACGGCGTGTGGAGTGAGGCGCGCGCGTGCGGCGCATGCTGCAGCTGGAGCCGGCGCACCGGCCGCGCGCGCAGGACCTGCTGCGCGAGGCGTGGCTCAGCGTCGCGCGCGCGCCGCCCGCGCCGCCCGCGCCCGCGCCGCCCGACGCCGAGCTCGGGCCCGTGCCGCCCGGGGACCTGCGCCGCGCCGTCGACCTCACCTTCCAGGTAACACGGTGTACGGCGTGTGGAGTGAGGCGCGCGCGTGCGGCGCATGCTGCAGCTGGAGCCGGCGCACCGGCCGCGCGCGCAGGACCTGCTGCGCGAGGCGTGGCTCAGCGTCGCGCGCGCGCCGCCCGCGCCGCCCGCGCCCGCGCCGCCCGACGCCGAGCTCGGGCCCGTGCCGCCCGGGGACCTGCGCCGCGCCGTCGACCTCACCTTCCAGGTAACACGGTGTACGGCGTGTGGAGTGAGGCGCGCGCGTGCGGCGCATGCTGCAGCTGGAGCCGGCGCACCGGCCGCGCGCGCAGGACCTGCTGCGCGAGGCGTGGCTCAGCGTCGCGCGCGCGCCGCCCGCGCCGCCCGCGCCCGCGCCGCCCGACGCCGAGCTCGGGCCCGTGCCGCCCGGGGACCTGCGCCGCGCCGTCGACCTCACCTTCCAGGTAACACGGTGTACGGCGTGTGGAGTGAGGCGCGCGCGTGCGGCGCATGCTGCAGCTGGAGCCGGCGCACCGGCCGCGCGCGCAGGACCTGCTGCGCGAGGCGTGGCTCAGCGTCGCGCGCGCGCCGCCCGCGCCGCCCGCGCCCGCGCCGCCCGACGCCGAGCTCGGGCCCGTGCCGCCCGGGGACCTGCGCCGCGCCGTCGACCTCACCTTCCAGGTAACACGGTGTACGGCGTGTGGAGTGAGGCGCGTGCGTGCGTGGGTGCGCAGTGATTGGAGGGAAAATTAAAAAAAACTTTTTCACTTCTCCTGCTCAAAACATACGTTATAATAGCTTTGCGAAGCGAGACTAAAATAGTACATTTAGCCTCTAGGGTTCAAAAGAAAGCCATATAATCGCATACAAATTTCTATGACACTCAAAAAGAAAACTTGCGTCCAGCTACATACTCCTTACGAATATTTAAAAACAAACAAAGCAATCTGATCAGATTGGCCAAACTTTCGGATAGAGAATTGCTCTAACTGTACTTTAAGTTTTTCATGAAATATACTATTTTAATGTTAGTCTTTTTTTATTTTCTCGCAGTCGAAGTGAAAAGCAGAGTGTTTAACACGTGGCTAAAAGCCATTATGACACTCAGATATATTTCTAATCGTGTCATAATGGCTTATTTTAGCCCTTTGTCCAACAATGTACTATTGTCGTGTAGCTTTTTGAGTGGTGTATTTATTTTATTTCATTGCATATGTTTGAGAAAAGCACTATGCACGCCTGGCCATGAAAAGGGCTTACCGGCTTCGTATCATTATCCGGCTTCCTTACGGTCGGCCGTCTATACCTACTCACCCGGCAAGCCCTTCTGTCCCGGCGTCTGCAGTAATGTACTATTAAATAACTAATGAATTACACTATAATGTAATGAACTACTGACCCTATCTTACTTGAAATTATACAGTTCGCTCAGTCAGAGCCGGCTTTAGGGCCGGGCGACCCGGGCGCCCGTCCGGGGCCCCGCAGTCTATGTGACGTTAACTGTAGGGGGGGCCAAGGCGCCTGCTTAACCGCTCAATCAATGACTCGCCCAGGGCGCCTACACGGTTAAGGCCGGCTATGACAGCCATTCTTTATCACGCAGGTCACGCGACGGTTAGAACAGAACAATAAACTTATTTCTTTATCTTTCAGGCAATGACATCTTCGCCCATGACGCCCCAAGTCCTGGGCCCGGTGTCCCAGTCAACTCTCGCTCAGCGTCGCAGCAAACCGCAGAGACGCTTCCCGCCTACTCAGCTTTAAGCTTACGGTATACGAACAAATTATAATACTGTGTAGATGACGAGAAAGATCTCGACTGATGTGTGAGGGGAATTTTAAAAACGCACACTTGTTTCCACGGAATTTGGATTTTTTTGGGTCATTGGACTCAGAATCGAAAGCATTAACCAATTATATTCCACGAAAGTATCCCCAGACATTCGTTACTGGCATTCATTAATGTATGAAGGTCACAAAACGAACAATGAAAATTCTGGTAATTTTTCTGATATGGGAATCGGTACTTGTTTCGATTATGAGTAAAATCATCCGAAGTATAATCAGAAAGTTTATTTTTAATACCCCGTAAATATCTTGGTAACAATGAGCATAATATAATGAAAACTAAAATACGTAGTAATGCTATTTTCGTCCCAATTTATCCAATGGGTCTATTAAAGTGAGAACGAGAAATGGGAGTTCCACAAACGGTTAGTTCCCCGTTTCTTATGAATATATGTGTTGTAATTTCGATGTTACTGGAATACGCATTGCGTGAATGTTGATGGAGATTAAGTAGCTTTATGGGAAGAAATAACTAGTGACGCAATGCACACTACTTATAAAAAATCAATTTCGTATTTCAAAGGGCTCTTAATCATGGAAAAGCACAATTATAGACGAACTTAGAAAAGCATCTTTGAAAAAGGTATGCTAACATTTTTCTTCTTCCGTAACTAAGAATGTAACGATGATTGCAATTGGGGTTTTCTGAAATCGAAAGACCACTTCAAAGTTTTCTGCTATGGTTTAAGGATTTTGAGAGTTGTTGTCAAATTGACTATGGAGTGTAGAAGGTACGGAGCACAATTTCATATAGGGAAACAGTTGCAAAAGTGACCAGCTGTAAGCAGTTAATAATAGTTCCAAATTTCTCCAGAGTGGCGCTAGTGTAGTAATAGGGTATACATACATTTATTGAACCAACATAAAATACAGAGAGTTACGGCTAAATTCTATAATACACAATTAAATTCAGATATTTATATATCCTGAACTCGGGTTCCCCCTGTGTTTCAGGCAAGAGGAAAGCCTAATATTACAATATTTTCTATAAAATAAAATAAATATTCATCTATATTATAATAGAACGTATGGTAACTTAAATACTAAAATTTACACAAAACTAATAATAAAAAAATCTAAAATAAACATTTATTTCACGACAGTGAGTAAATTCTCTGTATCTTCGTATCTCATGTTTTGTAGTGAATCACGTAACGTATTCTTACATTGAGCGATTGAGTATAAAATTAATTTAGCCGTTGTTTGTCAGTTTTGTCATGTTAACAACCGATTTTATCGAAATCCTATTCAATCCTTCGTTCTTCCATTGATGCATGTATGTATTTCTTCGTGTTAAAAGTGATTTTTCTTGTATATAGTAATCGCGAAATATTTCTTCTTATTTCTCTTTGTTTACATCGGTGACATTCAATGACTTTCAACGTCTGTCGCCAAAGACATCCGTGCCAGTAAAATAAATTTACGTACGGTCGGCCTTTCGACTATATTTCATATGTAATAAAGGTTCAAAATTGGTTGACCAATTTCCTGGGCGACCGTACTTGCTACTGTGGCGCCACCAATTTAAGGCCTTTTTGCGGACGCTTTGAATATAGTGATTGTGCTCCTTAACTTCTACACTAAACAAAATTGACCTTACACCACCGGGTGAATCTTCGATTTTAGAGAACACCTTTGTTTTTGCATTACTTTTAAAATATCCCTTTAACAGATTTTTATGATTGGACGAATAAAACTGTGACTTTAGTGAAATGTAGATTGCATTTTCCTATAAGACACATTGCAACATTCCATCCGTTTACTATTGGTAGTTTGAATCTTGTGAATGTGAAAGTCGTCTTCCTACAAAACGTTTAAAACTAGAGTGTAATAATTTTATTATAATTTTTAGTCATTTTACTTGCCCACCCGATTATATAACTTTAGTCCTTCTGTGCCATTAAATCTTAACTATCTATTGCGAAAATATGCTATCATCTTAAATATTTGTTCCTGAGTCTTGGATGTTTTCTATGTATATAAGTAATATATCTATTAAATATATCGTCGGCTAGTACCCATAACACAAGCCTTATTGAGCTTACCATGGGGCTAGTTCGATTTGTGTAAAATTGTCCCGTATTATTATTATTATTTTTTTTTTTTTTTTTTATCTTACGGTTTCGACAATTATTTTCTTGTTATATTTATGCCACAAAGAATATACTAATAGTACAGTATGTATTACTGGAATAGCTTTATTTTTGTTAAGTATTATCATCTCGGTATGCGTGGTAGTCTTGGTCGCCCCTTTCTTTTATTTTACCTTTACTCTAATGAGATGTTGTTTATATTTTTGTAAGATTTTGAGTATTCAATAGCTTTAAGACATTTAGATAGGTATAAGTATATCGAAATACTTAAAAAAGCTTTTATTAACGTAGATTAAAATTAGTATAGGATTCATGTGTACAACACATCACATGTGTCAATGTTCATTACGTCATATCTTCTCTTTATAATCATCAAATCACTCATATCACGAGGCCTAACTTGCTCACAAGTGCATCATTAATTAAACAATTTTCCAAATTATTTACATCTGTCAAATGTTTATTTTATGTCGTATTATGTTTCATTTAGACTATAAGTCAATCATTCACTATTTTTGTATTACGATATATTTGTTGTAAACAATTCCATTTATCTGTGTATAGGTACTTAGCTGTTGCTACTATTGGCATAGCATGTTGGTGCCATTTCTTTGCTAAGCTTTGCCGTGTTTTATGTGTTAGTTACAGCAAAATTAATAATCATAAGTATAATAAAGACAGTCGTAATTTCCCAAGCATATTTTGGTGAAATTATTTATACATATGGTGGATTCTCTTTTAGAATTATCATACTGGTGATGGTTAAGTTTTATTGATGTAAAAATTGTATTTGTTTTATCGGTATCCAATGGTCTTAATTTTAATGTTTTACTGTACTAGAGAATCGATTGTCGATGATATAGGAATTTTATTGTATTGGAGTTTTTACCAAAGAATTGTCATAGTCAACTGGTTTTAATAAACCACTAACCTCCCGAGTACGTATGAAATGCTACAAAGGGTTGTAACAAGGGCACACTGGAACAAGTATAGTAACTATATAAAACAATATTATGATATAAAATTGTGTTGGCCAAAACAAAAATCGAGTATATATTTATAATAACCATGATATACTTATGTAGATGTATCTCAGTATATTCTTAAGAATTTTGATGTATGTAACGATTGTTACACATCAGAAATGGACATTACTAACTCATGATAGTATTTTATTGTGTAATATAATATTTTCACATACTACGGCTTAGTGTTGCCGTTCAAGTTTGAAAATTCAGTGGAATATCACTTCATGGACAACGCTTCATGACGTTTAATTCTCAGTCCACGTCATTTAATTGATTAAAGTGATATACAGTCGATTACTCATACATATCAATCCCTATTATTTGTCTTAAACATTACTTTAGTTAAAGCGCTTACGCAATTCTAGTTTAGGGGGTTTACATGACTTTTTGTACACGTTTTGTACAAATGTAAGTGACTATAACATTATGCTCAGTTTCTCTAACACATTACTAGTCGGGCCATTTTAATGCCAATACAATAGAAGGGCACAAAAGGGTGGATCAACTTTTCCTTGGTGTTGTCCCGTAATTCAGGAGACAATTGTGACGAGAGTGGCTTAGGAAAAGGCTACAATCTAGCTAGGTTATTAACATACACTGACGAGATGGGCTCTTAAAAAAAATGGCCAGAAAATAAAATATTTTGTAGCGCTTATATCATTTAAAATAGTAGTTTTAACGAGTGATTTAGGGGATGTAAACATGGCAACGAGGTACAAAAAAGTTGATTGACTCAAGTACAAAAGTCTCTTTGTGTAAGAGAACGATCGCTTCTTACGCATGATGCGCGTTAATGTTTACTGATTCCCTCAGGACCGAGGCCACTGCATGTCTAGCACAAGTGATACGCGACTCTTTGCCGCGCGACAAGGATTGTCTGCCTCCTTCCTTCCCATACAATGCGAGAAAGACGGGTGATATTATGTCGCGCGACAAGCGCAGTCGCGGAAAGTTGTGCTTGACCGGCTGGTACGTACTTTTTGCTGCCCGGCATAATCGTGGAGTGAGCCGCGCCTTACAAGGGTAGAGGGCTCTGTAATTCGAAATTCGTGTGGCGCCATCTCGCTCACTCAAATACAGTTTAACATGAGAACGAGAGAGATAGAACGTTACGAACTTCAAATTTCGAGATTCGGAGTAACCCCTCAGAGCACACTGACTGACTAACGAAAACCGTCGCATAATACCTACCTTCACATATGTAGTATGCCGCATAATAATTTATAATTATTGTTTTCTACTCGTGTACTATAAATATACTCTGTGAATTACAACTCCGCCAATTATACTTCAAGGCGTAGTTTTTAAATTGGACCATCATTCTATACTCCATGGTTTATGTTTTATGCCACTGAACTATAATAAAGTAATATACAATTCTGCACTGAAGTATAATGTAATTAAAGCGTATTTGTAAACTATTATTATTTTAGCTGTGTTTTATTTATTGTATTATTACTCGTATAAAATGTACCTACTTTATACAATAATTACACAATCAGTTTGCTTAATATTTATATAAATTAGACCTTAAACGCGGTATTCGCCTGAAAAAGCACACATTCTATAACGATGGCATAAAATACTGTTTCTAGTCGTATTATTGAAATTAATAGCCGATTAAGGTACAGGAAAATAAAATTATAATGATTGTTTCTAGGAACTGTTGTCTATGAAGCGATATTCGATTTGTCGAAATTACAACGAGATTCTACAGCTTATGGCTGAACATAAGTATCATGGTTCTGAATGCACCAATGTACTAAAATTTATTAAATAATTTAAAGCCTTAATTGGAATATGCAACATAATTTATCAAGTCAAGGAATTGATTCAAAATTTAAATAGGAATATTGTAGGTATTTTTAATAATGATTGTTTATAAAAAATTAAAAGCATCATAGTGATGCAACTATGTAACTGGCGTCACAATGTAAAGTAAGTTATTTCTAACATATCTTGGAGCACATTTTACTATTCCTTGTGATTAGATAACATTCAAAATACAAATTTCTGATAACTATTCTCGTTTTTCGGCCTGTATTATCCCTAATCTGATTATTGTGAATGATTATATCATTTAGTTGCACACACAATGCAATGGACAGCCTTTACCTAATTTAGAAGTAATCAGATTTATTATAATTTTCCCCCTATTTTATGGTATTGTAGGCAGTTTTGGATTTGCCAATCAAAAAGTTGAACATGTCAGATATTATGCTGGTACTGCATTTTTTGTAAATATTGTTAAATTAAATCGAATAAGAAGTAAAGTGATATACTTACTATTATAATACAAACAGAATGTAACATTAAATTGTTATTTACCTGAACATAACTGGGCTGCACACTTGTTGAGTAATTCTAAAGAAATATTTTCTTACTGGATGTTGTCTATAGACAAAATTAGAAATTTCTATGGTTCTTACTATTTCAGTCATTATACAACCACATTAACTTTTGCTATTTGCAGTAGGGAGCTATTGTGCACATGTTTCTTAAATAATAAGTAGTTAAAAATTGAAGTCGGTGAAAGCTTTACAAAATGTGACGGAAGCATTACAAAATACATAACAATACTAGACAAGTTGTAAACACAGCACATGGGTTAGTTGCTGGAGTTTGAATGACAATATATAGTAGAGTCAGTCAATGAAGGGTTTGGGTACATTGAGTCTATCTGAGGAAATATTCCGAATTGTCACATTCACATTTGCTACACTGGGTTAATTAATATCTGGAATCTATCAAATGATCTGCATTGTAACCAGTTTACTTCGGTTCCAATGTTAGTATACTTCCTGGGGCCCATTTCTCAAAAGCTTGTAACTTGTATTATATGTGGAAGTCTCCTTTTAATACATATAGTTGGAAAGAGATTTCCACTTGTAATACGAGTTACAAGGGTTTATGGAACGGGCCCCTGATAGCAAAACAAAACCCTGTAGCTTAGGCATATTCTCATTTGTTATTTATTAAAGGGAGTGGTATGTTGTTGCCTAGATTGAACTTAAGTTTCTCATAACCTTGATAATGATGATGACACGCCACTTACATGTTTTTATTAACCAGATTACTACAATAAAAGTTATTCCATATGAAAAACAACTGACTGCCTATTTTTGACATCTGAGTAAAAATAACAGTGAATTGTTACTTATAGGACAACTCATATTCAATTAGAGATGTAATATATTATTGTTGACATTGCTTACATTTTGTTTTATTTCATTCCCATGAATATAAACAAAACAATTCATTCAACCAGACTTTATTAAAATACACTCCTGAAACTTAAATATAAGTATAAATAAACTATTTTACATTGACATCTTTCAGTGTAGGAGCAGCAACAGGTCCTTTTCCAGGCACTACAAGGGGTGTTCCCTTGTAGCAAGCTACTTTATCAGCATTTGTCTTAAGGTCTGGTGCACAGGTTTCAAAGATTTTCTTCTTGGGATTTAACTGGGCTTCAGGCTCCCTTGGATAGCCTTCACATGAAACCAAGTCCCCGGGAGAAGCACCCATAGGTGGGATAAGAACTTCTACCTTATCTGGTGATGAAGCACACATTACCATTGCTTCAGAAGTGACACCTCTCATCTGAAAATGTAAAAGGAGATTATATTAGTTCCTCACATGCTTGTGATTTTGGTTTGAACTCTATACTTGAAATAAAAATGGTGGCATGCAACTACAGTTGCGGAAACCACTGAAGTGTTAAGGCAAAGTTCTGATATGGCATAGGTGCCTAGATAGATAATAAGTTATTTTGATATCAGTTTTATTTATAGCATTTACCCGTAGCATCAGTTGCTGTACTGGGAATTTTAGAAGCTTATGTTTTAATGATGGCTTCCTTAAGGGATGATTTTCGATAAAATATTGAATGTCCTTCCCAGGGTCTCAAGATATCTTCATACCAAATTTCATCTATAAATTGGTTCAGCAGTTTAAGCATGATAAGGGAACAGACTGAAAAACTCTTTTTTATTTATAACATTAGTGTGTGTTTATTAAAAAGTATGTACATCAAAATGTATCCTTAATTGAAATACAGAAGAAAATATTATGTATCCTTAATTGTTTCATATTTTGCTACCAATATTTTTAATGATTATTGAGTCACTTGGGTATTATCAAAAAAAATTAATTGTCTCCTTAGAATCTTAACTATGAAAAAATATTGATTATTAGTATTGTTTACCTTTTAAAAAAATTGGTTATCAAATAGGAAAGTTAACAGCTTTGGTGACCTATATAATTTGTTTTTTTTTTAAGGAATTTTATGGCCTGGTATCTGGACCTTTAAGCCAATATATAATTTGATTATGAGTGTGTGGGTGACCATGCACTTAAATTGTCCATCACTAGAAAAAAGAGCTATAGGGAGTCTTAAGATCACATGGACAAATGTGTTTCTGAAAGATTATGGAGGAATGCAGGGTTTCCGAAGGCGATATTAATGATAGGGAGAAGTGGAGGGAAAGAATATGGAAGACTGACCCCATTACCATATGGGATGCATAGCCAGGAAAAGAGTGGATTCTATTATGACCTTACCTTTACTGGTTTTAAATTGCACAAGACCATAACAATCCTGTCCTGCATTTCATTGATGGGAACATGATTCACAAGGCCAGACACTACAGTCCGAGGATACTCTTCACCACAGTCAATTTTTTCAACATACAATGAATCTGCATCAGGATGCTTATTGACTTCAATAATTTTACCAATACGAAAGTCTAATTTACTGATTGTCACCACACTGTCAGCTGCTGGAGCTGGTACGGATTTAGATTTCTTAGAAGCATCTTTCTCTTTTTTTTCCTTTTTGATGACTGGTTGATCTGCTTCAGGTTGAACTGGCACTTTATCAGATTCAATACTTGCACTTGGCCTGTCAGGTAAAGGATATTGTTTTTTACCATTCAATGTTTCAAGTCTAATTAGTTCAGCTTTAGCTTTTTCTACTTTTGCAGCTAAGATACCATTTTCTTGGGTAAGCTCCTTTATTTTTTCTTCGACTTTAATCTTCCTTACCTCCTCGAGCTACGATTAAAAATAAAATAAATAATGAATGAATTAATTAAAGCTAAATAACAGAATAACTACATTTTCGCTGCTTTAATGTAGTAGTTTATCTATTTACTTGCCTTTAATTTTAACTCAGAGAGACGCTTTTCCGCTGTTTCCGCATTGTTAAAAATTTTAGTCATAATATTCTGTGACATGTTTCGTCTTATAAATAAGTTAATCATATGTATTTTAATTCTCAAACGAGTACAATACAATACCTAACCTAAAATTCTTGTGAATACTTTTTCAGGAATACAAAGAATGTGACGTATGTGAATAACGTAATTAAACGTTCTTAACGCTGTCTCAAATAGTTTGCTGCAGTCTCAATTTTAAAATTGTCAAAATACGTTTCAAGTTGTACTCTGTCACTCTAGGGTAGTAGCAAGCCTTGGAGTATTTAGTAAATACTCCAAGTAGCAAGCTAAACCAAAAAAGATGGCACAAAGTTATTCACCAGTATACTCAGACTATTGATATTTGTATTGTTTGTAATAGGACCATCTTTAGTTAAATTTATTAAAATAACAGAGGACTCTCAAACTGGAAATGTTCTCTTAAACCTGTTCTACACCTTCGATCCGATCCTAATTATCGATAAAATCGGATAGTGTATTGTGCTGCAGGCCCTAAAAATTGGGATCTGTTGCACAATACATTATCCGATTTTATCCGATAATTAGGATCGGATCGGATAGGATCGGAAGGTCTAGAACGGGTTTTAAATGAATAATATTTTAGCGCCTTACTTTTATCGAAAAACAAAAAATCTATATAATCGTACTTCTCAAACATTTGCTTGCTGCAATTTATTTATCCAGTAATCTTTTTTTTTTCCTGGTAACAGTTAACTGAGTGTAATATCTATCATGGCCGTTGTAGAACGGCGTCATAAATAGTATCTGTTTATTTGTGCAAAAAAGAGTTTCTACTTACTATAGTGTTATTCTATGGCAAGCTTTGATATCATGTGATTAGCGATATAATATAAACGGGCGAATGTGCGATAATGTTTTGAAGATTATAACACGTAACGATGTCAAACAATACAGTTGGCTCGTCGGGGCCAGCTCCCGGCAAAATACGTGGACCTGGTAGACCACCTAAACGCACCTGTACTTGGTGTGCTGAAAGCAAGACGCCTCTCAAGTACGTTTTACCGACAGAAAACGGTAAAAAGGAGTTTTGTTCGGAAACATGTCTTTCAGAATTCAGGCAAGCGTATAGCAAAGGCGCTTGTCTTCACTGCGACACTGTAATTCGAGGCAATGCTCCATCGAACACCAAGAACTTCTGTTCTACGTACTGCTTGAATAAATATCAAAAGAAAAACGAAAAACGGACTACGTCGCCTCACTCTGGCAACGGAGTTAGCGGCTCTGAAAACCATTCAAATAACAACACAACCGGAAATTTTTACGATATTTACCAGACTTTCGACTGGACTGATTATATGAAAGAGACTAATAGCACAGCTGCGCCTCAGGACTGTTTCAAACAGGCGCCAGTGCCACCCGTGAATGATTTTAAAATAAATATGAAGTTGGAGGCTCTGGATCCGCGTAATCTGACATCGACGTGCATCGCAAGTGTGGTCGGCGTCCTCGGACCAAGGTTGCGACTGCGGCTGGATGGCAGCGATAACAAGAACGACTTCTGGCGGCTAGTGGATGCCGGTGACATCCACCCAATAGGACACTGTGAAAAAAATGAAGGCATGTTACAACCACCTTTAGGATTCCGCATGAACGCAAGCAGCTGGCCCATGTTTTTGCTCAAAACACTAAATGGAGCAGAGATGGCTCCGGCAAAAGTATTTCAACCAGAACCCCCTACTCCAAAGTCGAATCTGTTTGTTGTGGGGCAAAAATTGGAAGCAGTGGATAAAAAAAATCCCCAACTAATTTGCTGTGCAACTATTGGGGCAGTAAGGAATGATCAGATTCATGTTAACTTTGATGGATGGAGGGGTGCTTTTGATTACTGGTGTAGATATGATTCAAGAGACATTTTCCCGGTGGGTTGGTGTGCCCGGGCTGGTCATCCTTTGCAGCCGCCAGGACAAAAAACTGCCACAGTACCAACCAGGTAAATCGTCTATAGTCCATTTTTTTACTCAATAGACTAATTTTATATGACGCTGACAGGCTTGTGAAACGATTAATAATATGATCTAAACTGATATAATATATTGATGCATATTTACTTGAAATACATTTAACAAGTTACTATATAATCATACATTTAATACCCGTTACATCCAATTTAGTTAAAAACAAATTTTAGTTAGATTCATCCATATAAGATAATCTTTTCAAAATTGTTTATGTTGATAACTTTGAACAAACCACCACAACCCCATGGTTTAATGTTTATCAACAATTATTTAACCTAATTATGATTTTCCAGGTTTAAGCTACGCCTTGGTGTAGTTCCGAACCCAGCTCTACCTGAAGGTGGATCTACTGGGGCCGGTAATTCTACCACTACCACTCCAACTCCTGCAGCAACTGTGAGATTGCATATCCGCAGTGGCTGTTCAGGGGCTAGCAGTTCCTTACCCACTGTGATCTCAGGCTCGGGGCCTTCTGGAGTTGCAGAGGCTCTAGCGAAAGACTTGCTTAGGACTCATCCTGATCCTCCGAGGTTGACACGGGCTATACTTATAGCATCTAGTAGCTATTCAAGTATAACTAATGTACAGGTAGTTAGTTCTTTTTACATAACTTATTATATCTAATGGTGCATCCACATTTGTATCATTTGCCCGATCAGATCTTCGTTCCGTGGCATGATCGCGTGTCACGATCACGTGTTTGGACGTTGCGCCGATCCGATTGCTCGAAATCCATGTGGATACCCATATCAAACACTTAGATCGGACCAGCAAGGCATGATTTTCGCGCCGACAGTGAGCGTCCAAGCAGCGCGATACGCAGTCATGCCACGGCACGGTGATCGGATACGAGCAAATGATACAAGTGTGGACGCACCTTTAGGGCTTTTTTTCCTACATTTAGGTGAAAAACATTTTTCTGAAATTAAAGATGCCTAATATCAATCACCCTTCAATTCATAATTTACTTACTAGGAGGTGCCCTCAACTTCATCAGCGGTTAGAGATAATAAAAACCTTTTTTTTTTCTTCAGTGTAGTTGAGTAGAAAGTGTCCTATAACTATCTGTGGATCCCCAGCTACCCTTGTACTAAAAATAGTTGAAATCTGTTCACCCATTTTGATGTGATGAAGCCATAACACATGACTTTCAAATTGTCCATATCACTTATTTTTATTTCAGTCATGTACATTTCATTTTTACAATATTATAACAATAGGCAAAGAATAATAATACTCATATTATATTCAATGATTTGGTCACATCTGTTCTAGTTAGATTTACACATGGCAATTTTAACAGATGCTATCAAAATGTTTATTCTATATGTGTATGTAGATATAGTAGCAATGTTTTTTAATAGTTTTAAGATTCACTGTATTTAATAGTAAAAAAACACTTTTCAGGTTTCAACAGGAAGTAAGAATTATACAGTCAAAGTACCATCAGAACTATCAACTGAGGAGTTAAAAACGTGGCTCAAAAATGTGTGTGAAGGACTGAACTGCTGTGTGGGGATGATAGAGATAGACACGGGAGAGGCTGCGGGTCGGCCCTGCCTGTTGTGTGGAGAGTCCACATCAGACAGTGTTTCCACTGCCGCCAAGAGACCGAAGAGTGTGAGTGGAATGGTTTTATTGTATCTAAAACATGAAATCTATCAGTGGTTCTCAATCTTCTACGATCTAGCACGTTTTATGGAGCCCAGAAAGTATCCTGAAATGACCAAAGTGATTTCATATTTATATTTATGCCAATGGAGCCCTATGAGATGTCTTACGGAGCTCCGGGGCTCCGCGCAACACACATTGAGAACTGCTGGAATAATAAGTATTCAGTCATAGATAAATAAGATTACTGGCCGGTTAAATAATCCTATTTACATAGGCTTCTAACTAGTCGGGCTAGCACAACGCCGGCTTTGTTTTATCTTGTTGCTTGATGGGTCATATCATATGCCATCTTTCTTACACTACTGATTGGAAAGAAATAGGTAAAACTTTAATTGCCAAAATAGTTGCAAGCGTAATTTTGCGACTTGTGCATTCTTGAATGCAGTTGTTCTTCATTTTTAACCGACTTCCAAAAAAAGGAATCAATTCGACGGAATGTCTTATTCTATTTTTTATGGATGTTCACCAATTACTCAGACTATTTGACCGATTTCAAAATTTTTTTTTGGTTTTATAGAAGGTACCATTTAATTTCGGTGAAGATCTGATGATGGAATCCATGAGGAATTGAAGGAACTCCTCAAATATTGTAGGCATACATATAGCGATTTTGGTATTATAAGAAACATAATAAGCATTTGCATTCAGAAAGTGTAAATTGGTGAAGTGGAACTGATGCAGAAGACCACAGAATGCCATCGGAACTCCTCAATGATAAATGATTTACGGGTGACGACAAAATATCTTGATTAATTTAGCTAAGCAACTTCATAGTCACAAATTTAAATGTTCCTGATGAGAAAGGTACCATCAAATTGATTTGATGATGGAGCCGGAAGGTAGGCACCAGATCTATGTAATAAAATAATGTATCCTAGCCGTGTTTGGGCTTGTTGGAATCGTCACGAGATACACTTTTAAGTAACGATTAACTAAAAAGTGTAAAATAAATACACTTTTAAACAAAAAAATAAAACCGACTCCAAAAAAAACTAAAAAGTAATAAATAACGCCATAATCAGTTTCTTGAAATTACTTACAAGTAACCGTTTGTATACTCAATTTATACAGTATATACAATTAATGTTATTTTGGAGTCGGTGCCATCGTGTCACAACTTACTAAAATCGACAATTTTCTATATTTTACACATTCTTTATATGGCACCGACGCCAAAATAAGATTAATTGTATATACTGTATAGATTGAGTATACAAACGGTTACTTGTAAGTAATTTGAAGAAACTGATTATGGCGTTATTTTTTACTGTTTAGTTTTTTGGAGTCGGTTTTATTTTTTTGTTTAAAAGTGAATTTTAATTTCAATAATATTCTATAATTTGGGCTCTTTTAGGGTTCCATGGCCAAAATGACAAAAAAGGAACCTTTATAGATTCGTCACGTATAATAATAAGTTTTTCTTTTGTGCAATAAAGATTAAATAAATAAATAAATAAATGTTTGGCATGGCACATATTGCTACAGTTCTTTTATAAATATTTTGAGTATTCTAAAACAAAAATAAAAATTAGTAAATATTTTCGGAAATAATTGCTCTGAAAGTAGCATGTCGGACCATGCTCAGTATAAGGTACTGCAGTCTTTATTACAAAAAAATGCATTTAAGATGAAAAAATGGCCTGTGAGAAATTGCAATAGCTAAAAAGCGTATCTTTGTAGTACTTATGCCTTTTTGCTGAGAAGCGCACTTTTTCGGCAATAACTCAAAAACAGTACATTTTTTAGAAATCTCGAAAGAGTTTTTAAAAGAGTCGTCGAAATATGCCATATGTTGAAGTTTGCTGAAAAACATGTTACATGTATGGAGAGCTGCTATTTAACTATCAAACTAAGTAGCGGCTCATATAAGAGACCTATACTTGTATATGATTGTGATATGAATTTTAATCATATCACAATCATATACATCTTGTAGTAAAATGCCTGTGACCTACGGACGGACATAACGAAACTAAGAGAACCGTTTTTGCCATTTTACGGAATCCTAAAGATCTAAAGTTGTATAAGAGCAAGTAACATAACATTTTTTCACTTCTCCTGCTCAAAAAGTACGTCATATTAGCTTCGCGAAGAGAGACTAAAATAGTACATTTAGCCCCTAGGGTTTAAAAAAATTATTACCGGGCAGCTACATACTACTTATGAATAATTCAAAACAAACAAATCAGATTGGCCAAAATTTCTGATCGAATTGCTCAAACTGTACTTTAAATTTTTCATGAAATATACAATTTTAATTTTAAATCTTTTTTATTTTCTCGCAGTCGAAGTGAAAAGCAGAGTGTTTAACACGTGGCTAAAAGCCATTATCACACACACATATTTGTCCTCGTTCACTTCGTGAGCTCGTCCAAATAATCACTTCATGTCATAATGGCTCACTTTAGACCCTTGTCAAACAATCTACTATTGGCCACATTGCAGGACGAGGAGGCCGGCAGCAGCGTGACGGGCGTGGCCAGCGGCGGCAAGCTCGCGCGGGTGTCGGTGGACGGCGAGTGCGGGGAGCGCGCGTCGCCGGCGCCGCAGGGCGTGGAGCGCGCGTCGGCGCGGCTGTCGGCCGAGCGCGACGACGCCGCCTCCTCCACCACGGGCGCGCCGCCGCCGCCCGCCGCCGCCGCGCCGCCCGCCGACTGGTCCGTGGAGGACGTCATCGGGTACATCGCCGCCGCCGACCAGGCGCTTACGGCCCACGCTGATATGTTTAGGAAACATGTGAGTCTTTTTTTATATCTAAAGGTGGGTCTACGCTAGAGGAACCGAGCACGAACGGAGCCGTTCTCGGCAAGTGTGGACGTACAGCGAACCTACAACGATCCCGTAGTTTTCCGCAGTGTGCTCGCGGCACTTGGCGAATATGGACGATATTAATAATATTGCAGCAGCCGCTGCTGTTGTAGCGATTATTATAACGGTAGTAAAAAAGGAAAAAGGCCAAGACGATGGGGATCTACAAATCTATATGAAATGAGATCCAATCAACATAATTTAGATTTGCTAACCATTTTGAGAGGTCAAGAAGCAACTGGCCAATTTAAGAACTTTCTTCGAATGACATCGACATACTTTGAGAATTTACTACGCTCAATTGGACCGCACATTGCAAAATAAAATAGGTACCATAAGAAAGCATCTTCGGTCCACGTTTCACATCTGTCACTAAACACGTCCGCGAGCGCACTGCGAGCGCGAAGCAGCCGGCGGAATGCAGCCGAGCATGAACGAAACGCTCGCAGCGCGCTTGTTCGAGGCTCGTAAGGCTCGACAGGGACACTACACGAATTGTGCTCGGCTCGTGCTCCGCTCGTGCTCGGTTCGTCTAGCGTAGACGCACCTTAACGACTGACTTCAGTAACGTGCGTGTTGGTGGAAAGGCTTTCAACGGCGCGATGGTCCGTTGAGCATGACTTCGTCTCTCCTTCGCCGCCGGCGACTGGTCGGTGGGGGACGTCAACGGATACCTCACCACCGCCGACCGGGCACTGAGGGTACGCTGTTATGTTTAGGAAATGAGAGTCTTTCGTTCTTTAATATTAACCCCCGTCGAAGAAAGAGGGGTGTTTACTATTATAAAGTTGTAATAAATTAATAGTTTGAAAAACACTAGAAAAACACGCTTTACAAGACTTTTCTAACAAATCCAAACACAGCTATGATACGATGTTCCATCATAAAGTTCCAGTTCATGTCTTCCGGCTCCATCAGCAGATCAGTTCGACTGTACCATATTATTGTATTGTCATCAGAACTACATACTTACAGCTGCTAATTTTCGTGACGCTACGATCCTTGGAAGATGGTTAAATTAGTTACCTTAGATTCCAATACATAGTTAGTTGCATACAGGTCGACCTCATAAAAGCGTGTTAAAAATGAAATGAGATACGTACTATTCGTAGGTTTTGTATGTTCGTATGTGTCGTTGCGGCTTCATCACGCCAAATCGGCTAAACGGATTTCAACTATTTTTGGTACATGGTTTGCTAGGTAAGCTAGGTATCTCCAGATGGCTATAAGAATACTTTTTAATTGACTATGCTGAATAAAAAAAGAGGCTTTATGACTGTCTTCTCCGCGAACGAAGTTGCGGGGGCACCTTCTAGTCTGTAATAAAAAAATACAAACTGTCGAACATATAACCTCCTCCTTTTTTGGTAGTCGGTTAAAAATAATAAAATAAATTAGTGTTCGATTTTTATGTTTAAATTATCAATACTTAATATTGTATTGTATTTTATGTATTGTATGTAAATATGTGTGAGTGTCATAATGGCTTTTAGCCACGTGTTAAACACTCTGCTTTTCACGTCGACTGCGAGAAAATAAAAATGACTTAACATTACAGTTTGAGCAATTCGATCAAAAATTTTGGCCAATCTGATTAGGTTGGTTTGTTTGTTTTTAATTATTCGTAAGTAGTATGTAGCTGGCCGGAAATATTTTTTTTAGTGTCATAGAAAATGTATATGATAATAATGCAATGTTATAAGCCTTATATACTAGAGTCTAGTAGCCTTATAATATAAGGCTACTGCTTATAGCCCGGGATGGTGATGGGCCGACCGAAAGCTACCAAAATAGCGAAACTTCCCATGCAGAAAGGCATCGGTAATTTATAGCTATAGGGAATTTTATACATTTTCCGCAACTGCCGTTTGTAGCCCGGGAATTGGTAGGTGGCGAATGAGATGGCTTCATCGCCGCCACGGTACGGGTAGTGACGTTTGCGTGGTCGCTTTTACCACCTTTTGATTTACATTAATATTGCAGCAACCCTAGTTCGCAGTAAATGTTTCGCTTTCGCTTTAAATTAAAATTGAAAGATCCTACACTAAAATTTCAACGATTTTTTCTTAAATCGCAGGCTAATTCTAAAGGGGGGGGTTCGTGAAAATGAGGTGCAGTGAAATTCTGTTCTTCGGGTGTAAACTGATGAACAGAATCCATAATAATGGCATTAATGACAGGGATATTGGTTATTCAAAAAAGGTAATTTATTTTTTACAGTTACATAGTTTTAGATGTAAATATTGAATAATTGCTTTGTTTCAGGAAATTGACGGCAAAGCCTTGCTTCTTCTCAATTCCGACATGATGATGAAGTATATGGGTCTGAAACTCGGTCCCGCGCTGAAGATCTGTAATTTGGTATCTAAAATAAAAAATCGGCGGCATTATAGCACCTAGACTTACAATAATCCCACTCTAAGAGTTCGAAACTATGAGTTTCAAAAAAATTATTAGTATTAAGTACTTACCTGCATTTCAAATATAAATGCTTCGCCTAAAGTTTCAGTTTTATCTGAATCTCAGCATTTTAAATTATCCTGTTTAGTTGTAGAAGATATTGCTTCTACGAGATTATAGCTACGAAAATATACCTTTTGATTATTGACAAAATACTATATAATTGTACTCTTGCTGTATATCCTCCCATAAATTACGTTACGTGTAAGAACGATTAACTATAATTTAAACCTCATTAGTATACATGGTTAGAGCAAACAGTATATTCCATTAGAATATAACTATACCAGTTCCGAGTACTCTACCAGTTTAGTATAGTAACTGTCTAGAGGCAAATATTTTTTTTACGTTTTACCTGTAAGTCACGCTATGAAAATTGTTATGAACATTGTCTATATGTGGTCTCAGTGAGAGAGCCATGCGGTGGGGTAACTTTGTTAGCCACTCTACCAAATTTTATTAGTGTACTAGAACAAGCTCAGTAGCTTAGTGCATGCTGTGACTATACTCTTTACTACTGATGTGCAAATTGTGGAAACTTTCCAAAATGCTTAAAAAAGTTCATAAGTCTAGTGTTAACTTACATGTTTATAAGACCTTTTTTAAGCATTTTTTTGTATATAAAAGGTCTTAAGTCTAGTGTTAACTTACCTGTTTAAAAGACGTTTTTTAAGCATTTTAGAAAGTTTCCGCAATTTGCACACCAGTACTCTTTACCATGCCTGTATACACGAGGCTCTTAATAGTACCAAGGACCATTAAAACAAGAGAACTGGCACATGCCATACTTTGGATCGTGTTCCGATCGCAAGGAGATATTCTGGAAAAAACTAGATGGCGCTTTAAAAATAAACATCAAGTTCTAATTGAATAAAGAATCATAGTATAGTAACAATTAGTTTGCAAATAGCTAATAATAAATCAATCGTATCATATACTAACCGTGTCACGCTTGCAAAGTTGAATAATTGTAAAAAAATATTCTTATACATAGATGGCGTTGTACATAGCGGGGAACGGCTTTTTGTACGGATATGGTCAGTCCTCTTGTTTTAATGGTCCTTGATAGTACTTATTCGAGTTGTCTTACAACCTTTAACGTAATTTATGTGTTACATAACACGATTACTTGCTGTATAATTGGATAATCATTCAATTAATTAGTGAATTTATTGATTTAGTCATGTATATAAATGAGTTAAATTAAATGCATTTAATGTAGTTAGTACTCATCTTGCATAATCAAATGATGTATTGCAATGTTTAATATTTCCGACTATTAGGTACTCGGAATAATGAAAATGTACATAATAATTGTTATGTTATCGGCTAGTCGAGCGTATGCTATCCAGAATCATAGTTAATGCAGTCAAATCCAATACAATGTACAGAAATTCTATTGTAGATTAGGGTGTTAGTGCCTTTCACCATATAGGTGCATTAAAAGATATCCACAAGTATATATCAACGATTATAAAAAACATGTAAGCGCTCTAGGACACCAATAAAAGTAGCTGTGATTTAATAATGCATATACAGATTTTTTAAACGTTCATATTGAATCAGAAACAGCTATGCATTTGCTAGATACACCAGAATGTATTCGCGTGTTAGCTCACTAACGCTTATAATTTGTCACCAAATCTCGTAAAAAATCAACAATCAACCAGTTTGTACGTATATTGTAACTCGTGCTCAAAAAACTATATCAACACTGGCAAAGTTATCAAAATTCTTGACCTTAGAATTCATACAGTTGCTTTGAATGAAGGTGTCAGGGTGTAATGGTTATTGTGCCCGCAGTCTAGAAACCACAGATTTTATCCCAAGACAGCCTAGCGCCCGCCCAGTTTTACTGTATCACTTTATTAAGTTCCTTCCCGATGTAATTACTAGAATAATAAGTGACATAGTAGTATTCTACATAAAGCTATGCTGTTTCTATGATATTTAATTATAATTTGCCATTTTCAAGTTGTAATTAATTTTAATGTTTAAATATTTCATCATGTGATATTTCAATGTTATCTGTTATCGTGATAAATGATTAATAATATTAGAATATGTTGATTTATTATTTACGTGATGTATACTTTTTAAGTTTTGTCATGACATGATAACTACTAAGCGCTAAATTTATATTTAATGCCTGTAATTTGTTGTTGTATATATATAATGAAATAGTAATATAATGTTGTTTTCCTGGAAACAAAAGCATATCGTTTGTGTTGGAGTCCGCTTTATTTTAAGATACCTATTTGATTTACTTATACTTTTGAACAGGCAATTGAAAGTATATGTTTGTGATATCCGCGTGATGTGTTGACTGAGTAAACGTCCTAATTTGGTTTATAAAGCTCTTCATAATAATTAATTAGAAAAGCAATCAAATTATCCATCTTCAGGCATCGGTTGTTTGCCTAGGATTGTGTGTATATAGTGACAACATTTAAAAAAGTATAGAAATGAAATCTCGAGGCAAATTCTTTTAAATATTTTATTACTGTAGGGTCTAAAATTATTTTATGTACATATAAGCGAATAATTCAAAACAACATTGTATAAATAAATAAATCTAAAGTGCGAATTATCTTTTGTTTTATTCGTCGCCCTGTATAAATTATTTGGCTAGGTATGAATGGTTTGAAATGAATGACACGGGAAACCAGTGACAAGTCGATGCCGTAAGTAATGTTCATCAGTTTTAATTTGGTTCAATTAACAGGCAAAAAACAAGTGCCTACTCTGCTTCATTCAGTGGAGTGTGCTGCAAAACGTTTTTAACTAAATTGAGTCGTTTAAATCCAGCGCAAATGGCAATTATTTCAGTTTTTATGTATGGTTTGCCAACATACTCAATATATGGTTACTGCAGAACCGGATAGGTACCTAGAATTTAGTTAGAGGTACACTACACAACTAAGAAAAATGTAATTTTTAACTGACTTCCAAAAAAGGAGGAGGTTATATGTTCGACAGTTTGTATTTTTTTTTATGTATGTTCACCGATTACTCCGCCAATTGTGGACCGATTTTAAAAATTCTTTTTTTATTTGAAAGGATATACTCCTGAGGTGGTCCCATTGCCACTAAGTTGGGATCTGATGATGGGGTCCCAGGGAAATCGAGGACAATCCTCAAATTTTATAGGCACTGATAACGTTTTTCATATATTTTCTTAAAATATTTAAGTATTTGCATATGGTAGTCATTATCTCATCATGCGGAGCTGATGACGGAAGGTACAACTCCTTAATGGTTAAGAGTTAGACGATGACTAATAAAAAAATTATCTATTATAGGTAGGTACGTTAAGACGTTAGTCATATTCTTTATAGTGTGTCCCTGAGGTAGTCGCCTTATCACCAATTCAGGATCTGATGTTGGAATACCAGGGAAATCGAAAGAAGCCCTCAAATATTATAGGCACTAACAGTTATTCAGTTGTTTTAGTCTGGTTGTCATCATCAGACAAACAAATGCTGATGATGGAAGGTAAAAATGAATATGAACTAACCAACTTTTACATTTCTTACTTCCAAAGACTCGAGATGCGTGCAAAGTGCCTCCTCAATCTTCCCATTCTGGGCTCTAAAAAATACTTTATATCACTACTAAAATCCGTCACTAAAAAGCAAAAAATATATATTTTTTTAAATAAAAAAAGAACTGATTTGAAAATAAACTAAAAAGCCATAAATAATCTTTTATGTACGCTACAGATCACATTTGAGTCACCTTTTGAAGTCGGTGCCAAACCTGAAGTAAATAAAGTTCTTTATTTAACAAAAATACGAATTACTATGACTAAATATATATGTAGGTAGATAATAAATAACTAAAGGCTCGCCGCCGCGGTTCTTAATAGTAATAAATGAATGGTTTGGCACTGACTTCAAAAGGTGATTCAAATGTTATCCGTACCGTACATAAAACATTATTTATGGCTTTTTAATTTATTTTGAAGTCGGTTCTTTTTTATTTATTTATTTTTGTACTGATTAGGTAACGTACTTTCGATATCAGGTTTTTTTTTTTAAATATCTGTAATGTGGTAATAGTTACGGAATAATCGCCTGGTCATGGTTAACGATTACACCCTGTATACATTCTAGGGGTAGAGCAGACCACGTGTAGGCGGTGTTGACAGATCCGGTGTCATTTTTCGAGCCTAAAACACATGTTATAGTTAAATGTTGCTTAAAAGCGCTCCTTACCTGCGTATAGTATTATATAATCTGTGCCTGTGTATTTCATTATAAAATAATCAATCAGATTTATAAATAAATTTCGTGTTCTCTAATAATTAAACTAAACGAAGGAATTATGAAATTTAGATTTTTGAAAATTGAATTAAAGTATTACGGATTATTTGGGTGTCCCCGCTGAACCAGACCCCTCACTTGTAATAGAAGAATATCTTCCCAATCAGCTATACGACACCTCTTTCCCTAAAGTAGCTTATGCCATTCAGCTTTATGCCAGAATTCGTGCAGAACTATTGCTTTCTTTTTGGGTGAAAGAGGGACACATTAATAAAGAAAATACTTTCGGATTTACAATACGCTAAGAGGGTAATCCAGCTGGGCTGGGTGGCTTCACGTCACTCTTTGTCAAAAATATCTAAGTAATGAACACGCTTTTATATCGTACTTAGCATATGTATAGAGTTCAGGCTAAGATACGATATATTAATGAGAACATTACTATACCGCAAACTATTTTTTTTGCCTGATAAACGCAGACATCATACGAGTTTGTGAAAATTAGATATATCTTTAATGTGATCCAGTCCAGGGTTACTCTAACTATAGAACTATGGCAGTTACCACAAATGTGATGACGAAGAGAGCATATCGCATCTCTAGGTATGTATCGGTAGTATGCATTTTGACTCTACAGTAGGTACACATGTAAAATCAGTTTCTAAAATACTCTTTTTTTTATCATATAGGAAATATACGGTCATATTTGTGGCCGCAAGAAGGATGGAGGGCGTGTCATGTTAGCAGGTCGAGCCTACCCGTGTCAATGAGGGTATATTGTACTCAAATATGTGCTACTTATTGTGAAGACCCGGAAGATAAATTCCATATCAAAATGCCATTCAAAACAATAACAATAATACAGTTATCGACATTTTAGTCTGGCTAAAGTCCAGGTCAGCTTTTATATCAAATATTTCATCATACTAGCTAACAGAAACACGCCCACTATTGAACGAAGGCCTCTCACAACGTTACTAGTTAGCACAAATTTTATCCAACGGTACCCCATCGGTCCGCTTTATTGGGAATTTGGGATCCTCCCAAGTTGCGTGAAGACGTGCGCGATAGATAATTAGGTTAGGGCTCATAATGTCCCACTCGCAAAATGTCCCTTTCGCAAAAGGTCCCTTTCGCAAAATGACCCGTATAAAACTAGGTTTTACAATAAAATCGAGGTCAAATCTTATTTAACTCTTTAGTCCACGTTTACTTCTGCTGTCTATTCCTAGTTGTGGCGGTTAGCGGCAGAAAAATCGTATGTGCCCTCACTAATTAAGAAAAAATGTTGCTATGGCCTCGGAGAAAACTTCCTTCGGGTTTGTTGAACATCGTAAATAAAAAACAACAATTAAACGTTACTTTAGACATTTATTACTTAGCTTATGGATTCCAATTAAAATTAACTTATGAAATATTCTTAGCATAACTAAAAACCAGCTCCTCAAATTTAAATAAAATCTTTGTAACCAAAATGTCCCTACACGAGCACGTTCATAACTTTATGAGTCTTGATTTCGTTGCATAAAACTTACTGTTATCATGAATTCCCTAACAGTTATTTCACCTCTTCGCAGTTTCTTGCCCAATTTTGCAGGTGGGACATTTTGCGAAAGGGACGTTTTGCGAACGGGACATTTTGCAATGTGACATTTTGCAGACGCGGCGTTTTGCGAAAGGGGCTTTTTCAGAAGGACCATTTTGCGAAAACAATGGGGCGTTTTGAGAAAGGGTCGTTGAGAGAAAGGAACGTAATGGGAATGGGGTATTTTGCATAAGGGACGTAATTTTGGTCGTGGGACATTTTGCGAGTGGGACATTATGAGCCCTAACCGATAATAATAGTAGAGTTAGATTCTACGAGCGAGCGAAGTGATATCTAAGTGGCAAATTTGCTTTTAGCCACGCGTTTCCACTCCACTCTGATTTTCATTAAGAAAAACTAAAGTACACAATGAAATATGAACGCTAGAATTTTGTTTATCAGACAGATGTCTAAGGTTCGATTGCCATGCCAAATTCATAATGTTAGTTCCCGTTTCTGCCACGACTCTTCTCTTTCCGCACATACTCTAAGTAACTTTTTCCGAGTAGATTTGCAAAATCCAACTAAAACTTTTACCGCTCGCATTGGAATTTGGTAGCCGTAAGTAAGACTCAAGTGGAGTTCAATTCTTACTTTTCTTAAATAAAACCTCGTTCTGCTACCAATGCAGGCCATATTAATTGTTGACGCATGTTGGCTATTTTACCTTCCATAACAGTTCTGTCAAGTCACTAATTTAAATTGATTATTCCAATACGGTCCTATCTAATTGTGTCAATGATTCCTACTATAAAGAGCTAGTATTTTTTTTTGAAAAACTATATTTGGAGTGATAAATAGGGAACAGCAATTCACAGCACTGTAGACGAGTATAATGCTACGATATTGTTTGAACTATGTGACTACATACAGTGAGTTTGCATCATAATGATGATTATTCTTTTCATATTTTTTCTTTTTCTCTGTTTTCACCGGTATACTGTTATGTACGGGCCTAAGCCAAGTACATATCAGGTAAGTTTTTAAGTTACTATTCAGCAGGTTGGATGTATAGACGTAAAATGAGTGTGTCGAGTGTCCGACTGAGGAATAGATTCAGTTGCACGGCTGTTTGCATTTGCATGGGCATCTGAGAGGTATTTTGTGTGACTGGTATAGCTGAAGCGGTTGATGGATGTTCCTGATCAGTTTAAAAAATAATCCTAACTATTCGACAAGTATTCAGAATGACAGCTTTTTGAAGTAGGCAGTATGTATATGGTGGGAGATTAGTGTCTTGAGCGATTGATGTAACTGCTTCGGTATCATGCCGGTAGCAGACAGGATAATACGGTAGTAAGTATAGTAACTTTTTCTAGGTGCCAAAGTCGGATTATTTCGTCTTTCAGTTCGATGTATTTAGTAAGTTTTTCAGCTATTGTAGTTTGTAAATTGTGCGTATTAGGGACGGCTATGTTTATCAAGTAGGGAGTTTTATTTGTTTTATTAATACTAGCTTCTGCCTGCGACTTCGTCCGCCTTAAATTTGTTTATCGCGGATAAGGGTATTTTTTCGGGATAAAAGTAGACTATATCCTTCCCCGGGACCCAAACTATTTCCATACCAAATTTCATCCAAATCGGATGAGCGGTATAAGCGTGAAGAGGTAACAGACAGACAGACAGACACACTTTCGCATTTATAATATTAGTATGGATTCCTATGTCGGGACTATTGTAGTAGGTCATTCGGTCAGTAAGGATGGCTCGGTCAAAGTGCAATTTAGTTGTGGTGTTGTCTAGGACACTTTCAGGCTTATATTTGTAGGATGGTTTCGGGGCAGCTATTGCATTTTCTGCCTATGTCTCCAGTGGCAGATTGTATAATGTACCGTTGATAGTTCCTAGTCTCTATTACCTGATCTTGTATTGCCATCATGAAGCCTTCGGTCTGCACTCCGGAAAGAGCTCGACCCGACTCAGCCACGCGTTCGACGCTTCTTTGTCGACATTGACTTGGCGTGAATCGTGATGATGTCCACCATGCAGAGACTTACCAGCCCACTCGGTGAATTTTGTTTTGTCGTCAGTCAAGCTTTCGTTTTCCTGTTTTATGTTTTCTTGCAAATTTAACGGGGTAGATTTGCGATCATTTTGAGTGATAGCATTGTGGAGTGTGGAGGATTCTGATTTGCTGAAAAAAATTGTTGTCAAGGTTAGTGTTTTGATTTTAAAATTATATTAAGCCTGTGTTGAAATCGTAGTTTAAGTTTTTGTTTTGTCTGTACTTGCTGTATTCTGCATTTGTCCCGCTTGATTATACCCTAAATATTTGTAAGTTTATTGTTCGTTCGGTTCAATCTGTTCACCGGATTCGAGAGTGTAATCATGTTGGAAGGTCTGTCCTGCCCTAATCGAATTAATTCTACATTTATCTATGCCAAATTACATTTTTATATCGTTAGTACTTAGATAAGGTATCCTGTATCTCGAGAACCGTTAAAAATAGGTCATAGAGGGTTCTCGTTCGAGTGCAGTCATATCACGAGTTTTGTTATCTCTCATTCCGAGAGGTTGATCTCTTAACTGTGCTTAAATGACTGAGTCACTATTAGAGTGGAGATGGTGCTGTTCGAAGAAACGGTTGTGTTCGAAGAAAGCTGCCCAGCTTTCTTCGAACACAACCGTTTTATTATCTCAATGACACTATATCTATATTTGTGTACATACTTTACGTAACTTCTATATTTTTACTTTGTTCAGGAACGAACCCGCAAGAAAAACATCAGGATTTGATTCAGCGAATAACGGGCCCGTTTGGCAAATATCAACTGCTGCTGTGTCTCCTTATGTTCTTGTCTAAATTTCCTGTCGCTTTCCATCAAATGGCAATTTTGTTTCTGGCGCCTAAACTAAGCTACACGTGTCCAAACACTGGGGAGCAGACTTGTCCCTGCCCTAATCCAGAATATGACAGGTCAATATTCAGCCGGAGCATTATAATGGAATGGGACCTAATCTGTGAAAGGAAGTGGCTGACGAGTTTTACGCAAACGCTCTTTCAATTGGGTACGCTTCTGGGCAGCGTTCTGTTTGGAATGGCGTCTGACAGGTGACATTAAGCTTACATTAAATGGCATAACGTTTAAACGATTTACTGCCAAATGGAAAACAGCTAGTCCACTGAATTGGCCATTTTGAATTTGGACTAAACAGATCCACACATAATTTTATCAAAATGTAATTGTGCTGAAAACTATTTAGAGCTAAATTTAATTACAAATCCTAACCTAACGTACGGTTTTAACCTAACTTAATATACCTAGTTGCGAAATAGTTTTGACAAAAGGTACATATGTCAAGTAATACATTACAGCAAACATTTTTAGACTAATGGCAATTTTTACACATAACTTAGTTGCTAAATATTTATTTGTCAAAATAATCTTTTGTAACATGAACATTTTCCTGACGATTATTTGGATAACTCAATAATTTGTTTAAATATTTTCACGATTTCCGACCTTACGTTACTGCCAGAATAAGGTCCAAAAATTTTATCATTTGTTCCTTCGCCTGTAAGAGTAAAATAATCAGCCCAAATACATGATTAGACCCCGCTATCGGAGGTGCAAAATGGTAGCTGTCAATTTCGAGCCATCCTTAGGGATGGGTAAAAAAATATTTAGAAATATGCTACATGTCGATAATTATAGCTATATGTCGATAATTTTTCTTTACCATAATGATAGTCTATGACTTTAATTAAACGTGTTTATTTTATAAAATATGTCTATATAATTACAAAAAGAACATTTATTAAACATTTTTACATTTTATAAATAAAAATCTTTAATCTTTCATCATTACTAAGAAATTATCGTTTTCATAGCACAAACCATTATTAAATGAATTAAAAACAAAATGTAAATCTCTCTTTTATTTCCACCAAAGGGGATACCGTATTCTTAATGAATGATCAGGTTTTTTTAGATTCTCTGCAGTAATCTAGTGCAGTCACGATAAATATATACAACAATTAACTTAATATAATATCTTAGCCCTATTTATTTTTACAAATATTTGTCTCGTAATATATAACTAATTTTTTTTCTAAGTAATGGGCGTTAGACTCCGTCGTCTGTAGCTGAAAATCCATTTTAAGAAGGAAAATGACTTTTCTACTTCGACAGAAGTAATGGGCAAAAATTTACATTTGGCGTAATTTTGTACTGTATTCTTATTTACATCATCTGTAATTTCGACACTTTTGCCATCCAACAAACTTTGTAAAATTTGTATAGTTGTGAACCCAGGATTTTTATGTAACACATTCCGCATTTTTAAATAAATAAGTTTTCCTGTTTAACGTAATAATGAAAGTTTTTTTGTAACCTGGAGTATTACATCTAAGGATTCTTTTAAACAAAGTTTTGGATCCTCTAGCTTTGTTATTGAAATAGATAAAATTCTAAAATTGTTGTCGATAAAATTGATTTCGTTTATTAGATTTGCATCAGAGAACAATCGTTTTGCTTTACCTATGGCAGCAGCTTCAGAGGATTTCAATTTAGAAATAATATTCTTAACCTTATCGAAATGATCTTTATAATAGCTGACAGCTTCAATCCATGTGCCCCCTCTCGTGATGATAGGTTCAGGAGGAAGAGGAGTGTTAGGATATTCTTGTTTAAACATGTTTATTCTTTTAGGGGCTTTTTTAAACACTTTTTTAACAAAATTTATTAAACTGTTTACTTTTGGATAAGTTTGTCTTACGGCTTCAGCTACCCTATTTAGGCCATGAGCTAGACAAGTCAAATGAGTCATATTTGGGTAGATTTTCTTCAAATTTTTACCCGATGTTACCATATATGACCCCGCATCAGTTAAGAAAAATAACAACTTATCACAATTTTGTTCGTAGTTAGGGCTCCACAACTCGCGAAGAACTTCATTTACGAGATTACTAATCGTGATATTGTCAGTTGAGTCTAATTTTCTTGAAGCAAAGATATGGGGCTTAGATAAAGAATTATTTAAGGCACCAACTATCACATTAGCTACTTTTTTACCCATTGAATCTGTAGTCTCATCAATGCTCAAATATAAATTTTTGTTAGACAGTTCTTCTTTTATAGCATCTTTTTTCTCATTCAATAATATAGGTAAGTAATTATTGCCTAAAGTTGATTCTCTCGGTAATGAAACATCGCCATACTTTTTATTGAGACACTTGTGGATGAATCTTCTGAAGTTTGGGTTTTCCAATTGTGTCCAAGGTATATTACAACTGATAAAAAATTCTACCAGATCTCGGTTAAAGTTACATTGATCTTCATTTGTTTTTTTGTGAGTAAGGGTTTTCAAATGTCTCTCAATACAAAATTTGGTCGGAGTCAGAGATGAGTTGCTAGATATACAATATACTTTATCGTCCTCGTTCACAAGAATTGGAATGTCCTTTATTAAAAAATCAATATGAGTAGGACATACGTTGTTGATTTTCTCTTTATGGGATTTCGACTCCACGTGCTTTTTAATATTCCAACATCTGGATATAATGTGTACACTGCAAATTGTACAGTAAATTTTATCTTCAGTTATTTGGAGTTCAGGGTGTTCTGCAAGAAGTGCCTCCATTTTCTATTATACAAAATATTTTATACGAATGAAATATGCTTGTAAACACAGCTAAATAATCGAAGATATTGATGTAAGATGACATTGACTATCTATTGACGTAAATAATTTATTATCAGTATAAGTGGCCAGTATTAACCTCTATTGAAAAGGTTTATCTCAAGAGCGTTCATGCACTTACCTGCAACTCGAAACATGAGAAAAGTAAAATAGCAACCATAGCGTTTTTGTTGCACTAATAACGGTTTATATTTTTAATGTCAATGATTATCATGGATCCCAAAAAAACATGTTAAATTATCGTCAAATATGTGGTAATAACGATTAAAAAACGATAATAACGATAAAAAACGTATACATAAAAAACTAATTATACAGAAAAATCAAGTATCGATATCGACAGAATAAATATTTTTACCTATCCCTAAGAACTTGACAGCTACCATTTTGCACCTCCTATAGCGGGGTATACATGTATTCATGATTTATGGATAAATAAATTATTCCCAACACATATTTGCTGTAATACGGTTCATATCGTTTTCATGTGCCAGCTAATAAGCGGAAGACACAGCTTGGAGAAGAGGAATTGACGAGCATCGGAAACCAAAAATCCGCAGCTTTTACAGAGTGCCAAAGAGGATGGATTTTAACTCTGCGATAGTTAGATAAGTTGGTTATTGAAACACGTGTCAAGACAAAGTGATTTATTTGTGATACGACGTTATAGTTTCAGAGGAATAGTTAGGGAGAGGTCGCCATTCTAGTGTAAAATTTGTTAGGCATTACTTTTCCATCCATACTAAATAATATTATAAATGGGAATGTATGTCTGTCAGTATGTTACCTCTTTACGCTTAACCCGCTTAACCGATTTAGATGAAATTGGTATGGATATGGCATACATGAGTCCCGAGGAAAGACATAGCCAACTGTTTTGACCGGCTTCGCAAAAAAGGTCAATATCGGACTAAGTCGTGGGAAACGAATCCGGACGTCTCGTCTATCCGTTGAACGGCCACATCCTTTAACTTCCTTTGGCCCGAACGACCTCATACCTGAAAAGCCACATCCCTTGAAACAGCTAGTATATGTCGATGCCAGACCTCGGAAGCCGATGAATGAGCGTTTGACGAAACGCGTGCTGGACAAGAGCGTTTTGGACGAAAAGCGATTTGAACGAAAAGCGTGTTGGACGAAAGGCGATTTGGACGAAAAGCGTATTTGGGTGATTATTCCAGCGTTTTAACAGCCTCATTAGTCTGTTCGCAATATTAACCAATTCATAAAAGCAATCAACCTAATTTTGATAATAATTGTAAAACGCCACGACTTTTACAATACAACCGAAAATGGCGCCACAACTCGTATGGAATTCGTCAATATTGGGGGCACACTAATGAGACGGTTAAAACGCTCAAATAATCACCCATTTGACAAAAAGCGACTGGGGCGAAAAGCGTGTTTTGCATACTGCGTACTGGAAGAAACAAGACAGTAAATTCCATTTGGACGAATCGCTTATTGGACCAACAGCTAACAAATCACAAAATTCCATTTCTTTGTTGACGTATTTCAAATGGACATCTGCTTCTTTTGCTTTGACGTATAATTTCGAATTGTCGATTTTCCATTCGCATCTAATGACAGTAAATCGTTTAAATAGGTGACATGTATATATGCTGTGATTTTTTGTGAAGTTTTTTAAATGATTATAAACTGTATCTATGGTTCAAAACTAAAACAAACGTCTGATAATTAACTATTAATTGCTTAATTTCAAGTTTACACAGAAGTGCCCATCGTGGCCTGAAATTTTACTATTGAAATTTATGTTTGCATGTAGGTATGTGTTGCCTCATCTCGCCAAATTGGCTAAACGGATTTAACTATTTGTGGTACATGGGTAGCTAGACATCCACACTTGGTTACACCACAATTTTTATCCTTCTACGCTGTACCAAAAAAAGTTCGGTATGGCTATTTTTCCCACCGCGAACGAAGTTGCGGGCATCCTCTAGTATTCAAAATATGATTCTATTAAATTAAATTTAAAATTTTTGCTGTTTTCAGATTTGGTAGAAAGAGTCCCCTGCTAGTAGCAGTCGTAATACAAGTAACGATGGGCATAGCAGCCGCATTTATGCCTGGCTTCTGGGAATTTACGTTCATACGCTTCTTAATAGGCATGTCTGTCGGCGGCACCATGGTTATTACGTTCGTCATCGTCATGGAGTTTGTCGGCACCCAGTACCGTGACGTCGTATCAGCTGTGTACCAAGTACCCTTCAACATGGGCCACATTTTGCTACCAGTATTCGGATACTTCTTCAGGGATTACTCGAAGTTTCAACTGGGCATTTCAATACCTACGGTAGTTTTACTATCGTATTTCTTCCTAGTTCCGGAAACTCCTCGATGGTTGATAGCAATGAAGAGAACCGAAGAGGCGGTCAACATTTTAGAACGTGTGGCTAAAGTGTGAGTAATAAGATATGAACATTTACGTAGGTCGGATCAGCCGTTAATACAAAAGCACACTACAGACGAAAAACATGCGATATGAAAAAGTGCACTAGCAAAAGAGCGTTATCTCCACGGCACTTATGTTCTTTTATTGAGAAGCGCCGTTTTTCGCCAATTACTCAAAAAAATCGATCATGTTGAAAACAATTTTCGTTGAAAGCATTTATTAAGCTTTATCTTTGTAATTATTTTCATATTTTTTAGACACACCGTTCAGACAGAAAATTCACCGTACAGCCAATTGACCAATAGTCACGTACAAAAACCGAGATTAAAAAAAAAAAAATGTTTTCTGCGTTTAGTTATTGCCTATAATAATAGAAAAAAAAAAAAACAATGATTGTAATATTTTCTTCTGTTTCCGCGATATAATCCGTTAAATTGTTTTATTTCAACAATGATTGTGTCTAAATCGTAATACAGGCTATTTTAGCTTTATGGACTCGGACTGATAAATTTATATTGTGTAGCAAAGGCATGTTATTTCAATGTTTTTTGCTAAAAATAATAATTCATATGTTTATGAACTATTCCTATAGGTTTTATTTTTATTTTCTCATAAAATTTATTAAAAATAAACAGTTATATATAAACAACATAGCCTATTATAAACCAAATGTACCATTCGGACCAAAACTAAACTTAAAAAATTGAGGCGGGAACGTGAATTTCATTTTGTCCAAGATTTTGTATGTGTTATTTTTACGAAAATAAGTTATATAAACATGTGCCAAATACATATAACGTTTTAAGATTTGGTTTTAGTTCCTCGCATATTTGGAGAATATTAGTATACGGGCCTCAGCAGGAATGTTAATTCAAAACCATACTCATCCACGATGAGTTTTCCCGCTTTTTGCTGTAATGTACTAATAATTAATAACCACTTGAGGTGCTCTTCAAGTTTTTTCCACTTTACCTTGAAATCACGTGTGCTTTTATATTTCAGGAATAAGCGTCCAACGGAATATATTAAGACTGATATTGAAAGGTATCAAGCTGCCCTTGAAAAAAGTCACCTGAAAAAGGGGAGCATTGTAGATCTGTTTCGAACGCCAAATATAAGAAAGAACATTCTAGCTATGGCGTTCAACTGGCTGACATGCAGTTATTGCTTCTACGGCGTGTCACAATACGTGGGTCAACTCGGTGGTGACGCCTTCGTGCACGTCGCCGCCAGTGCCAGCGTGACGTTACTCGGCTCGCTTCTGTCCATACCTCTAATGAAACTTATTGGAAGAAAAACCATGCTGATAATCTTTAATTTTATTTGCGCGATTTGTATGGTTGTGCTGGCCGTGCTCCCCGAAGGCCCAGGGTCCGTTGTCAGTGCTAGTATAGGTGTAGTTTCCAGCTTTATAGTTTTTGTTGTTGTGTATTTGTACTGCACGGAACTGTTCCCGACGGTGGTAAGGAACGCCGCGCTTGGGTTTTCTTCCATGATGGCGCGCGTGGGATCGATGATAGCGCCCTTCGTCATCCAGTTGAGAAGCACGGCGCTGTGGGCGCCCCCTCTAGTGTTTGCTATATTTCCCCTTATAGCGGGCTTCGTTGCATTCTTACTCCCTGAAACTAAAGGCTGTGAATTAATGACTACTATACAGGAAGGTGAACAATTTGGGAAAAAGGCGGATAGTAGGTAAAATATGATAGGGAAATATGTTTTTATATGTAGTTAATGTTTAGATTATATAATTTGTAGTTATGTAGATGGTGAATACTTGTACATAAATATTAATCTATTAGGTACCGTCACCAGTATTAATATCTGCCACAACGACTCTAGGGCTGTTAGGACGTGCATATATTTTCGGCCGTTTTTTATGGTAGATTATTGATGCTGGTGACGGTACTGCATTTTTTATTGCATCTTGTGATATATACAAGTATTTATTGTGCTTTCTCTGTCGATAATTTATTTTTGAATTATCCAGTTATGAATGAAGATGAGCGGATTTTTTACTACTCCTCGCTAATGTTTTATTTATTTAATCGAACTATTTTCAAATTATTACTTTACTGCATGGCGATAAAATCTTATTTCAAAGTGAATTTAATTGACACTTGATCAAAGGTCAGTATAGTTACTGATACTTCATGCATCTAAGGGTTAATAACAACATATCTCATTGATCTTTTAGTGTTTTATTTTGCTACGAAATGCATGTGTTCTCCCAAGTAGCATTTAAGTGTCAGTAAAATCAATATACCAGCCAATTTAGAACTTAGAGTGTTTTAAGGGACTTATAACTAACTAACCTGAGCTCAATACTACGGTCATAGGACTTACTACGATCATCTGCCCAGCGACTTGAAAATCGAACCTAGTGTCGAGGATGCGGTTAAGCGCAGACTAAATAATATTTTCACTTCTCCTGCTCAAAAAGTGCGACATATTAGTTTCGCGAAACGAGACTAAAGTAGTACGTACATCTAGCCCCTAGGTTTTAAAAGAAAGCCATATAATCCCATACAAATTTCGATTAAACTGAAAAAAAAAACTTGCGGCCAGCTACATACTACTTACGAATAATTATAAACAAATAAAATAACTAATAAATATTACCATACTACTTAAACAGTTATATTCCTGTTTTTATTTCGTTTCTGTATTATATTATTTGACATATAACTATACCGTAATTCAATTTTTATTTTTTTATTTTGTTCCTTTAATTTAATGTGACATTTTGTATTGATTTTGATTTTAAATTAAGTATGAATATAACATGTACTTTTTATTGATATAGTTATTTATTTAAGTAACTACACTATTGTGTACTTAATATTATTGTATTAGTATTATTATTTTTGTAAGTAACGATCACGTTCCGAACAGTATTATACGTGACATGTATTTGTAAGACATTCGTAATGGTGTGATAAATAGAACTAAACTAAACTATACATAGAATACTTAGGCAACTATAGTTAAATGTAAAATCAGTTTCTAAATTTTTTTTTATCATAAAGGAAACAGTAATAGGTATTGGTCATATTGTGGTCGTAAGTAGAATGGAGGGCGTGTCATGTCAGCAGGTCGAGCCTACCCGTATCAATGAGGGTATTGTACTCAAATATGTGCTATTGTGAAGGCCCGGGAGATAAATTCCTTATCACATTGCCATTAAAAACAATAACAATAATACAGCTATCGATATTTAAGTCTGGCTAAAGTCCAGGTCAGCTTTTATATCAAATATTTCATCATACTAGCTAAAAGAAACACACTATTAGACGAAGACCTCTCACAACGTTACCAGCCTGGGATAGTTCTCGTCCAACGGTGTCCCATCGGTTCACTTTATTGGAAACTAGCTTCTGCCCGCGACTTCGTCCGCCTTAAATTCGGTTATCGCGAATGAGGGTATTTTTTCGGAATAAAAAGTAGCCTATGTCCTTCCCCGGGTCTGAAACTATCTCCATACCAAATTTCATCCAAATCGGTTCAGCGGTTTAAGCGTGAAGAGGTAACAGACAGACAGACAGACAGATACACTTTCGCATTTATAATATTAGTATGGATATGGATTTGGGATCTTCCCAAGCTGCGTCTTAACGTGCGCTATAATAATAGTAGATTTTATGATAAGGGGTTAAAACAAGCTATTTTTATACGAAGTTATTATTTCTACGAGCGAGTGGAGCGAACGAGGATAAATTATGTCTGACTACCTGAGTGGCAAATTTGTTTTTAGCTACGCGTTTGAAATCTGCTTTTCATTTCGCATATGAAAAAACTGGCCAAAAGCATGTCGGACCATGCTCATTGCTCAGTGTAGGGTTCCGCCGCCGTTCATAAAAAAAATTATACTGATTGAATGATAATGAAATGATAACGATATGAAAAAGTGTACTAGTAAGAGCGTATCTCCACGGCACTTACGTCCTTTAGTTGAGAAGCGCAGTTTTTTGCTTTATCTAAAAATAACGTTTGGAGACCCCTATTATTTTGAGAAGATCTATTCAACGACACCCCACACACTAGTGGTGGAACGAAAAAATGCTTCACCCCCATTTTAGGTGTACGAGAGGTACCCGAAAAAAAGTTTTTTGACAGGTTTTTGCGTGGTACATACACATACTCATACCAAATTTCAGCTTTCTAGTACGGAGCTACGCCGCGGACGGACAGACAGACGGACAGACGGACATGGCGAAATTATAAGGGTTCCTAGTTGATTACGGAATCCTAAAATAACCTATAGGTACTAAATCATAAATTTCATAATCGTAGATCATAGACGCGCACGCACGTTCATAAGAAACGTGTGACTTCAAATTGCGACATTAGGAGTAACTCCTCTGCCCCGCGGCCTCGGTGGCCTCAGCGCGACGCTTTTCGCCAGGGGCTAGCTAGAATTTAGTCCCGCTCCGCGAAGCTAAAATAAGGCACTTTTCGACCATGAGAAATGAAAAATACAATACAGCATTAAATTGCCGCCTGCAGTATTTCCGGACCGATGCGACCTTCAAGCTTTCAAGAAAAGAGCGTACTCCCATCTGAAAGGCCGGCAACGCACTTGTGATTGTGACTCCTCGGTGATGCAAGTGTCTATGGGCGACGGTGATCGCTTACCATCAGGCGACCCGTCTGCTCGTTTGCCTCCTATGTCATAAAAACATATATATTATCATGAAAGGTCGGAATTTTTTCTTCCACTTCCTTACAAATGCCATCAATTGAATACTTTCCAGTTGTCCTAGTTACTTGATACGTGGTATGAACGTAGCTCTTATAGCACAACCAACGCGAAAATCTAAAATATTAAATTTTTATAGCTATCTGTCGCTAACCAGTATAAAATTACCCCACAATGCGTACATTTTGTTTAGCAGCACGGCTCTGCCCTCTGCCCACACTGGATTTTCATAAATACGGCCATTTTTAGGTTAAGTATATTTTTTACGGAACCCTCGGTGCGCGAGTCCGACTAACACTTGGCCAGTTTTTCACTACAAAGGAATATTTGTACACTAAAAGGACATCCAACTTAAGTCAACGTCAAGGAAACAAGATTATAAAACTCATTGTAATTGCTGTATTACACTTATACACCGTGACCGTTAATAACCCGAAAGATTTAAACCACATATTTTTGACGACTGTACGAGTAAATAATGTTATATCAACATGGGTCTAATTATGTGTTTTATTGAAATTACTATTTCAGTACGAATTAAATCTTATTAATTGCCCGCTTCTTTGTGAACAAGCCTTTAGGTGGGAATCTCAAGTTGAAGAACAGAGAGCGAGCATGACACTTCACGAATCGCTCCGAAATCATACGATGAAGGGCGAATGGCGTGACTTGTATTCCATGAATGACAAGAAGTGTCGAGTTATGTCTAGCACGATGTTTGTGTTGAAATTATTTTTATTTATTGGCAACACAAAATACCACAAATACTTATGTATTCAAACTTTATGAGGTGCTACGACATTAAAATGCTCTTACATTATTATTGAAACTTTGTGTCTTAGGTATCTTTTTTTTGACTATCAATCTCAACCATAAATTGTTAGGCATGATAATATTCGAAGGAAATCATACTACTTATTTTTTTACATCATACTTACCTCTTACCTCATACAGGAAAGGGACTTTGTTGTAACAGCGATCATGCTAACCTGTACCTGCAGTAAAATAAACAACAACATGAAACAGTTACGCATTTTTATTACGAGTAATTTAATGAATTAGATTTTCAAAATGTGTACCGCCGTTTTCAGGACAAATATTCAAATCTTGAACGGATTTCATGATTCAAGTTAAAGTGTTCTTGATTTCTTCTGAAACCGTTTGAATTCTTATTAACAAATCTTCTCTGGAGTTCACAGGTGTTGAGTAAACCTTATCTTTCAGAGTTCCCCATAGAAAGAAATCTAGCGGAGTTAAATCCGGTGACCAGGCAGGCCATGCTAAAACTTCGCTCCCACGGCCAATCCATCTCTCGGGGTATTGTTGGTTCAGCCAATTACGAACATCCAAGCCATTTTTGAAGGCAAAGTGGGCCGGGCATCCGTCGTGCTGGAACCACATAGTTCGTCGGGTTTCCAAATCGACATCTTCTAGCGGGTCGTTTAATTCATTATTTACAAATAATAAATAGTTGTGAGAATTCAGTCGATTTGGAAATATGACGGGACCTATTATTTTATTCCCAATAATGCCAGCCCACAAGTTTACGGAAAATTTGTGCTGGTATGAATTTTCCCTTTTTCATGGGGATTTTCTTCTAACCACATATGCTGATTATGGGAATTAAAAACTCCCTCTCTCGTGAACAACGATTCATCTGTCCATAATATCTTATTTAGAAATCCAGGATCTCCCACTAATTTCTGATTCATCCTTTGGAAAAAGGCAACTCTAGCTAGCCCGTCATTGTTAATTAATCCGTGTACTTTCCTGTAGTGAAAAGGATGCAGGCCGTACCTTTTCCATAGCCTTAATACGAGCTTATAGTTAACATTGACCATTCTTGCTAGAGCTCTTGATGACAAAGTTGGGTCTTCTGTTATGATGTTCATTATTCTGTTCTCTGCTTGTTCATCTAGATTTATAGCCCTTTCTCTATGAACTTTTCCAAGCCCTTTTTCGCGAAACTGTCGATGGACATCCGCAAAAGTCGAATGGTGAGGTATACGACGGTTTGGGTATCGTCTTCGGTATTCGGCGACTGCCTGGAGCGAGTTCCCATCACAAAATCCGTACACAAAGTGGATATCTGCTAAATGAGCCGAAGGATAATGCGGCATAGTGAATATTATTTATTACAGTGAATAAAATGTTCAATGTTATTTTATCTTGCGTGACAATTAGTTATCATTTGTAATGTGTCATTTTAGTTACAATCAATTTCAAACTAGCCAGTTATAAGAAGAACCACTCTTGCGACTTAGAATAGAACAAACCTAATTATCTCTATTCTCAGTGATAACAAAAAAGCTACTTGAGATTGAAGTGTGTAAGATAAGACATTATAATTATTCGGATTAATACACTACACTGTATTTTAGTTGCATGTTATATCCTTTTATCTCGTGATGAAAATATTTTCGGCAGTAAAAACTTTTTGTAGATAGATACCAAACTTCTTTATGAAACTGGCTAACAACCATACAGTTAGTGCATCTACGTGTAAAAGAAGTAGGTGGCTACGTCATGCTCACGCCCTTAAGGTGTGTTACACTGGAGATTTTGTAACTTTTGATTTGTTGTAAATAATTAATATCTCCTTAATTCTGAGTTTTTGGACTATATGTTAAATAACTTTATATACTCTAATTAGGCTCTAGTATCGTTAGCTTAAATCTTTTGGGTTATTAACGGTCACGGTGTATATACTTACTCAGGTTAGGAGAGATATATCAGTGATTATTGAGATAAATTATATTGAGAAATTTTATAGTACTGACGTGGACTTCGAAAAATAAAATGCACCTGTTTCTATATAATGTTATACAAAAGTACAACGACCGCTCACGTGTTGCTATGAAATACCTATTTTCATTTCATGGACCGTATTTTCTTCAATTTCATAAGTATCGATTTCGATAAAAAATGCTTCTATAATTAGTTCGATTGCGAGCTTATTGCGAGAGTCTTATTAAAACCCGAACTCTGTATCTGATCATCATTATCATCCGCCTAGATAAGGGGTCGGCAACCTTTTTGATTCAGAAGAGTCAAAAATTACAATTTACAAAATTTCAAAGTTTTTAAGGAGCCACAATTTTTTTTCTGGTCATCAATAAATAGTATTTATTGATATAAAAACATTAAAAAGTAATCTATAGAGCCGCAGCTTCACATCCAAAGAGCAGCATGTGGCTTGCGAGCCGCAGGTTGCCGACCCCTGGTCTAGATAGCAGTCTACTTCCTACTGAACGTAAGCCTTCCCGGGAGGATCCCCCACTATACGCCATTTGTTTCCGTCTTCAGAGCGTTTATACCCGCTTAGCTGGCAACGTCGCATATTTTGTCTTACTTCATTATTTTGTGGTATTTGAACGAAACTTAAAGATATGTTCAATACATACCCTACATTTTTAGCATTTATATTGTGTTTAATTCACGTAGTCATCGATTTTGCCTTAATTTTCTTACAAAACAAGATATAGACTTCAATTCTTTTTTAAAGCTTTGGTTGTGGCCATATCATGAAATTTTGCACTGTGCCAGCTCAGCTTATCTACCGAAAACATAATGAATGAATTGCAAACATGTTCAAGTTACATACACATTTCCCAAAATAATCAAACCAAAAAATATGCGACGTTGCCAGTTAAGCAGGTATAAATCCTCTTCATGTCTTCAATGTCTGGCGGTCTAGCACAACTCTCCGGAACTACGCTTGTCATAGCATTACCTGTCTTTCTCGCTTTATATTGAAAGGAAAGAGACAGACAATCTTTGTCGCGCGACAAAGAGTCGCGTATCACAGTTGTGCTAAGGGTGCTGGTGTCTGTAGTTGCAGGCTCTACTCTAGGACTACAAGAACTCATTTATCCCAGTGGTTATCGCCGCCTCGGTAGATATGGCCACATTGGCCACCCCACTTGCCACTTCAGCTTGCTAATCCAGTGTGCCATGTCGATTAAATGATAAAGCATCCGTTACTTTCGCTTGACATACTCGTACTTGTCAGAAAGTGACGTGATAATAGAAAATATCCCATTGTACCAACCTACTTTTAAATTAAGCCTTATTATGTTTCTTTGTAAACAATTTTAGGTGAGATTGCGATAAGTAGTAGATAAATCGACACTGACTGACTACTTATACAATACAATACAACAATTCTTTATTGCAACCAACAACAGAAACAGTACAATGGAGCCTATACATAGAATATGGTAGACAATAGGCGTTCTTATCGAAAGAGCTCTTCCAGACAACCTTTGGGTAGCGGAAATGACACAGAATAGCTAGGAATGAGTAGGTGGGGAGATAAGATTTTAAATAATACTAAAATAAATTTAAAAAAACATACATATATCCATACTAATATTATAAATGCGAAAGTGTGTCTTTCTGTCTGTCTGTCTGTCTGTCTGTCTGTCTGTTACCTCTTCACGCTTAAACCGCTGAACCGATTTGGATGAAATTTGGAATGGATATAGTTTGAGTCCCGGGGAAGGACATAGGCTACTTTTTATCCCGGAAAAATACCCTTATCTGCGATAAACGAATTTACGGCGGACGAAGTCGCGGGCTAGTACCACTATATTCAAAACAAGAAAGAAAACTATGAAATATTTGACTATTTACGAGTAACAAACCTAACAGACCATCTTCATATTGAATTTGATAAAACGTAGATCTATAATGTTAAGAATAGGCAACTATTACGCTAATATTACGCTATTATGTTAGTTAATTCGGCCTTGCTAAGTTAATTTTTCCTTGTAAAGTCAGGTACATCCGTGCCGTTGCTAATTACCCTTTTAATAATCGCTTTCACAAGATAAGAATTTGCTACGACAACAAGACTGTCCGGCTCGAAGGACCAGGAAGGAAACGTTTTACTCAATGCGTGGCTTCAGGGAAGTGCTGGTCGAAACGAATTAAGATCATGTTCATTTTGCTAAAAATATTATCATCATATATACACTACTTGAGTTGGTAAATAGTTTGATCATGCGGATGCTTCGAATTATCCTAATCTTGTTTGCCGCAACAGCGTAAAGAAATTACGTTGTTCATTCTGATACAATTATTTAAATAACATGTTGACATCATAACAGTCGTAAACTAAACATGTCATATGACAGGGTCCTCGATAACTATCAACTTAGGTACGCTGAGTGAATGTACGGATAGTTGGAAAAGTGTGCAATGCGGGCGAATGAGCGGGCGTTCGTTCGGCGCGCGCGCAGAGCACACAAAGAAGCCAGTCCCACTGTAACCTCCGGCAGACAACTCGCCTCCATGACATGTTAAATGTAACGTAAAATAATACAAACAGTGCTTATATCGTGTATGGTGACTTAAACAACCTATTCAAGATGGATAAACAGGAGCCTATCACAGAAAACGGTACGTAAGGTGACGGAGAAAGTGGCGTGCGGTAGGTGTCGAGTACTGACCCCGATTTTGCAAATTGCAATATTATCGATAAACCTTGGAAAGTTCGCATTGAAATTAGTGAAGGTTCTCTATTATTTTGATTGCTTTTCTTCCGATATATCTAAGTGCGTGCTGGTTTTAAATACGTACCTACATGGAATTCACGTGTTATCATTAATCACGTTCAATGTTGCGTTATTAATGTATTGTAAATGCTGTTATTAATAAATATCTCTAAAGAGTGTATTGCGTCAGTAATAGGTCACGCAATGCGTCAATTATTTTCTACATAGTAAATATTTCCAACGCGTTGCTTTCATCAATACCAGATTTTTTCAATAAACTTTTTTTAATTTATATTTTAATATTGTTTCTACTAGTTTTTAGTATCGTTTCGCGTATCGTAATGCGTAATATCAAGTGCTGTTCTATTTAATTTAATTAACTTTAGCCGCGTAGACTTGCAACATTCAACTCCCGCGCTCACATTGGAATTCGTAACCGCAAGTGGAGCTCAATTTTTACTTTTCTTAAATAATCGTAACATCGTTCTGCTATCAAGGCAGACCATTTATCTTAATTTTTATACCTATCATTGTTGACGCATGTTGGCTACTTTACCTTCCATAACAGTTCTGTCAAGTCACTAATTGAATTTGATTTTGCGTCCAATACGGTCCTGTCTAATTGTGATACCTAGTCTAGTCAGTTACTTTAATTTTTGGAAAAGCTATATTCGGAGTGATTTAAGTAAAGCTAAGTAGGAAATGGCAATTCACAGCACTGTAGACGAGTAATTCTACGATATTGTGTGACCTTTGTGAGCAGTTAGTTGGTATCATAATATTTAGCAACATTGTAAATACGTCATTTTAGAACACTTAGACAACGTAGCTACCTACTTACTTAAAAGTAAAACTGTCGTTTTAACTGTGATCTCATATAGTCTTTTATTTATTTCGTCTAGATCGATAAAGTATACTTTTTTTCTATTGCGACCGCATTAAATAATTACAATCGCGTTAATTTGAATGAAATAAATCGGTAGCTATTCAGGGATAATTAAAAACTGTTGCGTATCGAGCTAGAGTAGATAGACCATGGCTAGTGACCTTTGTTGAAGCGACTTTTTGCAATTATAACAAAAAATAATCAGTCCAATGAAACAAGTTATTGTATGAATTCTTCAAGTTTATTGGGAGATTAAACATTTGAAGCTAACTTATTGATATTCTGAATTTATTAGTGCATTGAGTTAATTAGGTACTTATAATCACTTTTAGCCTGGACGGGTTTCTCTAGGGATGTTGGCGTCGGCTTGTATAATTAATGTATTATTCTTATTCTGTGACGTCGGTGGGCAGTTGTAATTGGTCTTATCATAATCATAGACATTTAATGTTAGTGGATGTGGGTAGTTAGACACTGTAAGTTTGAGGAATTAATAATTATTTATAATAATAATAATAATTTATTTGGCCAAAAAAAACATAATATTACAATAGAAATACAGTACTCGCGGATCACAAACTAGGCTAAGCCTGTATCTTGTGATCCAAGGGTGCAGTTGGCAAACAAATTTTTTAACCGACTTCCAAAAAAGGAGGAGGTTCTCAATTCGACGGAAAGTTTTTTTTTTTTTATGGATGTTCACCGATTACTCAAAGACTATTTGACCGATTTCAACATTTTTTTTTGGTTTTATAGAAGGTACTTTCTAGTTGGTCCCATTTAATTTTGGTGAAGATCTGATGATGGAATCCATGAGGAATTGAAGGAACTCCTCAAATATTGTAGGCATACATATGGCGATTTTGGTATTATAAGAAACATAATAAGCATTTGCATTCAGAAAGTGTAAATTGGTGAAGTGGAACTGATGCAGAAGACCACAGAATGCCATCGGAACTCCTCAATGATAAATGCTTATTATGTTTCTTATAATACCAAAATCGCTATATGTATGCCTATAATATTTGAGGAGTTCCTTCAATTCCTCATAGATTCCATCATCAGATCTTCACCAAAATTAAACTAGAAAGTGCCTCCTATAAAACAAAAAAAAAATGAAATCGGTCAAATAGTCTTTGAGTAATCGGTGAACATCCATAAAAAAAAAAAAAAAAACATTTCGTCGAATTGAGAACCTCCTCCTTTTTTTGGAAGTCGGTTAATAAATAAAGTTTTAAACAAAAAAATAAAACCGACTCCAAAAAAACTAAAAAGTAAAAAATAACGCCATAATTCAGTTTCTTCAAATAACTTACAAGTAACCGTTTAGGTATATACAATTAATGTTATTTTGGAGTCGGTGCCATCGTTTCACAACTTACTAAAATCGCCAATTTTCAATATTTTACACATTCTTTATACCGACGCCAAAATAAGATTAATTGTATATACTGTATAGATTGAGTATACAAACGGTTACTTGTAAGTAATTTGAAGGAAAGGAATTATGGCGTTATTTTTTACTTTTTAGTTTTTTTGGAGTCGGTTTTATTTTTTTGTTTAATTTTACACTTTTTAGTTAATCGTTACTTAAAAGTGTATCTCGTGACGATTCGAACCATGACCACAGAATCCAAGTAACAAGTAGCTATGTTCGAATGACTGTGAGTGGGTGTGTTTGTGTGTGTGTGTGTGGGTGTGAGTGCGTCAGTAAGTGTGGGTATATGCGCATATATTAATGAGTTAAAACTGAGTTTTTAAGAAGTGCTCAGTTTCATCGTAACGAGAGTCCACTCCATGCACGCCTTTGTGATAGTGTCTTTTATACCTCATAGAGAGACATTTTACTCGGATCTAAGAGTTTACAGAATTTATTGTAGATGAAAGGTTTCAGGTATGCGCTAAAGCGTCTTGAAAAGGATGTTTTAGTATAAACTAATGGCAACTTAAAAGAGCGTTGCCGGAGTTTATCGGACTCGGTCGAGGTAACCTTATTTGAGACTTCCCGGTGGGCATTAAGGACTAAGTTGACTAGGAAAAGCTTTCGTACACTAAGGACTGCAGCATTCTTAAAAAGTTGGGCAGTTGAGAAACGTGTTGGCTTTTTAGCATCACTTTAAGGACAGCCCGCTGTGCACGTTCAAGCTGCATGAGAGAAGATGTCGCTGAGCCTCCCCATGCCAGGATACAGTAACTTATAATAGATTGGCATAGAGCGAAGTATACCGATCTTAAGGTCGCGAGGTCTGCGACGTCTCTTAGGAGCCTCATTGTGTAACTGAGCTTTCTCACCCTTCTAGTCGTGGCACTTATATGTTGTTTGAAATTAAGTTTCTCATCAATTATCACTCCTGGGTATTTCGTAGCCTCTACGCGTGTTATAGTATGGCACTGAGAGCAATCTGAGGTCGAAGGAGATCCCACATTGCCAGCGGGTGTCCCGCAGGTGCGAACCAACAAACTAGCGTTATTAGGAGGGGACGATGCAGCTGTTTTGAAGAAACAAACGTAGTTACTTTTTGGACTATTTAGGCTGAGTAGGTTGTTCCTCATCCAGTTTGCAGTACTGGCCAAACCTTGCTGAGCGGATTTCTGAGCGGAATTCTTGTTTTAAAAGGTAAAAGTTTGGATACGAAATAGGACATTGGAGTGGTATGACATGCGCTAAGTGGATATATTTTTAACCCCTGACGAAGGAAGTGGGAGTTTGACTTGTGTGTGTCGAGTATCTGCTGTATGTTTTTGTATCTGTGTGTCTGTCTGTGGCATCATAGCTCCTAAACAGAAGAGCCGATTTTGAGTTACCTGTCTAGTTTATTTTTATGTGACAGGAGATTTAGTCGGTAGTGTTCTTAGCTATGATTCAACATAGTCGGTGCAGTCAATTGAAGATCGTCATCTTTTTTTCCGAGGCTAGTCGGCGTTTTTATTAGCTGTAACTGTGTACGTTAACAAATCTTGCATGTTAAATTGAACCTACTTCCCGGTTTTCGATCGAGCTAAAATTTTACATATGCAAAAGTACCTAATTCCAAAATCGTAATTTGCCGCGATCATTTATTACACGAAAATATTACATTATATAATATTTTCTTCTGTTTCCGCGATTATTACTCACTGAAATAAAACAATTTAACGGATTATATCGCGTATATTATCTCATTTTAGTTCCCGACGTTTCGGAAGCTTTCCAGCTTTCCATGGTCACGGGAGGACTGAGAAAAGATGTATTTTCCTCTGTCAAAGTTACAATTTGTGCAAACTACCCATTTTTTGAAAAAACACAAATAAAGGTGTACATACATGCCAGATGGGCCTAAGCTGTAAAGACAGTTACACATGTGCCAGAAGGGCTTAATTATTTTATTCTAATAATTTACCAAGCAGCATTTCACAAATGAGGCGTACTGAGGAGAAAAGAAACGCTGCAAAGAAAAACTCCCAGGCTACCTCATTACTAATTATAATATTTTAAAAACAGAGACTATTAAACTACTTTAAACAGATAAGATATTTTACACCGTTCGGAAATTAAGGTTTTGCAGTCCTGGGTCTCGCTTGTTCCTTGATGAGATGTATTACAGGATCCCAAGCTGGTGGTAGTGACAATCCATCTTCTCTATTGAAATTAGGATGCTTTTTAATCTCAATAGCCTCGCGTAGCATCCTGGGAAAATATCTTTTTTCTTTGGCAAGGATAGAAGGTTTATCAAACTTAATTGAGTGGTTTGGTTCGTCAATGCAAAGCCCTTAGCAGAGTGCAGTCATTTATAAGCTAGACTGCGAGTGTGGTCTTTCATACATTGGTCAAACGAAACGGAGTGTATCAACCCGGGTGAAGGAGCACATAGCAGATGTCAAGCACCGTCGGTGTAATAGGTCTGCAGTCTGTGAACATGTCATTGACAAACCAAACCACTCAATTAAGTTTGATAAACCTTCTATCCTTGCCAAAGAAAAAAGATATTTTCCCAGGATGCTACGCGAGGCTATTGAGATTAAAAAGCATCCTAATTTCAATAGAGAAGATGGATTGTCACTACCACCAGCTTGGGATCCTGTAATACATCTCATCAAGGAACAAGCGAGACACAGGACTGCAAAACCTTAATTTCCGAACGGTGTAAAATATCTTATCTGTTTAAAGTGGTTTAATAGTCTCTGTTTTTAAAATATTATAATTAGTAATGAGGTAGCCTGGGAGTTTTTCTTTGCAGCGTTTCTTTTCTCCTCAGTACGCCTCATTTGTGAAATGCTGCTTGGTAAATTATTAGAATAAAATAATTAAGCCCTTCTGGCACATGTGTAACTGTCTTTACAGCTTAGGCCCATCTGGCATGTATGTACACCTTTATTTGTGTTTTTCAAAAAATGGGTAGTTTGCACAAATTGTAACTTTGACAGAGGAAAATACATCTTTTCTCAGTCCTCCCGTGACCATGGAAAGCTGGAAAGCTTCCGAAACGTCGGGAACTAAAATGAGATAATATACGCGATATAATCCGTTAAATTGTTTTATTTCAATATTACATTATATCCAACATTAGTCGAATCCTATTCGAAGTGCCCACGGACTGTATCTTAATGTAACTGCTCTTTTCTGTACTGTGTAGCACTGGAATTCTAGATAATCTAGCTCTAGGTGGTGGATTGCTTGACGTAACTAGGTAGTAAAATTGATCGCGTGACCCCTAACTGTAAACGAAAATGGCTTATCATTGCTCGGTTAATATACAATGGCTATTAGGTAGATTGCTGCAACTTACGTGTATTATTAAATTGGCCTGCACTTTGCTGACACAGCAGCTATCCCTATCAGTTACCATAAGTAGAGTCAGACTATATAGAAATGACTATAAGGAATTAATATTTATTTTAAAAACCACTCAGATGCAAGTTGGTATTAACGGAGGGTTCCGCAAAACCCTTATAGTTATTTGTTATACAAGGGCCCAAAGTTGTATTTTACCCGCGAGTGTGGAATTAAAACAAGAGCAAGCGAAAGGATTCTATAGTTGAAAAGTTGGTTCTAAAACAAAATCCTGAGCTTAGCGAGTGTTTCAGCACACAAGAACTAAAATACAACTTTACACCCGCGTGTAACACAAAACTTTTCATTTCACTATAACGAGGAAAATGCAACTTGGAAAAAAACAGCTCTTAAAAAATAAGCCCTTATTTGTACAAATTATAATTAATCATCATCAGGTTTATTAGAATGATCATCAATAGAAAAGTTTTTAGGTAAAATTTTGTTGACAATGTTGACATTCCTGACGATGCCTTTTGTAATAGCATCGACTCAACTTATATGACTCAACTTCAGAATTATATTCAACATCATTATTAAAAAAAAAGCGGCCAAGTGCGAGTCGGACTCGCCCATGAAGGGTTCCGCAGCCGTTTATACAAAAAAAACACTACAGAAGAAAAAAATACAGTATGAAAAAAAAAACAGTAACAAAAGAGCATATCTCCTCGGCACTTAAGTCCTTTTGCTGAGAAGCGCAATTTTGTTGGCAATAACTTAAAAACGGTACGTCCGATCATCTTGAAAACAATTTTCGGTGGAAGTATTTATTAAGCTTTATATTTGTAATTTTTTTCACATTTTTTAAATATACCGTTTAGGGGGGACACAATTTTTGCTACTTGCGGAGCGAATATTACGGAAAATGTTCACTAAATCAAAAAGTTTTATTAGAAACCTCAAAGTGTTTTCAAAGAAACTGTCGAAATATGTGTCACACATTGATATTTGCAGTTTTTTTTTTCAGTTTCGGCTACATGTATTGAGTGCCCCTCTAGATATATATACATATATCTTTTATTTAACTATCAAACTAAGTAGCGATTTACACACGACACCTATGCGCCAAATTTCATCAATTTACATCTTATAGTTTTTGAGTAAAATGCCTGTAACATACGGACGGACAGACAGACTGACAGACAGATATGACGAATCTATAAGGGTTCCGTTTTTGCCATTTTGGCTACGGAACCCTAAAAAATGTTTCTTATGCTATTTTAAGGTTTATGACTTAAATCATTAAATTAAGCTAAATACCAATTTTTATTAAATTCTCAAAGCATTTATTTAATGATAATTAATATCGAACAAACCATTATTATGAGCGTTTTACGTTTTGTTATCTGTCAAAAGCTACTTAAAAAATAGGAAGGTCAAATTATTTTCTCCACTAGTGGATAAAATGCGTTTTTAGCCACTTGTCTTACAGGATAATAGACCGCTTTCCGAGTTAGTGCGGTAAAAAATAATTATTTGTATTATGTAATGGTTGGCCCAAGAAAGAGGTATGCGCCCTGCCACAAACACATGGCAGGGCGGTTTGTTATTCTTTTTTTTTATTTACATATTCTGCGAAGATTGGAAAATACCCAGACTATAGGCGAATAACAAAGTCTTCCTATATCCATACTATCGCGGCTAAACAGATTTCAAATATTTGGTACATGGGTAGCTGGGTATCCACAGATGGTGTAATTTTTAAAATGTAGTGTCGAAACAAAAGCTGTTTTGACTTTCTCTCCTTCGCGAACGAAGGCTGTAGGCGCCTTCAAGTTTACAATTATAATTTTCTTATTGAGGTACTGAACAAGAAACGGAAAAACGTACCTTTTTAGTCCTTATTGTCACTGTGACAAGAACGAAAAAAGTACGTGTTTTATTTCCCTTTCTGTACATATTCTAAAAAGTTATGTACGAATTAGAAGGAAACTTTGTTTGCGGAAGAGAAAAAGTCTTAACCCTCTTTTTAGCTTCAGCGTAGTCGAGAAAAGAGTATCCTCTACAACTCCTTTTTGCCGTTGATATGTATAAACTATAAAGACGAAAACAATATAAATTTGATATGAAAGGTAAGTGTATAAATGGTTAACTATTACGGATAAAAATCGATCAAGTTAGCAATTCAAATTTAACCCACATTTCAAAATTTTGGTTATTTGGACTGCAGATTTGTGTTAGGAATCGGTTTTGTTTGACCTTAATTTAAAAAAAGCTAAATTACAACGTTTTTGCCCTAAAATGAAAGCATTTAGAGTATTTTACTGTTGCCCTATAAGAACTTTGTCATGTGATTTCTTAAAATATTGGTTCTTTGAGATGTATTGCAGACATTGCAGTCACTAGGTGAGTAGATGATGTACATACTTATGTATGATAATAAAAATATTAGTAAATTGGTTTGTTTATACCTTACGCCATTTCTATTAACCCTGACATTGCATACCAATTTAAATTATGAGTATTCCTTAACAAAGGTTGGCAATTGAAGGTTGGTGTCTCGTTTGAGGTCAATAAAATTAATGCCCTCTGAATTCTCGGATGGTTACCGAAGTTACAGGATAATGCACACATAACAATAAGTGCATTCTTTCGTTATTTGTATCTTATCTTTTTATCTTGATATCAGAGAAGTCCTTGCGGATACACGTCTGGCCAATGTTTCTGTCTCCTCACCACACATACAGTCTGTATTGTCAGAAAGTCCCAGTTTGGCCAGGAGTCCTTTGACTCCGAAATGACCTGTGAACAGCCCCATTATAATTCTGAGTTGTCTTTTGCTGTGGTTCCACAGTTTCTTGGTCCAACCTGATTCTACTTTTTCTATGAATAGCTTTGCATGCCTCAGGCCCGCCACTTTCTTCCACTCTTGTTGATGTTGGTTTTTGGAATGGTCCTTAATGGCCGTAACTATGGACCCCTGTGAGAGTCCTACGCATGGTTCAGGTCCTACGAAGTTCGTTGCAGACCCTTTTCTAGCTAGCTCATCTGCGTTATCGTTACCGATGATGCTTGCACGCCCTGGAATCCATACCAGCTGCACTTTATTGTGCCTTCTGAGCTTGTTTAATGCTTGGATGCCGTTGTGTATAAGTCTAGAGTCTACTTTGGGCGCTAATAACGCTTTCAGTGCTGCTTGACTATCGCTGAGTATATAGATCTTTAGACTTGCACTCTAAAGTTCCTTTGGAATTCATAACTTGGTTGCATTTTGCATTTTATCGCAGCTCATGGCAGTTATTCTGTCGAGGAAATGGTTCTTTTCCATGATTGTGTGCTTAGTTTTTCGCTCGCAGTAACTCCACAGGCCCATGGGCTGTAGCCTGTGCAGCGATTTACGCGCTTCCGATTGCATGACTATGCGTAGCGGTGGCAGGTCTAGCAATACTTCTAGCGCCGCGGTTGGCGTAGTTCTAAACGCCCCTTCTTTTGAGGGTATACTCTTAAATATCTTTCTCTGTTAGATAGTGCTGTTTCTGATAAATTTTTACATGAAACAAAATCGTTCCACTTCAGTTTTATTCACGATCCTAGAACAAGAAATGCTGTGCCGTCTCAATATTTATACTATACTTAGGTATTTTATTTATTTCCCTAACACTGCTACACAGCTTAGGATTACGTCACATTGCCCTAGATCAAATAAACATATATTACAATATGTACACACGCACAAAACAAGTATGTATAGGTAATAATAGGTATGATCACTTGTTTGATCAGAAATAGTGCTGAAAAAAAAACCCGGCGGCAAAATATTATAGGTACCTGTCAGTCCATGTCACATCCACAACAAAGACGAATCTATAACTACACCACTTAAAAACTTATAACAAGTAAAAAACTTATGTACTTAAAGCACTTCTTGTATGTAGTAGTGTACAGAATTGATATATACTTGTCATTTTTTAGGTTTCTTACCCAAAGGGCAAATCGGTACCCTATTACTAAAACTCCGCTGTCCGTCTGTCTGTCTGTCTGTCTATTTGTCCGTCTGTCACCAGGCTGGTATCTCATGAACCGTGATAGCTAGCCAGTAGACAGTTTCACAGATGATGTATTTCTGTTGCCGCTATAACAACGAATTCTAAAAACTACATTTTGCTTAGGAGTAGGGCTCTGCTAACACTGGATTTTCATAGATACGGACGTTTGTAACGTATATTTTGAACGGAACCCTCGGTGCGCGAGTCACTTGCACTTGGCCGGTTTTTTAATATGCAACAGCTTGGTATATATTGTAATATACTGAATAGAGAACTGCCAAGTTAAGGCTCAAAATACATTAAGAGGCAAGAAATTGGTTATACTGTTAATAACCTATTACTAGAATTGGCACCTTGAGATATCATTACCTTTGGTGGAAATATTTTTCTACGAACTTGGCCCAATCTTTAAAGTCTTTTCAGTTTTCAGTTTTTTTTAATATCACGGCTGCTGCGTTGCCTGTTCCTTTTTCTCTAAACTTGGCGGACATGCTTCCGGATTCACACTTATCTAGATACCTAAATAGCCGCACCAAGGCCCGGGTCAACTTAACCTTAAGAGAAATCCGCTTCTGTATATTATCAAGGATTTTTTTTCCCAAAAGGCTTCCAGTAGATTTGATAAAATTGTTGAATGCAGTTCATTAAAGTGGCGATAACATCAGTTTTCGCACATTAGCCATCATGATTAATAGCTTTAATTACCGTGACGACTGACGACTGTTGATTTCACTTCCATGAATTGACAATCAGCAGGAGACGTTATACCTAGCTTTTATATCTTTAGTAATTCATTTTTCTCAAACATGCAATGAAATGTCGTCATTACGTGCGCTAAAACAGGCTTCAAAGTATCCCGTTTCGATTTATTTTAAGATTCTTATTAAAGGTTGTGTATAGCGGCCCTAATAGGGTCTACTGGAACACTACACACGCGAAATACGGACGTCTTCCGTAAAAAAAAACATTATGGAGGGATTGAAGGGAAAATATCATAAACTTTTATCGTGTAATTTTTTGAGTGGTGTATTTTTTTCTTTCATTGCATATGTTTGAGAAAAGCACTATACATGCCTATGGCCGTGAAATGTGCTTGCTGGCTTCGTATCACTTTCCGTCTAGATACCTACTCACCCGGCAAGCCCTTCTTTCCCGGCGTCTGCAGTAATGTACTATTAAAAACCGGTGAAGTACGAGTCGAACTTGCACACGAAGAGTTCTTTGTCGCTTTAAGCAATATACTCCGAAAGAAAAAACCGGCCAAGAGCATGTCGGACTATGTTCAATGTAGGCTTCCGCAGCCGTTTATATAAAAAAATGCACTACAGATGAAAAAAATACAATATGAAAAAAAAAACACTAACAAAAGAGCGTATCTCCCCGGCACTTACCTCCTTTTGCTGAGAAGCGCAGTTTTTTGGCAATAACTACACCGTATGTCGGATCATGTTGAATACAATTTTCGTTGGAAGAATTTATTAAGTTTTATATTTGTATATTGTTTCATATCGTGTCTCTTCTGTTTCCGCGATTATGTCTCATTTATATAAAACAATGTTAGTCAAATGAGATACGCGATATAATTACCGTTTCAGTTATTTTATTTACATATTAGAAGGATGTTAAACTTAGAAATAAATATTTTAGCTTAGATAAAACATAAATACAAAGTATTCATCATAAATATCGATACATGCTTCGTATGGAAAACGAATGCTACCTGTTAGTAAAACCGAACTAGTATCAAAATAAGTTTCTGGCAAAAATTACATTTTTGCGACGAGATTTTACTGCCGACTGTACTTTTCTTCGAACCATCCGTCAACTACTCACCGAGACGATTCTATAGAACCCTAACTCGGTAGAATCCTAATTATTTTATTACAGAGTTCCTATAGGACTACCTTGCTGCTCCATCATCTGAACAGCTCGATGGTATCATACTATTGCAATGCCACCAAACTTACATAAGTACCTATTCCAAATTTTACAAAATATACGCTACAAATGGCCGTATCTATGAAAATCCAGTGTTAGCAGAGTCCTACTCGTAAGCAAAATGTACGCGATGCTCGATCATTTAATATTGGTTTTTACATATAGACAGACATACATAAATAAATTGGTTTTTCAGATTCATTTTGTTGATTGTGCTATAAGAGCTTCCTTCATAACGAATTTCAAGTTTCTAGAACAACTGGAAGTAAACTATACATTTCAAAAAGTGACGAAATATACGTTTTTGCGGCATAAACTGCCGTACCTTTTTTTACGTAAACTTAAGGTGCGTCCACACTTGTATCATTTGCTCGTATCCGATCATCGTCCCGTGGCAAGACTGCGCGCTATCGCGCTGCTTGGACGCTCACTGTCGGCATTCCGTATCATTTGCGCCGCCACGTAAAGAAACGCGTCCACACTAAGCCGTAGCGTATCACCGTATCCGATCACCGCGCCGATCATTTTGCATGCTGCAGTTTGGACGCTAGCATTTTGGCATTTCGCCGATCATCATTTATCACAACAGCTAATAAGCCGCGAGCGCCGAGCACCAGCGTGGACAGCAGCGCCCATGCGTCGGCGGCACCGCGCGCGTAGCAACTAAAAATGACAGTACTTTGGAAATTCGCCGTAACACACCTGCGCCAGCGACTCAAGCCACGCCTCTCGGCCATCTCTTTCACGCGTAGCTGCAATGGACGAGACAGAAGATGATCGGGCAAAAACCGACTCGAGATGGATCGCGGCGTATCATAACCGCGTAGCATGATCGCGTGTCATGATCGCTAGTGTGGACGTCGCACCGTCGCGATCATGCCGAACGCGCGATTGATACGCGTAGCAACATGGACTTCGAGCGATCTGATCGGCGCAACGTCGAAACGCGTAATCGTGTCACGCGATCATGCCACGCGACGATGATCTGATACGGGCAAATGATACAAATGTGGACGCACCTTTGGAAGTTTGATTTTTTCACAGCTTCAAGCGACCATACCTCAGTATAATAATTTTAATTTTAACTCGATACCTCCACGGGTTTCCGAGATAAAGGGTCTTTACAGACAGACGGACGGACAACAAAGTGATCCTATAAGGGTTCTGTTTTTTATTTTGAGGCACGGAACCCTAAAAATGAACGAAAAATAATAAATTTTTGCATCGACCTAGCCGTTTATGGAATAAGGAATATTCAAATTTTCCAATGAACACCGAGCAGTAATTTGGCTAAGGCTAGATTCGGTAAAAGATACCATGCGTACGAGTACTATTCATACCGAACGCCCTTTCTGTGAAGGAAATTATGTTGAACCTTCCAAGCGAACAGATTTAAAAATTGGTAGTGTTTAGACGTAGTATATAGTAGTTACGGTATAATTACAAATATGACATTATCACTAACAATTAGAACTATAATATATATTCATAAATAACATGCCTTCTGCAAAAAATATAATGTTTATTCAAAATAGCCTTACGAATAAGCTTATTTTAATGTCAAAATGTCGTAAAAATCATTTATCAGGGCTTTTTCCCGGCGTGCATCCGAATATTTATACAAGTTTTGAATAATTAAAAAGAAAATTTTTGGTTCAATAAGTTTTTTCAATTCAAACTTTCAATAACTTATAAATTGGGGCGCTTTTCAGAAAACAACTGCCGGTAATCGGGTAAATTTAGTTAAAGTATTCAGTGCTACACAAATTTGGCGGAGCGGTCCGTATGGTCTAATTCCCTAAACGTCCATTCCTCAGCAGTCTACTCCCGGAATGTCTATTACTACATCGCCAAGTATGGTCTAATTTTCTCAAGGTCAATTCTCTAAAATCTATATAAAGTAACTAGCTTACTCTTTTTGCCCGGACTACGGTGAAGCCAACAGGAAGGGTAATGATTTTAGCAGTCTATGTATGTATATCTTTGCAGTGTGTTACTGTCTAGCGTCGAAACTACTGTACCAATTTCGATGAGAGGTATCAATCGATTCGTTTTTGTGGTGAAAGGATCGAACGAGTAGGCTACGGTATTTTTACGATTTTACCGTCACCTAACGTTACTTATCAAGTGAATTTGGTTAAACGTTAACAAGCCCTGGACAGAAAAACAAAAATTGAATCATCACAATATATATTTTTTATTTATAACATTATGACAATTCAGGTATAACTTAACTTATATTATTTTAACAGTTTTATTCTTTAACACCAACAAAATTTGTACCTTACAATATTTTATTTATCATAAAATATTATGACAATAACGTAATTAAAATAATCTTAACAGCTTTACTCTTAAAGTCGAACAAAATGTGCACCTTGCAATATTTTATTTATCATATTAAGACAGTAACATAACTATATAAAACTTAACAGCCGAAATATTTAGCGGAATTTTTTATTAAATTTAAACTTCAAAAACAATACCTTTCGTAAAAACATGGTGGTCGACATTTTATATTGCTTCAGACGGTTTAAATATTTATTATAAGCTCTATCAAATTCGATATCATACAGTTTTCTATTTTTCCTTAGTTTTGAAAACAAGCTTCTATAAATCATATCATCCCAATATATCATTTCTTTCTTCAGACAATATAGAAAGTTGTAAAAATTTGGACTCTTCGGTATTTTTGTTTTTAGCCTACGATGCCAGGCTTCCAATGCATTCGTTGTACGATGCCTGTTATCTGTGACACTCAATAGTTGACTTTTTTTCTCTGGGTTCCACTGTCGTAAAAAATATTTCTTAAAGGCAAGTACTTCATCCGGTGGCTTAATATTATTTTTAGGCTCAAAGTTGCAGTTGGCTAAAATTGAGTGATACGCCTCTTGTATTCTTGGTGCCGGCACAAGCGGTAGCACAGATAGCAACCTGACCATATTGCGACTTTGAGCAGAACATTTAGTAACTTTTATCAATTTTGCATTGGCCCATACATTCTTATTGTAGTGGAAAAAACATCCACTAACATGAACTCCTTCAAATACTTCCGACACTGCTTTGATGGGAGCTGGCTCATAATCACACTTGTATCGAGAAATATTAAAGTTGAACTTTTGTTTGATTATTTGAAAAAACCGACGGTATATTTTCTCCGTTTTATCAGGTAAAAGCCCATAAATTACCGGAATGATGTTAGTGGTGGTGAGGTTTGATTTTACATCAATGTGCAACGTCAGCAATTGATAAAATGGATTAGGAACTGTAAAGAACGTGGAATCTCCGTAATAAGTCCCATCATATTGCTGCACCAGATTGTTGGCTAGAATCGAAGAAAAGACAATGATTTTGTCGTGAAGTCCATCCTCATACACAAGTAAATCATTGGTCATGGTTTCTGTAATTGTTACGTCTGCCACAGTTTTATGTGTTAATTTTTCCACACCTAAAAATCGTTTTCTGGCCCCGTAAATCGAATTCTTTTTTGAAGTAAAAAGCGGCACTTCTTTTCCTTCTACTTTTAGACCTTCAAAATTGTCCTCATATATCCTTTGAATTGGCCCGAAATCCAAACAAGCGTCTTTTTTACATTTATCAACAATTTTATCAATTTCGTTTTGTTCAGAGTTTCCTTCACATAAATGTTTTTTTCGGCGAATAATTTTCTTCTTGTTCGTATGCAGCGTAAGCGTAGCACTACATACGTCTCTATTACAGCACCGCCATAATGTTGTGCCATTTTTATTAACGACACTTAATGTATATTTATAATTTTCGGAGAGTAGAACATCTTTGTTTTTCCTACTTTTTATAAAATATACATCGTCCATCTTTTCGACGAACACGAAATGCAAATGAAATGATGTGTCAACCTAGACATTAATGACAGTACAATAGAGTATTGGAACTGGAATGATGTATATGTATATTACTAACACTCATGATTTCAAGTGGCCAGTATCTATTACGTGTAAAAAGTTTGTAATCATCAACCACTTACCGAAGCACCTACACCTGCATGTTTATACATAATAAAATAATTTCGAGCCGCAACTTTGTTTATTTACATGGTACAAAAAAGACTGGGAAAAAGCTAAGTCACGATTAATATTTCCGCCAAGGTGTCGATATACACCGTGCTTTTATTGATTTCCGTTAAATTGGACATATATTGTCTTTCAATAAATACGGCATATTGCAAGTAACATTAATTATATCTTAACTGGTGCAATGTCATAAATATTTAAGCAGCCTATTTTAAATTTTCAATAATTTGACGGTCTAATATGTTCTGATGACGACAGTGCATGTAACAACTATATAACCTAACCTACAAAGTAGGATTACAAACCCCCGATCAATAAAATGCCGATAATTCTTGAATGCAACCAATTTTCATATAATTTCGTCAAATTTGTGGTGTCGGCCATCTTGGATTTGATATTTCTCTAAGTGTGTGGTATTCTACTACTCAAGTCCTTTCATTTGATTGATACCCATATTGAGGTAGTTGTGACAAAATATGTGATCGGCCATTTTGTGGCGGCGGCCATCTTGGACCGATTTTCACCAAACATGGCTAAAAACACTACCGACTAATTCACCTTTCAAACAAAAAAAACTAAATCAAAATCCGTTCATCAGTTCAGGAGCTACGATGCCACAGACAGACACACATACACGCAAAAACACACACACATTCAAACACACACACACACATACACACACACACACACACACAAACAAACACACACACAAACACACACACACACATACACAGATACGTTAATCTTATAACACCCCGTCGTTTTTGTGTCGGGGGTTAAAAATTGGACTTTCGCGGAATGGACGTAAGTGGAATGGGACCTATCCGAACACTGGACGCTAGGGGAAACGGACAAAATGGACATTAGGGTAATTAGACCTTCGAAGAATAGACATTTTGGGAATTAGACCTAACGGACAGACTGGACATTTAGGGAATTAGACCATACGGACCGCTCCGAAATTTGGGGCAGCTACATAAAAAATAAGTGATTGACTTATGCAAACAACTAATCAAAATGTTGAATATCTTTTCTGTTTCTTAGAAATATAACTTCAAAGATTCGTTTCATAAGAGTATTTACGGTAAAAAAATAGTGTTTTCCACACTTCATAATGTTCCTACTAGGTAAGTTTATGTATCTCATCATGATACCGCTGACATATCTCATTTAGGGCATGTTTAAATGAAAATGTAAATAAGTTTATGTTAAAAAAAATGAGACAAGCTCTCATTGCCGACTGTACTTTTTTGTATATTCATCAACTACTCATCGAGACGATTCTAAAGAGCCCAAACTCGGTAGGATTGCATTATTTTATTACAGAGTTCCTAAGACCACCTACCTGATCGGATCAGCTCGATGGTATCACAGTATTGCATTGTCACCGATATTACCTACATAAGTATGCTAAATTTTAGTTCAATCTGAAACCGTGAAGTAGGTTAAATTTAACTTGCAAAATTCCACCCGAACAAGCATACATTGCAAGTTAAACAAAAACTTGTAAAAAAACCAGCCAAGTGCGAGACGGACTCATCCACTGAGAGTATCGTAGAAAATACACTCTATAAACAGGTGCCGTTCAGTTTCCATCAAACTTTTAGCATCATCTCATTTAACTACTATTAAAACTCTTAATAAACATGATGTATAAAATCAAAATACATAGTTACAATACATAGTTTTGTTGGGCATAATAATTAAATAATAGAATACTGTATAATCATAAAAAACATTATTTTACTTGAACAAAGGAGGAGGTTCTCAATTCGAATGGATGTTCACCGATTACTCAAAGACTATTTGACCGATTTCATTTTCTTTTTTTGGTTTTATAGGAGGCACTTTTTAGTTTAATTTTGGTGAAGATCTGATGATGGAATCCATGAGGAATTGAAGAAACTCCTCAAATATTGTAGGCATACATATAGCGATTTTGGTATTATAAGAAACATAATAAGCATTTGCATTCAGAAAATGTAAATTGGTGATGTGGAACTGATGTAGAAGACCACAGAATGCCATCGGAACTCCTCAATGATAAATGATTTACGGGTGGCGACAAAATATCTTGATTAATTTAGCTAAGCAACTTCATAGTCACAAATTTCAATGTTCCTGATGAGAATGGTACCATCGAATTGATTTGATGATGGAACCGGAAGGTAGGCACCAGATCTATGTAATAAAATAATGTATCCTAGCCGTGTTTGGGCTTGTTCGAATCGTCACGAGATACACTTTTAAGTAACGATTAACTAAAAAGTGAAAAATAAATAAACTTTTAAACAAAAAAATAAAACCGACTCCAAAAAATCTAAAAAGTAAAAAATAACGCCATAATTCAGTTTCTTCAAATTACTTACAAGTAACTGTTTGTATACTCAATCTATACAGTATATACAATTAATGTTATTTTGGAGTCGGTGCCATCGTGTCACAACTTACTAAAATCGTCAATTTTCAATATTTTACACATTCTTTATATGGCACCGACGCCAAAATAAGATTAATTGTATATACTGTATAGATTGAGTATACAAACGGTTACTTGTAAGTAATTTGAAGAAACTGAATTATGGCGTTATTTTTTACTTTTTAGTTTTTTTGGAGTCGGTTTTATTTTTTTGTTTAATTATAGTATTTGTTGTAATAGCGGCAACAGAAATACATCATCTGTGAAAATTTCAGCTATCTAACTATAAAGGTTAATGAGATATAGCCTGGTGACAGACGGATAGACCGACAGACAGACAGACGGACACCGGAGTCTTAGTAATAGTCGTTGATGTTTTCTGGACTAAAAAAACCGGTCAAGTGCGAGTCTGACTCGCGCACCGAGGGTTCCGTACAAACCTTCACTTATCCCGACTTGCCACTTGAGTTAAGTTTGCCTCTGGTATCTATGGCACCCCATACAAATGAGGGGCAAACTTAACCAAACCAGGTTATTCAAAAATATTTTTGGTGATTAAAAAAAAGTAAGACATATAGATAGATATATGATATATGGCTATAATTTTCGTATTAAAAAAAAAATCGTATTAATATTCATATTAAATTACATAATTCCAGAAAATTCCAGATTTTTCGTTTAGTAAACTTCGGAGATAAAGGGGGGGGGGGGGGATGGTATTATTTTCCATATTTTCTTTAATAAAACGAAAAAGTACAAAATAAAAAAAAAAACAATATGTACAGATCAAGCTCTTTCGTGTGATACCCTACTTGACCTAGTGACTAGACTTTTAATTTTTGCCCCTCATATTGGTCGTCTTTTTAGAAAATAAAAAAATATTTTATAATGTTTTCTTCGCAATACATGTGGGCTGACTAACATAGTCATGTGGGCATGGACTATGTTAATAAATGTTCCAAATTTCAAATAGATAGCATAAATAGTTTTTGAGATATGGCACTCTAATAGTCTGACAGACAGACAGACAGAGTCGCACCATAAGGGTTCCTTTTTGACCTTTTTGGTACGGAACCCTAAAAACAACAACGGTAATTAAAGCATCTAATACGTTAGTTGTCAAAGTTTAGTGTTCGTTCCTTGAATACCCGCATGTTCATGCGATAATGCTGTGGATACGTTAAGTAATGCATTTCACCATTGCACCTTCTGTCCGACCCGATTTATCCACTCTCGCTCAAGACTCGACAGGGCACGTTATTTCTAACGCGCTTAGTACAAGGAAAATAGTTATTTCTGACATCTCTTACAGATGAAAAAAATACGATATGTAAAAAAAACACTAACAAAAGAGCGTGTCTCCCCGGCACTTACGTTCTTTTGCCGTGAAGCGCAGTTTTTTGGCAATAACTTAAAAACGGTACCGCCGATCATGTTGAAAATAATTTTAGTTGGAAGTATTTATTAACTTTTATATTTGTACATTGTTTCATATTTTTTGAACATACCGTTTAGAAAACTGAGTGGGAGGGGGGACACAATTTTTGCTACTTTTGGAGCGTATATTTCCGAAATAATCACTAAATCATTTTTTTTTTAGAAACTTCAATGTTTTTTTAGAAAAACTGTCGAATGATGTGCCACACATTGATATTTGCTGAAAATTTAATTTTCAGTTCTGGTTACAGGTTTGGAGTGCCCCTCCTAGAAATGTATATATATTTAATTTAATTATCAAATTTAATAGCAGCTTACACAAAACGCCTATATTCCAATTTTCATCACTATAGGTACATGGTACATCTTATAGTTTTTGAATAAAATGTCTGTGACATACGGACGGACGGACGGACGGACGGACATGACGAAACCATATAAGGGTTCCGTTTTTACCATATTGGCTACGGAACCCTGAAAAGGGTTCTTTTTTTATTTTTTAATGTAGTAGCTACATTAAATATCCAACGTTTCAACGCAGTTTCTTGCGTTATGGTCGCGGATGGACAGGTGGATCAGCGACATGACACTAAAAATGTCGGCGAAATATATGAATACTCGAGTTGTATTTGCTTGCTATTTATTATCACCGGCACGACACAGCACTCACAACATACGCGCACTGATCTTAAGGTATAAAGTGGTATATGTTTGGCAATTACTATGCCTGGGCTATAAACTGAAGTATTGGCTCGATACAGCTTACTTCTAGCACACCCATTTATTATCTCAATGAAACTCAGAATATACAACTTACTCAATATCTGTATGTGTACATACTTTACGTAATCTCTTTATTTTTACTTTTTTCAGGTGCGAAGCCGCAAGAAAAACCTCCTCAGGTGGATTTGATTCAGCGAATAACGGGCTCGTTTGGAAAATATCAACTGCTGCTGTGCCTCCTTATTTTCTTGTCTAAGTTTCCCGTCGCTTTCCATCAAATGGCAATTTTGTTTTTGGCGCCTAAACTCAGCTATACGTGTCCAGGCACTGGGGAGCAGACCTGTCCTTGCCCAAATCCAGAATATGACACGTCTATATTCAGCCGGAGCATTATAATGGAATGGGACCTAATATGTGAAAGGAAGTGGCTGACCAGTTTTACGCAAACGCTCTTTCAATTGGGTACGCTTCTGGGCAGCGTTCTGTTTGGAATGGCGTCTGACAGGTGACATTGAACTTACATTAAATTAAATAGCATAACGTTTAAGCCGGTGACTTATTATAATGTATGCCGTGCCGTAACTTTTTGTGAAGTTTTTTTAAATGATTATAAACTATACCTATGGTTCAAAACTGAAATAAACGTCTGATAATTATTTACTTCATTTCAAGTTCTCACAGAAGTGCCCTTTGTGGCCTGAAATTTTGGTATTGAAATGTATGTTTGCATGTATGTGTATTTGCGGCCTTGTCTCACCAACCAAAATGGCTACTTTTGGTACATGGGTAGCTGGGCATTCACAGTTTGTTACACTACACGACAATTATAATCCTTCTACGCTGTACCAAAAAGGGGTTATTATATTAAAAGGGGTTTTATGACTATTTTTCCCTCCACGAACGAAGTTCCTCTAGTATTTAATATATAAATAAATAAATAAATAAATAAATATTACGGGACAATTTTACAAAAATCACTCTATATGATGCTTTTGTTGCGATTTGATTTGAAATATTTGTCTTATGTTTTCAGATTCGGTAGAAAGACTCCCCTACTGGTAGCAGTCGTAATACAAGTAACAATGGGCATTGCATCCGCGTTTGTGCCTGGCTTCTGGGAATTTACGTTCATACGCTTCTTAATAGGCATGTCCGTCGGCGGCACCATGGTCACTGGGTTCGTCATCGTCATGGAGTTCGTCGGCACCCAGTACCGTGACGTCGTATCAGCTTTATACCAAGTACCCTTCAACATGGGCCACATTCTGCTACCAGTATTCGGATATTTCTTCAGGGATTACTCGAAGTTTCAACTGGGCATTTCAATACCTACGGTAGTTTTACTGTCGTATTTTTTCCTAGTACCGGAAACTCCTCGATGGTTGATAGCGGTGAAGAGAACTGAAGAGGCGGTCAAAATTTTAGAACGCGTGGCTAAAGTGTAAGTAGTAAGATAAGATATGAACATTCACGTATGTCGGATGAGCGTAGTGTAAACATTTTTTGTTGGCAATATTTTATAACCACTTGAGGTTTATTTCCACTTTACATTGAAATCACGAAATCAAGTGCTTTTCTCTTTCAGGAATAAGCGTCCAACTGAAACCATAAGGGCTGATATTGAAAGTTATCAAGCTGCCATTGAAAAAAGTCAGCTGAAAAAGGGGAGCATTGTAGATCTATTTCGAACGCCAAATATAAGAAGGAACATTCTAGCTATGGCGTTCAACTGGCTGACATGCAGTTATTGCTTCTACGGCGTGTCACAATACGTAGGGCAACTCGGTGGTGACGCCTTCGTGAACGTCGCCGCCAGTGCCAGCGTGACGTTTCTCGGCTCGCTGCTGTCTATACCGCTAATGAAAATTATTGGAAGAAAAACCATACTCATAGTCTTTAACTTTATTTGCGCGATTTGTTTGCTTGTGCTGGCCGTGCTCCCCGAAGGCCCAGGGTCCGTTGTCTGCGCTAGTATAGGTGTAGTTTCCAGCTTTATATCTTTTGTTGTTGTCTATTTGTACTGCACGGAACTGTTCCCGACGGTGGTAAGGAACGCCGCGATTGGGTTTTCTTCCATGATGGCGCGCGTGGGATCGATGATAGCGCCCTTCGTTATCGAGTTGAGAAGCACGGCGCTGTGGGCGCCCCCTGTAGTGTTTGCTATCTTGCCCCTTATAGCGGGCGTCGTTGCATTCTTACTCCCTGAAACCAAAGGCTGTGAATTAATGACTACTATAGAGGAAGGTGAACAATTTGGGAAAAAGGCAGATATTAAAAAATGATAGCTTAATACGTTTTTATATATAGTTAAGTTTAGATTATATAATTTGTAGGTGTTATGTAGATAGTGAATACTTGTAAATATTAATGTAGGTACTGCATTTTTTAGCATTTTGAGAATTAATACAAGTGTTTATTTGCCTTCTATGTCGATAATTTATTTTTAATATCTACTTATACAATGAAGATGAGTGGATTTTTTATTACCCCTGGCTATTGTGGATAAAGTTGTACATTTTGTTCCCGTCAGGAAGTGAGGTTTCCTGTCTGCGCGGTAAACACTAATTGTTATCACTCGTTATTTGCGAATACATAGGTAACCGGAGTCTCAGTCGATGTAAAGCATTTTTCGGTGGTCAAACGGCTTATAGCGTTTCCACTTCTCTAATAAGCATCTATACTATGATCTAAATATCTCTTTTCATTCACGAAAGAGCGAGCCTTTAGCATTTAGGTAAATACTAACTACTATAATTAAAATATTAGCTAATGTTATTTGAATTCTACACAATAAATTCGTACATAACGTATCTATATAAGTAATGCTGGATTATACATAATACTATTTAAAATAATGTTATAATTATAAACTAGTGTTGATCTGTAACAATCAATTTAATTTCCTAATTAGCAAAAGTAAAAAAAATGGTTTGAAACGTTTCAGAAGTACATATCTCATTGATCTTTTAGTTATTGTTTTATTTTCTACGTAATGCATGTGTCCTTCTCTAAATTGCAATAGGTTTGGTAAGAATAATAAACTTGCTACTTATTTGAATGTGGACTTACATTATACAATTTCATCTGAAATTATCAACATTTGACGCTAGTTCGTAATACCAATCTGTATTATTTAATACAAAATATCTTTATCAGCATTATTATACAAAAATTTGATCAGTGATGTACCTTAACACATTTTTATTTCTGTTTCTTTCTCACAAAATACCGACACATTGAGATTAAATACGGTAGTTGTGTCTAATGAAGCACATTATTGTTTTTCTGATCCGGTATGCACTACTGCGTACCGTAACGTGTACATATAAGTAATGTAATGTTTGTATGGTGACATCAGCACTTATTATGTAAATCCAGCGTAAAACGCTTTGCCTGAAATTTTACATTATTTTGGAGGTACACAACACTATGTACAAAGGAGGCTTCTCAGCTTGAATTAATAATAATTCAGTAAAATATACGGAATTTTAGGAATAGAATACGAATCTTTCATAAAAAGAACGTCCCATAAGCTTAATGGAAAATGGTCCAAACCGTTCTCACAAATAATAAGCTGGCTGAAAACGAAAATCCAAATTTCTATCATCCGAGCAGTCTCTATGAGAAACCGAGGGACCAGAAAACAAATTACACGATACTCGAGCGATAATTAAGCGTCATTCTATGGAATATGCTAACTATGTAAAAAAAACCGCCATATTGAAATTGTCTCTGAATGATGAATTTACTAGTGATGGGCAAGACTCTGACTTACTTTGGACTTACTAGTGGCCGTTCCTCCATACAAACGTAATCCCCCGTTTCCTCCCTGGATAATTTTTTTTAGAAATATAATCTATACTTACCTGTGCCATGCCCTTATGTTTAATTTTTCTTAATAACTTGTTTATTTTAAGAATTAGAGGGCCTCTAAAACTGCAAAAAATTCGTTCAGTTAACAAATTTAATGAATATAAAAGAAAAACAGAAAGAATAGCCGAAGCCCTCTTTATAATATACTAGAAGGCGCCCGCAATTTCGTACGCGGAGGGGGAAAAGTCATAACCCTCTTTTTTTTCTTCAGCGTAGTCGGGTAATAAGTATCCTATAACCATCTGGAGATACCCGGCTACCCGTGTGCCAAAAGTAGTTGAAATCGGTTCGCTTTTGCGTGATGAAGCCACAACGACACATACAAACATACTTAAAATCCAAAAAAAAATGTTTCGTTTTAGTGAACTCCAAATAGTCCGTTACAACCATTTTTTGAAAATATCTTCAATGTACAGACATTTCATTTTTACAATTTTATAATAGTATAGATGTAAAAGAAAAACTTAAATTAGTCCAGCTTTGGAAGAGGAAATAAGGTACTACGAAACCCTGTTTTCACCAATTTTTTGTAGGTCAGATCGTTCCGAGCTGCAGTTGTCCCTTTTGCACTGTAATAGGGGGGATACGATGCGATGCGATAGCAATAGTTTTTAAAAATACCTAATTTCCAAAAGGCCTTTTGTCAGTATATCCCCTTAAGCTTAATAAATACTTCTTCATCATTCAATAAAATACCTACCAGAATTTACTCGTTCTTTAATTAGCTGATAAAATTAACCCTTTTTGGCAGCGATCATATATTTTTCCCCCATTGCTCACTAACAACGAGGCTTGCAGTAAGAATTTGTCATTGATTTTGCCAAGAAAAGGGTTAAAAGAACTTTACAAATTTTAAATAGTTGTAGCAATAATAACAATTACTATTGCGGCTGCACCGAAAGTTGTTATTTCAATTTTGTAAGTACGGTCAGCTACAGAGAAACCTGACGTCGTTATATGTTAAGAGGTCACTTTATTCCGAAACTGACTGTACATACAGTCGTTCTTCTTTACCGACAGTTAATCTGTCCTCCATATAATAATCATCATAGTCACGTTGCAAATTACACAATTCTTAATGTATTTATTTTAATGTTAAATTATTAATACAGCAGGTATTTAATATGATAGATAGCGATATGCTGACTGCATTTATTTATATTTTTATTTGTTTTCTCAAATTAAGCGTGATAAAGGCGTCATCTATACCTCTCTCCGTCACACATTTCAGTATGGGATCATAGACGGTAAAAAATAAAAACCGGCCAAATGCGAGCCGGACTCGCGTATCGAGGATTCCGTACAAACTTTCACTTACCCTTACATATAATATTACCTGATTCCGGTTGAGTTAAGTTTGCACCTACACACCCACATATCTATAGTATTGCATACAAATGAGGTACAAACTTCCATGAAACTAAATACCTCTTTTTGGTTTCCGTAACGACTTACCTACGTATTTTATACGTACTATTTATGTAGGTATGTGAGTTATGTGTAATAAGTTTAATGTTCCATGATCCCTAGCTTGGCATTTTCTTATCTTAATCTTATAATATCCATAAATATTTGTGAGTCTTCTTCTTATAATTGTTTTAATGGCGTCATCTTAATGGCCAAATAATTGTAAATGCCACAGTCTCTTGATAAAAGCACATGTTCAGTCTTAAAAGTCATACAAAAATTACAATGAACTAGCTGTACTTATATACTAACAACGAAGAAATAGTAAATTTGGTGTGACGTATTCTAGGGATTACCCCATTAAGTATTAACCTAATGGGGTTTTCCATTAAAACACAGATTACTATGATTAAATAATAGCCTAATGTGTTAACATCATAGTTTTTAATATCGAAAATGTTGCGATTAAAGATTCGCACTCGAAAATTATTCTTATACTGAATCAGTTTTCGAATATAAAACATTCAAACTCGATCCCGAAAGGGACATTAAAGTTCATTAAATTTAAAATTAAATATATTTTGAAAATCGCAACGTAAACAAACGGATTAATAATTTGAGACATACATCTCACAAAAGTGCTGCGGGTTATACGGTCAAACATCGAAGCCCTCCTGATTTATGTACGTTGACATTGTTATAAAAGTTTACAGTGATTTGATAGACATATTGGTAAAAAATGTTGAAGCTCAAACTATTCAATATTTAAATAGCAAATGATATAACAATGGTGTTAATTAACGAAATAATCGGCACGTTCAGAAAATACCAATGGTGGATATGCTTTATAATATATGTGAATAAACTTGGCGTTGCGTGGCATCAGATGGCTATCATATTTTTGGCTCCTCCGGTGTTGTACCAATGTCCAGGCAACACTACCTGCTGCGAAGACCCTGTTTACGACACTTCAGTTTTCAAAAACACCATCGTTATGGAGTGGAATCTTATCTGTGAAAAATCTTGGCTAAAAGATTTCACTCAAACTCTTTTCCAATTTGGTGTTTTGGTGGGGAGTTTATTCTTCGGTATGGCATCTGATAGGTTAGTGTCGTTTACTTAGATTAAACTTTATTATCATGATTCAAATTTATTATCAAGATAAATATTTTTTTCTACAGGTATGGACGAAAAAATGCCATGATTGCCTCTGTAATTTTGGAAGTGTTTATGGGGGTGATAGCATCGTTTGTTCCCGAATATTGGAGTTTTACCATAATAAGGATGATCCTAGGGTTTTCTATTGGAGGTGTAATGGTGGTCGGATTCGTAATCATCATGGAATTCGTTGGGAATGATAAACGGTCCATTGTATCGGCTCTGTACCAAGCTCCGTTCACAATCGGGCATATACTTTTAGCGGTTTTTGGATACTATATGCGCGATTTCACGCATTTTCAGTTAGCAATATCTCTAGCAAATGTGTACCTCTTACTTTATATTTGCCTGCTGCCTGAATCACCTCGATGGTTAATGGCCAAGAATAAAACCAACGAGGCGGTGATATTACTGACGCAAGTAGCGAAAATGTAAGTGCATCTTTTCTTTTTCAGTCACATGTCACATGGCACTGTAAAACAACAAAAATACTATAGCAATATTTTTTTTTCAGCAACAACATGCCAACAGACAATATTAAGGACAAAGTCGAAATGTACGAGTTCGAACACAGAACTCATTTGAGGAATAGTGGGACTACCGCGGATCTATTCCGTACGCCAAATCTACGAAGAAATATATTGGTTATGTCTTTCGCCTGGTTCACCTGCAGTTACTGCTTCTACGGCATGGCTCAATACGTCAGCCAACTGACAGAGGATATCTTTATAAACGTAGCCATCAGTGGTTGCTTCTGCCTCGTCAGCTGTTTCGTTGCAATTCCATTGATGGAGTATATGAACCGGCGAACAACGGTAGTGATATGTAACGTTGTATGCGGGATTTGTGTATTACTGCTTGCCGGTATACCTCACGGTATAACTAGTGTAGTACTCGCTTGCATCGGAGTTCTGTTTAGCTTTATAGTTTTTATCATCGTTTATCTGTACTGCTCTGAGATGTTTCCGACGGTCGTACGTAATGCAGCGTTAGGTATTTCGTCGATGATGGCCCGCCTCGGATCAATGATCGCGCCGTTTGTTTGTAACCTCAGAGTATACGGTAGATGGGTCGCTCCTGTAGCATTTGGAGTTTTACCTTTGATAGCTGCCGCATTGTGCCTTTTGCTACCGGAAACTAAAGATTGTGAGTTGCTGACGACAATAGAAGAAGGAGAGGCGCTGGGTACTTCGCAGCGACCAAGGCCAATCCCTGCTGATGAAGTAACATAGATTTTCCTACATTGTCTTTAGAAATTTATTAAGTCATTGTATCAAAATCGTGTATCTTTCAATTAAATAAATACTATACCCAATGCTGAAAATGTTGGTCATCTATACTTCTATATCTATACTTTTATAAAGTTGTAAAAATGATATGTCTGTACATTGAAGTTATGTTCAAAAAATATTGTTTAGGACTATTTGGAGGCCACGGAAACAAAAAAAAAATTTTTTTTGGATTTTTCTTATGTTCGTATGTGTCGTTGAGGCTTTCTTCGCGCCAAATCGGCTACACAGATTTCGACTATTTTTGGTACATGGGTGCTGGGTATCTCCAGATGGTTATAGGAGACTTTTTCTCCTCCGCGAACAAAGTTACAGGCATCTTCTAGTATACTATTGTCTATATTATTGTTGAATTTTACAACGACAGCGGACGCAGGTTGCGGTCACTGATGGATAAAGGTCATGCATATTTTAGAATAGAGTCGGCCTCTTGGTTTTGGGACCAATACAATATATAAATAAAACAATTTAAATGGATTATATCGCGTATGTTATATTATTTGAGTTCCAGGCGTTTCAAAAACTTTGCAGCTTCCGTGTTCACGGGGTAAATACATAACACAGAATAACACGGAAGCTGAAAAGCTTCCGAGAAGCTGAAAAGCTTCCGAAACGTCGGGAACTCAAATGAGATAATAATATTCGCGATATAATCCGTTTAAATTGTTTTATTTAAATGAGTGATAATCGCGGAAACACAAGAAGATAATACAATAGTTAATAGCTTAGGTTTGGGTATATATAAATCATATGTTAATAACTAACTGCAGGAAAAAAAAACCCTTTATTTAGGAATGCCCACAGGAAGGACGTATAACTCGTATTAATATAAAAAGTAAGACCCATAAGTTCTGGCGTTCTGAGGTTGCTCTGTGACACTGATGGTAACAGCATTCTCATTTTCGTTCTTGTAAAAGACATGCGACCATGGTTCTGCGTCATGATATCTACGATGAGACGATTATGTTTGAACCTATGCCGATTGTTTTGTATATTCGTAACTGGATACATAGCGAGTTCTTTCGGTAACTATATTTATACTTACTTAGCTAATATGTACATCAAATTGTCAGCGGCAAGTTTGCCCTACTAGGATAGAGAATCGATTTAGTATCGATGTATGATCAGCCACTGGGTAAATAGGTCGAGATATTGGATAAAATTCAGAAACACGTAGTATCTGCCTACTACTACTCACAGTATATCAAGTAAATATCTATATTATAGCTTGATCACAACTGCTGTGCCGCTCCTGAGGTATGCGAGCGGCGAGACGGGGGGGCAGAGCAGCCACTGCGCTCTGTCATTCCGCCGTCGTCACTCGTGGCGGCGTGTAGTGTTATCGGTTGCGGGTTCTATGTCAGACGCACATGAGATAGAATATCCAAAGATGGGTCGTGCTTTATCTCGAGATGTTAAAGCTATCATTTTCAAAATGCCGAATATTTTAGAAAAAGAAAAGCAGAGATAAATAGCTTCGAACATAAAAGTGACGCAAATATCGCCAAACTTGTGGCCGAAGCTACTGGGTACTGCCAAAAAACCGTAAGAAATGTAATATCTGTAGGAAATTCATCAATTGAGAATGAGGGCCAACCGAAATTTAATTCGCCCAAAAAACCGAAAGTTATATAGAAAAAATATGTAATTGATGATTTTGACTTGGGAGTGATCAGGAGAAAGATTCATCAATTTTATAAGATCGAAAAAACAGTGCCAAGTATTCGTAAGTTACTGTCAAGTTTGAGACAAGATGGTGTTTTGAATTATGGACGAGAATATTTGAGAAAACTTTTACACACAATGGGTTACCGATTCAAAAAATGTAGATCGAAAAGACATCTTCTTATAGAGCAGCCTAATATTACAGAGTGGCGGAGGAAATATTTGACAGAAATAAAAAAATATAGAAGTGAAAACCGCAACATATATTTCCTAGATGAGACATATATTAACGCCAGTCACAATGTTAGCAAATGTTGGCAATCATCGTCGGAACTTGAAATTCACACTGACATCGGGAAAGGACGACGCTTGGTAATCGTTCACGCTGGAAGTCGAAATGGCTTGGTCGAAGGTGCATTGACTATATTTAAATCCGATGCTAAGACTGGCGACTACCATGGAGACATGAACGGGCCTACTTTTTATAAGTGATTGGATGAAAAGTTGAAAGATAAACTGCTGCCGAATTCTGTAATTGTGATGGACAACGCGTCTTACCACAGCTTTCAAGTTGATAAGAAACCGACCATGACAAACCTCAAAAGTGAAATGCAGAACTGGCTGCGGCGTCACAATGTTGAATTTCCGGAAAATATGAAAAAAAAAATCGACTGCAAATTCTTATAAATGCCACTCAAAAAGAGCCCGTTTACAGAATCGATGACCTCTTAAAAGCTTACGGGCACACAGTCCTGCGTTTACCATCCAGATCTGAACCCCATCGAGTTGGTATGGGCTTATGTTAACAACAATATAGCGTAAAACCATATTCATTCTTCTCTAGATGAAAAGATAAACGTACTGAATTTATTATTTTCGGAGTTCACCGCAGAAAAATGGCAGAGGTGTGATGACCATGTCCAAAAAATGATAACGATTACTGGGATCGCGACAACGGTTTCGACAATATTTTTGACCCCATAATAATAAATTTGCAGGATGACAATGATTCAAGTTCCGGTAGCGAAATGAAAGATGAAGATAAAAGTGAATCTATGTCAGAATAGTCACTGTATTCATTACCTAGAAGCTTATGATTTTTGTTTTTCGAACTGATTCTGTTTTAACTCTCGGAACTATTTATTTTTTCGATAATTACACATTAATTTGACTTATATTGGTTTTTTTATTTGTGCTTGCCTAAAAATCGTATTGTACCATAATAAAAATTGGATATAATAATTATGTACCTATACAGTCAAAATATTGATTGTACTTCGGTATCTTCAGATTTATCCGACACGACGACAGACTCTTGTGTCCGTGACCTTTCTTGCCCGCACCCCGCCTCCCCGCACATACCTCAGGAGCGGCACAGCGGTTGTGGTCAAGCTATGCTTGATATACTTTGAGTTAAGAGTCCCCAGCAAGCTCGGCCGAATTTCACCTTCCCATACAAACGGAATTTGCAAATACAATGGCATAAAGTATATCTAGGCTTGTTATTAGTTTATACGGCTCCAGTTTATAGAACAAACGAAATACAGCAAAAACAAGTTTTGTATGAAAAACATAAATTCGCTGCATTTTATTTTCTATGGTATCTGAAGCTACATAAACTAATTACAGGCCTGCATATACGAGTACCTTAACTTATTTTAAGTACAAAGTTTCCGAGCAAACTAGCTAGTCGTTTTGAAATGAAAGCATAACTATTACGTTTGTACGGAGAACCAGGCTTACCTGGGACTCTGAAACAACGACTACTACCAAATCACGCATTATTTAAGAATAGCGTATACTTTTAGTATCATCAGGGGTAGCACTCGCATCAATATCTGCCATAACAAAGTGGGCGTAAATGGGTGAATCAACTTTTAGACCCACACTTTAGACGTCTCCGGCGTTACCAAAAATGTCTCTGGAGTTACCAAGAAATCTGGCTTCTAATATGATATTTTGCTGTTTAATAGGGTTTACAGACAGGGACATTCAACGATAATACATACAGCTCAAATAAAAAAAAGAAACCATTATTTAAAGGCGTTATTTTACGGCGAAGTTTAAAAGTTGTGGACAGATTTGTGTGGGTCTAAAAGTTGATTCACCCAAATATCTGATACGTCCTAACCCGAACGGCCCTAGAAATAGAGTCGTGTAATTTTCATGTAGCAGTTGAAGCACCGAGTACTCTTTGCTCTCTCAATCTTCACACATCCCTACTATCATTACATATTTATTTTCATGACACTGATAACTATTTACTTGTATTTGTTTTCTATGGTATCGTTGATATTACCTAGCGTTGTCATGTTTAAATCGAGCTCCCTGTGGGCTTTGACAGAATAACAGCGTTGCAGTTCTGCCGCTCGCGAACTGCAACACCATGCTGAGTCGGAGCCTTTTCCTTAACGCACACATTGCTGGACCCATTGCAGACAATTTACCTAATTAACCTAAAAAAACAATATTAATTTTATGCAAATGATGTCCTGTCTGTGTGTGCTTTCTATGGAATAAATATATTTTTCTTTCTTTCTTTCTTTCTCGTGTCAGATATTTATGCGCGCTTTGTTGTGGCGGATATTATTGCTGGTGACTGTACACGTAACTTCCAGGAACAAGGCTCCACGCAGGCAAAACCTGCCCTCAAAACAGGTTCTTATACCTAAGTCTCGCCAAGTTGATTTTATTATACTTTCTTTTTTTGTCGTGTTTTGCTCGCAGAGCTATTTCACAGGCTAATTTAGTTTCACCTGTCTCTATGTCTGTAACCAAACCTTGCCCGTTAAATGTGACCGACTTCCCGTTTTTTTTTAATTCAGCTAAAATTTCGCACACTTATGCAGGTTCAGTGGCAATGCAGTATTATGAATGATGCACAAAGAAAAGCAAAAGGTATAGTCGGCAAAAAAGTTATCACAATAACAATAGAAAATAAAAAAAATTAAAAACCCCCTTGACACAAATGAACATAACAACAAAATTTGGAGTTCCTATGCTTCAATATTGGCTGAGATCCTGTCACTTGTTCCACTAAAAGCTGAATATCTTCGGAAACGCATGCTTCGATTTTCATCAAACAAAGCTAAGAACACTCGGGATAAAATTAACTATGACACAAAAAAAACTGCACTCAAATCGGTCAACCCGTATGGGCGCTACGATGCCACAGACAGATACTGTTATATACACAGAGTCACAGACACGTTAAACTTATAACACCCTTCTTTTTCGTAGGGGGTTAAAAATGTAATTATATATACATTTGGCTAAACTGAGTTCACTCGGAGACGTGGTAAGAAATGACAATACCTGATTAAGAATAAAGGGAATAATCTATACAATATCGATTCCCTAGACTCCTAGCCTAGAGTACTATAGTACTAACTTTATGGAAGAATTGGCTGTAGTTAGTGCACATAAAGTAGAAATTACTACAAGTATCAACTAGGGTGTCATTATATTATTGCAAAAAGAAAAATCAATGATACCGATTATATCCAAAAACTTGGTAACGATACATCACTTCACGGTATACGCTCTTCCCCATACAGCACGTGTCAAAAATTTGTGGTATGCCCTTGACTAAAGTAAAATAAATATAAACTTGTCTCGATTGATACAAACAATGTGCGTCTAAATGGTTTCAGTACCGAAAAAAAATGATGCTTCGAGAAGTACGAATTATATCAAGTAAAGTCATAAAAAATATTGTTTACTAGGACTAGGAGGCGCTTGCAACTTCGACAGCGCAGGAGAATAAATTATTAAGTACTTCGACAGCGCAGGAGAAAAAAATATTAAGTAGGTACCCTCTTATTTTCTTTACCATAGTCGGGTAAAAAGTATTCCTATGACCATCTGTGGATGCAGCAAAAATAGTTGAAATCTGTAAGTTATTTTGGCGTGATGAAGCCACAACATCACATTATAAAGTTGTAAAAATTAAATCTCTGTACTAGACTAACAGATATTTTCAAAAAAATGATTATAAGGGACTATTTGGAGGTCACTGAATTGAAAAATATATTTTTGGATTTTTTGTGTTTGTATTTTCGTATATGTCGGCTTCATCGCGCCCAAACGGCTAAACGGATTTCAACTATTATTGGTACACGTGTAGTTGGTCATCCACAGATGGTTATAGGATACTTTTTATCCGACAACACTCAAGAAAAAAGAGGGTAGTAATTTTTTTCTCCTCCGCTGACGACGTTGCGGCCACTTTCTAGTTGAGTTATGAATTATAAAGTTTCAAGAATATTTTTGATATTTATGGACATAAAAACGTCCATCAGTTAATACGATAACTCATTGACACTTTGGAGCCAGTCGTAGCATCCGAGTTTTATCAATGGCAAAACATTTTTCACCACATCTGTACACAAAGTTAAAACTCACATACAATTTCTAAAAATATGCCGATGATTATACAACGTTTGAATTTGTACATTAAGTAAAAAAAATTGGAATATGGGCAAGAAGAATATCTAAGTTCAAAAACCATCGACATAATGAGCTTAGAAACTACCTGTTTATAAATCCTAATTTATATGTAAGTTTACATAAGCTAAACTGAAAGAGTGCCCAGGCCAAATCAAACTTGCAGGTATTCCCAGCTAAAGAAGTTACGCCACTGAATGAAGTTTTAAGAGGTGTTGTCTAATAAGGATTAGTGGGTCACGTAGGGGTTCTAATGCTGCACCGTCGGGGCTTCAGCGCGGGACTGGCAGTGCGCGCCGCCATGGCGGTCGGGCCACTCCTCTGTGCCGCCTGGTATTACACCATACTGGCTGGTGAGTTACAATTTTGAATAGATAAATGTTTATGATAAGGGTGAGCCGACGTCTTGTTTATGCGACCTCTTTGGTGATTGATCGGCTCTCAAACGCTGTTCTCAATTAGTACTATTTGCTGATATGGGCCAACAATCTACATCTTCCACAGTAAATCGCTGGTTAGTAAAAAATGCATGCGGTTGACGGATTTGTGTAGGTTTGTATTTTCAAGACGGCCCAAAGCTCTGGGAGTGATTGCTAAAGACTTAGGCTATAGCCTGCTCATTAATATCTTTGATTACCTATGTAAATAAATACATATCTGACACAACTTTACACAAATCCCAAATTAAGCAATGCTTATCTTGCTCCCAAATTGTACTATGGGTATCAGATGAAAAAGGCTGTAACGTAATTATTTGGTCGCAATTAGCCATGTAGGCATAGTTTTGAGTCCCAAGTTTATCTTAATAGGTTTCACCCACCAAGCAAAGCTCGATCACCCTGGTTCTTACCCTATATGGATAAGAGATCCATTTCAACATTAATTTAAGAATTCATATTTCCGTGGGAGCGGCTGTTCACTAATATGGCCGCCTTTAAAGGGGCACCTAAGGCATACGATTAGGATTAGCACAGTAAGTGTGTCAATAAGTAAGAAATCCCATCCACCATTTGGCAATGGGAGCTACTATTTTAATACTCCCTTCAGCTACTTTGCATATCCCTACTTAGCAGCTAGCTTAACTCTTACTTGTTTCAGGATTTTATACATTATACTGCCCAGCCATGTACCTTATGTTCCTCAATCACAAACTGTATAGAAGGATCGTTGATGCCCTGTTCGCGTTGTGGGAATTGTATCCAGTGGTAAGGTAGTGCATCTTTTGGTTAATTGAAAAATCTTTCAAGTCTTACAAGATCAATTGAGTTCGATGGGTAATTTTCAGGCGCTTTTCCAATGGTGCTGTAATGCCAAGTTACATCATTACGGTGATTACGTAAATCCAGACGAGAGGACTATAATTGTGATGAACCATCGCACACGCGTAGATTGGAACTATGTCTGGATAGGCCTGTACCATGCTACTCAAAGTGGTATTGAGTGTACTTGCAAAAATAAATCTGGAACAAAAACTACCGAAAGTCAGCTATTGGATGTTGGTGGATGTTCCAAGATCAAATTCGTTTTGAAAGATGAGTTAAAAGCTGTACCAGGCATGGGTAAGTTATTTACAGAATATCCTATTATATGAAACGAGCTTTCTAATACACATATGTAATTGGTGTCTCGAAAACAGATTGAACGATATGGATGAAATTAAATGCGTGGACCCAGTTTTGCTTTTTGAGTCTAATCAAGATAGGTTATGTCCTTGAATAACAATAAATCATCCACCCGGCCACCCACTCTGTCCTGTTGCCCTGGTTCTTATAGGCATAACACTAACACACTCTAAAGGTTTTGCGCTAGTGGAGGCACATTTTTAAAGAGGAGGAAGATATCTTCATTGTATTATGATAAGAGATAAATCCCGTATATTTACTCACCAACCTGCCTGCCTTGAGCTACATTATGTTATAAACTAGCTCTGGTATGAGTTGAATCGATTGACAACAAACATTTGTATCTGCACGCGGTCTCTATGACACTATTGCAGTTTCACTTATTGCTTGTTACATTTATTAAGGCGTTGAACAATAGGCTCACTCCAAGTACTCCACCTCTGTATTCGCCAAGTTGTTCAAGGAAAGGTTTGTCATTATTTACATAACCGATATACTGTCGACTCTTCTTGGTCATGGCTAAACGTGCCTTGTTTCAGGGTGGATAATGCAGCTTAACTTCTTTCTGTACGTGAAAAGGAACTGGCGTGAAGATCAGCTGAGCCTGGCCCAGTTTGTGGACTACTACAAGAGAATGAAGTACCCGTGCCGAATAGTCCTATTCCCGGAGGGAACAGACTTGAGCGAGGATAATAAAAGGCGAAGCGAGAAATTTGCTACAATTAACAACTTACTGGTGAGTATTTAAGAAAAGGTTGTTGGTACTTTGTTATTACATACTTAGCTGTTATGTGACCTAAACTGACTTTTTTAAACAATTTTAAATTGTAAATATAAAGATTATAGAACTCGCCTGTCGAATTTGACGGTCAAATTTGTGTAAATAAGCTCTCAATTTTTGAGTCGCAGGGAATCGATTATAGGAACAGTAAAAAGACGTATGTATCGTCAGCTAAACTTTGATTGGCTATTAATATTGAGGTAGCCTTCACAGATGCCTCCTATCATTTCATGTACAGATAGTGTAGTGTGTAACTTCTACAGTAATTGTAAGTATAATCGAGAGATAAAGCTCTTAGGCTGCGTATCCACCGGAGCTGTGCGAGGTAGCTAAGAGGTGTGCGAGTAAAAAATCCACTAATAGGAATACAAACTAAATTTTTCTATCCTCACTCAGCGTAGCTCTGGTGGATCCATACCCATGCTTATTCATAACTCATGTCCAGCATCATCATCATCATGCTCAGGAATGGGAACGAGGGATGTGCGATGTACTACCAGTCAATAGACGGTGATTTTTGGAGGTAAGTGTACGGAAAAAAATTACATGGATCGGTGGAGAAAGTTGCTTCTATATTTAGCATCGTATAGCTCTGGTGGATTCGCAGCCTTATGCTGATTGTGTTTATTTGAGTCATAGCTTAGGTCACCACTTTGAGTCTCTCATGCATGGCCCTGTCTATTGCAGTTATACGAGTACGTCCTCCACCCGCGCACCACGGGTTTCGCCGCGCTGTGCTCGCGCACGCGCGCCGCTGGGCTTGTCTCTGTGTACGACGTCACCGTCGCTTACGACGTTCCTGCACAGACCGAGGCGGACCTGCTCCGGGGAACCGTGCCCAAGCATATCTACTTCCATTTTAAACGGTTGGTTCGGTTACTTTGTAAACTGTGCATCGTGTATCCATACGAACGCGCCCTTTAGTTACGACGTTTCCACGTAGACAGATGTAGACATACTGCGAGGAACCGTTCTCAAATATATCTACTTCTAAAACTCTACTTTAAACGGTTCATTGGTTTGCATTTGGCCAGGTTCGTCTCGGTGTATGACGCCACGATTCAGCTATGACGAGTCCGTGCAGCCTGAAAACCTGTTGCGTAGAAGCAAATATGGTCTCAGGTGTTTTCTATTTATTTAAATATTCTATTTATATAAATAAGTATGTATATTGTCACCTGGTAACCATAGTACAAGCTTTGCTTGGTTGTGGACTAGGCCGATTTGAGTAATATTGTCCCTGATATATATTATGTATTTATTTATATTTTATATCATTAACTTTTTTAGACAGCGTATCGGAGACTCCCTATCTTCTGCGATGCTTACTATTATAAAGCAATAAAAATTACAACGCTGTGACAACCCTCCTGACTAAGCCTTACTACCAAGCGACCTTGGTTAAAATCCAGCATAAACTCAATGGGATCTACTATGTGATTACGTGACGAGACAGAAGAGTTACTCCAAAACTCGAAATTCGAAGTTCGTAACGTGCCGTCCCTCTCGCTCTCATGTTAAGCTGTATTTTAGTGGGCGGAATGGCGCCGTACGAACTTTTTTCGGGTTTCGGAGTAGCCCCTCAGTTTACGAGCAGCAACATCCTTATGAAAGTTTGGTCCTTCTACGCCTGTTTAGTTGCAAAAGTTAATATTCTGTTACCGAGCCAGCAGCAGCCTCATCTTCATGCAGTACTGTTGACTCTACACACTAGGTGATACTAGTAGTGATACTTACTGTGGGCGATTGCTTAGCTTTTGTTTTAAAAAGGAAAATGAATAAGTATAACCATGATAAAAAATGTAAAACTTCATCATTTATGAATGAGTACGTTTGTTTTGATTTCAGCTATCTAATTGAAGATCTTCCACTTGAAGACGACGCGCTCAAATCGTGGTTAAATGATCGCTGGAGGGAAAAGGAAAGCAGTTTGCGGAAATTTCACAAAAACGGTAGGAAACTTGTTTAATCTCACGTCAAGACAAGCGGCTCAAGTCTAGACGACGTTTATAAAGATACTACAATAATCTTTATTGGCCTGAACATTGAGCGGGAGACGTAGATCCCTATCGTAAAATAAATACTACTTATCATGGCGTTAATAATACTTCCTTGGCAGAACTGTGAAATCCATAGATTTTATTATCAAGTTAATATTTAAATGGAAATATGTGCCAAACTGTGCTTGTTTTGTAATAGATAAGGTCAATACTTTGTTTGCACATTTGCATATGCTTGTTGTCACAGGTGCGAATAGGCGGGACAATATCGGCAATTTAAAAATTTCATATAGGTATGAATATTACAAAAGTTACCAGTCTGACGATGGTATCAGTCAGCATTGACTAGCATCACATCATTAATTATGCCCAGTGTCCAGTTGCAGGGAAAAGTATAATACCTTCGATTTACATGTTTGTGTGGCAGCGTGCATACCACTTTCCTATTCTGAATGCAGGTAAATACAAGACAGTGATTTCAATAAATAAATGCACAATAAACTCACCCATGTTATCTATTATCTGGGGCAATCATGTTATTTATATTACATTAGACATTCGGCGTAAAATTTCAATGTCTAAATGAAGTCAGCAGAAGGTTTGCATTGTTCCCCATTAGATAGGACACTGTTTCCAGGTTTGGGTGAAGCCATAAATATTCTGTACTTACATGTATGATAAATACCAGTGGCGTGACGTCAATATAAGCCGATTCACACCGGGTTGCCCAAGGAAAGGCTTATAACCACCTTATTCTTTAAATACGAGTATGAGTAAATGAATACGTTTCAGCTTCCCTTGCCATTTTCGTAATGCCACGCCTCTGATAAATATTAATGTTTCCACTACAATTTTACTTCAGTGGACCTTTGATGGTTCCGTTTATCGCGTGATAAAGAAGTAAGGTACCTAGAAACATGCTGTTAATTTCCAAAGAGTGGATCCTATTTTCTTGAACCATAGCTAGGAACACTCGCGATGAAGTTCCCTTTCAAACAAAAAAACTAAATCGAAATCAGTTCATCCGTTCAAGCGGTACGATGCCACAGACAGACACATAGATACATACACATAGGTATACGCGTCTCAATTATAACACCCCTCCTTTTTAGGGTTCCATATCCAAAGGGTAAAACGGGACCCTATTACTAAGTCCCGGCAGTCCGTTCGTCTGTCTGTCTGTCTGTCCGCCTGTCACCGATATCTCATGAATCGTGCTAGCTTGACAGTTGACATTTTTACAGATGATGTATTTATGTTGCCGTTATAACAACAAATACTGAAAACCGTATAATTGTATGTCTGTCTATGTCAGTATAACCACTCAATATAAAATGACCGAACACCGCGTACATTTTCCTTAGGAGAAGGGGTCTGCTAACACTGGATTTTCATTGATACGGCCGTTTGTAGCGTATATTTGGTACGGAACCCTCGGTGCGCGAGTCTGACTTGCACTACATACAATTATACTGTTTTTAGTATATGTTCTTATAGCGGCAACAGAAATACATCATCTGTGAAAATTTCAACTGTCTAGCTGTCACGGTTCATGAGATACAGCCTGGTGAGAAACGGACAGACAGACGGACAGACCGCGGAGTCTTAGTAATAGGGTCGAATCCCGTTGTACTCCTTGGGTACGGAACCCTAAAAACCAGCTGGAGTCTAAGTAGGGTGAGGCCAATTTTATCACACAAGCATAGAATCACAAAAAAAACATGTAATGAACTAAATAAAACTAGCTTAACCTCTATTGGGACCCAAATTATATATGTATGTATGTACAGTTCTGAGACCAAGAAAAAAAGAAGACAGATGACCACGAACAATCTAGTGAAGCCGCAAAAAACCATGCACAGTTAGGCAAGTATTAATACACGCTCACTCATCCATAGGTACCTATACTAATATTATAAATACGAATGTAACTCTGTCTGTCTTGTATACCTTAAACTGGTTACGCTTAAACCGCTGAAGCAATTTATTCACTTATTTATTTGGAGAACCAACAGCCAAAAGTAATACATGGTGGCATACAATAGTTATCAGAAAGCCAATTACAGATTCCCACCGGTAGTAACATGATACTAATAGAGATGCTCACATAATGCACAGCATCGCAGAGCCTCTTAGTGATTGCTAAGTAAGTAAACTACAACAAATTTAAACTACACCCAATTAAAACTAATTAAACTCAACAATCAATGTTCCGGCCAAGGCACGCTCATTCAAAGAAACTGCCCGTTATCCTACTCCGCACAGTTGGGATATAACTTTTGTATAAATATATATCCAACGCTTTAGTTAAGTTATTCAAACTTTTACCAGCACGTAACAGAAAGCTACGAGTACTATTTAGATGAAATTTGGTATGAAATAGTTTGAGACTCTAGATAGGATAGTAATTATCCCGAAAAAAATGCAAAATAGTAGAGACTACCAATAGTAGGGAAAATCCTTTGCCAGCGGGACCAAGAACTGAGTAACCCGTTTTAATGATTTTTTCCCCATATAAAATTCTTAGACTTTTTCTTAGCCTCTTAAGGGATGATTTCTGGGATAAAAACTATCCTATCCTTTCTAGGGTCTGAAACTATCTCCATATCAAATTTCTTCTAAATCTGTTCAGCGGTTTAAGCGTGAAGAGGTACATACTAACAGACAGAGTGATTTTTCGATTTCAGAGCCTTCATTTAATGTGTTATAATGTATGGTGGTTTATTTCAGGACAATTCGTGGACAGCACAACGAAGAGACCTCCTCCGGAGCGAGAGCTGCGGTCTCTGCACGTAGCGGTGCTCGGGTTCCTGTTCTGGACATTCGTGGACGCTCTCTTCACATACGCGCTATTCACTAACGTGTTATTCCGCTTTTGGGTCCTCTACCATAGCCTACTGTTTATATTTGTGACCTGGTACTTCGGTGGATTTCAAAACATTCAGTATAAACTATCTGAAAGTTTAAAAGTATAGTTTTATAGGTAAACGTTTTTTGAATAGGTGATAAATCAAAACAAAGTTAGGTAGCATTTTTGTTGGTAATAATATTTACTTATCTGTGAATTCTCATCATATGCCAAAGATTCACCATTAGTAATACACATTTATTTATTATACATAAAATGTAGGTACAACCTACTGGTACTTTAAGATTACAAATGCACTAAAACTTATCACATTCCCATGTTTGTGTGCTTCCTTTGTTTTCCACTATTTGAGTTGAAAGAAAGGCTTATACTTCTGAGATTTTACTGCATACAAGTGACCAGACAGTATGTATACAAAATACCGGTGTACTGGGAACTAACCAGTCATATCATCACATCGAGTTCTCGGAAATACCGCCATGATAATTTTCTTACAATTGACTTCAATCGTAGGCGTATGCGGGCTTCTTAAAAAGTAATTACGCTACGCTACGGATTTTCGATCACAATACGAGTTTATTTTAAGTAGTCTTGTAATAAAATTTAACTATATTTTAAATGTAACTGAGTTGATAAATATCAAACTCCAATATGTCCACGTAAATTGGTAACGGAATTTGTTTCTTTTTTTTGTTTTAATAAAATTAAAATTCCGTTACTAATTTACGTGGACATATTGGAGATTGATATTTATCGACTCAACTAAGATTAATAGTAAAGTTATGAGTAATCAATGCGTTAGGATGTTTGTGATGAAAGATACAGTTTTTCAGATGGTGTTTTATTTTTATCTTCTACCTGATCGATTGCATTAGACAAAACTATTCCTTTTGTTTCTGGGAAGAAACAGCACAATATCGCTGCGCCGAATGCGGCAGCGCTGAATATTAGTATTGAGGCCCACTCTATGCCAATATTGACAACATACGGGGCAACAAATCCACCGAGTCTCGCGAACACTGATGAGAAACCTAGTGCAGAGTTTCTTACCACCGTCGGGAACATTTCCGACGAATACATGTATATTTGCATGAACGCCGTGTAGACTCCCGTTTGCCCGATAATGGCAAACATTAGCGTCACCCACTGCAGGTGGCTAGGGATCAGGACGAAGACTACAAACGACGCTCCGGCGATTGCGAAGCTTGCCATTAGAGTGGCTCTCCTCTTGAAATACAAGGTGGCTATCACTACGATGACCACTCCAGGAGCTTGGCTGGCAGCCGTCACGATCACATTCACATATAGGTTGCCTTGCAGGCGCCCCACATATTGGTTAACACCGAAAAACGTGTGGGAACAGCACATCCAAACTAGTGCCGAAACAATGGTATATTTTCTAATCTTTGGCGTCTTAAACAGATCCATATAACTGCCATGTTTGTTCTCATTCGCAGACATCGATTCCTTCTCAACCTCATTAACTATAGATTCGATGTTATCCGTCGGTCGATTGTTTCTGAAATGGAGAAAAAAAGTTACCTATAGGAGATTTTGAAATAAGCAATGAAGTATATAGGTATAAAATAATGACTATTATATTATAATGAGTTGATATTTGTGCTTACTTTTTTGCTATGAATTTAAGGAGTTCTATGGCTTCCTTCTTTCTTCCCACGGTGATCAACCACCGAGGGGACTCGGGCAATATCCAATAGAGCCCTAGGGTAAGCAGCCATGGAACACCAGTTACCAATTGCAGAGGCCTCCAATCTCGCACAAAGTAGGCTATTATCGGCAGCGCGATGTAGCCTGAGACATAGGGGATCTCACAGAGACCCATGATGTAGGGCCTCATGGTCCTGCCACTCAACTCGACCAGAAGCACAAAGCAACACAGCATCGTGCCGCCGAGCGCTGTGCCGATTAGGAACCGACTGAACATGAACATCCAAAATTCAGTCACAAACGCTGAAATTGTGACAAAGACTGCTTCAAGAAACAGCGCTAGCACAACTGCGATTTTACGTCCATATCTAAAAAAATATTTGTCAAAATTTTAAAGCCGCTCCTGAATATCAACTATACTTAATAATCAGTTAATTTTTTAATTTTATTTAATTAATTACATTAAAATATTTTTTTTAATTACTTAATTTGATAACTGATTAATATGTAAAATTTACAAATATTTAATTAAAATTTTAAACAACTCATTGCAGTAAATCAAAATAGTTATGATACTACATTTTTTTAGTTCTTACCAATATTCTGGGGTTTATTGTACAGTTAGCATGAAATATTTCGTAGCGACCAAAGTAGCCAAATATAACGGACCAGATATTTAATTGCACATCAGTAAGGGTGTTGTCACTACTATCTATATGATGCTGATTGTAACTATTTTATTGTTGCATTTACTCTTAAAGTTGGTTTTATAACGATAGATAATAATATCGACTAATGTATGTATACTTAATAGTGGACGGCCGTGTAGTAAGGGAAACTTAAACACATACCTTTTTAGTCCACAAAATAAGGTACAAACAGCAACACACTTAGGTGGCCATCTATAGGCTTTATGACAATGTTAATAAGGTTCAATGGTCAGTTAAGCGTGCGGCTGATGGTACGTGTTTCAATTTCCTTTACAATACAAAAAGCAAATACTCGTATTGATAGAATACCGCAAAACGATGTACAGGACAGCCGTTTGGTACACAGGCACACTATCATTTTGGGCGGCAGTTCTTAAAAATATTCCCGGTGTAGCGTAAGTTATGACGTCATCAATTTTTTATATGGGACTTGTATTTTTTTCTGAAACCTATCGTTTGTCCAACTTATTAATAAAGAAAAAGCTAGTAAATAAATATTAATATTTTATAAATATGTCTCAATTCGGCGGGATCTTTTTTGTATGGATATGTTCACCGAAAATAAATAGTGTGTACCTAAATATTTTATTTTAAAGGAAGCCTTCGGATTGGTCTTATTTTTTTTATTTGGTCAGTTCTAATGGGATACATGATTTAGACATCATAATAAGCGGAAATTATAGGAAGCAGGCCATTTTTGAAAGTGGGCATAATAGGAAGGAAGCGAGCATTTTAGGAAAGTGCCATCATAGGAAACACATAAATAGTAGACATTATACGAAGAATGTTTTTCGAGTGGCTATTTTTTATTTGATTGGTTATTTTCATTCAAAGTTTTTTATAGTAATTGCCTATTATTTTTTCGTGGTTCACGTGATTACTGAACCACGTGAACCACGCGTGTTTTACTAAATACTAAGTAATGTGTTCTCAATGACCGGATTTTACGGTTATTTTATGTTTGTCAAGGTTTGAACAACATCGTTAGGTATCTAAATCTGTGGTTGTATTGTAAGACATAACGATGATCGTTATAATTTTGTAAACTAGTATTTTCTATATGAACCTTGACTACATACGTTGTCCTTCTTTTACAAACTATTAGAATAGGTATTATAATGTTGATTTTTTACCCTAATTTATTGGAAAGTAGTAAGTAGAAGCTTAATTACTTATATTCAAAGTTATGGGAATTATTTTATAAACTAAAATTTTCAGTAAGTAGGTACCTATAGTAAACTTAGTATTTAATGAGATACAAGTTTGAGAAAGTAACTAGAGTACCATGCATGACAGTGTGTACAGTGCAAGGCCACAGATAATAATATGTCAAAATAATCGATAGGATCGCAACTTACTTTTTTTTATATTGGAAATTTCAACGTTGAAACTGTACTAACGATATGAAGCAGAGATTATTCATAGAAATAATCCCTGTTTTAATTTAGTGAATATATTTTTATGTCACATTTTTGCCTTTACGAATGAAAAATTAAATAATAGAACAGTTTGTTCTATTTACATACAAAAACTCACCTGTCTGAAATGTGCCCAAAGGCCAAACTTCCTGCTAGAATGCCGATCTGAAGTATGGACTGTGCGAAGCTGGCCAGGTGACTCCGGTTACATATCAAGTTCCATTCCGTAGTAACGGAGGTGAGAATGGTGCTTTGGTCATACTCCGGTAGTTGGCAGGGGCAGTGGTTGGTCAAGTTCATAGCATCTGTGTCTCTACACACGTATTCGACGCTGGGAACGATGAACACCACATTCACCAGCTGGATCTCGGCGGGATAACGTCCTAATGTCACCAAAAATAATATCCAGATCTGATATCTCCCAAATCGACCAATAATTTGTTCTATGCGATCTTCCGTAAACGACATGTTTAGTATAGCTGAAATTGAAGGGAATATTAAAATAACGACGGCAATTTAAAACACAATAAAAACGTTTCTGACAATTACACGGTCTTTTGAATGGAAGTCGTTAGTCCGAGTATGTTATTGAACGAGGTTTGGATACAAACTGAAACTGAACAGTATGAGTTACATTTTTATAGTATTTTTTGCATTATTATACCATAAGCGATTTAAAATATCACTCACACAAAAACACAAACTACACACTAACAACACTGTGGCACTAGTGAAATAAACACATGGCATCACAGCCCACACATTAACTGAAACTATGATTTGTTTTTAATGTCTGTAAATACGAGTCGAGTACGTACCTACTCAAGTCGAATTGAATACCAATTATGAGACAATGTTTTTGCCATATGCGGGAGTTATAAACATGTGTTAGAGTTTTAAGCAAGACCGCGCACTGTATAGGTTAAACAGCCGGTAACTTTTATTCTGGGATCGTAATAAATAGCCAAGCGGAGCGAACAACTATCGGCTTCGCCCGACGGCCGACGGCGCTGTTATCGAGCATCGAGGCGGAATGTGCACTACGGGCTCAGGTATATGTGTGCCTACTTCGAACTGTTGTGGGATAGTCCCCCACCAGTAACCAAGCAGAAATATGGGGCGCCACGCACCCTTTTTAGACCACCCTGATAGGGGCCGCATTCCACCTACTCTTCTCACCTTTAACAAATATATAAGTAGATTAGCATTATTCCTAAAATTTAAGTAAGTGAATAGTGCCAAGGGCGCATACATATTGTGTTACGTTCGCGGAAAAAAAAGATCAAACCTAACAGTCTTTTTTGCTTCAGCATAGTCGAATAAAAGGTGTCCTATAATCATCTGTGGCTGCCTGTACCTATGTACCAAAAATAGTTGAAATCCGTTTTACCGTTTACACATACCACTAACACTTACCGTACCACAGACACATACATAGGTACCTACATCATAGATAAAGGAATATACTCTCTGCCTACATGCAAAAAAACCAAAAATTCGAATCGATTCGAGTTGACCTTCAAATAGTCCATTTCACTTTTTTTATCTTCAATGTATAGGTACACATTTAATTTATACAACTTTATAATAGAATATATTATAAAAATTATGTACTTATGAGACTAGAAATTTATGATATCTGGTTTTTCCATTATCTTGCATAATATCGATTCTCCGGAATACACTTCACATAGCATAGACACATTATTAGCCTTATGATACTATTGCATAAACATATATTTTGCATAAAGACTAATAACGAAAGTATGACGTTCGATTTTATGCAACACATTATGATATTAGTGGACCGTGTATCATGTGTTGCTTATCCATGGGAAAGAAATTTGCATATGTGATTCCCCGAATCATATTATCTATCTCTATGAGTCTATATAGACTGCCATAAAATTTAAAGTCATAAAATTTAAATTCATAATATAATTTTGTGTATATTTATTATTTATTATGTACATATAAATATATATTTACACACGTATATTTATCTAGATGATATATATGCTATTATATTACTATTTATTATTACTTTAGCTCTTAATAGGTTTAATGTCATTGTGCATATTAACTTGTTGGTTTGTCTATCTGCGTTGATGTTTACTCTTCTCTCTCATTTGCTCTAAGGTTAACTGGACGAGATCCTTTAAAGGGATAAGTTCGCCTTTGTACAAATGTGTTAGTTTACGTTCTTTGTTTCATTGTTTTTATGTACAATAAAGTGTTTACAATACAATACAATACAATAATTAATGTATCCGAATTTTTGTTAGTCATAATGGCATTTTACTACGAAACCGTTAACTTTTCAGGATTATTATAAAACAAACCTAGCATACCTGGGTTCTATTCTACAGGCTGACTTTTCCAAAGATCCGGATTTTTTTACGGTTTTAGAATTATGACAAGTGATTTTATGACTAACACGACATAATGATATTTAATGACTATAAGAAACAAAAGGGTCCATGATGCATGAAATCATATCGATCCGTGGCCTCATGCATCGCTCTGTTATCCATTTTGAATCTATCTTCTTTGACTGAGAGGCTATTATTGCTTAATCCGCGCACCTTATCAGTTGGATACTACTATACCGACTTATATATATATTTTATGTACGTGGATCTAATCTTGATCTTATTAAATTCAGTTAAGTTATTCGTTTATGATTGTTCATATTTCAAAGTCACCTTACTTGTTTCGGTTTAAATGGTCATTATTTTACATAAATTCATGGTTCAAACAGTTTAAAGTATCTTTGTATTTTTCTTATCGCGCTGGAAAACAATCAATGGGCACACTACATTGTATTTTATAAATAAGATATTATTTATTTGTTACTTAATCATAGGCTCTTCATAGCCTGACTCCATCTAATCCTTGATAAGGAAGACGATCAACAAGTACATTCCGACAATGTCGCGATTCCATCAGTGTACGGAATTTGCGACACTGCTGCGCGTTTGCATTCACTCCGTATAGCCTTTCTTAACGATAAATAATCTGGCAAGTTTCCAACGTATATTATCATCTGATAACACTCATTTACAAATTGAGGAGCAAACTAGTTTTCAGTTAAGGTATGATTCTTACACGAACCAGCCTTGTTAAGCTTCCATAGCATCTACATTTATGTCTGTCTCATATAGGGTTACAAATATAGATACAAATTTTGAAATATATGTCAAAATTCCTGATTTGCGAATAAAATTCCTGATCTCGTCGCGATGGGGAAATTTTTGCCGCGCGGGGCGTTGGTCACAATTTTTACTGTTTTATTGTTAATATTACAAGGATAATGTCTTTGTTAAATTGCAAGTATTCTCTTTACAGAAAAAAATTCTTAAAAATTAGCTTATAATTTACAGAAGTTTTTAAGTTTTAAAAAGACAATATTCATACAAATTCCTGATATTCCAGCCGGATTCCTAACAAATTGCCAAAATTCCTGACGTCTGGTAACCGTTGTCTCATATCTCATATCAACCTGCACGCATATCCTTTAACTCTCACGGACAGCCAAAGTGGTAAGAAAATACGCCTCTTGTCGATTGGGCTGTTTAAAGGGGTTAATAAGAAAAACATACTACGAATAGCTTTCTGTTTATTTCGTCTTAATATTTTACTTAATACATATATGATGTATTACAAAACTATCACAGCCTATAACAGAAATAGGATCTTCCATAGTCTTACATGTACTGCTGCCAGTAGATATGTAGTAATAAGTCTTCGTCACGATCATTAATGGTAGATGCCTCCACAAACTGCAAGTCTGCTATACTGTTCAGCCATTTCACAACTTCTTAATTAATACAACCGTATATTTGTCTTGTATAACAATTAGTATAATCTTCGTTTATCTATGATTACGTCACTAAACGATTAACAATATAATTTATAAATAATAGGCACGAACGAATAAAATACTCATAGATCTTAAATTAGGGAGATTCATCTTTTGCTCACGCTTCACCATCTTCTATCGTGTCGGGCAATTTTCGTCCCCTCGTGTCGGGTAAAAGTATGCAGAGTCCCGCTCCGATGAGAGGAACAACTCCGAAAACTAGTGGCGGTAACCACGGACTGGTCGCGGAGAGAGTTGCTACAAACGGCGCGACCATGGAACCGACTCTTGCAACAGTCGAGGATAACCCTACGCCGGAATTTCTGACGACCGTTGGGAATAGTTCTCCAGCGTACAAATAGACAGTGGAGAAAGAAATGCTCATGCCCCAGAGGCCTATGCATCCGAGCGTGAGATGGCTCGCTCCAGAGTGGGGAACCACGGTGATGAGCAGGCAGCTTAGTCCAGTAACACAGTTGGAACTGATAAGCGTTATCTTCCGTCCGAGAACTCTGTTCGCGTAGATAGAGATCAAAGTGCCAGGGACCTGGAAATAAACCAACAACACATTTACTAAGAACCAAGGTTTTTGTTCGGGGGTCTTGTTACAATTACTTAGAGGCATGTAACAGTAATTAAGATCAGAAGTCTAAACATGACATTCGTGGGATCAAGTTGCAGCTACTAGTAATGATGAATTACTATCCATTGTGATGATACGTTGTATATATTATACACGTGTATGGTACTAATTACTAGTGACCGATAACAGAAGTATAATTGCAAAATCATTAGTATAATTCATTATAAACATTTGACGCAGTTGCGCTTGGATGTCAAACTCAGCTGATTTTAAATTTTAAATGACGTTGACGATGCAAGTTTGACAAATGTAAATACAATATGATAGAATCTCGAGCCATTCAAATCATACTTTTCAGGTCGAAATTAAGTACCTACTTCTCTTCAGCTTAATTTTAGGCTAGGCAAACAAATTCAAACGTCATTATCTCTTGATTATCAGACAAGTATAAGGAATCAAACCCTTTAATTTAAAATATAACATTGATTCTTAACTAAAAGTCTACTCCAATTTATGTTTAATGCGTTTAGTTTTGTGCAAAATACTGGTAGTTACCATTCTGACAGTAAATCTATAAATTTATCAGACAAATGCAATTTGAAGTACTTCATTTCAAAAATTTGAGTGTGATAAAATAGTTGAGTAGACTGGCCATGATGCGAGACGTGCCTTAAGCGAACGATATTTTGTAATAGGTAAGTACGTAGTTTGTAGATAAGGTTGTCTGTTGTTTTATTCAAATGTATTTTATTTTAGGTCGAGTGTTTAACCACTTTGAACGCCACACCCGACGATGTTGTGTCGACTACTATAAGAAAACGTGATTTGGGTTGATATAGTGTTACTCAAACATGCAATGAAATATTGACGTTATTTTCTTTATAATAGGCCTCGAAGTGTCACGTTTCGGGTGAGGTGAGACGAGAGTAGCATAATGAAATTTTACACAGAATAAAATTGGAGGACTTACATTACGAAGTAGACCTGCTAAGCGATCTTCTTTTGTTTTAATTAGCTAAGAATGAGCGCTGACGCCGATGCGGCGACGAAAAAACGAGTAAGTAGGTACGAGTAAAATTGAACATTTTTAACTGTGTACCTAATTCGATTTCATTGTTTGTTGTTGATTATATTTTTATTTAATTAAAAAAAAACAATCCGTTTCTTCCCTGCCTCTGAAGTAATAATAAGTACCTATACTATTATTACAGTGACGACCATTAAAAATTGCAAAAATGTCCCCTTTCCTATGGAGGGAATACTGTATCCGCATAAGTTGACAGTAAGCCTAAATTTAGGGCGTACCTCTATAGGTACATATTTACACTTGTACATATTTTTTAATTGGCTAAAATTAAGTGTTTTGTTGTGAAACTGGTTTGTCAGACTTATAGAGTGGTATGCCTTACTACTACTTAAAAATTGACCAAAGTAAAAATGTATTCGTATGAACAAAATGTTCAAATGTCACATGGAGATTTTAAAACTATATCTATAAAACAATACAACATAAAAATAAACTGTCCGTAGATTTTAAATCAGCTTAACGCGGACTATCGAGAAAAATGTAATATTTAAACCTCTGGGAAAGTAAAGTTCCGAATTGGCTCCGATGATGAACCCTTCCCCTTATTCGCGCCTGACTGTGTAGAAAGATGTTGACGATCAAACCAGTTCTTTTTTGGTGGATCAGTGAGGCCGCCAGCATATAGATTGCAGTGGTGATGACTTGGCATCATAATTTTACTATGGCTTGAGTATGAGAACTGGTTTATTTTCCGTACCGGTTCAAGCCACTGTTTAAACCCTAAACCCATAGTAAAATTTACGCTTCATAAGATAAAATAAGATAAAAACTTACGTTCGTAAAAAACCGCTCAGACTAATAGCTAATATCTCGGATCTAAAACAGGGAACGAAATCCATTAACGGGTTAGAGAGCACACCCACAGTGGATAACGTTCCCAAATCAATTCGTTCGAACGTAACCTAAATAATTAACCGGTTTAACCTAAATAAATACCGGTTTATTGGTAAACAATTACACGCCATGTGTTTTAGAGGTGTACAGATAACTGCCAAAACGCCTGATGATATAATACAGGACAAATTTCAGGTCTGCATAAGACGATGGCTATCAGGCACCTCGTTATGAAAATAGTTATATATGCTCACAAACGGTATTGAACTTTTGGTGTAGGTATCTGGCTGATATTTTTGTCCTTGACTGTACCTAAATGGCCCAGTGCCCGACACTGTCCCATTATTGGCCCTTTCAAGCTTCATTAGTAGCAATAGAAGAGACAAACCGGGTGTGTCAGTGTCAATTATTGGAATTAAGCTGTCAAAGCATTGAGACGTTTACGTTACTTTGAGTGAATGATTCGAGTCTACAGTCTTTTTTATTAACCGACTTCAAAAAAGGGAGGAGGTTCTCAATTCGGTTGTATGTTTTTTTTATTTATGTTTTTTATGTTTGTTACCTCAGAACTCCGTCAATTTACACGACGATTTGGAAAATTATTTTTTTGTTCATGAGTAGGTATATCCAAAGTGGTCCCTTAAAATTTTGGTGAAGATCTGATGCCGGGATCAATGAGGAATCGAAGGAATTCCTCGATTTTTATGAGCACATCTATGGCGATTTCGGTATTTATACAGTAGTTTAAGCATTTACATTTGAAAATCACCATTTAGTGGAGAGAAACCAATGATGAAGACACCAGCCATCTATTACCACTGAGGGCTCTACCAGTGTTATTTAATTCGCGGATCGCGAGTCGATTTGGAAAATTATTTTTCCGATTAAGAGTAGAAATCTCCAAGTAGGTCCCATAAAATTTTGGTGATGATCTGATGGTGAGATCGATGAGGAATCGAAGGAATTCCTTAAATTTTATGGGCACACCTATGGCGATTTTGGTGTTTATTCAAGAAGAACAAGCATTTACACTCGAAAATCATCATTTGGTGAAGATACAAGCCACCAGTCACTAATTAGGGCTCAACCAGTGTTATAATTCACTAATCGCAGTATAATTCTTTATCATATTTTGCTTAGACGCAGCAGTTGGTTAAGATCAGGGTAGCAAAGTGGAGCTGATAGTGGAGAACCAGAGAACTCCTTAACGGTTAAGAGTTACAGGATAATTCTTGAAAAATACATGTATAGGTAGGTACGTTAAGACTGTTAGTCATATTCTTTATAGTGTATCTCTGAGGTAGTCTCTTTATCACCAAGTCAGGATCTGATGATCGGATCCCAGGGAAATCGAGAGAAACCCTCAAATATTATAGGCAATAACAATATTTTGTAAATATTTTTCTAAAGTTATTCAGTTATTTTCGTCTGCTTGTCATCATTTAATGATGCTGCGCTGATGATGGACGATACAAGTCCTTATTAACGGTCAATAGTTGCGAGATAACTCTTCAAATATTATGGGTAAGTTGAGACTGTTAGTCGTATTCTTTTTTAACCGGCAAGCTACTGGACTTAACCATTTTGACCTAGCCAATTCTGATAATTTAGATTTTTATTTACAATCAAATCCTCCTCAATCTTCCCATTCTGGGCTCTAAAAAATACTTTATATCACTAAAATCCATCACTAAAGGCAAAAAATAAACATTTTTAAATAAAAAAAGAACCGACTTCAAAATAAAGTAAAAAGCCAAAAATAATCTTTTATGTACGGTATGGATCACATTTGAATCACCTTTTGAAGTCGGTGCCAAACCTGAAGTAAAGTTCTGTATTCAACAAAAATACGAATTACTATAACTAAATATATAGGTAGGCAATAACTAAAGGCTCGCCGCCGCGGTTCTTGCGTGCTATCTGTGTAAATAGTAATAAATGAATGGCACCGACTTCAAAAGGTGATTCAAATGGGAACCATACCGTACATAAAAGATTATTTTTGGCTTTTTAGTTTATTTTGAAGTCGGTTCTTTTTTTATTTAAAAAAAAATATTTTTTGCTTTTTAGTGATAAACTAATCGGTTTTATATCTCGTACCACCAGAGACTTCAAAAACGTTAATACCTTGAAATATTTATATTATTCTCTAGTACGAAGTAACTTAGAATACGGGTGTGCGATATGGTCACCTTATTACAAATTACATATGGACAGAATTGAGAAAGTTCAAAAGCAGTTCCTCAACATCCTTTGCTATAGGCTTCCAGCTCGGCCGAGAGCATAGATCATATACCAGTAGGCTAACACACTTCAACATATCATCCCTGTCATCCCGCAGAAAATGCAATGATTTAATAATACTATATAAAATTATACACTCACATATTGACTGTCCTTCCATTCTTTCTCTTCTGAACTGCATTAAGCGATATAAATCACGTAAGCCCTCGCATAAATTATTCCTGCTTCAAATTTATAAAAATAACACCTCATTCTATAACCCTATTATATGAATGTGCCGATTGTATAATGAAACGGTGTCTGAACAACCTTCTTTGGACATTTTTAAAAACAGCTTACTCTTATTTAAAAACACTGTTAAAAAAATATTTTAGGTCATTTAGTTTTACGCAAATGTATAATATGTAAAGTTTAATTAGTTAATACTGTAAACGCAATGTTAAATTGTTGTTATCCCTAAATATTAAGAAATTTTATATAATTTGTCTCTAGCGATTAATTTGCACTAAATCTTATTGGACTTTCTGTGCATACATTGTTTAGAGTTATAGTCCAGACCTTAACTTTAAGTTTTTGATGTTGATTTTTATGTGACTGTAACTTGTTGTGTGAGCCTAATAAATAAATAAATAAATACAATGCGAGAAAGACGGGTGATTCTATGACGCGCGACAACCGTAGTCGCGGAGAGTTGTGCTAGACCGGGGGGACCTTCAGCTTCGCAGGCAACGTGGCTCCCACTATACTGAGCTATAGCTATAAACATTAAAATGCTAACCTGTATAGCAGCGGAAATTGCGACGTTAGTGAAGATGTTCCCGGAGACGTGGCCTATGTACTGCGAGACACCGAAGAAGCAAAGGCCGCAGACGAACCAGTTGAAACAGATGGCGAGCGTTCGCACGCGCAGGCGCGGGTAGCGGAACAGCGCGAGGAACGACGCGTGCTCCGGCTTGCTGCCCACGTCGACGCTCAGCTTCTGTGTCGTCGTGGCGATGTTTTCCGTTGGCCGTCCGTTTCTTGAAATTGATAATAAGTAATACGTTATTATGATATTTTTAAGCCTGGTACCTGATAGGATCTCTAAACTTCATCATAATCATCATCGTCATGTTATTCGAAAGATTTCAACGCTCGGATTATTTTAAGTATATGTTTATACGATATTCCGCCTTCCGCTCATTATCTATACTAGTATAAAGTTGTAAAACTGGAATGTTTGTACCTAAATACGGACTATTTGAAGGTTACTGAACCGAAATTTTTTTTTTTATTTTTTTTCGGTTTTGTTTGTGTCGTTGTGGCTTCATCTCACCAAAACGGTTTAAATGGATTTTTTATCCGACTCAAGAAAAAAAGAGTTATAATTGTTTTATCCTCCGTTGACGAAGTACTAGAAGGTGCCCTTCTAGTTGAGAATAAATTTGTATATCCTATATATTTAATACCAAATTTTTGTTTGACTGTCTCATAATGCTCCCAACGTAAGGAAGTTCTTTACAAAAATTATACTTTTCATCCAGTAGTTTATTACTCACAATCCAAGAATATTGGTTTTAATGATAAGAACATCTGAATTATAGAGAAGTTAATGGGTCATGATGTGAATCCCCACAAAGGGTTAGCATTTATTGTTTCGGTTGTTACGTGCTATTAAAATCTAGTAGGCTCTTTGATTTTGGACCGCATCGAGTAAAAATATAACGTTCCACAGATAAACATTTTTTACCTTTTAGCAGCGACAGTCATAATTTTGACGGCATCATCAATTCTTCCGGCAGTGATAAGCCATCTTGGTGACTCGGGCAGCAAATAATAATAGCTCAGAAAGATGATCGAAGGCAGCGAGATGGCCAGTTGAAATTTGTCCCAATCGCGAAGGTAATAGCCGAAAACGACCAACGTCAGATGTCCGAGATTGAAGGGTATCTGGTAGATGATTCCAATGGTTTCTCTGTATTTTGCACCGACGAGCTCCATGGTGAGGACGAAGCTGGTGACCATGGTGCCGCCGGTGGCAACAGCCAGCATGAAGCGGAGGGCGGTGAACATGTACCAGTTGACGGAATAAGCGGTCGCTACGCCGGATATCAGTTGTAAGAACACGGCTGTCAGGAACGGCATTCGCCGGCCGAACCTGAAATAATGAAAAAAAAATAGACATCATTAGTATGTAAGTCGTTGCCCTTAAAGCGATAGTACGAAAGAAATGGTCATGACCTTTAATCACCGGAAAAGTCCGGTGGTATCAAAAGTGAGGGTGTAATATTGTATAAGGTAGACTGTTTATATAATCTAGGGCCAGGACCATAATATGAAGTGATTATGGCATGAAAATATAACCTAAATAAGGTTTACGCTCAAAGACAAAATTTACTTTGTAGGTATTACTAATTACATAGCAATAGGATTTATCTTGGTTAAGCTAAGCTCGGGTTACATAGAAGTTGGAAACAATTTGAAGGTAATTGGAACAGGTAAAGACGGTGCAAACGTGATAGCTTAAGATCAAGTTTACATCAGCTACATTACTACATACTCGTACCTAGATGTTTATAAAATACTTTGATCATTAAGTAATGAAGGTATTCAGTTTAAAATTGACTTAAACTTGATTCAATAAATGAACTCCTTTTATGACTTATATATAGCCCGAAGAAGCTTAAGAACGTTTCGCACTTACAAATTTACAAGTAGGCCAACGGCTGGTAGACAGATTGTCAAAGTAATGATATCCGGAACCTCACACGAGCAGGATGTGGCAATTTGAGCAAAACGATCTCTGGCATAAGTTCTTGTTAAAATATCAGTTACCACGCTTTCGACTTACCGATCAGATAGATGGCCGAAGACCATATTGCCGACGAGGATACCGAGCATGAAAAAAGTTTGTGTGAGGTTCTTCAGCCAGTGACGGTCGCACACGAGATCCCACTGTGAGACGATCGTTTCTCTGAAGATGCTGTGATCGTATTTGTAACTGGTGCAGTTCTCGTGGCAGACATTGTCGAAGGTGCCGGGTTCGTCGGCGCAGGTGAAATTCATGGGGGGTGCGAGGAAGATGATGCTCATCTGGTGCCAGGCCACGGGGAACTTGACCAGGAACACGACGAAGCAGATCCATATCTGCCATTTGCCGATGGCGCCGATCGCTCGCACAAGCGGATCTTCGCCGACCTTATGGCTTTCGGCATCTTTTGATTCATGCTCCAGCACTGAAATTAAATAATAAAGATCAATTTTATTTATTATTGTATATGACTCATATAAATAATGTAAGATTTTGGTCAGTAAAATAAAAAGTATGGCTGAGACGTCACAACATAATACGTGTCAACCCAATTAGCAAAAGGTTCTATAACTAAGGCATTATATCACCAAACAGTGACATAGTAGGCCTATAATGGTAACCATTGTGACTGCTTGTACTATAAAGGTTTTTAACAGAGCGTTATGGTTCTATAAGATTAAAGAGCATTTAAGTTGTATAATGTAGCTCTTAGAACGCTTAAAGAACCATACAATAGAATCTTTAAAGTGTTGCACTGTAATAGATATGCAAAAAGCAATTATAGTACTATATAATACTATAGACGAGTTTACTGACACTCTTATGTACCTATTTTGCACTAATAATGCGTCAAAATAACTTTTATAGTACTAGTATTGTAGCAGTACCGAAAACATTATTACAGAATCAATCTGCACCATAAAAGGACTTTGCATACCCGTTACGTAACGTTTTAGCTTCTTAAAAGCTCCCTCAACACCGCTATGGGGCTAGAGTTCTGTAAAAGTCATTAAAACTCTTTTATAGTATCAAATAGTACTATAAGTTACCTGGTAAAGTTACTAAATAACTTAAATTCTAAATAGCATAATATCTTCTATAAGTGAGTTTGTGTTACTGTTACGAGACTAAAGCGTGACATAATAGCACTAAAAATAAAAATTATATGACTACTTAGATCTATACTAGCTTTTCAGTATCAAATATATTACTAGTATTTCATAAAAGGTTTCGTACTGGTCAAGCGGGTCCAATAAATATAGCACGTGGTTCTGCACAAAATATTTGTTTTGTACCACAATAGGGCTGTAGCAATAAAGTTATTTCTTGTCAAACCAGTAATAATGATGACGAATATGAGAGTGAGGACACTACCCCTTTATCACAGCTCAAAACAACAGATATGGCCAATTTCGTGTTATATTTATGAAATGCTCTAGCTACCTCCTTTTGTGATCGGGATATATTCCGGAGAAGGAAAGCCAACAGATTTAGAATTGGTGTGGTAACACATTTACCACATCTCAAATTATGCCCCATTGTGCATTTAATATAACTCCATTCAAATAAATATATTTTGACTTCACTATTTTATATTCGGACAATGGAACCCTAATCTGTAAAAATATGGCTGCTGTTTTCTGCCGTGATAGCACATTAGCAGCACGGCTGGAGCCTATGTGTACTATAGCAGCCGGAGTCGGGACAAGTCCTTATTTTATTAATTAAAATTTAATTAAAACACGAAAATAATGAAGGGGCATTGTCAAATTTGAAATCAGCTGAATGATTTTATCAATACAATTATTTTCGCAAGTGAAAGTACCGACTGAGTTACGGTCCACGAATGTTTTTTAGTACGTCCTTTTATTACCTACATAACATATGTCACTTAAGCAAAAATGGCGAATGAAATAAAACATAAATGACTTAGCGATATTTGTTAACAAAATAGCGCAGGAGCAGGTGTGATAAAAAAGAGCACTGGAATCGTTTATGGTGCAAAATAGCTCTATAAACATGTTTTGGTTACTTCTATAGTTGCAAACTGTGACATAAACGTTGCAGACAGCACTATTTCAGTACTAAAAAGCGTTTCTCGTCACTTTTTCATTTCAACTATACAGCTGATCTGAGCCTTTATGACCGTGTGTGCCTTTATGTAATGTGTATAGAATAGATCAGTGATAAAACTAGGGCCTATTTGGGGTTAGGTAAACGTTTACAACACCATTATAGTGCTAATCATGAACACTAATTAGCGCGTTCTAAAATGTTCTCAGGACTTTTATAGTACCAAATTTTGTTACTTGGGAACATACATGAAAAAGCGTGCAGTTATAATGTTTTGCTGTTACATATAGTAGTATATATAAGCAGCATTATAAATTAAGTACCAGGAATTTCTTGCTGCTTTGACCGCGTGCATTCTATAATATAATATGCAATAAACTCTTTTACATAAAAAATAATTTAGCGTATCGGTCCATAATTAGCGGAGTTATCGAGATACAGACATACCTACAACAATGTAATTAATACAGTTGATGAACAAACACACTTTCGCATCTAACCATAGAAATAGGGATATTTCTAATATGTCTATAATCTGAGGGATGTACGTACAATTTTTAATATAAATATCTACTAATTGTTAATTTAGTCAAATTGTTGAGAGGATTATATATAACAAACACATAATTGTATATGGTTATAAATTGTACCTAGTTGTTATTAATTCCAACTTTAATTTATTAATTGTTCAGAAAAATAAAAACATGTTTGCTTGCATATAATGATAACGAAACATGATAAGTTTCGCTTATTGCGTTAGTTAGTTAAACATTTGTTATACGTAAACTATTGACAGATAATGGGACATATCTACAGGCTAGTAAAAAAAATCACGTAGAGAGATGCACTACAAAAGGATATTTTGAAATTAATCTTGTACGCGTACGGAGTTATAGGCGATACAGTTAAATACTGTTTTTTTTATTATACACTTCTGTAACGTGCAGTGGCGAAGAAGTGAACAGGAGGGAAGACGGGCGATGGTAGAAGACAGTAAAAACTGTCACCTTGAGACCGAAATAAAATTAAGGAAAAAGATAGATCTGAAACACTGCTAATGCGGCTCGACATCGTTAACCTATTACAACAGATGTTTTATAGAATAGCTAGACCAATATATATAGTTTCACTCATGTTGATAATGTTTTACTATTGTTACCCACACAGTTATATTTAATTATGTAATAGATCTATGTTTCTGTAAAACTAAGGTAAAGAAAAGTGTGAGCAGTGTTAGAATTTCCCCAATGTTTATAAGGATAGTATAAATTACAATTGCAAATCCACTTACTCATTTCACCCATTTTCTGGACCTCGGTCTTGGTCATGTTGATTTAATTATTCTTACTTAGTCTACTATATGAAAACGATAAAAATATAATACATATGTGCCCGATGCCGGCGTCTCGGGCCGTTTCCCAAGCCCGACTGATCGGGAGAGAGTCTTGGAACAACTGAATGAAGATTGTTACGGAGGTGTCCCGACCCGGGGCGCTCCCTAACACGCTGTATTGGATAATGTTTGACTTAAAATTGGATAATGATCACTTGGTGGCGTGTGCGTAAAATCTTACAGAAGCAATGTGGCTATTTTTGTAAGATTTATGAGATAATAAACTCATGCGGCTATAAGAGCAAATTTTGTTTAATTTGTATTGCGGTTTCGGAAAGCGCGAAGATCGTGACTAGCCCGTGTTTTTAAATCTCGTCGCAAAAGGAGGGGGCTATTTGTCGTGCGCATGGATAGTACCTATGTTTGTTTGTGTCATCATAACTCCTCAATGGTGCACCTACATAATAAAATAAAATAATTAGTTTTATACTGTAAGTAGGCCATAAAGGCAGTTGTACAAGTCTGAGTCTACCGGCGTAATATACGTACCTGTATATGTGCAGCCCTTTGAAAATTATAAGTGTTTTGTAATGTGTTTCGGGGATTCTTTCTGGTGTCAGCGACTACTTGTGTATACCTATATGATGCGGTAAGTGTTGGAAAACTCCCCGCAATGACTTTAATGGATCATTTGTATCTGAAGGAATATCTCTAGGTCAGTGGGGCAGCTGTACATAATGTCCACGATTAGTCCACCAGCAATGTAGTGTCACAGAATGTTTACAAAAACATAGTGCAATGCCGTTTATTAAGTACGCACGTAATGGGGTGATGAGGATGCACTTGTTATTGTTACCCATTGATAACCTTTGTCATGGTGGCAACTAGCGTGAAATTTAATTGATAATAACTGAGGGAATACTATTTTTTTGTTCTAAAAAGCTTTGCGGATTTAATAAAAATAATATGTTGCGTGAAAAATGACCAAGAACATGATTAAGATAAAACAATTTAACGGATTATATCGCGTTAAATTGTTTTATTTCAATGAGTAATAATCGCGGAAACAGAAGAAAATATTAACATGATTAAGGTTAAATTAAATTTAGGCGAGGCCAAGAAATTGGGCATGATATCGAATAAACTTTGCTCCCAAAATAATTGATGTGTAGCAAACGAAAGGGTCGTGACTTGCTGATAAGGTCAACCGTCGCCGAGTCTGCCTGTCGCGACATCGAGATAGCGGCCGAATCTCCGCGGCCCGCAAAAGCCAATATGTATTGATATATGATTAACTTTAATAACTATATTGGTTGCACCTAAATAACAGTAAGCCAGATGTAAGCCAGATGGTCGGATGACATCAATAAGACGGCAGGGCCGACCTGGAATAGAATCGCCGCATCAAGAACCAATTGGAAATCCATGCAGGAGGCATATGCCCGGCAGTGGACACATATATGCTGAGAAGAAGAAATAACAGTTTATAGTTTTTGAGTATTTTTTGGATTTGATCCATGTCCCGGAAACCTTATGATTTTGCGCGAAGTAGCAGTTAGGTACTCTATGTGTGTTATGTCACGATAAACGTTTTGGAACAATCTAGTGTTTCCTATTTATGTTTACTTATTTAAAATATTTTGTTGATACGTAAATTTTGCGCTTATCATAGTGTGTAAAGAACACGCTGAGGTTTCATGAACCGCGCTACACGAGTTGGTGTGACGGACGTGTGTCAAGTGTCCAAGTTATCTACTCTTTGCTTACATTGGAAACCCAGATTCAGCCAGTTTCGAACAGCCTTCATTGGGCGTGGAAAAGCAAGGCTAGTTAGCTGCATAGCATAGCTAGTTGTCAAATACGATTGGGACTTGAGGAATACCTAGAGCTTTTTAAGAGCACTAATATCACATCTCCAGTTGAGTATTAAGGTCATGGAACTTCGATATTTTGAACGGGAATATTGTCATTATTAAGTAGGGTAAAGGTGGCAAGACGGGGTTTATCATTGGTTACCTACACGATAGCTGGGAAGAACATTATTGTATCCATATTCTGAGTTAGTAACTATTTTCTTGAAATGTACATAGGAGGGTTACCCCGTGGTATTTATTATTCGAAGGGCATAATGTGGTAATATATTGCCTCTCGAAGAAATTTTAATTATATTCATGTTGACACTACAATTATTTCATAATTTAATTGTGTTTTATATTGTTTTAGAATAGTGAAGAATTGTAAAAGAAAGGCAGTCGAGGGGCATGATGGGATAATATATTGCCTCTGGAAGAAATTTAATTCATTTTCTTATAGGCACTTTATAATTATTTAATAATTTAATTGTGTTTTATATTGTTTTAGAATAGTGAAGAATTTAAAAAAAAGGCAGAGAGTTGGAATTAGAGTGAACAGAATATGAAAAATACGGTAGATGTTGTAATGGACGAGAAAATAAAGGATGGGCTGTTACCTATCTCTCTGTGGGGCACACTGTAGCTGTGCTGGGAAAAATAACGAGAACGACGAGGCAGTATTTGTTTGCGAGTTTTGCGAACAAAAATAAAATATGTCTCCCATACTGTATGGGAACTTTTTTTTTACAAAGTTGGTCATTTCTTCTTTTTCTATGAGTGAAACGTTTCTACAGTAGGTACTTACCTTATTTTTGAATATTAATTTTGTAAAAGTTGTATTTAATAAACAAACATTCCAAATACCTTAAAATATTCCTTTTATTACGCTCTAAATATTAATCACCCATCTTGCCCCCCCTTCCCCTACAGGTATCTTGTGCATATCTAATAACGTCACTTAATATTAAAAATCTTGAATGGCCGATAGATAATTCAAATTCGCAAGAACATATGATTACATACTAAAAACTCCTTCACCACGAACAGGCAAAATTAAGAGTCTTAACAGTAATTTAGAAGGTCTGTTTTAGCCTCATGGTTGAGTGGTAGAGTGCCTCATGGTCGTTGGGGCGGTAAAATCCTGGAGTGGCGACCACGCATAGGAAAGCGCAGCGTAGGACGGCCCCCGACTAGCTGGACGGATCACCTCGTAACGGTCGAAGGGAGTTGGTGTGGATGCGGTCTGCGCAGGATCGCACCCTGTGGAGAGCTATAGGAAGGCCTATGTTCAACAGGGGACGTCCGTGGCTCATAGATAGATAGATTGTTAACCAGACCACATTAATAATTATGTTCAATGTTTATGCCACCAATTTTGGTAATGAATCAAATCTTAAACAATATTTTGTTTACATTAAATGTGATAAATTACGAATGTGTGCTGCTATTAATCAGTAGGTAATAATGCCGTCTGTGAAGTGAAGATAGAGGAAATAAAAACTCCCGGGTTTTGGTGATAACGTGGACGGGTCCAAGCGGTGACCTCTTTCTGATTGGAACTAAACTCAACAATTCTGCTTAGCTTGAATACAGAAATTATAAACTATGAAAACATTTTTACGTATTGTGTTGTGCATGTTAAGTCTCGTCAAATGTTTAATAAAACTGGCCAAGTGCGAGTTGGACTCGCGCACCGAGGGTTCCGTACAAAATATACGCTACTAACGGACGTATATTTAATACGTAATATAAGCAAAATTTACGCGGTGTTCGGTCATTTTATATCGGTTACTGACATAGACAGACAGATATACATTAATTCTGTTTTTAGTATTTTTTGTTATAGCGGCAACAGAAATACCTCCATCATCTGTGTAATCATGTCATGAGATGACATCAGCCTGGTGACAGACGGACAGACAGACATACGGTCTTAGTAATAGGGTCCCGTTTTACCCTTTGGGTATGGAACCGTAAAAACAGCTCGAAATTGTAGTGCCTACGGTAGACTTTTAATTACCTAAGTACCTAGTAGAGTAAAAACAGTGACTGCCCCGCCACCGAGTTTAAGGTTTAACAAAATTTAAGGTATGATGACTAGACGGGGTACGAAAATCAAAATTCTAATTAGTCCGTCTGTTAAATATTAAAAAAATATGGAACACGTATTTTTGCAGTTTAAAATAATAAAATAAATCGCATTAAACACAAGGAGTGGGGGCTCGTGACGGTACAATTTAAACTTAGGAGTGACGTCACACGACATTTTGACTGAATGTATCACCTTTATTAATGCGTATAAAAAGAAAAAATACGTCTGTAATATTTTTTATTCATCTACATGAAGGACTAATTATTAAAGGTTACCCATCATCCCTATTGCTTCTGTGAACTTATCAGCAAAGCCAAACATTTTGGTTATTTAGTGGCTTTTCGTGTAGTCAACCAGAGATGATGTTTTGTGAAATTTCAGTTACTGATTAAGGATAAAAACATTGTCATCCTGACAAATAAAAGTCACTATTTACCATTACAAATATTTAAAAAAAAATGCATTTTTTGACACTCATTTTATACAGCTATACTTGTGTATGTTTATGTTATTCGGTTAGAGTTAGGTACAATGTTTCGGTTTTAACATTGATTTATGAATAATAAATAACCTAAAAACTTACTTATACGCCATAAATAGTCCCTTGTAATTAATTATTCGAACGCGTTTAGTCTGTTTCTGTACCTACTAAATGTTTTTTGGGCAGAATCTTCCTTAATCGTACTGAGTCCGTAGGTAATAAATACATCCATGTAACATTGCTAATTATCATATATATCGTAGCTGTATTGTTATCAGGTTTGATATTCGTAGTTAAGTAAGTTGAGCGGGTCTTTGCAAAGGGCTAAACATAACAACTATTCGTTCTATTCGCATATAGTGCGTCTGTTCAACGTGATGGAAAAATACATAAAGCGGACTTTCACCCGTCTAGAAGCTTGGGAGATTTTTTTTATTCCGAGTAAACATTGGAAGTAAGATTAGCTTTCGTGGCGTGTGTCTTATCAAGATGTCGCTAGTACTTATGGAAAAATATGAGGTCCCGCCCTGAGTATTAATTAACACTGTTAATTAATATTACGTAGCACACGGGTGTACTCATACGCGTGCAATTAATCAACGCGTCTTTTAATGACTGAAGATTAGTAATAAGGAACTAGTTAGTGCGTAACGCGCATGGTAGCGACCAGCGGATAGTAATAATTAAATAAAAATCCATCAACAAATCAACGTATGAACGTACCCACCTAAAAGATAATCTATTTTAGAATAACTATAAATATTAATGGTATAGGTCCAATAGAATTCTACAAATTTACATTCTAGTAAGTTAAATATATAGTCTGTGCGGAAAGAGATTGAGTCGTGGCAGAAACGGGAACAAACATTATGAATTTTACATGGCAATTGAACCTTAGTCACCAGTCTTATCAAAAATAAACAAACTTCTGTCGTTTAATACGTCATTATCTATTTTTAAATACAAAAACCGCAAGGTCTATGTATAAAATAATGTCGAAACCTCAGACTACGAAAAAATGATAGACATGACATTACTAAGAATCTAGTGAGTCCACAAAAAAACATGCCAAAGCCAACTTCACGCGTTACAAATACAAACAAACCATGTGTGTGAAGTTGTCTGATTTGTCAAAACCATGCCAAAAAAACAGCTTCACTAGATTTTTCCTAACGTCCTGTCTACCTGTGTCTGTCTATTTTTTCTTGGTCTGAGGTCGAAACGTGATAACACCGTCCATAGTACAAGGAAAACTATATTGAATATTATTCGGTTTTGTCAGGTGAAAAAAGCGGCTGAAAGACCCATTATCGACTTATAAAAAGTCCCAGCACGTGTGTCCACTATGACGGGTAAGTATTTATGCTGTATTTAATATTAAATTACTAACTATTCAATAGTACCCTAAGTAATAACCAAATAAGACCATCTATAGAAAAGAGCAGTAGTAAAAAAGTATTTAAGAAAAAACTGCAGGCAGAACTCTTAGAATTGTTTGATAACTGTATTGAGTAGTATTATTGTTCAAATGTAGTATGTAATATATAACTAAGTATCATATGGCTGCTTACCTGCGACAGCGATTCGGGTTGGGGTGCTGCGCGGTGCAGGTTTGTACCTTAGTAAATGTAACTAGGGTGCGAACTCGCACAGCGTGCGGCGTTATTGTGGATGGGCAGCGATATAAATGTTATGTGTAGTTGAATAAGTAAATTATAAGTCGGTAGAACACTAAATGTTAATGAGCGCTTTATCCGCCAACAAACTGTCCTCAGTTTGGCGGAGTATAATTTTGTATATACCACTTAAGATTCTTTATGATAAATAAACTAAAAAAATAAAAAAATAGTCTCCGACACAAATCCGTAAGTATGTTCATTCAAAATATATTTATTTACATAAATATATAGGACATTCTTCGAAATAACTGACTAACTATAATTGTATGACAGTGTTGGCAGAATAGCAAAACACATAAAATAGTACTGGCACGCCCTCAAATCCTACGACTCTTCTCTTTCCGCACAGACTCTATATAAAAAGACGACGCGTACAGACAAAGTCGAATCTTGCTCATAATTAGATAGGTAATATCCTTCTGAGTCCTCGTGTCCTGTTTAAAGGACGAAATAAAATCGAATTTTGAACCTTCATAAAATTCAAGAATATTCGAAATTCAAAAATGCATAAACTACTCTCGGCGTCAGGAGGATATAGGTATACCTATTTTTGTACATAACGTGTACATTTGTACATACGAGTAGGTACCTGTAGATAATAGAAACGCTAACTGCTCAATAAAAATGAATTCCAGGGAATACAAATGGATTATCGGGACGAGATAACAAGAGGTCAGTATAATGATGAAATTTGAAATACCTATTACAATGAATTCGTTTGGGCCATAATCATAACCCACTCGGTGTTCGTATTAATTATGTCCATTCCTGATAATCCTCATAGTTAAGACCATGGAAGCAAAGCATGGGGTGTTAATCTGAACTACGTCGGACGTCGGGAGCTCAAATGATTTACGAATATATCTATTAAAAAAAAAAACAGAAACCGTACATTTAACATAGCTATAATATACCAAAAGCTGCGTGTTTCATGCTTTTGAATTTTTAATTAAGTAAGTTTAAAATACGAAATAGAAAAGACGATTTTTAATTATCAAGCAAACTCCACGTATATTTACATATATTGAACCTATTGAGTGAGTGAGTATCCTTGCGAGATCGAATCAGAAATGAGAAGAAGAAGAACCAACGTCGTCGACATATCTCAGAGTTGATGGATTTAAGTGGTAGTGGGCGTGGCACTTTGCTCGTAGAACCGACAGGTCGAGGGAAGAAGTGGCGACCGCGTACAGGACGACGCAGCGTGGGAAGGCCCCCGGCAAGGTGGACCGATGATCTTGTGAAGATTGCGGGTGTGGCGCACGACCGTCGCAATGGAAATCTTTGTGGGAGGCTTCTGTCCAGCAGAACGTTGGGCTGATACTATATACTATGTTCTACTGAGTAGTTTCGATTTCTAATGTAGTTGTAATTTTAATATCTTAACAATTTGATTAAAATACCAAAATAACTAGCCACTTCTTAGGCTGCTTGCAAATGATTTGCCAAGGAGGTGAAGTTCAACTGAAGTGAACAGTCAAATCATTAATCAACGCCAAACATTACATACAACACATCTCGTAAGGCGCAGCTTCGCAAAAGGGCAGGCGGTGAGGTTGACAATGACATTAGTTGATAGCTATAATGGTAGAGTGCGGAAACTGACGGTGACTCGGGAGTGCAAGGCGACATCAGCCTCGGTCTCGCACTGATAAGGAAGTTTTGTTGATTTGCAAACGGCGCAAATAATTTCATATCAAAACAATACTTTAATTGTAAGTTACGTCAAAAATACCCATGGGTTAAGTAAAGCAGAGGCGACTGATCGTTTCTTCTTGACCAGATAATTAAGGTCCTCACATGACTTATAACAAAGTCGTTGGAAGTCAAGTTTATAACGGGCGCTTCACTATCAATTATCAAATTTGAGGACGAGTCTTAAATATGTAATACCTAGTTAGTTAGTTAGCTTTCATGATATCTTCGTATCACAGAGAGGGCTAGAATTTTCAAGGATAAGGTAATTAACAAAGGCATGTCCTTACGAATTGTTTCTTTAACCATAGTATCAAGTTTTGCTTATAGAACACATTTTACTCTAAACCGTTCTTCCAGTAGGTCCAGGAGAAACTCTAGATTTATATAAGTATTATTTTTGAGAAAATGTACTATTCAATCTTGTCGGCCAAGCGTTGAAAGTTTCACCTTCAATTTAATTTTTTTGGGTTCCGTACCAAAAAGGTATAAAATTAACACTTATGGTGTGACTCTGTCTGTCTGTCTGTCCGACTTTTAAAGTGCCACATTTCAGGCACTACTTTTGCTTTCTGTTTGAAGAATAATTATAAAGATGGCCCAAGTATATTGTAAATAAAAATAAATGAAAGATTTTTATATTGTATAAAAAATGAGGACGGTCAATAATTCAAATTCTAGCTACAAGGTCAAGTGGGGTATCATGTAATAGAACTTGATGTTTATATTCTTCCACATTTTTTTTTACTAAGGATACATTTTGATTTACTTACATACGAAAAAAAGAAAAAAAATACCACTCCCCCTTAAGTTAAGCAAGCGAAAATTTTGAAATTTTCTCATATTAAAAAGAAACATTAATATATTAGGTACTCGAAAATTATATTAATTATTTGCGTAGATAATATAAGCTTGTTAACCAAACAACGAAACATTAAGTAAAAGCAAAATAAACTTACTTCTCAAGAATTTTCACTTCACTTTTCTGTTAATAAATGAGACTTCACAAATGCGAAAATACTCGCCGGATCACCGCGGGTCTCGCAAGTCGCTAGTCGTCCGCTCAGCGAGTCTATACGCATTGAGGCGCCGCCGGTCGCGACGGCGTATATACGGCGGATTCGCTACAAAAACTAGTCCTATAAAATAACATGTGTGAAGACGTATGTTTATTATGACGTTCAGTGCTTTGGGAATTTACTTACATTAATTTGTTGTTAAATTGCGCCGTTAAAATGCGAGGCGTTAAAAGTGTCATTGGGTAAACTTGAGGGCAAAATTGGAGTAGACCTGCTCTACTTTTTCAAATGCAATATACATACACAATAATCAAAGTTTTATATACCTACACACCAATGATTGCCTTTATAAAAAAATCTGCCATTTCATACTATGTGTTAGTGTATAGTAACTCAAAATGTAAGGAATGAGATTTTGTTTTTTGGTTCCGAAATGTCTCCCCATAGGAAAAGTTGTTGGTATTTGTCGGGTACTTTATTAAAATTAAAGAAATTATAAAAAACACAGTGTAAATAGCCCATTGGGAATCGGGATCTTCGGTTCGATTTGTGTAAAATTGTCCAGTAATAATTATTTATTTTATTTATTTATCTAGCTATGCATTCTAGTCATCGATATATTTAATGTGTAACTAACTTTCTTTAGTCTTCTCCTCAATGTCGGTCTGCAAAGTTCCTCCACTTTCCATCAGAGAGGTTTGGACAATTTCTGCTACCAGTTGTCTCTATTTATCCTATCGAGATACAGCTTGGCTTTTATTCAGCGGTCGAAGTCGTAATGCCATGAGCGCAGCAATTTGTCAATCGGCTAGGTTCGGATAATAATAGGCAACAATACCACCAAACCAGTGATAGTCCGATTTTTAATCCTTGCTAGTCTAATTTTGAACACGAATTATTAATTACTCTTGCATAGGTATATCAGAACATCAATCATCAAATAGATCTAAAATTAATGTATGTTTAAGTATGTAGATCCTAACTACAGAAGGCAGTGAACGTGCTTAAACAATTTAACTAAAAAAAGCTATAAAAGCTTAATACTTAAGGCCGAAACACACCGACTGCGTGCGTGGCGTGCGCGTTGTATTGTATGAAATGTCATAGTCATAGTAGATGGCACACCGCTTGCGTGGCGTGCACGTGCGCACCGGTGTGTCATCTCTTATGGGTATTCGTACTTTACAACGCGCACGCCACCCGCACCTCTACGTGCACGCCACGCACACGCATCCGGTGTGGCTTGGCCTTTATGCCGGTAGCACACCTCCGCCGCGAAACGTCAATCCCTAAGAAGTTCCGCTTTAGTTTCGCGCGCTCTGTATGGCGTTTCGCGGTTTCGCGGCGGAGGTGTGCTACCGGCATTAGTAGATATATGTTCAAACGTATCATCTCGATGTAGTTTTCGAGTTTTAATAGGTACATGTAATTTTAGACACTCCGTGTAGGTAGGTAGTCAAACCGTTTTTTTATATATTTGTTGTAGCTTCTATAATATCTAATTTAGTTGTTTAGCATTGCAAAATGCAGACGAATTGTAATTAGGTCTGTTTATAACGCATGTTATGTTTGATTGTAATTGGGTAAATAGGTATTCTAATATGATAGTACCACTATTATTTACCTTGGTTGTGTAGCATTAGTATCTGTTGGCACACCTAATAAATACAATTAAATGAAATATTGTGATATCAATGTTAGAGTATTTCAATAAAAATATAACTCAGTAGGCAAGATGAAATGCGTTTATTTTTCATATTTACTGTAGTTATGAAACAAACGTAGAAATATTTGACCAAGCCAGAAAATGTGAAATAAAGAAGAAAGGTTTATATTTTTCGTTTATCATTTTATTCTTTCGTCGACGTAAAATTATTATGTGGAATTATGTTCTTACACGGGAAAAGTATGTTCCAAATTTTCTATGCCAGTTCGTTACATTGTTCTTTGAATGAATTTTTCATTTCTATGAACGCACTTGAGAATTCTTTCTCCATACAACATTTTGGGACACTTTTTTTTTCTCGTATGTGGTTCGAATGTAGGTATAAACGATTCTGAGTCAGATAAAAACCAATAACTCAATATTCTGAAAAATAAGTAAGGGTCATCATATATTTTTTAGAAACACCCTCATATATTTCTTAGTCATTAAGAAACCGGATCTTATTATCATGGACAAAATAATGCGTCTTCCTCATTAGGTTATGTTATGGCTCAATTTAACTCGCCAAATTAACTGAAAATTTTCTTCAAGGGATGATCCTCATGTCAATCTACTATAGGTTTAATATGTAGTTAAGTAGTTTTGGAGTTTAAATACATGTAATTTTAGACACTATGTGTAGTTAGTCAAATCATTTTTAGGGTTCCGTACCGAAAATGGTAAAAAAGGAACCCTTATGGTGCGACTCTTTCTGTCTGCCTGTCTGTCCGACCATTAAAGCGCCATATCTCAAAAACTACTTATGATATCTATTTGAAATTTGGATTAAACATGGTCAACCCATATGTATTGCAAAAGAAACATTTAAGAATATATTTTTATTTTACAAAAAAACGACGAATATGAGGGAGGGCTAAAATTAAAAGCTTTTAATTAGCTAGCTGCTAGGTCAAACAGTGTATCATATGAAAGGGCTCGATCTACACATGCATTTTTATTTATTTATTTTTATTGTGATTAGATTTTGTTTTATTAAGGAAAATGTGAAAAAAAGGATGATCCTCATGTCAATTTACTATAGGTTTAATATCTCCTCAGCTTGCATTCAACTGAAGTATCTACATGTAAATCTAAACGATATGGCACGCAAAGGGATTTTCCCTCTACAAGTAAGGTTTCTGCAATCGTTCTGCGTCCCGCCTCAACCGGTTCTGTATTAGTTACATACTTACTTATAAATTTGAAGCGAATTGAGTGTTTGATTATTTTTAAATGTTTTCCTCAATGCATGCAATGTTTATATTGCCAATACATTTAAATTTATTAATTTCAAAATCAAAACAACAATATCTATTATTGACATTAATTTACATGCATTTAAATTATGATAGTCATTACAACATAGCTATAGAATAAAATACAAAAAAATAATGAAAAATGTCAATGATGAAATTATTGCATGTCACAACACAATATTTTAATTATTAACAATGTCGGGGCAGGTTTTAAAAATTTGATCATACTAACTACGTTTAAAGTATTATATAAGTAGGTATCACCAATAGCAGATCGTAAGATACCAGGATTAAAAAAGTATATTAAAATATACAAATGCTTACCTGTCAATATATTTCTTCACGGAATAAAAGGTTTTTTTACATAATAACTTTCTCAATTATCGTTGAATTGTTTCGTCAGACGGTTAAGTTCGAAGTGAGAACTGAACCATCTGAGTCGGTTTCTTGCAGTATTTTACTTGCAAGATTCTCTACCAATTTATTAAGCTAATGCTCTTTTATTAAAAGGGTGAAGTTCAATAAGTTGTAGTACCTACCAGAAGCGTGGGCGCCAGGAAAATTACAAGGGAAGCCGAAGCGTATTTAATTACTCATGTTGAAAACATGAGTAATTAAGCTGGTGGTTATTAGCCTTTCCTTGGGCAACCCGGTGGGAATCGGCTTATATAGACGCCGCGACACTGGTACCTACCTACTCGTTAACTCATGTAATTACATTTTATATGAAAGGACGAACATTGAACCATACAACAATAACTAATATATTGAATATTTTCGTCGCACATCGGAACATTTCAGTTTCGTTGGGGTTGGATCTGTATGGTTAACAACACGGCTAGCGATGCTAACTAGCTACAACTTTTTGGGCTTTACTCAAAACAATGCAGTATTTAATCTATGTCATTAACCAATATAAAAAGACCCCACACTGCGTACATTTTGCTTAGGCGTAGGGCTCTGCTAACACTGGAATATCATACGGCCCTTTTTAGCGTATATTTTGTACGGAACCCTCAGTCCGACTCGCACATGGCCGATTTTTTTAAAGCTGTGGTGTTGCAGCTGCTCTTACGAACGTGACGTGACGGACATACATAGAGAGTCGTTCCTTCAGTCAGAGGAGTTCCTTTTTTACCTTTTGCGTACGGAACCCTAAAAACTACCAAAACAATAGCCATTTAATAGAAAACAAAGTATATGGAAATCCTAAGCCTTTGCTGTGCCTATAATCTAAAGTGGCTTCTAGACGAGACGATTCGGTTGCCAACTTATGACACGGTGACGGTGACAGATATTTTTTTTGTAACAGATCCATCACGGGATCAGTTTTTCCTACTCCCGTTATCGATCTACATAAAATATCAATAGGTATGTTATCAGAAACCAGGACCGTTAATCGCCATATTCACCAATACCTTTGATCGTGAACCAACCGCAAGAAGATATCCAATATTAAAACTAGACGGCACAATAAAACTAAACATAAACGATGTTATAAAAAAACATATTACAGTAATAATTAGTTCAATTCAATTCAATTCAACTTTATTTCGTGCAACATGGTATTATCAGATATTACAGCTAAATAATTCAACATGTACCCTGCTAGGGTGAAGCACAGACTTAGAGTTAACTTCACCTAATTATATTTTAGTGGTGCTTGACCACCCGATATTTTTGGGGACTGCTTGATTGAAAGGCAGTTCAGGTGGTTATGGTAATGGTAATTTTTATTTAAATATCTGCTTCTTATATAGTAAAACTAGGTTAACATTTTTATAATTTGCGTTGGTAGTTGTGAACCTAGTGTTCTCAACTACCGCGATACTAAACACATAAAATTAGAAATAGATAAAATTAGATTTAAATACAATAAGGGAAACCTACATGTAGGTAGTTGGGAACGCCGAGTTTCTCAACTACCTCAGTACGCTACGCGTCCCGCGGCGCGTGTGCATATAAGGCGTGCTGCAGTCCGCGCTCGTTCTTTCTGCTGCCGGCCGCCGTCGAGTGAACATCGCCTCGTGCTCCGTGCTTCGTGCCACATACTTCGCACCTGCAACGCTGACTCCTCACCGAGGCAGAACACGTCAATCCTGTCTGTTTCTACTTGATTCAGACGCCAATCACCTACATGCTTCCCCTCCTAGTGGAAACGTACCGGCAGGCGAATAGTACGTCCACTGCGGGTTGTTCGGTTTTCTTTGGTAGGTGTTGAGTTGGTTTGTGTTTGTTGTTTCAGGTTCTGCATCGGTGTGTTTTTCTCGGTCGTAGTGTCGTTACAGGAACTCTGCGTAGTCTGCGTCGAAGTAGGTTCTTGTAAATCTTGCTCGATGATCGTATATGCGGGTTTTAGACGGTCTATTGATATGTTGGATTGCCGGTTAGGTAGTTGCAGTGTGAAAACCTTTCCATTTCGTTTCAGCACGCGATAGGGTCCGTCGTAAGGTGCTTGTAGTGGCTTCTTTACGGCGTCGACTCGTACAAAAACGTTGTCGCATGTCTGAAGGTCACGGTGTACGAAGATAGGTCTTGTGTTGCTATGTGACTGGTTCGGCATAGGTCTCAATTTGTTTATAACTTCGCGCAATCGTTCCACGAATTCGGCGTCCATGTTGGATTCGGCGGCGGAGTCGCCACGCGGCGTCGATCCCAGGAATTCGCCCGGTAGTCGTACACTGCAGCCGTAAGTTAGTTGGGCAGCGCTGACGTTTGTGTCACTTCTCATCGCGGTGCGAACTCCCAGTAGGACAGTAGGTATTTCGTCGATCCAACTTCTTGTTGTCTGTAGTCTTGCTTTTAGTGCGGCCTTGAGTGTTCTGTGCCAGCGTTCGACGATAGCGTTAGATTGCGGATGGTACGGTGTTGTCCGGGTTCGTTCGATGCCGAGTAAGCGTGAAAGGGACGCAAATACTCTACTTTCGAATTGCCTTCCTTGATCCGTAGTGATTGTAGCGGGACAGCCGAAACGCGAAATCCATCCGTCGTAAACTGTCTTGGCGACGACTTCTGCTGTTATTTCGCATAACGGGAACGCTTCGGGCCATCTGGTTGCTCTGTCTATCATCGTCAGTAGGTATTTGCATCCGCTTGCCGCTGTACTCAGCGGGCCGACGATGTCACAGTGCACGTGCTGAAAGCGGTCGCTTGGCGGAAAAGTGGACAGCGGACTCGATGTGTGTCGAATGATTTTCGCACGTTGGCAGTGTAAGCAGGATCGTCCCCACTCTGCGATCTGGCGGTTCATCGTTGGCCAAAAGTATCGCTGCGTTATTAGTTTGCGAGTAGTTTTGACTCCAGGATGACTTATGTTGTGAATAGAGTTGAATGCGATGCGGCGATATTCTTTTGGTAGGTATGGACGTAGGTAATCTGTTGATGTTTCGCAGTGTAGTTTTGCGTTTGATCCGGGTAAAGTTATTTTCTTGATTGTTAGATTTCCTTGTTGTGCGAGTGTTTCGATGATGTTGCTGTCTCTTTTTTGTGCTTCGGCGAGTTGTTCGTAGTCGATTGGTGATGGGCAGGAAATTGTCTCTATTCGTGATAGAGCGTCGGCGGCTGCATTCAGCGATCCACTGATGTGTCGTATATCCGTGGTAAATTCGGATATGTATAGCATGACGTGTCCGACGTGGCAATTCGTTGTTTGTGTTCGTCTTGGTGAATGCGAATGTGAGCGGTCGATGATCGGTGTAGATAATAATTTCTCTTCCCTCGAATATCTTGCGGAAATGCTTCGTTGCCATGTAAATTGCTGTCAACTCGCGGTCGAATGTGGAGTAGCGTGTCTGTGCGTCGGTGAATTTCTTTGAGAAGTAGCCGAGTGGTTCCCATGCGTTGTTTACGAATTGATTTAGCGCGGCTCCTGCGGTTTTGTCGCTAGCATCGCTGAAGATTGCCAATGCCGCATGGTGCGAAGGATGGGCGAGTAAAGCTGCGTTTTTGATGCTGACTTTACATGCCTCGAATGCTTGGTTTGCTTCAGCGGTCCAGTCGATTTCTGTTTTGTCTCGCTTCTTGACGTTGTGTAGGTATGCGTATAGTGGTGCTTGTATGGTTGCGGCGTCCTTGATATTTTCTCGGTAGAAATTTAGCATGCCGAGAAAACGACGTAACTCTTCGACTGTTTGTGGTTTCGGGAAGTTGTTAATTGCTTCGAATTTTTCTTCGGGTGGTTGGATTCCTTGTTGTGAGACTTGGTAGCCGAGGAATTTGACAGATGGCTGGCCGAAGACGCATTTCGATGGGTTGATGGTGATGCCATATTCTTCAAGTCGTTGCAGTACTGTGCGTAGGTGTTGTTGGTGCTCATCTTCGTTGGTCGAAGCTATGAGGATGTCATTGACGAATGGGAATACGTAGTTGAGGTCACTTAGAACTTCGTGGATGAACCTCTGGAACGTTTGACCTCCATTTTTTAGTCCCGCGCAAATCCGAGGGAACTCGTACAGACCGAATGGCGTGATGATGGCGGTCTTCTCCACATCTTGTTCGCTGACAGGTATCTGCTGATATGCGCGGTTTAGGTCGAGAGTTGAGAATATTTGCTTCCCGGCGAGTTGGTATGTGAAGTCGCGCATACGCGGTATGGGGTACCGGTCGGGCTTGGTGATAGCGTTTAGCCTTCGGTAATCTCCACATACTCGTATTTCCCCATTCTTCTTAGGTACGACGTGTAGTGGTGATGCCCAAGGACTTTTGCTTGGTCTACAGAGGCCCTGTGCCATCATGTTTGAAAACTCCTTCTTCACAAGCTCGTAGCTGTGGGGAGCGATGGGGCGTGGTCTGCAGTGGAGGGGCGGACCGGTTGTCTCGATGAAATGTTCGACGTTGTGTTTTGGACTAAGCTTCATGGATGTTATTCTTGTTATTCCGGGGAAATCGGCGAGTATATTGTGGTATGCTTGCTGCACGTCTATGCTACGAACGGTAGGTATGTCCGCAGAACAGATTTGTGCATTTGTTGTGAGTAGCGTCTTGCCGTCGATGAGTCTTCGATTTTTGATGTCCACGATGAGATTGTGGTGCTTCAGAAAATCGGCTCCCAGGATAGGTTTCGATACGGCTGCGATGATGAATTTCCATTTGAATGAACGTCGGAGGTTGAGATCGAGATCGAGTGTTTTCTCGCCGTATGTAGGTATGGCGGTGTTGTTTGCGGCGTACAGTTGAAACGGTAGTGGTTGCTCTTGCGTGCCTTTCGTTCTCGGTAGTACGGAAATATTTGCACCCGTGTCTACCAAGAACGTGAGCTTCGTTTGCTTGTCTGTCACGAAGAGGCGGTGAGAGGTTTCGTAAACGCCAGCGTCCGCCACAGCTAACGTTAATTTTAGTTTTCCGGCTGCGGCGCGGTGATGGGCTTGAAGCTGCACGGTGGCGTACATTTCTTGGCGTCCATGCCATAACGGTGGTGGTAATAACAGTACGGCATGGGCGTACTGTTGCGGCTGCGGCTGTGCGACGCGTTTCTTGATCGTGATTGGAAACGGCGCCGTGGTCGGCTGTCTCGCTGGTTTTCGTACGGACGTGGATTTTCGTACGGTCGCGATCGGAGTTCGGCGATTTCCAGGGACAGTCTTCTGATTTCGGTGATTAAGTATTGCTGGTCGAACGGTGGATGCGGTTGGTAAGTTTGGTTGTTGTGGCAGTGGCGGCGGTTGTAGATGTGCGGGCACGGCGGGCGCGGTCGTAGGCGCGGACGTCGCTATTGCGGCGATGTGCTCTGACGACGTGTGTGACACCTCCATCATCCTGTCGGCGAGGAGAGCTAGGTCGTCGAGCGTGGTTTTGATCTGGAATGCCTCGCTGACGGTGAGCACGGAGCGGACGTGGGGTGGTAGATGGTCCAGCCACATCATCTGTATTGTGCACTCGGGAAACTTTTCTCGGTTGAGATTCTGCATGCGGCGTAGGAGTTGGCTCGGTTTTTGATCGCCTAACTCGACTTGTGACAGCAACTTCTTGGTCTGTGTGCTGCTGGATTCTTCATATAGGGATATCAGACGCTCTTTGATGGCCTTGTAGTAGTCTTTTTCTGGCGGCGAATAGATGAGATCGGAGATGTTCTGAATGTCTTGTTTCTCCAGTTGGGCAATAACCATCTGCGCGAGTTGCGGCTGGCTTCGCTTCAGTTCGGCAGTAGCGGCTTCGAAACTGCAAAACCACAGTCGCGGTTGATCCCGCCAAAACGGCGGTACGCGAAGCGACAGTGATATGCCGGAGACTTCGTGCGACGACGGTGCTTGTTGTTCAGACGGCGCGGGTGGCTGCATCTGTGGCTGTGGTGCGACGGCTTGAGGTGCAGGTGCAGGTGCAGAAGCTCCGTTGTTCATGATGTTTTTCGTTCTTCTGTTATAGTTCTCCACTTAGGGTCACGGCTAGCGATGCTAACTAGCTACAACTTTTTGGGCTTTACTCAAAACAATGCAGTATTTAATCTATGTCATTAACCAATATAAAAAGACCCCACACTGCGTACATTTTGCTTAGGCGTAGGGCTCTGCTAACACTGGAATATCATACGGCCCTTTTTAGCGTATATTTTGTACGGAACCCTCAGTCCGACTCGCACATGGCCGATTTTTTTAAAGCTGTGGTGTTGCAGCTGCTCTTACGAACGTGACGTGACGGACATACATAGAGAGTCGTTCCTTCAGTCAGAGGAGTTCCTTTTTTACCTTTTGCGTACGGAACCCTAAAAACTACCAAAACAATAGCCATTTAATAGAAAACAAAGTATATGGAAATCCTAAGCCTTTGCTGTGCCTATAATCTAAAGTGGCTTCTAGACGAGACGATTCGGTTGCCAACTTATGACACGGTGACGGTGACAGATATTTTTTTTGTAACAGATCCATCACGGGATCAGTTTTTCCTACTCCCGTTATCGATCTACATAAAATATCAATAGGTATGTTATCAGAAACCAGGACCGTTAATCGCCATATTCACCAATACCTTTGATCGTGAACCAACCGCAAGAAGATATCCAATATTAAAACTAGACGGCACAATAAAACTAAACATAAACGATGTTATAAAAAAACATATTACAGTAATAATTAGTTCAATTCAATTCAATTCAACTTTATTTCGTGCAACATGGTATTATCAGATATTACAGCTAAATAATTCAACATGTACCCTGCTAGGGTGAAGCACAGACTTAGAGTTAACTTCACCTAATTATATTTTAGTGGTGCTTGACCACCCGATATCTTTGGGGACTGCTTGATTGAAAGGCAGTTCAGGTGGTTATGGTAATGGTAATTTTTATTTAAATATCTGCTTCTTATATAGTAAAACTAGGTTAACATTTTTATAATTTGCGTTGGTAGTTGTGAACCTAGTGTTCTCAACTACCGCGATACTAAACACATAAAATTAGAAATAGATAAAATTAGATTTAACTACAATAAGGGAAACCTACATGTAGGTAGTCGGGAACGCCGAGTTTCTCAACTACCTCAGTACGCTACGCGTCCCGCGGCGCGCGTGCATATAAGGCGTGCTGCAGTCCGCGCTCGTTCTTTCTGCTGCCGGCCGCCGTCGAGTGAACATCGCCTCGTGCTCCGTGCTTCGTGCCACATACTTCGCACCTGCAACTCTGACTCCTCACCGAGGCAGAACACAACGTCAATCCTGTCTGTTTCTACTTGATTCAGACGTCAATCACGCTACAGTCTGTTTCTATGTGATTCGGACGTCAATCACCTACAATATAATAAAATAAACTATTTAACATTTCCATAGATAACTAACCTTACCTATATCTTAGGTTTATTCATATCTCTCAAAGCACTAAACTATGTACTTTAAACTAAAACATTATAGTTTGAATATTTATATTTATATTATCTATTACATATTCATATACTCTTTAAGATTATAAAAAGTATGCGACAGTAGATACTCTTTATATAGCTCTTTAGATAGCTTTCCAACAAAAGTTTTGTACTTGTCTTCAGCTGATATATTACTCGGTAGCTTATTATATATTTTTATCAACATGCAATGTGATCCCTTTGACTTCATTTTGAGTGACGTTCTCGGTCGCAGACTATGAGTTCCTCTACACACATCTTTAGCTTGGGTGTAAAGACTAGGGTGTTTCCGAACGAATTTGCACGTCTCGAGTATATACAAGGATGTTAGTGTTAGTATTTTTAATTTAACAAAATGAGGTCCACACGATTCGTCATTTTGAATGTTACTTAAGATCCTTATACATCTCTTTTGTATTAAAAATAATTCAGGGACATTAGTACTATCACCCCATAAAATGATACCGTACTGAAGCCATGCTTGAGCAAATGCATGATAAATTTAAATTGCTGGTTCAATGACTAGTTTTTTTTATTTCTCTAAGGGCATAAGCGAATTGGGATAATTTTGTGGCAATTTTATCTACGTGACATTGACAGTTCGTAAACAGCTACAATAAACATTGTAATGCAACAATAGTTAAGCACTGTCTCGTTTACAAAGTAGAATGGTAGAAAATAATAGTTCTTATACATAGATGGCGTTGTAAATATCGGGGAACGGCTTTTTGTGTGGCCATTGCCAGTCCACTTGTTTTATTCGTCCATGTCTAAAACTGTGAAACGTGACGCCAATCCTAGACAATCAAATTGTCCCGCCTGCATGCTACTTAATACACGTGTGTTCAAAAACCTACTGATTCTATGTGAACCTGCGCATTGGTACTACTGCGTTCTATTTGGAATTAGAAACTTTAATTAATATCGTAAAACTAAAAATATAGGCAAGAAAATACGCGAGCTTACATAAATAGTTAATCGAAGCAGATAAAGCTTACCTATTTGTGGTTTCTGAACGATTTCTCTTCATTTGTCAATGTCAGTGTCATGCCACTGTCTTTCATTGTTAATCCCCACGTGTATATTTGAGGTGGATAATATTATATTTTGTTAGTATGGCTGTAATGCAAAGAATAAAGTAAGAAAGTTAATTGCAAGTATATATTGCCACCTAATTTATTTAGTGGAATCGGATTTTATTTGGCGTTTGTAACAATTCCAGAAAACCAACTACCCGGAAAGGCAAGAAGGTTCTACATTCAAAGGAGCCAAAACCCACTGAAGGCCCCAAGCAATGTATTTTCATCCAGGGAAGGAATCCTTCGGAACGTACTAGACATCTTTTGAAAGATATATACGACTTGAAGAAACCAGACGCAGCTTATCTTCGACGCAAAAATGATTTCGTTCCTTTCGAAGATGCCACTTTCATTGAAAAGTAAGTTCTTTAAAATATCAACAAATATTTTCTTCTGTTTCCGCGATTATTACTCATTGAAATAAAACAATTTAACGTAAACGTCCTCCCGTGACCATGGAAAGCTGGAAAGCTTCCGAAACGTCGGGAACTAAAATGAGATAATATACGCGATATAATCCGTTAAATTGTTTTATTTCAATATCAACAAATATAAGAAAACACATGTTTCATGGAGACTGGATAATTTTTTTAAATGTATTTTCGCCGAATTCCGAAAAGTGGTTAATTAGACTACTTATACTATTTTATTGTATTTGTCAATATCTTTGCTATGCTAGTCATTAACTAATTTCGACGATTTTTTTGGTCGTAAAGGTGTCAACTTAGGGAGTGATTCTATATAAATTTGCTTAAGATCAAATGTTAGAAACCATGAAGAATCTGCTGAAGTCTTGAACTATTTAGCACACATAGTACATATTCTTTCTTCTTTCATTTGCATGTTGGCCGCTTTAACAATTTCTTTCGTAAGGCCCCGCTTACTTATATAAGTACAAATTAGTGGTAGTAGTTCAGACCTAATATTGTAACCGATTGAATAGCAAGAGTAATAAAGAAATGTACTTTTCTGAGTACAAATGTTTCACCTATGTTTATCTGTAGTTTTCTATTCTTAAATGATGACCAAGATCATACAAACCAAATTAACAAAAATGCAAGTGCTGTCTTGGTCTGGAGCACCATACCTGGTATGTACAGTCACTAGCATCAATATCTGCCATAACAAAGAGGGTTAAAATATCTGACATCCTAATGCCCTAGAAATAGAGTTGTGTCAGATATTTATGCACGCTTTGTTGTGGTAAATAAAGCACAGCTCCGCTGTTGATAAAACACAGGACTTACAAGGTTAATTTGAACACATGTAAAAGCAAAGTATTAGGGGTCTGTACCAAAAAGGTAAAAAAGAAACCCTTATAGTGTGACTGTCTGTCTGTTTTTTTTATTAAAAATCAAGTTATTATATCAAACTTTTTATTCAAATGTTTCATTATATTTTCAGAATGTGCTATAAGAAAGAGGCAGCTTTGTTTGGTGTGGGTTCACACAGTAAGAAGCGCCCCCACAACATTATCCTTGGCAGGACCTTTGACTATGGAATATTGGACATGATAGAGCTTGGTGCTGAGAACTTCAAAGCAATGTCAGAGTTCCAGAATATGAAAGTGTTGGCGGGGCTGAAGCCTTGCCTGGTGTTCAACGGTCCTGCCTGGCAGCTCAACGATGAGCTGAAGAGATTGAAGTCTTTGCTCACTGACTTCTTTCACAGAGAAAAGGTGATCATTAAGTAAAATCTAAAAGTTACAATTCTTTGGTCAACACAAGATAATAATGTGGTATTTGACCCATCAAAAACATAACTTGTAAAAGAAACCAAGTCTCGCAACTCAGTTCTTCTACCACCAAGTCGGTTAATTTATTCAGTCCCTACTTAAGGGTCCTTCTGCCTTAAGTTATTATGTAATAAGCTAACCTAACAACACCTAACAGGGTTTATGCTGGAACATATCTTCAAATGTAACATCTTGTAAAACCCATAAATGAAATAAATACATTATGAATTAATCTTATAGTGACCATATCAATATTAACAATCTTTTATGTTTTAAACAAATGTATGTTTTATTTCAATTAGTGATAATTGCTGAAACCGAAGAGAATATTGTATTATTGCTATTGTTTCAAACTATGTATTTATAATTTCTAGGTTGAAACTATAAGGCTGCAGGGTATGGAGCACACCATCAGCTTCACAGCCACTGATGATGGCTCCATCTACATGCGGTCATACAGAATACTGCTCAAGAAGAGCGGGCAGCGCACACCCAGGATTGAACTGGAGGAAATAGGTGTGTTACTTTTCGCTTTGGTATTTATACAGTACAATGATGGTTTCAAGTAGTATATGTAAAAAATATGAAACACATTCTGTTGTAACTAAATTCTCAAAACATACATATGAGAAGGTTGAATTCACTCTTTCAAGGTGTTTTTATTATTGATTTGTTTTAACTTCTTGTATGCTTAGACACGAATCCGTGCAAAGCAATTAAACTGTCTGTTTAAATTTCATTTAGGCTCAATTTGATTGGCAAATTTTTGACATCGCATATGAGGGGTTAATTTTAACAGGTACCTAAGGCATCCCTAAAACGTGGTTGAGTAGACATATAATAGTATGAAATTACAATTTTTTTACGTTTACGAAATGTCGCCTAGGAAAAGTTGTTTGTGTTGACGGGTACCTACCTGTTAAAATTAATCAATAAAAACAGGGTCTCCTTCGGAATACCTAATGTCGTTCCGATTCCGATATAGATCCAGAAAAACACCTACATATGCTCTACAAGATGTACATTACTACCACATAGTACTATTCAGTTGTTGGTGTTGCTATCAATACTAAATGATCTTGATAGTCAAGATCTCAGCAACAGCCTGTATGAATGGTTATCATTCATATAGGCTAACTAGTAGGCGCCCACAACCCCTCTTTGTTTCTTTAGCATAGTCGGATACAAAGTATCCTATAATATAACCATCTGGAGACACCCAGCTACCTGTGTACCAAAAATGGTTGAAATCCTTTTAGGCGATTTAGCGTGATGAAACCACAACGACACATACAAATATTTTATTTTTACAACTTTATAATAGTATAGATTTGTGTCCATTTGTCTGGATGAATAAGGAGACGCTGTATTTAAACAATGGTTTAGGAATTTATCTGCTCACTAAGTCAATGTTGAGATCTTGACTATCATGATCATTTAGTATGATATTTCGGGAGAAAAATATATCCTAATATCTCATGAAAAACAACAGTAACCTTGTGTGAATGAGCTGGTACTCGTACATAAGCTACCAGAGCAGAATTTACAACAGAATTTACAACATATTCTTTTTTGGTTGCTGAGTATAGTATTATCTTAACAATGGGCTGAATTCGTTGGCTCTGGTTTGTTTAAGAAATTAACTTTCTTAAAATATATAAAAATATTCTGGTTCCACCTGTCAAGAGTTTAATAAATAAGGTATATTATTGAATTTCAGGACCTTCAATTGATTTCAAGTTGAGAAGAACCAAATTGGCAGCAGACGACTTATACAAAGAAGCTTGCAGGGTTCCCAGAGAAGCTAAAACTCTTACCAAGAAGAACATTTCCAGAGACGCGTTTGGATCGAAATTGGGTCGTATCCACATGGGCAAGCAGGACATCAACAGACTGCAGACTCGCAAGATGAAGGGACTGAAGAAGACCCCGGAGGAAAGGAAGCATCAACGGCTTATGAAGAAGAAGCAGGCCAAGCAAAATGCAAGTCAACCGCAACCTATGGAAGTGTGATAAATAAATTATTTTCTCTTCATTTGTATTTTTTTTCAACACTTATGTGACTAAATAGTAATACAGGGTGTCCCTGACCCCGACGATAATCCTAAGAGGGATGATAGAGCAGCTCTAAAGCTATCGATTTGGCCCCATTTATGTTCTGCGATTTTTCGTAGCGTCCGAGATATTCACGATTTTAGTAGCAATTTTGGGCTTTTCCTTATCAGGTCATCAGTTTATTTATTGCTTTCATAGGTACATTGGAAGATGGTACATTTTATATTTTACCGCTATAAAACCCTGTAGGGCACTGCAACACTTAAAACAGGATATTATATGCTTAAGGTTACTAGTCCTTAAGCATATAATATCCTGTCCTAAATAATATATAATCTTACTGACTAAATTAAAAAGTGTACTAGTTCACAGCCTATAGCAGTTACTTGTGTCTATTCAGCTACATAAGAAACATAACATTCGTAAATTTAATTATAAAACAGAAGAAATAAAATAAAAATAATGACAGAACTTTTATATTTTACGGGATCGATACAATTTTAACATTATAAATGTATATAAATAAGTCTACATATATCATTTGATATGGCTTTCAAAGAACTCTTGCAGCGTATAAAAACAATTATCTACCAAATATTTGGTCAGCTTTCTATTAAATACGGTATGTTTTTCCTCGATCTTTATATTTTTTGGGAGGTTATTCTAAATTTTAATGCGCATTATACAGGGTGTCCCAAGAAGTAGTGATATACTGAAGCTGGGAGGTAGAGGACCTAGAGGGCTATCTAAATCACCTCCATGTATGTTCCGCGATTTTTCGTATTTTCGGAGTTATGACTTTTTTTTAAATTTTTCACCTATCGCCGAGTACGATGAGATTTTTATTTTACGTTTTTACTTGGAGTCTACCGGCATTTCACAAGAGGAGACCACTGTTGAGAAGAAAGCCGAAACAAACTCGACAGTCGGTCATATTTTCTAAATAACTTATCTATTATTATATTTGTATATGATATATATGTTTTTAAGTATACATTTAATGCGTACTTCTCCAAGAAAACATATAAAAAGTTATAAAAAAAAAATTATCATTGAAGAGAAAAAAGCAAATACTTTAGAATGTTTGATGTGCCTTTCTTATAAGAACCACGTCCCAATCCCGGTCACTCAATAAAAGTAACGAAACTGAAAAAAAATATGTGTAGCACATATATCAACAGTTCTTTAAAAAACATTTTCCGGTTTCTAAAAGAAATGTTTGATTTAGTAAACATTTTCGAAAATAATTGCTCCGAAAGTAGCATAAATTGTGTTCCTCCCCCCCTCCATTTCCTATACATTATGTCCAAAAATATGAAATAAATTACAAAGATAGATCAACATCTTACCAAATTACTTTCAACGAAATTATTTTTAACATGATCGGATAAACCGTTTTTGACTTACTGGCGAAAAACTGTGCTTCACAGCAAAAGGACGTAAGTGCCGTGTAGATACGTGTATATACAACAGCACTTACGTGTATAGTACGCTCTTTTGCTAGTGTAATTTTTAATATACTATTTTTTTATCTGTAGTGCATTTTTTTGTATCAACGGCTGCGGAATCCTACACCGAGCATGGTTCGACATGCTCTTGGCCGGTTATAAGTAGATCATTTTTGAGCGCTAGAAATGGTAATTTTAAAGCTTATTATAAAAAAATAACACATTGGCCTACGAATGATTGGGCTTCTTCACGAACGTGTATCCTAATAGCAATTCTATTTTCATTTCTAGTGGATTTCTAATAATTCTCAGTGAAAGAGTATATTGGGTACCTATTATCTCCATAAATAACATCTATACCATTATAAAGTTGTAAAAATGAAATGTCGTACATTGAAGATATTTAAAAATAAATGATTGTAACGGACTATTTGGAGGTCACAAAATCGAAAAATATTTTATTTTGATTTTTTGTATGTTTGTAGGTGTTGTGGCTTCATCACGCAAAATCGGCTAAACGGATTTCAACTATTTTTGGTACACGGGTAGCTGTGTATCTCCCGATGGTTATAGGATACTTTTTACCCGACTACGCTGAAGAAAAAAAGAAGGGTTATGACTTTTTCTACTTCGCGAACGAAGTTGCGGGCGCCTTCTAGTAAATAATATTGTCATAAATATAGGGACGGACGCTAACAGTTAAAATGTTTATGTCTATAAAAAGTTTTCTTAACGAGTCACGGGAATTCAGGTTACCTATATATAAGACGAATGACCCTTTTGTGGATCACAAATATAGTCTGTATGTCAGCATGCTTTGCCCCAAACCAGACACATAATAAATACTCACCTCATTTATAGGTTGGGACTGTGGATATCGTAGCTACTTACTACATGCGATTTAATTAGGCAATTACGTACTGTAGGCAGGTACCTCTAAGTTAATTATATGTATAGGCTGCGGGTTGCGGAAAAGTTACCTGCAATGAACAAACACACTTTCAATAGGTAGGTACATATTATTAGCATTTGTTCGTAGAAATACTGGACCCGTATTTTGGGAAACCCCATTGACATATGTTTACCGGAAAGCCATTACACCCATAAACTGATTCCGACGCCGGTGCGAGTAAGATTACCATAAATCCATATAAATATTTGTCAGTCTATTTGCATATATTTATTAATATCTTAAACATATTTATGTCATGACTTATGATTCACACGATAATCACTTAACTGATGAATTCCATGTTGATGGATACACCTGTGGGTAGATTATGTTCGCATTTCTGCGGCTATTGGACACGAAAAAAATAGAGAGAAAATGTGCCTAAAGTTACGCACGAAGCCTCGGGGGCTTCCCAAGGTATTTCCCCGTGCCTGAATAGAGACACTTTGGAATTTAGTGCCTATATTTCGTAGATTTAATTTAAATAATATCTACCTAGTTAAAGATGACGCATGCTCTGCCCACGGGTGTCAGCCGAACGGTGTTACAATTCACACCACGTATCACGTAACTACCTAAAGGTGCGTCCACACTTGTATCATTTGCTCGTATCCGATCACCGTGCCGTGGCATGACTGCGTATCGCGCTGCTTGGACGCTCACTGTCGGCGCGCCGATCATGCCGCACTCTTCCTATATAAGTGTGTGATACGCGTAGCAAATGGATTTCGAGCGATCGGATCGGTGCAACGTCCAAACGCGTGATCGTGACACGCGATCATGCCACGCGACGATGATCTGATACGGGCAAATGATACAAATGTGAACGCACTAAGTCCCTAAGTTCCCGGCTGTAAAGCTTCAAGTCCCTCTAATGTACTAGTTGGTAGGTAAGTATATATACTTTCACAGATGCAAACTTATTTTACGTGGACGCTAAAGACGCTACACGGGTACAACAACAAGATGGATTGATGACCTCATGATGGGGGTTGCTTGAGTCCGCCGGATGCCGTCGGTGCAGGACCGATCGTGGTGGCGTTCTTTGGAAGGCCTATGTCCAGTGCCTTTTGCCTGATGATGATGGTGTACGATGAACGATGATGTACTTAATGAAGAAAAAACCAATCGTTTCTAGCTCAGTTTCTAGTAATCTGCCTAATACCGGACCCCGGACGAACCGACATGATGAAAATAAACTTTGAGTATTTACTGTTTTGACTAATAGAACTTTATAACGAGCGATAAACAAAGTTCTAAATCATGAGAAATATCGATCTGAGACATCTTAGCCGTTTATAATATTTTCTTCTGTTTCCGCGATTATTACTCATTAAAATAAAACGGGTGGACCCGTGACCATAGGAAGCTGAAAAGCTTCTGAAACGTCGGGAACTAAAATGAGATAATAGACGCGATATAGTCCGTTAAATTGTTTTATTTCAATCTTAGACGTTTATGTAAATACCGGACAGTAGGAAAATACGAGGCAATTTTTCGCCCACACGCGTTAAATACTCCTATACTTTAATACTTGCATGTTACTGTTAGCCATCATGTTAAGCAAACTAATCTTGAAGGAGACTTTGACTCATAGTAACTACTCGATTCATTCATTCATTCAGCGGAGCTGGTAACCAGGGCCTCGGTGCAACAGAAAATATTGGGTCCCAATGTCAGTTAGAGGTTTTGTTATTCAGGGACTAAGGGCCCCCAAAATATAGGGTACCTACAAAGCTCCGTCTAGCCCTTCAATAGCTATGCCACTAGACTGAGTCCGAGGACTCCGGGGGCCCCTGATATTGGGAACCCCGGAACCCGTCTAGCCCTTCGGTAGCTACGCTAATGTTCAGGATCCGAGGGCCCCCTGAACCTGGGGGCCCCGGAACGGCCCCGTCTAGCCCTTCGGTAGCTACGGCACTAGTCAGGATCCGAAGGCCCCCCGAGGTTGGGGGCCCCGGGATACGCCCCCGTACAGCCCTTCGGTAGCTACACCCCTGGTCAGGATCCGAGGCCCTTTAGGCTTGGAGGCCCCGGGGCACGGCCCCGTCTAGCCCTTCGGTAGCTACACCACTGGTCAGGATCCGAGGCGCTTTAGGCTTGGGGGCCCCGGGGCACGGCCCCGTCTAGCCCTTCGGTAGCTACACCACTGGTCAGGATCCAAGGCCCTTTAAGCGTGGGGGCCCCGGGGCACGGCCCCGTCTAGCCCTTCGGTAGCTACGCCACTGACTCGATTGAATTGAAAATTGACGGTAGTATGGGAAAGACTAAAATTTTACCGAATATGCTCTTAGGCGTAGTTAATCTTTCGAAGTTTCCCGCACTTCTGTCTAACTCCACCGCACCTTATGTAATTTATATATTGAAATCGTATAAACTTATCAGCTCTTTTTTAAAATCATATAATATTTAACACCGTTCTATCAATTTATCTATTGATAGAACTCGTAGATACTCGTACACTCCTTGGGTGGGAGATACTTTGAGATTTTAAAAAGGACATGGAATAGTTATCATCCCGGAAAAATACCCGGTTCTCAGACGAAAATAGCGTCTATTACCAACCGACAAACCGGATTGACGCTTGGGAAAAAAAAGTACTAACCATCCACCTGGTTGAAATGTCTGGTTTGTCGGTTGGTAATAGACGATAAAATACTTAGGCCACTCGGCCAAACCTGCGGGAAAATACTAGTAGGTAACATAAAAATAAAAACCGGCCAAGTGCGAGTCGGACTCGCGCATTGAGAGTTCCGTACAATTTTTCACTTACCCTAACTTTATTACTCGGTTCCGGTTTAGTAAAGTTTTGCACCTGATATCTATAACGACCTGGCCACGACATTGCGCGATTTGCGGCGCGGGAAGCGTTTTAACTGTTCATTGCGCGGTCGAGACGCGCAACGCACTGTGGCTAGTTGGGATCACACGCATTGAATTAGAAAAACTGCTGCCGCTCGAAGTCTTGGCCAGGCCGTAACATTGCATACAAATGAGGTGAAAACCAACCGGGTTGTTCAAATAGGTTATTTGAACATAAAATAAATAGCTAATTAGAGACATGGTTATAATTTTCTTGTAATATTTATGTTTATTTAAAACAAAATCTAATCACAATAAAAAAACTAAACAAATGTTCGAAAAACGAGATATGGCGCTCTAATAGTCGGACAGACAGACAGTCAAATTTTTGGTACGGCTTTTTGGTACGGAACCCTAAAAAGACAAGGCGACTAATCGTTGTGCACCTAAAGGTGCGACCACATTTGTATCATTTGCCTGTATTAGATCATCGTCGCGTGGCATGATCGCGTGTCACGATCTTGCGTTTGGACGTTGCGCCGATCCGATCGCTCGAAATCCATTTGCTACGCGTATCACACACTTATATCGGAAGAGTGCGGCATGATCGGCGCGCCGACAGTGAGCGTCCAAGCAGCGCGATACGCAGTCATGCCACGGCACGATGATCGGATACGAGCAAATGATACAAGTGTGGACGCACCTTAATAACGATACGATTTTATTGGAGTGTCGCCTCTTATAATGCAATAGTAAACAACATTAAAAATACAATTTATCTCGCTCACAAATAAGTCATATAAAGGTACATTTATCAGCAGAAATTAATAAATCTGCACACGACTAAAGTCAAGTAATTAGTTAGGTACGGCTTGTGTTGTTTCTCTGCGTATACTTTTACTGTTGACTGTACCGAGACTGCATAGCAGGCTGATCGATTAATTACAACTTACACTATATTATTAAAGTTATTATCTCTCGAACTCAGCTAGTACCTAAACATAAATACTCACTTCTCGAGGAACAATGTAAGTACCTTTTATGAAATACAATCAACTGAATTTGACATATAGCTGGGTATGTTTCCTATGTTTAAACAATAAATGCAGCTATTTCTGTGTTTACTTTGCTCGTATGTATGGTACCTACCTACTTGTTTTTTATTGCAAATTAAACAGTGTTATGTTTTATGTAGAGCACTAAAATTCCACGGAAACCGCCACGGCAATTGCGTTGCCTTATGCGGGGGACTCAGAATCCCATAATTAATACACTGGAACGACGGATTCATCCTGGGGCTTTCGTCATACTAATATTATAAATGCGAAAATGTGTGTCTGTCTGTATGTATGTCTGTCTGTCTGTTACCTCTTCACGCTTAAACTGCTGAACCGATTTAGATGAAATTTGATACGGAGATAGTTTGAGTCCGGGGAAGGACTACTTTTTATCCCGGAAAAAATACTTTTATCCGGGATAAAAGAATTTAAGGGGGCCGAAGTCGCGGGCAGAATCTAGTAATTGATAATTAATGGATAGTGAATCCGTTGAATAAGGGGGGAGGGGAGGGTACACCACCGGACGTTATGGAAATCTTAGGGGGAGGCCTTACTTCAGCAGTGGACGTTTTTGTGCTGATATGATGATGATAATTATTGGTCGATACAGACGTTTGGGTAAGTTGGTTGCACAACGGCTTCGAATCCCAGCCAGGGCTAGTTTTTGTGTGTGAGCATTAATATTTATTCCTGGATCTTGGACATTTTTTATATATTTATGTATATCGTTGCCTGGTACCCATGGTATCAGCTTTGCTCAGTTTGGGACTAGATCGTTATCTGTAAGATTGTCCCAGAATGTATTTATATTTTCCTTTCTGCCTGGGGCTGGGGTCGTTATCAGAATGTCACATACATAACCCGATGATCAGGCCCTCTTTGATTATAAATATACTAGAAGGCGCCCGCAACTTCGTTCGCGGAGGAGAAAAAGTCATAACCCTTCATTTTTTCTTCAGCGTAGTCGGATAAAAAGTATCATATAACCATCTGGAGATACCCAGCTACCCGTGTACCAAAAATAGTTGAAATCCGTTTAGCCGATTTTGCGCGATGAAGCCACAACGACACATACAAACATACATAAAATCCAAAAAAAATATTTTTCGTTTTAGTGACCTCCAAATAGTCAGGAACAATATATTTTTTGAAAATATCTTTAATGTAAAGACATTTCATTTTTACAACTTTATAATAGTATAGATATGTTATCACAACACAACGAAACGGGGCTTAATCGCGTATAAATATGATTTATTTAATTACCTGTCGTTGGTAATTCTTCGACGTTTCGGTCGTCGCGTTACGTCCATGGTCTCGAAGGAAACTGGAGCGGCGAATCATAATTATACTCAATACTCAATCGTTTATTGCATTCCACAATGTTAGTTTACAGGATAGGTATTAGGTAAACTTAAGTTGCATAAAAGTTACATGACAGTGAACTTAATTGTGGACCCTGTTGGGCACAGCAAAAATGCGTGGAGAGAAGACGACTTATTATTTAAATTTTATTGCACAAAACAAAATCAGTACATATGGCGGACTTAATGCCATATATTTATGATTATATGTTTTTTTTTATTGTTGTTCCTCTTTATATTCTCTTAATGTATAATAGCTTTTATTAATAAGGAATTATTTTAACAATTTTATGAATGTATAATATTTTTTCTCGGATTTAATTATATCTACAAAATTATACGCGATTAAGCCCCGTTTTATTGTGTTGTGATAATGAGTGAAGATCGTGTAAGTTTAAATCTATATGTATGTTCCTTTTATGTGCTTGAACTTTGAGTACAGGTAAAGCACCTGTGAAAGAATTTATGAGATTTTTCCTGTATGTAAATTAGTGGCCGCGCTTGACTCGTGGCCATTCTTTAAGTAGCGGATTTATAAAGCAACTAGTTTCTGCCCGCGACTTCGTCCGCCTTAAATTCGTTTATCGCGGATAAGGGTCTTTTTTCGGGATAAAAAGTAGCCTATGTCCTTCCCGGGGACTCAAACTATCTCCATACCAAATTTCTTCCAAATCGGTTCAGCGGTTTAAGCGTGAAGAGGTAACAGACAGACAGAGAGACAGACAGACACACTTTCGCATTTATAATATTAGTATGGATAGTATGGATTTAGTAGGAAGAAATTCGTTTGCCAAAGAGAAAAAAGTCATAAATCATTACTCTCTTGTTTTACTTCAGCGTAGTCGGTTAAAAAGTATTTTATAAGCATTCTTGGATGTCCAGCTATATTAGTACAAGAGTACTAATAATGGTCATATTCCGTCCAGCAGTATTCACGTGATGTGGCCCCAAAGACACATGTACATATATATGCATACATAACATCAAAATACTTATACATATTTCAATGCTTAATTATAATTTTAATACTACTTATAGAAATAGTCGTTCCAGTCCGTGTCTGGTGTCTGACGTTTGAGCCGTGATTTTTCTTAGTATCCATTAATTGAAAACACTATAATTTAAAACATCGATTTTAGTGGCGTTTGCGTTTTTGAGCGTTTCTTGTGACCGAACATTAATATAGCAGGAAAAACAATAGTCCAGAGTCCATAGTATAGCATTGTATAGCGTCCATAGTATAGCTTGTTGTAATCGCTTTGTAATGATGACTCGTAGCTCGTAGAGATTCCTTCAAGTAGGTGCTCATCTATATAATTATAATAGTTTTTTATCTACTTTCGCGAATAACTTATCTGCACCGCCTACAATTTATCTGTTATGTTCCAATTCTAAGGTTCTGGAAGATACGGCTCTGTGGCTTTAAGTAGGTGATATACGCAAGGATCATTAAAACAAGAGGACTGACCATCTCTATACAAAAAGCCGTTCCCCGATATGTACAACGACATCTATGTACAAGAAATATTATTTACAACTATTCAACTTTGCAAGCGTATCACATTCTTTATATGTTACGATTTATGGCTGTATACGAACTATATTTGTTACTGCACTGTTAAATTTTTAATTTTAAACCGCCATCTAGTTTTTTTGCCAGAATATCTCTTTGCGATCGGGGCAAGAACAAAATAATGGCAAATGACAGTCATCTTGTTTTAATGGTCTTTGATATAAGTTATTTTTTTTTACAATAAAGGTTAACGTAAGCAAGGATCTATTGTGGGTCATAAACATAAACAAAGAAAAGCATCGTCACGACGATCTGATATTTCCAAGGCAAGGAAAGCCGGTTGTTGCAGTTTTTCAGGTTTCCTGTTTGTATAACGCACAGATTGAAAGAAAGGACGTCGCGCATGCGGGGCTGGCCGCCTATATCCTTTTACTAATACCTATTTTAAATGCGAAATGTGGTTGTTGGCTTGTCTCGTCTATTAGCGCAATAATGAGGCAACGAATTGACGTGATTATTTGCGTATACATAGATGCGGGGGCTGGGTGGAGAGTGACATAGGCAACTTTTTATCCAGGAAACATTTTGGTTTCCAAGGGTAAACAAAATAGTAGAGCACGCGAAATCTCAGTCCGTAATAATAATGAATAAATATTACTGGACAGTGTTTCCATTTACACCAATCGAACTAGTCCTATGGTAAGCTCAATAAGGCTTGTTTTATTATTCTGAGCACTAGACGATGATATATTTAATAGATATATTTACTTATATACATAACTCCCAAGACTAAGGAACAAATATTTATACTCATCACATAAATATCTGCCCTTATGGGGGTCTTGAATTGAACGCAGGACCTTCAGGCTCACAGGCAACGTTACTCCCCCTGAGCTAAACCGGTCGTCAATAATATAAATGCAATAGTAACTCTGTCTGTATGTTACCTTTTCACGCTTAAACCTCTGAACCGGTTTAGGTGAAATTTGGTCTAGAGATAGTTTGAGACTCTGGAAACGACATAGGATAGCTTTAATCCCGCAAATCATCCCTTACAGAGGTGAAGAGGGGGGTGGAGATTTGTATAGGGAATCAATCATTAAAACATATCGTCACTACTTTGAAAAAATCTCGTATCTCATTTTGCTCCAACGAAAAACGACTAACTCTATATGACGCTAATATGCACCTACTATCTTTTTCCCGAGGTTAGTTCCACATACAAGCTTTTTTCAAAGTAGTGACGATATAGGATTAGGCTACTCAGTTCTTGGTAATGCGGCCGAAGCCTTACTTTTATTTATGGTATAGCATGTTTGTTGGATTGTTGGTTTTTCGGTTAGTATGTTTGTCTTTATATAACGGAGCAACGGAGCTGCCACTCTCTCCTCATAATATTTGACCAAATATTATGGAGGAGAGAGTGCTTTTTGGAACAAACATGCTCTTCCCAGTACACTATCTATATTTTTAAGGCTAACGAACAAAATACCTCCTCGTGCTTATTCATCTCATCACATAAATATTTTCCTGTATCTAGGTACTATGACTACAGTCAGAAATGTATTGCGTTGTAGACGCCTCATATAATTCATGGCTAATTATGACATCATAAGGTGACTGTCAAGCATAGGATCTAAATGGAACTATTTTAAAATAAAAGGATTTAGGTGCAAACACACATTAAACTAATCATAATCTGCATAATCGTATGCCTTTGCTTTTACTGCCTTTGTTAACACAGAGTAAGTTAACACATCAGATAAAGGCTAAGCATGTAAGTATGTCGAAATAGGCTGTTAAGAGATACAATCGACCGAAGCGCGTGCATCGCAAGGTAATTGAATGAATCGTGGAATGTCCTGCCGAGGGCGAGTCTAACTCATGCTTATGCTTAATGCACCTTAAGTTCGTGCTACTGTTATCGCCGTCCTTTCATTCACCTCGCTCGCACTCTCATATCATAACCCTCCTTTCCATATAAATTAAATATTACCCGCACTCCCGCCAAATAAAAACAAAATAACCTGTCTCCGCTGACAACAAAATAGATCGGAAAGAAACCGCAATAGATTATTGTCGTTCTTCTTGGACGGGCGACATGCATGCTTTTAAACCTTGACGCTACCAAATTTGTCCTAATGGACAAAAGTCATTAAACTTAAACACTGTACTGAAATGAAACCGCAATAAACTAGAATTTAAAGACGTGAGTAAAAGTACGAACTGATCGAAAGGAGAAGAACCATCCGGAAGCGGCCACCTAAACCGCGGAGTCTTGACAGTCGGTAAGGCGTATGTTCCTCATTATTACATAACTATTCATTTCGCCAGGACCCATAGGAACCTTCGTCCCTACGGTCCATATAAGCCTGAGTTTCGGGTGGTCCTTCCGTCCCGCGCATCCAGCTACGATACCAACTGAAGCAGGCGCGGCGCCATAACCGCGCAGCTACAAGTATTTACCTACATCCCGGCGGCCTCAACAATGAGGCAGTTTGGTATAGATTGTCATGCATTATATTTAAAGCACTAACGATCTTACGAATTTGACAAATGCCCAAAAATTGTATGATAAATCAGATCGGCCCTGCTACGCTGCAGTTCAGTCGCACACGTTTTTAGAGTTAAAAAGAGAGAAAAATAAAATGCTTTTTCTCCCTCTTAACTCCCGATATCGTCTATCTAGTCTGGCAACCCCAATAAGTCAACTCATTTATTTCAGAGTAAGCAGAAGTTTTTTAGAAACAGAATTAAAAGGAAGTGTAAGCTTAGGGTGGGCGGGATATTAAATCGCTCCGGCGAAGACAGGATAATTTAAGATCGAACTTAACTTCAGGTAAGTTCGTTTGATCATCAAAAAATTTACCAAAACAGTAGCACAAGTCAGTCGACTTTTTGCTGCGGGCACATTTTTTTTCTGGCAAAATCGACAGAAGTTGAGTCGATAATAGTAGTTGATCCTGAGCAAAATGAATGGTGCATAATCTGAGACTGAAAGTTGGGCAGGGCTACACGTTTTTGTGAAATTGCCCATTTCTGTTGTAAAATTCAGTCGTTGGCCACATGCACACTCAGGCAGACCTGTGCTAAGGCTATGTATTTTTAAGGCTCCACGGTTTCATACAAATTGTGAGCCAAGTCAAGAATCACGATGATCTCCTTTTTAACTGCGAATGAATTATTGAATTGTTATTAAATCATGGCAACACTCCAAACTGTGCTTGAGTTTTTGATTTGCTAACGAAGTTTATGTCACACTTGTACAATTCGACTAGGTAGGTACTGTTAAAATCTGTTCTGAGCCTTTCGTGCTCAGCTTTGGTGGGCACTTTACGGCGTCTATTAGAAGTGTAGCTTATATTGCATTTGTCATGGATGGAATAGCCAATTCGAAAACAAAACTTTTCTCCTTAATACTTCCCTCATGACTAATAACCATGACGATTTGCGTAATAAAATTAGCCATAGACCAAATATCTAGCCTGCGATGATTTTTTCTTCGAGAAATTATTATTATAAGTTTTATGTTCACTCTTGCCTTAAAAACATTAAAGCACATAAATGAGTAGGTACACAGCGTACATACACAGCACGCTGTCTCACACATGTCCTGTTCTGGATCCACGGAAGATCAGCGTCATGGCACTCATGAGTGCTCTGACATATGCTGAGTGGACTCCATTTTTGTAGACACAAATATGATTGATTATAGCTCCTAGGTTTAGCTTTAAGTCTAGGTTAAGTCTATACATGTCACTTTTCCAATGTACTGTAATTTTTGTTGTTTGCAAAATAAATGTATCTTCTTCTTCTTTTTAAAGTCATTCTATGTTCACCTTTATTTTTCCATTCAAAAAAAGCATAGATAGGATATACCTACCTATCTAGGTGTGCCTCAGGGATCGATTTTGGGGCCTATATTGTTTATATTGTATAGCAGTGACATTACACATGTAATTAAGCATTCGTAGTACCATATATATGCCGATGACATACAAATTTATGTTTCATGTAACCCCAAAAATATTAGTTCAGAGATAAATAAGCTTAATGACGATCTAGAGAGCATAAATAAGTGGTCACACTCAAACTCACTTATCTTAAATCCTACTAAGTCAAAATATATTATTCTAGTTTCCAAACAACAAATTGATACAATAATAAAATCAAATTGCACAGTAACAATAAACAATGAACCTTTAGACCGTGTACACGAAGCTCGTAACCTGGGAATCGTAATGGACGGTGAACTGCGTTATGAAACTCACGTGCTGAGCGTAGTGCGAAACTGCTTTTACAGGTTAAAGATTCTGTATAAGATTCGTGAGTTTCTTAATGTTGAGCTGAGAATTAGAGTTTGCGATACACTAGTACTCTTTACACTAAATTATGGCGATATCGTGTACGGGCCCCGTCTGTTGGCGCGCACGCAGCGGCTTATTCAACGCGTTCAAAACGCATGTGCACGCTTTTGTTTTCATAATCCACTGCGAGCACACGTGACGCCATATTTAAATAGTGGTCGAATTTTGAAAATGTCATCGCGACAAAGACTCCATTTAGCCACTTTGGTGTTCAGTACTGTGAATCGACAGCTGCCGTCATACCTTTACAGTAAGCTAACCTGGGCACGCAATGCAAGGTCTTCTGAAGTCAGACCCGTAAGATTACTTCAGCCCATATATCCCTCACACCACACAGCTGCGTTTCGTGGTAGTTTTAGATATGCCGCCACGAAGTGCTGGAACAATCTGCCTCCGCCCATCCGCGCACTGCAATAAGTTCATACGTTTAAATTAAAATGTCGTGCATATTTCCTCGAGGGACAGTCATAAAATGTCTCAGAATGTTACCTTAGCGGAGCGCCTCTGTGTTACTTAGTCGTAATGTTTCTTCGTTGTTCTTAATGTTTCTATGTTTTTCTTTTCTTCCTGATCGGTACGCGGTGGGCGACCTAAATGTGATCGTGATTATGTGTAACATGACAAGTTAGTAACTTTGTTATAGCACTTCCGGTTTTGCAACTTCATTTGTATTTTCTTAATAATTATATAGGAACATGTGACATGTAGTATTTTTTTTTGTTGATTAAAATTAGTGGTAATTATTTAATTATTTAACATTATACTACATTTATATGTGTACATTATCGCTTGGTTTTTTTTTACTTATAAGAGCTCAACTGGAATCGTTTGTGTTGTTGAAGTGTTGCCATACAAATTAACTTGTTTATGGTTTTTTATTTTTATACATTTATAAGTAATGGCAAACTAGATAAATTTGTTAAAATAATAATAAAAATACAATTTTGATGTAAAAATGGCGTTCGTGATATCACCCACTAGGTCTAAGTATAAATTAGTTTTAAGTTACAGGGCACCACCGAAAATCAGCGTCACGGCTTGCCTTGGCATAAAGCTGAATGGTGACCCCTTTCAGCGTCGTTAATTCTTTTTTTTTGTTATTTGTATTTGTATTTCTTGTTGCTGGCGTTGAATAAATATGTTTTCTTTTTTTCTGTCTTTCTATACCATACCTACATGCATTTATCTATCCCATTTGTGCCCTTATTAAGTTGAAAATTGTTTCGGTGGAATTTAGAATATTCTTGTGTCAAGTCCGTGCCTAACACGTGTATAAAAATATACTTCAACTAATCGTACTCATTAAGTTTGTCTGCCTAACTGAAGTACCAACATTATTAACATTTAAAAAAATGCAACAAGCAGGCTACGTAACCAGGAAAAATAATAGTCCGCTTCCATTACCAACTGATTACGTATTAAAAGACCTTTAAAATAGTTACTACTTTTTAATAATCGATTTGATTATGGGCCTTGATTGGTAAACAATAGTAAAGACACTGTTGCACCGTATCGTGAAGGCGACGTCTGCGGGCTAAGTGGTTCATGTTAGAGGTGTCGCTGCGTACCCTTGACCGCCCGCCAGTCGCCGCGCGGCTATCGCACAGCATCCTCGCGTCTTGACTACAGCCTATAAAGCCGGTTCACCCCGCGGCAACCACAGTCCAGAGCCATGCGCCTCCCTCTTAACGCGATCGCTGACGCCCGCCGAAACGCGACTTTTACGCATATCCCTGTCGCGCTGTTGTGCTTTATGCTTTACACTCAAATCTTCGAGTAATTGACAATCAGTGGACAAACTGTGATAGTGAAAGACAAGATGAAGAGCCGAACCGACGAGCTGGCTCCTCAAGCGGAGCTACAAGAGTTGCTCCAGAAACCCAGCAGCCTGCCACTCTTGGCCGATCGGAAACGCGCGACAAGTACGTTTTTTTACTTTTTCCGTAAATCCGATGACCATGTTTGTAAATATTCTAAGAGACGTATGCAAAGAACTCCGTCACGGCGAATTAGATTTGGACGTAAGACGTAAAGCGTGCATAACTAAAACAGAATTATCTATTATTTGACAAAATTATTACAGAGGAGGTTCGTAACATAGTCGTAAATTATTCAAAATCCTTGATTTGATAATGTCCACTGACTTTCGGGCCGAGTTAGAACTGGTATTTTTTTTCCATTGGGGATTATTTATTGTTAGCCGAGTTATAATTAATGTTCTGAAGGTGATATTATCGTTCCTAGATTAAGTATATTTCAGTACAAAAAACGTAAATATTGCGGAATGTGCTCCCACGCGCGGGACCCGTTCGGGGACTAAATTTACTATACCTTAAATGAAGTAAACCAGTAGAACCAGTATTTTGTGTACAGCTAAATTATAACTAAAGCCCGAACATTACTTTCGATCTTGATTTGTGAGTATAGCATAACATTAAATTTTAATAATTGTATTAAAATAATAATATGTGCACATGCATTGTCTACTACACCACATATATACGAGTATCATTCAGAAGTAAAATATGTCTGCGTCAAGCACCACTACGTGCGTACAATATCGTGTTCTAATCACTACACACAGGTGATATTAAACGTAAAGTTTATTAATATCACACTGATATCAATGTAATAAATATTTTACGGCAACTTGATACGTGACGACAACTCTTAATAAATGCGCAGAGGTATACCTAATTAATTCTCCCAGAGACGAAGGCTAGACGTTTAGTAAATACTGTGATCAGTATGGTAAATACTGATAGATCACAGTTATTAGCGAACGTACGAGACTGAGGCTAGAATTCCTTGATAAATACTGATATCTGTCAGTACCTACACAAAACCATACGATCAGTAAACACCATACCATGGTATTTGATAAATACGGATAAACCACGGTACTCACACGTCTACAGTCTCCTAGACAGGCAAAAATGGACTGAGATACCTGCTAACGGGTGACTGATAGAAGACGCCCTCAGCACAAACCTTTAAAGTCTACCTATCATATGAAGTAGTTGTCCAATAAAGTATAAAATAAACTTACTAGAGATCATATTCATATATCTACAAATAGGTAGGTATGGTAAATTTTGACACATTAATTATGTCAAGAATATATATCGAACAAATAACCGTTGAAACGGAAGCAAGCCTCCGACACTCTTCGTAAAATGTTGCTGATGGATGATTCCTAAAGGGTCTAGTAGGCTAAGCAAATAAGAGTGGCTTCCGACGAGGTATCTGTAAAGTATGGCCGTTTCATACATCACTATATGTCTTCAATATTGTGATAATATTATTAATTTGAATTCCTCTCTATGAAACGGACAGACTATACTTTTGAAACCAAGGTGTAGGGTTAGTAAAATCAGGACTTATGGGCTTCAAGCCAGTTGAAGCCATACTTTTTAAGATAAGGTGTAGGGTCAGTGAAGTCAGAGCTTGAGAGCTTGGCTTTTCCTGGGATCTGATAACTTTTTACGGCGAAAGCGTTATGAGCTTGTGAGTCTTGGATGCTAATTTTACATGAATTGTTTTTGGTGGTTTGGTCATTCTTTCAGGTGGTGTAGTGGCAGGCCCTAAGAACACTGTATCCTTAATATCAGTCCTGGATCGTCTATTGTTTTGAGTAATTTAGGATAATGTAAAAAAAACAGGGTATCATTTAAAATGTCACACTGGGTAAACTGTTCAAGTTAAGGTAACCAAACTAAATCATCATTCATAAAAATAGAATATACCACAATATGCATATTTTTAATCAACGCCAAGTCCTTAAACTTCATTAAAAAACAAAATACTTATTCTTAAATTTTTTTTTGGCCTTATGGCGGAGGTACACTTACAAAAAAAACGAGATATATCACTAATATCCACTACATATATACATAATATTTTCAAAAATCTTAATGCGCCATATCAAAAAACAAACAATCCTCAAACAAGTAGTTACTAGCATATAAATAAAGCATCAGTGCAGTATGTATATCAGTTAGAATGTAGGTATATAATCTATTTAAATGAATCCTTTTCCTACATAGTCTATATGAAAAGAAAAAAACTTTATTACTCTTTTCTAATCTTTTATAATCTGTGACATTGGATCAGTGCATTCACACTAGTATAAGTCGGCTAAAAGAGACATACAGACTAACGGACGGATAAGACAGGATACAAAGTGATCTTATAAGGGTTCCGTTTTGAGGTACGGAACCCTAGAAAGTATATCAAAATCGGTTAATCCGTTTAGAAGCTTCAATGCCACAGATATATTCCAACAATCATTTAAGAGCTTATTTAGAACTTAACGAGATATAAAGACGCCACTGCAGCAGCACTTTATAACCTTTGGCGACAGAAAAGCGTACACACGCAAAATATTTTGCTTAGGGTCTTAGGGTTAGTAAAAATATATTCCAACCTTTCATATGATAGCCTAGCTACTTGACCTAGTGCCTAGACTTTTAATTTCTCCTTCCCCTCATTTGGTCGTTTTTTTAAGAAAATGAAAATATATTTTATAATATTTACTTTGCATTACATGTGGGCTGACCATGTTTATAAATATTCCAAATTCCCAATAGATATAGATAGATATCATAAGTAGTTTTTAAGATCTTGCGCTCTAATGTTGGACAGACAGACAGAGTCGCACCGTAAGGTTTCCTTTTTTACCTTTTTTGTACGGAACCCTAAACTCAAAACTAAACCATACGACATTTTTGCATTTTCTTATTCTAGTGTTCCAACATATTTAATAAACAACTCTAAACCAAACGAAACATACATTTTAAGTATTGAGAAAGTCATAGAAACTAAATTTAAGTCCTACGGTACCTAGTCTACGAGAAGTATATTTAAGGAAAACATGTGTCATGCCAACTTGGCAAGACACAGGGGTGAAAGAACTTGATGAATAGAGGACTTCAAGAAGCTACGCCGCCAAAAGCCATGCTCTACATTTACAGGTTAAAATCACAATTAAGACGATGCGATATGTACAACCTTGCCTCACTTTTAAGTGTACTCTCCACAATGCCTATAATCTAGTAAAGTAGTGACGCCCATGGGCTGGAATGGGTCTGTTCTAGTTTCTCTAGGACCATGGTCCTAGTAATAGAACAGACCCATTCCAGTTTATCACAAATCCATTTCAAAATCTACAAAGAAATTTGTAAAAAAAATTCATGCCGGGGCCATTAAAAAAATTAAAATGCACATTTATTTCACAACTTGAAGGTGGAAAGAAACTTTGTTCGCTGAGGAGGAAAAAGTCATAACCGTCATGCTTTAGCGTAGTCAGGTAAAAAGTATCCTTTAACTTAACCATCTGGAGATACCTAGCTACCCGTGTACCACAAATAGTTGAAATCCGTTTAGCCGATTTCGCGTGGCTTATATACATAGAAAACGTCCAAGACTCAAGAATCAAGAACCAATAAATTATGCTCGCCACAGAAATATTTGCCCTTACCGGGATTTAAACCCAGGACCTTTAGCTTCGCAGGCAATGTTACTCCTACTGAGCCAAACCTGTCGTGAAGGATAATGATCATTTTTGTTAGTGTTAGAAAAATGTTTTCATAATACTTACAGTTGCTTAAAAAGTGCTACTTAAAGTTGGTTTTCGCGAACTAGTGCTTTTCACATTTCCATTTTTTTTTAATTTATACTTGGTCTTGTTCCAATTCATGACTATTTTTTGATGAGTGTTTATATTACTTTCCTTTAAACGTTTCGTAAGAATACGAAAAATGTACATAATATATTTCATATTTTATTACTTATATTTTCATTATTATAACACGTTTATATTTGATAATTTTGTTTTTTTTTGAATTAATATTGATGAACCGTTCGTAATAAGTTGTCTTCTTACTGCAAGCATGTTTTAACTTTGGAATTCCTTACTTGTTCTAATTTTTTCGCAACTGTATTAAAAAACTTTGGTCCCGAGTCTCTGATATTTCGGTACTCGTGAAGTAATGACATACCTTCCGCACTAGCATCGAAATTAATATTATTAAACTCCTCCGGATCCGGCCGGATTGAAGTTATGCTATTGCGTCTATCCAAAAATATGCTTTTTGTCCAGTTTATTGGCCGTAAAGTAGACACGCGGAGCTGTTTTTGCAAATTAACTAATGAAACAATGGTTTAGCGCTAAAAATCACCCTTATTAAGTCAAAAATCAGTATCACTAGCCACTAATTTCACAGTAATATGAAAATTTAAGCATCTGCTTCAATAATATTTAGCCTTAACTGAATAATAACATTATTGACCTATTTACAGCCACACATGAAGACATGGTAACCTTGTCTCATAGTAAATATAACAAAATTAAATCTTTTTATAAAAAATAAAACAAATACTTTAATTAAATTGACTTTTTGTAGTTTTAATTGCCAAATCTAAGAATTTACCACTAATTTGATCTATTGGATCATGATTCATGATTGTTCTTTTAACTTTGACCCCATTTTTCTTCTCTACTATGTAATATTTAATCAACTTTATTAATACTGTAAGCGGTAACATCAACAATAATAAAATACTATACTCCCTTAACACCCGTAATATTAAACATACATAAAGAAATCTAATCAATAATCACATATCACATCACATTGCACTTTAAATACTAGGTAAGAGACATGTTGTAATTGTAATAACGTTAATTGAAAAAAAAAAACTGTTTTTCTAATTTGGCCAAACAAACATAATTAACAATTAAACACAATTAATCTCAAAGAATAATTAAGAAAGACATCGTTCTTTAAAGCTTAACTAGATCTAGAACATATTGACGCTTGACATCAGCTTTCTTGGGTTGGGTAGTCCGCATTGTATGTCTGTTGTGTGCGTCTCTTTAGTCTCTTCGGGTCTACCGGATCCGGTAAATTTTTACCGGATCCGGTGGCCGCCAAAAAGTACCAAATCCGGCCGGATTACCGGATCCGCCGGACCGGATTGCAATTCCTAGGTACAATGGCTCGGAACGGATATTGTTTAAGATCTCTTCACGCCAGCTATGCAAATACGTGGAGAGTCTTTTCCTCACACAATTATTTAAATCAGCCGAGTATTTCGCCAGGGCATACTTGCCCTTTGTTCCTGGGTCTTGAATGTTTCCTACATATTTAAGGATTATGATTTATCTTATAATACGAGTAATAATCATATCGTCACCTAGTATAAGCTTGTTTCATTTGAAGGTTTGTTTTATTTCTATTGACGATGACGTTTTTGTATGAGGTGCAAATGAACAAACGATTCTGAATAAGAAAAGCTCAAAAAGTCAATATTCTTAGAAATAAGTTTGTGTCAAAAAAAATATGACAAAATTTTGTTGCCAACTGTCCATCGAACATCCATCTACTACTCACCGAGAAAATTCTAAAGAGCCGAAACTCGGTAGTATTGCATTATTAACCGACTCCCAAAAAAGGAGGACCTTCGTCGGGACTTTTTTTTTATGTATGTTCACCGATTATTCGAAGACTATTTGACCGATTTAAAAAAAAATGTTTATTATCATAAGAGGTAAGCATCTCAAAGTTGGTCCCATTTAATTTTGGTGAAGATCTGATGATGTGATCCATGAGGAATCGAAGGAACTCCTCAAATATTGTAGGCAAACATATGGCGATTTTGGTATTATAAGAAACGTAATAAGCATTTGCATTCAGAAAGTGTAAATTGGTGAAGTGGAACTGATGAAGAAGACCACAGAATACCATCGGAACACCACAATAGTAAATGATTTGCAGGTGGCGATAAGATATTGCGATTAAGTTAGGCAACTTCATAGTTACAAACTTAAATTTACCTTATGAGAATGGTACCACTGAGCTGATTTCATGGTGGAGCCGAAAGGTGCCTACCAGATCTCCATAATAAAATAATGAATCCTAGCCGTTTTTGAGCTTATTGGAATCGCCACAAAATACACTTTTAAGTAATAATTAACTAAAAGGGTAAAATAAATTAAATTTATAACAAAAAATAAAACGACTCCAAACACAAAACTAAATAGTAAAACAATAACTGCATAATTCAGTTTCTTCAATTTACTTCATAAGATTAATTGTATATACTGTATAGATTGAGTATACAAACGGTTACTTGTAAGTAATTTCAAGAAACTGAACTATGGCGTTATTTTTTACTTTTTAGTTTTTTTTGGAGTCGGTTTTATTTTTTTGTTTAATGATGTTATGAAGAAAAAAAGCATTTCTATGGTAGGCACATTGCTCATTTAATACTCTTAATTATAATTTATACAATGTATGTAAGTACCCTGTACTTTGTTGGTGTGTCGAATAAATAAATAAAACATTTAAAACATATTGTTTTGAGTTTTGCGGGATACATTTTAACTTATTTTCCGTAAAATCATATACGTGTTAAACGAAATGACTAAATAGCCACGAAAGGGGTTTAAATGTTAGGTACAGATGTTACGATATCGGCGTACCTTTCCAGATACAAAAAATTGTTTAAATAAAAAAAGAACCGACTGCAAAGTAAACTAAAAAAATTGAATCACCTTTTGAAGTCGGTGGCAAACCATTCATTTATTACCATTAACACAGGTGGCACGCAAGAACCGCGGCGGAGAGCCTTTAGTTATTACCTACCTATATATTAACACTATAGTAAGTCGTATTTTTGTTGAATAAAGAACTTTACTTCAGGATTGGCACCGACTTCAAAACGTGATTCAAATGTGATCCTTACCGTGCATGAAAGATTATTTTTTAGTTTATTTTGAAGGCGGTTTTTTTTTACTTAAAAAAAATAGTTTTTGCTTTATATTGATGGATAATGATGACAACCAGATCTGAATAATTTTAGAAAAATATGTACAAAACATTGTTTGTGCCTATTATATTTGAGGGTTTCATTCGATTTCCCTGGTATTCCATCATCAGATCCTGACTTGGTGATAAGGAGACTACCTCAGGGACACACTATAAAGAATATGACTAACAGTCTTAACGTACCTCCCTATAATACATGTCTGTTTTAAGAATTATCCTCTATCTCTGAACCATTAAGGAGTTGTACCTTCCGTCGTCAGCTGAGCATGATCAGATGATTACTACCATATGCAAATACTTAAATACATAAGAAAATATATGACAAACATTATAAGTGCCTATAAAATTTGAGGGTTGCCCTCGATTTCCCTGGGATCCCATCATCAGATCCCAACTTGGTGGCAATGGAAATACGTCAGGAGTATATTCTTTCAAATAATAAAATATTTTTTAAAATCGGTCCACAATTGGCGGAGTAATCAGTGAGCATAAATATAAAAAAAATACACCTCGAACATAAAACCTCCTCTTTTTTGGAAGTCGATTAAAAACACACAAGTTTTTAAATTGCGAATCGTTTATTATAATATTTTGAACTAGAAGATGCCCGCAACTTTATTCGCGGAAGAGAAAAAAGTAATAACTCTCTTTTAGGCTTCAGCCTAATCGGGTTAAAAAGTCATCTGTGGGTGCCTACTGCCTAGCTACCCGCGTACCAAAAATAGTTGAAGTCCGATTTGGCGTGAACAATCAAACCATAAAGACACACAAACATAACATACAAAAAATAAAAATTAGTATTTTTCAATGCAGTGACGTTCAAGTTCAAATAGTCCGTATCATTTATTTTTTTTCAAAATATCTTTAATGTACAGCTATTTCATTTACAATTACTTATACAAGTATAAGTAGTTGTTAAATGGAGTATTTGTATATAAAAGTATAGAAAACGATAAACAAAGCAAAAACAAAGAATGAAATTATTCAATGTCAAAGCGATTGCGGGTGCGTATGATTTGCATTAAGTCCCAAATATTGTGAATAGGAATGTGCTGTTAGTTTAACATTGTCTCCTGTTGAATCACCCTTCACGATCGTTAATTCAAGATCTTGCGTGTTTCGATTAATCTGAGTAATTTATAATCCACAAAATTGCTATGTAATGGAGACATTGTTCAACACTTTCAACACAACTTCAAATTAAAGTATGTTTGCGAGATGTGTTTTTAGGTTGCTATACCTAGCACACCGAACACATTCACTACCTAACCTTGGAACAACACCAGGGGGATCCTCGGGGACATTTTTGTTCATAAGTGGACGTCTTGGGATGGGACTAAAACGATAATGATGGAGTGATTTCATCGAGGTTCCTAGTTATTTAAGCAAAGGGAACGTATAAGTATCTATTGACGACCGGTTTAGCTCTGTGGGAGTAACGTTGCCCGCGAAGCTGAGGTCCTGGGTTCAAATCCCGGTAAGGGCAAATATTTGTGTGTTGAGCATAAATATTTGTTCCTGGGTCTTGGATGTTTTCTATGTATATAAAAGTAATATACCTATTTAATATATCGTCGTCTAGTTCCCATGACACAAGCCTTATTGAGCTTACCATGGGACTAGTTCGATTTGTGTAAAAATTGTCCCGTAATATTTATTATTATTATTATTTATGATTATTAATTTATCTTGTTAATACTTCATATTAAATTTTGACATATATGATTATTCGTAGAAATAAAATATGGATATATTATACTTACAATGTAATGTCATGTGGTGTGTTTTCTGGGCAGAAATGTACTACGTCCAATCAGGAGTTGTACTTAGTTTCTTTTTTTCTAATCAAATTATCCAGTCTAAACCAGTAAAAATAACATTAGATTTAATATAACTTAACGTATCACTTAATGCTTTCAAAAATGTAGGTTTTGGTATCACGAACAGACAGACTGTGTCACAACAGTCGTGGAGGATGTTTTTATGTGAAGATTTTTTTTAAGCTTTTAAAATATATAAGATGGCCATAATCATAAATGCCAATACCAAATGACGTATTCGTAGGTTTATTTGAGTAAAAATATATTGGCACTTAATACTACATTATATTTAAGTTATAAATCCCAAAAGTGAACAGATAGCCTTCAAGATAACTGTCAAGGAGCCAGAGCAGCGTCAAAAACCATTTGAAGCGTTTTGTTACCCCGCACCGTTGCTTCACACGGCTCGGCCATAATAATAAAGTAATTTAACTTAAGTGCCTTTCCCAGACAAGCATGGTTAAGCTAATCAAGGTTTTCTTGATAGCTTTACATATTTAGTAGGTATAACAGGTCAGGTCACAGGGACAAACCACACTTATCGGTCATTAAACGACCACTAAGGAATTTGCGTGAATCAACCGCAAGACTAAACGGTTATGTAATATTAACATTTTCCTTCTATGCTTCACTAAAACTTCGTCGGTGCGTAAGAGAAATAAGTCATAATACTTTTTTCAAGCTTTTATTTAAATTGCCATGTATATATGTAATAAATTATGTATGTTTGTTTGGGTCAAATCTTGCAAATTAAATTTGACCTAATCCTCGATTTCCGATTGGGCTAAAATTTGGCATAGATACTAATGTAAATTCGGTGACAATGCAATATTATGATACCATTGAGCTGATCCAATGATGGAGCCGGAAGGTAATTATAGGAACTATGTAACAAAATAACGCAATCCTACCGTGTTTGTACTCTTCAGAATGGTCTCAATGTGAGTAGCTAGCGGCCATTGAAAGAAAAGTACGGTCGGCCATAAAAGCTTGTACCAAAATATATTTGTTTTGACGGAAACTTATTTATTTTATAGAAATAGGGTAAAAAGTACTAGTAGCATTCGAGAGGTGGCGCTGTGATGGCGCTGTTTAATACTCAAACATTTTAAGAAGCTTGTACATCGCACTGTTATAATTCGTCTCGGAATCATGACCCCTGGAAGGACTACTGGATTTTATAGTTTTATATTTATCATATGTTCATTAAAATCCGTTCTATCAAACGGAACTTAAGCTATATTTAAATAACGTCTAATTTGTAACGAAACATGTCATTTGTGACGAAACATCTCAAGCAGCAAAATACGCACTTAGAAACCTCAAGTCTAAAAGATTGTCGTAGCTGCATTTTTCAAGCGCGCCATTAGACTATTGTAAGATTGTATAGCATGTTGATCCTATATCACTTTAACGTTGCACTTTTCTACTGCTGTTGATTTTATAAGAGTCTTCAATAAGATCAAAAACACATATTTACTGAACACGAATATAATACTGATATTAGGCTTAAAATAACCTTAAGCAAGTATCTTATAAAATCAAACGAGCTTATGAAATGTGAATATAAGAGCAAGTTTTCTTACTTGCAATTAGTTTTAGTAAATGCTGTTGTAGGATTAAGTGGCTTACATTAGCACAATAAAATGCTTATAATAAGCATATATGTATGAGACTAGGTACTATGACTGAGCGCCCTTGAGTCGATAGAGTCTTCATTATCACAACACAACAAACGGGGCTTGAGTTCCTTCGAGAACATTGACGTAATGCGATGTCCGAAACGTTGAAGAATTACCAAAGAAAGTTAATTAAAAAAAAATATATTTATACGCGATCAAGCCCCGTTTGTTGTGTTGTGATAATGAGTGAAAATCGTGTTAGTTTAAATTAATGTCACATAGAGTCTTGCCTGAAACTGATATAGGATCAATGGCATGTCCAAAATGAAGGTCTGTTTTGCTGGTTGGAATATGCCATAATTTTTTGTGGCAAACAGAAACCGCTAGTGTTTAATGCTTGTTTAAATGTAAATGCCAATTTACCAATACGCAATTGTATCTTATAGACACAAGGCATGAAAATTACAACCGCGAATGCGCTATTTTGTTATATTATAACAGACATTAGCAATTAAGCATGTGGTGGTAGATTTCTAAGGATACCTACCTTAAGACTTCACTTTAGGTAGGTATTCTTAGGAATCGATCTCATACTCTAGGCAGAGTGAGTGTACTAGTAACAGTAGTAACACACCAATTAAGGCCAGTGGTTGACCACATTGGATGACAAATACAGACAATTTTATTTGTTGATTTTCCTTTTAATTATTAGGTAATGGTCAAATACAAGTGCACATAAATAGGCCACAAAAGAAATAGAAAATCGGGGAAGATCAATACGTACTGGTAAATGGTATTATACACTGCCTGGTCAACTATAGGCGAATAGGCGCTACCACCCTATTTATGTAATTGGACCTCTTTAGACTTTTCCGCCCGCAATATTGGGTTATGTGGTAGATTCTAGGGTTTACTATTAACCCTAGAGTTCGGTGCAAATTGTACGATAGTTACCGATATACAGAAGCGCACCTAAGGATTTGGTTATAATTATAACCAACAAGCGCCGTGCGTGAGAGCTAGACAGTTGAAATTTTCAGGGATGATGACGTATTTCTGTTGCTGCTATAACAACAAATACTAAAAACAGTATAATTTTATGTCTGTCTGTCTATGTCAGTAACCAATAGGTATTAAATGATCGAACACCGCGAACATTTTGGTTAGGTTAGGAGTAGGGCTCTGCTAACACTCTATATATGGTTTCATAGATACGGCCGTTTGTAGCGTACATTTTGTACGGAACCCTCTGTGCCAGAGATCGACTCGCACTTGGCTTTGGTTTTTAATCCTGACCTTGAACTAGGTCTCTTACCTGAGATCGTAATTCAATAGGGGACGCAAACCCTCAAACGGGAATGACATCCGCGGTCACTTATGGTAGGGACGCGGTGCGCAAGGCACAAGGACTGCCGAAGCAAACTGAACTGGTTATACCGGGGCCAAAATAAACTGAGTATTAGAGTCATAAACATGAAGTCGGCCTTCTCGCTCGCGCTTTAGAAAAAACAGAAAGTGAAAGCGATTGGTCCGACTTAGTATGTTTATGACTCGCGTTCAGTCTCAGTCGATACTGGCCCTACAATAGTACTTGAGGCGCAAAAGAGAGAGAGAAAGAATTAGACATCAGACATAGGGGAGAAATTGAGAATGAGACAATAAAATGGTCGCGGCGCTGGCGGGGTGGACACGCCCCTATTTCATAAACGTGACAGATGACAGTTGACTACAACAATTCGGCATACATTACGTCTCCATCATGATGCCAGGTACACACTTACTCGGCGACCCAGCAATGTACGTCGAATTGTTACACGTCGTCCGACGGGTTCATACTAGTTCTAGCTTTTCGACGGCTGCGTGAGCTCGTCGTATGGAGCAGGAAGCATGTTCCTAAAACGTCGAATAAACCGATCTCTTAGCAAGTTGTGGGGTGTATCCGCTGTGGCATTTCAAGTCAGGTTCTAAAAAAACCAGTCAAGTGCGAGTCTGACTCGCGCACCGAGGGTTTCGTACAAACTTTCACTTATTCCGACTGAACTGGCCGGTTGAGTTAAGTTTGCCTCTGGAATCTATCTGGCGTCGCATACAAATGAGGGGCAAAGTCAACCAAAGTGGATTATTTAAAAAAAATATTGACACACATATATGCTTATAATTTTCCTGTAATATTCATATTAAATTATTGATTCAAAAAACAATCACAATTTTTGCTTGGTAAACTTCGGCGATAAGGGGGGAATGGTATTTTTTCCACATTTGCCTTAACAAAACGAAATTTAGCTATAGCAAAAAAAATTGGTTCTTCATATTGGTTATTTTTCAAAGAAAAAAAAAAATTGACATTTTTCATTTGGGCTGGCCATATTTATAACTATTACAACTTTCAAATAGATAGGATAGCATAAGTAATATTCGTACAGACACAGAGAGAGAGATTCGGACGAGCTAGCCGGAGACTCTTAATATTTATTTCCAGTCCTTACTTTGAGCACTAATTTTCATACCATTTACATTTATATGCTAAACATGGTTAATGTTATCATCAAAGGAATTTTATGATTTCATCCACCTTGGCTAGTTATGCTTCTATTAATAGTTACAGTTATAATAGTAAAGATAAGCCGCGTTATTATTTAAATGATTCATCACAATACCTTGCAATTGAGTGAATTTTTTTTATGCTCAATATCTCCGTAGATCGACTAATTGTGATATGAGTGAGGCTCTATTAAATTAAATTAACGTATTTTTGATGAATTGGTGAAAATAATTTTCGATGAAAGATTTACTAAGATTTATCTTCGTATTTCTTTCATTTTTTTTGACAAAATGTTTAGAAAACGGTGGCGGTTGGCTGTTTTTTTTTCAGTTTCGGTTACATGTATGGAGTGCCCCCTCAACAAATATATTTTTCGTAATTTAACTATGAAACCAAGTAGAGGCTTACACAAGACACTTATACTCCAAAATTCATCAATATACATCTTGTAGTTTTTGAGTAAAATGCCAAAATATTGTGACATACGGACGGACGGACGAACAGGACGAAACTATAAGGATTCTGTTTTTGCCATTTTGGCTACGGAACCCTAAAAATGCGCAGCAACCGTAGAAAATACTATTGTTATAGTTTCGAAAGGTTAAGGAATAAATTTATACTTGCTACGACTAAATAAGATCCGGAAACAACAGATTGTGAAAGGTACATACAAATAGAAGGGTACCGACATTTACCGAAAGAATAATGCCACGATTAATGAAGGTTGGTAAAAAATAAGTCACGAGCGTGTGGAATAACTCGTTCATCAGGCATGGACCAGTATCGGAACCTTAATTATTATGCAAAAGTGTTAGGATTTTGATAAATGGGCCATACCGGCTTATAGCATAACCTTTTTATGATAAACGGCTCCATATCTCAGTTATGCATAAGGTGTGGTTCCACTTTAAGGTTGACTTAGACACGGCGTGAGAATATTGATTAGCTACGCCTTTTTGCTCTTCTCTAAGTACATCCTTGGGAAAATCACTGATCATTGATTTTAAGTCATTAATTGATTATGGTTGTATTTAATAACACAAAAAAATAGGTACATAATGGGTATAGGTATTTTATTAATATAGGTAGGCAATGTTGAAGTTCTCGTTATCATGGAAAATTTGAAATAAATTACATGGGATCAGATCAGTGATAGGTGCATTAGGTACCAAAGGCGGGGCGTCAGGGAAATTACGAGGGAAGCCGAAGCGTATTCATTTACTCATATTTAAAGAAAAAGGTTGTTATAAGTCTTTCCTTGGGCAACCCATTGAGAATCTACTTATATGGACGCCACACCACTGTTAAGGTGCGTCCACACTTGTATCATTTGCTCGTATCCGATCACCGTGCCGTGGCATGACTGCGTATCGCGCTGCATGGACGCTCACTGCCGGCGCGGCGATCATGCCGCACTCGTCCGATATAAGTGTGTGATACGCGTAGCAACACGGATTTCGAGCGATCGGATCGGCGCAACGTCCAAACGCGTGATCGTGATACGCGATCATGCCACGGGACGAAGATCTGATCGGGCAAATGATACAAATGTGCACGCACCTTTAGGTACTGACAGTATACTTCATAATGTAATCCTATTACCTAAAATAAGCAATTCTTGTATATATTGTGTAACTAGAAGACGCCCGCAACTTCGTTCGCGGAGGAGAAAAAGTCATAACCCCTCTTTTTTTGACAGCGTAGTCGGGTAAAAAGTATCCTATAACCATCTGCAGATACACAGCTACCCGTGTATCAAAAATAGTTGAAATTCGTTTAGCCGATTTGGGGTGATGAAGCTACAACGACACATACAAACATACAAAAAAAACAAAAAAAAATCGAATCAGTGTCCTCCAAAGAGTCGATTACAATCATTTTTTTTTAAATATCGTCTGTTTCATTTTTACAACTTAATAATAATAATATAGATTATGACCAACACCAGGTTTGGTGGTTACTCGGAAACGGCTCTAACACTTTGGATGAAATTGGGTGTGAACTTACTTTTGTTTTCAAGTTTGTTTAGATAAATTTTATCCTCGAAAAACCAAAAAGCGGCCAAGATCATGTCGGACCATACTTAGTCCAGGGTTCCGTGGCCTTTACTTCAAAGAAATGCACTACGTACAAATAAAAACAACATCATCTAAAAAAAGTGCACCAGTAAAGGAGCGTATCTCCATAGCACTTACATCCCTTTGTTGAGAGGCGAAGTTTTTGGCAATAACTCAAAAACGGTATATCGAATCAGGTATTAAATTATTTTCGTTGAAATGATTTATTAAGCGTTACCTTTGTAATTGTTTTCATAGTTTTTGAGTAAAATGCCTGTGACATAGGGACGGACATGACGAAATAAATATTACGTTACGTGTTTTTTTTTCATAAATTGAATTAGTCGTTAAGCAGCTCAATATATGACTTGTGTTATGAGTACTAGTATTAGTAATATACATAGAAAACATCCAAGACGAACAAATGTTTATGCTCATCACACAAATATATGTCCTTACCGGGATTTGAACCCAGGACTTTCAGCTACGCAGGCAACGTTACTCCCGTTGAGCTAAACCGGTCGTCATATTCCATACGTAATACTTATGGAATATTAATCTTACTCGTAAATTAAATAAAGCAACTTCTTTTAAGCCTATGGTATAAAAGCCTATGGTTTATTCGAAATAGCGATTTACCCATCAAAATATTCAGTCCGTTATATTGCCGGTTATTGTACTAATTATAAAAAATATATATTTTAAATTGACTGTTCACGCTGCCAAGGTGATTGGCCGGTAAATCATTCATTCATGATAAATGCTCCACTCGTGGATCACACAAGTAGGTACATAATCACAACCATTGATGGTACTCGGCCATCCATCTGTGTGATTGATAAGTATGCCAATTTCAAGTACGTATAATCATACATTTTATTCAAACCAAGTCTCAACAACGGTGAAATTTAAAACATTAGGTTTTTGAACTCGTCGATATTTTTCATCATCTTAAAAAAAGTTGGTAGAATAAAAGGGAAACCCTGGTATGAAAATAATGTTACCTAGGTACTCACTAGAGGCATACATATTTATAGTAAGTACATTTCATATATTTTTTTTTACAATAAATAATAAATATTACTGGACAATTTTACACAAATCGAACTAGTCCCGTGGTAAGCTCAATAAGGCTTGTGTTATGGGTACTATATAGACGACGATATATTTATTAATGAGTGACATAACTTTTATACCTACACCTTTGACGTCTCGGGCGTTACCGAAATGTGACAGTTTTTGGGAAAACGTCCCACTTTGTCGATACGGAGTTATGAGTAGTTCCTAATACTACAGATCATACGCTATCTTTTATTGAAAGATATATGTCTGTAGGTGCTATAGTTATTTTTTTAAAATTCTTCTACAAAAGTGAAAAAGTGACAATTGAGAAAACGTTGGTTAAAGTTTGGGACGGCAAAAAACACACTTGTAATTTGAAGTTATAGAGTGGTTAGTACCAAATGAATAATATTTATAAATGTATTTTCATGCTAAAAAACACAGAAATAATTCTATGGATCCCTCCACTTGGTTATTATAACAAAAAGTTATTAAAAATGGATTAAAAATTACAGCGTAAAAAATATAAATGACATGTGTATTTTGATATATAACATACGATTACTTAAAAAACACACTTATCAAGCATGAAATGTATTAATATCAAAGCCTAAGTATTTTTTTATGCATTATAAAGTTTAGTGATTTTCTATAGGTAGCGTCTAGTGATGTGCCGTTCCCGGGAATATTCCCCAGGCGGGAATATTCCCCATATGGGGAATATAGGGGAATTTTATATTTGTATATTGTAGAACATGTTTTATGATTTCTCCCACAAAAGCAAATATTTAACTATATTTAAAACCTAACCAAGCACAGTAAATGTGTCAGTGCATCTGGAAAGGTACCTAGTCACGACATCTAGTTACCGAGTTACATGAGTTTTTGTGGAAGCTGGTGAAAAAGTGCCAAAATGGGGTTGTGTTATAATTGGGTTATTGACATCCTAAGGAACACGTGTGTACAAGAATATCAGTAAAATTATGTTTTTTTAGTATATTTCTCCGACTATAAAGTTTAGTAGTCAGGGTACCTTGTCACGCCATGTCTTAAAAGCCTTTAAATTTTGAATAATTTTGTCAATATTTCCATCGCGGGTAGTCAACTCCCTCTTTCTAAGATAAGGTATAGGATCGGTCCATAGCAAAATATTTTTTTAACAAAAAAAATATTTCATGTTTTTTATAAGAAAACATTCAACTTGCATGACTCTTGTATGAAAAAAAAAATACCGATTAGGTATATTTCTCCTACTAAAACCATACCAAAGTCGCGTCATGAGTTGTTTCTATATTAATAATAATTAATTTGTTGATCTTGAATTTAGTCAATGAAAAATTGAGCTGTGATTTTAGTTGTTTGACGTATATAATTAGTATTATAATATTGATTGAAAGACTGATAAATCATAAATTAGGTGCAGTTATGTACACAATTGAGTTATTTTTTCTAGTTACTCCATTTATGTAAGATAATTACTTAGCGTGACAAGGTACCCAGTTTAGTAAAATGCTAAACTTGATGTCTTACACGACTAAAACAGAAGTTTTTATAAATAAGAATACATTGATTTCTGCTATAATTATCCTAAATAACATTTTGTTACAGATATTTTTTGCATTATAGGTACTAAAATAGTGATCTTCGAGTTTAAGTTACTAAAGTTTAGTTAATGTCGTGACAAGGTACCCTAGTTACGTTTCCATACAAAAGTTTCGACCGAGTCACTAAACTTTATTGTTAAAAAAACTGCTTTAACACCATTTCTATTATACTATTATGGTACACCACGCTAAATACCATTTGATCTTGTGATATAGCATAAATATACAAATTATTTTGTTGGTTTTTAATATTATAAGTGATCTTTTTTGTAATTGTTAAAAATGCGATAATTATTAAATTTCTTCATGATTATGGAGTTTTCTTTCATTCATTTGTCCCAAAATGCCATAGAATATGTAACTATGATGAGAAACTAACAGTTTTAATCTCGTTATTTTATGAATTGGGTATAATTAACACTTTCGTGTTTCTTCCACCCTGGCATATTCAACCTAAGAAATCAGAATAATTAACATGTATTTTTAGACAATTCACTTTTATTATAATTCTTTAACATTCAAAGATTATGATTATACCCTTTACTATGTAACTTCGAAGTAGAAGTGTGGTTTTTGCCACTATAAACTTTAAATGCAATAAACTCAACTTGTGCATTTCGGAAGTCGAAAATTCAAAAAAATATATAAAAATAGTGGTTCCACCTACAGTAATTATTCTTCTTTGTATTGATAGCAAATTTAATCTACTTTTTGGAACTATGCATAACTCAATACCTGAAACAAGGTACCTTTCCAGATGCACTGACACAAATAGTCACCTGTAAATGTAAACTCCCAATGCTCCCGGGAATATTCCCAATGTTTCCGGGAATATTCCCAATGTTCCCTGGGAATATTCCCCATGTTTCTGGGGAATTTTCAATTAGTTTCGAGAGTAAAAATAAAAGGTTATATAAAATGAATGCGAATAAATCATAGAACTTTTAGTTTAAATTAAGAATAAGAATCGGATTAATTATTCGAGTAATGGGATTATTCTAACTAACGTTTCATTCAACTAAAATGTTATTTCCAAAAAAAAAAAATACAATCGATTATATTTTGGACAGTCAACCATTTTTTCAGATTCTGATGGACCCTGGGGGTACCTACTGAAACTTAGGATAGGATGATCATTGGTGGATGATAGTAGTGATGGTGGTGATGGTGTTAGTGGTGGTGAAGGTGATGATGGTGATGATGGTGGTGATGGTGACGATGGTGGTAATAGTGTTGGTGATAATGGTGGTGATAGTGTTGAGGTGATGGTGGTGGTGATGGTGGTGATAGTAGTGGTGGTGGTGATGGTTAAGATGGTGGTAGTGATGGTGATGATGGTGATGGACCATCACTACCACCATCACCTCACCACTATCCACCACCATCACCTCATTACCATTACCACCATCACCATCATCAACATGATCTACCACCATCAACCATCATCATCATCATCACATTCATCACCATCATCTCCATCCACCACAATCATCACCATCCTTACCATCATCACCATCACCTACATCATCACCATCACCACCACCATCCACTACCAACCACTACCATCCACCATTATCACAATCACCATCACAATCACTATCACCATCAGCATCTACCGTTGGGCGTCACTGTTCCTCGCATAATATCGGTTAAAAACAGCCGCCGCCGGCTACTAATTCAACCTACACCTAATACATAAGTTACATTTGCCCTAGAACAATAAAGCCGTCCATACCCAGACTACATTCTTATTCATGAAATTCAATTCAAATAAAAAAATCGTGATTAAAAATTGACTACGAATAACGATAACTTTATAGTTATTGTTATTCAACTTGCTCTCATACGAATTATTCACGCTGAAATTATTTTGATAATGTTGACGGAAATAAAATCAAAGTGATTTTATTCTTACGAATTACGATTTTTATTCTTGCTACATACAAGAGAAAAAGGGACACCAAACGTGTGGATTGGGGAAAAAGACGCAAACACATAACGCTCAAACAAACATTCAATGTACGTCGCGAAATACTTTTGAAATATTTTTTTGACATTTATATCATTAAAATAATAAAATAACACAGAGAGTGTTATTTTATTATTTTAATAATATTTTAAATGTATTTCTCATTAAAATATGCAATGTAACATTCGGTAAGGTTTGTTTTATTCAATATGCCTCACTGACACAGACAATCTTTTTCATCAGTTCAATATTAATATAAAAATATAAGGAACTGTTAGATATAATATATTATAACGGTTTTTTTAGTTTTTAAACATGTTATTTCTATCCAATATGAACTTATTTCATATTTTAGTTACTTTGTTATACTATTTGTAATGTTCCCCAGCATGCAATGTAACATTCGGTAACTTTTGTTTTATTCAATATGCCTCACTGACACAGACAATCTTTTTCATCAGTTCAATATTAATAAAAAAATATAAGGAACTGTTAGATATAATAAATTATAACGGTTTTTTTAGTTTTTAAACATGTTATTTCTATCCAATATGAACTTATTTCATATTTTAGTTACTTTGTTATACTATTTGTAATGTTCCCCAGTTTGAGGAATATTCCCGGGAACAAAGGAAATTCCCGGGAATATTCCCCAGGGGAATATTCCCGGGAATAGGAATATTCCCTCGGCACATCACTAGTAGCGTCCCACTTTGTCGATTTACTAAACTTTAGTGCTTGGTCAGTGAAATGAATGTGTTTGGTATATTTATCCCATTTTATGTACGAGATAAAGGTTTGTTATTGTTAATCTAATAGTTACTGATACTGTTGACGTTTGTTTGATCTTTTTTACGGAATTTGAACGGAATTTATTTCCGACTAAAGTTTAGTGTCCCACTTTGACGGTTTGGTTTCGTTCGAATGGACATATACGGAATTTGAACGGAATTTATTTCCGACTAAAGTTTAGTGTCCCACTTTGACGGTTTGGTTTCGTTCGAATGGACATACGCTAAAAAAATACTACAAGTATAAAATTAGCTTTTAAAACATAGGTGTAATGTTTTTCGAGTTAGTATATATAAATGTCATTATATATCTATCGGTTAATAATATATTTTTTTAATTAACATTTTTTTTTATTTAGCGGAATCATCGATAAAAAAGTCCATCGATGGTTACCCAACCTTACTATTCATATTTCTAATTTTTACTTCTCCTGCTCAAAAAGTACGTCATGTTAGCTTCGCGAAGCGAGACTAAAATAGTGCATTTAGGGTTTAAAAGAAAGCCATCCAATACAAATTTCCATGAAACTGAAGAAAAAACTCGCGGCCAGCTACGTATTCCGTACAAATAATTAAAAACTAACAAACCAACCTGATCAGATTGGCCGAACTTTCTGATAGAATTGCTCAAACTGTACTTTTAGTTTTTCATGAAATATACAATTTTAATGTTAAGTCTTTTTAATTTTTTCGCAGTGGAAGTGAAAAGCAGAGTGTTTAATACGTGGCTAAAAGCCATTATATGACACTCTGATATATTTGTCCTCGCTCACTTCGTGAGCTCGTTCGAATAATCACTTTGTGTCATAATGGCTTATTTTAGCCCCTTGTCAAACTATGTACTATTTTTTATTCGTATTTTTTTATGCTATACGTTTCAATTCATTTTTTAGTAACTTTTTGATATTATAACTAAGTAAAGGGATCCATAGAATTATTTCTGTCTTTTTTAGCATGAAAATCCATTTATAAATACAACTTTGATGATAAATCTGTGTGTCGTGTTATAAATATAGAAAATAAACCCATATTCAGGATTGACATATTTTCGTTCTGTTTTTATGTTCAAGCCTCCGTAACATTCAAACTACTAAGGTAACATACATGATTTTGACTAATTTGAAATCCTTAAAGTATGCCAATTCATTTGATACTAACCACTCCATAACTTCAAAGTACCTACAAGTGTGTTTTTTGCCGTCCCAAACTTTAACCAACGTTTTCTCAATTGTCGCTTTTACACTTCTGCAAGTTTGAAGAATTAAAAAAAAAAAACTATAGCACTTAGAGATATAATTTTTTCACCGAAAGATAGCTTATGCTTTTTTAAATTACAAACTTTTCATAACTCTATAGTCACAAAGTAGATTTTTTTCCCTAAGACAGGCACAAATATGATATCGACGATTTTTTTAGGTATTCGACAAAGTGGGACGCTGGGCACTAAACTTTGAGGCCTTAAAAAGTTGCTTAAATTGGATATTTATGGGTCGCGATCAAAATCATAGGTTTATTACAGTATGTTCTATCAGTTTTCATTGAAAGTCAATTTTCGGTAGGTTTTGCCATATTTCACTAAACTGCCCGTAAATCCGTAACTAGAATCGACAAAGAGGGACGTTTTACTAAACTCACTCACAAATTTGTCTCTGAAGTTACCAAGAAATAACACTTCTAATATGATATCTTCTTGTTTATTAGGTTTTGCGGGCGGCATATTCAATTCCATAAATTTAAACAAAGATCAACCATCATTAAAAGGCTTTTTTTCAGTGTTATATGTATATATATTTATTTGTCTAATCCATACTAATATTATAAATGCGAAAGTGTGTCTGTCTGTCTGTCCGTCTGTGTGTCTATCTGTCTGTCTGTCTGTCTGTCTGTTACCTCTTCACGCTTAAACCGCTGAACCGATTTGGATGAAATTTGGTATGGAGATAGTTTGAGTCCCGGGGAAGGACATTGGCCACTTTTTATCCCGGAAAAATACCCTTATCCGCGATAAACGAATTTAAGGCGGACGAAGTCGCGGGCAGAAGCTAGTTTTAAATAATTACAAGTTCATTTATTTCCTTGTATGTACGTTGCTTTAAAATTACTAACTAGACTAGATATAACATATGGAGCATCGTGAACGTATGCGGTGGAAACGTATTTTACAACGAAGTTTAAAAGTTGTGGACACTTTTGCGTGGGTCTAAAAGTTGGTTCACCCTAATAATAACAGTTGAGTTTGTGGAATATATATATAGTTATTAATTATTTATGATATGCTGATATTATGAAGGCATAAATCGTTCACAGTATAGTTGCGAGATAGACCGGCGGGTATTTAAGAACTAGATGATGTATTTAAATTAAGAATATCGACTTTTTCGGTGTAACTTTTGTTAACCCGTGGAGCGTTATGTTAAAAGAAAATTTTATGAAAATTCATTCATGAATAAGGAATGTGGAAAGTAGGTTCGAAATTCAAAAATCGTAAGATGCACACGTGCGCGTCTAGCGCGCTACGCGGTTTAATAGTATTACTTGAGTCTTAAGTCCGCTTTCAGTGAAAAGATCTCCAAAACCAACATATAATTTTACTAAATCCCCATTACATTTAATTTTATGGAGGTGCGGGGTAGCTCATCAGGGGAGGATTATATAAGCACTATTTTGATCTGTGGAATGTCTTTTCTATTTGCCAGCTGACTAAGACCAAATAAAGAGAAGTCGGCATTCTTAATTTGTAAGTACATCTACTTTTCAAACACCTGCCTGTCTGTCTCGCATACTACCATCTACAGTGAAGATACCTTCACAATATTTTATACCGAGAACGAATTTTACCTACTTTACCAAGTTGTGGTTAACGGAGATTCTACATCGCAATATCTTATTCAAATGGGAAACTAAATCGCAGCGGCAAACGGTTTGCTCGATTCTAAAATAAGTGGAATACATTCATGTTTAAAGAATTCTAATTCGATGTGGTCAATAATGTCGACCGGTCGGACATTGGCTGTTAAATCTGCGTAAATCCAATGTCACACGCGCGCAGTAATGCTAAACACGCAAATTGTGCAACGTATGAACATGAACACAGTAAATATATTTAGCAGTATTACAATTACTCGTAGGTCTTATGGGAATCTCTCTTTTCCACGGCGCTCGTAGTCGCGACGTAGCAAACAAGACGTTTGAGATTTTGCGAGATTATTTTTGGGGTGGGCGTTTCTATGACTGCGTCCTTTCTGGTCATGTATTTTACTGCATTAGTTGTGTTTTTTGCTAGTTTGTACAGTTGTTTGTTATGAGGTTACTGTAGACTTCGAGGCCTGGCTGAGATTTATTATCCATGTTTGGAATTTTAAACCAATATGGGTCACGCACAATGATATAACATAAAAAGAGTTAGATAGGTTATACGGGCTCCGAAAATGGCATACCAAAACTACGCCAATTGTCAAACCTTAACTCGTCAGTCTCGCGCACAGAGTACTTTGTTATATATTGGACTAGCTTCTGCCCGCGACTTCGTCCGCCTTAAATTCGTTTATCGCGGATAACGGTATTTTTCCGGGATATAAAGTAGCCTATGTCCTTCCCCGGGACTCAAACTATCTCCATACCAAATTTCATCCAAATCGGTTCAGCGGTTTAAGCGTGAAGAGGTAACAGACAGACAGAAAGATAGACGGACAGACAGACAGACAAGACACACTTTCGCATTTATAATATTAGTATGGAAGTATGGATTATGCGTCAAATAAACAAAAATGCCGTCATGCATAGTGAGATTTTGCACGAATTACTTAGTAAAAGTGTCTAAAAGCATTTATGATTAGTGTGTTATTGCAATATTATCAGATTTATGTGTGCGTAGGCCTGGGCATTTTTACACGTGAATTATCGTGTAGGTAACCTATCTACCACTTTTTTCATTATATCATTGGTCACGCAGATATTTTTACTCCATTAACTGTGCAACGGCACATTTCAGAAAAGGTACAAGTCATATATTAAATGGTAGTAGAGTTGTGTGTCGATTCCACGTATTGCCCATTGGTGAGCAAATAGGTAGCCCATTGTTTGGTACAGGAGAAGCGAGCCTTGCGGCGATGGTAATATAATTTGATGCCTCATCCTACGAAAGATGTCGATTGCTGGACAGGTAGGCACGAGAATATCCACAGCTTCCACAAGACCAGCCGTGTGCTGCTGAAAGCGGCACACGGCTTTTGGATGAAATCCAAGGTTAATTTTGTGAGTGTTGGTGGTTATTTGAAAACTCAAATAATGAATACTTAAGCTTAAATTGGCTCTGGCTTACCCTCGGAGTCCTTTCCTCTTGACTGATGTTAAACCACATGTGTCTGAAACCAAATTTAAATAATGGGAAAATCATAACAAGAGCACGTTTTGTAACATTGTCCATTTGGCTTACACCAACCGTGGAACATTAGAATTGGACCATAGCCTTCCGTCTGACGGCTAATGTGCGTGAGACCACGTGACCATGTTTACGTGACACCCAATACCGACGCGCTTTGAAAATAAACAAACATTCAACTGTGATTGCTCGTTAATACGAGGCCTAACAGCGGAACGTTCAATAAAATGATTGAAATTAAAATATACATATACATGTATCTACTAGAAGGTGCTCGCAACTTCGTTCGGGAAGGAGGATAAAGCTATAATGCTTTTTTTAGGGTTCCGTACCCAAAATGGCAAAAACGGAACCCTTATAGTTTCGTTACGTCCGTCCGTCCGCACCGCATGTCATAGGCATCGTGTATTAATAAAATTTGGATTAAAAGTGTGTAGAAGCTACTTCGTTTAAATAATTATTTGATAAAGCATTTTTTTCAGCAAACATCAACGCGTCGCCTAGCGCTCATTTTAAGGTTTCTAAGCAATTTTTTTGATGAAGTAAAGTAATTTTTTTCGATAAATTCTCTTCGGATCATTAAAGTGTTGGATTATTGGATGTGCCGGTCTATTGAAGTGGCGAAATTATTGGATGTGCCGAACTATTGAAGTGCCGGATTAATGAATGTGGCGGACTATTCCGGTGCCGAAATTATTAGATGTACAGGACCGAATTAATGAATATTCCGGACTATTGAAGTGCCGAATTATTGGATGTTCCGGACTATTAAGGTGCCGAATTATTGAATGTTCCAGACTATTGAAGTGCCGAATTATTGGATGTGCCGGACTATTGAAGTTCCGGATTAATGGATGTGGCGGACTGTCAAAGTGACGGATTATTGGATGTTCCGGACTATTGAAGTGCCGAATTATTGAATGTTCCGGACTATTGAAGTGCCGAATTATTGGATGTTCTGGACTATTAAAGTGCCGTATTAATGGATGTGGCGGACTGTCGAAGTGCTGGATTATTGGATATTCCGGACCGGATTATTGAAGTGCCGAATTATTGAATGTTCCGGAATATTGAAGTGCCGGATTAATGGATGTGGCGGACTTTCAAAGTGCGGGATTATTGGATGTGCCGGACTATTGAAGTGCCGAATCATTGGATGTGCCAGACTATTGAAGTGCCGGATTAATGAATAAGCCGGTATATTGAAATACCGGATTATTGGATGTGGCGGACTATTGAAGTGCCGAATTATTGGATGTGGCGGACTATTGAAGTGCTGGATTATTGGATGTGCCGTACTATTGTAGTGCCGGATTATTGGACGTGCCGGACTCTTTGACGTCCCGGATTATTGGATATGCCGGACTATTGTAGTGCCGGATTATTGGACGTGCCGGACTATATGTTTAAAAAGTGTTATGTACACCATTATTGTTGTTTATATCAGATGTAGATACCTATAATAATATAATTAATGTGAATGTTATAATATATACAATGTGGCTGTACTTTAATAATAAATAAATGAATAAATATTGAAGTGCCGGATTAGTGCCAGTGACTCTACTGTAATCATTAATTAACTTCCATAGAAATATCTTCAATGCTTAGATGAACTATTTTTGCAACTTTATTTTATTTTAGTGAGATATTGATACAGCTTCAGAAATTGCGATTCGCACTTGATCCATTATTTAACAAACTGCGTACCAGCAGTCGGATTGTTAATGGAGGCATTATGCCAATACACGCATTAATTATATAGAATAGAACGCATATTAAACAAATCCTTGGCATATTAGGTATATTTATTCGCTAGTCTATAAATAAGCCTGGTTTGAGGTTTGTTACTTTGTTAGGAATGTACACATTACTCTCTCAGTCGAAAACTCAAAAGGTAATGTTAATTTGTAATTATTTGGGTCCATTGTTAACTTTCATGTTTGCCTTGTGGTACGAGCAAGTTTAATTTGTATAATTATGTTCCTAAAATACAGCGAACTCAAACAATATTGTTTCGAGGTGGAGTGTAGGCGAAATTACTAGCGTAGAGATATTCCATCTTAGTCTCCAAAAGCATTTGGAATCCGTAGATTGTATCACGTATCGCGAGAGAATTTATTTACACTAAACTAGTGCATGAGGAAAACATGAATGGGATTACTTAGCTCATTCATGTAGTGGATGGGTGCGATGCGAACAAAATATAGCAGTGTCATTTGCACCATTGCTGGTGCTAGTCAATGTTGCATATGAGATCGGGGGAGCCTGTGTCCACTTACCATCGTACCAGCACTACATATTGGCGCAAGTGGAGGCGAAGGCGAGTACAATGCTGTTTTTATATACGAGAGGGAATGCAATACTTTTAGAATAACGTCAATGTAACTCGGGCACATCTCAACTCGCTCCAATGTATAGTGCGAGCACAGGCATCTGCTTTTCATAATCGTGACGATTTTCAAGTGACAACGACAACTTGATATCCATGACGATCTCCACAAGTTCCGTACATGTATTATCTGGATTTTACTTATTCACACACGTACGTGAAATTATAGTTGGAATCCGACATTTGTGACAATTGTGAAATAGGGGCCAAGAGTGCTGCGTGCTCGGTTGCCTACTAAATAACATGGAAAAGAAAACAAAATTCAAGTAAAACATTGTGAGAGTCGTGATATACAGACATATATATTTGGATCATAGTAAAAGTTCATCACGTCATAAAAGGCCTTGCATGAAGTTTTTTTTACACTACTAAGGTGGCAAACAAGCGTACGGCCTGCCTCACGTTAAGCATTCACCGCAGCCTATGAACGCTTGCAACACCAGAGGCATTACGTGCGTGTAGCCGACTATTTAAAAACCTATATTCATTCCCCTCTTGAAGAAGAGCAGCGACCGAATGCTCATGTAATTAAGGTCCTCGGATTGGACCGAAACTCATCGAGCAGTACCTCGACTCGACATCAGGTAGCTGTTATTGTAATTACGATGAGTAGGTACCTACTCATTACAGATGTAAACATTTTTCACTGCAAGGTCACATAAACCCGCATTTTTATTAGCAATAAAATCATCAATGCCCTGCAGGGTTCTCCATTGAATTCTAATCTTGAAGCTATAAATATTATCATAATTTCGATGTTAAGGCTGCCTTTATCCCTTAATTTGTATTTAAATTTGATGTTTTTAACGATGCTTTTAGCTTTGAATGCGGTGTGCAAACCAATCAAGTTTACCAATTTGAATATTTAGCGCATTTCATACATATCAAGAACGAGGGCCAGCTTAGTAGAATTGTATTTTAATTTGTTCTTTTCTACTATTAAAACAGCATGTGAAACTAAGAGTAAATATTTAACCCTTTATTTCGGTGTAATTTGCTTAATTAGTTACTCTAACCAGATATTAATTCTTTGAAGATTCAGCGATAAAGTCCTATAGTATAAAATAAATAGAAACTGTTTAAAGGACCGTAACTGAGTACTTTTCTACAGATCGGCACATTTGCATTAGCATAAACCATCCTTAATAAAGACACAATTTCTGCTACTTTCGGACAGATTATTTCCGAAAATATTTACTAAATGTTTTTTTTTAGAAAAGCTTTTCTAAAACAACCGTCGAAATATACTATATGCCACCGTATGCTACACGTTGATATTTGATAAACGAAATTTCATTTTTTTTACTTTCGGTTACAGGTACCGAGTGCCCACTTAGTTTTTTTTTGTTATTTAACCATCAAACTAAGTAATAAACAAGACGCCTATACTCCAAAGATCAATCATGCAGTTTTTGAGCAAAATGATTGTGACGTACGGACGAACAGACGAGCGGACACGACGAACGGAAATGAATACTTGTATTAATAATTTTGTATTAGGATTTTCCCGCGGTTTTGCCCGCATGGCCTCTACTAATATTGTTTATCCTCCGGGAACAGTACATTTTTCCGGGATATTAAATTTACCTACACTTACGTGTAGTTATAATATGTACTTCAGGAGTTATGTCGATTTATTTCGGAGCTATTTAATCATTAGATTTTGAATTATTTTTAATCTATTTTAGATTCATCCCAATTCAATTAATAAACGTGTATAGTGTAGGTTACATATAGTATTTTGTTAAGACCACTTTTTGCGCATAGTTAAATAACAAATTTAAATATTTATACTTAGCTAATTGACATACTTTGGAGCGTTTTTACTCAGATCAATTAATTACTAGTCCATATCGAGGGCGCCTAATTTTTATACTGTGAAGGTTGACCAAATACTTGCCGTTTAGTTTACCTTGATTAATAGGTATTGTTTTTGCGACGTTTTTAATGATAGGTACTTAATAAGATCTTTGTAAGTAGTTGGTGGTAAGATTCCGCTAACGTTTTCTGGAAGATAATCCATACTATCCATACTAATATTATAAATGCGAAAGTGTGTCTGTCTGTCTGTCTGTCGTTACCTCTTCACGCCTTAACCGCTGAACCGATTTGGATGAAATTCGGTATGGAGATAGTTTGAGTCTCGGGGAAGGACATAGGTTACTTTTTATCTCGGAAAATACCCTTATCCGCGATAAACGAATTTAAGGCGGACGAAGTCGTGGGCAGAAGCTAGTGTATCATAAAGCATTAACTTACATCGTTATCACTATCCTTATTCTCACATTCGGGGTTTGGGGTCGGCGCAGCATGTGTTTTCCTTCTATGCTTTTCTAATATAATTTTTTCATGACATCTTTTTTATAGCACACACAAGTAGAACAACCCACTAAATATATTTGTTTTTTTTATGTTTGTGTCTCTCTGTCTATGTATAGTATATATAGTAGTCTATAGTATGTATAGTAGTCTGTGAAATCAGTAACCATGTTATCTTAGGGATGCATGGCGGAAAAGAGGGGTGGCCTTTGCCCAATAGTGGGACACTTAAACAGACTAGAAAGATAAAAAAAAGTTATCTTTCATACAATACGTCCATCTTTTCTTATTTGGTCTTCCTTTTCTTCTATTGGCATTATCTTACATACATCTAAATATAAAAATACGACCAAGTGCGAGTCGGACTCGCGCACCGAGGGATTCGTACAAAACGCAAAAAACGGCCGTATATATAAAAATCCAGTGTTAGCAGAGCTCTACTTCTAAGCAAGATGTACGTAGTGTGGGGGTTATTTAAAATTGGTTACAGACATAGACAGACAGACACAAAAATAAAATAATAATCAGATTTATTTAGTGGGTTGTGCTATAAGATCTTATTTCACCTTCATACAATATAACTGGAAGTGCCTATAGGTTTTCCATGAACAGCATATTGTATGGAAACACGTTCTTTGGATTTAGTTGATTTAGAAGCTTGATTTTTTTACAGCTTCAAGGAATCGCAGACATAAGTATCTCATGTTAATTTCAAATTGATACCTCTACGAGTCCCTGAGAAATCTTGAGAGACAGCCGAAACCCAACATTTGTCCAAATCTTTAGGGCCGCTTCCGAAGAATTGCTCGTATGAAGTACTGTGTACTGTGTAACAGGATAACGTTCGCCTGTTATTGGTACTCGTAGGTATGATAAGCTTTCCTTTTACGAAAAAAATACTCATATCAAACAAAAAAAAAAACAGAAAATACTGTGCGAAGATAAACATAAGTGTAGTGTTCTAATCACGTTCTAAACTTTGTAAACACAAAACAAACAAAATTTTGACTGCGTGTGCACCAGCGTGCACCAGCGTGCACCAGTGTGCACCATTACTTATTGTGTAGTGTGGCACCAATCCAGAGCATCCTTGATTAACGATTACGAGTATTACATTGTGACTATAAATCTGATACTAGTAAGAATGTACTCGTATCATTGCTACTTTTGAGTTTATTACTATACTATGCAAGTAAACAGACTGCACCCCGTCACAACAACTAAATTTGCTGAGCAATTAGACCACGTGGGAAGTTGTATACTATGAATATATTATAGATAAGACCTATTAAAATAAGTGTTAAAACTTATACGGATATTTAAACAAAACAGTTTAAACGGCTTAACTATATATATCGCGTACATTGTGTCATTCGTAAAATTTTCACTTTACATTTGTAATTTAGATTTTCAAAATATATGGTTTGCACAAATGTAACTTTGACAGAGAAACACTCTGAGGATGTTTTATTGGCATGAGTAATAATCGCGGAAAACGGAAATAATATAAACAAAACAAATATATGAATGTTTCTCCCTCTCATACCTTCGAATTGACTAACCTGGTTGAATGAAATGTAGCTAAGATGAACCGCAAAACAAGCCAGCTATCTAATAAAGAAAACCACATTCAAATCCTAACCTATGAGCGCTACCTACGTTACCATAGATGCTAGATATACACAGATCGTCTACGAACTTATAAACACGTCTTTTTTGCGTCGGGGTTTGATAAATAACGTAAGAAAGTACTTTTTGCTTTACAAATATAATGATAATAATCACAATATTAGTGGATCACTCCACTAGCGTTATTATTACAAACAAAGATCAGAAACAAATGAAAAAAAATTTCGACGATACTGGACTTGAACCAGTGCCTTGAGCCAGACCGGGTCAGCACGCTCTAACCAACTGAGCTAATCGTCCATACCAGTTGTCGATGAATTTTGTCATCTGTTCTTGCTTATGGATCTCTGTATGGTGCATCCGACTCTAGCTCTCTCTCTTAGCTCAGTTGGTTAGAGCGTGCTGCCCCGGTCTGGCTCAAGGCACTGGTTCAAGTCCAGTATCGTCGAAAAAAATTTTCATTTGTTTCTGATCTTTGTTTATAATAAAAGGTAAGAAAGTGTTTTTAGGGTTCCGTACCCTAATAGCAAAAAACGGAACCCTTATGGATTCGTCACCTGTCTGTCTGTCTGTCCGTCCGTATGTCACAGGCATTTTACTCAAAAACTATAAGATTTTGTATATAATATTTTCTTCTGTTTCAGCAATTATTACTTATTTAAATAAAACAATTTAACAGATTATATCGCGTTTATATATTATCTCATTTGAGTTCCCGACGTTTCGGAAGCTTTTCAGCTCTCCATGGTCGCGGGTTGAATGAGAAAATATATATTTTCCTATATCAAAGTTACAATTTGTGCATACTACCCACTTTGAGAAAACAAATAAAAGTCTACATACATGCCAGAGGGGTAACGACACCTGTAACGACAGTTACACTGTGCCAGAAGGGATTAATTATTTTATTTTAATACTTTACCAAGCAGCATTTCACAAATGAGGCGAGCTTAAGAGAAAAGAAACGCTGCAAAGAAAAACTCCCAGGCTACCTCATTACTAATTATAATAATTTAAAAATCAAAGACTACTAAACTACTTTTTAACAGATAAGATTTTTTTGCACCATTCGGAAATTAAGGTTTTGCAGTCCTATGTCTTACTTGTTCCTTGATGAGACGTATTACAGGATCCCAAGCTGGCGGTAGCGACAACCCATCTTCTCTATTGAAATTAGGATGACGCAGCAGATGACAAGCACCGTCTTCGATGTAATAGGTCTGCAGTCTGTGAACATTTCATTGATAAACCAAACCATTCAATTAAGTTTTATAATCCTTGTATTATTGCCAAAGAAAAAAGATATTTTCCCAGAACGCGAGGCTATTGAGATAAAAAAGCATCCTTGCATTGCAGATGGCCTATCATATCTTCTATTAGTGTTAGTATTGTCCTTTTTTCTCCTATCCTATTCAAAACCTCTTCATTTGATATGTTTACCGTCCAGCTTATGCCTTCCATCCTCCTCCATATAAAACCTACTACGACAGAAATGAAACGTTAACTGCGTCGTTGGTTAGTTTCGCACGTAACGGTCAATTGGAGCACATGTGTATCAGATTCTAGATATCAGTCTATATGGTACAGGTGCGTAACACCTGGACCGAACACGTGAACATAAAATATAAAAAAATCACGAGGGAAAATGTACGAATGACGAGGCGTGACTCCATATTTGCGATCTTTTTAATCGGGCATCGAAATAATCGAATGAAATTCGGCTCAAGAAGTTCAAATAGCCTACTTATTATTTTGTAACGTGTTGTCTTTAAGTTACTTATTATTTAAGTTATTTCTGTTGGTTCTGATCCCACGTAGAATTCTTTAATACATATATTATTTACTAGCTTTTGCCCGCGGCTTCGCCCGTGTACTAAGCGTAATTTAACTCAAAATTGTTGTGTAACTTCGTAAATATTGTTTAAATACTGTTGCGTTACTTTGTAACATAATTATAGTATGTAAGATGTCTACTTAAGTAAGAATATAGATTTTAAGATTTTGCAATACCCTTACTGGGTCCATGTGATACTTTGGTATATTTTATAACACTTTATAATGACCATGGTACGCAATAAAGAATATGAATATGAATTTTTAACCGTCTACAAAAAGGAGGTTCTCAGTTTGACCTTTGTGTAAGTATGTAAGTTTGTCCGCGATTATCTCGCGTTTGGCTGAACCGATTTAGATGCAGTTTTCGAAAAAGTATTTGTTACTTTCTGGAGGTCTCAGTATACGACACTTTGGTGAAGTTCTTTTTTAATTATTGCAATAATTGTTGAATTGTTACGCCGGCAATGACTTGCTACTACTACGAGATTATGATTAATGCAGATTTCTACTCTTAAATAGAAACTTTTGCCCGCGGCTTCACTCGCGTCATATTCGTGGTAATTTTGAATTTAAGAACCAGCTAAGAGCATGAACGACCATGCTTAGTGTACGGTTCCGCAACCGTTACTAAAAAAATAAGCACTACAGATCAGCAAAAAAGCTTAATCTTCATGCGGCTTACGTCCTTTTGTTGAAAAACGCAGTTTTTCGTCAATATCTCAAAAACCGTAGATCCGATCGTATTGAACACAATTTTCGTTGAAAGTTTTTATTAAGTTTGACGTTTGTAATTTTTTTACGACTTACGGTTTAGAAAATAGAGGGAGGGGGGAGGACACAAAATATTCCCTAACTCAATTTTTTTTCTTAGAAACCTCAGTGCAGTGTTTTCACTACCCAAAGGTTGTCTGGAAGAGATCGCTGTTTAGCGATAAGACCGCCTGTTGTTTACCTCTCCTTGAATGTATTGTTTTCTGTACTCTGTTTTGTGAGGTGTGCAATAAAGAGTTATTGTATTGTATTGTATTTTTAAACTAAATATCGAAATATGTGCCACAGATTGATGTTTGCTAAAATAAAAATACTTTCAGTAACATGTATGGAGTGCCCCCTAGATTTTTTATTAATTTGTTATTTAACTATCAAACTAAGTAGCAGCTTATACATGACACCTATTCTCCAAATTTCATTAATATACATCTTGTAGTTTTTGAGTAAAATGCCTATAACATACGGGCGGACGGACATGACAAAACTATAAGGGTTCCGTTTTTGCCATTTTGGCTACGGAACCCTAAAAAGCGGGACTTTCCCTGCGCAAAACAATGAGTATAATTCAAGATCCCGTCAAAATGTAACTTTGTGTAACTTTTTTGAATAATAAATAAAATAAATAAATAAAATAGTGGCCTCTCCTACGTTCCGGTGCAAAGCATCGACTTGCAACCTAATGCCGTTACAAAGTTTGGGTGGTCCGTCTGTTACAACCGATTTTCGATCGAAACTACCGGACCGATTGAATTGTAATTTGGCACAAATGCTTTCAATGGCAATAATATTCATGTCCACAATATAAAACTTCAAAATTTATGCCATTTTTGTAATTAACGTCCCCAAAAACGATATTTTGACATTTCAACCCCATCGCACACCAACACGGAGATGATACTTCACGTCCGCTAAATTGGATTTCAAAATCGATGCCATTTTCATAATTAACGTCCCTAAAAACCATAAAAACGACACCCATATTGATATTTTGACATTTCAACCCCATCGCACCCCGACAGGGGAGATAGTATTTCAAGTCCGCAACGTCGGATTTTAAAATCGTTGTTGTTTTCGTAATCAGCAACCGGATAAACCAAAGAAACAACACCCATGTTGACTTTTAGACATTGTAACCCAATTTCCCCTTTTAGGGGTGGAATTTTCAAAAACCCTGAAACAAGTATTTACTCATTTATTGATAGGAATACTCGTGTGAAGTTTATAATTAAATAGTCGAAACTGATCTGATTTCCCCATACAAACTTTGGACCCTCATTTCATCCTTTTAGGGGTTGAATTTTCAAAAACCCTGAAACACGTATTTACTGAATTATTGTTAGAAATACTCGTGTGAAGTTAAAAATTATATAGTCGAAACTGATCTGATTTCCCCATACAAACTTTGGACCCTCATTTCATCCCTTAAGAAGTTGAATTCTCAAAAAACCTGAAACACATGTTTACTCATTTATTGTTAGAAATACTCCTGTAAATTTCGAATAAAATAGTCTAACTAATCTTGTTTCCCCATACAAACTTTGAAACCCCATTTCACCCCCTTAGGGGCTGAATTTTGAAAAACGCCTTCTTAGTGGATACTAACGTTATAAAATCTACCTATTGTGAAAAATTCAGCTCTCTAGGTCCAACGGTTTGGGCTGGGCGTTGATTTAAGTGAGTCAGTCAGTCAGGACTTTTACGTTTATATATATACATTTTCAATACTCGTATACTAGATCAATTGTCATCCATCAATACACTAGATTACGCGATCAATAAAAAAAAGTAGCCCACTCGTATTTCAGTAATTTTTTACAATATTATTCTGACTGCAGATATTGTATTTTTACAATTTTATAATTGTATCGGGTATATACGAGTATATGTATTGTTATTCTAGCCCTGATACCAGGACTTAATAAAAAAAGAAGGTGCAACTTCGTCAGTGGAGGAGAAAAAAAATCATAACCCATTTTTTTATTTAGCGTGGTCGAGTAAAAAGCATTCTACAATAAATCCATCTGATACCCAGGTATCCGTGTGCCAAAAATTGTTGAAATCCGTTTAGCAGATTTGGCGTGATGAAGCCACAACGAAACATACAAACATAAAAAAAAATCAGTGACCTTTAAATAGTTCGTTAAAATCATTTTTAACCGACTTCCAAAAAAAGGAGGAGGTTCTCAATTCGACGGAATGTTTTTTTTTTTTTATGGACGTTCACCGTTTACTCAAAGACCGAAATAAATTTACAAATGACCGAAAAAAAAATTTTTTTTGGTTTTATAGAAGGTACTTTCTAGTTGGTCCCATTTAACTTTGGTGAAGATCTGATGGTGGAATCCATGAGGAATTGAAGGAACTCCTCAAATATTCTAGGCATACATATAGCGATTTTAGTATTATAAGAAACATAATAAGCATTTGCATTCAGAAAGTGTAAATTGGTGAAGTAGAACTGATGCAGAAGACCACAGAATGCCATCGGAACTCCTCAATGATAAATGATTTACGGGTGGCGACAAAATATCTTGATTAATTTAGCTAAGTAACTTCATAGTCACTAATTTAAATGTTCCTGATGAGAATGGTACCATCGAATTGATTTGATGATGGAGCCGGAAGGTAGGAACAGATCTATGTAATAAAATAATGTATCCTAGCCGTGTTTGGGCTTGTTCGAATCGTCACGAGATACACTTTCAAGTAACGATTAACTAAAAAGTGTAAAATAAATAAACTTTTAAATAAATAACGATTAACTAAAAAGTGTAAAATAAATAAAATTTTAAACAATAAAAAAACCGACTCCAAAAAATACTAAAAAGTAAAAAATAACGCCATAATTCAGTTTCTTCAAATTACTTACAAGTAACCGTATGTATACTCAATCTATACAGTATATACAATTAATCTTATTTTGGCGTCAGTGCCATATAAAGAATGTGTGTGTAAAATATTGATAATTGACGATTTTAGTAAGTTGTGACACGATGGCACCGACTCCAAAATAAGATTAATTGTATATACTGTATAGATTGAGTATACATACGGTTACTTGTAAGTAATTTGAAGAAACTGAATTATGGCGTTATTTTTTACTTTTTAGTTTTTTTTGGAGTCGGTTTTATTTTTTTGTTTATATTTGAAAATATATTCAAACAAACATTTCATTTTTACAACTTTATAATAGTACTAGCGGCCACCCGCGACTTCGTCCGCCTTAGATTCGTTTATCGCGGATAAAAGGTATTCTTCCGGGATAAAAAGTAGCTCATGTCTTCCCCCAAAACTCGATATTTTACTAATTTAAATGTGAAGCATATTACCAAGATTTCAAGTTCCTAGCGTAAAAAAATATTTACTGTCCATAAAAATTTTCATCCCCTTTTTCGTCCCTAAAAGGAAAGAATTTTGACATACACTATAGCCTTTGTTCTATTCTGATATATAAGGTACCTACATAACTGGAAAGTTTCATAAAAATTCGTCCAGCAGTTTTTGAAATTAAGTGGAACGTACAAACATACATACTTTCACGTTTATAATACCTATAGTCAGAATAAGGATAAAGTAATGAGTAAGGATAGATGCATTTCTGGGTAGGATTCCATTATTTTACGCTCGTGTTAATCAAAACTACAAACCTACACGTTACTATCAGTACAAATAACTACGGAGTTATGACATTGACATATTGACGTTGTTACCCACCAGGAGACCGCTGACGTCAAGATATTGCTGTAATTGCCATCATACATTATCAAGTATTACCTGGATCGCAAAAATATTATGTATTCTACTAGCAAGTTAATAGCTACTGGCATTTATTAATACAATTTCCGCTTGCAATCACTAATACTGGTACCCAGTGTATGCGGTGGCTACGGTAGTCATATTGATGTTTCTTTAATGACAAGCGATGTCATTTGGCAAAATGTTCGCCATTTGTAATGGCTTTTGTTGTGTGCAACAAACTTAAAATTAAAGTAATTCCGTTCGTCCCTGTGTCATAGGCATGTTATTCATAAACTAAATGATGTATGTTGATGAAATTTCGAGCGTAGGTGGTAGGTGTCTTGTATAAGCCGCTACTTAATTTGGTAGATAATAACTAAAATAATCATTAGTAGGAGGGGCACTTCATACATGTAACAGAAGCTGAAAATGTATTTCTCAGTGATTGAGTGAATATTCGGAAGAACTGCGCTCAACAAAAGGACTTAAGTGCCATGAACGTACCCTCTTTGTCTGGTGCACTTTTTCACATCGTATTTTTTTAATCTGTAGTTCATTTATTTGGAGTAACTGTTACGGTACCCTACACTGAGCATGGTCCGATATGCTCTTGTCCAGTTGTTGTGTTATGCTTATACATAACTGTCCTAAATATAAGGAGATATATACCTTAGGAGACCGAATACTCCTTACATTTTATAATAGCAACAAGTTTTTGTTTGAGAGAATTTAATCACTTTTGCAGTAGGATAAAATATTGTTCTACTGTTTTGATTTGGATTAATATATATACATATATATATATATATATATATATATATATCTACAACTCTCTATACATTTATCGACTTTCAATGTAAAAGAGTATGACCTTGGAAATAAAATAGAATACGAAAGTAAGTTTTTCTACTAGTTAGTCGACGTGTTTGCGTCGGTATTATCAACTCCATAAGACGTGTACTGACTACACTAAAATTACGTTGAGATGGTACCTTGACTTTATTATAAATATACTTAGTAATGAGATAGAAGTTTTAGAACCGCTTCTGGAATTAATATAGGGCCGTTTTTTCAATATTCAGAACCCCGGAATAGAAACTGGATTTTGTAAAGGTAGGTACTTTAACAGCGGTTTACGTGTACCTAGGTAACCAAGGACCATTGCAGAAAAAAACATGGGACCCTAATCGTAAGGAGTATTTTAGAGACGAACGCAGTGGTTTGGAGTCCACACGAGAAAAAATACATTCTCATGTTGGAACTAGGGCCTGCAGTACCGCGTCCGGTTTCAAGAATTTCATTTCCCGGTTCTAGGCGAGACTGAAACCGGGATTCCCGGTTCTTCCCGTTTCCTCAATATGTCTTTTTATAAATTGCTTACTACATAATGAAATCTAAATAAATCGTAATGCAGTAGTTATATTACAGAAAATATATTAATTTTTGTATATTTTTTATTAAGATATTAATTTAAAATATTTTTAGGTGTTGTTTCTTAAAACTGGGATAAATAATTCGACACAAATGACATAAAAAATTAAGAAAGAAATAATTTTGGTCAACATCAATCACAAGTCCACCATCCTCAACATAACACGAAACATAACAATAAATCACGAATCCACGAAAATAGCAACAAACAAGCGTCTAGACGCTTCTTCAACAATGCTCCCCACCAAAGTAACCCCCTAATTAGGAAGGCAGCCGACTTCTCACCGTTTCCGATCGCTCATCAGAGGATCCATTTCCCAGAAGTCTCGAAAGAGGCCGGTATACCCGGCGTCTCCTAGACACGTGCTCTTGGACCCGGACGACGAGATCACAGCAGCCGTCGAGAAGATTACAGCTGCGATTTCTTCGGACGATAAAGTTTAAGAGTCAAACCCGCCGGCGGGGTTACTCAGCCCGTAGTCTCGCAATCTCCCCCACGCCCAATTTCTATTGTCTCCCTCTACCCCGTCCCAACTGGGATTGAACGGTTCCGGTTCAACCTACTTCCGCAGCTCTTATGCATTGCGCACTGCGTCTCTCGGTAACGGATGGCATTCCCGTTTGTGGGTTTGAAACAAGTAAATCAAGTAAATTAAGGTATGGTATGCGTTAGACAAGGAAGATTTAATTACGCACTCGCTAAATAGCTTACAATTTAACATAACACCTAAATCATTAAAATTTAAAATGCTTTAAAATTTTCCTTCGTACGTCGATTCGGCATGTTTATTTATTATTTTTTAATGTTAATAGTTGTAAAAAAAATGTATGACCATGTGAAAATCAATCCCTTTCATATAATATTCCTATTTGACTAAGACGCGTAGTGGCTAGACTATGCCCCCTCTCATATTGGTCTTTTTATAGAAGAAAAAATATAGGTACAACTTACCTTCCTTTTTTCACGTACACTCTTGGGCTAGCCGTATAAGCAATCAAATTTAAAATGGGACAGTCGGATAGAAAAACAGACAGTGTCACACCATATGGGTTCCATTTTTACCTTTTTGGTCATCATCATCATCATCATCATCATCATCATCATTTCAGCCATAGGACGTCCACTGCTGGACACAGGCCTCCGCAATAGATCTCCACATGGGCCGAACAGAGGCGACCCGCATCCAGCGAGCCCCCGCAACCCTAACCAGGTCGTCGAACCACCTTGCGGGTGGCCTTCCCACGCTGCGCTTGCCGGTACGCGGTACCTTTCTGGTACGGAGTCCTAAAAACAAAACTTCTATCTAATAATAACATTTTCCAAGTTGGAACCCCCAAACATGAACATGGGGTAGTGTTATAGTACATTATGATACGAGAGTGATACGTTGGTAATTATACTCGAGGCTATATGTTGCATGCTGTATAAAGCCGAGAGTGTAATGACAAGAGTTTCATACGACGTTTTTCAACACACTTGCGAAGAAAACAGCAAAAAAACAATCGTCCCTTACTTAAAATTTCGTATTTAAGTTGTACATTAATCCGTCGTGAGTACCTCAAATTTACGTACCTACATAATGATTATGTTTTAAATATCATTGCTTCAAACCATTAAAACAATATAGTCATTTAAAAAAGAAAAACATACTTACTTCAATATTAAATATTTGTAAATATTAAATATGTCAAATCAAAACAAAATTGCGCGCTGCGACCGGTACATTTGTCTATGCGCGCGCACGAGCGTTGAAGCAAAGGCTAATTGGCCAATCAGCCAAACATTGATAATATAATAAACTGAATAATTATATCAATTTAATACAATAAAAAAAAACATTCCGTCGAAGTCGGTTAAAAATGTTATTTTGTTTAGAAACTATATAATTTATTGAAATTAATTGATTTTTACAAGTACCAGTTTAGATTTATTAAAATACCCTAAAATGTTACTTGTACCTAAAGCCTATTTGCTGAAATAAAAAAAAAACTAATGAAAAGGCACTAGTGCGGTTATGTAATGTTAAAGACACGCGTGTGTAATGGACTGGATTGCAGCCATAAAAACGGTGTAATAAGAGCCACTTTAAGTGTTGAAAAATATTATAATGCCTAATAAAAATAATAAATAAAGATATAAAAATATAATATACTGGGAGATGCCCGCAACTTTTTCAGCGTAGTCGAGTAAAAAGTATCCTATAACCATCTGTGGATGGAGCTACACGCGTACCAAAAGTTGTTGAAATCCGTTGAGCCGTTTTAGCATGATGAAGCCACAACGACACAGTCATAAAAACAGAAAAAACCGATTCAGTGGCCTTCAAATAGTCCGTAACACTTATTTTTTGAAAATATCTTCAATGTTCAGATATTTCATTTTTACAACTGTATAATAGTATAGAATTAATGTATAAAATTCATTAAATATATCTCTGTCGCATCACAGTTCCTATTTCAATTGATTTGCCGATTATGTTTTAGTTTTTTTTTTCTGAGAGAGCACTTGATCAAGAGTGTTTTTAGCAGTCTAAGCATCTGTTTTTTTCCTGTGTATCGGGATTCTTTCTCGTTTCAAAGATCAGTAAAATGGGGTTACTAATAAATTAGCGAATTATGTTTCCCAAACTGTTTCATTTGTCAAATATTTCATTTCCCAATCTTTGTTTTTCGGAAACTGTAAAGTTGATAAAATTTCTATAAAATAAACCTAACGTAATGCCTTAAAATAATATTTGGATTTTTTTGCGGTTTCGAAGAGAAGCGCGAGTTGGGAACTGAGGCAGATTAGGAAAAATTGTTTGGCAAAATGTGATTTTAGCACTCATTGATAAGATAATTTCGTTTGAAAGACTCAAAGATACAATAGTAGGTATATCTATTTTGTGATCCTAAAACTTTATATTCATTTTGAACATAAGAGCCTGTTACAATTTTATAGCAATGTTTCAATCTTAAGACTCAGCTTTTACTTTATACAAAGGACCGTTAAAACAAGACTGTCTATCGCCATTCGTTCGCGCGCCGACTGCAAGGCCAGGCACAAATGAAATGGAGCTTTAAACTAAACATTTAACGATGTTATAATTGAACATTAAAGAAACATAGTAGGTACTTAACAGTAACAATTAGTTCGTAAACAGCTGATAATAAATAAATCGTAACATTTCAATACTGTGTCACGCTTGCAAGTTGAATAATTGTAAACAATAATTTGTTGTACCTAGATGGTGTTGTAAATATCGGGGAACGGCTTTTTGTATGGATCGCCATGTCAATCGTGACAGTCCTCTTGTTTCAATGGTCCTTGCCGAAACAATAATACGGTTACCTATTTTTATGATTGCACCTCACTTGTATTTGTAATTATTTAGGACAAGACTAAGAATTATATCGATATAATAACTGTTTTATTTTAACTTTAACCTCCCTACTTAACCTACTTCCTTCCTTTGGGAAAGACATAAAGGTGGCATTCCGAGATAGGCTGCAGACTGTAACCGCACTTCCCGCTGCACTCCAAATTGAACCTTAATAATAAGATCAAAAAGGTTCAATTTTTCGGTGCAGCGGGACCCGCGGTTCTGGTCTGCTTCCCATCTCAGAATGTCACCTTAAGAAACAAACGAATTTAAGCCCTTGTAATACAATTTGAAAGTTAAAAATAAATATTCCTCCCAAAGGACGGATGTAGGTAGGAAGTTTGTTAACTGACAATGTATGTTGAAATTAGATTTAAGAAGCATATACTATAGACAAGGAGGATTAAAACTGACCATCTCCATACAAAAAGGCGTTCCCCGCTATGTACAACGTCATCTATGTATAAGAATTATTTTTTACAATTATTCAACTTTGCAAGCGTGACAGATGTTACGATTTATTTATTATTAGCTATTTTCGGACTAATTGTTACTACACTATGTTTCTTTACTCAATGACTAGAAGATGCCCGCAACTTCGTCCGCGGAGGAGAAAAAGTCATAACCCCTCTTTTTTCGGCAGCGTAGTCGGGTAAAAAGTATCCTATAACCATCTGGAGATATCCAGCTACCCGTGCACCAAAAATAGTTGAAATCCGTATTGCCGATTTGGCGTGATGAAGCGACAACGACACATACAAACATACAAAAAATAAAAAATAAATATTTGTGTGACCAGTGACCTCCAAATAGTCCATAACAATTATTAAATATCTTCAATATACATTGAAGATATTTTCAAAAACATGATTGTCTTGGACTATTTGGTGACTGAATCGAAAAAATATATTTTTCGGATTTTTTGTATGTTTGTATGTGTCGTTGTGGCTTCATCACGCCAACTATTATTGGTACACAGGTAGCTGCGTGTCTCCACATGGTTATAGGACACTTTTTACCCGACTACGCTGAAGAAAAAAAGAGGGGTTATGACTTTTTCTCAAGTTGCGGGCGCCAATCCATACTAATATTATAAATGCGAAAGTGTGTCTGTCTATCTGTTACCTCTTCACGCTTAAACCGCTGAAGCCATTTGGATGAAATTTGGTATGGAGATATTTTGAGTCCCGGAGAAGGAAAGGCTACTTTTTATCCCGGAAAATAACCGCGATAAACGAATTTAAAGCGGACGAAGTCGCGGGCAGAAGCTAGTAAATAATAAGTAGCTTAAAGGCTTGCGACTCTTTCTTTACAACTCGAGCCTTTATGCTCTAGTTCACAACATTAGGTAACATTTGTATTGTGTCAAAAGTAAGTTTATTTATCTACTTTATAAGTATAAAAATTAATATTAGTAAATTACTAATTCAGAACGTAAACAGATATAACTCCGTCATGTGTTTACTAGAACTAATTCAGGAAAGCTTTCAGTTTCAGTTCCAGCGGCGGAGCTGGCAGTAGCATCAAGAGGGTTTGACCCGCGCAAGCTCGTGGTCCGTACACGTGGACTGAAATTCGCGATTTTTGGAGACAGTGTTGAATAGATAGTATCAATGTAAAAATTCGATGCTCGATTACGCTTGATTTTATGAATTATTGTGAAAATCTCCCTTTTAAGAGCGAATGTTTCACGTTCGTTCATGTCTCTGACGTCAGGTAGAAATGACAATAGCATGTTTTCTTTCTCGTCTGATTTCGGGGGACTAGCGTTTAGACTATTGCGGTAATTTTCAGGGTTACGAGTATGTAGTTCTAATAATATTTTCTTTTCTATTGCATCAGACTCATTTCTAATTTTTTCACAATCTTTTATTTGAGATGTCACGGCCAGCGTCAATGACGATAACGGAGGTTGCGAGGCCTCAGTATTATAGGAGTTTCGTTCCACCTTATGTTTACTCAAAAGCATGTCTTCTTTGGCTTTATTGTCGTTCCTGGTAGCCTGCAGAGATTTCTTAAAAACTTCCTTCAGATTTGTCATTTTTTTCACAATAATGTCGTCTGTAAGAAAAAATGAATATCGGCTGGTACCATCTCTTTGCATATAGATATATTCTCCTTTAACCCCAGGTATTGTGCTACTACGATGGCATACCCGTTAGTGGGTTGGCACTCCCCCCACTACATCCGATTACTGGTAAGGGGGCCTAGCCAGACCAACCAGTTCAAAGTCATGTTCTAAAATGGCCGGCCAAGTGCGAGTCAGACTCGCGCACCGAGGGTTCCGTACGAATATATGCTACAAACGGCCGTATCTATGAAAAACCAGTGTTAGCAAAGCCTTACTCCTAAGCAAAATGTACGCGGTGTTCGGTCATTTTATATTGGTTACTGACATAGACAGACAGAGGTAAAATTATTCTGTTTTTAGTATTTGTTGTTATAGCGGCAACAGATATACTTCATCTGTGAAAATTGACCTACCAGCATCCAAACAGTATATAACCATTAGTTACTACAATAAATTGCTAGTACCGTTGTACAGCAAGTTTCTTATCAGCTGTAATAAATGCTTATCAAATATATATATAAAAAGGTAGTGAACATAGAAAGTCAAGGAAACAAAAAATACATAACATAATATTAAATTTATTATTAATATAATACAATAATATAGTACATTCTAAAATAAATAATGTTAAATTACGAGTATGTTGTATCTAACCTGATCGCATAGCGTATGGATGAGGGGGGACATAAGGATAATGACTGTAGCCGTAGCCAGGCCTGGTAGGCTCCTCCTCAGCATTGAAAGTCAAACCGGCATCTGTGGTGGCATCGACTACAAAATCAGCAACCCCATCAAACGTAGCGTGAAACAAATCGGACAGAGTATATCTGCCAAGTCTTTTAAACAGTCTGAGTTTAATATCGTGAAACGTCGCTCTCAAGTACTTAAATGCCTGGATAATCAATTCTTCTATCACGTCTCTAAATTGATTTCTAAAAGCATGAGCTATAGCTCCCAGTTGTTCTAGTTCTTCTGTGTGAAGACGCTGTTCCTGGTCAGCGGTCTTTTTGGAATCTTCTAGGTCTAGAATGCTTAAGATTCTACTGGACTCTGACGAGGCAGGACCGGGCCTCGACATGGTGGTGGCAGCATAGCCATTTAAAATTAAGTTCGCCATGATTGTAGCAAATGCAATTTTCTTATACATCTGAAAATGTCACATAATGTAAAAATATATAAAATTATTGCAGGTAGGTAGTTTATACTTGGGGGCACTTGTTATCTCTGATTACGAACTTTTTCGGCTCGTTTTACTCGGAATCAGGGGCACTATCGATTTCACAAATTAAAAATATGCCAAAAAGGTGTATTAAAAATCAGAACGTCATCATTTTTGTGACGCTCATACAAAATGTCACAAAGCTGACCTTTTTTTTCGGACACATTTTTTTATTGCCAAAATCGATAGTACTATTGATTCAGATCAAAACGAAAAAGTGGGGGAGATACACATTTCAGTGAAAATGCCCGATTGTATACAACAATATCTCGAAGTTAACATACTTAAAATGTCTTTGGGCGGTAAATCAGCTGTTATTAAAATCTACGAATTAAAATGACAAAATCAGTCGCCGGGATAAAAATTTGTAATGTAAACCAAGAAACACTGTAATACTACTTTATATTTTATACTAGATAATGTCAACTGGGACAATTGCGTCTATGGATTAATGCGTCTTTTAAACATTTGACGGTATCTGAACACTTTAGGTCTACCCCTAAATTCCCCGCTTAATGTTTGGCACTGTTACTAATGCAAAGAGAGCGAGGGTCGATGTAAAGTGTTCGGATTCTAAGATATCATTAAAAGCCGCATTTTTCCCAACATCGCAATTGTCCCAGTGGACCTTAAGGTGCGTCCACACTTGTATCATTTGCTCGTATCCGATCACCGTGCCGTAGCATGACTGCGTCGCGCTGCTTGGACGCTTACTGTCGGCGCGCCGATAATGCCGCACTCTTCCGATACAAGTTTGTGATACGCGTAGCAAATGGATTTCGAGTGATCGGATCGGCGCAACGTCCAAACGCGTGATCGTGACACGCGATCATGCTACGCGACGATGATCTGATACGGGCAAATGATACAAATGTGGACGCACCTTTAGACATTTTGAAAACGAAAATATTCGCGCGCTAATACATAAGATGTATACTCACACTATTAGCTATTTTATGCTTTCGGTACTGAGGTAGTGATGATACTGGTAGATTTCAAATTGAATAGCAGTGCTTTATATAATTTAATTAACATTACGAATATTTATCGTTATCCAAATTATTATACTTAATTTCACTAATTAGATGCATTTAATGACTAATATGTCATCATTAAACAACCAATTGATATACTTAGAAAGCATGTGAAACTGATGCGTAATTTTTATGAGCTTTTAGTAGAAGTAATTAATGTACTCTTATGGTTATTTACTCTAGTTTATATACTCTAATGTATATACATATAAGCCGAACATCGTCTAACAACTAGAATTACAATGAGTATATGTAACACATTATTAAAATCCTTTGGTATTTATTTCATTTCTATTTATTTCTTACTAGAAGGTGCCCGGAACTTCATTCGCGGAGAAAGTCATAACCCTCTCATTTTGCTAGTAGTTGGATAAAAGTATCCTATTACCCTTTGTGTTGATGCCCAACTATCCGTGTACCAAAAAAAAGTGAAATCTGTAGAAGTTGATGTGTGATGCGCACACAAAACACATACATAAAAAAATATGGGAATATTTTCAATGAAGAGACAATTTTTTTATTAATAAATGGCAAAAACGGAACCCTTAGAGTTTCGTCATGTCCGTCCATCTGTTTGTCACAGGCAGTATCTACTCAAAACTACAAGATGTATGTATATTGATGAAATTTACAGCATGTACCTTGTATAAGCTGCTACTTAGTTTGATAGTTAAATAGCAAAAGATATGTCTATTTTCTAAACCTTATGTCTAAAATATATGAAAAAAAAATTACAAAGATAAATCTTAATAAATATTTTCAACAATAATTATTTTTAACATGATCCAATATACCGTTTTCGAGTTATTGCCGACAAACTGCGCTTCTCAGCAAAAAGAAGTTATTGCCGTAGAGATAGGCTCTTTTGCTTGTGCACTTTTTCATATCGTATTTTTTTCATCTGTACTGTCCATAATTACGAAGAAGACTGTTATTTTAACACAAGGCTGTACAGAAAAATCTAAAATTTTCTTGGATGGTGCTCTTTTGGAATTCGTCGAGAGCTTCTGCTATCTGCACCTCCAACACAACTATGATACGCGACTCTTTGTCGCGCGAGAAAGATTGTATGTCTCTTTCCTTTCAATACAATGTGAGAAACATGGGTGATGCTATGTCGCGCGATAAGCGTAGTCGCAGAAAGTTGTGCTAGACCGGCTGGGGTCTACGGTGTCGAGCAATCTCTCTTTAGACGGAGAGGCATACTCATTGGCAAGGCAGCCGCGATGTTCGGGAAGCTGAGTACTCGTACAAGAGTATGGGATAATAAACATCTAACCGTTAAGACCAAGATTACCGTATAACAAACGTATATTTTAAGTATACTCTTGTACGAAGCTGAGACCTGGAAATCGTATGCGGGGCAGGAGAGGCGATTAAACTCATTCCACATGCGCTGTCTTCGCAGCATTTTAGACATCTCATGGAAGGACCGAGTGACAAACGAGACAGTGCTGAATATTTTGCAGCTGCCCAGTATAACCTGGTCTCCCCAAACAGAGAAGATTGCGTTGACTGGGGCATGTGCATAGAATGAAGCCATCTCGTTTGCCGAGGCAGTTACTTCTTGGCGAAATTTCACAAGCTAAGCGACCAGTAGGACGTCCTTTGCTGAATTTTAAGAACAGCGTTAAGCGCGAGATGACCAGTTTCAATGTTGGATCTACCGGCTGGGAGCTTTTATCAGAAGCACGCGTCAAATGGAGAGAACTGATCGCTGACGGTGTCAAGCTGAATGACGATGCATAACTGCATGCTGATGGAAGGATTAGCCCATAAACGCGAAGTCATCAGGCACCAACGCGAAGGTAACCAGCTGCCACCCCCGACGCAAGTTTACACATGCCAAAATTGTTGCCGCACCTGTCGCTGCTATATCGGCTTGTTTAGCCATGAGTGGATGTTACCCACCGGAACCTACATAGTATCATCTCTCGTAGATATAAACAGGCCCATGATGATAATGAGTGCCAGAGCTTTTTTCTATGAACGGCTGCGGAACCCTACGCAAAGCATGGTCCGATATGCTCTTGGCCAGTTTTTTATTATTACTCATTGGTATTTAGGGCAACAACAGACGTAAATATTCAGAATAAGATGGTTTACTTTAATTAAAGGTAATAACAGTCATTGATTAATTATTAGTCAGTGATATTAATAATAAGAAAACAATAAGAATGAAAATGATAATGTGCAAGTTACACGAAATGATCCAATCATTACAGTTACTTATATCACTCTAATCGTTGTCATCGCCTTGCATATACGCTTACGATTACATAGATAACTGAGACTGATTATATGGGTGTGACGCGTGGACCTTGACACAAAGGGTTAGGGTACTACTGGAAGCCTTTAAAATGTGGTGCTGGCGCAGGATGGAAAAGATTAGTTGGACAGAAAAAGTCATACATGAAGAAGTATATTCGGTAGGGTGGGGGAAAGGAAAATAATTGGTCACCTTATATTTAATAACATCGCTTTTATTAATAACTGAAGATGCCCGCAACTTCGTTCGCAGAGGAGAAAAAGTCATAACCCCTCGTTTTTTCTTCAGCGTAGTGGGGTAAAAAGTATCCTATAACCATCTGGAAATACCCAGCTACCCATGTGACAAAAATTGTTGAAATTTGTTTCGCCGCTTTTGCGTGATGAAGCCAAAACGACACATACAAACATACAAAAAATCCAAGCAAAATATTTTTCGTTTTATTGACCTCCAAATAGTCCGTAACAATCTTTTTTTTTAAATATCTTCAATGTACAGACATTTCATTTTTACAACTTTATAATAGTATAGATATCGTAGAAGAAAAGGAAGCAAAGCGAGGAAGAGGAAGACGAAGGATTAGCTACATGAAAGAAATATAAGAGAAGGTTGACGTCATGTCGTATAGGGAGATCAAGGAGGTGGCCTTGGATAAAGCGAGATGGAAACAGCTTCACGCTTCATCAGCTACACCGACATGAGTTTGACACTTAAATTTATGATGAGATAACTGACAGTTGTTATAATTATTTATTAAAAATGCAGAATGGCAAACCACAAGAACACACAATATCCAATAATCAAATCCAAATATCTTTTATTTGTTATTTTATGATAACAAACTTACTTTTGTGAGATATATATACGTTGACAAGTAAATAATTTAAACTAGAAATGCATCATTGATGTTTTGATGTCTAAATATGTGCACAAAATGAACATTACGTTGATTCGCTTGATCGCATAAAGTAACTTTTAGTTATAGGCTAACCCAGCTTGCGCACTGCCAAACAATAGTTTTTAGATTAAAGTTAAGGCTATTATCGCATGCAGTTTTATAGAACCATAAAGCAGTTCGTTTATATAAGGCTATAAAATATTCAGGAAAAGGAAATTCAGAGAAATTTCTTTATTTGTTTAATCTTGTGTGGCAATGTCTGGTGATCCCCGCGATATGGTGAGAAGTGACAATGAGTGTAATGAGATAATCGGTTCTCCTTGTATGTGATTTCCACGGAGTGTGGCAATGGACCGACGCTGCGCTCGCGCCGGCCGTCGGCAGCGGCGCCGCCAGACGTGTCAGTCTAATCTATCGACTCGAAGCGGTTCGGTGCTATACCGGCTTAAACTACCACTTCGCGCGCAATTTAAATTAAAACTAATATTTTTTTTGGAAAAAGCTACCAGTGAGAACAAAGTTTAAATGTGTTAAATATATAAGGATATATTTTTTAAAATAATAAAAACATTGAAAGTTCTCTAGTTAAGTGGAAAAACTGAAACTTACTTATGGGCGAAGTAAATAAACTTAACGGCTTTCCGGACATTATGCGAAAGTGTTTTAAAATGGGTCTCTTTAAAAGTAAGTACATACATACATATATTGTTCATTTGATCGCTTTAAAATTACGATGTTTTCAGTATCCATAAACGTAGCGAACTTAACTCGACGATGTATAAGTTTTGCACTATATTTTCAGTCAATTGCTTGAAAATACGTATAGTACTTCAATATAATGTGGCATTTATTACCTTACATAAACTTTTAAACAAAAAAATAAAACCGACTCCAAAAAAAATTAATAAGTAAAAAATAACGCCATAATTCAGTTTCTTCAAATTACTTACAAGTAACCGTTTGTATACTCAATCTATACAGTATATACAATTCATCTTATTTTGGCGTCGGTGCCATATAAAGAATGTGTAAAATATTGAAAATTGACGATTTTAGTAAGTTGTGACACGATGGCACCGACTCCAAAATAACATTAATTGTATATACTGTATAGATTGAGTATACAAACGGTTACTTGTAAGTAATTTGAAGAAACTGAATTATGGCGTTATTTTATACTTTTTAGTTTTTTTGGAGTCGGTTTTATTCTTTTGTTTAAAAGTTTATTTATTTTACACTTTTTAGTTAATCGTTACTTAAAAGTGTATCTCGTGACGATTCGAACAAGCCCAAACACGGCTAGGATACATTATTTTATTACATAGATCTGGTGCCTACCTTCCGGCTCCATCATCAAATCAATTCGATGGTACCATTCTCATCAGGAACATTTAAATTTGTGACTATGAAGTTACTTAGCTAAATTAATCAAGATATTTTGTCGCCACCCGTAAATCATTTATCATTGAGGAGTTCCGATGGCATTTTGTGGTCTTCTGCATCAGTTCTACTTCACCAATTTACACTTTCTGAATGCAAATGCTTATTATGTTTCTTATAATACCATAATCGCTATATGTATGCCTACAATATTTGAGGAGTTCCTTCAATTCGTCATGGATTCCATCATCAGATCTTCACCAAAATTAAATGGGACCAACTAGAAAGTACCTTCTATAAAACCAAAAAAAAAAATTTGAAATCGGTCTAATAGTCTTTGAGTAATCGGTGAACATCCATAAAGAAATAAAAAAAATATATTCCGTTGAATTGAGAACCTCCTCCTTTTTTTGGAAGTCGGTTAATAAAAGTATTCTATTCGGGTAGATTAAAATAAGCAAAGTGGAGTAAATATGAAATTAAATCAGCATAACTGAAAATCTACGCAAAGCCTTTGCCGAGTGATGAGATATTATCAATACTGAGTGGAAATCGCCACATAAAAGGCAACTACTTTAAAAAACCAAATAAAAACCGTAATATATTTTTTAACTTCTTCGACCGGTACGATTCCTGATAAAGGCAGACGAATTTTGAAAATCCTATGCATGCAGTATTTAAGGTTTTGAAAAATAAATTTACGTCTCCTTTTTAGGCATCATCTATCTATATTTGCTTAAATCCCAGTAGTCCCCATATTTAAGGTAATTGCCCTTCATTTGGCTTTCGATTTTTCTACCCTGTATGTATATGCCAATATGGAAGAAATATATTGAATCCAGTAGGAATAAAAATGAGTACTTCCTCTTCCTCTGCAACGCATCAAGTTAAGCAGTTAATACCTACCGAAATTACATTTGCGTGGCCGACTATTTTATTCATCCCTCGGCAACTAAACATTTTTCTGGGATAGAAAGAAAGTAGCCACCAGCCTCTATTCTTTATACGCAAAGTCACATCAATCCGTAGCGTCGTTACACATGAAAGAAAGACAAACTGACGAACATACTTTCGTATTTATAATACTAAGTAAAGAAGTGAGGATGCATCTAATAATAAAGTATGTTAATCGTATCTCATTACCTAACTAACTCATAAACTAACTGGTTGATAACTTAATGGCGAATGATGTGTCATTTCATTCAACATAACAATATTAGATAAATTCATATATTTACATAACAGAACGGTTACTCACGTCGTGAAAGTCGTAACTGCTAGCCTCTTTTTTAAGATTAGAACATTAATTAGGCAATAGTTAATAACCACCAAAAGAAAGCGAATAATCTTCAAACGGCAGAACCAATTTTCTTAAATCATAGCTAAAAAACTCTCTATAAAGTCACCTTTCAAACATAAAAAAATAAATTAAAATCGGTTCATCCGTTCAATATTTTTTTTTCATAATTTAAATGGCAGTAAATAAGTCATGGGTAAATAATTCATTAATAAAACAAAACACGTGCATGTAAAGTACTGAGATGAAAAAAAAAAACAATTGAACGAAGAATATGAATGGCATTGAATTTGAAACACCACTCTTATCTTAACTTGTGTTTATTTTGCATAATTTAAGAGCATTGTCATTAAAGTACAATGACGTTTAAAAAAAAATAGTTACTTGTATGGGGGCAAGTGAAGTCAATCATCAAAGTGCCTCATTTTGTTTGCCTTAATTTGAAAAGAGTTCAAAACTGCTATAATTCAAGCCTCGTAAATCCAAACAGTTCTAAAAATTCAGGTTAAATAAAAAATACAAAAAGTGTATGTAAGACCTTGGTCATCCCGGTGAACATTGCCATGTTAAAGGTCACACGTTAAAATGGTCAAAATACAGACATGTGTTCGAGCTTATTTACTTTATTTTCTCTAAAGAGTTGTGGTCATAGCGAAGTATTGAAACCAATCTTGCGATTTTTACCGCATACATATTCAATTTTTTTCGTAAAAACTACCATGTTCGCACCTTCAGAAGTTGGTGTCAGAAAAAATATATAACATACCAATATTGAGGCATTTAAGGATTCAGACACAGAATTGTTTTGTACAAGACTAGTTTATATGCCTGCGGCTTTATTTCCGTATCTTTTTAAAAACCCGGCTTTATACTTGCTCTTAAATCATATAATTTTAGATTTATAAGTTTTTAAAGCTGAGTGCGGCCTTGGCGAATCAGCAAAGTATAAGGACTTTTTACTTATATTCTAGATTCTAACCCACAACTTTTTTTGCTTGAATTTGCAACTCGTTCATAAAAACTTTCATCACCTTCTTATCTACTTAGGCTGGACTTACGTAGTGCGCATTTCTAAGTAACTTGTTATCTATTTTTTTTTCATGCATGGTCTCTGAACTTCCGTGTTATCACAACAAAAAGGGACTTAATCGCAAAATAATGCATAATTTAATTAAGTAGCTCGATATTTCGAACGTATCATCAAGGCCACGGTCTCGAAGGGACTATCTATTGGATAGACATATTCAATGAAAATCGTAATTTTAAATCAATATGATCATTGGTTGTGGGCTCTGTGTTGTCCGTAATGAATCTATCGTTATTGGCAGTTATCCTTAGTCACCGATCTGTTTAATAGTATGGGATAAAGAAGACATTCAGTGTTCAATCTAATGTTGCACTTTTTCCGAACAATGAATCAAACAAATTGAAAATTTCAATCCACTGGCCAGGCGGCCCCGCGGCGGCGAGGGACGCAATCTGCGCGTCGCACGCATCGGTGCAGCGGCATAATGCTCCTCTCCTTTAATTTACACGTCTGTTTTCATGTTAGAATAGGCCTTACAAATATCTATATAAGCAGTAGTCTATAGGTACTATTATAAAGTTGTAAAAATTACATATCTGTACATTGAAGATACGAGTAAGAAAATAAGTGAATCAGGATATATATAAAATAGAAAAATATTTTTTATTTTATATTATTGTGCCATAATCACACCTAAACGGTTGAACAGATTTCAACAATTATTGGTACACCAGTATTGAAAGATCGGCATCAGTCATAGTCATTATAGCTCGGTCATGCACATGTTTATAGGATACTTTATATTATACCCGACTATACTAAAACTAAAAAAAGGGTTACGACTTGTTTGTCGTCCGTGAACGAAGTGAACGATAGATTTTGGAAATTAAATAATTTCCAAAATTAAATAATTCAATCATCATTCCTCAATATATTGTCAAGCCATATTTGTGTTTACACCATGAAATGACTGTCTGTATATTGAACATATTATTACATTACCGCGGAATCGAAAAATATGTTTTCTACATTTTCTTGAATGTACAGTCAAGAGTAAAAAATTGTGTACATATTTTATAAAGTTTTGGAGTGTATTTAACACCTAAAGTTTCAAAAATATGTAGACACCAACTCCAATATCATAGCAATAACTTTTACAAGGAACTGTACATAATTGAGTTGATAAATATCGAGCTCCAATGTACATTAGCGACGGAAATTGATTAAAAAAAATCTTTTTATAATTCACGTGGACATATTGGAGTTTGATTTTTATCAACTCAGTTATGTGTGTATGAGTCACTGTAGTCATATTTATAGCCCTTTCGTAAATTAAAGCTTTACAGTGTAATTTTTTTCGTACTTAATTCTTTATTATGATTACCTATAGTAGTATCATATAAGTAGTGGACGATAATTACAGTGTAATTATAGACACCATACAAATTATGTAACTACACCTGTAGCATCTTGCAGTTGCCGCTTTATTAACGTAGGTAGGCCTTAAGTATGTTACCTGAGCAGTGTCTCTTCTGAAAATGTTATTGATACCCTAGAGCACAATCATAACTTTAACTGTAGCTCGTTGTCATGGTTACGTCTCCTGGGGTCACTCTAAAACTACGATTTTAAACGATATAAAGTTACCCTTTTTATATAGGCCACTTTTTCAAGGGCCTATCTCGTCTGTATATATCTATACTATTATAAAGTTGTAAGAATGATATGTCTGTACATTGCAGATATTTTCCAAAAAAAATGATAGTAATGGACTATTTGGAGGACATGCGCAACTGTTCGGAATTCACTAAATCGTATTTTTTTTATATGTTTGTATGTGTCGTTGTAACTTCATCAAGTTATTGAATATCAGTAAGTAGTTTGTACACGCTGAACCATATGATTTTTGTTCATCTCTGGGTTAGGTATATAAACTAAAATCTTAGTTATTTACCTAACCATATGACCAGAACTAACCTAATTCTCTTCTGTCAAGTAACATATGAAAAAATATTCATTACCAGCCATCGTAGACAAAGAATTCTTAAATATCTTAAACAATGCAGTGAACACGTTTACTACGTGTTAATGACTTCCCAGATTAACCGAGCAAATGACGAAAACAATAAAGTCTTTCGTTTGCTTATATTTTTTACGATTGTGCCGTACAAAGCGTTCAGTTGGTATAATTTGGTATATCTACCAAATGTTTATATACTTTGTGTACAACACTACTACGAGTAACATACCATAATAATACCTCCTGCCTCCACTACTTGTCTTATCTGTCTGACATAAAATTCTAGAACTATTATAGTTAACCATGTCAAACTTTCATAAAGTGTGTATTACGTAAGTATATGCTATAATAACAAATAATATAAATAAAATGAAGGCCAAAATTTAGAGGGATAGCCATACAAGAAACGTGTTCTTTCTGTCGGCGTTTTTTTTGTGTTTAATGGTACGGAACCCGTCATGCGCGAGTCCGACTTGCACTTGGCCGGTTTTTCTGTTTCGTTATTTATTTTTACATTGTCATAGTGCTGTGCATTGCAACATGGTAATTGCGATCGTCCTTCGTTGGTGGGAAATTATATCCGAACGTACTGGCTATGCATTTCGATGTGCAATCCAGTACTTGCTCAATAGACAATAATACTCGTAGTTTGATAGAAAGGCGACTCAAGCACTTTAACGGTGGCTGACCGCGGATTCGTTATTACATTAAACACTTAATATTTACGCTCACCATTTGCCAGTATCTGTACATACTCTCTCACTCATTCCGCCAGTCTATCAAAAACACCTATCTAATTACGTATCAAAAACAACAATATGAGGTTTAGTTATAGGCTTTGCTATGACTGTACTATTTTCTTATAAGAACTCTAAACGCAAATGCCAAATGTTACAGTGCCTTTAATCATAGTTATTTAACAAAAGCCTGCCTATTTGTAGAGAAAAAATATTTCTGTAGCAGGTAGATGTACTAAATATTATAAGTAGAAAATGTAGAAACCTAAATCTAGTGAAAACATGGCTGTGATTTGTATGCATTTAAATTTTATTCAACATAGTGAATCGATATATAATGGTAAAAAACTGGGACATATCTATACAAAATAGTAGTAATAATTAATATTATTATAATAATTTAAAACTAATATAGGTCTTAAATGTTATTTTATACAAATCTAAATAAAAATATAGATAATCAATTAATCATAATAGCGTGACGAATTCATTTATAATTAATTAATTTATTATTAATAACGTGCACATATTACAACAAATACATCAACAAAAGATGGGTTTTAATACTCTGTGATGGAACCCGATATTTTACTTTCCACTTTAAGAAAAAAAACAGGAATACAACGAGTTAGATATTTCATAAAAGGCTGTATACATATATCATCATTCACAAGCGAGAACACCGAAATGGGCTTCATCACGAAGGTATTATGTTAAGCTAAATCGAGCACCAGTTGCCCTCTGTAACAAAATACTCTAATCGCAGGTTACGTTTTGGCAGCGGTTTGAGCTAATCTGCACTGCATTGGATGCGCCCCGTCTGACGCTACCGAGCGATAAGGCACGCCCGCCCAGTGATCCCAACCGCTTACCTAAGCAAAAGTCCTTATTAATTTATACTTTATTGCAGAAATAAAAAATAAGTACAAATGGCGGAGTTAATGCCATGCAAATAGCATTCTCTACCAGTCAACCATCATATGGCCAAACAGAGATGCATGAAAACGTTATGACACAAGCAAATAAAGCATACATTATTTCTTATACCTATACTATAAAATATATATATATATATATATATTAAATGGAAATAATAAATACAAAATATATACCAGCTACTGCAATATAGACGGACGCTACTCGAGTTCTGATTGTGAGTTCATTTCTTGCAAATAGGAACATCGATTGACAAGTACTTGTATTCTAGCGCTAGATTATACTTAATATTTCCTCGCATTGTTGGAAAAAAGCAGTATAGGTAACGGCTATAAGAGACTGTCTACCTGGCTCGTAAATTAGAAAACCTCGCTTTGCTCGGCCTTCTGTCGGACATAAGTCTTATCGATCAACATCCGAGTTCCTGGTCTCTGTAGTAGTAGGTTTACTATTGAACTATAAACTATCCTTACATAATTTACATATTCTCTAGTTAGAATATAGTACATAACTAAATGACAACGAATGAATACCGTTGTTATTCTTTTATTACCGTGGATCCCTTGCGACGTGATTTTTTGCATAGAGATAGAACAAGCATTGAAGCCGTTGCAAAAATTATATATTTTTTACTATACAATATTTAATACAAGAGAAATCAGGTTCCAAGTATTTGCATTTCTGTAAGAAACTGATAAGTTTCTGTGGAAATAACCTTTTTTCACATGATTTGTATATTTGTTAATGTTCCAAATAAAATGGATTTTGAATGAATGCCACATTGCATTCTGATAAATATCTACATAAGTTTTATGAATTTTAATTTGACTGTTCTTATATATATCTGTGACTGTTACTTGTTAATATATTTACTTCAGATAAATGACGCGAATACTCGTATTTCTGCAGATATTGATGTTTTGGTAATGAATAAAATCATAGATATGTTTAAAGTTAAATCATACAATGAATTTTATATAAATTTATCTGCCTGTTGAAGTGGTATTATCAGTCATTGAGGTTACGAGTGTCTATCAAACATCAAATATGTAGTAACAAATGGTGAAACATTTTCTTCAACGATTAAGCAAATATTATGGGATTTCCAGGCATTAGCCACGATTCTTAGTGGAATAAAGCAATTACCAAGTGTTTTAAAGAAATTAATGAGAATAAAACCACAAATGGAAATATTTCTGTCATTAATTATTACAAATGATCACCAGAATCGGTCGTTATTTATACGAGTAAGTTTCTTGTATAAAAAATAATTAACTTCCTTATGCGTTACATTTGAGTAGGTACCTATACGATACAAGATTCATATTTAAGGCCTATAATAAATAGATAAAGGTAATTAACTAACACTATTTGCTAGATTTTTTTGAAACTGATGATTTTAAGTAGTTGGAGCTTTAGTTTTTCTAATGACAAAAATGCAGGTGAAGGTTCCGATGAATTTTAGTGTCCAGAATATGGAGGAGAATGCAAACAAAGTGACAAATTAACATGTCTTTCTGTACCCACATACCCAGAAATAAATTCCTACAAATACGGTCCCAGTATTTGTAGGTTTGAATTCATTTCTGAAGAGTAAAATGTGTTTGCAGTGCAATCCCTTGTATATTTAACATAATGGCATTATGTCTCTCGCAAATCGCAAATTGGTCTTAAGCCATAAAAACATAATCATTATTCTTGTAATTACACAATCTATTTTCATGAAATTGCCAGATAACGCTGCAAGATTTTACAGTCGAGCTGAGACAAGATAAATAGTTTTACTTTAATCTACTTCCTCAAAGTGCGTTTGTTTGTCAAAGCACGTAGGTCAATTTCTCGCGGACAATTCAATGGCGACTAGTGTGTAGGAAAAAACCGGTCCGTGTTAGCAGGGCCACGGGCAGGACACCGGAAACTCGCACTTCCTCGCTTCCGGGGAGACTTTGTAATGTCAAGGTTGTATTTTGACAGAGTTAAATGGATTAATCGAATCGACCCCTGCCGCCCTTGATCGCAATTTGGAAGCTTGCGGCACTTATGCGGCAAAACTTAGGTTTTTGAGGACGCAGTTTCCGGGGAGAGTTTAAATGTCAAGGTTGGTAAACTTAAGTGAATTAATTAGTTCATTTCTTGACCCCGCTTCTGTGCGAGTTTTTACATCTGGTTTTTATGCTTCTGTTAATTGGTGTCACAGCGATAATACACATCAACGTAGGCACAAGTTTGGTCGTTGCGTTTGGGCGCTCTATCCCTTTTATTATTTGGTCCGAAGCATTACTTTGGTGCACTTATAGCCAGTGACATTACTGTTAGATTAAATGTGAGTTCGCTTACGCGAGCGTGTTTGAGCACGGTTTTTATCAGCGCGTGTCGCAAGATCCGCCGCCGCTCGTGCGGGGAACCGGCAATTTTCGCCCGCGCTTCACTCGGCCATCATCCTTGCAAATTTCTATAATGACCACATGAAATCAAAGTCTTTATATTAAATTGACTTTTCATTAGCTGGCTGATTGCAATATTTATTTTTTATTTTTGTACCGGTCCAAAAATAAGTAGATGCATGGCAATTTTGTTTCGTTTCTGTAAATTAGACGCAACAATGTCATTTACTCATACTGTAACTGGTAAATAGCACATGGAGTAAAGACGAAACGACGAATAACAATAACACCAGTAGGTTCTTAATTAAATTAGGTACCTATATAGTAACAAAAACTCATTAATTTAAATGAGTGTCGGTATGTTTTGTGTTTGTTACAAATAATATAGAAGTAAACAAGTGTGTTTCTAATATTTTCTTCTGTTTCCGCGATTATTAAGAGGAGGACCTCCCGTGACCATGGAAAGCTGGAAAGCTTCCGAAACATCGGGAACTAAAATGAGATAATATACGCGATATAATCCGTTAAATTGTTTTATTTCAAAGTGTGTTTCTAGATTTTTGTAGTATTTATATGTAGGTGAGCACTTACAGTATTATGAAAATAACAAAAGGATAGTATTTTCTACGAAGTAATATTTTTTATCAATAATATACTGTTACGTTACGAATGATGATTTATATAATAAGGTACTTAACCTTGTTATCTCTTTCCACGTTTAATATAAGAATATAAGTTCAAAACAGTTTACATATGTTAACACGTCTTAAGTACAGGGTATTACAATTGGGTATAAATAGTATGATTTAATCATTATTAACTACAATATAAAATATGACGCTCTGGTACGAGTATATATATGTATTGTTTTGGAACAAACAGGCAATCTTGACTTAAAAGATTGGCTCACATACCTACCAATAAATTCATCCCTATGTCAATTGAGTCTTTTCATTACTTAGTTGGTTAATAAATAAGTGCTGTTACTAGGTTTATGCAAATAAAATAAAAATACGGTAATTTTTATATTATTAGGTACCATGCATCAATTTAAAGCCTAGTTTTTACCAGTTAGGAAATTGATATTTTGTCAAAATTTTGCGTCGCAATTTTCTTGAGACAAACATACTATAAAAATACGGACAAGAGTCAAGATTATCAGTCCCTAATTTGAAATACAGTTTATTTGTAGAGTTTATGGTTATGAAAGACTTAAAACAGATCATCATCTTTATTTTAAGGTGCATATTATGTAAGCCAAGGCGATACAATCGTTCACAACATTTCCTTTCTTAACCATCTCAAACACAGGTCTTAGATCACTTTTAACAAGAGATTTTCATCAAATCTTGTGCGTTATTCCAGCGGTGGTATATCTCGAAGCTTAAGAGTTGGCAAAGAAAGTAGAGGGACAAAATTTTTGTAAATTGTATGTTTTCTTAGTTGGCAAAAACTAGGTTTTAAATTGATGTTCGGTAATACTATAAGAATTACCGTAATTTTATTTTATTTGCATAAAACCTAGTAACCAACCAACCAACCGAGTATGTTTTAAATAGTTATTAAGCATTAACGTGACATTTTATGTTTAGTGATAGACATATAGTTTATCTTCATGAAACTGTCAAATTATAAACAGATGCACATACTATTTGCGTACACAAAGGTGTCCTCGTCCACAACAGGTGTGTGAAGGAGTATGTGAAGGGTAGAGCAGAGTTCTAAATGTATATTTTGCCATGTTACATTATAAATGCTTTAAGAACGAAGAAAGTTATATTAAGCCTTGTCCATTGTATATAAATTGGGTACTTTCCTGTAGTCAGCATAAATGATGTCACGCTTGCAGTTAAATGTTATTCCCGAAAATATATAGAAAACATTAATGAATACTTATTTTTAAGATTCTGACGATTTTAAAATGATCAAAAACTAAAAATAAGAAGGCAATTTGACCGTATAGAATTATGACGTCATAAACCTTTTTCCTTTCAAACTTAATACTTTCTGACCGATTTGACAGATCATAATAAGGAACTGATTTGATCTGTCAGTCAAGTACCCTATTCAAAAATTATGAAATAACTAGCGGCCCGCGACTTCGTCCGCCTAAATTTTAGGTAAAACCAGAGATATAAATGAAGAAAACTTTTCTCTGTCAGTTGTCCGATGCTGTTAATATTTAAAAAAAAATACTCAGAAGATATTCAGCGACCAACGAATTTAGAGTGAGAAAATGGAGATATTGAACATAATTCCATAAGAAGGCAACACTGGCACTTTTAATTTTAACGCCTGCTAGACTATAAGAAGAAGAGACAGGCGAAGTTCCCGACACTGGCCCAAATAAAATGTTCTAGAAGGTCCTTCAGCGTTTCAAGAGGATAGTATATTAAGGCAAAGCAAAAAATAGTTGTCTGTAAAGTCGGTTTACAAACGATAATTTTACCTGCTACCGTCATAAGAAAACCGACGTCATAATTTTACTACGACACCATTTTTTTGTCTTTCCAGCCCTCCCTGTCTCTCTCTCGCTCTCTCTCTCTCTCTCCCTCCCTCTCTCCCTCCTTTTTTTCATGTCTGTCTCTTTCTCTTCCTCTATCCCTCCCTCACTGAGACTCTCCCTCCCTTCCTCCCTCTCCCTCCCTCCCTATCTTCCTCTCTCTGTTTCTCCCTCCCTCTCTCTTTCTCCCTGTCTGTCCCCCTCTCTTCTTCTCTCTATCTTTCTCTCCCTCGTCTCTCCATCTCTCCCTCCCTCCCCCCTCCCTCTCGCTCCCTCTCCCTCTCACCGTTCCTACCTCCCTCCCTCTCTCTCCCTCTCCCTCTCACCGTCCCTCCCTCCCTCTTCGTGTTTTTCATATAATATATTTCTGGATAGCTCTACCTATTATAAAAGAAACCTGCTGTCCTCCTGTGCGTTGTTTGTCAATAGGCCAGTAACGCAATAGTTTTATAATATGTATAGATATTTCTTCGGAATAAAAATTTCAGAGTTAACAAAAAGTGATGATTATCCATTTATTGTTGTAAAGAACCCGTTTTATGCTTTTATCTTATTTTTAAACCATACTTTGATACTAACGTGTCAAATTGGTTTCCTAGCAACTGTTTGTTGATATGATTCTCCGCAATAGAAATGTCACAATGAACAAAACTCGGGGTTTTCTAAGGCTTTTCCATTTATCGTTAAAAAAAACCATTTTATGAAAGAATATTCTCAAAAATTTTAGCCTATGTCCTATTCTGATATCTAAGGTATATTACTGAAGAGTTTTACGCAAATCTGTTGTGTAGTTTTTGCGCAATAGTGGAACGTACATACATACTTTCACGTTTATAATATAGTTAGGATATGGATAAGGATAATAATGAAATAATGATACTTATTCGGTAAGTAGGCCGCAAGAACACTTGTACAATTCTGACTCTACGACCACTGTTTAGAAGAAAGCTGACACAAACTCAACAGTCAGTATTTTTTCTAAATAATTCTTAACTATTACAATATTAGTACTTAGCCCATGTTAACTTAGTCTGTAGACGTCCACTGCTGGACAAAGGCCCTCCCCATGTATCTCCTAACACCGCAGTGTCACAAGACTAAGGTAAGCCCAGTGTGTGTTGCCAGTGATGACATACAGTACTGAGACGTGGTTACTCACAATAGGCCCCATAAGAAGACTCAAAGTCACTCAAAGGGCTTTGGAGCGACCAATGCTCGGAGTCCTCTTGCGTGATCGAATCAGAAATGAGGAGATCCTCAGAAGGACGAAGATCGTCGACATAGCTCAGAGAGTTGCTAGACTTAAGTGGCAGTGGGCGGGGCACATCGCTCGTAGAACCGATGACCGTTGGGGCAGAAAAAGTTCCCGAGTGGTGACCGCGTACAAGACAGGCCAGCGTGGAGAGACCTCCAACAAGATGGATCATTCATCTGGTCAAGATCGCGGGAAATCGATAGATGAGAGCAGCGCACGACCGGTTGTTGTAGAGAAAAAACCTTTAACAAATAAACTGAATAAATTTTCCATTATGTACCCGACATAGCGTTAATGATAGTGACACGTAGCCTTCGGCGACGGCGTCTGACAGTTTTCTCGTCGTCTGAACCCGAGAGAGTTGCCTGAATAAGTAACGTGCGCGCTCGACGGGTTCTTTCACGGGCTACTATCGTATGCAGAGGCTTTGGGCTGCACTCCCGGCCCGTACTCTTTTCGGGAACGTTACAAGTGTACATGTAAGGAATCGCTTGTCAGTTGCTCTGTTCGGGACAAAGTGAAATGTTAATTGGACCGATGACTTTTAAAATGCTCTGCTGGAAGTCGCATAGGAATTTCGACAATCCGTCCTTATTCTACACAAATTTTCAACTTTCTCAATCCAATGCTTAAGTTTGGGCTTTGATTTTGATTCACCAGTCAATTCTATGTTGATTGCCTGATTCGAACCTAGTGTCCATTTCAATTCATCCATCCATACTACCATACTAATATTATAAATGCGAAAGTGTGTCTGTATGTCTGTTATCTCTTCACGCTGAAACCGCTAAAACGATTTGGATGAAATTTGGTATGGAGATAGTTTGAGTCCCGGGAAAGGACATAGGCTACTTTTTATCCCGGAAAAATACCCTTATCCACGATAAACGAATTTAAGGCGGACGAAGTCGCGGGCAGAAGCTGCTATCCTATATTTTGTCCGTTTTCCTGTTCTTTAATGTATCAGTCGCATTTGTTATTCACTAGATAGGTCACGGTAAACGTCCTATTCAGTTGTAAATTCTCTAGTTACTAAACCGGTAAGTACTCGTAAAAATAACAATAACATACTAAAGGACCGTTGGCGGCGTTGCCGAGTTTAAATGACATAACATGTCAATAAATGCATACTCTCCTACCATATGTCTTTCGTGATCTGCACTTCTTCAATACCCGTTCTAGAGTTCCATACCAAAATAGTGCTAAGCGATCTCCACTTCTAAGCCGGATATATGTCTGTCTGTTACAGGGCTTTAACTCTTGAACCGTAATAGGGAGACCAATAAAATTTTCTCATGGTGTATAACAGCGAATAATAAAAATAAAATAAGGTTAAAAATTATTTTTTAACCTTATTTTATTTTTAGGGATCCCCATTCAAGAAACGAGTTCTTTTCATTTTTGGCGAAATATTCTTTTATCGTTTGTATAAAAAGTACCCGGCGATAAATAATGCACATCGCGGTCTTTGGAAAGAGCCAAATGGGCTGATTACGGCGATTTCCGAACACACGATTGTCCATCAATTATTGTATTAATTCAGTGACATGTCATATCAAATAAATAGTTCATTTTATGGACTTTATTAGTTTACGTCAAAGCGATGACATTAAACTTTGGATATTTATAGAGAGCCGTTGTAAGTATTACTATAAAAAAGATAGTAAACCAATAATGTATCAAAAACAAAATACGCCCATATTATTCTATAAGTATTCTAAATCTAAGTTTTCAAAAATTCTCAATTCCTTTCATTTCACTATCTGTGCTCTCAATGAGGTCAATATTACTGTCACTATCAGCCGTATTTATTACGAGTCAATCAGTGTAATCGTCCATAACGGGTTGAATTCTTCGATATTCATTCTCGCATTTGATTGCATGATCGCAAACTTTTTCCTTTTCTTCAGCCCCGATCGTGTTTACTTTTTCATCCAATAAGTTATTTACAGAAGTTAAATTCATTATCTACATTTTTAGCGTCTACATAACCTTTTAGTTGAGATCATAATATTCGACTGCAGAACATTATAGCTCTTGCGCCTTCTGTCTGTACGCGTTTGGATCGACAGTAATTTACGACCTCAAATGATACTACAAAACATATTTTAATTATTTATATCCATACTAATATTATAAATGCGAAAGTGTGTCTGTCTGTCACGCTTAAACCGCTGAACCGATTTTGATGAAATTTGGTATGGAGAAAGTTTGAGTCCCGGAGAAGGACATAGGCTACTTTTTATCCCGGAAAAATACCCTTATCCACGATAAACGAATTTAAGGCGGACGAAGTCGCGGGCAGAAGCTAGTAAGTTATAATTACAATAAATTTATGATACAAATTGACCTTATGTATCGCTATTTATTAGTCGAATACGATGCCGTTAAAAACAAAAAATCTCATTTTTGCGTATACGCATCTTTAGCATGAAGCCCTCGATATATTCTCCATGGGATTAAAAGCCTGACGATAATAATGGTAATCGCAACGCAGTGTGCCAATGTTCGGCAATTAATTTCTCCACGGACAACTATGTAAACCTTTTTATGTGCAAACATATATACCTACCGTAAATCTAGGGCGTCATCAATTTTGGATCAACTGGAATTTCATGACTGTCAAACCAGTTGATCATTTCCTGTTTAGGGGTTTTTGCATTGAGGGGGTCTTCTGACATATTTATTGTGATATGGTGCGTTGTCGATAACTAGAACAGAGCCAGGGGGTATATTTGGGTTTAAGTGATTCAGTCATTTCTCGTAGTTATCCTGTAAAATCCGTAGATTTATACTTTAAAAAGGCTCCAGGTACAAAGCCTCTTTCATCCCTGGATTAAAGATACATTTAAAATATATTATCGAACGTTGACCTTTTGAAATTGGCCTTTTTACTCCTTTTTTCGTGTCATCATTCCAAGTTTTTCCTTTAGTGTGGGATGTAGTATATAAGACTCATCCATATAGATAATATTTTTACCCGCATTGCAAAATTTTCATCTTATGTATTCAATTCGTTTGAGACTTACATCGTACTTTTCCATAAGAACTTTTCGATTGTCGTCCATTTTACTGGACCGAAAACCCAGCTTATGAACTATTTTTCTCAGCGTCTTTCCAGACTCTTTGTAGTTAATAGCCTCAGATAATTTAGCTTTTAATGATTTTATTATTGAAAGTAAATTTTAAGTGAAAATCGTACACATAACATCGTAATGAAAATCGTCCATATCTAAAAAAAAAATGCCTTTTTGGTCTCCTTTTTTTAGAATGGTGAATTTAGCTGAAGCGGAGAAAAAGAAGGTGTCTCAGTACTGACCTCATGTAGTATATTGTTCAAACATCTTCTTGAAATTCCAGTTAGCAACGCGCTCTTGAACCTTTTTAATACTAATTACTTATATTGTCATCCTCATATTTTTTTAAATCGGTCGGTTTCGGTGACAAAATATTTATAAACATTGTAAAAAATTTCGCATGACTGACCTCCTAAAGGTTTTCCTTTTTTTCCTAAACATTCCATCGTACCATTTAAAGTTGGGAATCTTAACAACCCTATATTATATTTTCAACTAATAATATTTTCACCGCGACCGTCCTCTACTGCACCTGCACAACGACTGACAACCGTCACATACATAGTGTGTGACAATTAACGCTCTACAGAGCCGAAATTAGCCGAATGCTTTTCCAAAGACAGATGTGCATTATCTATCACCGGATACTGTAGGTGACTTGATACGTATATAAATATTACGATATAGTATAAATAGGTAACCCTTTATTGCAAGGAGGGGCACACAACGCGTAGTCTTATCGCTAAACAGCGGTCTCTTACCGGAAAATCTTCGATTAGTAAATATTATTAACTGCAAAACATCGATATAACTGCACAGACACCGGAAGCATTAAATATAACAAATACCAACAATATAATTATACTGAATTCCGTCCGTATTCAATGATTGCTTATATTATAAGGCTGAGAAATTTCTGGGTGAAGGCCCGTTTGGTGTCTAGGTGAGCTGAGAACTAGTTGTCCTTTAATGATTTATTGTAACAGTCGTACCCAGTAAACATTGCGATTTACCAGTTTATGTTAATTTACAAGTATATTACAATACAATACAATACATATATTACATATATTCTGATTTATTGCTATTTAAAAATGTGGACCAGTGTCAATTTTTACAAGATTAACTTTTCTTTCTATCTCATAGTGGAATCAACTCTCATCAGTTATCATTCTTCTAAATCATATCATCTGAAATACGTTCGCGGCTGGTCAAAGGCCTCCCTAAAAATCTCCGCATGGGCTGGTCATGCGCTGCTATCGTCAGTTTTACGAATATGCTATCGTTTATAACATTTCCACACTGTTTCCAAAATGTTTGCACACTGTGGAGGTCGGAATAATGTTTAACTGTATAATATCCTACTTGGTTACAATTAGGTTTATTTTGAAATTCACCTCTTAAACTACTACCTAACACTACGGGAACCGGAAATATAAATCACACTGTTAACAATTTTGACGAAACTGCTTTTAATCTTCGATTGCGGTTTTACCGGGTGGCCATTGAAGCCATAATTGTATAATTGTTACATTCGTGAGCCATCTCGTCCATGATCTGAGTGAATTTGGTAGCTGTGTGGATCTCAAAAAAAGCCGATAGTTATATGCAAATACAGAAGAGTCGCAGTATCAAGACTGCATATCAAATTGAATTGATCTATTAGGGACAATATGCAATGTCTATGACCCGCGCGGCTCACGCTTCTGCGCTCCTCTGTCTCCTACAATCCTAGCCTCCTCTCGGACCCTCAACATTAAATTGGTGGACGGAAGCTAATGCGACTTTATTGTATTAACCAGCCTCCACTCGTTATCTCGAATTGACGCAAAGACATGGGTAGCCTTCACCTCTTTCCGCCCGCATGTTCACTAACCGTTTAGTTAAATTGACAATTTAGCCAGAATTATTATAAATCGCGTGTATTTGAATATCTTATAATTTTGTTAAATGCGATGATTGCACGTTAAAAAGGATTCGCAGTTGCCAACTCTTCAACAGTTTATCGTAAACCTCGATCCGATTACTACAAAGCGTTGTTACAAGCAATCGTACGTTCTGTATGTTATTTGCATCGATAACCGTATCTATGTAGTAGGTATTTAATCAAGGATAAGTTTTAATTGGCACACATCTAACATTCGAAATTATTTAAGTGTGCGCTATAAAGCAGTAATGTTTTCGCAGGTTGAAAATTAATTACTAAAACCGGTAGTTTGAACAATTACCATTTAAATACGTCTCTTCAGGAAGACCGATCTTTAACATACTTAACATTCAAAGCGGCCAGGTCGCTCAAACAATGATATGATAATAAAGAAGAGCACGGAAAGTACATAAGAAGTGTCTACTGGAATGGGCGTAATAAACACGCTCATAAATTCAATGATGTCACGTGCAACTCCAAGAATAGGGTCGGGCAATATTAACAGATTGGATATAATTGCAGAGGATACGCGATACGAGTTGCTTGCACGCCGGGCCGTAGGTACGCAGAACGCAGAACAGTGACCGAGCGGTGGGATCATGTCGATCAGTTTCATTGAGCACGTTTGCTTCCTGACGCGTCCCCCAGCGCTCGCCCGCATCGCTCCCCGACACCGCTGTATGACACCAAATAAGAGATGGAAATATTGCTACTAATCTAATGCTGAACAATCTAGCGAGCCATAAAGATCCTTCCGTCTCGCAGCGCTTCAGCGCTTTGGGACACAAATTTATGGGAAAAATTAAGCGCCCGTTTCTAAGACGGGACTTGTGACAAGTTTGATGACATAATTTTGAATATTACACCTGTATACCTGCTCTCTTCATTTTTACCTGCCCTATTACTTAAACGAGATTTTTTCTATATAAGAAATTAATTTTATTTCTCCAGGACGGATCTAACAATTTGTTTTCGGAGTGAATTTTTTGGTAGGTGCAGGTGCCTTCCCCGAATATCGCTTCCTGGTCGAGCGAGGCAGGGTCACCCAAGACTTGTACATTTAACTAGCATAACTATTAAGCTTGACTAATCAAATAAAGACTGTGGTACCTATAGTTAATTATGGATTTTTTTTTCTACTTATTCGGCAGGAAACCATTAACCTTATGGCATTCATCGGCGATCTTCTGAAGCCGATTGATTAGTTTTTTTCGCGAGATGACATGAAGCAGCTTGTCCGCCACCGTGACGGTTACAGTTTGGTCTTCATTAAATTACAGCATTGATCAAACTTTTTTAACAGAACCACAGATAATATTGCTTGCACTACTTAAATTACTAGGTACTAAGATTATGGAGCTTGTTATTTAGAAAGTAGGTCATTGTCAGAAACTGAAAGAATTACTTGATCTCTGTTGAACTTTTAGCAATAAGTATATGTTAACTTTAAAGGTGCCACTTATTGTTGCTATTGACTTTGACGTATGTTTTAAAGTAAGAAAAAGGTGCACTGTCCTCTTGATTAAGAGAACAGAGCATTTCGTAAATGAGGCGTATGAGTTCATTGTACTGATCTCCGTCCTCATATCTTTGCAAATGACGACTTGTACATAAACAACAATTCCGCAAAATATACAGAATATCAAAATGTCTCAAAATGTTTAAAACTCTTAAATATATCTAATTGAAAGACGCAAAAAAAATGTAGGTACTTATACTTAATATAATTGAATTACTCGTTAAGTTAACCTGTTTCGAGACATCTTGTTAACATCTTTGTCAAATTCCATTTATTTCATTCCTATTTTTTTAGCGAAATGTCTGTATTATTTAGAGTAACGTGTGTTAGAAGCAAAACTTAATAGGCACATTTTATCACCATAATTACGTGTTCGGTTTCGTTCTGTCAAGTCAGCTATGCAAATCGCGATCCCTGTAATCGATATACCCTCCAACCTTGGCCCCAAATGCAGCTCGCTGTCTACTAGATGAAGAATAATGTCTCGACGGATGACGCCTGCTCTCTAGTACACTTGTTTGTAAAACTACGCACGTCTTGCTATGCCTATCTGAAATTGTCATATCCTCTTGAGTAGTCATTTGTAATAAGTTTCTGTAAAAATACCATTTTTGTGACAAGCTTTTCTTGCCGACTATACTTTTCTTTGAACATCCATCAACTAGTTACCGAGACAATTCTGCCCGGACTCGGGAGACCACCTTCTGGCTCCATCCTCAGATCAGCTCGGTGGTATCATAATCATAATACTGCATTGTCACCGAACCTACATAGGTATGCCAAATAGGTCAACGAAATCCCGGAAGTGAGACAAATTATATTTTCTAGTTTTGATTACAGACACTGGAACGGGTGAAACAAATATAAAATATAATAAAAGCAGCTGGTACTAAGATGGTAAAGATGGAAAATAACGTTTACCGAAAACCTATGCTCCAGACGCCAAACGTCATCACCACACAAAGCGAGAGCACAATATAATTTGCCGCTATAGGTCCTAGGGCATACAACTATGATCCTAATTATTATGAACTCTTGTCTTGGTATTTAGTACATGGATGCTACACCTATTTCAAATTGGTGCATACCCATTACATGTTTACATCTAATTCGTACACCCAATTAAAAAAAAAACTTAACACGCATTATAGGTACTAAAGTAGGTAGATACCTACTGAATACTATAATGTAAATAGTTTTGTGAATTTAGTATATAATTGAGAGGTTACATATATACTACATTTGTTGCGGCTGGGGCTCAAGTTTTCTGTCAACGAGCAGCGCTCAATGGGTCAGTCGACCATGATAGTCCGGACAGAAGGCAAATAATTTTAAAATCTTACTTCAATAAAAAATTGGCACAAAATATACCAACGTGTGCAGAATTTAAATCATAATGTTATTTTCCGTGTTCCCCAACTTTGGCTTTCAAGTCCTTGAGACCGTAGCTCATCAGCTTCTTTATTGATATTTTTTTTAGGGTTCGATGCCTTCTTGAGTAAGGTTCAGTTCAGTTCTTCATCCGGGTAAAGTCAGTCTCTCGTACGTTTTTGTTTGTCCGTCTGTTAGTTCAAAATTTGTCTTTTTCAGTCAGCTGTAGAGCAAAGTGACCCCGCTGCCGCACGAAAATACCATTATGGCAGGAGGATCATGTTTCTCTGCAGCTCACCATACTAATAATAGGCCTTGTCATCTACTACAGATGATCTTAGCAGCATCGCGATCGCGACAGCACTTGCACTCGTGACTTAATAGGCATATTTGGGACTGAATGCCTCGGCCGCATTCGCGACAGGTGTATGCACATGCACCCCCAGGTGGACGGGGGTTGGCGGCCCATACTAGAATTTGAAAAAAATATATACATTTCATACGGAACTGACAGTACGCGATTCCAACTCACATTCAGTTTTTCTAACCGACGGCGAGTGTGATGTTCCATGTAGGAAATACTTTAAACATCCGTAGTCAGAAGGTTTTCCTTATGTTAATCTTTTGTGGAGATTTAACATAAACCGTTATGTTTAGTGTTGGCAGAGACTCGAGTCTACACAATACAATACAATAACTCTTTATTGCACTCCTCACAAGGCATAGTACAGAAAACAAAAAATTCAAGGAGAGGTAAACAACAGACAGTCTTATGGCTAAACTGTAACCTCTTTCAGACAACCTTCTCTTCTATATTTCTACGAAGATGAAGTCTATATTTCTAAAACTCGACTTGGTTTTTTAGACTCGATAGTCATTTAATCGAAGCTAGAGTTCTTTTTAACTTGGGACTTGAGTCTCTTGTGGAGGCTCGAGTGTTTTGTTTACACTTAAGGCTTTTTGAAAACTGAGTTTTTCTTAGAATTTTGTTTAAGTTCATAAAATATTCCAGTGAAAATTAAAGATTAAAAATATTCCTAGAACTTTACCATAAAACTTATGACTAATTTATTACCAATCTTAAATAATTCATTCAATTCAGTATCTTGAACACTTAAGAGTCCCCGGCAAGCTCGGCCGAATTTCACCTTCCCATACAAACGGAGTTCATCATCATCATAAGTTTCCAAATCCGAGTGTACGTTTGACGTATTTTTACGACACGTCGTATATTTCCCGTTTTCGAAACAAGTTTCAAGAAGAAAATTTCAATGTTTTCAAAAGTTTCCGCAATTGGCGCATCTGTGATCAAGAGAGCGAACTGACAAGTCTGAAAATGTAACTACCTACTCTACGATGTACTTTCTTTGAGTCTTCAAACCTTCTATGAAATATGACATTGTGTCATTTTCGTTCGGTAGGTACTCGCCTTCGATCTTTGGATAGAACCTTCAAAAGTGAGTACCTACTACTTACATGAGGCTCATTTCAAATTGAGAAAATACTATGAAAGGTACGATGGCTGTAGTTTTTTCTAAAGCTTGAGTTATGACTACAGCACTCAATAAGACTCAAAAAAGGACTTGACTCACGACTCAAAAGACTCGGAAGTCTTTTTAGCTCAGCATCCCGTACATACGAGTTGAGTTCTTCAAATTTAGACTCCAAAAACTTGAGTCTTTACCAACACAAGTTATCTTACAATTATCTAACGAATTGGGGTAATTTGGAATAAGTTTTGATGCACGGTAATTTCGAAAATCACCTCTTTTATTACAGTCAAAGTACAATAGGCTCTGCAAATCTTCTGAGTGTCTAACTTTTTTATTTATGCCCTGGTATTATTGAATTATGAGTAGTTTTTCGAAATTACCCCAAATTCAGTATCCCAATGCACCTTCCGTACAATAGCTACAGAGTAGAATTCAGGGATAAATTAGGGTCATTCCATCCATGCCACTGTGTCAAGTTGTTGAATCCAAAAAGGAAAAGCCATGACATTGCAACTGCACTGGCCTAACAATCCGGTATTTTGTTATGACACTAAAGTCTTGTTACCGCCGAAGATCATTGCCAAGGCGCCGCGGCGCGGGCACAGGTCGCCAGTTGGATAATTGTCGTGCGCGCGCGAAACGCTCACAACACGAGCAACGAGCAACTCTCGCGCCTGCGCCGTGGGAACCCGCAGGCGATTTAAATTTCGTGTACATTACGGCTGGCGTGAATATTGAGCACGTGCGTTCGGTAGTATCACTAACTAAATTATAAAGAAAAAACAAAAAAAAACAGACCAGTATTTTTTTAAATGACAAGGTCCAAAATAAAGCCTATGGTTGTCTGGTAGAGAATATGTTTAGGCATTATGCCCGCCATTTTACCTTTTTGTACTGTGCAATAAAGTTTAAGGAAATAAATATAGGGTCTTTGTACACATGAAAATGTTGACCATACTTTGTTTGTTGACTTACCATGCAATGACAAAACTATTTAGACAATACACCTAATAAACATAAGATATGTATTGCAGCCAAGAAAATAAAATTAAAATTAGACAAGTACTTTAGTCTAGGTACAGTAGTTGCAAAAAAGATGTACAGGATTAGTCCGCTCAAAAATAAAATAAAGCGAAGATATTTTTGTACGGAGTTATCGTGTATATCTTTCGCAGCTGACTGTACAATTAAATTTTACATTGTTCTTAATAAGGAACTAAATTTATTTAAATATGATATAAAAATTATACTAAATATACTAAATTTACCAACATGTCGCCAGTGGTAACAGCTGGATTTCTTTTCCCATCTTTTACCAGTGGGAACTAATGGGAAAAAAAATCCCACCTGTTACCACTAAACTAGTTGGTGGTAACTACTGGGATTTTTTTTCCCCAGTTGTTACCACCAATTCCTTTAGTGGTAACAGGTGGGAAAAAAAATCCCAGTAGTTACCACCGACTACTTTAGAGGTAAAAGATGGGAAAAAAAATCCCATCTGTTACCACTGGTGACAAATTGGTGGTAACAGGTGGGAATAACCCGATAAAATGAAATGTTTGATGGCTTATATCTTGGTTATTTTTATTTTTTATAGTAGTACGAAAAATTATTTTTGTCTAACGTTTGTCACATAAATTAACTTTTAATAAAGCAAAAATAAAATTCATGCATATTCCCTATTGGCTAAACATAGTCATGCCATAAGTTCTGAATATCTTTGAATTTATTACGCATGGTTTAAAATTTTATTTAACGGTGAATTCATTAAATTAAACAAATATTATAAATCCTTGTCGGATTATTAAAACTTCCCAGCTTTCGTTGTTAAATAACTATGGAACACACGTCAAAATTACGCATCATAATGAAGTTGTTAAATAGTGTTTCTATTTCATTTCATGGTTTCTCATAAGGGACTTCAAAATTAGAAAATGATTATATCTTATCTTTTAACTAAATTAGATTTGAGAGACTGCTACATCCACAGTTCGTGCTTTACGTTATCTATTTCAACCAACTCTGGCAGAGAACGACGCATTTTTGTGAAAAGTAAAAAAAATGCAAGTTTCATGAGTGAAGTAGCTGGATAAGAAACTTGTCGTAAAGTTCATTGCAAAAACTACAGTGAAATATAGGTTTCATTTCACACAGTTAAAGAGTTAAATTTAATAACTAACTGTAACACTGTTTTTACCCACTTTTGCGAAGTGATATTTCCACACATTGCTCGTGAGATTTACCGTAGTTAAATGTCAAATTAAACGTAGAATTTAATAAAATCAGCAATTCTAAATGCTAATAAAGTAATAACTTATAGTTTACCTGCTTCAATCTGTATAAAATAAGATTTTAAAGCAAAATGTATGTTACTTTATTCTATTTTATCAAACAACTTTGTGACAGAACTTATGGCACGACTATATATAGCAAATTCATGATGATATATGCTTAAAAATATTTTAATTCCTTATTAAAACCAATGTAAAATTTAATTGCACAACATGACAATGCTGGTTTATTTATTTTGAGGTAAAAACTATCCCGGTAGGGGCTCAAAACTTGTATAAATTGTATGAATGTACATATATTATAAAGTATATTTCATTTTCCAACCTTATATTAAAGTGTACTAGACGTTCCATTGTAATAAACTCGACTTGTTTCAAACGTAATCACCATCTAAATCTATATTAGTTACTAACTTAGTACTTAAATCACGCAAAGATTGTAGGTGCTCGATAGTCTAGTTACTAGTTTACCCTTGAACTTAGAAATAGTCACAATTCCAGATGACGATGACGGCTTCTGGTTCCATTTTAACAGATACCAAACGTAATAATTAAACGTGTTTATGATGCCTACATGGTCTGCAATGCCAAGTAATATGAATAAATCAAGCACATACATACATTTGTAATTCGAAACATACAACTCGGACGTAATTAGATTACGGAAATGTTCTTGGATATAAAAAGTTACTAAAAAATTTGATCATATTTTGCAAGGATATACAGTATCATATTTAATTGCTTGCTTCATATTTAATTATTTAAGTGATTGAAAATGCAATATGATCTAACAAACCATCCATGGCCAAGTTTGAATAAAATATATACTATATTACAGGTACGTATGTAATTAGAAACCGAAGCAAATGGCTTGGTTGGTAGTGATCTTCCTAACCGAATGCGATTTGCGGCAAGAGCATATCTATTAGTGAGCTGACCATAAATGAGTACTTTGATGTATTTCATTGAATGACGTATTGTACGTATTGTACCCCGTACGTATTGTAGGTTACTTGTTTCTTGGCAGTTTTTCCTTTTTCTTTGTAATTATACAAAAAACACGACTTCCTCAAATATTTGCATGACTTACTTAAGTCTAGATGTGTGATTCCAAATGTTAGATTTTAAGATCATTATTTTCACTATGTCTATTGCAAATAAATATATTTCATTTCATTTTATTTCAAATCATTTCATTTTATTTTAGGGATTTTTAGGGATTAATAATTATCTTATATTCGTTTCTAAAAATGTTCTGGTTCTAGTATGTATGGTGTGATACCTGATACCCAAATTAGGCACAACCTGGAAGCTTCGTTTTCTTCGTTTAGGACTGATCAATTTGAAGAAAATAATTTTGTGTTATTTATTTCTATTTAATTGAAAATATCAACATTAACCCAAACCAATGTTTACCTTGAATCGGTTTTCCGCTATACGTAACTGCGGCACAGACGCCTAGCCGGGTGCACTAGCAACACTCACACAACTGAATTTGTAATCACATTTAGCTACATTTATGATTATTGTTTATCACGTACTAATATCTTACGCAACATACTCGTAGACTTTATAGAGAAGTTTTAAAGGTTCTGGCGGGCGCAGTGAAAAATATATTGAGTACCTATTCTATTTATGTATTTAGTTTCATAATGAAAAAAATACAGGGAGTATTTGTTTTTAATTCAGAATCTGACCAGCGTTTGGCCTCAGTATAAACGGACAAGTAGGGTTGAAGATGTAGCTGGCTGGTTCAAGAGCTTATTGACTCTCCCCTTAATAACGAGGCTTTATCAGGAAACATTTGTTTAACCATTCTTTTTTCTCATTTCCAGTAATCCCCAGCGGGACGGTGAGCAAGGAGAAGGCCAGCGCAGAAGACGGCCCCGACGTGGTCTCACAGGCCATCGGCAACTACGGCCGCTGGCAGCTGCTTATGACCTTCCTGCTCTCGCTCTTCTCCTTCCCGTGCACCTTCCACATATACTTGCCCACGTTCACGGTAATCAATTTACCTTGTTTCAATTTCAATATGTTGCCGGAGTCTATGTATAGCAGCCGAGCCGAGTCTGTACTAGTGGAGATTCCTAGCACGCCTCATCGTCGATTTATCATACGATGGGGATGATTGGATCGAGGTTAAGGATCCGGCTAGTTGATATGCCGCGTTAAAGTTATATATCCGGCAGTGGATTGATGATCACGAAATCCACCGGTAATCAGGTTTGAAGGACCAAAATTATATTAATGCAAGAAACCTTTCGATCCTCCGTTCTCTAAATTATTTAGTTTGCTGCAATATCAACAGCCGGCGTTGATGGAAATTCGCCAGTAGATGGATATCCCCACTCACACAGTTCGGTATAAGCTGGCCAGAGCTGGGTTTCAATGAACTAGATCTCTTGTGTGTAATGTTTGATAGTTGTACTAGAGTCTAGTCTGATTAAGTTGAATGCATTCATTATCAGTTTGCAGGCTTCAGGCAGGCTGTCTATTTAATTATCACAAGCCTGGCCGCACCCAGATACGAAACGACAAATACTCAACTTGTCGGGCCTATACACCGTCACATTGTACCCGGGAAGATGCGTTATATTGCTTTTAAACACTGTACCTACTACTAATATATATAATATTGTCTGCGTGTGCTTTTGATACTACGAATATGCTTTACAAATAAGTAGATGTGTAGAGCCCCTTTTATCGAGCGCATATTATAATAGGCATCACAAACTTACTTGACATATGATCTCGAGTGCCCCTAAATGGGGCAGAAGACTTCAACATTGGCTATTCATCCTGATCGATGTTGAGCTTTGTGTTTTTTTGTTCGTCGTTCATACCTGTACCTATAAATAGAAATAGTTGTAAAATATGTCAGGTACATTGGTCGCGTATACAGCTTTTTTTCTATCTTCGTGACCAATTAGCATGTAAATAAATTCAAACAGAATTCGTTAAACATCTAAAACACGTGTGCCTATTCATCTTCATCACAATAGAATAGACCTAACGATTCTGTAGATACTCGTACCTACCTAACGCACGAAGATTTTTTTAAAACAAAAAATTCCAGAACCATTGACCACTGCCTTGGTTAGCGTGAGAAGTCATGTTTTAATGTTTTGAAATATATTAGGACCTCAGTTTTATATCAGCGCTCGAGCCTGAAATTTAAATTACATAATTTATGAAGCAGAATTGAATAAAGATTTATTTATTTAATCTCTTCTTTAAAATTTTGCTATTTAAATGGCACATCATTCTCGTTGCTATAATTTTGCTAAACCTACGTGATTTTCATATGTAGTAACGTTTTACCGCGTGTATTTATTCGCCACTCTGGTTGTTAAATATAGGACGACGAATGACATATAAGTATACGTATAATTATTTTGATTTATTTTTCCAGGCAAGAGAAACGAAGTACTGGTGTCGAATGCCTGCCAACCTATCAGGACTGCCGATAGACAGTTGGATCAATTACAGTCAGCCGAATAACTCTTGCCAAGTCCGGGATATTCCTGTGGGCGTCACGGTGGCCAGCATATTGAACGGGACGGCGCCTCTGCTGACCACGTTCCAGAAGTGCCAAGAATGGGACTTCGATCGGTCGGAAGTGGGAAACACCATTGTGTCAGAGTGGAACTTGGTGTGCGACCGAGCTGGATTGACCAGCTTGGCTGAAGTGGTGTTTTTGGTCGGCGTGGGCATCGGCGGAGTCGTGGGTGGCTGGATTTCAGACAGGTATGTTAATTTTCTTACAAATTTTGAACAATATCTGCGTTTGGCTATAATAAGTGATAAGTTAAATAAACATTATTTGAGCTATATACGTATGTACTATGTCAATAAGTACAGTTCTGTTACGACGTGCGACAAAAATCCCCATGTCAAGCCAATCTAATCTATTATGACACTATCATGTAAATTCCACATACTCTTGTCAAAGAACGCTTAAATTGATTGTGACCATTCGATTTTCAAAGAAGCGGAGTAAGCAAACGAATAATCGTTTTGGCAATTTATTTGCATAAATATAACACCGGAAAATTTAACACCGCAACCTCCTGTTAAGATAAATATTAAACAAACCATGTACTGGGTAATACTATATTCCATACCATTATGTCGCAATACCTTTATCTAAAAAGTATTGTACTCAATAATAATTATCTTATTTCTCGTGGTTGCCTGAAACATATCATGGTGGCGGTGTTGCCATATATCTAAAAAGTGATCGCGCAATCGAGTAGTCCTAGGCACTATCAGTCTTTTCAAAATCTGCTGAGATTTTTTTTCTACAAATCGTCTTATATCGTTCCAAAGTTCTTGGCGTTTTATAGCCCGTCATCTGGCGAAAATTACTTCGACGCCAAACATGGTACTTCAATTGACTTAAGCCCACAGCTCGACCACAGTATTATTATGGGTGATTTCAAGTCTCTCTGCTCAAAGGTTAACTGGAAGAGATCCCTGATAGGGATAAGTTCGCAATTGTACTTATATCTTCTACGTTGATTGCACTCGTAACTGGTTATTTTATACCTATAATAAAGTGTTTACATACTTACATTATCTTCAAGCATGATCCTGATCCTGCTTTATACTTTTAAGCCACTAAGTACTGCGTAACTGACTATTTGGCTAATACAAAAACAAACTACACTAAAATACAAAACAAATATTGTATTGATACCTCCCTGCCATGTTCCTTAACAACTCATAGCAGGTTCAAAACAGGGAATAGGTTTTGTCTATCAAGCTATACATTAGCGAAGCTTATAGAAAATATAGTGAACAGAAGCCTATAGTGTTGCAATTTAATTTTCAGATTCGGCCGTAAGCGGATCCTGATGGGCATGATAGTGGCTCAAAGCGCTCTTGCCATCCTATCTCTACTAGTGCGCTCCTACATCCAATACGTGTTGGTCAGACTAGTCATGGGACTGGTCTCCGTGTCAGTCGTGTACGCTGCCTTCGTGTTGTCAGTGGAGCTGGTGGGCGGGAAGTGGGTGACCATCGCGGGCGTGTGTAACTTCTTTCCGCTCCCGTTGTCGTACATTATCGTCACTATGCTGTCCTACGTTCTGCCTAACTGGAGGAGCTTGCAGCTGTCTTTGTCACTACCTGGATGCTTATTGCTTGTTTTGTGGTGAGTAGTCCATTTAATTTATTTATTTAATCCCTTTTAAATTGGTGCATGTAGTTTAGTCTCTATTAATGATCAGCAGCTATTCCAACAGTACGGTTAGATTACTAGACATAACGAAAACTTTACAATTGAAAATGTTGTTTGTCAATGTCTATGTTGTGCATTATTGCACTTTACATTTAATCGATAAGGCCTTAATACTTTGCACCTGGAATCCATACATACCTAGCTGTTTTTAGCTATGACAATGTATACTAGTTTGTGATGCATGTAATTTTAACTTTACAATTCTATTTTTTTTATTTTAGGTTTTTCCTGCCAGAATCTCCAAGATGGTTATTGAGCATGGGCCGTACTCAGGAAGCTAAGGCGATTCTACAGAAAGCAGCTAAATTCAATAAAAGAGAACTACCAGCTGACTTAGACAAATTGTTGATCATCCACAAAGCAGAACATCCTGAGGAAGAACCAAGTGTGCTGATGCTGTTCTCAGGCAGCCTATGGAAAAGAACGATATGTTTGTTCCTATCGTGGTTCTCAATGACCATTGCTTACTACGGTCTGCTTCTGAACATTGGCAATTTCAATTTGGGCAATCTTCACGTGACGTCTATTATATTGGCTGTCGTCGAGATCCCTGCTATTGCCATAAGCATTCCCATTCTGTTGAAGGCAGGGCGTAGAGCACCGATTTTCATTTCAATGATAGTCTGTGGTCTTGCGTGTGTGGCCAGTGAATTGTTCTCAATGTCCTCCGAAGAGAAATGGGTCGTGATCCTCTGTTTGATGATAGGGAAGTTTGCGATAGGAGCGACTAACATGATGTTACCGATATTCACCGCTGAACTATACCCTACTGTGATAAGGAATTTGGGAGTTGGAGCCAGTCAGATAGCTGCGGGTATAGCGCTAATTTGCATACCATATTTATGGAAACTGGTAAGCAACTATTTTTTATATGTACGTACATGTGCCTAATAGTGATATTAGTTTTATCAGTGGTTGGTAAACGTGCGGAAGGTTAGGTTCTCTTATTTTTCGCAGAAAATTGTTACGCCGATTATCACTTCCCAACTCCCGTTTCGCGGAATTTTATTTCGCCGACCTTTCATTTCCCAACTTATCAATTGCCAACTGATTATTTGCCAACCTCACCGTTACCAACTTAACTTTTGGTCTGTGTTTTATTACGTAAATTTTTAAAATGCCACATTTCATGTAGCAGAATGTTTTAGTTGGCATAATATACACTTAGTTTTTTATTGTTTACCAAATGTTTTATTGAGTAGCGTTTCGTTTAGCAACTCCGTTTTATTAATACATCGTGGGTAAGCGCTACCGCTCACTTATTTTTATGACAATAATGTAGGTAAGTATGAATACATTGACTCATTAGCGATAAGTGTTTATACTTGCTAATTGCCTTGTGGTATGTTTTATTGGTGTAATAATTAAAATGGGTGAGATTAATGAAGAGTGCTCAGTTTTTACTACTACAAGAGGCGGAGTGAAGTTATTTTTGAATGGATTTACGTATGAAAAGAGCAAAATACTTGCAAGCATTTTAATATTACCTTCATGCAAGCAAGCAATCTGACGCTCCGCTCGCTTCGCTCGCTCCGCTATCCATGGTCATAAAACAAACCTAACCTAACCTACAGTTTTTGGGTTTTGACCCATATTCCATTTTGTCGCAGTTACTCTTCTTTGCCAGAGTTTCGGCCAACCAAAAAATATGTAAGCATTGGTATGTATCTTTTTCTTATTTGTAACTTGCCTAATGTATGAAAAGGGAACTGTTCCATCAACGAAACGTTAATCGTCCAAAAGTTATTCGACCAAGTGAAAGATTTGAGTAATGATTAGTCTGCCAAAAGTTTAGAGGCATAATAATAATCTGCTTTACAATAATTCTGCCAAGTGAAAAATTGTCATACAAAAATTTGGTAATCGTTAGTTGTCAAAGTGAAAAGTCGGCGAAACGTTAGTTGGCAAATGAAATTCGGCCAAAAATAGTTCTGCGAAAAGGCAGAACACCGGAAGGTTAAAATAGTTATTTGTTATGCAAGGCTGCAAATTTGTTATTTGGCCCGAGTGCTTTAGCCCAATAATTTTGCAGCCGTGCGAAACACACAACTTTTCACCTCATAAAACAAACCTAACCTAACCTACAGTTTTTGGGTTTTGACCCATATTCCATTTTGTCGCAGTTACTCTTCTTTGCCAGAGTTTCGGCCAACCAAAAAATATGTAAGCATTGGTATGTATCTTTTTCTTATTTGTAACTTGCCTAATGTATGAAAAGGGAACTGTTCCATCAACGAAACGTTAATCGTCCAAAAGTTATTCGACCAAGTGAAAGATTTGAGTAATGATTAGTCTGCCAAAAGTTTAGAGGCATAATAATAATCTGCTTTACAATAATTCTGCCAAGTGAAAAATTGTCATACAAAAATTTGGTAATCGTTAGTTGTCAAAGTGAAAAGTCGGCGAAACGTTAGTTGGCAAATGAAATTCGGCCAAAAATAGCTCTGCGAAAAGGCAGAACACCGGAAGGTTAAAATAGTTATTTGTTATGCAAGGCTGCAAATTTGTTATTTGGCCCGAGTGCTTTAGCCCAATAATTTTGCAGCCGTGCGAAACACACAACTTTTCACCTCACTACAGCGAGGTACATGTAAGAAAAACTATGATGATATAACAAACCGTTTTTTTTTTTCATTTAAAACTAGTGATACTGAACCTACGAAGCACACTCATAACAAAAAAAATAAATGAGCATATAAAAAAATATAAATTCGAACTTCAAATGGCTTTCCACGCTAGCGGATAAAACGAACTTTTCCACGCAGATTTGGCGCTGCAAATGGAGCTTTTCCGAGCGAGTGATGTGAAAAATACTTTTATTCCACATTACCTCTATAAAAAAATCATATAATATTTGTACAGTCGCGTTCTTTCATTAAAGGATGACAGGACTGTCATATCGTATAGGAAGGAAGAAAGAAGGCGACCGTACATTGGATTTTTACTTCAGAATCATAACTGAAATGAGCCATTCTTTTGATTCATTTGAAAGCAAATTATGGTTGCCATTCGCAAAATCAACAAAGAATTCGTCGCATTCTGAGTAGAGATTACGAGTAACTACACATTCTACGCTCCGGGCATTACCGCAATTTTATGACGTAATTAAATATAAATCCTGAGCCGCCGCTCAAGTTTGTTTCAGTATAATAAGCAGTAATACTTCGAGTATAATTGAACAACATTTTTACTTACCTATATTTTGACGATTTTATTTGTGGACGCAAAGTCCCGGGCGCCACGTGTTAATGCTGTCAGTCACGCGCGGTGTAACAGTGTGTACCTAGATTTTATGCTGGTCTTTGTCAATGTTGGTAGTATAGTGTTCTAGCTGGCAGTGGCGTGGCGTCTATATAAGCCGATTCCCACCGGGTTGCCCAAGGAAAGGCCTATAACTTACAATTATAACCCTCTAAAGAGTCCCCGGTAAGCTTGGTTCTCCATGCAAACGTAGTAACGCTCTCATTTTAAAACGACTAGCTAGTTAGCTCTGAAACGTTGTGCTTATAATAGATTAAGTTATATGCAGCCCTGTAATTCGTTTATGTAGCTTCAGATACCATAGTAAAAAAAATACAGCAAATTTAAGATTTTCATACAAAACTTGTTTTTGCTGTATTTCGTTTGTTGCATAAACTGGAGCCATATAAACTAAATACAGGTATATATACCTCATGTCATTGTATATGCAAAGTTTCGTTACAATTCAACACGTAGTTTTAAAATGAGAACGAAACTCCGTTTGTATGGGAAGGTGAAATTCTGCCTAGCTTGCCGGGGACTCTTAAATGTGATTAAATGAATACGCGTTAGCTTCTCTTGTAATTTTCCTGACGCCACGCCCCTGCTTAGCCAGGGACCCTATAAGATTTTTAGGAATGCATGGCAGTGTTAATATAAGCGCAGGACGACCCCGTCGGTGGAGTCGACAGTTTTAGTCTTGAGTGTGCCGTTGTCTGTCCTAAAAGTTTGTCTTTCTGTCAAATTAATAGTCAGATTACCTATATATGCTCCATTCCAGAAAATGATAAACGACCACCTGCCGATGGTGACGATCGCGGCGCTGAGCGCGCTCGGCGGCGGCATCGTGCTGCTGCTGCCCGACACCTCGAGCACAGAGCAGAAACGACCTGCCGACAAAAAGTAACTAGCTTGCTTCTTCATTCATACTCATACTCATAATCATTTATGTGTAAAGCCAATTTACATATCACAGATAATGTTTTGCAAAAATATACATATAGTGCGTAGCGTACAATTCAATAAGTACATTGTTATCAATTATCATTTTAATAAATGTATTCAATAAGTAAATAATTATTCAATGCAATCCAGTAGTAATAATAATAAAATAAAATAATTGTAAATGATACGATACTCGTACACACAATGAGTGTATTCGTATGTACAATTATTCTTTGCATTTTAAAAACTCATCGTAGCAATAAAACGGGCGCTCAATAAGCCAACTTTTTAGCCGACGTTTAAAACAGTACAAACTCGGAGTCTCAGTTATATATTCTGGTAGTTTGTTATATAGACCGTGGGGCTCATCACGTGCGTCAGTTTTGATGACTTGGCTAGCTTGCGTCTGATGGGGACAAGCTTATCTCCGTTTCGCGTGTTGTGTTCGTGTACCATCGCATTTGTTTTAAATGATGTTAGGTTATTCCACAGATATACTGCTGCTTACATAATTACTATAGCAGGTAACGTCGGAATTTGGATTTCTTTAAACAGTTCTTTCGCTGGGGTATCTAGCTGCACTATGCGATAATTCTTATGGCACGTTTCTGGAGGCGGAAAACATGTTCTCATTCTCCTTACATATTCATGGAATTGATTATTCCACCATTAATAGAGCATTTCTAAAGAAGATACCAGCGCCACCTGTATTGATAACATTTTCACTGATATTTCTCCTTCTAAACAAAGTATCATCAGTAAATCAGAATCAGATCATTTAGGTCAATCAATGGTATTTGAGATATTAAGGGAAAATATAGTGAAAAAACAAATTACTTTTGTACCGGTAACCACAGACCGTGTGAAAAGAATGAAGCAACATTTGGTTCAGGCGCTACCCGTTCTGTCTTCTGAAATGAGTCCTAATCACATGTATGATTCATTCTTTACAACTTTTATGAAACATTATTATACAATATTTACTTCCAAATCGGTTGTGGCTGGCGGTACACCAGTATTTAGCGAATGGACTACTGCGGACTTACACAAACGTAGACAAGCACTGTATGCCATATATGAGGAACGGTGGTTTAATACGAGTGACGAATTTAAAGAACATGTAATGCAATATTCGAAACAATTCAGAATTGATTGTCATATTGCCAAACGTTATTATTTATCCCAGAAAATCAAAAATAGTTCGAACATTATCAAAACCACCTGGAAAGTGATTAATGCGGAGACTGGTAGATCGAGGCACGCAATTAGTGGTCTAGATTTAAAAATTTATGGCAAAATTATAGATTCTAGTTTAGATGTAGCAACTGAATTTGAAAATTTCTTCACCGATATACCAGTATCCACAACAAAGTGTTTAAATTCATCACCTTCGTCTGCCGTTATGTTGTTAAGAGAAAACGTCCCAGAATGTAGTAAGGACATTTATTTTGAACATGTCCGTCCTTCAGATGTAGTAAAGGCATTTAAATCAATTAATGTCAAAAAAACCAATGACCTATGGGGGGTCTCAGTCCATGCTGTCAAATCCCTAATAGAAGTCATAGCGCCTGACTTGGCAGATATATTCAATAACAGTGTTGACTGCGGTGATTTTCCTGATCTGATGAAACATACCAAAATAACTCCTTTATTTAAATCAGGTAGTACCTCTGACCCCACTAACTTTAGACCAATATCTCTACTACCCACATTTAGTAAAATTTTTGAAAAGCTAATTTTATATCAATTGTTAAAACATTTTAATATGAACAATTTGATGCATAGTAAGCAATTCGGTTTTACGCGGGGTCGCTTGACATCCAACGCCAGAGTTGAGCTCGTAAAACATATTTTCGATGCCTGGGAGGAATCGCGAGATGCTTTAGTTTTGTTCCTTATCTATATAAACGACTTGCCACACCTCGTAAAGACCCTCCATGAGATAGTTTTGTTTGCAGATGATACGTCTCTAATTTTCAAAGTCGTACGAAATCAACGATCCTGTGAAGTAGTAAATTGGTTTAATGTAAATAATTTATTGTTGAATGAGAAAAATACGAAATGTGTCAAGTTTGTCACGAGTAACGTAAAACACGAGCAAGCAAGCGTTATTGTTAAAGGTGAGGAACTGGAACTAGTGAATAGTACAGTTTTTCTCGGTATAACATTAGATTCTAAGCTCCAATAGGGTCTCCATATTGCTAATCTCTCGAATAGACTGAGTTCTGCAGCTTTTGCAGTAAGTAAGATTCGTCAATTAACAGACGTGATAACGGCTCGATTAGTGTATTTCAGTTATTTCCACAGTATTATGTCGTATGGCATCTTACTACGGGGCAGTGCTTCCGACATTAATTCTATATTTGTTCTGCAGAAACGGGCTGTTCGTGCGATATATAAAATGAACCATAGAGACTCGCTTAGAGATAAGTTTAAGGACATTAATTTAATGACAGTGCATTGTCAATACATTTATGAGAATATTATGTATGTACATAAAAATATTACCCACTATAAGAAGAACTGTGATGTACATAATTTTAATACTAGAAATAAGCATAAGCTCGCAGTGCCTGCTACTAGGCTCCATAAAATAAGGAGATCATTCATGGGTAACTGTGTGAGGTTTTATAATAAACTTCCTAGCAGCATAAGTGAGTTGTCTATTGGTAAATTCAAAAATATTGTGAAACGACAATTATTTTCTAAAGCTTATTATAGCACACAAGACTACATGAATGATAAAGCCGCGTGGGATTAATGTAAATTATAGCGTCATGTAGGTATATGTAGAATTATTTTAACGAATACCTAAGGTATTATTATTATTTTAATCTTAATTGCTTTATATACTCTTGACATTTAGAATTTTATTCTAGACACATTCTAGATTATTATTATTTTTCATTTTTATTGACAATCCTTTTGGGATTTATCTTATTGATTATTTTAATTTTTAAAATGATGGTTTTATCAATAATATTATACTTAAGTTAAATGATCTGATTAGGTTCTTCTGGGTTTACCTAATCCTTGCAGCAAAGGTTTTTCTGGGTTTCCCTAATCCTTGCAGCAAATGTTGGATCATATTGTATGTCTCCCGGCAAACATTCACTCTCATGTAACTGACATTTCGAAAGTGCTTGTAACTAGGCCTACTTGAATAAAGAATATTTTGATTGATTGATTGATTGAAGTATGTCTACTTTGTATATCCCCGTTAACTTTTAAAAAGCCGGCTACTTTTCTATTTTGTATCGACACGATAAAAATACTATTATTGGTTATTTTCCATAATTCTATGTAAGACATATATACTTACAGTTACAGTTAGTTATTTTCATAATTATAAAAAAAAAACAAAAATGTTGGTAGCAAAATGAAGGTAACGGCTTTTGTGAAAGTTAACGTGATTATACGTGTAGGTATACCAACTCAATAATCATTAAAAATATTCGTATGGCAAAATGGAAAAAAATTAGGATACTTTGATGGATGTTCAAACTTGTGATGGCCTGTTTTGTGTGATGTGGCTAAAGTGTATCTGTATTTTTTATAGATTCAACGATTACATGTTATTATACGGTATGGCACTTTTCAAAAGCAATAGAGAGCGCTATTCATATATTATATTCTCTCTCTCTCTCTCTCTCTCTTTGATTCTGCCTGAAAATTCCAGTTAATATAGATTGAGGTTAGTGGCGGTAAACCGACGGTAACTGACAAAGCTGTTACTGTAATAAATGGAAATACATACGGATTTATTTTTTCGCATGTCAATACAATAATTACTCCACACCTAAAGAATGAAGCAAACACACCATCAAAAGGCTCATATGCCTGTGCGAAATTAACTGAAAAACACCCTTTTGGAAGCGCTTGTCAAGATGACTTCCTGGCAGAGTTTCATATAATGCATTATCCTTAACCATAAATGCAGCCGAAATACTAGTAGGAATTGACCTATTACTTACGCCATCTAGGTATATGTTATGTTATTAACTCTTAAAACTATCTATGTTCGCAGGCCATCGTTCGACAGTGCTTCCCCGTGCAACGGCACGTTCACGATAACCGACGATAGAGGGCACTAGCTGTCGTTTATACACCAGTGATACAAGTGCAGAATTGTGTTATAGTTATAAACAGAACCTTCGGTCAGTGTATAGAGTGAATAGTGAGATTAAAATCGAATTTAATATGAGGTAAGAAAGAGATCGACGCTTCAAAGCGAATGTGAACGAAAATGTTAATGTATTAAATAGTTAAGGATTTTAGTATGCAAGATAGGTACTTTAAGTATCACTTAGACTTAGATTAAATAAGTTACCTAAGTAATGTTTTAAGTCGTAAATTGTGGCTAGAGTCGACGAAGTAACATGATCAACTTTAACCAAAATTAGTAGTTTCTCCATGGATGGATGATATAAGGAGTGTCAACCTAACCTAATTCGATGTACAGTCTGCTAATAAAGGTGCGTCCACACTTGTATCATTTGCTCGTATCCGATCACCGTGGCGTGGCATGACTGCGTATCGCGCTGTTTGGACGCTCACTGTCGGCGCGGCGATCACGCCGTGCTTGTCCGATCTAAATGTGTGATACGCGTAGCAACATGGATTTGTAGCGATCGGATAGGCACAACGTCCAAACGCGTGATCGTGACACGCGATCATGCCACGGGACGAAGATCTGAACGGGCAAATAATACAAATGTGGACGCACCATAAATAGAGAGCGTTGCATAATACCTGTAAAACACATTTTAATCGCAAGTACTCATCCCAAGTAGCACACAAGCTGTATACGGCAGTTATACAACCAGTTTGAGCGTTATAAGGGCTACATAAGCTCCAATAGAGCTTGTGTGCTACTTGGGATTATGTTATATATAATTAAATAAAGGACTACGCTGTATAGTAACAATGAATTTTATGTTTTTATGGTGAACAAGTAAAAGTTCTTATCAGGGGCCCATTTGATATACGCTTGTAACTTGTACCTATCGCAAGCGAAAGTCTCTTTTTAATTCATATTGTTGGAAAGAGACTTCCGCTTGAAAAACAAGTTAAAAGCTTGAGAAACAGGCCCCAAGGTCTTAACAGTCCTATGATCTGAGGTCCTTATCATTCAACTATAGCATCACCTGTTAAGAAATAAAATAATGAAATATCTAATAATAGCTATCAAATAAACAATGAACAAAAATAATTATTTCGTACGTCACAGTGAAGTTTATTTATTTATTATGTCCGTCCATCACTAGTTTGAGTGAATGGGACAAAAAATATACCATTCTCATTAGTATCAAAGTAGACGAGTTACAAGTTGACTAAACTAGTAGTGTAAGTATAATTTCAGTTTTCTGTGATGAATGATAATTAATTTTAGCGACTTACCTTCCTAAGAATGTTTATGTTAAAATAATATTTGTCAATTTTAGAATGACACAAAGTTCGTAGTGAAGCTACCAAGCAGTATATGCACCGTGGACTTGCCGTTGGTTGGACTGATAGGCTGCATCAAATGCTCGACCCAACAGATGCATCCCTCTAAACCTGTTAGTCCAACTGTGCTTTCCAGAAAAGACGAATCTATGTACCTGTTTAAGTTTGTTACCCTGTAGATAAAGTATTTATTGATTGAAAATTTTATGAATAAATTAAGAAACACGTTAAAATGTTACGTAGTTTATATGTTTAGCAATATAAATCAGATAATGGCTAATAAATAGGTTCGACGTCATCAATAAAAGCTAACATAAAAAATAAGTCCGACAATTCTCTAATTGCTTTCGTTGTAAGAACATTAGCAGTAAGTAAACTTTAAACAAATATCACAGTTATAGTCAATTAAAATTAAATTACTAACAGTGATAAGGTACTTTTGATATTTAAAAAATAATAATACTGTTATCTGCCACGAATTATAAATATTTATGATAATCTTCTAAAGCTACGATCAGTTCTGCTTTCGGTGTAGTAGTATGTTACAACTGGTTACACCTATACGGGGTGACCACTCAATATAAGTCAGTATGGGAAGAACCGAAACTACATGGACTTTCCATTCAGATCTGGTGCCCATCCTGTATACGCATCAGGGATCGGTCCCGGTATTATCTTTTATACAAAATATCCGAAATAACGATTGGTTTTTTTCGTTCAGTTACGAGATTCTCGTATATTTTATTAAAATACTAGAACTTGAATTAAGTGTTCGGTGATTAATTTCTCTTCTCCTAAATACAGTTTGATAACATTCCAGAAATAGCGTGTATTTTAGAAAATTTAAAAGATACCGGTTCCGATCCCTGATACGCATTACGTTTATTATAATTTGCATTTTAACTTCACAGTTACCAACAGAACAGGTTTATGAACCGTGTAAGTAATTAATTAATTAAATTACGTTCCACGACGGAACTCTAGTGTTGTAATATTATTGTGTTTACACATTTTGTTGACTTATTCCCAATTGGGCAAACGCTAATTACATTTAATACCAGTTTAAGTTGCATACTGTCTCTATTAGAGAATAAGTAAAGATTGAGAGGTGTTGTGTTCTATTGAAATATTAAATCTGTGCAACATTGACATATAACGAACAATTAACGTTTGACGTCGCAGCAATTGTATGTCACACGCTTTAAACTGAATCAAACTAACGTAACCATATTTGAAATACTTAGTTATTTAGGTTATTAAGCATTATAATGTTAAATGTGCCTTCAACATTCCGAAGGAATAGCGATAGAGAACGGTATCAGACATCATTACAAAAAAATCACATATAAATACTACTCGAATATTGGAAAGTAAATCACATCGCCGTTCCTCCAGGAATTTAGATCGCATATTGGCATTAAATGTTAAGCCAGGTTACCTAAAGAGATAGATTTAAGATAGAGTTTCAACGAAATGTAACTAATCAGTTGTTCACAGCCTCTCCAGCGTTGCAATCATATAAAGTGATGACGTCATCACAAACTTGATTAAAAATAGACTCTTTTTGCTACCAGGCAAAATATTTACGTTCATAATAAGCACTTTCCGAAATATTTCCTGGTTACACATTTTCCCAAAACTCAAACCTGTCCGTTTTATCAACCATTTCGGATACTTAAATCTTCCGAAATTACTTATTTTGTAAAAGCATTCAATGCGCACTATTCGATGCTAAAATATGCGTTTTTTTAGTTGACAGATTGCGTTCAGTAAATTTCGAAAAATGTTATGCTGTGAGGACTTTATGGGCAAGTGATTTAACAAGCAACTCAGTATTCTGCAGTTCACCAAACTGCTGCCATGCTGGAGAGGTAGGCTCATGTACTTACAATTCTTATGAACAAAACACGCCTCTGTCAGCTAGGCTGAACTATTTTATTTCTAACAGAAAAGCGACTTGCCTTGATAGTGAGCGCTGTCTTGCATTGTTATTTTGTATAAATGACAATTTGTAATAAAGCTTGTGATTTTATAGTTATTTGTTTTTATACTAATTGTAAATGTTTCGAAATCAATCATCGAGCCTGACCTAGGACTGTCGTTATGCTCTGCTCCGTACCGCAGTCAACTGCAGCAACAGCAGAGCAAATCTAATTCATCAATGAAATGGCAAGAACAGAACTGCATGATAAAACTCCATAAGTTTCTTCACGATCATGACGAAAAACTAAAACAACATAGCATTATAAATACAGAAATCCGTAGATGATCATATAATTGTAAGAGGCGATTGCCGATGTGGCATAAATGTTCTCGAATGGAGACCAGGAACACCGGTTTGTGTGCACCCTGTGAGGGCCATGCTGTGTCTTGGTAGACACAATATGGTCTTCACAGCCGTTTATAACTCTTAAGGTTTGCCGGAAGCCGACGTTATAGAAAACGTGCGACCATTCGATGTAAAAGTAGTTGGTAAAGGGTTTCATGTTGAAATGTTGGCGACGATTTCAAGTTTCTTACGTGGCGAGTAATCCTATGTATAGAGTCTCTGGTAATAGGGATTAATAAGCACTGATCGTAAGTTTCGTTGCATTTTTGGTGAAGCGATCACGGTAGAATGCCACAGATGTGGCAAATTTCAACCGAAATGATGGATTAGGGTTACTGTCGATAATATTAACTATGTTTAATCGTTTAAATTGGTATTTTCCATATCTACACCACAATACCATGATCGATGCACCAATAATGCAACCAAATTTACGATCACTGTAGATAAGAGATAGTTTCGTCTTCGAGTCTTCAAACAAACATAAAATCATGCCCCACTGCCCAGGTCACTCAGGTTATAAAGTCAGGCTAATGAAAGATTAGACTGGAATCAAACGCGAAATTTAAAAATGTAGCTGTGCCTTTATGAGCAGCTCATAATGAGCTAGAGTTAAACAAATTCATTGATTTTGTCATTAATTATTAAGTTATTACTTAATGCGAAAAGCATTCTTTGTTTACTTTACCTAGCTCATAAAGCAGCTACATTTTTAAATTTCGCGGTTGATTCCAGTCTAATTTTTCATTAAAATTTGCATCACACTGCATGCCTAGTATCGATTAATAGGCATATTGACACGTAATAATTTTACCGACCGTTATTGCTCGCGTTAATATTTATGGGCATAGTGCGGGCGTTAGACGCAAGCGAATCATTTTCACAGCTTAATATTTTTAATTCTTCATGTATAGGTAACATATCGATGTTTATTTGATCTTGGCACGATTTATTCACGTCGACCGCAAGAACCGCGTTTTTATTCAAGGTGGATATGCGATGAAACGTTACAGCCATGTTTGATTAATTACTTCAGCCAAAACCACGCAGTATTACACACACCATTGATAAATACTAAGAAACTCAATACAGTAAAGTGAAGACTGTGCGGCCGCATTCTGAATTACAAATTGAAGGTCAATTCATCCATTTTTACTACAGGTATATTTATATCCCTTAGACCATTTACCCACTTTCATACTTTGGTAGAGGGGCATGTGTTCGTATGTCATCTTCAGTGGTTCAATGCTCTAAGTTACAGCCCTATATTTCAGCAAGACACCTGTATTTGGTATTGGAAAAAAACAAAAACACTTCATTCGTTACGGTCACTTTCTCATCTCATCTATATCACTTCGATCATCAAGAGAGTAAAAATAAATACACACCAAAAGTAAAAAAAAAATATGTATACACCAACTCTACTGACATAGTATTATTAAGTTAATAAGGTTTGGATCATGTTCGGATATATCTTTACAACCTTGTGTGGTGCTTCCTTATATTTTCGTTTGATGGTTGATTCTGAGCAGTAGCCAAACCAAATATATATAAAGAGAAATGGCAGTTCAAGACTTTTGCCAGCATCAGTTTTAAAGATATATTAATTACAACACAATTGGTAAATTACACTACAAAAGTCATCTCCCCCCCGATTGCAACAAATGTCTATTGTATTCTAGGATCAAAACAACTTAGGCTTGATAATCAAATACTGACTTTGGCACAAACTACGAGCTGCCATATTCGGATCGGATCGGATTAATAATCATAACGCTGAACTGCCAACATTACATGACATTGTTTTAAAGAGATAATGAAAAAGCAATAAAAACATATTTTGCAATATCCAGAACAGTTTAAGCAGATAAGGACTTACCTTTAATTCAAATCTGCTTAGGAGACAATTTTAAGCTTTCAATGGTTGTAATTTCTATGTAAAGCCTGACAACAGTTTATTTAACCCAGAGATAGTGTCGCTGCAAACAGCTTAGGTATGGCAATAATATGCGCACGTCATGTATAGTCGGGGTAGTGGGCATTGGCTTCAAGTTGATACTCGTATAATGTAAAAACATTGCTTACAGAGAATTCGATTCTTTCAATTTACCTATTCGTCAAAATCTGATTCTAAATATTCAATATTTATATATTCTTCGTTTTCTGACTCTGACGAAGGCTGATTTTCATCAGATGTTGTGCAATCTTGTGTCGCTTTCAGGACCACCAACCTCGATTATAAAACGTTCAGTCCTTCGTCTTTTTTAAGCTGTAAGTATTTGATTGTATTCACTACTATTTTTTTCGCATCTTTGGATTTTTTTTGGCATTTTTGTAACAAAACCGTTTATATTTGAAAATATTCGTAGATATTTTCTGTTTGTTTACATCGATGACATTCGATGACATCCAACGTTTGTTGTCAAAGAGTACTTGTTGCCAGTAAAATAAATTAGTACCATTTAAAATCCACAAAATGGCGAGGGTCCTTCGAGGGTCAAATAAACTGTTCTCAGGCTTTAAGTAATGTAACAAAATGGTTTCTTTTTTCTATGTAGCAAACACAACAGCACGTGATTTAATAAACATGCATAATTAAATAAACACCAACCAAGTAAAATATGCATAAATGCATATCACAGCGATATATTATATCTGTTCATAAAACCACTCAAGCCACTCGTCTCTATGATTCCACCAGATAAGGTGTATAATACATTTGACAGCTAATTTTGTGTACGAATTTGGAGAGCCCTCCGCCGCCAGTGAGTATCCCTTGTACTAATTGTGACGTAAACTATTCCAAGCAGAGGCGCTACTCCGATATCCGAAAAACGAAGTTCGTATGGCGCCATCCCAGTCACTCAAATACAGCATAACATGAGAGCGAAAAGGATAGCACGTAGTGAACTTCGATTTTTTAGTTTCGGAGTAACCCCTCAGGTCATCTGGACAATTTTGATATTTATTTTCAAATAAGTAATTTTCTTCAAAGGTGTAAATAGTACGTACTAGAAGGCGTCCGTAACTTTGTTCGCAGAGGAGAAAAACCTATATTTTTTCGATAGTGTAGTCGGGTAAAAAGTATCCTTAACCCTATTGATGGATACCCAGCTACCAGTGTAGTGTACCAAACATAGTTGAAATATGTTTAGCCGATTTAGCGTGATAAAGCCACAACGACACATAAAAACATGCATAAAATAAAAAATTAAATATTTTTGATTCTGTGACCTCCAAATAGTACAATAAGTAAATTGAAAATATCTTCAATGTGCAGATATTTCATTTTTACAACTTTATTATACATATTATGTAGATATACATTTTATTTTATGTTACTTGGCTTAAATAAACCAAAAATAAAGCCATTAAAAAATAGAGTGTTACATTTGTGTATTTAAAATGCATTCTTGTTTTTACCCGACTCTGCGCGTAGCAAAGTATGTATGTATGTATGTATGTTTGTTCCTATCTGGCACTCTAGAGACCAAACGCGTTAACCGATTTTGATGATTCTTACGTCAATCAATTCGTCTCAATTGTCCAAATGTCACTAAAGACATGAAAATGATGAAAACTCAAAATGGCAATAATGAGACGCCATATTGTGAAAAAGAAAAAAATTAAGATCGATGTACTATATTGAATGGGATATCATTAAATAGGGATTTAAAAATCATTATTAGGTTTCTTTTATCATTTTCAATTTTGAATGACCAGTTAGGAACTATAACGATTTAAAGTTGGTTAGCATGCCGTTCTCACTAAATTTTCATTTAATTGTAATAAATCTGTGCAAGCTTCTCAATAACCCCCACGATAAAGATTGCGAAATTTACTGACTTATAATTTCAACTAAAAAGTATAAAACAATAAAATATATTAAAAAATCAAAAATCCCGACTGTGTAAAAAAAACTAAAAAGAAAAAAACAAGTCCAGTATCCTAGAAATTTGTTAAGTTATAATGGAAATGGGTCATACTGATTTTTAGTATGAGTTAGCGTTTTGCGTCTTTCCACTGGACATCCGAACACCCGAGAGTTAATGGCTTTAAATACAATTTTTTCTTGCAAATTGATTAATACTCTAGATCTAAGCGATAAAAATATCAGTTATATGTACCCAAGCCCTTGACTATTGCGTTGCCCACAGGAAAGACGGCTAAATTGTAGAACAAGTATGACCCAAATGTTTCATGATTCAATTGATGATTCAATATACTCACATAAAATAAATAACAAATTCTAATGTGGAACATAGCGATTTTAAACAGTTGGGACCCATTGTTGGGAACATTTGCGTCGATCTACATTTCTTATGGGTCCCGAATGTTTTATATATTTTTATTATTTGTTTTATGTGAGTATCTATATTGAATTATGAAACATTTCCATTATAACTTTAAAGTGTCCTTATTTAATCCGTGCAAACGAAAATTGCGAAAATCAGCTCTGCAAATTTGAATACTAGTGTAATTTCACGCTTGAGGCAAGCGATATTGTCTGTTAGATGTTGCATTTTATAGTATTCCGCGCCGTGTGTGATAAACTTTAGATTAATATTTCTATTCACCTACAAACACAACCTAAGATGTAATAATTTATGGATATCACTAATTTTAATTCCATGGACACTCGTATCTGCCTACCAGTGCCTACAGTGAAAATGGCGTTAAAAATACGAAACTAGTCCAGTGATTAATCGGTGATCAGGAACCATTTTTTCTATGATAATCCATTGTTAGCAGAGCTCTACTCCTAAGCATAACGTATGCGGTGTTCGATCATTTTATATTGGTTATTGACATAGACAGACAGACATAAAATTATACTGTTTTTAGTATTTGTTGTTATATCCGCAACAGAAATACATCATCATGGAGACTATAGAACTATCTATACTATTATAAAGTTGTAAAAATTAAATTTTTGTATGTGCCGTTGTGGCTTCATCACGCTGAATCGGCTAAGCTGATTTCAACTATTTTTGGTACACCCAGCTAGGTACCTCCAGATGGTTATAGGATACTTTTAACCCGACTATGCTAAAGAAAAAAAGAGGGATTATGACTTTTTCTCCTCCGTGAACGAAGTTGCGGGCGTCTTCTAGTATGTCTAAAAGATAACTTACGTAAGTCAAGTAAGTCAACTTCAACTGTAAGAAGATTTTCATCATACTTGCTCGTAAAGGTCTATGAGACATCATACACATTTAGGCGATGCGGGCCGTTAGTTACAAATAACGCCCATGGGCATTAGATAGGTAAGGCCAGTGCACTGCCAATGCATCATGAACAGTATCGGTATTAAAACTCGAATTTTAAATCCCTCAGCTTGCCTTCAGGCTTCACATTTTCGTACACGCAATAATCATCATCACAGGATAATAATCATCGTATGTTTTTGTAAATAATTCCGGTTGTTTTTTAGTAATCCAAATTCAGGAGTGTACAGTCATTCAATAGCTAATAGAACTATTATTAAAAGTATTTAGAAGTATAATCCATATTTAGGAGTACAGAGTTGTGGTTGTGGAGAACGCTTTCTTTACATTGTCAGATTAAAAGTAATTTTAAAGTAAACTTAGCGTTTCCTAAAGTTACCTACTATTCTTAAACTTACTAAACTTACAAATTTCGTAGGTCGGTTAGTGGACCCCTCCACTGGGTCGGTACCTATGAAATATTATCCAATTGCAGGGTGCACTCAGTGGAGGTGCGTTCTTTTTAAGATTGGTTTTACTCTATTAAAAAGATCTTCTGAGATAAGAATTCGAATAGTATCAAACAGCCTAAGCTTATATAAATAATAATAAAATAATAAATAAATATTACGGGACAATTTTACACAAATCACTCTAGTCCCATGGTAAGCTCAATAAGGCTTGTGTTATGGGTACTAGGCGACGATATATTTAATAGATATATTACTTATATACATAGAAAACATCCAAGACTCAGGAACAAATATTTATGCTCATCACACAAATATTTGCCCTTACCGGGATTTGAACCCAGGACCTCAGCTTCGCAGGCAAAGTTACTCCCACTGAGCCAAACCGGTCGTCCAATTTTTTATTATTTATGTTATATTATATTTTGTATAAATGGATATATATATATTAATTATTTTCTTCTGTCTCCGCGATTATTACTCATATAAATAAAACAATTTAACGGATTATATCGCGAATATTATTTGATTTGAGTTCCCGACGTTTCGGAAGCTTTTCAGCTTTCCATGGAATTTTATGAATTAAGATTTTGGGTTGACTAAGAAAAGATATATTTTCCCAGAATGCTACGCTACGCGAGGCTATTGAGATTAAAAAGCATCCTAATTTCAATAGAGGAGATGGGTTGTCGCTACCACCAGCTTGGGATCCTGTAATACATCTCATCAAGGGACAAGCAAGACACAGGACTGCAAAACCTGTATTTCCGAACGGTATAATAATATCTTATCTGTTAAAAAGTAGATTAGTAGTCTTTGTTTTTTAAAATTTTATAATTAGTAATGAGGTAGCCTGGGAGTTTTTCTTTGCAGCGTTTCTTTTCTCCTTAGTACGCCTCATTTGTGAAATGCTGCTTGGTAAATTATTTAAATAAAATAATTAAGTCCTTCTGGCGCATGTGTAACCTTAACAGATTAGGCCCATCTGACATGCACCTTTATTTATTTTCTCAAAATGGGTAGTTTGCACAAATTGTAACTTTGACGGAGGAAAATATATTTTTTCTCAGTCATCCCGTGACTATGGAAAACTGAAAAGCTTCCGAAACGTCGGGAACTCAAATGAGATAATAAACGCGATATAATCCGTTAAATTGTTTTATTAAATGGATGTATGTTTCTATGCATATCTAGGTCTTAATTCGCTCCTATTTTAAACACTCTTATTATTACAATTTCATTTTCCTGATTGCAAACATTCGAAACTACGTTTGGCCTTGGCTCTATAGTTGACCAGGGGCGAATGCTGTATGGTATCGTCTGCCATTTGTACTTACTTTTTGTTTTTATTCTATACAGTTTAAATAAATAAAAGTCGTCAAGGAGTCCGGGACATTGACTCGTCTAGGGCGGTGCATTCCCTTCGCCGTCATTACAAAATGTCTGTAACGGTGACGGTGCGCCGGCGGCGTCACGGAACGTGCCGCGCATGCGTTCGCGTACGCAAATGTTGTCGTATTCCGGTGAATGAAGCTATTCGAAAATTAAACAACGAAGGAGGTACAGTATTTAACTATATAACTTTTTTTTACATTCAACAAACGAGTAAATCAAACATTCGATTCAGTTTGAATGTGACGCCACAAGAACGTATTTTTTTACAAAATCATACTAAAATACCTAGCTGATTTGATCTGTCAGGGATTCCACAAATTGATGTTGCAAGAAATGTGGCCTCTGCTTTGGACAACCCTATAAGAGTATGATTTCAAAAATGAACTCAAGAAATATTCCAGTGATACCTTATAACAGACAGTGTATAGGTATGCATTCAACATCAAACAAAAAAAAAACTCTCAGAAAATTGCAACGCAAACATGAAAATAAATAATAATTTATCTATTTAATAGACTAGTAGCAAGAAGATCAAATAAAAACATTTAAGTACCGACGTTTCTCCAAAAAAGATACTTCCTATTTATACAGTCCTAATTACTGCACGCACTGCCGCTATTGACAGGACAAATAAATTTTGTATCATATGGCCCTTAGTGACAGTTAAATTCAAACATACCTTATTATGGGTTCATGGAATGCATCAAAACGCGGACAGGATAATACTGCTTATTCAGTATGTGGGAACTAAGGAAAGTGGCAGAGATCAAGGAATGGGGTGAGGCATAAAGGTAGGTAGTCCAAACTGGTAATCTTATTTGTTTTGTCACAAGCCCTTTGGGTAAGTCCTCAACAAATGATTGAAACTGACGGGGTAAGTCTGTTTCAATCCATCACCTGATTGGCTAATATGGTGAAACTATGATTTTTTGCGGCTTTTCTAACCTCACTAAAAGGTTAATAGCTCATTATCTTTTTCCCTAGAAAACTATCGTTATGCGCAATGTCTGGTCGGTCGTTCACCTGTTACTCCTGACACAAATACATTAAGCAGTAGCATTTAGACACTGCATGACCCCGAAACATGTCCCATTGTAGACCGCAATAGAGGACGTCTCGTGTCGAATCAGAAGCGAGGCATTTGAAAAAGGCGAAACGGGGCGGCTAACGGTGGTTCTTGGACTCTTGGTCGGTGCCGTCCTAAAGGGTATCGCAGTTAGTAGTGCGGGGAATTGGAATTCATTGTTTGCATATTAACTATGCACTCATAAGCGATAAAAAGTGGAAACTCTGTATGGAATTTCTGATGAAAGTGTACCAGCACATTTTCGTAGCGGCTATCTATCATATTCACTTTTTTTAGTATGTTCATATGTGAACCTACCAGTGGCGTGTCGTTTCTTCATCATTATCCATAGACAAGCCGGAGCCAATTTGGCTCGTTTTTTCTTCAAAGATTGTAGTCAGCTGTCTGAAAATGGGTAACTCGGTGGGAATCGAGCTCTATGGACGCCACGCCCCTGGAACCTATCCTAACTGTGATACCGAATAATAAATATTACTTTTCACTGACAGTAAAACATTACATTTTATTAGTGCGACTCCACAATAAAGTTGATTTTACACAATTTTATCTAAAACTCAAAATACAGGTTAAAAGTGGTTTGTTAACAAAGATAAATAACACATTTATAAACGACCTGCCAACATTTCGGCGTGGCCAGGGACGTCTTGTAATCAACATCATCCTGAATCATCATCATAATTTATTGAAAATCAACATCATGCTATACTAATCTCTTAATTTATATAATTTCATATATAAATTAATAGATTAGTATGACTATATTTCTAGATATTAATAAAAATCATCATATTCTTATTGAAGGAACAAAATGTATTATTCCTTTATTCATAAATAGTCTTCGTCTATGTAAAGGTTCGTAATTAATGTTTGCTAGGCAAAATATCCCAGAAGAACATAAACCATGACCAATTATTAAAACATAAGATCCTATAAATATCGAGGATAGATATTAATAATAATCATTAACTTCCTTTATTATGCTGCCGTTCATTCGATGTAATGGACCAACTCAACTTGCACTGAAACAGCGCCATATCATAAGAGAGCCGCCGCCGTGTTTGACTGTAGGACGCTGGTAGGTACTTGGGGTCATAGCGCATGTCTGAACATCGATGTCTTCCCATATCGGCACTGATATCTATTTTAAATATTATCACGAATATAAAACGAAACTAAATTTCTAATCATCTTTACTTATATATACTACATAGAACGTACGCTCAATTCCAAAAAAAAAAACGAATTTGAATGTTATTGAGTAACAGTAACTGGTATGAAAATGGATTAAGAACAAGTCAATACAACCTGTATTTGTTAAGTTTTTAACAATTTCATTTCTTGGTTTAATTAGTTATGAAATATTTTGTAGAAAAATTATAAATATCATACCTTTATTTATTTCAACTATGTATGTTAAGAAGGCGGCTAAACTACAACGGTCTCTTACTGTTGACTTTCAAATAAATACTAGTGTCTACAGCCAACATGAATACAATTCTAAGGACAGTACCTGACATAAACATTTTTAGGGTTCAGTAGTGAAAATGGCAAAAACGGAACCCTTATAGTTTTGTCATGTCTGTCGGACGGACGGATGTCCGTCCGTCCTTATGTCACAGGCATTTTACTCAAAAACAATATGATGTATATTGATGAAATTTGCAGATATAGTTGTCTTGTATGTGTATGAGCCGCTACTTAGATTGATACTAAAATAACAAAAATATTTTCCGAAAGTGGTAAAATTGTGCCCCCTCTATTTTCTAAACGGTAGGTCCAAAAAATACGCAAAAAATTACAAAGATAAAGCTTAACAAACACTTTCAACGAAAATTGTTTTCAATGTCATCGGATATACCACTTTTGAGTTATTGCCAAAAACTTCGCTTCTCAGTAAAAGGACGTAAGTGGCGTGAAGATACGTTCTTTTCCTAGTGCACTTATTTTATCGTATTTTTTAATATGTAGTGCATTTTTTTGTATGAACGGTTGCGGAACCCTACACTGAGCATGGTCCGACATGCTCTTGGCCGGTTTTTTCTTTTATTATTTTGTGTAGGTACAATGCAAGTTTTACTAGTAAAACTTTTTTTTTGTTTTCGTAATATACTACGCGTTGTATTAAAGGAATCTTACTAGTCAACTCAAATCAAATTTTGATTGTATTAAAGGAATCTTACTAGTCAACTCAAATCAAATTTTGATTGTATTAAAGGAATCTTACTAGTCAACTCAAATCAAATTTTGATTGTATTAAAGGAATCTTACTAGTCAACTCAAATCAAATTTTAATTATATTAAAGGAATCTTACTAGTCAACTCAAATCAAATTTTAGCTCTTTAACATTTTATAATTATAATTTTTTTGCCTGAAAGGTGACTTCATTGAGCGTATTTTTAGCTATTTATATTTTAAGAAGATCGGTTTAGCCGTTTGAAAATTTGTAGATACGTCGGGGGTTTTTCATCCGCTTACCGATTACCAGTTGATCCATTTCCATTACTATACTTTCCACCCGATTAATGGCTTTGTTAATAAGGTACCTTGATATAATAATGAAATAATTGGCTTTATTCAGTAAGTAGGGCATTTGTTTACATAAAATGGTAGGAAAATATATAAAAGATCGACACCGCTTGGATTCGGAACGGCCGCGCGGGGAATGAACTATTATGGCTACAAACTCTCACTGGGCGTTGAGATGCTGCCGAGTGCCGATACACTTTCCTGTGCGTGATCGGACTACGATCGCAACCATATGTAATACCCTAAATGCATTATCCTGTAAAAATGTATCCATAATGTAAAGTTGATTGAGTTTTTCCTCTATTTTTGCATCTTAAATACTTATAACATCCGATGCTCTATGTCCGTAATCCGTATCGTTGGTATGCGTTGCAGTCGAGATAACCGGATTCCAGCTATACTTCATTTTTTTACGTAATAATATTATAGTATCATTAACAGTTGTTTAGCAATGCTTTATTAGGGGCTTAACAGAAAATATTTACACAAACAGAATGTATCTTCAACGCACTCTAATCAATCAATCAAACCTTTAGAGCAACTCAAATTATCATTAATCATCATCTTACAGGTAGATAAAAGCTAGGCACGATAATTGAATTAAGACTGAATTGAGTGTATGTGCTTTTCCTTGGATATCATGACACTTTTTTATGTAAATAAGTTATCTTTGTTCTAATTTTTCCTTTTATTTTATCGACCCTTCTATGACAGTTATCAGTATATTTAGAATGGAAGAAATCAGAACTACCCCAAAACTTTCCTAGTAAAAACATAATTTAACCGGATCACTTCTTCTTTTTCTTTAGTCTTGTGAATATTTTTCTTCCAGCTGTTGTTTATAAATGTATATAAATAATTTTTCGGAACCTTTATTATTATCCATAAATAATTTGTATTGAAAGCTGTTAAATGGGCCGGTCATTAGTTATATTGCAAATTATATAAAGTAACATTCTAATGCTATACTTGTTTAATTACTTCCACTTTTCAGCCAATTTATTTCCAATTTCGTTACCGTTATTGCTATCAAAATATTTATATCAATTAAATCATAAACAACAGGTGGTTTTGTTTGCAACATATCAATGTTTAGAACATCGAACTTATGTAGATTATAAAGCTGCGTTGGTTGCCTCACCTGACATATAGCATGCTGCGAGCATTTCGATTGAATTACAAATTGAAAAAGAACAATGCCCAACTTCACTTGACGAATCGGCGTTACATCACTCTCTTTGTAATCGTAATAGGATCTATTCTGGAGGGATCTCATCGGCGATCCTTATTACAATGATCTGGAATACGACAGAGCTATGTTAATTAAGTAGGTAACGGAATTGGGTATGAGATCTGGCCCCTATTTCATAAACGTGACAGGTGACAGTTGACAGTGACAATTCGGCATACATTGCTTCTCCATCATGATGCCAGGCATACACTTACTCGGCGACCCAGCAATGTACGTCGAATTGACGTTGTCAATTGTGACTTGTCACGTTTATGAAATAGGGGCCTGACCTGCTGTAATTATTATAAATCATGTCATACTTAAAGCTATACATTATTATTTTTTAAATATGCACAAAATATCTATGAACACTTATATTCATGCTTTTGGTGATTTTTAAATGATAAAAAACTTAAAATAATAGCATTATGACGTCATACAAGTATTTTTCTTGGAAACTTCATAATATTTGAGCGTGTTGACGGTTCATAAAAAGGAGCTGACTTGATTTGACCTACCATATTTTTACCCAGATTTTTACCCAGCTCTGTTGTTCCTTAATTGTTACACCTTTAAATGTCGTACATTTAAATAATAAATGAATAAATATTACGGGACAATTTTTACACAAATCAACCTGGTCCCAATCCCAAACTAAGTAAAGCTTGTAGGTACTATGGACTAGTGCCCAATAGTTAGGCTAGCGCCTAATAGTTTAGGCGACGATATAAGTACATAATAATTAGATAAATTATAATACTTAATTACACAAAAAACATTTAATTAAAACAATTTAACGTATTATATTGCGTATATTATCTCATTTGAGTTACCGACGTTTCGGAAGCTTTTCAGCTTTCCATGGTCACGGGTTGACGGGTTGTTTTATTTAAATGAGTAATAATCAAGGAAACAGAAGAAAATATTATACATACAAAACATCCAAGACCCAAGAACAAATATTCGTGCTCATCACACAAACACTTGCCCCGGCCGGGATTCGAACGCGGGACCGCTTCGTAGGCCGTTGTGCATCCCACTGAGCGTGTCGTCAAAAAATTAGGTAGCAATAATCAGCCGTTAATCTGCCGTTAACTACTGCCGTACTAACAGACCTCTAAAAAGACGCATCACTTGTTTAAAAGACGCATTAGGCCCCATAGGCGCAGCAACCCCAGCTGATCTTAATCGTATAAATATACATGGCCGACCTATTGGAGTCTCTGTTTGAAGTTTAGAGGAAAAACAGCGAAATATGGATACCTTTAAAATTAATACTTATGCAATGATAAAGGGGAGATGTTCTCTTTCTCTCTTTTCTCTGCTTAGTCGGTGCCTCATGTCATAGCTGAGAATCGTGACCAACAGTAATGTTCCTCCTCTTGGCGCGGTCAAGGGCCATATGGGCTGCCCTCTGCATGGAACCTTAAGCATTTTTCATAGTGTCAGCTGACCACCTTATCGGGATTCGATCTCTGGAACGTTTGCCTTTGATTTGGCCCAGTAAATTGCTCCTTTCGAGGTTACGCTGGTTAGATCGCATAATATGCCCGAAAAATTTCAGGATTCTCTGCTGGCAGATAGTTGAGAACTGCTTTGGCCGCTTAGGGAAATGTTGATTGTTTGTAAAAAATAACTACCCAAGTATGGTCAGAGGATCATCAGTGTGATGGTATCCAAGTGCCTGCTGTGTACCCGTTAATTTTATGTATAAGTTTATTATAAAGACAAAATTACTCATAGTTTTGCAGAGTCTCCAGTACACTCTAGGTCAGCCTCGGATGTTCATTCTCACTTTTCGGTGAAGGGTCAATATCTAGAAGCGCATGTTTAACCATCCCCCTCATTTCCTCATTCATCTCGTGGTGGTTAACAATTATAATAAAAGTAGATTTTTCCGGTGTCAATTGGGTCATTACCTATAACTTATAAAAGGTGTGACCAGACCTTCATCCAAAATAATTGAGTATTGCCACAGAAAACCAACTGTGTATATATATATAAAATAACTGATACTGAGTACATTTGTTTGAGAGCTACGGGCCACCAGCAGCTTTACTATCTTCTTATAACGTGTCAGTGATTTGCCAAACAAAAAGTAACGGAATAAAAGAACTTTCATCGTTTTAGATTCAATCCAATGTTGTCGCCTCAGTTATCAAATTTTAAGTCCGCCTTGAGCGATTCTCACAGAAATCGAACTAATTTGGCCAGCAGACAGTATTACTAGTTGAGGTTGTTATATAATTGGTCCATTAGATACTTATACGTCAATCAGAGTAGTTTATCATTCGCAGTTAGTTGTTCTAAATTGAAATGCGGTTTTTTTGCAGTTCTACTTACACGAAGTTATGCTTACTAAGTTACTGGTGCAGAGGCAAGAAAAACGAGCCGTCTCTTCACACCTAGTTTCGCCAATAAATTTCTCGGGAATTTCTCGTTTCTTGTTAAGTTTGGAACAGTTAGTTCATTGGTAAAATGCTGAAAACAAAAGGTTATGGTCGGATACGAGAGATCACGATAAGCTGACTAGTTCAAACGCGAAGAACCTTTTCTAAAGTTCTACGATGCAGTGAGGAACGCAAGGGACAGGAATCGATGCTGGGAGTGCATTTGTGTCTGAACGATAACCAACTAACACTAATGTCAGACATGATGAACAGTCTAAAATGGAATATTCATAATTATATCTAAGAGTTATTTTATCGATTAAAAATATCTACTTTATAAAAGTAAAGGCACTCTTACCCCAAACACTTAGCCTTTCATTTAGGTAGCTAAAGAATAAGAGCTCGAAAAGAAAACACTGGCTATGGGTCTCCTTCGGAATCCCGAATATCGAATATATATATAACTAATGTATCGCTTGTCCTAACGCATTTTTTTCAGAAATCGAAAAATCTTCAGGAGTTTTAAAAAGATCATCGTATAGATTAGGTTGGGTTAGGTTTGTTTTATAACAATCCTGAAAAGTTTACAGTTTCATAAAAAAATGCGTTAGGACACACGATACATTAGGACATACGACGTTAGGGATGGGCTACAAAATACATTGAAGCGATCTGCACTAAGTTACAACCTTCTAGCCGAGGTATCGTCAAACGTTATATTGGACGACGCAGATTAGGTTTATGTCTAGGAGTAGGATTTATGAAACCCTTACCACTGTAATCTATCATCATATCGTTCTTTTGCTACATGAACACAATGGTTCCTACGACCTGCAAATGAGTTGAAAATGAAGCCATTTGAATTAATTAGATCGTTTAGCGGTATCGTCGCAGCAGTGCAGCCGATTTACGAGGTGGTGCATTTGGGCGGCGTTGTTCGACGCGACGCGTGCGCCGCGGCCGGTCACCTTGCTATAAGGTATGGTGGTCGCGTCGCAGGGCGAGAGTGGGCGACCTCATATAGCCGGCGCGGGAGGCGGCTCCTTTATTTGTTACTTGTGCGTGGCGTGCGAGGGACGTGCAGGACACCATGCGGACAATACTGGTGAGCCCTCACTACCCCCTACTACGTTTACATTTCTTTTGTTATCTTTTTGGAAAACTTTCATTTCAATATTTATAGAAATCATAAATTCATATTTCAATAATCGATCACACGAGTCACAAAATTGATTAACTTATCGTATTTATTAATTGAAACCAAAAATATTCTATAATACAAATAATTGTAAATATTATACAATAATTTTATTGACATATGTCATCATCAGTTTATTACAATAATAAAATAAGCTATTTGATATAATAGTGTTGTAACTTTAAGTGCCTTAGTAAATAGGTACTATACATTTCTTCAATTTGCATTTAAATTATGATATGATATAACATGAAAGTAATGTAGATAGTTTTATGTTACCTTAATTAATGTAATAAATAATTAATTCTCAAGACGGAATGTTGGAAAGTATAAATAAAACAAAGCAGCTGCCTGCAGTGACCGTGATTAAGAATTCAAAGTACCGCGGGCCCGGTTTTAAGTCAAAGTAACTGCAATATACTCGTATATATGTATACCAAAAAGTTCTTTAATCGGTATACGACCCCAGGCTTAAGCACTCGATTGCATTACAAGCGATCGATTAAACGAATTCAGAGTGACAGTAACCGCAGCACCACGGCCAACCTTGAAACAGCAGCTGACAGGTCACTCCACGCTCAACAAATCTCAAGTAACCTTTCGTCAAAACAAAAATGTTGCTCTCCTTAATAATAAGGCGGAACTAATTGTCGTGTACGAATGTATAATTTAGCAAGTACGAGTACGTTGTAATATTAACGACTCAATTACGTAAACCGGGCAACTCTTATAGACAAACGCTTGTTACGTTACACTGGGCCACCACCGTTACCTACTAGTCTACAGGCTCGGCAGTGGGCGGAGATATAAACAGATACAACTTACACTGTTGCTGTTACAACATTTGATATAAAATCAACCCGCTCACTGGACACCTACCTAGTGCTATTTTTAGAACATCTCATGACTGATATGTCAAGACTTTCGGAACGTACCTATATAAAGCTTTTTTGTCATCGCTATCTCTGTATCAAAACGAGTGCGCACCTTGAACTATATATACAACAATAGTACACGGCAGACCTTTTCAATCGAGTGATCTTGAATATCAAAAGTGTGGAATTACAGATAGGTGACAGATATATTATACAAGGCGTGTTATGATTATGATCCCTTCGACAGGCGGTTAGCACTACGCAACTTTGGTTTTAATTACAATTTTCATAACAACTTATGCGGCGTCGAGTTGTCTTCGAGATTCTCGGCGCCCGCTGAACCAGAAATAATGAGGTTTGCCTCGCGTATAAGGAACATCGTCCCTGACCCCAAGCTGCAAGACTCGTAATTCTCATTCTTATGCTTGCTTTTGCATAATTAGGTACTTTTATGTATGCTTCATATACTTGTACGCTGTGTCGTAACTAACGCAACTGTCTTAAAAATAAATATAGTCTCACGGTTCTATGACTCTTTGCCAATTTTAGCAATGTATGAATACAGCAGTATTTATCGATAAAATGTGATAGACGGTTTGCTTTCTTTTAAAACTTCAATCCAGTTACATGTTCTCATCTATTGACATCGCGTGAGATTCGTGTCTGGTGCCTCGTAAACATTGAACATCGCACATATTAAATACTAGCTTCTGCCCACGACTTCGTCTGGCTTAAATTCGTTTATCGGGGATAAGGGTATTTTTCCGGGATAAAAAGTAGCGTATGTCCTTCCCCGGGACTCAAACTATCTCCATACCAAATTTCATCCAAATCGGTTCAGCGGTTTAAGCGTGAAGAGGTAACAGACAGACAGACACACTTTCGCATTTATAATATTACTAGCATGGATTCGTTCTCAGAATAATAGATCAAGTCAAGTTCCAGTTTGTGATTACTCTAGATCACATAACGTGTTCTACAATAGATCAACTATAGTTTCTAATATCCTGCGCTACGCCCGCCCCTGGCGTACATACATATTTGGATCAATGTAAAAGTTGCCATGGAGAAGTTGTTATTTACGGTGAAAATTTCTCAATAGATCTTAGAGCATTTAACCACAGGAGATACGAGTACTAACCACTGGATGATAGTACATTCTCCTCTGCCAAAGTTATCGCGAAATCTCCGGTTAGTCAAAAACTTTACAAATTTTACAGTGTGTGGGTGTTTTTTTGTTTGTAGGTGATTTCTTTGTGTGCGCTTAGACAAATACGGTCCTATATTTCCGTAGTGTGCTGTACGTGTTTAGTTTACCTCACTCCCCCCCCCCCCCCCCCCCCCCCCCAAAGCTTAACCGTGAGAGCTAAATATCTTACTTAGACCACATATTACCATTGAATCACGGAAAATGGTATTACGTCTGTGAATGACATCGAAATACGTTCCAATTTCCAATAAAGATACAATCGGCATTTTGTGGTCAATAAAATTAACTTGTGGCCTAAATTTTCTCAGTATTGAAGTTTCGACGGGCACAGATAACCCATGAAAGTACTGTGTTCAGCAATACGATTATTTATTAAATATGTCTTTGTATTAAGGATTTCTCAAATTATTAGTCGAACCATAATAGACTGGGTGGCAGGAAACTATGAAGCTTTATCTTTTTATCATCAGTTATTGTGTGGGCCGCTTTAGAAATTATCATAACGAATTTGACACACGGATATTGTATCTTTAATTTCTCCTTTTTTACACAATAATTATATACACACTTAATATAGGGTAAACGTGTAATTCTAATATTATGAGTATGTATCTCATCTTGGCTCATTGGCATCTATTTTTAAAGCTGGAAATGACCCCAAAACTTTATCAATATTGGATTGTCTAAGGTCAATAACTGAGTATCCCTATTTATATAACTACCAATGTACATCTTAATATGCTCGGATTGCAATAAAATTAAAATTATTCATGTGTCTTTTCTATACTTTCTCCGATTTCTATATCGCTCGTGTTCTCAGGGGAAAATTTTCTATTATAAAGACTATTCGATAAGTCGGCGATAACGTGACAATGGAAAGGGAAAGATGATTGTTCCGTGGTTCAACATTTAAGTCGCAGCTTATAAATTTCTAGTGTTTTTGCCGAGACACGTTACACTGTTTTAGCAGCTTAAATTTAAGACACTAGTTGATTTTGATTAAATAGCTTTGATGAAACGAAAGTTGCAGTTGAGGAGCGTTACTGATTTTATATATGTAGGGTACAGAATGTTCGGTACGGATTCTAGGTATAAGAAGAGTTAAGAGTATTTAATGTAAAGCACTAGAACTTAAAAACAGTTTTATTTGAGTTACCCATGGTTTATTCCCCGTTTGCGAAATACAATTAATTATTTAGATAATTCTAATGAGTAGTATATATTTACACCTACATACAGCCCCGGATTTACACTAGCTAGGAGCATTAGGGGCTAGTGCCCAGGGCGGTATTCCTTTTAAAGGCGGCAAAATGTAAGGCTTAGGGTCGGTAAATTTTTTTTGTTATCTAAATTGAGCGCTAATCCGGCCCTACCTACACACTAAACATCCATAACTTTCTTCTTACCTTTTTTACTCTAAAATCGATTAAAACTATTACAGAAAAATTCAGCATGTTTGTACGCAGTCGATCTATGTAGAAGTACTCGTATTATGCTATGGATTTAGAATTATTATCAGACTAGTTGAGGGGGTATTACAGTTCAAGTTTTCCCGGTTTCGGGAGAAGTCCGTGCGATAATTAGGTATTGAATATTGTTTCATTTGTGTAATTGCGCGGGACGGACGTAACGCGCACGCGCACGGAAGCGTTACCGTGCCATTGTATCGTAACCTACTGGTATTGTTTATACTAGTTTGATGAGTTAAATTGCTGCTTCATTAAATTATAACAATTTGCAAACTCATTCGACGAGGTCGATTGATCGTTACTTTATTAAGTATATTAGTAAAAAAAAAGCTTTTTATACAGAGTGATTCATGAGTCATGCGCAGGAGTTACAGGGGTGATTTGGAGGGCTACATTGAGCAACTATTAATAAGGGGCCAACCACAAAATTACGAAAAAATAATCTGCTGTTCCATACATTTTGGATAATTAGGTAACTCTTAATTTGCTGGTAGTAGACAGTAAAAGTTTTTCAGTGTGGCCCTCGCATCACCCCTGTCAGTTTTGCTCAGTGAATCACCCAGTATATTGTTTACGAAATATAATTTGCACCGATTCGGCTTAACTTGTGTCTTGCGATACGATACAACAAAAAAATGAGAACTCTTGCAATTTATAAACTGCGGACAACTTTGTATAAAAAGTGTTCATGGTTTTATTACCCTATTCAAAGACACAAGATAAGCCTTTTAAATCGATAATAGTATTCAGTTCAAGTAGGTTTTCGTCAACGATACATTGAATTTTTATCAGAACTTATCCTTTTGTAAGAAGTAAAGTACTTATGTTACTTGCGAATAATTCTTAAAATTGTTTAAATAACTAAACAACTTCTTAGTGCTTGTTACCTACTTGCTACTAGCTTGATGGATGATTCATACTCTCGCAATGTTATTTTGGTTCGACTTCCTATTCAATAAACATTTTGAGAGCATCGAAAAATAAAAACCAGTAGGTATGTTTTATAAAATGTATACTATATCTACATTTTTTACGTTAATTTTAAGGAAACACTTTAATTCATTTCGCTTTTATTTGGTCGACGTTGAATCCTTTTTAAGCTTAAAAGTTTCAAGATCCCTTTTTTCGTTATTTTTTTCGTAAATTTCCAGAAAGAATAAATTGGTTTAAAATGGAAATACCACCTGGTCCTTTGATGAAATTTGGTTTTAAGGTGTACCAGTAAGCGACTGAAGAAATATCTTTTTATGACCAGAAATTGCATTGGATAATCCCGCTATGCGCGACAATAGAATTGTACTTGTTTCACTTGGGTACGTAATTTAAAACGAAAACGTTTACAAAATTTACTGAAATAGTATTTCAGCTATAGTTAACAAATATAAATAACCCATGAATAAATCTCTAGTTTTTGTGATAAGTGATAACAATACAATAACTTCTCTGAATCAATTGCGTTTCTTCGATGTAGCGCACAATTCGAGGGCTTAGGAATCTGTAATGGCCGGCATGAGTAATGCCTTGCAAAAGACTTCAACGAACGATCACGCCCACCGCCCTCTGCGCTTGCTTCTTTGATAAACAATACCTCATTATGAAGAACGCTCATTAAAATAGCCCACAATTCAATTACATTGTGAAAACATATTGTAACAAAATTACTAAGAATATTGCCAGTAAATAACGATAAAATATTTTCACTAACGCGTTGAAGTGCAGACATGTTGACATTAAAAATAAATTGAAGATAACCGTCACCAATATTATTAAAATAATTAAAATTCTGATGCATTCCCTTTCGAAGATAATAAAAAAATTATGCAAGAATCTTAATTATTGCGCGCCAACTCGGTGTCCTCGAATAAAAAACAAACTTGCTTAATAATAAAATTTGCTGTACTTGAATGTAAATTTATTTTGAGATAAATGCTTTGCGTTTTTTGCAATTTTTCCATTTATTATGCGGTACTTTTATTCTGTGACAACTATCATTGGTCGCCTTGAATGGCGGAAGCGGGGATCGATGGCGGCCTCACGCGCAATGTGCAATGCGCTCGGCACGATGAAAATTTCGCGAAGCATTCAGTACTTGAGTATTTCGCACAGAAATCAAAAAAGTGTGAGCACGGCATACTTGACGCCCATAACCTACACGCGGTTGCGTAGATGGTTGCCTTTATGATCATCATCAATACTATCGACTTGCAAGACTAGAAAAAGAAAGATACTTTGTCTATAGCAATAAATGATTATATTTTAATTATGTGTACTATCTAAAGTATATCTTTTTTGAGCTATTAAATTTTATATCTGGTTCATGCGATAAATAAATTATATTACAGCATGAGGTTCTTCAAGAGGGGAGTGATTAGATTTTTAAAGGATCGGCAACACGCACGTAATATCCTGCCTTGGTGTTATAATAAGCGGTCATACATAGGCTACGAGCTACAGTGAATGCTTAACATCAAGCAGGCCGTACGGTTGTTTGCCACCTTAGTATAAAAGGACAAAACATCGGTCACCCTTGCACTCGCATACTTGTCAGAAATTGAGGGATGCTTAGTCATATCGCGTGATAGACTTATCATAGGCGCGCGCAGACTGGCGGTAAACGAAATAAAAATAAACCGTCTAACATATGCACACGCACGAGCGTCTGTGTGGGGGAGAGTAAACCTGGCATTAAGAGTCAAATTCAAGGTTAAGAGCTATAACTTAATGTTGCGAAGTATAATCAATTTCATTTCCGTATACCTTTAGACTAGATCATTTGTTTGTGTGTGAGGCGTTTAGTCGGTCAATAGCGTTGTTAGTATAAATATACAAGTGATTGAAGTGATAAAGGTCGGTTGAGATTGCATCATGCACGAATACGGTCTCATTGAGATCGATTTCAGAAAGTGTAGCCATTTGCATGGCTTGCAACAGCCGGCACTGCCCAGAAAGTTAATGCTCAGATTTCTCAATCAATAATTAATTGCTCCTAATAGATCTATTAGAAAACCGTCGGCTACACGCGCGTTTATCAAATTTGACGAGTAACCGACCATTGCGAATATATGGGCAATTATTCTTAACAATAGCATTGCATTTTTTTTGTAATCCTAATCAATTTAGTATTGGTCATTGAATATGTAAGCCTTAATTGAAAGATTTGTAATTGAACAGTTTCGAAGATTTACAAATTGTTTGACTTAGTTGTTTAATTCCTGTTATTAAACTTCAACTTTCAAAGTAGATAATTAATTATTTCCAAAATGGATCAATTACCGAAGAGCCTTGTTGCATTACCTTATACAGATCTCATTTAGTAATTAAAAAACTTTTGAAGGTTGGTAACTACGCTTTCCATTTCCACTTCAAAAATCACGAGAAAAAATCTATTTATAGTTAATTCTAAAACTTTCCATATTAATGTTATACGCGCCCGATTATATAAATTATGTACACAGAACAGATAACAATCAAGAAAAGCAAGTAACAACAACTCGAACACCGTCAGACTAGTTTACATAAAGACTTCTAGTTCCAGCTAGTCCTGTGGTATTTGGTCTAGCTTTCGTACCGGTCTTAGTGCAATCTTGCGCAGTACGTTATGATATCATTGGTACTTTTATATCGAGCATAACACTCCAAGCAAGGCGCAGGCACCGCGGTAGGTCACCGGCAAGGTCCACTACTTCCACAACACTTGAAAGTGGCGCATTGCATGCCAGCATTCCAACAACGAAATTGAGTTTTACTATAGTGAATTCCAACTATGCAAGTAAAGTGAGCGCTAAGGTAAAATGGGCCGGAATTCATGTTTGTTATAAGTGCGGCTTATTAAATTCCTATTACAGTACGTTATATAAATAGCAAGCCTAACTCACCTGAGCATTTATAATAGAAGATTGGTTCTAAGCGTATCGCATTCTACTAATTAGATATTTATATACATATAAGTATAGTATTATAGTACCTATTATCCTGGTTAGGCACTGTCTATATCTACGTTAATACCTGTATACCTATATAGAAAGTGGACACTATAGGAGTCTAATGTACGTGAGCCCTAAGAATCACCGCCGTGGTCGAATTTTGTATTTCTTGAATAAAAAAAGCACTCGAAAATATCGGTCACTAGAATATCCAACTTCGTTAGCGAAGGAGAAATAATATTATAATCCTCTTTTTTGTCTTCAGCGTAAACGGATAAAAAGTATCCTGTACCTAACCATCGGTGGATGCCCCGATACTCTTTGTACCAAATTGTTGAAACTTGTTTAACCGTTTGGCGTGGTTAAGTCACAACGACACATACACAAAAAAAAAATGTTCGATTCAGTGACACATTCGGGTAGTCCACATCACTTTTTTAATATTTTTAATGTACAGGAATTTATTTTTTGCAGCATGACCTTATAGGTGTTATAATTTAAAAGGCTTACTGTTTGGAGCAATTTTTCATCAACAGAAGTTCGATATTTTCACGTGACTGTGAGAGAGATTTGCAAATATGAATAATCCATTTCTATTTCCTTTCACGCTTAAACTGCAAAATCGATTTAGATGAAATTTAGTATGGCGATAGTTTGCATATCTGGGAACGTTATAATAGGCATTTTAATCCCAAGAATCACGCCTTAAAGAAGTGAAAAGGGGTCGAAGTTTGTATGGGGAATAAATCATTAAACTTGGCCAGGCTACCCAGTTCTCCGTATATCTTCGTATACCTAAGTCAGCAAGTGTCCGATCCTCTTGCATGATTTGCATTTTCGGTCATTTGTATCCGCAAAGTTCCAAGATTCCGAAATCATTTAGATTTTGCAAGTTTAGCTGAGAAAGACCTGAAAGGGGTTCTACATAAAGTAATTCGATATCGATCATGTATCGTGTAAACCTGTGCGAACTTGCGTCAGACATTACCTATGTTTAGTTTTATCTAAAATCTTATTTCTTGGAAACCTCTTCGTGTCAATAAACAATCCAAATAATTAACCGTACATATTTGCGTGTTTCAGATATTAGCGCTGTGCGCCGTCACAGTGTATGCCCAATACAATGAGTCACCCAGTCCTCGGAGGTTACAAATTCCCGGTGCCATTGCCCTTGGCCCAGTGCCTAGCGCTGGCGCGTACCGGCAAGGTAGGCTCCAGAGCGGTCCGCCGCCTGGCGCCGTGCCCAGGATCCGGAGGCCCGGCTTAGGCAGACCGTCCTTCAAATCCGTGGACGCCTCCCCCAGGCCCAGCCTGCAGTCAATAGAAGAACCCTCCAAACCAGTCACGGAAGAACCAGAAGACGAGGTTGAAATCAACACCCCTACAGCATTCATCCCGAGCATTTTCACTACACCCGAACCTCAAAACGACTTCTTTGATTTCACTACTACATCGCAGCCGAAACCACCGATTGCGTTTAACCCGGCTCCGTTCCAGCCGTCATCGACCCCGTCGATTATCAGACCCGAACCGATTAGGCCCACTCAATACAGGCCCTTAATACAGCCACAGTTTGCTCCCATCAGGAACGAGCCCTTCAAGCCTCAGCCAGTGCGCCTCCAGCCTCTGTCGAGCAGGCCCCAGCGGCCGTCTTTCAGACCTGAACCGAAACCCTTGGTAGAGGAAGACGAGGCTCCCATCCAGCCAGTCAGACACAGGCCTCAGCCGCAAGAACCCATCAACCGCGCCCCCGCAAAGACTTTCGTGCAACAGAACTACAAGCCATCCAACCCTAGGGAAAAGAAACCAGTGGCTCAAATCATCCGCAAATTCAGAGATGAGAACGAGGATGGAAGCATTACGTGGGGCTTCGAGAATGACGATGGATCTTTTAAGGAAGAAACTATTGGTATTGATTGCATTACGCGTGGAAAGTATGGATATGTAGATCCTGATGGTTTGAAGAGAGAGTACAACTATGAGACCGGAATCGCCTGTGACAAGAACAAAGAACCGCAGGAAGAGAAAGGCTTCATAGACTATCAGGAAAACAAAGCAGTCCTACCTAATGGTATCACAATTGATCTCAATCAAATGGGTAAGAAATCTAAAAGGCCGTTCAGGACACCTGGTAACCACTAGGTTTTAGGAATATATTTATTAGTAGTGAAATCTAATTGATGTAAGGACATTAAATATTTGTTATCTCGTCATAACAAGTGTAATAAAATAAAAATGAAGACACATTGAGGTGACTTCAGTTTAGTTTTTAATTGCGTGTTGTAATAACAGATGTGAATAATATGACAGTGTGCAATTAAAGACATTTAATTATTATTTTGTTTTATTGGTTACAAAATCATAAAGTAAATTACTTAAGAATAGTATTCTGACAAATGGAAAAAGTAATGTGTGGATGAATTTTATTGAACTTAAGAATACTATAGAAGTATTACTAGAATACTTTAAAGCTACATGTTGCAGCTATAAACATGATTGCTATTACAATCAGTAACCATCCTTTCAATATGGACGATTATTCATGTAAGGCTGAGGTCTCCTCATAGGAGGCGGCATTCTGTTTGGTGGAGTTATTGAAATATCCAAGTAGCTACCAATTTGGAACTTTACACTGCTCAAAGTCTTGTTATCATCACCACCACGTTGTCCGGAGCATGTCACGCCTATCTCCCTCATTCTGTAGGTAGGTGATCTCATGTCAGGGAACACAATGGCAAAATCGAAATATGTCCCTTTGCGACGTGTCTCTGGATTGACTTCCTTCACAAGGCCAGTGAGCTCACGCAGTGTTGCGTCCATCCAGGTGTATATCTGTAATTCATTTTGGGGTACGTTACCCCTGGCATAATCACCGGGAGAATTGTGACGGCCAGTAGAGCAAAACACACGAAGAAGTAGAGGACACGTCTGAAATAACAACAAGTTACACAGTTAGCGTAAAACTGCCTCTATCAATTATATCTGCAATAAAAACGACACAATTGGTCAGCGTGTAAAATATAACCAACCTTTTCTCTATCTACCGGCTTAACCTCTTCTACGATCATGGACTCTAGTCCAGCCATTTTCAAAATATATTTATCGGACGCGGTAAACACTGCTTATTTTTAGTTTAACGAATTCTTTAAAAAATTTTACCTAAATTCACAGTTTGACGTAAATTGCAAATTTAGTAAACAATGCTGTCAACTGAACTATGTCAATTTGTCAATTTCCTTAGTGTCACAGATAAAGTAAAAGCCAAACCAGTGTTTTATTTCATTTATTTTTCTTTAAATATTATTCAAAAGTATTAGGATCGATATAAACATAAATTATATTGTAGAAGATCGATAGGGACGCTGCCCATGCAGCCATTTGTAAAAAAAAACGTGTTTATTGTCTCGCCTTAATACGTCTACCAGCCTGCACGACCGTCACAGCGTCTATAACACGCCTTATATAATATATTGTTGACTGCAGTCACTAGTTTAAAATTATTTTACTGGGACAACCCTACTAGTTAGCAAGTGTCATGTCAGCTGTCTGTAATCGATTATTTTTCACGTAATTGTTTTTTATTATGAAGATGTTATAAACGTAATACAAACATTTACTATGCTCTGTCTGCATCGTATGCACCAGTGAAATCAGTAAAATAGAAACGTTTGTGCGTTAGTTATTCGTGTAACGTTTAGTTATGGCGCACAAGGAAGAAGATGAGCCTTTTCAAGAAGAGGAAGTTTATATCAACGCCGAAGATGGTATGCCTAATATCCACCCCAATATTGCTAATTTAGAGCATGAGAGTGATTCACAGGACGAAGTCAACGATTTAGACGACATACCAAAATCTGTTATCGTCACAAACATTCATAATGACGTTTTCGATAATGCAAAATTAAAGGCTGAATTGGAGGATCTTTTCCGTACATTTTCAGAGAACATTACGTTTCAGTGGCTCCGCAGTTTTAAGCGGTTGCGCGTGAACTACGACAGCCCGCTGGCGGCGGCTAATGCCCGCGTGCAGCTACACCAGTATCAGTTTTATAATACGTGCATAAACTGCTACTTCGCGCAGCCGGTGACACCAGTGTCCTTTAAGAATTTGAGGCCACCCGCTCCCGTGAAGCAGTTTCTCATTTCTCCGCCGTCTAGTCCGCCGGTGGGGTGGGAGCCGCGCGAGGAGGGGGAGCCGCTGGTAAACCACGACTTGCTGGCGGCGCTGGCGAGCCTGGCGCCAGGCGAGAGCCACGAGCTGCACGCACCCACGCCCACGCAGCCCGCCATCATCGTGCACACGGCGCTGGCCCCCGAGGGAGCCGCTCGTCCATGTTCCATCCCCCACACTCGCTGCCCTAATTATTGATACTTTCTTTTATCTACTAAATTTCTTTACCAGTTAGTGTAGAAGTTTGAATGCTTTTTATTCATTCACAAGCAATACTGGTCTTTTAAAACACCAAAGATTGCATTATGAGTAAACAGCATATGAATGTCCAAATTGTCAACATCCCGCTTGTGTTATGTTAGGCTGGATAGTATAATTGCTTGATAGTTTATTCTTATTTAACAATTAAATGTTGAATTGGTGCTATTATAATTGAACAAAAAGAATTTAGCATTGATTACATTACACAATTATTTACTGTATTTGATGATATACATTTGCAAAATGTAGAATATTTTTTAGAAACTGCTTAAGAGGGTAATCTATGGGAGTACTTCACTCTTAGTATTACATTAATTTCATGTATATGTACCTGCCTAATCCAAATTCTTTTTATGTTAAAATTCAATTCAAAAGTACTTGAAATTTAACCAAATACATAAAAAAAATGTGTTCATTTGTAAAAGTGAAATGACCGATTACCCAAAACCTAGACTTAATCATGCCATGCCATGTAGCTTGACATAATTTGCCAGTCATTGGCATCAAATGTACACTATTATTCTTATCGTATGGCTTTCTTGTTTTCGAGTCTGTTTACAAATTAACATCTAAGTTCTTTACCCACTGGGTGGAAAAAAAATTTACATTGCTTGAACATGATAGATTCATGATCAGAGTTTAATTTATTGTAAGTTATGTATAGTTTTGTAAGTCTAATAACATATATAAATCAATGTTCAAGTTGCATTGCAGCTGTTGTGCCACCAGCCTGTCTCAAAACCAACTGTACCTATTTATTCTGTGAAGTCGGTGGATTACCTTCTTGAGCTTTAAATTTGTTTAGATTACTAACTTATTTTTATATGTGGCTTTGTTTGTAGGCAATAGGACATATCAGCCAGGCTAGACCAATTTGTTATGTTTCTCTCAGCATAATTAAAGTGATAAAATAAATGGATTCATGTTCCTATTTCATTACTTTAATTATCAGGAATTCTGAATTTAAACAGTTGTTATTGCATTTTGTAGACTCATAGATTGTTGTGATATATTGTAAATTTAAAATTTGTGATGACATATTACAAATGATGTGTAAATAGTAAATTATTTTTGCAACAAGCAAAATTATCTAAGGAATCAAAGTGACACCAACACATTGCTTTTCTACAGTTAAAAATGCTACTATTGAATTTTAAAATGCAGATTTTAAAAATATTAAATCATTATTTAGTTTATGGACTAGACTTGTCATATAAGTCTGATTCTGAATCCCTTATTTATTTACAATAGACAATAAGTTATGAGATAAATAAGAGCGCTTTATTTTTATCATTGTTCTGTAATGTCTATAGCTCACTCAACTACAAAATCACCAAATAAGTATAATATGTTTATGTTTTGGAGCTGTATGTATTTTTTACTCAATGATGTTTTGTCCTCAATTTTAGATAATCTTGTACTTCTTGTAGTAATTTAGCAAGAATTTAATTGTAGCCTCTTTTTGCAGCTGTTAACTTCAGTAACTTGTAATATTTTCTGCTGATGGTAAAATTTGATGCAAGATTTTTTATCTGTAACCAACTGAAACAGGGATGTGGTTTGTACTTTGTATAGTTTAAACATATTTAGTATCAATCAACCATTTTAGGCGTATTAGTAATAACTTATTATCAATGCAGCATGCCAAAAATAATGGACACAAAACAAGTTACCTATATTTAGATTTTTTTATAGCAATATTAGTTTTTTCTGAGAAGTCATTTGCTGAGACATTTAAATGTTGTGTGTTGTCCAAATACCTATAGTGTGACACAACCCAGTATACTATCGGACCCCTCTATATATGTATGTTACGTATATACGATCTGAATGTTATATGTTATGTCAAAGTTTTATAAGAACTAGTGGAGTACCTGAAGTGCACAGCGGTTTATGAGCACCGTAACAGACTGGTCTTGTTCGAGGGACACCTATCTTGAAGAGTGGGATAGTAATATACATTTTCCATTATATCAAATAAATAATAATAATAATAATAAACTCACAGTCGACTAGTCCGCGGAGCCCAAAAGTCCTTGCGCGTATGTATGATAAAACGCCAAGCCGTGATATGCCGTCGAAATTAGGCACCTGTATTTATCTTCAGATGTACGTGCCGTACACTGACGTATACCGATTGCACCTAGCTTCTGCTATACGAAGTATGACGTCGGTTGTGCTGATTTTTGTGTAGCGGAATGTGTTCTCTCTTACAAGATGCTCAGGAGGCATTATTGCTGACTATCCGCTCGGTCGAAATTCGGCTGTAAGGGGTGCGAATTATGCCCCCCCCCCTCCTCTCCAACATATAAAATGATGTCATTTCCATAAATGCGTTTTTAGCAACAGTATGGATGACCCCCCCCCCCCCCCCTCCTTCGTCATGCTACCATCATCCGATGTCCAGAACACCCTCTGCAGCTAGCCTCTAAGCTAAACGCGTCATTTATGATGTGTGTATTGTCAGTTGTTAATGTAAAAAGTTTTGTCAAAAATTTAAAGTGTCACAAGCTTTTATTGCCGACTGTAGTTTCCAGACGATTTTAAAGAGCCCAAACTTGTTAGGATTGCGTTATTATGTTACAGAGTTCCTATGGCCACCTTCTAGTTCCATCAAAAGATCAGCTCGATGGTATCAAAATATTGATAATCTGAAACCGGGAAGTGGGTCAAAGTTTGAAGCTGACATCTTGCTTACATACAGATTACTTGTGTAAGTACATACGAACGAATCAAGTTAAATAAAAACTTAGAAAAGTAGCTTTGCAGGTGTACCTATTTACCGAACTCGAATCTCGGCTTGGTGTGTCATTGCATTAAATTACCTACTTAATACGTAACGTATCTCATCCCCTTTAGATAGGAACTAGTTAATCTCGAAGACTTATCTATCGGTCTCAGCCTAATGCTTCTTTTTATTAAAAAACTTACTTAATACTTGATGTCTGTGTTCACTGTACGCTGTATTCAGATCAATGTTTCGTCTATCGATGTTTTTATCTCACTGTGATTTCAATATTATTGTTTGTTGTAAATATTAAATTGTATTGAGTTTTAACATTGATTTTTATTGCGACCTATTGTGAAAGCTGATCTCCACTTACATTAGTACGTACAGTCGGCTCTACAAACATATACACGATTAGTCAGTTCAAAAATATCTTCTCTCAACTCCTCCTACAAGGAGGAGTTTAGCGAACATATTTTTGAACGCACGAATATCTTTTTTCAGTTGACTGTACCTACCTACATTTATTTTATTTCTTGTTACTCTTCAGTTCAGTTTTTAAGTTTTATGCCTTCTATCCATTAGGACAATTTAGCCAGTGTCAAGGTTTAAAGACCAAGGTACGGTTTTATACTAAAAATAATGAGTTAATCCACTCCGATTCATGTTGCCCGTCCAAGATGGACGACAAGAAACCTTGTTACTCTTATTGGCATAACATTATATCCATGTGCTTACTTAGTGTCATAGTGACATGATAATGCATTATGATACCAAAGTTGAGACATAAGCACAGGCCCCTATTTCACAATCGTCACAAATTTCGGGTGACAATGTCAATTTCACGTACATTGCGTGCCCAGGAATAAAGGAAGAAGATGTACCTATCGAGCTTGCGGGGATCGCCGTGAACATAAAATTGTCGTTGTCACCTGACAATTGTTACGATTGTGAAATAGGGGCCTGTATGTATGTTTGTTTGTCCGCGATTTTCTCGCGTTTGGCTGAACTGATTTTGATGCGAACATAAAATTATCGTTGTCACCTGACAGTTGTCACCATTGTGAAATAGGGGCCAGATCAGAGACCGTTACCGGTATTATATAATTTGCATCGAAATATCGACTGTTAATAGATCCCCCACCCACAGTAACATCTTTCGAGCGTTCGGCGGCGTCTGGTCAGATGACGATGGTATTTCGCGTCGATGTTGATAAAACGCCGAAGCTCGAAAAATGCTGCTGGCGTCGCGGTGCAGATGCGTCGCCGCTGCGCGGTCGCTGACAAGACGATGCTCGAAAGTCGCGTGTCGATGCGAGATCGTTGCGTCGACGCTGCGCGGACGCTGACCAGACACCTGAAAGACGCTAGTGTAGGGGGTCCCGAAGACTGGGGAGTGCTTTTGATTAGCAATGCCATGTAGGTACCTATTGGGTAAAAAATCGAACCTCGGCATCAGCGCCGGGGCTTAGCCCTTGATCAGAATAGAGCGCCTTTCGGAAGGTGTCGGCAAAATTTTTACATTTTGGTACTTTTTTGCATTTGATATCATTTTGGCGCCCATCACCAGTCGCTCTACCTCAAGTCTCTCTGCCAACTAGATGAAGAAATTTTACCTGAGTATTAATTTTCAGACTTCGTGACCAATGGGTGAGATGTGCGGCGTCTTTTTGACCTTTACACGATTGTCCGGCACGCCAATTCTAGTGCATGTCTCGGTGCGTATGTTTTTTTTTTGCAATATATATTCGATACCTGTCTCTTTAAGAGTGAATAGGAGTTGCTGAACCAGCGACCTGCATCTCCTACCCAGTAGTCACTTACCATCAATCTTACCATCGATGTGCTGAAATGGCACTGACGATTGCTTAAACCAGTAACACTTGGCATATTCTATTCAGATTGTTTGCTAGTTCACCCTTTGTACTGCAAAATAGGCGAGAATATAAGATTGTTATATAGCGTAGCGTCGTTTATTTTTAACCGACTTCGAAAAAAGGACGTTCGCAGTTTGACCTGTATGTATGTATATGACAGTCCATGATTATTAACGACCCCCCAGGCGTGTCGTTAACAATGAACCAAAGAATCTAATGTGAGAGCACTGCGTGAGCAGGTAAGGCTCTGGTATCGTGGGGATGGTTAAGTAATTTTTGGATCACTGCAAACTAAGCACCTGTTTCAAATGGGTATGAAACAGGACGTAGTATGCAGATTCTTCCAAGAGACAGAGGAGACTGCAATGTATATCCTCTGCTTCTGTGGACCACTCATGAGGAAAAGAAGTATCTACCTAGGGCAACATGTCGTGCGCCCGGTAGAGATACAACACTTCATAGAAACTGGGAATACCTAGACTCAACGGGCCTCAGTAGTGAACTCTAATAAAGGGCTGCCACAATATAACAAATCTGAGGGGCTACTCTGAAATTCGATATTCGAAGTTCGTATCGCGCCGTCCCTCTCGCTCTCATGTTAAAATGTATTTGAGTGAGCGAGATGGCGCGATACGAACTTCGAATATCGAATTTCAGAGTAGCCCCTCTGGCCGATGCAGCATACAGAAGGCCCACCAATCAACATTGATAATAATCAGTAATTAATTTCTTCGAGTCAATATCGCATAAAGCCATGCCTTCTAGAGATTCACTCGACTGAATGGCAACATATCATTGGCCTTTTGCAAAGATTTTAGGCCCTAGGTCGATTGCCGCGGAACTCCTTGCAACTTATGTTACGGATGTATGAGGCCGATGTTGCCAGGCATATTGATGACTGGCAACATCCGCCTCTCGATATCACCGTAACCGCGAATGCCTTGATAGCACTTAAGCTATGGAAATGTATTTTTTTTTGTTTGAGTTTGCTCGTGGCCGGTTTCTTGTATTTAAGTTGGTACGTGGTTATCGGATAGGTAGCTATTTTTACCAAATTCGTCTTAAAGATAAGAACCCATAAGTCGATGTAGGTTACTCTTACATGCTCTTACTTACAATAGAACGAACAGTATTGCTAGTAAAAGGTAAAAAAAAACGAATAACATTAATTTCGATAAATATATTATCTACAGAAATTTGTACATCACATTATTCAGAATAATTAATTAATCACGAAATAACAATCTTCGATTTGAAATAAAACAATTTAACGGATTATATCGCGTATATTATCTCATTTTAGTTCCCGACGTTTCGGAAGCTTTCCAGCTTTCCATGGTCACGGGAGGACGAAGAATCTTCGATTTACTTACATATTTACAAGCATGTCTTTTCATTTTTATATATTCCTTAACTAATTAATATTCCACTACCTAATTTCGTTGTGTGGTGAGTAGTCTCTTATTTTTATTAACACTTTCTAATACCACGTTAATTTACACATGGTGAAGCCGCCTTAAAATTCCAATGAACAGATATTTAATTACCCAATAACAGCAAACTTCTTTCAAAGGTTCGAGAACAACAAACTAATTCCATTCATGCTACTGCTCCACCAGCGTTAACGTTAATGTTAATTAAGTAATCAATTTATAAATTAATTAATTAACGTAAATGTTAATGCGGAAAACTACACATTAATTAATGAACAATAAAACCTGTGGCTACATTAGCGGAAATGCGCTGTTAAAGGCTATTTAACCCTTTGATGTGTCGAAAAAACCGCCTCCCCTTTTAGGGTACTAAACTGTTGGCCATATCTGTGTATGTTTAACGCCTTTATTAACGCGTTATTTACGACGCAGGAGGAGCAGTAGCATTAAAAATCAATGCTAAGTTCATCTGGGTTAGTTGCGCCTATGAAGGCAAACGCATCTTTTAAAGATTTCATGAAACCCGAACACTCTGTAACTACCCTCCCTTCCCTGCCTGAGTTTGGTATTAAAATAGAGTGTAGAAGTTAAGGAGCACAATCTCTTATGGGGGAACAGTTGCATAGTGTTCGGCTGTAAGTAGTAAATAATATTTCCAAATCCATCCAAAATGGCGCTAGAGTAGCAATAAGGTATGAAATTAATGTAGCCGTTCGAAAATCAAAATTGTTATTAGTCCGGAAGTTTCGATAATAAAACAATATTGGACATGTAAGTACTTTATGCTTTTTCAAATTAATTAAAGTAATAATCAGATAAATCGCATTAAAGCTTAGGAGTTAGGGGGCTCGTGATGACAAACATAAAGTACCTAGGCGTGACGACACGCGACATTTTTTTTAATCAATGGAACGCTTTTATCTTTTGATTACCTACGTAAAAAAACATTGCAATATTTTGTGTATACATGACGGACTACTGATTAATATGTACTCATCATCCCTATTGTCACATTTGTCTGAAACTTCACGTAGGTAACTATACCTACGTAATTTAAACTATAATCCACGCCGATACAAAAAAGATGATTGCTGATATTTTAACAAAGTAAAATAATTACATACATACTTAAAGTAAAAATACTTATTTTTATGCGAGTAAAAGGACACGACGATTGACGAAAATAAAAACAAGGCTTAATTTTAGTAAATTAAGTACCTAATGAGTGACCCTGAGCAGCTCAATATATTTGTCGACAAAACATTTAAATCAACGGTCTTGGACTTAGGTATTGTATAAAGTAGTTACACTATTTTTTTTTGCTCCAGTACAGAGTGCTATCATACACATTATGCCTATTACAAAAAAAAACGTCATTCGTATTTCTTATACCAATTAAGGTAGGTAAAAAAATAAAGTACTATATGATCTCTTAGGATATTTTTTAAGCTTTGCTCATATCTCGGAGAGGTACCATTGATTCTCCCCCTTTGTCATCTTCTTCTTCAGTTCGCGATTTCTTCCCTAAACAGCTCGTAAAACAAGTATCCCCTAAACCAAACTTCTCGCCGTCCGCTAAGGATTGCGGCATAGGCTGATTCATTGTTTCTGGTAAGAATAGGGTTAGAAATCCAGATAACAAGGCTATCAGTCCAAATATAACAGCGGGTATTTTTGGGTCAAACGAATCGAGCAACGTGATCAGAGGAGTCAATGCTCCCGAGAGCCTGGCGCACATGGAGCCTAAGCCTATAGCCGAATTTCGGACAACTGTGGGGAACAGTTCCGCCGAATAATTGTACACAATTGCAAAAGATCCCGCAATGAATAGTTTGCCGATAATAACAATTACTGTAGAAGCAATGCTACCCGCTGGTATATAGGCGGCCCCGATACACGCTGCGCCGCCAATCAACATCATAGAACTGATTAGCGGCCTTCGACCCCAGATATCAAGGAAGTATATAACCGCAGCATAACTTGGGAATTCGACGAAACCCAAGACAGCTAGGATCAGGTAAGGGTTGCCTTCTAGTTTACCGCAGCTCAATGAGAGTCCATAGTAAACTAACGAGTTTGCAAACCAGCAAAGACAGACGTTCAAAGTCTTTTTTCTTAAGTTTGGCGTTTTAAAGAGATCTGTCGTGCGAGCAGCCGGTACATCGGCTCCTTTAGACGACTCAGCTTTGCCTCGTGACACTAGTTGGGCTTTATCTAGCCTTTCGTTGGATTTGTTACATTTAAAGGCTTTTTCTAAAATGTCAACTGCTTCTTTGGCTCTACCTTGAGCCCAAAGCCACCGAGGAGATTCATCCATGATCCAAATGTGAGGTATGAGTAATAGACCATGTAATCCATAAACTACTTGCAAAATTTGTCGATCATCAATGATTGCCCCCCACATCGCTACTAACATTATTCCGAAGGCAAACGCAGCTTGAAACGCTACTCCGCACGCTGTTCGCTTGCTAGGCCCTACGATTTCCATGGACAATACGAACCCAGTTATGTACGCGCCAGCAGAACCGAAAATTCCATACAAAAAGGAAACTACTAAAAAGGACCAATATTCCGGTATGAAAGCCACCAAAACTCCAAGGATTAATTGCAATACAGATGACCAACAAAATATAGTCTTTCTACCATATTTGTCAGCCATCCCCCCTAAGATGATTGCTCCAGTAAACACTCCCAGCATGTAGGAAGTTTGTCCTAGAGCACCCTTCCACCTTTTGTCACAAACTAGATCCCACTCGATAGCTCGCGACGAGGTGCGGTATCTTGTGTCAAACACCCATTTGCTGCATTTTTCGGTGTTGTTTTGGTCACCTGTGTAAATAAGGCAGTTGTCTAAATGCCCTTCAATCGATGGTATGGCGTTTAACACTTCTGTGGAGTTCCATGGTGCTATGGACGTGTTTGTGTCTACGCCCTCGATCCAACATCTGAAACGTCGAAAACAAAGATTTTATAAGTAACGTAAACGTAATACAGAGATTGGAAAAGATGCACTGTAGGTTTATCAGTAACGAACACCCCAGGCAAAAAGTATGGAAACAAGCCTATATGACAATAAAAACTTGTGATTCTCATACAAAAAATATTTTATTATTTAAAAACAAAAATTATTAATTGAAATAAAACAATTTAACGGATTATATCGCGTATATTATCTCATTTTAGTTCCCGACGTTTCGGAAGCTTTCCAGCTTTCCATGGTCACGGAAACCCTTCCACCTTTATAAGCTGGACTACGAGTGTGGTCTTTCATACATTGGTCAAACGAAACGCAGTGTATCAACCCGGGTGAAGGAGCACATAGCAGACGTCAAGCACCGTCGGTGTAATAGGTCTGCAGTTTGTGAACATGTCATTGACAAACCAAACCACTCAATTAAGTTTGATAAACCTTCTATCCTTGCCAAAGAAAAAAGATATTTTCCCAGGATGCTACGCGAGGCTATTGAGATTAAAAAGCATCCTAATTTCAATAGAGAAGATGGATTGTCACTACCACCAGCTTGGGATCCTGTAATACATCTCATCAAGGAACAAGCGAGACACAGGACTGCAAAACCTTAATTTCCGAACGGTGTAAAATATCTTATCTGTTTAAAAGTAGTTTAATAGTCTCTGTTTTTAAATATTATAATTAGTAATGAGGTAGCCAGGGAGTTTTTCTTTGCAGCGTTTCTTTTCTCCTCAGTACGCCTCATTTGTGAAATGCTGCTTGGTAAATTATTGGAATAAAATAATTAAGCCCTTCTGGCACATGTGTAACTGTCTTTACAGCTTAGGCCCATCTGGCATGTATGTACACCTTTATTTGTGTTTTTTTTTAAAATGGGTAGTTTGCACAAATTGTAACTTTGACAGAGGAAAATACATCTTTTCTCAGTCCTCCCGTGACCATGGAAAGCTGGAAAGCTTCCGAAACGTCGGGAACTAAAATGAGATAATATACGCGATATAATCCGTTAAATTGTTTTATTTCAATGAGTAATAATCGCGGAAACAGAAGAAAATATTAAAAATTATTAACTTTTTACTAAGATTATTATTAACTATGATCGATTTTATGAAGCGTATCATCCAACCTCCTTGAATTTAACACTTTGGCAAAACTGTTTGACCAATAAGCAGTACAATTTTGTTACTCAATCATTCATGTTCTTAAGTAGTAGTAAGAGCAAACGTAATTAGCCTAGCTTAGTTCGTGTGAACCTTTACCAGCTGCACCACGTTGAGATACGTTGAAATTGATATACATTCTAAATGGACTTAAATCTCCACTCCACTATTGAAACTACATTAAAATTAGCTCCAAAAAACTTACTTTCAATGGTGTGACGATATTCTATGACGATTTTTTATGTGCTTTTTACTCTTCTTACTTACTGTTGTCACGTCGGGTGTATACTTAATATGAGAACGAAAATAACTCCTTGGGGCAACCGCAGTTCCACCAAATACCAGTTAGCCACTTTTTACTCGGTAAATCCACGAGACTATTACTACTATTAGACTCATTATTAGGTATTTATGTTTCGTCGTTCTTTAATAGTAGATTGTTTGACAAGGGGCTAAAATAAGCCATTATGTCTGAGTGTCATAATAGCTTTTAGCCATATGTTAAACACTCTGCTTTTCACTTCGACTGCGAGAAAATATAAAAGACTTAACATTAAATTGTATATTTCATGAAAAACTAAAAGTACAGTTTGAGCAATTCTATCAGAAAGGTTGGCCAGTCTGATCAGGTTGTTTTGTTTGTTTTTAATTATTCGTAAGGAGTATGTAGCTGGCCGCAAGTTCTTTTTTCAAAGTGTCATAAAAAATTGTATGGGTATATGGCTTTCTTTTAAACCCTAAGGGGCTAAATGTACTATTTTAGTCTCGCTTCGCGAAGCTAATATGACGTACCTACTTTTTAAACAGGAGAAGTCAAAAGTATATTTTCACACCTTTGAATATATCGTGGTAAAATTGCTACATACCTTGTTAGCATTATATATAGGTTAGGTTAGCATTATATATAGGTTAGGTTAGCATTATAAATTACATTGACTATACACTGGAGTACATTAACTACACGATTTATTATTACCATCTCAGTTCCACCTACTGACTTCCAGGCCTCGGGAGCAACTTCATCCTTGGTTACATCATCGATATTCATACTTCCACTAGTGTTTTATAGACGCGAGAGTAACTGTCTGTCTGTGTACCTTACCTTTCTTACGCCGGGCAGTAGTTTACGACTGAATTGAAATTTTGATGAAATTTAGTCTAGGGATAGGGAAACTAGTACATTTTGGAAATTCACCCCTTGGGAAGGTAAATCAGGATTTAAGTACTTTCGCATAATAACCCTTACTTTTAAAGTTGAAAAAGCTAGTTAGGCTTTAGAAAAGTAATATAACGTAATACAGGCTACAGAATTATCGGAAAATGCGAATTCCACGCAATCAGAACTAGTAATTTATAATTTCTATTCAAGTAGGTAGTGAAGTAAATAAAACTAAAACTAAAAGCGTTAGAAAACTTTATTAATTTAAATGTATAACTATAATAAAACGTAAGAAAATTTAAACTGTCATGAATGTAACAGGTGTAATCATTGGTACACTGCTCGCGATTACAAAACCTTTTATATAGGAAGGTAAACTTTCTCCACGTGAAAAAAGTGTTTCATAATTCTGTCAAATGGATTTTGGGTGTAAAACGGCGCTTTTAAAGGCGCACTATAATGAATGAAGACTAATACCATAACTATTTGAATGAAACAGTCAAGTAGTCCCTCAAATTTTGTTTTTTGGGAGGCCTATGTCCAGCAAAGGATATCTTTTTGGGTAATGATAATGACGATGTTTAAGTACCTAAGTAGAGTCACATAGGTTAGCTTTGCCGATAAGAGCGATATGTGATGAGATTTGAAAGTAAATATTAGGTTCTTAAATAAAAAGTAAGAACGTATACGAAATCATATGTCAAATAAAATATGCCCGCAATCTTGACCGCATTCAATTCAGTCTATATTTATCAATTCCTGTGGTAAAAAACGGAAGTGCTGGAAATGTGGTACGTTCATTCAATTCATAACTCTCTTTTCGATTGTTTCTAAAGTCTAAATGAAAAAAATGTCTGGAATCTTTCAACTTTCAATTAACAATTTATGAATGGACTAAAATCTCCTAAAAATGTTTTTTGCAGAGTCAGAGCATAAGCACAACCCCCGTCCTAAAAAACGCTGGATACAAATAATAAACACTGAGGAATCCAAAGAATTAAGGGCCGTGAGATATATGAAAAAACAGATTTTTCCCTATGAATTGACAAAGATAGCGACATTTTCAACATTAACCAAGTTTTTTAAATGTAGTGGATATTGATACTCTGAAAGCTCGTTAGGTACTGTTCGAGTGCTGAACGTAATCCCCCATACTGCAAGTATAATTATACTATGATCGCTTTAGATATTTTTTTGCGGGTCCGAATCGCTTGCTGTGTATAAGCGTACTTACACGTAGCTTAGCATATTAAGGTTAGGTTAGGCTTTCGTATTTTGTACGTTACGTACGTGTACGTTAGCTACTTATTTCATATTTTGCAGATAAGTCGATGCGCCATCATACAGTTATGTACTTACTGATCGAACACACGATTCGATATATTTAACGTTAAGATTCGTTCTTTTAGAGATAATGACTATGTACTAATGGTGCAATGACTATATTGATTAACACGACTACGTTCAAAACGACGAGAAAGAATATATTAAACTCAGTATGCAATGACATTACGGTAAACAAGAAGTGTGGCTGTGACATGAACAATAAGAAAACAAGATTATTCATTGTAATTTTTCTTATAAAATACGCAAATGTTGGCGGTTATTTGAAATGATGTATGATAGTTTTTCAGGCCACGCTCACGTATTTTTATAAATAACTTTCCGGATCTTGGAAAGTCCAATATGCAGTTTATTCTTGTAACTGTAGCCTCATGTGTTAGTTAAAACAGGTTAAACATTTTAAGATTAGGGGGAGTTGGGGCACCTCTTTTTATTTTATTATGCGTATAAAAGACTTTAGAATACAATGGCAACGAACTGATGAATGTACAGATATACTAGTCAAATGATTATCTGGCTTCATTTTTAGATAAACATTTTCTTACAATCATATTTTTTTTATTGTGAATTCTCTGAAAAATGGACTTCGTATTGAACTGCCCCATATATGCCACATTGATATATGCGTACTCATATTATACATACAAATATGTTTAAAAACTACTTTAAATACTTTTATAAATTAGTGGGAACCCTTATCTCCATAAGAGTTTCATTTGTTATTTTCTACAAATCAGCTACTTTTTGCACCATTTTTTTAATAAGTAAATATGGTTTTGGCTTCAACAAATTCAACAATGTATTGTTTATAATTCATTTAATAATCAGTCAGTCTACGTATTGTAGTTTTCAGTCTAATCGAAATCCAGCCAGAAATAACCAGGTTTTTTGGCCCTTATTAATTTGATACATTCACAGAGTATCGATGTGTAGATATGATGATTAAAAGAGACGTTGAAAGCATTTATGTAAAAAATAGCTTATATTCGCATTTTTGTACATATAAATATATAAGAATACTGACTGCATAGTGTGGATTCACACAGTCACGAGAATATTTACTATAAACATTATCTTTGCATAAATTCGACAAAGTTTTCGCCATACCGTACCGCAAAAAACACATTTTTACCCGTTGTGTATGAAGTGGTTATTAAGCGAAGATGGGTTTGGAGCAGCCTATGGTTTATATGTGTTGGTGGCTTCTTTATGTGAATAGATAAGCTGCCAACTATATTTCGTTTGATTGCTATGACCGCTGTATCATGTGCCCCTTGTATCAATATATCCCCCTCCCCCTAAGTGTAAAAAGACAACATTTACCGATAAAGTAATATAACTAAATATTCGTATTATAGTAGAACATGAAACACTCGCACTTTAAAAAAGATCACAATAACTGCACTAAGTACATTTTGTAAGTGTAGTCTTAAGTCTCAGTGATGAAAATACCCTGCACTTAACATAAAATCCAGTTTTTAGTCGTTGTTATACAATAATACGCACTGGGCTATGCACCTAATAGTAATGCTCATAAATCAGTCAATTGAAATACAATAAATGCACTGTGTTCATATTATTATAAACATTACCACTTATCCGAATTTAGATATACATTTCTTGACTCGAACTCTTATTTTAATTAATAGATGGCAATGTAAGTATCTTAACATTGACTAGATAGTATTAATAATATCTAATTCTAATGTAAAATGACTATATTGAAGTAAATTAACACAATTCTTTATAGTATTTGATACTATAAAGTTAAGTCTGTTGGTGGCTTATAAAATATGATTTTACAATACCTACAATACATGTAAATAACAAAAAATACCTATAGAGAGACATTATATAGAATTAAAAAAAAACTAGATGATGGACAACAATTATCGTATAAACCAAGCTAAGACTAATATTTAAACAGCATTGTGGCAAGGAAATTTAAATAATTCGAGTTACGTATACAAATTCAGAAACCACTCTTTGTTTTTCTAAAAAAATGACTACATAGATTCTTTAGGAGAGTCATCAGCTTTGGCAGGTTGGTGAAAGTTTTAATCATTCATCTGCCAATAGACTGAAGTCACTTTTTACTGGGTTTTTTCCATAGTTTCAAGGGGAACCATCGTTTCTGGCAAATCGACTGAGGCTTCGCTCATTCGTCTGCCACTGCAGTTAGTGAAGCACGTGTCTCCGACGCCGAACTTCTCGCCGTCCTCGAGAGACTGCGGCAGATTTCGACCCACAGTCTCAGGCAGGAAGAACGTCGAAAGTCCAGACAAAAGAGCCAAAAACCCAAATATGATAGTCGGAATCCTTGGGCTCAAAGTGTCAAGCAAAGTAATTAAGGGAGTCAATGCGCCTGACACACTCGCGCACATACTGCCGAGCCCGACGCCGGAGCTGCGAACAACAGTCGGGAACAGCTCAGCGGAGTACTTATAGATAATAGAGTACGAACCAGAAATAAATAATTTTCCCAACATAACTATACCGGTCGTTGACGTAGATCCGTGAGGCAACGCGGCCACGACGAGGCACGAAATTCCGCCTAACAACATCATGGTGCTAATGAGCGCTCTGTGTCCGACTCTATCCAAGAAGTACACTATAATTACATAACTCGGCAGCTCAACTACTCCCATCAAGAAAGTTATGAAATACGGGTTGCCATTCAGTTTGCCAGTGTTAAGAGAAAGACCGTAATATACAACGGAATTAGCAAACCAACATCCACAAATGATCAAAGATTTTTTTAGCATGTTTCGGGTTTTGAACAGATCGGACGTTCCTGCAGAGTGTTCATCTGTGTATTTTGCACACGTTGCTTTGCAGTGGGAGACTAGCTGAGGTGTATCCACAGTTTCCATGGATTTATTCATTTTAATGGCTTTCTCTATAATAGCAACTGACTCGCGAGCTCGACCCTGAGCCCAGAGCCACCTGGGAGATTCGTCCATCAAAAACCAGTGCGGGAGTAGAATTGCGGCGTGCAGCGCATAAACAATTTGCAAGTAAAATCTGTTGTCAATGAGGTATCCCCACGCAGCCAGGAGCATTATTCCAACGGCGAACATTATTTGGAACGTGACACCGCAGATTGTGCGCTTCGATGGTCCAACTAGCTCCATAGTTAATACAAATCCGGCAATGTAGGACCCGGAGCCGAAGATACCGTAGAGGAACCTGACGACCACGAAGGTGTAGTATTCTGTTGTAAACGCTACGGCGGCGCCGAAGACCAGTTGCAGTAATGCTGCCCACACGAACATGGTTTTTCTCCCGAATTTGTCGCACAGCCTGCCCAGTACAAGGGAACCTACGACTACACCGAACATGTAGGCTGTTTGGGCAGATGCTCCCATCCAACGCTGGCTGCACACGAAGTTCCATTCTATTGCTCGAGACGATGTGTAGTACTTCGTATCGTACACCCACGAATCGCATTCTGTTATGGTGTCGTTCTCTCCATAGATCTTACAAGAATCCAGTTTTCCGTGCTCGTTTATTGGAATATTGTCTAACACAAATGAAGAATTCCATGGTGCAGTGAAATTAGGGCCATCTACGCTTAGTGCGCACCTGAAATTGCAAAAATATATCAATTAGTTATACAAATACATATATTGTACAAACGTTATTGTGCTATGCCCTATACGTTGTTGGTGATTGGAAGTTTATCGTGAAGCAATGTATGTGCATTGTTATAAGAAATGCTTTGATCTGTTACGGAGTCAGTGCATGGCGCTTATTTTTGTGCATTTTAATTAAAACAAGGAGTCTCGGCTTTTTGTTTCATTGTTATCTAAGAACTTATCTTCGCTATTAATGGCGTGACCTTCGTTAATACGCACCAGTCCCAAAGATAATGTATGTATATTATTGCTACGCAGCTAATATTGTTAGTTTTACATGTTTCAATGTTAGGAGTAACCACGACACCATAGATATTCAAGTTTATAAATTATGTAGATAATTGCTAAATATTATAATTATTCATGCAAATCTATGTAATCAGTTAGAAAAAGGTGATAAAGCTATGATCAGAATGCAAGAAAATATAATAGATATTTTACAAAAGTCAGTACTTACGTTGAAACGATTGAGAAAACAGCAGGGATAGTATCACTCCGTAGTTCATTCAGAAATACCCAAAGCCGAATCCATCTGTCCCTCTTACCAGAATCAAGCAAAACTACTTCACTAAATAATGTTCAACTTGAAGCACATGGTTAAAATGCCCATTCCCGTACCAATAACGTGACCAAAGGGCGCAAACTTTAATTGTCAAAAGGGATTAAAAATAATTCCGACTGTCGGTATGTTTCGATGGATCTCTTGAAATGTTTGGTACTACCCTTAAAAGCAAACTTTTTGGCTAAATTAGTATAAGGCGGCCAGCTTCCCGTGAAACTAATATCACTATCATACAGTAGACCCAAAGAAATAAAAATATTTAAATTAAAGTCAATTGTATAAGTCGGACTAATAGATTCCACGTCTACAGAACAGGTACAAACGGTCACTTTCCTCGCGGGATATGCTTTAGGTCATTTTCGGGACATCTTTAAACAACATTCAAATACGGGACTGAAGTATGAAAACCGGGACTATCCCGTAGAATCTAGGACGGTTGGCCACCTTCAATTAGTAGCAAGATGCATTGCTTACATTGTTACCTCCAAGAAATAAATCGTATTTCAGATGGGTTGCAAGTTGTAGGGCATTTGGATTAAGCAAAAAAAGAAATTAAGAAGTATCCTATTCTAATAAAATGAACATTCTTTTTTTATAGATATATTATAATATTTATAATACAAGGTGTATCTGCAGTATATTTCAAACAACTTAAAAATACCTACTCTTCTACAATAAATAGGAAAATTCATTAATTTTCTTGGTTTAATAAAAGGGTTGTTTGGCTACTAAATAAAATTAAAAATAACATGCCCGCATGGGCTAACTCTCCCACAGATACTACTTCTTGTCGATATTCAATAAAAACATTCAATCCCTTTTGACAGTTCAATTTTGCTATGAGTTTTCCGCTCCATGATCACGAACCAACGAGCCCTACGAAATTTACATATTTTTAATATTCATAATGACAACGACGACTTGGTACAATATTATTCAATTACCATAACCTGTGATAGAACCCAAATTTATTCGCAAATACGCACAACCACTCTTAAAATTTAAGTAAGCTTCACATACAAATACAATTCTAAATAAATAGGAACTTATGATACCCACTGGCCAAATATTTAAAACTAAATTAAATTGCTATTTATAATATGTAATTCTACTCATGCACATGCTTAAAAGTATTACCCATTTCGCCTTCAGTAGTTGCGTAAAAAAGAGAGTTTTGTTCAGATCAATGTCTTAAAATGTATTCTTGTTAATGAATTTATAATAACGGGCTCGAGTTAATGCAATCATGTAACCGGTTAAGGCTATCAGTTTGACAACAACCTCTTTGTGTAAAATCAGTATGTCTATAACTTAAATAAAAAAATGCAAATTAGATTAATGTCTAATATTTGTTCAAGAATTACTGGTTTCATTTAGGTACTACGTTAATCAAGACTCGCGCCGTGTCGTTTTAATAATCATTAAAGTCAATTGAGACTGATATACGGTAAATCATACTTATATGACTAATTTAATTAGAATTTTACTTCATGGTGGAAAAACGGCACCAATTAAATTCAATACAATCATTGATCGAGTTCCCTTGCTCAGATTTGCCATTTCCTGACTTATGGCAAAACTTCTTAAAACGGCAATATCTCAGAAAAATACCTTAATAACATGGCAATACCGCGATGCTGCCACAAACTGCAGTATCGCAAAATCACCATTATGAGAATTCTCATTACGAATACAAATATTCATCAGATCGATAGTTGGCTAAAATTGTTATCCTACTGGGACATTTTGCTTTAATGAATCTATGTAAATTAAATTGACTATACGTCCCGGGCGTAGCACAATTGGCCGGGTGTACTGTTACCGAGCGACACATCATTATACTCTGATTTTTAATTCAAGACCAAAATTTTACGTCAACGGGCGCACTTTCGCTGTGATCACTGCATACTGATTGAAGTATCAGTTTTTTTATCAATAAAACTTACCCTAATATTACTGGTTGCATGATTTTTCATTCATATTTTTATGAAATAATGTTTATTTCATGAAATAATCAAGATGAGAACTGTCAGATTTTGGTCTTAATTAAAAATCAGAGTTTAGTCATTGATTATCCATCTCTCTCGTAGTGAACAGATAGATAGATAATATATGCCGCGCGACAAAGAAATACTCAGCACAGTCGTGCTTGCCCTGACCATGGCATAATATGAAATAAACTAGATAAAATGTGTATACCTGTGTTCAGGCACTGCAGCGACAGTGACCAGGGACAACATGTGCATGCCAGCCGTCATGGCCGCCAGGATGTGTAAAATAAACTGGAAACACTGGTACCGCCCGAAATCTCCTGAAATGTTTAAGGAATGTAATTAAATTCGCGATAATTATGAAGATATCCATTTGTAGGGACCTACATATCCTAACACCAACACGTTATAGTTAACCAATTTTTAGGGTTCCGTAGCCAAAATGGCAAAAACGGAACCGTTATAGTTTCGTCATGTCATGTCCGTCCGTCCGTCCGTATGTCACAGGCTTTTTACTCAAAAAGTACATGATATATATTGGTGAAATTTGGAGTAAAGGTGTTTTGTATAATCCGCTACTTAGGTTGATAGTTAAATAATAATACATATATTCGTTAGGGGGGTATTTATTTCATCAAATATCAAGTATGGCACATATCTCAACAGTAAACTTAAAAACATTTTGAGGTTTCTAATTTTATTTTTTTATTTAGTGAATATTTTCGGAAATAATCGCTCCGAAAGTAACATAAATTGTGTTCCCCTCCCTCTATTTTCTAAACGGTAAATCCAAAAATTATGAAAATAAATTACAAAAATAAAATTTAATAAATACTTCCCACGAAAATTGTTTTTCAACATGATCGCGGATGTACTGTTTTTGAGTTATTGCAAAAAACTATGCTTCCCAGCAAAAGGACGTAAGTGCCGTGGAGATACGCTCTTTTGATAGTGCACTTTTTCATATCGTATTTTTATCATCTCTATTGCATTTTTTTTTGGTATGAACGGCTGCGGCACCATACACTGAGCATGGTCCGACATGTTCTTGGCCGGTTTTTTTTTTCATTTATTGCAGAGGCAGTTTGTCATAAAAGACCGCTAATTAAAGGTCAATTCAGAAAAGTTCTGAGGATCATTATTTAGATAGAATAAGATGGGTTCAATATAGTTAGCTTCTTCTTCATCGTTTCATTCTTATTGACCAGCAAGTAGCAAGCTTTACTACACGCCTCCTTCCTCAATAATGATAGTCTTATTTAAATCACAAAAATAACGTTTCAGAAGCAAGTCTTTGAGATAAATAAAAATCAAGAGAATACTTAGAAGATATTGTGGTAGTCAGGCAGTTGAATGCTATAAGTATTTACATTATCCTTACTATATTATAAACGTGAAAGTATGTATGTACGTTCCACTATTGCGCAAAAACTACATAACAAATTTGCGTAAAACTCTTAAGTAATATAGCTTTAGATATCAGGATAGGACATAGGCTACAATTTTCGAGGATGTTCATTCATAAAATGGGTTTTTTAACAATAAATGGAAAAGCCCTAGTAAACCCCGAGTGTTATTTATTATGACATTTCTATTGCGAAGAATTATATTAACAAACAGTTGCTGGGAAACCAATTTGACACGTTTTAGTACAATGATATTATGATATAATATTAAAAGAGGTAGATATATTACCTACACGATAATCCACGTGTAAAAATGGCCAGGCTTTTCATGTTATATTATTGCGTTAGTTTCTATTTGTGTAACTTCCTATCTATATTATTCATATTATAAACGTGAATGTTTATGAGAATATACGTTACGCTGGTACGCAAAAACTACATACAAGATTTGCGTAAAATTTTGCAGTAATGTAGCTTTAGATATCAGAATAGGACATAGGCTACAACTTTTGAGGGTATTCATTCAAAAAAGGGTTTTTTTTAACAATAAATGGAAAAACATGACCTTTGTCACTGTGACATTTTCATTTCTAAATAATGAATAAACAATTGGTAACCTAGCCACAGTACCTACACGGTTAAGCAAAGAACACACCTTCCGTATATGACGTATCATACAAATAAGAGAATATCTTAATTTAACCGGATAATAGCCCTTTGTACATCTTGGACTTGCGATCATCTCTGAATGATAAACATTTTGTTACAAAAGTATGGTTTAAAAATAAGATAAATACATAAAACGGGTTCTTTTCAACAATAAATAGATAATCACCACTTTTTGTTAACTCTGACATTTTTATTCCGAAGAATTATCTATAACATATTATAAAACTCTTGCGTTACTTTGACCTATTGACAGACAACGCACAGCCTAAACCGCTAAAGATATAAGCATGAAATTTGGAACATACGTTCCAAAGAAGAATATACATATAAGAATATACATTCTTTATAGTAGGTGGACGTGTATTAAGAAAGGATTTTTCGAAATTCAACCCTTAAGGGGGTGAAATAGGAGTTGAACCGTTGTATGGAAATCTTTCATTTGGGAAGTTATAAACTTGAATCTTTGTATAAAAGTTTCTTACTAAAAAAAAACAAACGATTAAGCGTTGCTATAAAAAATCATCCCAAAAGGGGGTTAAAAAAAGTTGAAAGTTTGTGTACGAAACATGTCTTTTTTAAACTTAGACGCTTAAAACTTCGGTAACAACCTCCTAATGTACATTGAAAAACATTGATAAAGGGCATCTTTTCCAATTCATCCCTTCAAAGGGTTAAGATGGGGGTTGAAAGTTCACGTAAGTAATGTGTGATTTTTGATTTAATCTATTATTAAAGAAAAACACGAAGAGGGAGGGACGGAGGGAAAGAGGGAGAGAGAGAGAGATGGAGGGAGGGAAAGATAGATAGACGAGGGGGGGGAGAGAGAGAGAGATGGACGAAGAGAGAGAGGAAGGGAGGGAGAGAGGGATAGAGACAGAGAGAGGAAGAAAGGGAGGGAGAGAGTGGGAGAGAAAGGGAGGAAGGGAAGGAGATAGGCAGGGAAGGAGAGAGTGGGAGAGAAAGGGGAGGAAGGGAGGGAGAGAGAGAGAGAGAGAGAGAGCGAGAGATATGGACGGAGGGTGGGAGAGACAAAAAAATGATGTCGTAGTAAAATTATGACGACGGTTTTCTTATAAGGGTAGCACGCAAAAATTATCGTTCGTAAACCGACTTTACAAAATATTATCCTTTTGAAACGCCGAGGGACCTTGTAGAACATTTTATTTTGGCCAGTGTGGGCAACTTCGCCAGTCTCTTCTGCTCGTAGTCTAGCAGGCGTTCAAATTAAAAGTGCCAGTGTTGCCTTCTTATGGAATAATGTTCAATATCCCCATTTTCTCACTCTAAATCCGTTGGTCGCTGAATATCTTGCGAGTATTTTTTTTAATCAGTCAACAGCATTGGAAAGCTGACAGAAAAAGTTTTTCTTCATTTATTTCTCTGGTTTTACCTAAGATCTACGCGGACGCGGAAGTCGCGGGCGGCCGCTGGTACATACATATATGTTATTAGTAATAATAACGCTGCAATAACATTTCTCCGTTAATAGGTACTCGTATATCTATTAATATTTTCGGAATCCGTAACGCCGGTTGTCCTAATGTATCGTTTGTCCTAACGCATTTTTTTATGAAACTAAACTTTTCAGGATTGTTATAAAATAAACCTAACTTAATCTGTACGATGATCTTTTAAAAACTCCTGAAGAATTTACGGTTTCTGAAAAAAATGCATTAGGACAAACGATACATTAGGTCAAACAATATTAACGGGATTCCGAAGGAGACCCAAACATCTATCTTGATTTTGAGAACTTCATGAATTATATTGGTTAGTTATATTTATATTACTTAGGGTATTACCTTCTCAGGCTCCCTAAGCCGCAGTCTGCAAGGACTCCACAATAGCCAACATACAGGAACTCCCGTTTTATGTTACAAAAAATGTGTTATATGGAGTGATATACATTGGCATACGTACTTGTTAGGTAGGTACTTAAGAGTCCCCAGCAAGCTCGGTTCTCCATATAAACGTAGTTACGCTCTCATTTTGAAACGACTAGCTAGTTTGCTCTGAAACTTTGTACTTAGTATAACTTAAGATATATGCAGGCCTGTAATTAGTTTATATAACTTCAGATAGCATAGTAAAAAAAAATATAGTGAATTTAAGTTTTTCATACACAACTTGTATTTGCCGTATGTATCTCGTTTGTTTTATAAACTGGAGCCATAGAAACTTAAATTACAGGCCTAGATATACCTCATGTCATTGTATATGCAAAGTTTCATTACAATCCAACAAGTAGTTTTAAAATAAGAACGAAACTGCGTTTGTATGGGAAGGTGAAATTCGGCCGAGCTTGCTCTTTGCATTAGACGGTTTTCACGATCTTCGTGATTCAGTGACTAGCCTGAATTATGGAAGTGGGACAGAAAATGGGTAATTATCGTCTCTGTCCGGTCGTCGCGTGCTCTCAAGGACTTCTGTATAAGACGCGAAATTGTTTCACTATTGTGTTTTCTGCGCAAACGCGAAACGTCCATTAGAGAATCGTCTGGACAAAACTCATACCGAGAAAAAAATACTTACTTTAAACCTACACAAAACATACTTAAAGAACCTTTGAAAATAGAAAGGTTAGTTATGTTGTGGTCGCGGTGGTTCTGGAGCCGATAAAGTTACCTCTAAGTACCTACTATATAGGTTATCGGTACCGAAAAACCTATATAAGTACTATATTATAACCATGGACATACCTATGGCATACCATGGGCATATCTCAAGCAAAATAAATTTTCATCTTCATTTTTCATTTTCATTATGTCTATCCGAAATAAGGTAGGTAATCCTTTGTATTTAATTTCATTGTACCTGTGTACCTGGTTTGTGTTGGTTGGTCTGTGTTTAATTAATATTGATGACTAATTAACGATTGATAAGTAAAATAGTAATTGCATTCTAATGGATTATAAAATTTTACACTAAAAAACGAGGATAAACATCTTCCAATATTCTTATAAATACAAAAAAAATCAAGACTCCCACTGGATTTGAATTTTAACCAGTGCCTTGTCCCTTGCCGGGGCGTATACTCTGCCAACTGAGCTACAGAGTCCAGTCAGCTTGTCTTCAAAATACAAGATCTTTGCATTTTTGCATTTTAACCGGTTTCTTTCTCCTCAGAGCTATGGTGAGCATTTTATGAAACAATTTTTTCACCCTAACAGAGCGAACTTTACGTTGCCACATGTTTGCTAAGAGATGTCACGATCTACGTGATGATAAAACATCAAGATTTTCGTTAAAAAACAATGTTCCAGAATTGATAATCTGTAAAATAATAATTCTGAACAGTAACCTATTTGTGCGATAAACAGTTCGTATTGAGTTTAATGTACATGTAGAGCAGAGAACAATAGTAAAGGAATTGACCTGAATTGACCTCTTTCCACTTAAGTTATTCGTACATTACTACAAACCGATAAACGTGTTGATAATAGCGAAACAATATCTCCTTGGAGACTAATATTTAGCTGGTTAGTCATGATAAGATACAATGGTGTGGTATATCTTAAACACGGCCCGAAATGCTTTTTGTCCTTCTCCCCGGTCGGTGGGTCGCCGTTGTGCTTTGCGAATCTGGCTGTGTATATGTATATTATATCAAGTGAGGCAAGTTAAACACAGATAATTTCTTGGGGCAAGAGCCCAAATGGCCCGAACGCCAGTTCCGTATTTTCTTTTTTTTAATTTTAATGTCATTATTAATATATATTTTTTCTTTAATATATTTATTAGCTCATACCCCACTTAAAAATATATTTACAGTACGCCAAACTGTAAGACAGTTTGTTGGCATCATCTAGAGTTTCTTTGTCGTAAAATGGTAGAGATTTATATAATTACTAGCTTCTGCCCACGACTTCGTCCGCCTTAAATTCGTTTATCGTATTTTTCCGGGATAAAAAATAGCCTATGTCCGGGACTCAAACTCCATACCAAATTTCATCCAAATCTGTTCAGCGGTTTAAGCGTGAAGAGGTAACAGACAATCAGACAGACCGACAGACACATTTACTAAATGTGAATTTATGATAATAGTATGGATTAAATCAAGGCATATCTGTTTTCATCCCTTCAAAATATAATTGTAGCAGATGGTGTACATTGCTGCTTTAGACTGCACTGTAAGGTGCAATAATTATTGCCGTGAGTAAGTAGCAATGTCTTTTGTGTAATTTGTACTTACGATCTGATATGATAAATGTCGATAAATGCTGAGTGGCAAAATAAAAGTAATCGTATTGTTGGATAGTTTAGATATCCACTTGTAGAATTAAGTGTTAGACCTCAACATTGTCGACTTTTTTACCCGACTGCGGGACGCAAAGGAGTGGTAATGTGTTTATCAGTCTATGTATGTATGTATTTATGTATGTATGTATGTATTTATGTATGTATGTTTGTTCCTATCTGGCACTCTAGACACCAAACGCGTGGACCGATTTTGATGATTCTTACGTCAATCGATTTGTCTTAACTGTACGAATGTCACTGAAGACATGAGAATGATGAAAACTCAAAATGGCGATAATGAGACGCCATATTGTGAAAAAGAAAAAAATGAAAATTGACATACTATATCGAGTGGGTATCAATGAATAGGGATTTAAAAAATATTATTAGGTTTCTTTTATCATTTTTAATTTGGAATTACCAGTTAGGAACTATAACGATTTAAAATTGATTAGCAAGCCGTTCTCACTAAATTTTGCAAGCTTCTCAATAAGCCCCACGATAAAGATTGCGAAATTGTCTGACTTTTATAGTTTTAACTAAAAAGTATAATATGAAAAATAATAATTCAAAAACAAAAAACCCGACTGCGTAAAAAACTAAAAGGAAAATAACAAGTCCAGTGCCCTAGAAATTTGTTAAGTTATAATGGAAATGTTTCATGATTCATGATCGATATTCACAATATAACAAATAATAAATTCTAATATGGAACATAGCGATTTTGAAAGATTTGCGTCGATCTAGATTTCTTATGGGCCCCGACTGTTCAAAATCGCTATGTTGCATATTAGAATTTATTATTTGTTATATTGTGAGTATCGATCATGAATCATGAAACATTTCCATTATAACTTAACAAATTTCTAGGGCATTGGACTTGTTTTTTTCTTTTTAGTTTTTTACGCAGTCGGGTTTTTGTTTTTTTAATTATTATTTCGGCGAAAATGCTGGACATATTTGTACTAATAATATGTGAAAAGATTACACTATAGTGTTCTATATTAATTAACTGACCAGTGTTAAGACATATTTTATATAGCTTCTTATTTTAAAGTCTATTGTGCAGAACACAAAAGTATAACGACAATTTGAATACCAAATGCTATTTTCTGAACAGGCAGGGGACAGGAAGTTATAGAAGGCTATGGCGGAGGCCTAGGAGGGCTACTTTCTACCAGTCAATCATTGGACCAAACTTATATATGAAGGTGAAGGTTGTTGTTAAAATGGGTATATTGCTGGTTGGGTCTTGTAGCACATTTTAAAAATCAACTGACATAATTATATATATATATTCCTCTTTCTCTGTTTAGCTTGAATAATTTAGTGACATGTTTTGGATAAGTAAGCACTCTGAAAATCTTAATCTGGATGTGAAAAGTTTAGTGCCTTCTTGTCCGGTGCCACCAAAGGTGTACGGGTTACCAAAGATACATAAACCTGGTGCTCCGTTACGCCCTATAGTGAGTCAAATCGATGATCCTACCTATCGATTAGCTCGGCACTTAGCAGGTGTGCTTTCTTTACTGCGAGGGAAGACGGAAGCATACACAAGGGACTCATACCATTTTGTCAGTGAGATTAAGGATTTGAGACTAACTGATGATGAAGTTATGGTCAGTTTTGATGTCCAGTCTCTCTTCACATGCCTACCAGTTCAAGAATGTATCGAAATTGTGAAAAGAAGAATCAGTGAACAACAAATGGCAATAGAATATGCTGAGTTATTACAACACTGCCTTACATCTGGCTATATGCTATGGAATGGTGAATTTTACGGGCAAGTTGATGGTGTGGCAATGGGGTCTCCGGTGTCTCCTGTCGTCGCCGATATTTTCATGGAAGACTTCGAGGAGAGAGCGCTTTCATTGGCACCTGTCAAGCCGAGGATCTTTAAAAGATACGTAGATGATACCTTTACTATTTTACCTCGCTCTAGTATTTCAGCTTTCTTAGACCACCTGAACTCCATGCATAGTAAAATTAAATTCACTATGGAGTTAGAAAATCAAAATTCACTTGCATTCTTAGATGTGCTAGTAATTAGAGGTCCTAACAATGACATAGGTCATACTGTATATAGGAAACCTACGCATACAGATAGGTATTTGAATGGCAAATCTCACCACCATCCCTGTCAACTTGCTACAGTGGGTAAATCTTTGTTTCAGAGAGCCAGGGGTATCTGCGACGATCAACATCTGACTGCTGAGTTGCAGAATGTCAAGCGTGCGCTTCGAGCCAACGAGCTCCAGATACCACGTTCCAAGCAGAATCCCAGTATGAAGAAACCAACAGTCGAGCGTAAACCTGCCATATTACCATATGTGAAAGGGGTCACAGACAAGATCGGAAACATCTTGATACGTGCTTCTATAAAAACATATTTCAAGCCGTTGAAGAAGGTGTCTCAATACCTTAGACCCGTGAAGAGTAGCACCCCTTTGCAGAGTGCAGGCATATATAAGCTGGACTGCGAGTGTGGTCTTTCATACATTGGTCAAACGAAACGCAGTGTATCAACCCGGGTGAAGGAGCACATAGCAGATGTCAAGCACCGTCGTTGTAATAGGTCTGCAGTCTGTGAACATGTCATTGACAAACCAAACCACTCAATTAAGTTTGATAAACCTTCTATCCTTGCCAAAGAAAAAAGATATTTTCCCAGAATGCTACGCGAGGCTATTGAGATTAAAAAGCATCCTAATTTCAATAGAGAAGATGGATTGTCACTACCACCAGCTTGGGATCCTGTAATACATCTCATCAAGGAACAAGCGAGACACAGGACTGCAAAACATTAATTTCCGAACGGTGTAAAATATCTTATCTGTTTAAAAGTAGTTTAATAGTCTCTGTTTTTAAATATTATAATTAGTAATGAGGTAGCCTGGGAGTTTTTCTTTGCAGCGTTTCTTTTCTCCTTAGTACGCCTCATTTGTGAAATGCTCCTTGGTAAATTATTAAAATAAAATAATTAAGCCCTTCTGGCACATTTGTAACTGTCTTTACAGCTTAGGCCCATCTGGCATGTATGTACACCTTTATTTGTGTTTTTTTTCAAAAATGGGTAGTTTGCACAAATTGTAACTTTGACAGAGGAAAATACATCTTTTCTCAGTCCACCCGTGACCATGGAAAGCTGGAAAGTTTCCGAAACGTCGGGAACTAAAATGAGATAATATACGCGATATAATCCGTTAAATTGTTTTATTTCAATGAGTAATAATCGCGGAAACAGAAGAAAATATTATGTTTTGGATACTCTAGCTTAATTAATCAAGTATTTGTACGCATGCTTGTATGTTGAATATACTGTATTCAGACAGATAAATTATGTTTAGATTTTTTTCTATATACCTACATAAATAGAAAATGTAGTAGGTACTTAATGTTTGCTTAAACTTTGGTACTAACTTCACAGAGTATAATGTTCAAGATAAGGTTAAGGACCCAAAGGCTAACCTAACTGATAAGCTGATAACCCTATGCGCGTCACTGCATATATTGGTATAGTATAAAAGGCCCATCATTTATATATTTTTTTAACAAAAACTAAAAACCGACTCTAAAAATAATTTACAAAAGTAAAAAATTAAGTGGTTAAGTTTCTTCAATTTACTTTCAATTAACCTCTTTTTAACTCAATCTACTTCTTGTCCGGCGGATATCTGTCCGGCTGTCCTCCTCTACATTTCACATTTCTCAATTTTCGTACCTCAAAAGGAAAAAACGGAACCCTTATAGGATCACTTTGTTGTCCGTCCGTGTGTCAATCAACAAAATAAATCCGAAAAACCATTTTTTTATGTCTCTGTCTATATCAGTAACCAATATAAAATGATCGCGCACCGCGTACATTTCGCTTAGGAGTAGGGCTCTTTTTTCATAGATACGGCCATTTGTAGCGTATATTTTCTACGGAACCCTCGGTGCGCGAGTCCGACTCGCAATTGGCCAGTTTTTTCTCGTCCGTTTTTGGATTTTTTTCAACAGGGCGAAGGTAATGGGGTTGAAAGACTGGCAAGGTCTACAGATCATAGAGCCATAATATTCGGTCCGTAAAAGACAAAGGTGATAAATCCTGCTTATAGGTAGTTACTAACTAAGTATTATACGCACATTTGCTTTCGAGTGTAAACATCTATTTAATTTAAGTCTCACATATAGGCCAAGCGGAAACTTTGGCAATGCTCGTCATAAATTAAAACATGATTACAATGTTGGCGGATAAAGATCGTAATAACGCGATGATCAACTAATAAGATATACAATTTACGCGTCTGGCCACAACTATATAATTCATTGAATGTACTTTATTATGCCCTCCAAATGTTCCTTTCAAAGACGGAGCAACTGGAGAAACTGAACCTTTAGTACAATTGTTGTCTATCCCTTTCAGTACAGTTCTACGGAGACTACGGAGACGTGTGGTTGATGTGTCCCGCTACCATCAGCGTATTTGCGGCCAGTACCTCTATCAGAACTGTGACAAGCTACTCTTTATCGCACGACAAATGTTATCTGTCTCTCTTCATTCAGTACTGTGCGAGAAATACTGACGATGCTGTGTCGCGCGCAGCCGCTGTCAGTTGGATGCTATCCCGGCTGCATTATTCATTACTCTACTGTGTTATTATTTTGTATACCCTTAGGCATGTGTGTTAAGCAATGTAGATACGACCGTACAATACATATACGTCACGCTTTACTATTGACACAAATGTTACCACACGTTGGACAAATAAATAATACCCTTGTTACAGTTCAAATCCGTTCTTTGACTAAGAAATACGGTAATCGATAAAATATAATTTTAGGAGCCCACAACTCAGATCTGTGTCCTATATATTTTACAGAATCGACAACTATAAACTGTTCTGCGTTGCGTAAAACGTATTAACCTATCAAAATCATATTACAGAGCTTAAATAGTATACTCTCATCTTGCCAATAAGATAATTAAATTACTGTGTAAAACTAAGTTGCTAAAAGTGTGTCGGACATGGATCAATCTTAATCTTATTTATGACGATTATGTGACAGGTGTGGGTCATGCTACAATTATTCATAATTAGTAACTACAAATACGTTAATCAATTCATCAATAGGTCCAGATAAAAAGTAAGTATTTTCAAGGGTGAATTGCTTTTTCGAATCATAGCTAAGAGCACTGGATCAAGACCCCTTTCAGATAAAAAAAGAGAAGCAAAAGGGTTACTAAAGCTAAGTTTACACATATGTTAAATTTTAAACATCCCTCTTTCGTTGGAAGTAAAAAAATAAACTAATAAATAGACACAAGCTAAAAAAACAGATCAAATTTTAACTATGACTCTCATTGCAGTAGCTGGGCCAAAGTGCAGAGGAACATTTACGCCAATTGTTACCAAGTCCGGACCAGGCAGCATCATCGTGTCGTTTACCCAATCAACTGTACTGTTTTATACAATTTGTTCGCGAATTACACGTTACTTTTGTAAGCATTCTTGGCGACAAAACGTACTGTACTCCGTTATAAGACAACATATTGTATTTATAATTTTGGAGTTTAATGAACTCGCCGAGTATAAACTCTTTATGTTTTAAAACAACTTTAAGCTCATTCGGAAAAAACTGCTTCTGTAATTTCACTTTCACTGCAAGCTTTTTCACACGCAACGTAATAATGTGGACATGTTTAAAAATCTACCAATTTACCCAAAGTTACTATTAATTCTTATTTAATACGAACGTGACTTAACTAATGACAGAAAACGCATAGCCTAAGCCATTGAAGGGAGAAGGTAGGAACAGGAAATCTAAAATACACAGACCTCTAGAGACGTTGAGATGTACTAAAGAAGGAATTTTGAAAATTGAATTGTACGCGGATGAAGTCACGGGCAATCAACAACTCATAGCCTAAGTATATTTTTAAAAGGCAATATAAACTTTTGTGTAAGCTTACATGAGGTGTACGCAACACGAATATGTCCTCTAACCCTGCCTTATTACAAATTTTGCTATCAGTGGCTGACTGTTACCAGTTTTATAATTTCATAATATACGCCAAAGGGAAATGTGGGATTGGTACTGGTTGAGTGTAAGATGCTGGCTGTTAGACGACGAAAGTAAGTTTGAATAGAATGGAATAAGGAATATGTTGTGTTGACGGATGACAGAGAGTGTCAGTTGATGGATGGAGTTTATAAAAGTTGTACATAATTATGTCAATTTGTAAATATATAAAATATTATTGCCCCATCCCCACAGAAATATTAATAAAAATCGGATGGCAACAAGTTACGCAAGCGTATATTTAATTCACTATCGACAGCGGCGGATACTTGTTGAAATTAAGTATAATAATCTACGAGTAGGTGCATATGTACTTTGTATCAGTTATGATAATCAATCGAATGACTATATATTTGGTCATTATTAGTCTGAAATACATACTTGTTGTAAATGACATATACCATATACCTACAACCGTTTTAGACTATTTTATGGAATTGAAATAAAACAATTTAACTGATTATATCGCGTATATTATCTCATTTTAATTCCCGACGTTTCGGAAGCTTTCCAGCTTTCCATGGTCACGGGTGAATCCGTTCAATTGTTTTATTTCAATGAGTAATAATCGCGGAAACAGAAGAAAATATTATTTTTTGGAATGTTTTTAATTCATATAAAAAAACTCTCACACAAAGTAAACGGGAAACATTTTAAAATTATTGTCAAAAAAACTTAACCAAACCTGATGACTTCTATCTATGTCATGACTCTCTCTAAAACGACGAAAAAGTTACGACTTCAGAAAAAAAGTTTTCTAGAAAAAGAAAATTCTGTGAAATGAAACATTCTATATGAAACTCTTGTCTATGAAATAAGAGGACCTCGTAAATTAATTTATTTATAAAAGATACACTGAAACGAAATTGGCACGTGAACCTATACAACTGAACTTGGTGTGCTAGCCTGAGGTGCAGAAAAAAGTAGTTACGCTGGGGCTAAATATAAAACGGTTGACGTGATACTTCAGTTTACACTGCTTATCTCCGAGACACACCTCCAGAATGTCAATATCGCTCCGTCCTTGTTGCCAAAACCACTTAGACTATTAATATCCCTGAAATAAAGCAAACATTTCAAGGTTTTGCGGTGTTTACTAAGGATCAAACATGACGCTTATATACTGTTCGATATTATTGAGCCAAATTAAAATGTTTAGTTTGTCATCGACGAAAACATACTGATACTGTAAAAATGTCGCAGATACGTTACGAAACAAGTTAGATCATACATTTCATTGATTTCTATTCTAGGTAGTACGTCACAACTTGTATAATCAAAAAACTGAAAAAAATTGGCCAAAGAATGAAGAAGCGTATAGAATTTATTATATAGTTTCTAGTAGGTACTCGTATAATTATTCCCGCAAGGAAAGATAAAGTGTTGTAGGTATTATTCCGACGAGCTTTTCCTCACGCTTAAAGTTGGACGTAATCCAGTAAAGGGGTTTTTAAGATTACCAACAATGAGCCGTTTCAGCTCGGGAACAGCCGATAAAATATGACACCGCGCTTACTCATATATACGCACGAGGTTAAATCTAAATATAAATCCGAAATGTAAATACATATTTCTTTCCCGAGCATTCTCTTAGTTCGCACAACTCGTGACAATTCGTCTTGTGTCTGTAGGTATTTTCGACTGTTCCAGTTTTCAATGCCACATCTGTCTAAAGCCAACTGGGATGCATTGTTATTGGCAAATCGACATGGGTATTGAGGTTTTATGGATGCGCGATTAAACAATTGGCGTTGAAGTTGTGTTGTAATCGTTATAAGCATACGATTTGTCACGAATTGAATTAGGTAAGGTATATGTCCCAATACCAGACATTGTCCCAGTAGAGAGCAGACGAGGTGACAAACAGGTTGTCCATTATTGGAATTAAACTGTAAAATTATCACGAGATTGGTAATAAAATCCGGATTATTTAGTTTTTTGCAGTGATGCCTGACTCATGTATAAATATAATATAAGGGACATATCCATAAACATGTATAAAATGCATTGATTGCTATTCAAAGTCACTAACCGATCATTGTTTATCACTCTACCAAAAAATGTGTTTCGTTCAAATTTAGATAATTAGCGCGAGCACAAAAACTAATATTGAGACCAAAGAACATTTTAACCTCTAACTACCTAATTCTAATAATTGACACCCTGCTTAACATTTATATGACTTAAAGAAACTATTGGGACAATGTCGAACACTGAAACTTTTACGTTATATTGCCGCTCGAAACATAGACTTTTAAACGTAGAACAGTCAGACCATAGATAAGAATATAATAATCGGAAAACAAGGTCGACAAACGGGATCGAAACTTAGGCTTACACATAGTGTCCATTATTATTCATTGGATTTAAAAAACCTTAAATATAGAGAGTAGTGAGTGGTGTTTAGAAATATATAATGTAGTGGGAAAATTGAAGCTCATTTTCTATTTAATCGAAAAAGAATTAAAAACCTTAAGGAATTATTGATGACATGAAGTTTATAATGATTGACACCAATGTAAACTAACAAGCTCTACGTACTCGTATTTGCATAAGCGTAGGAGTGAGTAAAGACGCGATCAATTTTGTACATATAGTCTGGCTATAATATCTTTACCCCACCAATTTTAATTGTTTTATCTGTGCTTTGGTACATGGCAACACTGAATATAGGGCACCAAATAGTCTTAGGAATAATAAATAAGTCACTAACACCACATAATATATTCTCAGTGCACTTAAGGAGCTGCTAAAAGCTAAATGGCTTCACTTGAACATTATTTTAACAAAAACCATACTGGTGTTATTCAAAAGTACCTACTAAGATTGGTTAATCTTACCAGCCAAAGACTTAACGCAATGTAAACATTGCCGATTTTCAGCGATAATCGCTTCTTGCTTTTGCTTTACAGCATCGAAGTTAATGATCATGCGGAAAAGCAGTTCCCGCTGACCACTTTTATATGGTTTTCCCATAGTTAAACCATTATTTTTTTTAAAACCAACGCACGTAAAGATAAATTGTTTCCTAAGACACATAAACAACTTGACGTCTGTGACAGATACAAAACATTGCCATATTCAGTTTTTATATATTTGACAGTTCATTTGCTTGGAAGAGGTAAAATGATCCGACTTCTACTTCATTTCAATGTCATCAAGGAACATAAGAAAGCATAAAGTTATACATACATGGACGTATAATATGTGAAAGCAATGACAACAAGAATTAAAAGGACAAGTACACACAGCATCACGTGTAAGTGAACAACTGTAGGCTTTATGTCAATGTCAATAAGGTCAACCAACGGTCAGTAAAGTGTGTGGCTGATGGTACAAAAAAAGTAGCTTTTGTTCAGTATTGGTTTGAGTAATCTAAAGGTTTTATAGGTACGGTTGATCAAACCTTAATTTGGCGATAAGACAGCATGTAAATATCTTATTTTACCCGACTACGGCAAAGCTTTTAATATTGGAGTCAGCAATGGGGCCGGATTAAGGTAAATAGTTGGAATCAATTACTTAATTAAGAATAAAATAGATTAATTAACACGCGAAGTTACCTGTATTTACATTCCACTTCTACACATTGATTTTTGAATCTTTTTAGATGCCACGCATTTCACCTTCGCGTCTATGAAACAATAATAAATCGGCCAAGTGCGCGTCGAGCCACGCGCACTGTAGGGTTCCGTAGTTGTCTATCCCGCGCTACCCACTCCAATTTTCGAGCTTTACTAATAATTTAGGAATTATTATTAAACGATGTTATCGTTTTATTTTTGTACATTTTTACATGGTTCATAAACTTATATTTACTACCTGTTTTACACAGCTAATTTAGAAACAGGTACCTAAATATAGGTCTTGTGTATAAATATATGTATTACGTATATATGTATAGTATCATTTGGGTGTCTCACTATTCTATTTATTAATTTGTACAAGTTTGATACCGATATCCAGCACCAATAATGTATCTGTTTAGCCTATTGGTTGACTGGTACAGAATACATTTATGGCATTAAGTCCAAAATTTGCACTTGCTTGTATTGTGCAAAAAAGTTATTATGTAATATTCCTTGGTATGAAAATTAAATATATTATAAACCAATATCAAGTACGAGTCCGACTCACGTATAACGCACAAAAACTCCGAGAAAACCATATTTCTAATATGGTCCCATACCCCTTAGTTTGTAACATTATTTTATTTTTATTACATGTTGTTATATTGTGCAAGGTAATTAAACAAGGTAAACGCTTTATGAAATTTCACGTGCGTACTTGTTATAGTTCCAAAGATATTACGATTCAAAGTTTCACGCAAAAAATTACAATGAAACGTTTCTTGGATGGTTAACCCTATCTAATTATTTATTTATTTTATTTTTATTATTTATTTTTATAATAAGCACGGTAATAGACGCTGTACGAAATTTCACGTGTTTATTTGTTACAGTTCCAAAGATATTACGATTCAAAGTATCGCGCAAAAAAGGCCAAAGAAACGTTTCTTAGATGGGTAACTCTATCTAATTTTCAAATTTAGTTTATTATTATTATTTATAGTTATAATAAGCACGGTAATAGACGCTGCACGAAATGTCACGTGCTTAATTGTTACAGTTACAAAGATATTACGATTCAAAGTATCACGAAAGAAATGGCTAAGAAACATTTTTTGGATGGGTAACCCTATCAATTTTTTTACTTTTTTATTATTATTATTGTTAAATCGTTATTGTTTATGCAACAGTTTGCGACTACTTGCCAACAGATGGCGCTACCTGTCCTGATTATTCAAAATTAAATTAACCTTTTTTAATATCAAAAATCACAATAACGCTCATAAAAATATTATAAATAATTATCATTTGTTAAAACCGCTTAAAGTCAACTATTTCATGTAAATCTTAGTAACATAATTTTCCGCTAGATGTCGCTGTTCCATCGGTAAACTAGCGAACACCAGTTTGTTCTGATTTCTTATAGTGTTTGAGGTTGGCTTGTATGTGTGACCTCTGACAACTGAATCTACTTATACCATTAAACGGTTATATATAGTAAAGTGCAGTGTATCTTTTTGGGACCCTTTTACATGGTCCTTACGAGCCGGAATATTCGGTATCGCGAGGATTACGACAGAGGGCGCCAGCTAGCACTGCTGTGGATCGCAGCTACAAGTGCAGCGGAGCCGAGCAGCAGCGTGACGTCAGCAACGAGAACACCGGTGACGACAGAGTGACGTCACAAATGGTCAAGTGTGAGTGCCGTGGAAAATTGTGAGTACTTTATTATTTTTTATTGTGACCAGACTTGGAATATTGAAAAGAAATCTGAACATAGTGTAAATTTCAAATCAACTGGACTTAGAATATTTTGCAATATCTTGAACTTAGCCAATTTCATCATCAACTTGGACTTAGCAAATTTCGATCAAGCTGGACTTAGAATAATTTAAAGAAATTGGACTTAGCAAATTCATCGTCAGTAGTCCGGACTTAGAATAGTTTTAAGAAAAGTGAACCGACGGGGAATCCACGCCCGATTTCACCCAAGTTGCAAAACACTTAGAAAAATTGCGATGGACGCACTCATCAAAGTCCAAGAAGATGCTAAGTTTAGACTTGAGCGCGCATTTGAAAATTTTAAGAAATCTCCTAAGGAGCGGCGAAGTTCTGTAGACTATCTTAAGGCTAGACTAGATTTGTTGGAAGAGTTATGGGCTCAGTTTTTACGGACACATACGCTGATAGTACAGGATGGTAGCCCAGACGAATTAGTCAAAACTAGCTATGTTGAGGACTCTGTCTATGAAGAAACAGAAGAATTGTATATTGAATACAAGTGTCTCATTAAGGCTCATTTAAGTAAAGTTAGCCCTACAACTACGGTAAGGAGTGAGAAGTCTGGCGAGACCAGCAAGCCTTCAGACAGAGCGGGAGATCTCATTAAATTGCCAAAGATTTCGATTCCGATGTTTTCAGGCGAATATGCAGAATGGGTTAGCTTTCGGGATCTTTTCGTCTCTCTCATCCATAAAAATGAGTCCTTAGATAATGTACAAAAACTTCATTACCTGAAAAGTCACTTAACCGGAGAAGCAGAACAGCTACTGAGACACGTGCCGATAACTCAAGAAAATTATATTACCAGTTGGGAGCAGTTGGAGAACCGATACAACAATAAGAAATACCTATCGAACTGTATCCTAAAGAGACTGCTAAGTCAACGTAACATAACAATAGAGTCTGCAACTGCGCTGAAGGAACTGTTAGATACTACAAACGAATGTCTGCAGGCATTGAAGACTTTAGGCATAGATATTAAAAGCTGGGGTATTATAATAGTGCATTTAATTTGTTTAAAGTTAGATAGCGAGTCGCGGAAACAATGGGAACTGAAGTCAAGTGAATCAGGCAACGAGTTGCCAACCTATGAACAGTTCAAGTCATTTTTAGAAACACGATTTCGTGCCTTGGAGTTCATTGATCCCAAGGTTTCTCGACCCTATCATAATAATAAGAGTACACCTAAGAATTTCAATACTCCTGTTCATTCCAAAGTTCATCAAGTTGCAACCCTGTCCTGTGCCTATTGTTCGCAGGATCATAAAATTGGAAATTGCAAAGAATTTTGTAAAATTGATACTGATACTCGTCGTAGTTTTGTCCAGTCACATAGTTTATGCTTTAATTGTTTAGGTCCACATCACTCAGTTTATTCATGTCGTCAATCATCTAGATGCCGAATCTGCAAAAGGAAGCATCATTCCTTACTACATCCCAAAAATGATACACAAACAGCTGAGTCCCAGGAGAAAACTCACTCAGTTGTAGCGAACGTAGTTGTACCCACAACTGCGCCCCCCTCATCAACTCTTGAGGTCCATGATGAGTCCACTACAAACGTCAAAACCCACTTTTCGACATCATGCAGTCAGGTTTTGTTAGCTACTGCACTAGTAAATGCCACGTCGAAATCTGGTAAGGTTATCACGCTTAGATGCTTACTCGACCAAGGTTCACAGGCTTCGCTAATAACGGAGTCTGCAGTTCAACTGTTAGGACTTAGGAAAATAGGACACAAGAGCACTATATCAGGATTAGGGAGTGACGAGAGCGCTGTTATAGCCTCTAAGTCGAGAGTAAATTTAAAAATTCAATCACTCCTTGATCCCTCGCTTGAGTTTGAAGTTAGTGCTTTTGTGCTGAGCAAACTTACCTCGGTTTTGCCGGAAAGGAAAATCGTCGTACAGTTATGGTCGGAGTTCACAAATCTGGAGTTAGCAGATCCTTCCTTTAATCAACCGAATAAAATCGACTTGCTTCTGGGAGCAGATATCTACGGTAGGATACTGCTAGAAGGAGTCATTAAGGGATCACCAGGAGCGCCAATAGCTCAGAATACTGCCTTGGGTTGGATTATTTCAGGTCCAATTCCAAGAGAGGAAACAACGCCACAGAACACTGTCAGAGTGAATCACGTTAACGTAAACGATAACGAACTCCTGAAACGATTCTGGGAGCTGGAAGCTGACAATAGTGTCTTGGCGTCTACAGAAGATTTCAGCGAAGAAGAACGAAAATGTCAAGAAATCTACGCTGCTACTACTAAACGAGACAGTAGTGGCAGATATATCGTGAAATTGCCCTTTCGTGAAGAAAGTCCGAAATGTAAGGAAGGGAAATCTAAAGTTATAGCAACAAAACGGTTTAGTCAGTTAGAAAGAAGATTGAATAAAGATTTACAGTTAAAGGCACGTTATACAGAAGTTATAAAGGAATACCAAGACCTTGGTCACATCGAAGCAGTACCAACAGAAGAACAAGACAGACAAGGAGCCGTGTACTTACCTCACCACGCGGTTATAAGAGAAGACAAGAGTACTTCAAAGCTTCGCGTAGTTTTCGATGCTTCGTGTCCGGGAATTAACGGTGCGTCCTTGAACCAAGACCTGTTAGTTGGTCCACAGCTTCAACAAGACTTACGTCACATACTTTTACGTTGGCGTTGTTTCCCGATAAGTCTTGTGTCCGACATCGTTAAGATGTACCGGCAGGTAAGGGTCTACCAAGAAGACGCTGACTACCAGCGTATACTATGGCGAAATAACAATGACGAGCCTATAAACCATTTCAGACTCCTGAGAGTCACCTTCGGAACCGCAGCAGCACCCTATCTTGCCGTTAGAACTCTGCACCAGGTAGCATACGACCACGGAGAAACCTATCCACTAGCAGCAGACAGAGTGCTCATGGATTTTTATATGGATGACCTGTTGTCAGGTTGCGACACTGTGGAAGAAGGTGAAAAGATATACAGAGAGTTAAACGAATTACTACGCAAGGGAGGCTTTGAGCTGCAAAAATGGGCTACGAATGACGACCAACTTATGAACATTATCAGCCAAAATGAAGGAGGTAACGATGCCAATGTTCAGCTCAAACTGGACACAGTAATGAAGGTGTTGGGTCTAACCTGGAATAGGAGAACGGACGCTTTTGAGTATGCGGTTCAATTACCACCGCTTCAGGTTCCCATAACCAAGAGACGAATGATCTCCGACATATGCCGACTGTTTGACCCACTCGGTTGGCTGGCTCCAGTCATCATTCGAGCAAAAATATATATTCAAAAGTTGTGGCTAACCGGTATTGATTGGGACGATGAAGTTCCACCACAACTGATGTGTGAATGGCTGACCTTTAGAGAGACTCTAGCCCAAATAACAAAGTTTAGCATTCCAAGATGGATACACTTTGAGAAGAAAAGCAAGGTTATCGAACTTCAAGGCTTTTGTGACGCCTCTAGTGAAGCGTATGCCGCTGTAATATACTTACGAACTATCAGCGAGGATGGCATCGCTCATGTCTCATTAGTTACTGCAAAAACTAAAGTAGCACCGATAAAGCAAGTTTCAATCCCACGGTTAGAATTATGCGGCGCAGTGCTACTTACCAAGCTTTTAATGGAGATTTCGAACGTACTCAAGATCGATAAATCAAGTGTACACGCATGGACTGATTCCACTATTGTATTATCATGGCTGAACAGTAGACCCAATAGATGGAAAACGTTCGTGGCTAACAGAGTGGCAGAAATTCTTACATCATTAGAGCCACATCAATGGTCACATGTGGTATCTAAAGAAAACCCTGCTGATTGCGCTTCTAGGGGTACAAACTGTATCCACGACGAACATCTTTGGAAGGAAGGTCCAGCGTGGCTGAAAGAAAAGATAATCACTTATAAGAAGGGTACATATCATGAAACGGATTTAGAAAGTAAACCAAGTAAAATATGTTTGGTAAATACCTGTAATCCAGATGAAGGCACGCACATCATAGACCGATTCTCTAATCTCAGGCGGCTGATCCGAGTTGTAGCTTACTGCAAAAGATGGATTAGAAAATTCATGCAAAAAGAAACAATAAAAGCATGGCTTACAGCTAAGGAGATTCAGGAAAGCTTGCTTACATGCATTATGCTAACTCAAGGCAGCTGTTTTGAAGCGGAGATCGTGAACCTGAAAAAGGGAAAGGAGATTATGAAAAATAGCAAACTTACCTCGTTAAATCCTTACCTCGACGCTGCAGGTATCTTGAGAGTCGGTGGACGCCTCCAACATGCTCAGATGAGTGAGCAAATGAAGCACCCAATCATCATTCCAGAAAAATCTCATTTTACGGAGTTGCTCATCTCTGATGCACATGAGAGAACATTGCACGGGGGTCCTAGCTTAATGCTCATTTACCTCAGATCCAAATACTTCATCCTGGGAGTAAAAAATTTAGTTAAATTCTACGTAAAGAAGTGTGTGACATGCATTCGGTATGCAGCCGCTTCCAGCAATCCTTTAATGGGACAACTGCCTGCTGCTAGAGGAATGGTAAACCGCCCTTTTCGTCATAGCGGAGTGGATTATGCCGGCCCAATCAACATACGAACCTCCAAGGGCAGAGGCCACCACTCCTACAAGGGCTACATATGCCTGTTCATTTGCATGTGCACTCGCGCAATCCATCTAGAACCTGTGAGTGACATGACATCGCAGGGATTTTTAGCGGCATTCAAACGGTTTGTGGCTAGGCGTGGACATTGTTCCGACTTATGGAGCGACAATGGCACAAACTTTGTGGGAGCCGCTCGCGAGTTGAAGCAGCTCTTTGCGGAAGAGAAATCTAGTATAGCAAATGAGATAGCTGCTCAACTAGCAACAAACCACACAACCTGGCATTTCATTCCCCCTCATGCCCCAAATTTTGGTGGGCTCTGGGAAGCCGGTATAAAGTCGACAAAACACCACCTCAAGAGAATTATTGGCAACTCGACTCTGACCTTCGAAGAAATGACCACAGTTTTAGCTCAGATAGAAGCCTGCCTTAACTCAAGGCCAATATCTAAAGGCACTGACGATTCTGCTGAGGCATTAACCCCAGGCCATTTTCTGATATCGGAACCCCTTGTGTTGGTACCTGACTCCAGTTATGAATCAGCTACCGTCAGCAACTTAAGAAGATGGCAACTAACTCAAAAACTCGTTCAAGATTTTTGGCACCGTTGGTCGAGTGAGTATCTGACGCAATTCTACCATAGATACAAGTGGTCACATCAAACTCCTGAGCCATGTGTCGGGGACGTAGTTTTGGTCAAGGAAGATGCTCTCCCTCCATCTAGATGGTTGTATGGTGTTGTAGTACAGAAACATACAGGTGCAGATAACATCACACGAGTAGTCAGTTTAAAATGTAAAGATTCTATAATCAAGAGGGCTGTAAATAAACTTTGTTTTTTGCCAGTAAAATAACTACTGATATTTTATATATTATTATGTTTAAGTTCACGTTATTAACACTGTTCCTAATGTAGTATGTACATGTTTGAACGTGAAACAATTATTTGCGTGTTATGCTATGTGTTAAGATTAAGTTTAGCTTCTTGTTTTTTTATATACATGTCATGGCGGGCGGTTTTAAGGACAACTGTCTCATTTGGTCCTTGGCGGGCGGAATGTTAAATCGTTATTGTTTATGCAACAGTTTGCGACTACTTGCCAACAGATGGCGCTACCTGTCCTGATTATTCAAAATTAAATTAACCTTTTTTAATATCAAAAATCACAATAACGCTCATAAAAATATTATAAATAATTATCATTTGTTAAAACCGCTTAAAGTCAACTATTTCATGTAAATCTTAGTAACATAATTTTCCGCTAGATGTCGCTGTTCCATCGGTAAACTAGCGAACACCAGTTTGTTCTGATTTCTTATAGTGTTTGAGGTTGGCTTGTATGTGTGACCTCTGACAACTGAATCTACTTATACCATTAAACGGTTATATATAGTAAAGTGCAGTGTATCTTTTTGGGACCCTTTTACAATTATTATTATTATTATTTTATTTGTGTAATAGCAGCGGAAGTTATGCACATTCTTCTCATCATTCATTTCTCTGCATATATATATATATATATATAACACTATAAATATATATTTTATAATAGTCATGTTCCGTGAAATAATGGCGGTGACCCATTTCAACCAGTCGGCAGATGCATCGTTCATTGTTGAACGTTGTTTCTGAATAACTTAAGTACAGATTGGCCTTGACTCTCTTATGGTATCTACGATAAATCAATGTCATATACTTATATATATTATATATACTATAATCTAATCTCTGCCAAAGCCCTAGTTTCCTTAAATTATTATCTCGTTGTCCATATATAAATGTATGTTATATTATATAAATTTATAAAAACAACTTCATATTGTACCTACCGAAGTTAGTGAGAGTATTAATTCTTAACGTGTAATCCAACTTTAGTATAAATTCATTACAAAAGCTTCACTTGATCGATAGTTAGTATTATAAAGCTATAATTCTAAATATTATCTGAATGTATTTTGCAAGTGAAAAGCGACCTCCCAGATAATCCACGCATATTCATGAAAATTATTATTGTTCCACATCATCATAGATAGTCAAGTATAAATTATACGGTGAAAATTATAATGGTTACTCCAATATTTAATACATAAATGTGTTGGACAATACGTGATAATACACGGCTACATAAATAGTTGTACCTACAGATATATAAAGGGCATTGGAGTAATTTCAACTGCACATAATTCCATCATATCCAAGGCTATAACAAATCTCACCGTTTTCTATCTAGGTATCCAATGCTGAGATTTTAGACACTTAGTGACATTGCTGAGCCTATCGTGTAATTTTTTTGGTAAAAAAAATTACGAAATACGGCACATTCAAAACGATCCCAATGCACCGTACAAGTATTTATATGGAATTACATCACAATAATGATTTTCCAATTTAACATGAATATACAAACGGCTGAGGCAGTTATTTGTTACGGACCTTATCTATCAATTAACATTCATGACAAATGTGAGAAATGTAATTTTGTGACTGATGACATGTATTGTATCTATTATTAATTAAAATGACGCCTGACGAAATCAGATCTAGAAAATCAATAGGTCACCCTATTGATTTTCTTACACCTTACTGACTGAATACCTACGCACTTAAGAATCAAAAGTATACAAATGACACTGTCGTCACAAATCAGTATTCAAAGTTACCTCTTATGCTTTATTCAGTATCCATTTATAGAGAAGCATAAATAATTTATTGTAACCACTCGATTCCCGAGGTGATAACGTGTTATGTAGCACGTGATTAGTAATCTTCCAGTTCAATGAACACATATTTTTTATTCTTGTTACAAAATGATCTTTACCAACGTTTCGTCACTATGCCGCCGTAATAACTATGTTACGAGCAGTAAGTAGGTGCCATGTGGTGAGCTTTTTTTTGGGAAGAGGTGAGAACTAATGACGCAAACGAGTACTAATAGAAACACCTGATTATATTATTTATATTATTTTCTAAGAATTTAATCCAACAGGAATACAGTATTTGGAGTTGGTATATCCTTATTAGGAAGGCAACTACTACCTACTTATTATTATTAGCTTGAAATTGTATACAATGGAATGTAATTACTTTTTATTTATTGAATTTAATGTGAATTGTAATGTAAAATAATAAATTAATGAATATATATGTATCCTTATTTAAGATCGCAAACTTGAACCGCGCTTGAAAAAGTTGCGCTTTAACGCTAAAGCTATACATTTACATGAACCGTTTACCACATGCGTGCACGCATCAAATTTCTCAGGCCACAGACCACTGACCAGTTTCACACACGACCACAGCGGTCCACGGAGCCCTACATAATTAAATGTCTACCTACATTACGAATCCACAGTCGTTCATTAATATTTTACAATGTTTCCCGCACTGGACTTGAACTAAAAGTAAAATTAAGTGCCATATGCTTCGTGCACTTACCGAGTTTCCCCATCATCTCCTCTAATGCGTGATCCTTGTCCATTTTGGTGTCTTCCTGTTCTTCTAGTGGATTATTGATTTATCTGGTTTTTTTGTGTCCTGCAACGATTTTCACATAGAAACATTGGTGGTTGTATTGTGATCGCGTGGCGACGAGAGGCGACCGCCAGGCGCGCGAGCCGGCGGAGGAGCGAATGGATGGATTGGTAAGTCGTAGCGCCGACGCCGCTCGGTTACCGCACTCACGCGAAAAAAACATGCGCAACCTCTTATCTCCGTTAACCCAATACCTGCCGGTCGAGTGGTCACCTCGCCCGGCGCCCGCGCTGCATTGCAGACCATCGCTGACACCTCACCACGTGCATTGCACAGTATCACCCGTATCTAATCTCTCACCGCTACGTCTCCTCTATTACATTCACTGATAAGAATGCCGTAATCTGCGATAGGATTAATAGTTAACGCAGCACGTTCGTATTAACTCCAAGGTGAGTGTAAATACTGTAAATATATGCAGTATGTAAATCATAAATAACATATGTAAATTGTTTGTATAATGTGTCGGAGTCTCCAGTTTTATAATTTATTTAAGTGAAACGCATCGAATATGAATAGTAGGAATAGCACATGCTGAAATAGAATATAGACATGGTAAATTTCCCGAAGTGTCAATTTTACTGCCTGCTGCCGAATAAAGTTCTCTCAGTTTACTTGCGCTAAAAAGTGTGTTAGACAAGCAGTCGCTTACTGATCAAGCAAGCGAATGTTTAAGTTGTCTAGCTGCTGCACGGGAAAGTAGAGCATAGAGAGCACTTAACCACCGCGTAGTGCACAGGGCGAGTGCAGGTTGTGAACTTGTGATATGACGATGTAAGCAAGAGCTGGCTCTAAGTGCCCTATCAATAGGCTTGTGGCCTATAAAAATATAATTAGTCCATAAGTTAGATTACCAGAAAATGATGGACACGTATTTTTTCTTTTCAAATCAAATCAAATCAAATCAAAATATTCTTTATTCAAGTAGGCCTAGTTACAAGCACTTTCGAATGTCAATTAAACAAAACATGATGAAGATATAGCCCGTTAAAGTTTCCCGTGACGTCATGCCATGCGACCGTTTGATGTCATGCGCGCCCACTCCCAAACTGTGACGCGCTTTATCTTTGTTTTTTTTTTTGTTTGATTGATAAAAAAATGCGTGTTCAATATTTTTTGATAATCTGACTGACGGACTAATGAGAATAATATACTTTTTACCCAAGAAACTACCCTATTCTCTAACGCAAACAACGTTAGTACAACTATTCAGCTTAGCTTTTTCAAGTTTACGAGTAGTATGAAGGAACTAATGCAGGATGCTATAATATCACGTCATTCACCGAAATTATCATTTGTCATAACTATAAGAGTTTTATTAAGAAAAAATTTGGCTATTTCGTCATACGAGTACATATAAATACGGAAATATTTACGGTTTCAGAGAAATAGATTTAAGGGCAAATTAAGAGCGTTTATACCCACTTAACTGGCAACGTCGCATATTTCTTCGTTTTGCTCCATTGTTTTGTGGTATTTGAATGAAACTTAAACATATGTTCAATACATACCCTACATTTTTAGCATTTATATTGAGTTTAATTCATGTCCTCATCACTTTTGTCTTCATTTTCTTACAAAACATGATGTAGACATAAACCCATTTTTAGAGCGTTGGTTGTGGCAATATCATGAAATTTTGCATTGTGCCAGCTTAACTACCGAAAACGTAATAAATGAATTGAAAACATGTTCAAGTTACATTCACATTTCTCAAAATTATCAAGAAAAACCAAAAAATATGCGACGTTGCCAGTTAAGCAGGTATAAACCCTCTTAAGAAAAAGGCAAAAGATACGGTTATAGCAAATGATGAAGGGCCGATGAGTTCTTGAGTAGTGACCACACACCGTGCACCGGTTGACACAGCGTGCTTACCCCCAACCCACAAGGTGGACTAATGACTTAGGGCAGGTTGTTGAAGTCTGCTGGGTGCGGCCAGGGCAGGACCGGTCGTGGTAGCGGTTTTTGGGGGTGACCTATGTTAAGTAGTGGATGTCTTTTGGTTGGCTGAAGGGCAAATTAAGAAAAAGGCAAAAGTTACAGTTATAGCAAATGATGTAGGGCCGATGAGTTCTTGAGTAGTGACCACACAACGTGCACCGGTTGACACAGCGTGCTTACCCCTAACCCACAAGGTGGACTAATGACTTAGGGCAGGTTGTTGAAGTCCGCTGGGTACGGCCAGGGCAGGACCGGTCGTGGTAGCGGTTTTTGGGGGTGACCTATGTTAAGTAGTGGATGTCTTTTGGTTGGCTGAAGGGCAAATTAAGAAAAGGGCAAAAGTTACAGTTATAGCAAATGTTGAAGGGCCGATGAGTTTTTGAGTAGGGACGACGAACCGGTTGACACAGCGTGCTTAACCCTAAGTGGACTTGGGGCAGGTCGCTTAAGTCCGCTGTATGCGGCCGGGGTAGGGTTTTTAGGGTTGACCTATGTTCAAGAATGGACATCTTTTGGCTGAAGTTGATAACCGTGAACCATGATAATGCAAATGTAATGATGATATTCCAATCACGTAAGAGACCGAGGCTAGACGTCGACATCGACATATTATATTCCTTTATATTAACATTAACCTTTGAAGGTTATCTTTAATAGGCTCTTTTGTTAACTTAACAGAGGTGTTAAACAACTTGCGTGTATTCTAAGCATGTTGTTTAGTTATGAGTTATATGACATGACTATAAATAGAGTAATGTTACACTACCGACGCGAAGAACCTTGTGTTATACCGTAATTATTAGTGGTTCCAATAATTCAGCGGTGAAGTCTCCATAAAGACTGATTTTCATCTTTTTTTCTATGTATTTAAGTTGGTAGTAAGAAAGTGGAAACTTTTCTCCGTCCTATCCTAGGATAAGCTTGACGCTGAGAATCGAATCTTACAAGGCTTAACGACAATACAATGCCTTATTCAGAAAAAAAGAAATGGATAGAGTTGAGTAAGTATCAGTTGCGCGGCGTTCATATCAGCCGATTCCCACCGGGTTGCCCAAGCAAAGGCTTATAACTATCTTTTTCTTTAAATATGAGTAAATGAATACGCTCCGGCTTTCCTTGTAATTTTCCTGACGCCACGCATCTGGTAGGTATGCTAATGTTATATTGTCCAACCTGAGAGGGACTATTGCAACTTAGAGACGGGAGCTCAGCTAACTTGCCGATGTACAAGTACCATAGATCTAGGGCTGCCATCTTGATTCTTACCGCACCCGGACAAAAACTTCAAATCAAAACCCCCGAATATTTGGAGTAGATCACATTTTTCCACGGACGTGTTAGATTTAATTCAGTTTTTAAGGTTTCCCTCAAACAAAAAGTGTCCGTATTTTACCCGGACAGTTTTAAAAACTTCCCGGATGGCCCCCTGACGCCCTCCATCTAGGACAACTCCGGAGAAACCCGGACGGATGGCAACCCTACATAGACCGCATCCAAACACGTTCACGAACGGTCGCATGCTTCCTGCGTGCATGGCTATTAGTCGTCAGTCGATCTCGTGGAGAGCCGATCCCAACTCTTAATGACCGCACAGCATTTCCGTTTGTGGGTTTGCGCTCCCCTACTAAATCCAACTACTGGTAAGGAGGCCTACCCAAAACTCTAAAAAAGATGCCTTTCGGTTCGTGGTCTTAATTCGATGACCTTGATAGGAAATCGTTATCGAATAATTTATGTAGTGTAGGTACACGTACCCACCTTTCTGTTTAAAAACCAGCCAAACAAAATATACGCTACAAACGGCCGTATTTATGAAAATCCAGTGTTAGCAGAGCCCTACTCCAAAGAAAAAAATATGTAAGCGCTGTTCGGTCATTTTATATTTGTTACTGACATAAGACAGACAGACAAAGTGATTCTTTCTTTAGTATTTGTTGTTATATCGGCAACAGAAATACATCATCTGTAAAAAAAATCAACTGTGTAACTATCACGGTTCATGAGACACAGCCTGGTGTCCACAAAAAACGGCAAAAAAATCACGGTTGTTGTATGTGAGCCCCCTTCAATATTTATTTTATTCTGTTTTTAGTTTTTGTTGTTAGGTATAGCGGCAAATTTCAACTTTCTAACTATCACGGTTCCTGAGATACAGCGTGGTGGCAGACGGACAGACAAACAGACAGACGGACAGCGGAGTCTTAGTAATAGGGTCCCGTTTTAAATTTGAAAATTAATACGCGTCGGCTTCCTTTGTAATTTTCCTTTTTTTTAAATTTATTTACTAAACAAAGTACATATTTCTTATTTCTAAGACAGTTTCTTGCAAAACTGTATTGTACAGTTTGACTGCAGGTAGGTATTAGTCTCTATACTAATCATACTAAATAATATTTATTATTTATATACAATATTAGTATCTCTGAATTATAAGATAAACGCATATATTTGATGCTAACTTTAAATTAAATCATGTCACTCAAGCGACTGCAGCAAATATCTTTGCAGGGCCTTTTTAAATTTGGGCTTGCTTGGCTCATGACGGATGTTCTCGGGCAGACCTGACGCCATCGCTTCTGATATACATATCATAACAGAGTCTAGGGCAAAGATAAATATCCACACATACTTCCATAATACATAAACCTTACTTCCATAATAATAAGACCTGTATACATATTTATAAAATTTTGTTGTGCATACATATTGGTGCCCTTGTGCCCGTGTGCAGTAATCTATCTGAATATATATTTAGTGTTTTAAAGTTTTTTAATTCTTATTATGCAAGATTATACTAACATATCAACGATTTATTATTTTATTGAGCGCCTTGTAAGATCAAGCAGCTGAAGTCACGCCAAATAGATATGTCACGCATCCTTTCATGCACTAGACGAGAGGCATCTCAAAGAGTTAAAATACATTTTGTAACTGTGGGCTCCCGCCAGAAATCTTATGATCATATTTGTCCTACTGTTGACACTCTCCTCCCCCTTGTTGATATTTGGTGATTATAACGCTACCCTATCGCAAACGACACCTATTCATGACCTTTTACGTCTTAGAACCGCATTTTTAATGAAATAACTCAAAAGCGTTACTTTTGTATTGGGGGGGGCATACAATGTATGCTACTTTCGGAGCGATTATTTCCGAAAATGTGAAGAGCTACGGGTCGAAGGTCATTCGCCTAGGTAGCCCCTTAAGGCAACACAATACCTAAGAAAAGAAATAGTAACAAGACGAGAGGAATTTGCGAGCGAAAAATAAGCTATTTAAAAATGTGTAGACTAAAAGGCATTCGTATAGGTATTTGTTATTTTGCTCTTAATTCTTTTTACATTCACACTAGTTTCTTAAATACAGCTAACCTTGAATTTGCTACCGCCAATTTGTGTAGTAATTTACCATAAAGTTATGAAAACTTTACGTAAATTACTAGCTTACCTCCCATTTCTTTCGTAATTGCAAGGGCAGCGGCCAATGCGGCCATGCGTATTTTAAAATGAATTTGTTTCCGCTCTAAACTTTGTTCGACGTTTAAACTTCTTTAGATAATCATTAGGTCGTTATTAAAGGCACTTCGCAACAAATAAGCCATTTTGAAAAACATATAACATAAAAACACTCAATTCTCTTTGATACACATAAATATAATTATAAGTATTATAAAGTCTAATCGTTACCTATTAGAAGTGAATTAATTACCGGACACGATCCATTTAAGAGACGAATGTATCGATTCAAATAAACCGGTGAATTTGGCGCTGCATCATCTTTGTTGTTTGTTTGTTACCAAAGATAAAGTAGTAACAGAATAATCGTCTTCATACAAAACGTGTAGTGTACTCGTATTTGTACAATTACTTATTTTTATGGTAGCGAATTTAGCAAAAATAACAATAGTAGGTAAACTATATACGATAGTCACTACATACACAGAAAATGTGCTAAGTGTTTACTAAGTAAAGTATAATATATTGGGATTAGTAGCGCCAATAAAGGTGAATGATCTCATTTCGGCCCGTACCTACTCGAAAGAAAAGTAGTATACATATAGGGTTATATTTCAATGCTCTGCCAAAATTTGTAAATTTTGTACATAAGATTTGTAAACAAAAAAAACTCACGGCTCTGTTTGTGTCTCTCTCCCGACCACCGTCGAGCGGTGTAAGCGACCTATAACGCCGACTATAAAATTTAAAAGTATTTTTCCGCTACCATTTTTCATTACTATATCGGGAACACACTTTCGTTGGAGAACTGGGAAGTTTCCCAATTCTGTTTCCCAATTCAGTTTCCCAAAGGTTATATTTACATTTTTTTCTCGACAGTACGTGTTATGAGGACTTAAAATCTACGTTTGTTAATTCTTGTCTGAATAATGTTTTTTTGGGCATATTTTTTTAAATCCTGGAAGTGGCATCTGCTCACGACAATCGACTGTATACATTATTACTTTGGTTTGTACAGACTTACCAGAAAAATTAAAAAGTTAACTGTCAATGTCATTACTTTTTTTTAAAATTTTCTTGTTAAACTATATAGACCAAAGTAAAAATATATACAAATGTAACATCGAGGTTTTAAAAAAATATCGACAAATTCTACGGTATAAAAATAAACTCTTTGTAGATTATGTGTCCATAGAACGTATACCATGGCGTAAATTTATAAAATGTACACTTTTGGGAAACTTAAAATTTAATCGGGAACTATTCAAAATTCACTTTACATACTATTGTTATTGGTTTATTATTGTACAGAACGTTCTTGTATCAAGTTTTCGAGAGGGCCAATCCTCTTCAACTTCGCACTCTATGGTCATACTTAACGTCACAACGTCATAAAACAAAGCGATCCACGTCATTAGCGCTCTATTCACCGAGCCACGCCAAGGTTTCCGTGCACAAGGTGAAATCAAATATTTCAGACTGTGAAATAACACGCGTTCAAATTAAGTACATGAATAAAGTTGCCAGTTAGAAATCAACGGGATGTCAAAATATATCGATAGATATTAGTAGGGTTGTGACATCTAATTCCAATTTCACCCATGTTCTGTTTAATTTTAACGGCTGGTTTTAATCGATCTTTTGACCGGCGTCATCAGCCGTTATACAGCCATCAGCAACTAACAGCGCACGGTGAAATTGAGCTCTACTTAATCCTGTTCAGAATAAAGCAATGAAATTTAAGCATTTTGTAAGAACAAGTAAATAAGGACAAGAAATTATTTAAATAGTGTAGTGTGGAGTTTGTAAATCACATTGATAGTATTAGAACCTCCACGCTAGTATACTAGACAGATAGGCCAGGGGGCTACTCCGAAACTCGAAATTCGAGGTTCATAACGTGCCGTTCCTCTTGCTCTCATGTTAAGCTGTATTTAAGTGAGCGGGATGGCGCCATACGAACTTCATTTTTCAGACTTCAGAGTAGCCCCTCAGATTTTAAAAGTAGATGATGTATTTAAATAAAGAGTACCAACTGTCTCGTTCTTACTTACTTACTGTTAATAGAATTTAGTCTTAAGTCAACTTCCGAATAGAAAAGACTTCCATAAAACGTGATTTACTACCACCGCCCTTACATTTGGTGGAGCTGCGGTGCTCCCTTATCTCATATGGTGGAGGCTTATAGTGGCTAGTGGCTACTTATAATAAGTAGCCACGATCGCCTAACAACTCTTGCAAGCAAGGAGTAACAGACGTGAGACGAGTTATATAAGGAAAGTGAAGCAGATGTTAACGTCAGCATAACAAGGAATTATACGATGATGTTTTAGTGTCCAATTCATAAAACCACATCACCGCATCCATCATAATTTTTGAGTAAGATAGCTGTGCAGAATAAATTGAAAAATGATAAATTTGATGGCACGTCAGATGCTGACAACTTTGTCTTCCAATACCGCATTCTTTCACAAGTAAAAAAAAAATTGAAGAACAAAGTAAATTAACGATTGAGACGTATCTGCAGCCTATCTAATTTTACAAAGCGAATTCAAACTCATTTACGTCGCTAGACGATATCGCGAATATGTTTAAGAGAGAACTCGCCTCTGGTGTGAGTTATGCACAGGCGTTTTACTGTCGCCAACAAGCTTATTACTACGCACTGGCTACTAAAGCGGGAAATATTGAAGAGATGCAATTCATCACCCATTACATCAAGAATATAAATGATAAGTTAAAATCAAAAGTTTATTATTATTTATACAAATTCCAGAGAAAACAGAAAATATTGTAATAATGAGATAAGAGTATATCAGTCTGTCAGTTGGAGTGTGGAAGGGCGGCACCATCGTCGAAGCCAAACAACTTTGCTGCTGGCTTCCATTTGTGGCGGGTGCCTCGAATGCACATGCTGGTCGCTCTAATTATCGAAGTTATTATACGAGCTCTCAGCCAGCCTAAAACGCAAGACACGAATCTGTCCCAGCGAGATGCGAGTGCTTCCCCGTGTTTAACAAAGGGGCTAATTGTGGTGCAAAAACTCCATCCACGAGGGTGACGAGGGGTATAAAAGTGGCATGGCGCAACTCGCAGGCGTTGGCAAATCTTGTTTTGTTTTTCTGACTTGGCAGATTTCAGGACAGAAACAACGGGGCGTGAGATGTAAGAGGAAGCGTCGGTATCTACAGCGCGGATGTCGAATAACGCCTCCCTCTGTGCAACCCACACGCCACGGCATGCTAAATCTCCTCGTAGGCTAGTGTCACCTTCAGTGACACTGGCCTACGAGTATGGGTTCTTTGACTACGTTTCCCCACGCTTGTTGGCATAATTCGCAAAAGAGATCCCTTGTGGCGTCTCGTGATTAGACCGCCAGTTTTACAACAGAGGGCATGATCAATGTTTAAATCTTTATTGCCGCATCCATCACTAGATATTGGCATTGAGATTAGTTAAAATCACATTTCTCAGTAACAACGGGATAAAATGTTCAAGGAAATATCAAGCAAATTAGTTGATACCAATCAATATAAAGGGTATCGCACGAAACATGACGTACTTATTATATATAAAAAAGTATGGATTGATAATTAGCTTAGGGGTTACCGTATTCCCAGTCACGTTATACACAAATTGCATGACAGAACACAACTTAAAAATAAACTACGTGTACATTATGAGTCCAAATAACGTGCACTATCGAGAAAAAAGACTATACCTATGCACACCTCTGGGAAACTCAGTGTTACCAATCAAAGAAACAAACGTTTATACATAGTATTATATAAGATCGCGTTTACTACACGCATAGGTCGATTCATAAGGGTTGGCGCGGATTTTGTATGCAACGAAATGAGTACTTATTTCATGTTAAATCCGCGCCAGCTCTTATGAATCGACCTAATACGTACATTTATACACTATCTAATAAAATACTATCTTATCTAAAACAAAGGTATTGAAAAAGTGCTTATGTGTACAGAATTTAATTTTACCTTAATCGTTTGTCCCAATGTATACTTTTTTGGGTTCCTTAACACTATAACACTGAATAATAAGCACTGACATTGTAATCGGCACCACTAAAATAAAAATAGATTATGAAGGTATATAATTGTATTAAATTATCCTTATTTTATTTACTCATACAACAGATAACCACATTTATCCTACAAATTACTAGTACATGTAATTCTTATGATTAACAAAAATCTAGTAGACCACGACTTCGTTGACAACCCGATGTCTATGTAAAATCTTAAACATATATAAATACTTCGTAATTATAATTAAATATAATACCACTATACTTTGAATTTTAGAATCGGATCAGTACACGAAGATGTGACGACCGACGTGCTTGGCCAAGTGGGGGCTTGGCAATGGATGGTGGCCGTTTTTTGCACCACCCTTATGGGCTCTACCATGTTCAACCAGTTTGAAGATATGTTTCTCCTAAAACAGTCTACAAATACAGTCTGCGCCCCACTGCCAGGCTACCAAGTTATAAACTCCAGTTTATGTGATATTTCTAAAGATAATGAAACACTTCCATGCAATATGTGGCAAGTAAAAATATTGGGAATATTTTGGCTAAAGAAAGGTGTAAGTAAGTTGTCTCAATGTCTTGTATCTGTTTAGTTTAAAAAGAAGAGTCCTGACTAACGCACTAACCCTGAACCCAAAGCTGTAGAAAGCTGAAATGCTATATGATATACACTGAGGAAGAATAAGGACCGGCTAAACAAAATTCCCACTAAAACGAAAGTACAAAAGCTAGACTACTATTAAAATAGAAATCATCATCATTATCAGTAACCGAAAGTCGTTCACTGCCAAACTGCGCCAAAGAACGTCACCTTATTGGTACTAAATATGACACAAGACACTGGTTGAATTCTAGTCAAGGTAATTTTTTTTTCACTGTTCAGATTTTTGTCCATGGTAATGTGTACAAAATAACTTTAAAAATAAGAGTTTTTACTTGTAAAATCAGTATGAATTTGATAGGTAATGCAATCTTTACATATTCATTAGTAAATACTAAGTTTTTATTTAGTGGATTATGGCCTGCGATCAAGAATGGACGTTTCTAGCTACAGCCATGATTTGCCGTCTAGGGGTCATGTTTGGATACATTGTGTTTGGCCTTATATCCGACAGGTAAATCTGTTTAATATTTAATACGAGTACCAGAGTGTTATTGTAGAATTGTGGAACTAGTATTGCAGAGGCTGGGAAAAGTTTTATTCAAGAAAGGTTCGCGGAGACCGGGTTTTTTTTAGTCATGTGCAGTTCCCAGGAAATTCCCGAGAGCAGAAATGTGCCCACGGCACATCACTAGGCACAATAGCCCACGATATCTTTAGGTGTTCTTGGTGTTCAAAGCGTTACGGTAGTCGTACTGATTTTATTGTAATAGTTAAAAATTATTTAGTAAAATGACTGACTGTTGAGTTTTTTTTGTGGTCTCTTCTTGAGAAATGCTGGCAGACTCAGACATGTAAAACTGGCCTTGTGGCCTACGTGCAGAATAAATGTAACTATGTGAAGCCATTCCGTTAACGTGTGTGCACGTCCGTTGTTAGAAGAAATAAATTTATTATTTAGGGTTTATGTGTATGCTACCTTAGCTTTTACTGTCTTTGTGCATATTAAATTGTTTCTCTATATGTCAATGTTTACTCTTCTCTTTCATTAGCTCTAAGGTTAACTGGAAGAGATCCCTTAAAAGGAAGTTCGCCTTTGTATACATTTTGTACTTTTCCATCTTTGTTGTATTGTTTTTATGTTGTGTTTACAAACAAACAAAAAAACGAATGATCTATTCGTGCGATTTAGATAATTCATAATTTAGGGATCTAAAATTTCTTTTCAGCTTTGGAAGGAAAAAAGCAATGATACTGGATGTGTGTACAAACTTAGTTTTGAGAATTTTAATTATAGTGTGTGGCACGGAAAGTTGGTTCAAACTGTTAGTTTTCATAAGATCTCTCCTTGGCAGTGCTAATGACTTCATGGGACTTATTTTAAGTGAGTATAACTCATATTCGAGTATCAATCCTTCACAATATAAGTATCATTGTCATCATGTAACTTTAGGCATATTCTTTTAAAGGTTTTAAAAAAGGTTTTATGCATATAGCTATAGCTGTGCCGGTGGATTACGTCACAACTTCAGGCAACAAAGCCTTTTCAAAAGATGTATCAATTTACTCGAAATATTAACTAGGTAGTACACTATACGATGCGTTATATTTGTTCTTAATAAGTGTAAGTTTCAACATGAATTAAAATTCTCGTTGACAAAATCCTACAGCTGTACGTGTATATTCCTAGACTCTTGGGAAATCACAATGATTGACTTCCATATCGATGTGAAAATTTCATTTAGATATTTTCAATGCATATTCAACAGGATTTTACCGATACGGTTAGCTTAACTAAATGACCCTGGTTATCAAGCTAGTTTTGTCGAATTTGATGCCCGGAAAAGGCAAATATTTGAGTAATTAAGTTAAGGGTCTCCGGCAAACTCGGCCGAATTTCACCTTCTCATACAGATGGAGTTTCGTTCTCATTTTAAAACTACGTGTTCGATTGTAATTAGGGATTGCAAGCCGGTCCGGCGGACCCGGTAATACGGTTAGATCCGGTACTTTTTGGCTGCCGCCGGATCCGGTATAAATTTACCGGATCCGGACTGGATCTGGTAGACCCCAAGAAACTGAAGAGACGCCACAACAGACATACATACAGACTACCCTACCCAAGAAAGCTGATTCTAATTTGTAGAAAATTTGAGTTAAATAAAAATGTCAAGAGTCAATATGATCTAGATCTAGTTAAGCTTTAAATAACTATGTCTTTCTTAATTATTATTTGAGACGTTAATTTTGTTTAATGGTTAACTATGTTTCTTTGGCCAAATTAGAAAAACATTTTTTTTTTCAATTACCGTTATTACAAGCATAACATGTATCTTACCTATTACTTCAAGTGCAATGTGATGTGATATGTGATAACTTATTAGCTTTATTTATGTATGTTTAATATTACGGGTATTAAGAAAGTATAGTTTTTTAATTATTGTTGATGTTATATCTCTTATAGTATTAATAAAGTTGATTAAATATTACACAGTAGAGAAGAAATGTGTGGTCTAAATTAAAAGAATCATGATCCAATACACTAAATTTGTGATAAATTCTTAGATACGGCAATTAAAACTATAAAAAGTTCCTTTAACTAAAGAATTATTTTTATTTTTTATAAAGAAGATTTAATCTTGTTATATTTATTATGAGACGAAGGTTACCATGTGTGTGGTTATAAAAAGGTTGAAAATGTTATTAAATTAAGGCTAAATAATATTGAAGCAGCTCCTTAAATTTTCATATTACTGTGAAATAAGTGGCTCGTGAGACTGATTTTTGATTTAATAAGAGTGATTGTTAGCGCTAAACCATTGTTTCATTAGTCAATTTGCAAAAGCAGCTCCGCATATCTACTTTACGGCTAATAAACTCGACAAAAAGCCTAACATTGGATAGACGCAATAGCAAAACTTCAATCCGGCCGGATGCGGCTTAATATAATTAAAGTGATTAAGACGTCTCATATTTTTTGGTAGAATATCCCTGTATATCCAAGAATAGATAAGCAGCATAGCATAAAAACGATAGATATTATATTTTTAATCGACAAAATAGAGCAAAATTATATACGTATTCGGCCTCACGTGCCAAAGGACCATTAAAATAAGAGGACTGACCATCTCCATACAAAAAGCCGTTCCCCTATATGTACAACGCCATCTATGAATAAGAATGTTTTTTTTCAATTATTCAACTTTGCAAGCGTGACACAGTATTTTATTGCTACGATTTATTTATTATTAGCTATTTACGAACTATTTGTTACTATACTATGTTTCTTTATTCAATCATAACATCGTTAAATGTTTAGTTTTAAAGCGCCATCTAGTTTTTGCCAAAATCCTTGCGAAAGGAACACGATCCAAAGCATGGCAACTGTCAGTCTTCTTGTTTTGTTGGTCCTTGTCACGGACGAAGTTACGGGCGCTCGGGCGCCTTAAAATATCTGTATAATAAATGTAGGATCATATTATTCTTTGCAAGTTTGTGAGATTGCAAGCAACAGATGGCGTTCGCGGCTGAGCGTGATTGTAGCATCTCCTCGGCTGCTCGCGGCCGTGTGCATGGTCCCTGTGGCCCGGGCCATCGGCAACTTGGAGTCCTTCACCTTCCTCGCCTGCTTCTATAATCTTCTAGTAATCATCATTCTAAGGTATTCGAGTAATTTTATATCGCATTTAGGATCGTACGGTCCCAACGTAGTTACATAAACTGCCCCCCTATTGTCTAACGCGTTTGACGCTCGGAATCAGAATCAAGTGTCATGATTTTGTATGGGCTATGACAGTTGATTCGGATACCAATTATCAAAATTTCGCTAGGCAATAACCCCCCTGCTCCATGGAATCGTATGTGCACGTCACGTAGACTTTTACGTTCACTTTTCAAGCTTACTTAATCACAAATTGCCACATTAGGCTCAATACTCTGATGCGACAAGGAGGGCCTATTCAGGTGGTGTTTACAAATACGTATACTACCCTTTTGACCCTCTGAATAGAGCTTCCAAAATTACGGATATCTCAATTACGTAACCAGTACTGGACTTGGTTAGTTAAATTACGTAATTACGTAATTAGTCTAGGATTTATTTAAGGTTTGTAAAAAAAAAATTGTTTTGCCTACAGTACTATATCATTGCGTTATTATCGAATTTCCATGTTTCCTGCTAATTTCTAGTCAGGAGAGGAGAAAAATGTTAAATAGAGCGATGAAACAAGATTTGATTACAAAATACGATATGTATAGTACACACACATCGCATTTAACAAATATACTGAATTCACCAAATAGAACCAAGTAAAACAACATATTAAATCTGGGATAAAAGTGCATCAAAACACTGGAGCAAAGTATAGTCAGACAGGCACACAATCTTCCCAGGGGATTCCCTGAAGTTTACCGATAACATTGTATTGATCTCTATTATTTAATGAAAACGCCTTATTTTCGTTTGATTGTTGTAATATGAACTACTCAAATCTCTAATAAAACAGGGAGTTAGCAATCGATCAGTAAAAGCAGTCATTGTTGCCTGCGTTTGTCGAATAATGTTATATTACAACATCTTCAATACAATATATTGCATGGATGTCACGTATATTTTTAATGCGCACATAATTTATAAATGTACGGTGCATATTTTTTTTAAATTAAAATTCAATCTCTGACTCAAAAAATATGTTATTAAAAGTAAAAAATCAAGTAATTTAGTTCCTTGAATTTAGTTTCAGTTAACTTTTTTCAACTCAATCTATACAACATATGTTATCTTGGAATCGTCGCCACCCAAAAAAATTGCAAAATTTTCAAAATTCATGATTTTAGTGAGTTAAAAATTGCTATACGGTCGGCATTGACTCCACAATAACATTAATTGTATACCTATATTGAATTGAGTTGAAAAAATGGTTATTTGAAACTAAATTGAAGAAACTAAATTTATCTTTTACTTCCTGGGTAAAAACAGGAGTTTTTATAATATTTTTTTCTGTTTCCGCGATTATTACTCATTGAAATAAAACAATTTAACGGATTATATCGCGTATATTAATCTCATTTTAGTTCCCGACGTTTCGGAAGCTTTCCAGCTTTCCATGGTCACGGGTGGACTGAGAAAAGATGTATTTTCCTCTGTCAAAGTTACAATTCGTGCAAACTACCCATTTTTAAAAAAAACACAAATAAAGGTGTACATACATACCAGATGGGCCTAAGCTGTAAAGACAGTTACACATGTGCCAGAAGGGCTTAATTATTTTATTTTAATAATTTACCAAGCAGCATTTCACAAATAAGGCGTACTGAGGAGAAAAGAAACGCTGCAAAGAAAAACTCCCAGGCTACCTCATTACTAATTATAATATTTAAAAAAAAACAGAGACTATTAAACTACTTTTAAACAGATAAGATATTTTACACCGTTCGGAAATTAACCCGTGACCATGGAAAACTGGAAAGCTTCCGAAACGTCGGAAACTAAAAGGAGATAATATACTCGATATAATCCGTTAAATTGTTTTACTTCAAGGAGTTTTTGTTTTTTTTCTAAATGTATTTATCAATTTCTCACTTTTTAGTGAAACGATCCGTAAAATTTTCTCTCGAGACGATTTCGACAAGCCCAAACACGGCTAGGGTACCGACATTATTTTATTACGGAGATCCGGTGCCTACGTTCCGACTTCACCTTCAGTACCATTCTCATCAGGAGGATTTGAAATCGTGACTATGAAGTCCCTTGGCTAACTTAATTGAGATAAGTATCTTTTCGCCACCCGTAGATCACATTGAGGGATGTCGGTGGCCTTCTGTGGTCTACTCCATGAGTCCCACTTCACCAATTTATACTTTTTTTAAAGCAAATGCTTGACTTAATATTTAAAACACCGAAACCAACAGATATCTATATTTGAGGCTTACCCTTAATGTCCGTGGGATCCCATCATTAGATCCTGACTTGGTAACAACGAGACCACATCAGGAGTATACTCTTTCGAATAAAAAAAATATTTTGAAAATCGGTCTTCAATTGACAGAATAATCGGTGAACATACAGTGGAAAATACATATAATCTCCTACTTTTTGAAGTCGGTTAAAATTACGGAATTACAGAATTAGACATTTGAATAACGTTATTATAAAAAGGCCTAAAATTATCCGTAATTACGTAATTACGGAATAGAAGCCCTACCTCTCAACGCATCTGCTTGTACATGCGACGTTAAAAAATAATACTTCACATTACATATACAAGAGTAAATAAATATTACTTAACCCTTAACCACGCCCGGCTTATATGATCCCATAGGGTGTAATTAAAATTAATTAAGTTGGAGTGGTACTCAATTAATTATTTCGTTACGCCTACAATTTATTTTTAGATGGACGCCAGAATCACCCCAGTGGCTACTGTACAATAATAAAATTTCGAGAGCGGAAAAAATAATTTATAAAGCGGCGCAACAAAATCATATACGACTTTGCAGTGATTTCAAAATACGGCCAGTTGATCAAAGAGTACGTTTGTAAGTTTTATATTCAATATGACCAGGTTCTGTTGGTAACCAAACATTAAATTGGCTGTCCGAACCATTTATATAGACAAATAAACTTTATTTACTTTTATGTACGAATTCCAAACTTAACAGGTTTACCTAGCCGTTAATAAGAATAGAGCACAGTGAAATTGTTTAATCTATACTATTATAAAGTTATAAAAATGCAATGTGGAAAATATAAAAACAAAAAATTGTTACGGACTATTTGGAGGTCACTGAAACGAACAATATTTTTTTTTGGATTTTTGTATGTTTGTATGTGTCGTTGTGGCTTCATCACGGAAAATCGGCTAAACGGATTACTACTATTTTTGGTACACGGTTAGCTGGGTATCACCAGATGGTTATCGGTTATAGGATACTTTTACCCGACTACGCTGAAGAAAATAAGAGAGATTATGACTTCTCTCCTCACCTTCTAGTATTATAATATATCTTTAATTATATCTCTTAGGCCCAATATCTTCGTGTTCTGACAATTACTAACAGCAGAATACGAATTTCTAATGGTGTCGGATATTGACGGTCGTAATCAACCCTTAATTACTAACGAGATTCGGTGACATTGAGCGCTAAGCATTTTAATTTTATCGATACTCTTAGCTTATATGATAGTCACCCTTTTAGATTTTTTATTTAACAAAAACACATAAAAACACAATTTTGTGTTTCGTAAATAAATTGACAGTGACCCTGCTAAGCTACCAAGCTAGCTTTGTCAAAAACTATGCCCGGGAAAGGCAAATATTTGTGTAATTAGTGTGTAGTTTTTAGGTATCGTAGTCATAATCTAATTCAACTTGCATTTTCCAGGCATATTTTTCTCTCGATGAAGATCAAACGTGTATACGTGTACTTAGCACACACAACACAAGAGTTTTGTCCTTGGTGTCCTTATTATTTTGGACGTTAAATTGTTACTCATGGAGCATTATTTACTCAACCATATATCGTGGGGATCAGAGTGATTACTTAGTGCTTAAAATATTATGTTTTGTTGGAGTAATCGGGTGCCTTACGGTTTTTATGTCGCTAAAATGCAAGCTGCGGCATTTGCTAATGTTCCACGTATTCCTGACAGGCGTTAGCGGGGTGGCTGCTCTCTTTTGTAATGATCTTGGTGTAAGTAAATTAGTTCTATGGCCAGTAATATTTTATAGGGCTGCTTTTTTCAGAGCAGGAGTTACTATGATCTTAGAGGTCCCAAGTAATTTCAAGCCTGTTATCCTAATATTACTGCATCATTATTCTGTGCTAAAGAAGCTCGATAGATATTCAAAATAGCAGTTTAAATTTGAAGAGAGTCAATTTTGCGTCAGGCTCGCACTCCGAGGGTTCTGTTTCTGTACACCCGCGCAATATCTTTATAATGCATTTGCTAAAAATATACTTTAAAGACAGGGGCAGGATAAATAATGGGCTGGGATTGGACACCATATCAGTACGGATGCCCATGACCTCAATGGTTTGCTGACATGAATTGACGTTTTTCAGGAGCCTGTCTGCAGCATACTATACTCGGTGACTTTGGCAGCCAATTTGAATGGGCAAGCAGTGACGCTTATAATCATGCCCCGATTCTTCGCCATTAAGATCCGAGCCACATTACTCGGCTGCTGCCAGGCCGCGGGGCAACTCGGAGCCATTCTCGGCTACCTCATCACCACCCTCAAGTTGCTGGACACAGTCTCGCTAGCGCTGCTAGAAACAGTGGCCGTGATGTCCATGCTGGTGCTGTGCTTGGTGTTTCCTGACGTCGATCGCAGAGAGCTGCCTGACGTATTGCAGGATATGGACTACTTTTCTGAGTAAGATCAACATATTGGCTGATTTTACATCACTGTCCTTATAAAATAGTTTTCTCTTACTGAACTTGCTTTCTGCCGAGTAGAGTAAAACGCCTATATTCGTTAATTGAAAGCGTTGTTTTTAGGGAAACTGAGAGTCGGTGACGGAATATAAATATAACATAATCCAGAAAATAAGAATACAACTGGAATAGACGAAAGACTAACTCTTGGGTTGACGCTGTTTATATTCAGTTATACTACCAGTTGAACTGCTCAGTACAGTGTAGTAGAGTGCGTTGCTCGTCCCACCGCCGCCGTAACAATTAACAACCGGCTATCACTATAAACAAATATCAGAAACAAATGAAAAAAAAATCGACGATACTGGACTTGAACCAGTGCCTTGAGCCAGATCGGGGCAGCACGCTCTAACCGACTGAGCTAATCGTCCATACCAGTAGTCGATTATATACGAATTTTGTCATCTGTTCTTGCTTATGGATCTCTGTATGATGCATGCGACTCTTATGCGTTTAATAACGCTAGTGGAGTGATCCACTTATAAATTGCAAATATTGTGATTATTATCATGATATTTGTAAAAAAAAAGAATCGGCTATCACTGTTATTTGTATATATTTCGTCAACATCATCCTGAATTCTCAGTGACGGTGAATGCTTATTCACCTAAGTGTATCCTGACAGTAATTATACCAATTACTACCTTCACGTCATTACTGAGGTAGATCCAAACAATGTGATCATCATTATCATTACGGGTGGGCATTTCTAGTAGTTTGTTACTACTGTAATAACAACGTACAGCGATAGTTAGGTTAGGTGAAATATAAACTAGAATCTAATTATATGTACCTTAACCTGAACATAATAAATCATGATTATCGTGAATTCGTGATTCATGTTTATATCTGATCTATGTGAATCATAGTATAAAGCAGTTCATGATATTTTTACATCGTGACAAGTACGAGGGTTGCTACTTATATATCCGGAAACAAAAAAACAAACAAACGTACACGGCTGAAAATAGTTTTATTGTTTTTCAAAGTATTCCCCTTGATGATCTATGCACTTTTGCATTCGCGTGAACCAATTTTTAAAGCACTTCTGCCACTCCGCCTGAGGTACCTCCATAACGTGTTGTTTGAATGCGTCGACAGCATCTTCAGCGGTCGAAAATCGTTGACCGCGTAATTTATTCTTTATATTTGGAAATAAATAAAAATCGTTGGGTGCCAAGTCAGGGCTGTACGGCGGATGACCCGTTAATTCCACATTTTGACCCTCCAAAAATAGAGTTGTTTCGCGTGACGTATGACAGCTGGCATTGTCATGATGAAGAATGATTCTTCGTCGCTGGTTAGTTTTACGAATTTGTTCAAATACTTCCGGTAAGCAAATGGTCGTGTACCACTCTGAATTAACCGTTCTACGGTTTTCTAGTGGCACTGTAGCTACATGGCCATTAATACCGAAGAAGCAGGCCACCATTTGTTTCAATGTACTTTTTGCACGAGTAACTTTCGTAGGGTTCGGCTCATTTTGAAACACCCATACCGTTGATTGTTGCTTCGTTTCGGGATCGTATGCATAGATCCAGGATTCGTCACCTGTATAGATGTTATAAACGGCTTTTGAGTCACCACGGTTATATTTTTTTAACATTTTATTGCACCATTCGACGCGAGCATGTTTTTGCTCATTTGTTAAGTTGTGGGGTATCCAACGCGAACAAATTTTTTTTACAGCCAAATAATTATGTAATATGCTATTAATGCTGGTCATAGAAATACCCAGAGTCGCCTCTATCTCGCGGTACGTAACATGTCGGTCGTCCATTATAAGTTTTCGCACAGCCTCGATATTTTGTTGTACAACGACCGATTTCGGGCGACCTGCCTTAACTTCGTCCGTAAGCATACTACGTCCACGATTGAACTCACTAAACCAGTGATACACAGTAGTTTTAGATGGGGCTTCATCACCAAAAGTTGAAGTTAGTTGATCTATGCACTGTTGTTGCGTTAAACCACGCCGAAAATCATAATAAATCATAGCACGAATATTTTCACGAGTGAGTTCCATTCTTGCTGCGAGATGACATTTAAAACCCGTCAAAAACAAAACACGAGCGTTAATAAGGAAGAAAAAATATACCTTATATACTTAAAAAAGTTCAAATTTTACCATGGCGGTCAAATATGCTATTTAAGAAGATTGTAATCCCGGTTTCCGGATATATAAATAGCAGCCCTCGTACGCATAAGTCATTCGAAATAACAGACGTACTCATATCTCTCCCTGTTTTTGGATTTTGATCCTACTAGGAGCAAAAAGTGTCTCAAAATGGCCATACATTTTCGTGATCCCATTTCAACAACAACCTGGTATGAGTGGTATGACAGGTTGTTGTTGAAAAGGTAACGAAAAAAAACCTCCTATTTGTAAATAAGATTCGATACATCTAGTAATTAAGAAATTATCTACATTAAATCGCACATATCCATTGAAAAATGTCCTAATCATAGACAATTTATGAAATATATGCCCCCCCCCCCCCCCTCCCTTCTTCCATCCGACCCACCATCACACTGAGCCTTCACACGATTGTTAATGTAGGGAAATTACTTTCCCAGCCTTCATACTGACCTATTTTAAACTAATTAGTGTGACGGTGGATCATACATGCGAGTAGGTACAGACAGTGTTAATGTTGAGTAATTCGGATAATCTTAAAAATATTTACATGTATTTTGTTTGAAATCTAAATAAAGTATTGTAGATATGGTCCGCCCAGGTCCGACTTGGCTTACGATACGACTTTATGGTGGGTCCTCTTTTACTATTGAATAAGTATTTAAATTTACTTTTCGGCATTAATCTAGTTCTAAGGTAGGTCCGACTTAGCTTAGGTTAGGTACGACGACGAGCGACACGAGGAGGAGTGTTAGGTTGAACTGCGACCCTTACGAGCGAGCCGATGGCTTACGATAAGATACGACTTTATAGCGGGTCCTATTTTGCTATTGAATAAGTAAGTATTGCAATACTTTTCGGCCTTAATCTATATCCCAATATTTATCTGAAGAGGTTGTAACACTTGTGTTTATCTCAAGAGGTTCCGAACCTTCACACTAATATGTCAGGTTACCCATCCTTACTACTAGTGTGAAGGTTGGTAATATAATTTACCTTCTTCATACTAGTGTTAAGGCTGGGAAAGTAAGGCTTAGTGTGAAGGTGGGATGGACGGGCCCTTTCTGTGGCTAAGACCGAGCCTATATTTGGTGTTTTGTAACGTTTGTTACATTCATATATGACGGTTGCTATGTATAAATTCTTCCGTCTCTCAGCTTAATTATCACAAATTACTTATCTTAATCGAGTGCATTTACTATAATGTAACTCGTTTAACTTTGGCAGGTTATCTAAGCCCATGCGTTGGGCCACGCAAAAGACGCACTCGCCATCTCACGAAGAGATAGAAATCAGGAACCACTCATTCGGCAGTGCGCGCGCCCGCTTCTCCTCGCTCTGCGCTTCGGAGCATGCGCCGGCGCACCCTATCGGCTGCGCGACGCTGTGGCGCGTAGTCGCCAGTTGCGCTGTCAAATATTATAATCGTTTATTTTGTAGAGATAAAGAATAGAAGAGTCTTGGGTTTTCAGTCCTCATATGCGAAACCTATGTTATTTCTTATTCGTCTTCTCGATCAAAGTTGTATGGTGTTCTTTCTGCTATCAAATATTACAATTGCTTCTCTTGTAGAAATAAAAGGTAGAAAACTTTTCTTATTTTGTCTTCATGTCTGGAATCTAGAGGGCACAACATTAGGGTATGATTCCGATGCTGAAATTATACCAATTTTGTTCCCCACTGTCCAAGAGCAAAATTTTATTTGATTGCTCTGCTGTTATTGAAAGGGAGATCAGTAAAAAAATGTGTATATACATTTCATTTATTTGTAATAACATCTTACTGCTAATAATACTTATTACACACCTAAGAGACATCATAAATCACACGGAAGTCAATGTAAAGATAACACTAAAAAAAGTATAAACTAACTTAGAACCAATTAAAACATAACTATACAAAGTAACGATTTAGTTTTAGATCGTGTATATATATGATAATAAGCATTAGATAATAACTATTCGGACGGTGTACATTATTTTAACCCGTTCACTGTTCCCATAGGTATGAATCGATCTGATACATCTGTTTTACATGCTACCTGGAGTCCCCTTACATTAGAAGATTACGGAGCATTCATAGTACCGCTCAGGGAGAAATCATCTTCCTTTTAGTTTTGCTCAGTCATAATTCACTAAAGTCTAAATCACCTCCTGTTACAAGAAAGCACGGATGGGCAAAATCAATTTAATCGACTACGAATAAAGATTAAGAATGGCTATTAGCGGGCTCGCTTAATCGCGAATGACGATGAAAAATGTCGAATAATTAATCTTAACATTGATTGAAACTAACACAATCTTCACTTTTTTTGACGTTTCGGACGTCGCGTTACGTCCATGGTCTCGAAGGAACTCAACTCGAATAAACGTCGGTCGGTTGAATAATTACCAACGAAAGGTAATTCGATAATTCATATTTATACGCGATTAAGCCCCGTTTGTTGTGTTGTGCTAATAATGAATCTTAGTCGTATGAGTTACGAATAATTTATCCACGAATAAGTAATCGTCGTATAAATCAACAGGGACTAAATCTTAAAATTCGAATGAGCGATTTGATTAATTTTCTCCGGTAATATTTAGAACAAATAAGATCCTATTATTTCTTTTATAAATTTAAGTGTTGGATTATGAAGACAGACGGCAACATCTCAAAAAAAATGTATAACGACATTAGATTATCCGATTGTTGTAAGTACAATATCCGATTGTTATCTAAACTGGAGTTCAATAGAAATGGCAAAAAATGTTAACTGACTGACAATTACACTGATTGTCTATTGATTTATTCTGAAGTAGTGATAGGAATAGTATTAATATTCATTAATCAATCCATTTGACATTCGTGAAATTATTATTAACTACCACTAACTGGAAGGAACACAACATTTATGTTATTGTCAATAATCAGATACATTTATCATCATTTAAATAATATTCGGTGCGATTATTAGCGACTATAAACTCCATGATAGTGATAGCGAATAAAAATAAATGGGCAAAGGCAATACTTAATGTCAATATGTAAAAACTAGAAGATGCCCGCAACTTCGTTTGCGGAGGAGAAAAAGTCAAAACCATATACATAAAATCCAAAAAAAATATTTTTTGTTTTAGTGACCTCCAAATAGTCCGTAACAATCATTTTTTTTAAATATTTTTAATGTGCAGACATTTCATTTTTACAACTTTATAATAGTATAGATGTGCTATGTCATTGTCACGTCATTGTCACTGACATACTGTTGTAGTCTAACATTAAAATGGCTTTGTATAGTTGATCCATGGCGGGATCTGAAATTCCGTCCAAATTTTTCGTTACATTACAGACGCATAACCAATTTTTATTAACAAAATTAGTTTTTACTGAAATATGAATAATTCACTGATATTTTAACAAAAAAATATTGTAAAGACAAGGTTATAAATTGATGATAGGACTATGCTCGTTCTTTAAAAGTGCGTTGGCTTGTTTACAATTTTTGCCTTTTCACTCCAACTTATTTTACAATCTCTAGTCCTAAATGGCAGGCACAAGACATCTTGAAATGTTGATACAGGCAGAAATGAACGTGTTCCTACTTTTAATGGAGATTTAATCGTAAAATTGATTCAAATCATATGACGATTTAATTAATAATAAATTTGGTCGATTGTCGATTTATTTATTCGCGAATAATTTTGCTACGAATAAGTATTTATTATCATAAAAAGTTGATAAAAAAAGATCAAATAATGCCCAACCACAGCTGGTAATCTTCGTACAACAAAACGCGTACGTTAGCACCATATTGTTTTTAATGTTGACTGACTTTTTTCTCTGCTGTGATTGGCGGTTGCTTCGTCAATACACTCGTCTAGTCGTCTATAAATCATTTGTCGAAATTCATTCTGTCACTGTAGAACTTTGCAAAAGGACGCTATTTTACGCCATTTCCCGTGCTCTGAGAAAAGACTTATTAGGTGGTTGAAGTGTTTAAATCGTGATGATCTTGCAAATTATCGCCCGCAGAACTAGCAGACATTATGTCCAAGAATTCATTTTGTTCCTTTGACTGCGCCGAGCACAAAACTATTCTCAGTCATTTCATTGTTCTGACTGTCCGATTTACAATTATGAATTGATGCAACATAACCAACAACCAACAAAACTTTAAAGGGGACAGATGTAGTCCGATTAAAAAACCGCATATTACTTGCAATGCAGACGAACGCTAACGACAAATTTAAAAAGAAATTGAAAAATAAATCTTTCAACAAATAATGTGTTTTTAATTTTTTTTCGCCACTGAGGTATAATTCTCCGCATAGAATTTGATCACGCAAATACAATTACTGAAGTTACGTGTTCAATTTACGTGCCGGGAACTATTCATTCTGAATATTAGACCTCATTCAATGAACCTAGACCGCTTTGGCTGAATACGATCCCTTGCCATATAGTAATCTCGAATAGAAAAAAATAAACGTCAGTCAAAACGAATCGTACAGATTAAATATAGTTGCCTAGTGCAAATAATATTTGTTTCTGAGTTGGCAGTCTGATACGTAGTATCTCTTATAAGTCTGTGTCTTCAACGTAACAAGAGAAAGAGTTTAGTGCCGCCCAAAAGAGCATTCATCGAAATCGTTTTATATATGTTTGCGCATATATAACGATACAAATGGGGTTCATGAGTGGGAAATCAAGCAAATCTTCTTTACGTACTTTGTGTATTATTCGCGCCTTAAAGACGTATGATCCGATGGTAGTAATGGATTGAACAAATATACAATTATCACAGCATTATTCGAAAAACGTCCGGATAAAGATTATTGTGATAGTGTTTACCCAGTTGTTCTAACATTGACATGTACAAAGAAACGACAACATATTACATTGGACCCTGCGTATAAAATGTAAACGAAGTTACGACCTGAAGCGCCTGTATGCCTTACTGTTTTGCGACATTTGGAATCTTTCATAATTCATCATATCATGCATGACCTCAATAACATTATGGGGCATATAACTGTTAGGATATAACCGTCTTTCACTCAACAGTTTAGAGTGCCGATAAAGAGTGCATGTTGGACAAATAATAGATTTACGAAGCATCACCTTCATGAAATAAAATGAAATTAAGTTTAATGCAAGATTATGGAACATTCACATTGGTGTTACAAGTTTTTAGAAGCTTATAATCTACCCATAGGATCATGCAATAGGGGGTTAGATTGACATACTTTAACACAATGCTAATACATTTGATTATTCCACTCCGTCATGTACTCGTATGTGAGTCCACTTAAAATTGTTACCATTATTACAGTTAGAATTATTATATAAATTGTCGATATAATACTATTAGTATGTCAAAACTTATATTACTATTATCATTAACAAATATTATTCAATATCAGATTGGTTTCGAAGTATTCGTCCTTTAAATTATAAAAACAGTTCTGGGTTAGTATATTTTTCAAAGCCAATAATCTACATTTCATTCTAGACATATGTTTTATATATTTAGGCAAGTAATAATAATTTATAATACTATTATAAAACATCCTTCTGCGTATCACGACTAACTTTGAACTTCGCACTTGTAAGTTCAACGGATACTTAATTTCCGACGGGTCTTGTGGATTCTTTTAAATAAAATTAAGTAGGATTATTTTAAATAAATAGGCACCATTGAAAAAAATATATGCAGGTCAGTCTTAGCATTCCTAGGCTGTTAAATTACTACATTACATGGCCCATTATCACAAAACAACATATTTTTTTTAAATATAAAACGAACCGACTTCAAAATAAACTAAAAAGCCAAAAATATTTTTTTATGTACGGTACGGATCACATTTGAATCACCTTTTGAATTCGGTGCCAAATCATTCATTTATTATTAACATAAATGACACGCAAGAACCGCGCCGGCGAGGCTTTAGTTATTTATTACCTAAATTTAGTTATAGTAATTCGTATTTTTGTTGGATAAAGGACTTTACTACAAGTTTGGCACCGTCTTCAAAATGTGATTCAAATGTGATCCGTACCGTAAATAAAAGATTATTTTTGGCTTTTTAATTTGAAGTCAGTTCTTTTTTTATTTAAAAAAATATATTTTTTAGTGATGGATTTTAGTGATATAAAGTATTTTTATAGCTCATAATGGGAAGATTGAGGAGGCCCTATTGTAAATAAATAAGACGAATTGTAGATAAGACTATTGTAAATAAAATCTAAATTGTAAGAATTGGCTATGTCAAAATGTTTAAGTCCAGTAGCTTGCTGGTTAAAAAAATAATACGACTAACAGTCTCAACTGACCCATAATATTTAAAGAATTATCTCGCAACTCAAATTTGGCGTAGAATCTCGAGTGATGTTGAGTCGAGACGGAATATTTCTGTCTCTGATGGACTAGTGAAAGCTATGGGCATAATAAAAAAAAATGCCCGGTCCAAGACGAGATCAGCTGAAGGACGATGAGCTCCCGGAAGCCGTGTACGTAAAATTTGACTATGGAACTGTTGGTCTTAGGTGAAATAATAGTGACGGTTGCATTACCCATACCTCCATCATGTACTACGTTTCAAGGGACAAGGGGATACGGCGATGTGGAGCGTCGTACGTTACCTTTAATATTAAGTTGGGCTGTTACTGTTCATAAGCTACAAGGTACCACTCTCGAGAAAGCTGTGATAGACCTTGATAAAAAGAATTTTGCTAAAGGGCAAATATAAAAAGTTTTGGCACTAAGCCGTGTCAAAACTTTGGAAGGCATAACGTTGTTAGATTTGAACGCCAACAAATTATTAAATCGACATGATGAGAGATCGTTAACGGAAATAACAAGACTACGAAATCTGCCTTCTGACGATCGAAGTCACACATAATACACGACTTTTATGACTTCTACGACTTTTATACGGCACTTAGAGCCATAATACATTCTAATGTCAATTGCTCACGACCTTTAGCTGAACGTTGCTATTTCAGAATCAGGGCCGTTAACCATTGAGGAGTTTTCTGGTTCTCCACTTTGCTACCCTGATCTTAACCAACTTCTGCCTCTAAGCAAAATATTATAAATAATTATATTGCGATTAGTGAATTAAATAACATTCGTTGAGCCCTAATTGGTGACTGGTGGCTAGTGTCTTCATCATCAGTTTTTCTTCACCAAATGATGATTTTCGAATGTAAATGCTTGTTCTACTTTAATAAACACCAAAGTCGCCATTGATGTGCCCTTAACATTTGAGGAATTCCTTCGATTACTCATCGATCTCATCACCAGATCTTCACCAAAATTTTATGGGATCAACTTGGAGATTCCTATTCATAACCGAAAAAATAATTTTCTAAATCGACTTGCGATCCGCGAATTAAATAGCACTGGTAGAGCCCTCAGTGGTAACTGACGGCTTGTGTTGCGACGTTTGGGTCCTAATATGTGGTATTTTATAAATTAAACAACCAAAGTCAACAACAAAAAAAATAACAATTTATTAAATTAAAAAAAAAACTCAGGGATCGCGAGTTAAAAGGCCGTGTGATGGTACTCCGAAGTTCGGTACTTCCCGCTAAGGTTAGGGCTGCAGATCTTGGCTGGGGCAGCGGTCCATGGAGCGGACTGGGACAACCGGGACGCACCGGGCCGTTGGTGCTGGTGTTGTGCCACCACATAAATGTTGCTGGGCGAAGGTGGTGCGGTCGGTACATGCACCGCTACCGTCGGCGTAATTTTAAGCCAAAAATTTGCACCCTGTGAATGAATAAACGACCGGTGTCAGAATCGTCTAAACTCCTCCGCTGGTAGTGAGCCTGATGATGATGTGCGCCTACGAAGAGGGAGAAGCCGAAAGCAGTTGGTGTTGGTGGTTACTACCAGAACGGAGTTGTTATTTTACACAGGAAAAATAATAAAGCAGAACAACTTGCAATGATTTTTTACAAAAATGAAAAATGGGTAGAATGAAAATGGGTAAAAGTATATTGTGTTACATTTCGCTAGCGCATGATTTCTATCTCAAGATTAAACACTGTGAAATAGCTTAGGCAAGGCAGAATACTATGTTCCGTGCGTTAAGACGGTAACATTTACTAATTTATAGGTACATAGGTACCGTTCAGAAACAAAAGCCGTAAGTGCAGATAAATGCAGATGAAATTTAATACAGCGGGATTACTTTTAAATGCATGGATTTAACATTAAGCAATAAACACGTTCAACGACTTACCCGATTGGGGTGCGACACAAACACATGAACTGAAGTTAAACTTTTCCAAATATGTAGGAAGGATGTACTATTTAATAAAAAATATTAAATATAATAATTTAATGCCAGCGCGTACGAGGACACATAGTAAACTAGTGAACGCAACCGACTCAAATCAGATGATAGTACGTAATGGCTGCGCGGCGCATCTCGAATGTTCTATCTACACGACACAAGGGTGCGCGGTTTAGCCAATGAGCGCGCACTTCGATAATCAGGTGATGTGCTGCTATGCAAGTGGTTAATCGTCGCGCATAGAAGTGTTAGTTAAATATGTATACTTATTTAATTTATGTTTTTATATTAAAAAGCGTTGTTTTATTATTATGTTATTATACTTAAGTTAGATTTGTTTTAAGTTAGTGTTTAAGTATTTAATTTTTTTAAGTATACATTTTTGTATTTATCTTAGAAATAATTATAAACATGTACGCACAACGTCACAGTGTCTTCATCATCGGTGTCTCTTCACCAAATGGTGATTTACAAATGTAAATGCTTAAACTACTGTAATAAATACCGAAATTGCGATAGATGTGCTCATAATATTCGAGGAATTCCTTCGATTCCTCATCGATCTCATCATCAGATCTTCACCAAAATTTTATGGGACCAATTTGGATATACCTTCTTAGGAACAAAAAACAATTTTCCAAATCGTCGTGTAAATGACGAAGTTCTGAGGTAACAAACATAAAAAAAAATTAAAAAAATTACAACCGAACTGAGAACCCCCTCCTTTTTCTGAAGTCGGTTAAAAACGGGGCTTAATCGCGTATAAATATGATTTATTTAAGTAAGTAAGTTTAAATTGTTTTACATGGCCCATGGCCCTACATGACTGACCCATTATCCTTTAACCTAAAATGATTCGGAGACACCTCTTTTGTAGCATGAAAGCTAATAGACCATTTATAGACTTTTCCCAATAAATAATGACGTAGTTAAAAACCGAATACACGTAACCGTAATACGCTAATATTGCTGTTTTCGTATTTGCTTCATTCACAATGACAAGCATCTGCCTCTGCCACCCATAACAAAAGCTCGTTATTTTACTATTTAACATTTCTATGTGATAATATTTTCTTCTGTTTCCGCGATTATTACTCATTGAAATAAAACAATTTAACGGATTATATCGCGTACATTATCTCATTTTAGTTCCCGACGTTTCGGAAGCTTTCCATGATCACGTGGACTGAGTTTTGATCATGGAAAGCTGGAAATTGTTTTATTTCAATTTCTATGTGATGTTTCCAGCTAAGATGTGTATCGATAACCACCCTTAAAATTTGCATGAAGTCACCTCGTCAATTGACGTGCCATTGTAATTAATATTTTACTGGAGTGATTTAGCCTTATGTGGTCTAAATTGAATGTATTAAGTTTTCGACAGGTTTATACTGAGGTTAAGTGTTGATAGCCACTGTACGATATTCTGTAGTGCATTGTTAATAGTCGTTTCGTATTCTGAGCTACTTAAACCTTTGCCAAAGATAACTACAGATGTATGCAAATTATCTCCTGAGCTTACGTTTTAGGATACCACACATAAAATAGAAAAATCGTGGGGTAGAGGATACTGCCCTGTGGAACTCTAAAAAAGATCCGTAGCTCGTCGCTTCTGAACTCCCCAACTTTAACAATTTGACACCTGCCAGCCTGGCGACTGCGGAACCAGTCAAGAACTACTCCTTTCACACCCAAGGCATTTACTCGTAGTTTACTAAGTAAGACATCCGTTGATACAGTATTGAATGCCTTACAGAGATCTAAAAATACCCCAACATATGTATCACCACTTTTAAAAAAACTTCTTAAAGTACTATCGGTTACTAAAACATTTTGCCTAGGTACATAAAATTATTCGGAAGAGGACTTATTTTCCACCTGTACCTATTACTAGCGTCTTCAGTTTGGTTGCTACAAGATCTAAAACATGGAAAACTAATTGCAAACAGTAAGAAGGCGGCAGGAAGTGGCCAAATACCGGCGAGTAAGAATGAAAACATTTTATTAGGAGCTGATTATCACAACACAACAAAACGGGGCTTAATCGCGCATAAATATGATTTATCTAATTACCTTTCGTTGGTAATTCTTCGACGTTTTGGACGTCGCGTTACGTCTATGGTCCCGAAGGAACTGGAGCGGCGAATCAACGTCTTCTATAAAGTGTTAGTTGTGATAATGAGTGAAGATCGTGTTAGTTTAAATCTTTGTTAAGTTAGGAGCTCGTAATACAATATAGATACCCCGCAAGCGGAGGACCGAAAGATAGAGGGGAATCACAGTCACACCGAACATGAGATGAATTCCGTGTGGAGCATAAGCGACACCACAAATATCAGTTGCTACAGACCCCGTTACGACTACAAATGCACCTTCCAAAGTACCCATTCCTAATCCTAACTTTTATTACACCCATAATAGGAGTTCCTAAAAGACTGCGTAAAATCCGGAAGCCGAATAACGTCTAGGTACCTAACATTGAAGTTCCTGCTAAACATTACATAGGTACGTTAGTGTAACAGAAACATTACTTCAATTTATTTACCAAAATCTGTAAAAGGTATATAAAGCCCCATAATTACACGAATCTTAGATGCAGACTATATTCTATACCTCATATTTTCCCAAATATCGAAGTCGAAGGTAGTTTTGATAATTGATTGACAATTTCTGATGCAACCTGGTGCTAATCGGAAAACCGTGGAAGGCAGTATTAACCTAGTATGTAGCATTGAGTATTGCGCTGCATATTAATCTCGTTAATTATTATGGTGGTATCGTAAATTAATATGTGTGAAAATTGTAATGTAAATGACTATTTTCAGGACGTTGGCATTGGCATTAGTTGCATGGACTGGCTCTCAAGAAGCCCGGACTTAAATCCGATAGAGCACGCGGACACACGGACGAGCTTGAGAGGCGTATAAGAAATCAAAACCCCGCCCCAGCTACACTTAAAGACCTGAATCATGCGTTAGAAAAAAAATGGGTCAATATCCTGCAACATCGCATAAGAAACTTAATAAACAGCATGGCCAATCGTCTGATAGCTGCAGAAGAGCCTGTAGAGACAATACGAAGTATTCATTTGCCTTTGAAGTTCGTTTTTGTATAGTATATGAGGTGACTACTTTAAATTTTAACGCAAAAATTATTGCTATTTTGTTTCTTATGTAATTTTAATAAATAAACAAATAACATTACCAACATTTTCACAACATATCTTGTATGGTGACAGTTTTATCAAACAGACCATAATGGAGCAGTGCCTGAGGTTTAACCGCAGTTTTCTTAAATGCGTGCTAAAGCTGATTGTTTGTCTGAAAATACAAAACCACGTAGGTACCTAATTCATATATCTCTATGTTACTGTCGGTTACTACATTACGTACTTACCACAATAATTCGAAACAGGTACCTTTTTATTAGTACAGTCAAATAGTCTATAGCATCTAAAGCGCCAAATATGTATATCGCAACACATCTTTATTCTTATATGCATAAAAATACCTAACAATGTATTTGGCGCTTTGGATGCTACAGACTATTTGATGCTGACTGTACTCGGGTCTACGGTTTGCTTGCGACCACAGCATCCGAAACACGGATAACGAATCAAAAACATTAAAGAGGCGCCAATAAGCGGCCAAATACCGGCTAGTAAAAATGGCAAAATGTAGGAGTTAGTAAGACTGAATAGGTAACCAGCAAACGGAGGGCCTAACGAGAATGGAATCGCAGTTAGACCGAACATAAAGCCTAGTCCATAGGGAGCGTCCGCGACACCACAAATCTCTGTTACCACAGGTCCTGTTAAGGCTACAATTGTACCATCGAATATACCCATGCCTAATGAAATTACAATTATCAGAGCAAACGATCTGACGGTAGGTACAATGATAGTAAGAGTTCCTAACCCGTAAAAAGCAATCTGCTGCAACTGGATAGCATCAAAATTAGGTAGGTCAGAAAGGAAGCCAATCAAGAGTCTTCCTATCGTAGAGGTTGCTGCATAACATTGAATAGGTACGTTGGTGTAATAGTCCTGCTTATCTGGGAATGTTACTTCAATTAATTTAGCTAAGTGTACAAAAGGTATAAAATTTCCAATAAGTCCGAGAGCCATAGACGCACACCATATTCTGTATCTCATGTTTTTCCAAAGATTGAAATTGAACGTAGTGTCAATAATCGATTTACAACTTCTATTGTGACCTGGTGCTATTCGGAAAACCAATGAAGGCATGGGTTTATACACTAGTCCTCCCAGAGCAATACTCAATGCTAGTACGGCTAAAACTCTACACAACCCGTCTAATCTATACTGATCAACCACATATTGCATTAGAAATGGTAAAATAACAGTAAAAAAACTCTCCCCGACGGTAACAATTCCGTTGGCAAGCCCTAAATATTTTTTGAAGTAGTGGCTTAGGATAGTTATGGCCGGTATGTAAGCTAAACTGGCGCCTAATCCGTAAAGAAATCCGAAAGTGAAATAGAATAGAGTGATATTGTGTACAACAAAAGACGAGAGAATTAAACTTAAGACGATGAAGCCTCCTCCGAGAACGGCTGTGGCCCGCAGCCCGAGGACTGCCGAGGCCAGCCCAGCCAGCGCTGATAGCAGGTACATCAAGCCTGCAGAGAGCGCACCAGGCAGAGCTGCAACAAAGTTTAAGAGTTTTCCACGTGTCTATGCTACGAAATCAGGAACAGGAGCTCTGAAGTTAGGAAACAATGTTAATGAAGTTTTAGTATGAGCCAGGAGCCAGGTACAAGAAGTCAATGTTTGACGTAGCTTCAAGATTTGCAATGAAATACTCGGTAATCCTGTAATTCGACATAACTTAGAAAGTGTCTGACTGTATTTATATATGTATCTCAGAAACATGATGATTGTTGAACTAGATTAGACCCAACATTTTGTAGGCAGATCGTCTGTTGGAGGAAAGGACGATATGAGGTTTGCTAGTAGTAGATTTGATGAAGAAGATGCAGAACTTGGCCAAAATTAAAGTTTATGAACGCCAAAGGCTAGGGCTTACCCGCTTTACTTTCAGAGTTTGCTACTCCTTCCATTTTTAATAGTTTATCCAATTCTCTGTAGATCACGCCATACGAATTCATCACACCCCACGTGACGCCATTGCAAATAAAAGCTGCCACCAAGACAGCCCAGGCTCTTCGGCCACCGTCAGGGGGGACTTCACTGTCTTCATTGATGTGCAAATCCACATTTTGCTCTTTCGGTTGCGAACTCATTTTGGCAAAATTGTAAGAATATTAACAAAATAAAACTAGAAAACAACCGCGGCACTAATTCATTTTTAATGGATCTTTACATTAAAGACATTGACCATCGTAATAAATAATGAATTAATAAGAAAAATATTATCTAGTGTCTTGTATTGTCATAACATAATAATTTTTGATTAGTTATGGTGTTTCAGGTACAAATATAAATAAGGAACTATTTAATATTATGACAAATAACATAATAACAAGCATATGCCACTGACAATGTCAGTTGAAAGAAGATTTTAGCCAAATTTAAGCCTTGTTGCATGTCGCACAGTGCAGTGTCCCATGTACGGTGTACTTAAAAAAATAATGATTTTGTGCCGTTGCGGTCGCATGCAATGTTAAACAAAGTGGATGGCTGTTTCCGAGTACAGAAGTTTATGCGTCTAATACATCGTATGTGCGTCTTGAGGGTAAATATCGTAATTCGACAGAGCACAACGCAGGCGAACTACTCGGTTGATGTTAAAAGTAACTGCAGTTATCTTTTTTCGGTTCCAACACATGGTAACTATCGAACTAATCGAAATGCAAGTATTTGGTAGTAGGCAGTATATGATATTATCGTGTTTCTTTTTCAAACGTTCCGACCCACGAAATAGAGGGTTATCCACATCCACCCCCTCTTCTTTGCTTCAGTATATTATTTTATTTTCAGTTTATTATTTATTTGCTGGTAAAAATTTATCCTACCTGTAAATATACCTTTTGTACACGCACAGTATTTTTTTTTAACCATTAATGGGCATAATCCGTGAGTTACTTTTATATATATATACTATACTTAGTATGGTGACAGGAGTTTGGATTCCCATTTAAAGTGTCCAACTACCTTTGACCATACGAGTAGTTTTCAAATGCGCAAGAAAGCCGAATGATTTTCTGAGATAAAAACGCTATAATTCGCAAAATTCTATGAAGTAGTAGTAATTATCTTACCACCTGCAGTAGAATCTTTAATTTGGTTTCGATCACAGCATACAAAACACTGCATACGAATTAAAAACATTAGGGAGGCGCCAAGAAGCATCCAAATACCAGCGAGCAGAAACGGCCACATGTAGGATTTGGTAATACTAAACAGGTAACCAGCAAATGGAGGTCCAAAAGAGACTGGAATTGCACTCACACCTAGCATAAAACCAAGTCCGTGGGGAGCATCCGCGATACCACAAATCTCAGTTGCTACAGGTCCTGTTACGACGATAATTGCACCTTCGAATATACCCATTCCTAAAGACACTGCAACTATAAAAGCAAACGATCTTATGAAGGGTATGATCATAGTAAAAATTCCTAATACACAGAAAGCTGTTTGCTGCAATTTGATTGCATCAACTTTAGGTAAGTCCGAAATAAAGCCAAATAAGAGTCTTCCGATCATTGAGGTCGCTGCTATACATTGTATAGGTACGTTAATGTAGTATCCCTGTATATCAGGAAACGTTACTTCAATTAATTTACCTAAGTGGACAAAAGTTACAAAATGCCCAGTCAGCGCGACAGCCATAGATGCACACCACATTCTATACCTCGCATTTTTCCAAAGATTAAAATTTAATGCAGTTTCAATAATCGATTTACACCTGTTGCGACCTGCTGATATTCGAAAAATCATGGAGGGCATAGGTTTATACACTAGTCCTCCGAGAGCAATACTCAATGTTATTATGGCTAGAACTCTAAATACTCCGGGTAATCCGTAATGCTCAAGTGCATATTCCATCACCAATGGAAAAATAACAGTGAAAAAACTCTCACCTACGGTTACAATTCCGTTGGCAATACCTAAATATTTTTTAAAGTAGTGGCTTAGGATAGCGATGGCAGGTATGTAGGCTAGAGCGGTGCCTAACCCATATAGAATTCCGTGTGTGAAATAAAGGGCCTCGATACTATGCACAACAAAGGACGATAGAATTAAGCTTAGGACTATGATGCATCCTCCGAGTACCGCCGTGGCCCTTAGCCCGAGGATTGCTGAGGCCAGGCCGGCCAGCGCTGACAGCAGGTACGCCATGCCCACAGCGAGAGCGCCGACAAGAGCTGGAACCAAACCAATTTCAATAGGTACTTTTCCACGTGGTCGCGCTAAGAACACCAGGGAAGCTGAGGCTTGAAAGATATTTGACAAAATCAGATTATTTCTCATATTGGCAAATATTTCGCGTATCGCTCATGCCTGGACCATAATATGATTGATACTATTTAACTATTTATTTAAAAGCCACTCAGCAAGTTAGGAGAGAGCAATGCTTGTCGTATTTTTCAGAGCCAAAAAACTCAGAGTAACTAACTCAGTACCTACACAAGCTCCGTAGTGGGCTGATCACGTACATATTGTATCAAAAGGGGGACAACATAAGGGCGTAGTAGTGGTGGTGTAGGCAGGACGCCTGTCATAGATAGGGACCGACGATATGAGGCCCGGTGGTGAGATAGCCAAAAATTGGGCCATTAGAAACTTATTCTATTAACGCTTCAGCAAAGACATACCCGCTTGGCTTTCAGAGTTTTCTACTCCTTCCTTCTTTAACTGTGTATCCAATTGTCTGTAGATCACGCTATATGAATTTATCACACCAAACGTAGCGCCATTGCAAACAAAAGCCGCCACCAGTACGGCCCATGCTCTACGGCCCCCGTCCGGAGGGACTCCACTGTCTTCTTCATTTATGTGCAAATCTGTAAATTGCTCTTTCGGTTGCGAACTCATTTTGTATCAAAAATATTTGATTATACAATAGTAAGACTAGAAAATTGCTTGATTCAAAAGGCCTTTTTATTTGATTTTGTACATACATTGCAATTACTGCATAAAAAACGCGTCATATGTACAAAAATAACATAAATAAAAAATGATAAATATTTTTGTTAGCAACGCCAACTATTCCATGAAAAAGACGCCATGATTTAAAGTTTGTCCTTATCTAACTCATCTCTGTTAGTACTCCTCTCTTTCTCTCTCATGCAATTAATAACCAGTCTCAATGGCCGTGCATTGCATTACGATACAGATTAAAAAAAGTATACAAGAGATTTCAGCAAAAAGCTTTATTCGTGTATGCTGAATGCTGTAAAGCCTGACAACAGTTTATTTGACCTTCGCCATTTTGCGGATTTTCAATGGTACTAAAACTTTCAAATGAACTGGGTAATAGGGTACATGCATGAAATTTTTTATCGCTTTTCTTAACAAAATATACCGTAAGGTCGGCCAAGAAATACGCATGATATAGGCATTTTAAACTACTAAAGGTGCGCCCACACTTGTAACATTTGCACGTATCCGATCATCGTCCCGTGGCATGACTGCGTATCGCGCTGCTTGGACGCTCACTGTCGGCATTCCATATCATTTGCGCCGCCGCGTGAAGAAACGCGTCCACACTAAGCTGTAGCGTATCACCGTATCCGATCACCGCGCCGATCATTTTGCATGCTGCAGTTTGGAAGCTAGCCGTATCGTTTCACCGCTCCGATCATTCTGGCATTTCGCCGATCATCATTTTTCGCGTGATCGTTCTTTTGTAGAAGCGTTGTGTTCCGTGTAAAACTGTTGCACTCTGCGATCGCACATCAAATTGGTTGACACCCGTACAGAAACTTGAAGATCATTCACGACAGCTGATAAGCCGCGAGCGCCGAGCACCAGCGTGGACAGCAGTGCCCACGCGTCGGCGGCACCGCGCGCGTAGCAACTAAATGGCAGTACTTTGGAAATTCGCCGTAACACACCTGCGCCAGCGACTCAAGCCACGCCTCTCGGCCATCTCTTTCACGCGTAGCTGCAATGGACGAGACAGAAGATGATAAGGCAAAAACCAACTCGAGATGGATCGCCGCGTATCATAACCGCGCAGCATGATCGCTAGTGTGGACGTCGCACCGTCGCGATCATGCCGCGCTCGTCCGATCGGAGTATTTGATACGCGTAGCAATATGGATTTCGAGCGATCTGATCGGCGCAACGTCCAAACGCGTGATCGTGACACGCGATCATGCCACGCGACGATCATCTGATACGGGCAAATGATACAAATGTGGACGCACCTTAATAAGACAGCGATTTGAAAGAGAGGTTCGACATGTTACGTCAGAGTGCACTCCGGCCATATAAACTCCATATTAAATTCTGTTTTGCTAATATACAATGAAGTGTTTAATGGCTAATATCGTGGTTATTTTTATAGATATTTGAAAAAATATTTTTGTCTACCTCTTGTTGCATGTAGGAGGAGCCTTTAATAAAGCAAATATATAAATTCATGCATACTCCCTATTGTGTGGATACAAACCATACATAAAATAAAACCACAAACGTTTAGTTATTTCTTTATTTAATCTTTATTGCACAAAAGAAAACTTATCGTACAATAGGCGAACTTAATGCCATAAGGCATTCACTACCAGTCAACCTTAGGTCAATGGAGAAAAATTGGATTAGATAAGAGTTATTTGGAAAAAAATACTGACTGTTGAGTTTGTTTCGGATTTCTTCTCAACAGTGCAGTGGTCTCCTCCTGGGAACTGCCGTAGTCAGACTTGTACTTACAAAATAAACATCATTATTTCATTATATCAAAACAAAAATAAGTACTTTGATTTTAGTTTGAAAATGTGTAACACTTCCCCACTCATACACATACGCGGTTACGGACCTACCTAAGTGTAAACAAAGTACTTGGTAATAATCAAACCAGTGTGGTGACTGTTGTGTCAAGGTTTTTAACCGATCTTCAATAACACAAGTACCTACGCGTTGATAAGCGTTAATGACGCGGGTTTGTGCTGGGCACGCGTTACTTTTTTATCACTTGGTAATGTTTACGTTAGATTATACCCATCTCTTTTATTGCAATAATTTAACTTTAAATACGTACCTATACACTGTGGGATCGAGTGAATTTATCTCTATTGTTTAGTGCCTCATTGGAGTACATACATTGGGATGATGTTCAGTTATATAAAAATATTTTTGAAGAAATATTATTTTATAAATTCGCGTGTAAATATGATGTGACTTAAAGCTGAGAGATACGAGTACTATTCGACACGAATAAACCTCAATAATGAAAAAAAAATTGCAAACTTAGTGTAACAATTGGCCAAATTATTAAGCATGCAGTACTGCTTCTGTGTATTAAATAAACTATTTAATAAAGTGGCTACATCGCATCATTAAGGCGTGATAGTCATGAGATTTTGAGATTCATTAATTTATAAAAATAAATGGGTATAATCTTTTGGGAGCAACGGCCGCTGTGCGAGCCAGAGGTCGATATTCATGTCGATGAATTTACTGATATATCGCCCAGCCGATTTCGTGTCGGGTATACTATTTAACTGTAAGTTGATATTATGTAGTAAAATGTGTAAAATTATATATATATATATATATATATATATGTATAAATAAATGTTAATATTATTACGTAATGTATACTTCTATGTATTATACTGTATTTATAAGTATCAGGTGTAGAAAGATACACCACAATCTAAATAACACGTTTTCAGTTCGGACTAGGTACATGTTATACCACTTTATATGTTCCAATTAGGCTCTACATTCGATGTTTAAAGTCTGTCGGGTTCTTCGTTCCCACCGCGTATAAGTCCATACCATGAGTCAATATCGACTCCCATGAAATAGACAGCCAGTAATGTTTTTAGGCTTTCGTACTCAAAGGGTATCTACGGAACGTTATATTACTAAGGCCCAGTTCACACAGGAATTTAAAAAGCGTCGCGTTAAAATCCGACGTTTGAGTTCTGCGGCCCTATGATGGTTGGGTCATTCTTCGAGACAGCGATTTTTGCCTTATTCCTCTGTCCTTTTTTATTTTTGAATTTTGACCAATAAGGACATACTCTTGTGAAAATAGATTTATTTTTAGACATAATTATGGTTTTGGCCCACATTTTTGTGAACTCATTCATAAAATAAATTCATTTTAATTTTTGGTTTCAGAGGAATAAGAAATTAAGGTCCATAGGAATAAGAAATGTCAGAATAGGTTAACAAAAATATTAAAAAACCGTATACCTATAAAACATATATTATACTTTTGTTCACAAAATAATTAAAAAAGTATTCTAGAATCATTTTTATATTTGTTCTTATTAATAACATCCAGACTGTAAAAACACTAGGTGCTAAGAAGGTCTAAATTTAAAACTTATTGTTATTAAATTTACTCACTGTACTTACAATTAGTGATTAGATTATATTAATCATAACGTTATCATAATCAGTTTTAGTCATTATAAGGATACATAGGAACGTCACCGGTTCATCGGACGCTTATGAAAAATTAACTAAACTTACATAGTTATGGCTCTTAAAAATAAACAAAGTACCTATTTATTTCTAGTACGATGAAATCGAACTGTTTTAACAAAAATATTCTAAAATAACAAAATATAAAAATTATTATAATTTGTTTTTATTTTAAATGTCATATTTTTATCACAACCATTAATCGACCCTAGTAAGAATCTCAAATACCGTATACGGCTTCACAACACTAGGGCAATATATATTTTCAGTACTCATGTAACTTAAAATTTATAAATACCTTTTCTGTCGTTTTGACACATTGTGTGCAAAACCTTTATTAATTTTCTATGTAAGATAGACGCTACATTTATAAATTTACACTACAGATTTGTCAAAAATTTGTGTGACAGAAAGACGAACAGACATACGAGTCAAAGTTCCGTTTTTTTATTAAGGTACTCTAAACCATAGGAAATCACTTGATAAACTACTCTTCTTTTTGAAACTCAGTTAAGAAAAACAAGAAAAACTTGGAAAATTCTTATTCCATTGTCCAAAAATCCATAGGAATAAGGGACAGAGGAATAAGAAATTATCGAAAAAAAGCCAATGATTCTTAATGTGTATATACAACGCAGCTGTCGTTAATAATATGAATAGATAGTACGTAAAGCAGTTAATTAAGCAAAATAGTAAATTTTTGCTACCTGAACCACGGACAGAGTAATAAGATATTTACCTTCGTAACTCCGGAGCCACGTGCAACAGCCGACACGTCCACCTCGTACACGTTCCGAGCGCGACTGATTTACTGCCCGCGGGGCAAGTTTGTCTACAATCTTCAATACGTTTACGATACAGGCGAATAAAACCCGCGCCAGAGAAATAAGAATTTTGTCGCGGACACATTTTATTTCCTAAATTTTAAATACAATATTATAGATAAAAAAATACTTGTTAAATTTTAGTAATATAATAACTAATAATGTATACATGTAGTCAATCAAAATATTCGTTAAGTTGACTGAATTGAAGTTGTCATCACATGTTTTGAGAAAAATGGAGAGCGGACACGACAGAGTAGTAAGAATAACGGATATTTTTTTTTTATATAAAAATCTAGAATGAGCTTATACTAAAACCGATCGATGTCCCAGTCGACAACATATATAAAGTATCTCTGAAAAAAAAACAGGCTTTTAAACTAATGTTTTCAGTGAAATAAGCCCCCGGACATCGAAAATTAGGGTCTCGGAGAATCACCCGGTTGCGTTTGTCACGCGATAAATAAGTCACATAGCTGCCGTCACCGTCTGACACGTATGTGAGTGGGAGAGTGACAGGCGCGTTATCATATCATTTATCGCGTGATAAACGCGACCATCATAAGCCCGCTGCACGCTCAATTTGATTTAACGTCCAAAGCTCAACGTCGAAAACTAAAAGCGCTTGATAAAAAAGCGCCGAGCTTTTAAACAGCCGCCATGTGAATAAATACACGGGTATCAATTTGTATCATTAAAACGTTTTTTAACGCTCGTTGAAAAAGCGCTCGTGCGAATGAGGCTTAAGCCTCCATTGTCTGTCCATCTGACTGTCACAGTCACAGGACTCTAACTCTTGCATGAACCATCATAGGGAGAGACTTGATATTTTCAAAGAGAGAACGTAGCGTAGGTGGCACGGGGTTAATGAATTTTTTTGTGTAGGTACCTCGTTGACATGGTTCCGTCTCCTGACTTACTTTTTAAAACTACGATTTCGTAAGATAACTAGAAGGTGCCCGCAAACTTCGTCTGCGGAGGAGAAAAAAATCATAGCCTTCTTTTCTTCTTCAGTGTAGCCGACTACGCTTTTCACCCGAGTGAAAAGTATCCTATAAACATCTGGAGATACCTATAACTACCCGTGTACCAAAAATAGTTGAAATCCGATTAGCCGATTTGGCGTAATGAAGCCGCAACGACACATCAAACAAACAAAAATCAACAAAACCATTCAGCGAAATAATCAGTTACATTATTTTATCTGAAAATATCTTCAATGTACAAACATTTCATTTTTACAACTTTATAATATTTAGTTTCGATATTTACGCAAGTTTTTTATAGCCGATATAGGGGAAGATTGGGACCCTTAGTAGAGTACGGAAACATTTTTGTAAGCATTTATTTCCTTAGATATCATTTTATGAAATAAAATATGAATGTGTCCGTATATATTCCACTTACATTGTCTATTAATATCTATTGTACGAACGTACCCCGGACGTGTGCGAAGGGACCCAAACTTCCCCTAGGTTAATTAGGGTTCCGTACCAAAAATGGTAAAAAAGGAACTCTTATGGTGCAACTCTGTCTGTCTGTCCGACTATTAAAGCGCTATATCTCAAAATCTACTTAGGACATCAATTTGAAAATTGGAAGATTAAAAAAAAAGTGGTCAGCCCACATGTATTGCAAGGGAAATATTCAAAAATATATTTTAATTTTCTAAAAACGACGAATATGAGGGTAAAAATTAAAAGTCAAGCTACTAGATCAGGTAGTACATATTTTAAAAAAAATAACCAACTTCAAAATAAACTAAAAAGCCATAAATAATCTTTTATGTACGGTACGGATCACAGTCTTTGGAAATAAGAAATGTAAAAGTTGTTTAGTTCATTGTACCTTCCATCATCAGCTCAGCATGAAATGATGAAAACCAGAGGAAAACAACTGATAACTTTAGAAAAATATATACAAAATATTGTTAGTGCCTATAATATTTGAGGGTTTCTCTCGATTTCCCTGGTATTCCATCATCTAATCCTGACTTGGTGATAAGGAGACTAATATTTTCTTCTGTTTCCGCGATTATTACTCATTGAAATAACTCCCGTGACCATGGAAAGCTGGAAAGCTTCCGAAACGTCGGGAACTAAAATGAGATAATATACGCGATATAATCCGTTAAATTGTTTTATTTCAATGATAAGGAGACTACTTCAGGGACACACTAAAAAGAATATGACTAACAGTCTTAACGTATTTACCTATAATAGATGATTTTTTTAAGAATTATCCTTTAACTCGTAACTAATAAGGAGTTTTACCTTCCGTCATCAGCTCAGCATGATAAGATGATGACTACCATATGCAAATACTTAAATAGCTTAAGAAAATATATGAAAAACGTTATAAGTGCCTATAAAATTTGAGGATTGCCCTCGATTTCCCTGGGATCCCATCATCAGAAACCAACTTGGTGGCAATGGGACCACCTCGGGAGTACGATATATATCCTTTCAAATATATATTTTTTTTAATCGGTCCACAATTAATTCGTCCAGTAATCGGTGAACATACATAAAAAAAATAAAAAATAAAGCTATCGAACATATAACCTCCTCCGTTTGTGGAAGTCGGTTAAAAAGGGCATGATCTACACATTTTTAAACAATTTTTTATTATATTTATTGTGATTCGATTTTATTTTTTTAAGGAAAATGTGAATAAAAAAACACCATTCCCCCTTTATCTCCGAAGTTTACCGAACAAAAATTTTGAAATTTTCACAATTTGTATAAATAAACAGAAATATGATTTACACGAAAATTATAACCATGTCTTTAACTAAAACTCTAAAGTTTGCACGTCATTTGTATCCAATGCTATAGATATCAGGTGCAAACTTAACCGGAACCGGGTAATAAAATTATGTTAGGGTACCTAAGGGAAAGTTTGTACGGAACACTCAGTGCGCGAGTCCGACTCGCACTTGGCCGGTTTTATTTCAAGGGCCCTTCTGTCAGTATGTTAGTAGCCTACATTAGTGGCATTTTTAGGGTTCCTTACCAAAAATGGTAAAAAAATAACCATTATGGTGCCACTTTGTCTGTCTGTCTGTCTGTTTGTTTGTCTGTCTGCCCGACTATTAGAGCGCCATTTTGTTTTAGTCAGGAATATGTGTAAAAAATACACCATCCCCTTCCCCCCCCCGCCTCCCTTATCTCCGAAGTTTACCAAACGAAAAATCTGGATTTATTGCATAATTATGGTATGCACTGTTAAGTGAAGGTCTTACAATATTCTTTGAGCCCGTAATCTACTCATTGGAGCATGCTATAGTATAGGTACCTTCTTAAATATTACAATTATTAAATATTATATCATTAAAAAATCATCCGTTAATAAAATTATTTGTACATGTCGAGAAATTTTAAGTTATGATGTCAAATCACATTGAAAATATTCTCTTAAATTATAAAAACAGTTCTGAACAAGCAAATTCTTTAGAGCCGTTTTAAATTTAATTGCTGACATCGTTTTAATATGGCTGGGCAGATGATTATAAATCTTAATACTATTGTGATACATCCCTCGGCGTACCATGGCCAATCTTGAGTTCGGCACTCGTAAATTCAATAAATACTTATCTCTAATGGGTCTACTGGCTTTTTCAGCTGATATTCAGAGGGGTTGTTTTTAATAAATATACAACATTGCAAAATGTAGATGCATGTCATAGTTAAAAGATTCTGGTTTATAAATATATTTCTACATGACTCATCATCTTTTAGCCGGAAAAGAATTCGTATACATCTTTTTTATAGAATAAATGTTGAAGTTGCATTAACAAAGTTTCCCCAGTTAATAATGCCGTAATTTAAAATTGAATAAATATACCCGTAATATGCTGACATTGCTGCTTTTGCGTCCGCTACATTCACAAGCATCTGTAGCCCATAACAAAATCTTCTGATTTTATTATTTACCATTTCTGTGTGGTGTTTCCAATTTAGATGTGTCCCTATCTATTACTATGCCTAGAAATTTATACGATGTCACCTCTTCTATTGGCGTGCCATTGTAATTAATATTTAACTGTAATGATTTTTGCTATTTTGCTATTTAATATGGATATTACACGAAAATTATAACCATATATCTATCTGTCTTACTTTTTTTTAATCATCAAAAATCAGTTTTGAATGACCCGGTTGCATTAAGTTGGCCCCTCATTTGTATGTGACGCCATAGACACCAGAGGCAAACTTAACTGAAGCGGCAAGTTAATTTGGAATAAGTAAAAGTTTGTACGGAACCCTCGGTGCGCGAGTCAGACTCGCACTTGACCGGTTTTTTCTTAGTGACTCTGGTACTATTCTCTCCTGAGTTACGGGACAGAATAACAGCAAAAAAGAAAATCCACCCACGCCATGAAACACTTTTTTTCCAACTTTCACTTGTTGCGACTTCACTTGCCGCTTGAGTTAAGTTTACCTCTGGTATCTATGATGCCCCATACAAATGAGGGGCAAACTTAACCAAACCAGGTTATTCAAAAAATATTTTTGGTAATTGAAAAAAAAAAGTAAGACAGATAGATATATGGTTATAATTTTCGTAATATTTATACTAAATTACATAATTTCAGAAAATTCCAGGTATTTCGTTGGGTAAACTTCGGAGATAAAGGGGGGAATGGTATTTATTTCCTCATTTTCCTTAATAAAACGAAATAGAGCGATAAAAAAAAAGCAAAAATGACAGAAACAGATCAAGCTCTTTCATATGATACCCTACTTGACCTAGTGACTAGACTTTTAATTTTTGTCCCCCATCATATTGGTCGTCTTTTTGGAAAATAAAAATACATACATACATACAATAACGCCTTTTTCCCGTTACGAGGTAGGCAGAGACTACATCCTTCCACTTGCTACGGTCCTGGCATACAACTGCCGCTTCATCAACATTCAATAATGTCTGCATTTTGTGCTGTCACAACCCTTTCGCTTTATCTCATTCACACACAGAATATCAATATTTTCGCATCCGTCATCTGACATACTTTCTCTATTTTATTTATTATTCATTCCTTCCCTTACATTTAATGTAGCAAAGCGGTTCCCCATAGCCCACTCTAGGGATAAAATATGCGAACCCAGCAGAGCCCCGCATACCAGGTAAAGGTTTAGCCTTATTCTGGGGTCACCAGTCCCAGGGCAATTCGGCGCGCAAACGACTATACTCGCCACTAGCCACGCATCCATCCGAAAATAAAAATATTCTTTATAATGTTTTCTTAGCAATACATGTGGGCTGACTATGTTAATAAATATTCCAAATATCAAATAGATAGCATAAGTAGTTTTTGAGATACGGCGCTGTAATAGTCGGACAGACAGACAGAAAGGCAGACCGAACGGACAGAGTCGCACCATAATGGTTCCTTTTTTACCTTTTTGGTACGGAACCCTAAACATCAAGATAAATAGTGAAATTATGTTACTATTGTGTCAGACAACCAAAAAACTTGAAGGAAATATTAGTAGTTTATTTTTTCCAGTAAGTGATAATGTGCCGAATATTCGGTATCTTTTGCCGACTAGTCGCCGACTATTCGCCGACTATAAATGTGGCCGGACCGAATAGTCGGTATTCCCGACTAATCGGCGACTAGTCGGTACATCTCTAATATAAATTAATGACAAAAATTTACAACTGTCTTTACAATTGAATGCCTAGGTTTGATAGCCATTCCTTGGCATCTTCAGTAAGCGTATGCAAATCGTCTATTCCTCCTATAAAGCGTCTTCCAGGACATTCCTCAAATTTGTGTAAAAATTGACCTGTAATATTAAAACTAAAAAGTTATCGGTAAACGGATAAACAATCCCCGACTCATCTAAAAAAACTGATAATTTTCACATTACAAAAAAATATCTTAAAACACTTTCGATGATGTCACCTTTCAAAACAAAAAAAACGAATTCAAAATCGGTCCACCTGTTCAAAAAGGTATGAATTTTCTCTTTTACTTCAACAAAACAGATAATATAAAGTCGATCCACACTAGGAATGAACCAAACATTTAACAACCCGGTTTGGCACTCACGCACACAGCATGCATGGGTTACAAATGAGAATACCAAGTACTAATAATTTTCCACAGGTATCGGAGGATACCGATTTATTAAAATCGTTACTTTGCATTAAGGTTTTATTACAAATATTAAAAAACTGAATAAATAATGAATATTAATGAAGCTCTTAAAGCGTTCTCAAAGAAAAGTTCCGAGAAAAACCGAAAGAAACCGGTATTTATAGCAACTTAAGAATCTCTTTCTTACACCAATAATGAATGACATGGCACAAAAGTGACAAGGAAATTCAATTTGCCAGTTAAGTAGGTCGACTACTCCACCGGTTCGTTAACTGTTCTATTTTAGTTCACAGTAGTTCTTCCTTGAGGAAACCCACGACGGAAGTGACAGGCAAACAATGCTAAAAGAGCAAATTAGTCACTGCATTCGGACATTGTTAAACTATATCTTCGACGACCGGCTTGGCTCAGTGGGAGTAACGTTGCCTGCGAAGCTGAAGGTCCTGGGTGTAAATCCCGGTAAGGGCAAATATTTGTGTTATGAGCATAATCATTTGTTTCTGAGCCTTAGACGTTTTCTATGTATATAAGTAAATTTATCTATTAAATATATCGTCGTCTACTGCTCATAAAACAAGCCTTATGGAGCTTACCATGGGGACAAGTTAGATTTGTGTGTGTGTGTGTTGTCCCGCAATATTTATTTATTATACCTGCGATAGCGATTATATCTTATTTGTGCTATTTTTAAACTGTTGACTACTACAGTCATGATAGAATGACAGCGCCAGGAGCAGCGCACTTTGCGTTTAGGTACACCAAAAAGTACCTACCGGCGCCCTCTGGTCTGAGTATGGTACATATTTAATCAATCCACGAATGTACACATTTTGAGCGCCGTAATAATTGCGAATATTACTAATTTTCGCTCGTGTAGGTACCGTTCGCTCTTCTCTCAGTGGTGACAAAATGATTTTGTTTTATCTCGTGTTGTCCGTAACTTGGTATTGTAATACCTAACAGCGAATAAGATAGTAAGTTAGCTAAGCGATTTCATTGTCACAATTTTAAACGCTCCTGATGAGAATGGTACCATCGAATTGAAGAGTGAGCCGGAAGATAGGCACCGGATCTCTAAATACAATAATGTAGGTATTCTACCCGTATTTGTTGAAATCGTCGTGAGATTAAGTTTTACGGAACGATTCACTAAAAAGTGTTCTGATGTCTAATACGGTTGTTGGCATAAGGAGTCTAGAGATCATATCATGACTGTGTCCATGAACAGGTTAAACAAATTGTGACTTTTATTTTATTACAAAGCACTTGACTATCTTGATTGGCGATTGCTAAGTGGATGACGTCCACAAGGGTCGTCCAATCGCCTATTACGCTATCTAGTTTTAGAATTAGGTCCAATTAAAAAGCATATTACACTCCATAGAACGCCTACAACACTAAAAACAGTATACATCTTCGTAGCGATCAAGAATAATCGTGCTAAATTATGCGGAGCAATGCGGAGTACCGAGACCATCCTGCGTAATAAAATGACCGGAAGACGAAAACAGAACAGGAATTATTTGTCCAATGAGTGACAGCACTTGCTGAGAGGAGATTCCCAAAGTCTAAAGAACTGTTTTAGACAGAGTCTAGCGTTTAGTCATCAAGTCATCATCAACGACAAACACCTTTTGTAGGAGACAGACCAAGAAAGAAGTGGTAGATTATTTTTGCGAAGGCATCCTGTTTTTGCAGAACAAACTGCAGAAAATCTAAGCTCTACACCGAAAAATTTTACAGGAGATGACGTCGTCAGCTGCTTCCAGCAAATACTGCTCTAAGTGAAAGAGTGCTTGAAATATTTGACGAGACGAGAAGAATTTTCAACATATTTTTCCTTTCGTCTAAACCTGGACGGGTGCTAGTAAATCAAGGAGAAAAACATGCAGAGGTAATCAGCGAGTGGCGGTGAGAACGAGATTATGACTACAAAAAATACAAATTTATAAGGTGAAAAGTGTATTCACCTCCGCAGTTGACTGCACACTAGCAGTGCCGAAGCGTCTATCGTAGAGTGTGATTCCTTTCCCAGGCTTGCCTATTTTAAAGCATTTAAGCACCTCTATTTATAGCTCTTAAAGACTTGAGACAAAAAACACCTTGTGTACTAGTAGGCACGTGTCAAACAGATTCTTGGTTAAGCCAGAGTAGAGTTCGCTTAGTTTTTCTTCATGAATAGTAGATAATAATAAGTGCTAAAATGCTTTTACCTTTTGACCGCCACAGACGGCAAATCACGTCATCAAAAATTCGTGCCACTGACACCAGCATCGGCATATGCCAACCAAATTTCATGGTTCAAAAACTCCTAATATCAACCTCGTTGTATAATCACTGCTATATTTTTGAAGGTTAATTTTATTTTATTGCTGTGGCGTCGGGGTCACAACGTATTACTTCGCTGCTTGGCACTCAAAAGGTAAAGTAGGAAAACTGGTGGCAATCGGGATATGCGGTTATCTCTTGATAATTGATTACTTATATCACAACTACTCGGATTATTTACTGTCATATTTTAATGCAGGGTTCTATAAAATCAAGGACCAATAAAACAAGAGGACTGACACTTACTTGTCATACTTTGCATCGTGTTCCGATCGCAAGGAGATATTCTGGCAAAAACTAGATGGCGCTTTAAAACTAAACATTTAACGATGTTATAATTGAATAAAGAAACATAGTATAGTAATACAAATTTGCAAATAGCGGATAATAAGTAAATCATAACATTTAATTTTAAATACTGTGTCACGCTTGCAAACTTGAATAATTGTAAAAAATAATTTTTATACATAGACGGCGTTGTACATAGCGGGGAATGGCTTTTTATATGGAGATGGTCAGTCCAGGTCTGCTGACTTAGGGCGAGGTGGGCGCAAATAAAAACAACTTTCGTTATATCCCTGGAAAATATTGTATTGCAATTGGTACTTCTAAAAATATAACTTTAAATTGTCAATTCGGTATAATTCTCTACTCAAATTATTTTATTACTACCTAACTTAGGTAAAGAACTATCAGAGCTTCAATACAATATAATTTCCAACATATTTTGAAATGTACTTTTTAACTAAAGCAAGTAGGTACATCATGTCGAATGTAGGACATATCAAACATGTTGATAACATGCCAGTTTATGCATTTGCTGGATAACCTTTGTGTGTCACTCATTATCATTTATCATCAAACTGCGAACATATTATGTATAACCCCAATAGGACATAATACATTTTAACGCTTTGTGCAGCGATAGATTTAGCTCTGACTATCCTAATAACTTAATTAATTAAGTAAAACAAACAGAGTAATAATATAATATAACATGAGGTAGGAAGCCGAATTATTTTTCACTATCTGTAACACAACATTGTATGCACAATACAGCAACATTTGTAACTCCATGGTAACATTAACGCGACTAAAAGTATATCTCCTACATTTTTGTCTCTGAGAAAAAAATTCATAATATTTATATGATGAAATAAATATTTATCCGAAAAGAAAACACCACTTTGTCCCAATTACTTCGGGCAGTTTTCGGTGTAACGAAAACAATTTTGATCCATCTGTCTGCATGTGAATACATCGTTGAAGATTCACAATATCATTAGTCTAGTAAATATTCATGAATTTAGATTGAAAAATATTTGCGCTTGCGCGTTCTCTATTTTGCTTGCCAATGTCAAACACGGGTAAACAGTACCTACACGTTTAAGATATCTGTATCCAGATCACTAAACCCTATATGGTTTGTGCCCATGTTGGGTATACGAATGCATATCTTAAAACATTACAGCGCTCTTCCTAAAAATCAATAGACTGTAATATAATGAGTCTATGATCCCACCTTACACCGGCCATCCATCGTGGTTTTTCTTGATGAAGCAAATTTTGCTTTAAATATAATGTCGTCGGCTAAATTCGCAAACCTCGTAACTCCATCGGATCAAATTTTGCGAGGTTGTCTATTTCGGTTTTAATACTTTAACGGTTTTTTCCAAGCATTTAAGAGTTTTGCCATTATATGCGTTTAGACTTTACAATCTAAAAGTTCCCCAACAATATTTTGATTAAAAAAATGGACTTACGAGGTTTGTGAAAAATAAACAAATAGGGTTGTCGCCCCCCTATTGCCTAACGCGTTTGACGTTCGCAATCAGAATCAAGTGTCATGATTCATGGGCTATGATAGTTGATTCCGATACCAAGTGTCAAAATTTCGTTAGGCAATAACCCCCCCCCCACTCCCCGGTTGTCCTTATATTATGCCTGGGAAAATGTGCTCAAACGCGAGTTGATTTCTAAGAAGAGTTTGCACTTACAGCAAAGCTTTAAAAGCATTTTCTTCAAAACAGACACCTTATATCGACTGCCCCATTCTAAACGAATCTGCCGTACCATTCGATTGTACAAGTTAATATTTCTCAACTGAACGTAACTAGGAAAAAAAACCGAAATACATAGTTCACATTTGTTTATGTATTTTACTTACAGACTAAGTGTGTAGACATCGATAATTATCGAGCAATTCGCGACAAACTCGTGAGTTATTCTTTTAAATGGGCCATGTTCCTATAAAAATAATCCTGTTACTACACATGACCACTATGTTACTGTATAAAAACATAATAATGACGAGTAATAATGTTGCTCAAATAATGTTGATCCATGGTCTTATTCAATTAGGAACTTCCATAGATTTGAAATAAAGTTCAACCCATTTAAATTTTCTTCGGTGGGCCAAGTCTGTCCGTGACAAAACAGGTTTACGGGCCAAACTCTAGGGATATTCAATTGTACATCTGATAATTATCAGACATACCAAATTTGGAGGAATTTTCAGTGCATTTCATGCATCACGATATTGCGCTATAGATGTGGGGAATTTTCCACAATTTAAACGATTAATCAGTTAATATTGTTAACATTAACCCTAATCGAACATTTTGGTTGAAATTTACCACACCTATGGCACTCTACTATAATGCCTGCCCCGAAAATGCGACCAAATGTTCGATGTCTGCCAATTACATAATTTTTTAAAAAAAACCCAACGTTGACACGAATTATACAATAGTTACCCATGTCTGTAAAAATATAGCTTTATATCATTTTAATTTAAAATATGGTAAGTAAATTAATAATGCAACAAATCATAACTTCATAAATAACAGATAGCGTAAAGGTAATTTTGAGTTCATAACAATGCTATCACATATATTTCAACAACTGTGCAACATTACTCAGTAAATATATGAAATTAATTGATTATGATTCAATATCACAGTCCAAACTTTTGCCTGATAAGTCAGGCGCTATAATTACTACGCTAAATCTATCCTAGAAGTTAGTGCACAGTAGAGTGCGTGTTGGGTCGGACCAAGGAGCGTTTCGACCGCCGATACTTTTATGTAACAAATTACTGGTGAATAAAATTGACAAACGCATCGGAGTTTTAGGCATAAGGTAGGCAAGGCATCATATTCTATTTCTATTCAAAAATTTTATCGAATTTTGTCACGTATGATGTAAAAAATTCGTTACATAAAAGTGCAGCGGTTGAAACGCTCCGCGCCCCGGCCCTGTTGCGTCAACAGAATTTAAGGTTCCGGCCAACGTTTAAAATTGACAACTGTCATCCATGAAAAAACATTAACATTCACCTACTGTAGTAGCGTGCAGTCCATACATTACAACACTCCAAGCACAAACTATGCCACGCGGCTCTTTCTTGCGCGATCATTATTAGCTATTTATTTATATCCAGTACAGAATGACGGCTAAGGACGCATTAGGTGATAATCGTAGTGGCCGGTTCCGCTATGCTAGCCCAGCTGGACAGACGCACACTGCGTATCCTCAGTCACCAATATACCGTGGCACCAAGTCACTGCCAACTCTTATTATCAATACTTTTCAACTGCCTACCCTGCGCGCGGCACACAATTTCATTTCAGAACGGATGGAATTAACACACCCTAAGAGTAACGTAAATTGACGTCCACAGTCACAATTCCGTGTTAAACTGGACGATCCAATCATCCAATTATATGTAGCTAGCTACTAACGTTATAGCTAGGAATCGTCTTGTTGCTATGTGTAATATCTATACAACTAGCTAGTGTGACTACTGGCTAGTGATGAGTCATTCCCGGTAAAACTGGTTATATTCCCAGGAATGGTACATCACTATACGTGACATCAAGTATCAGAGATATGTGCAAAAATTCTGCATCCAAGAAGAGTATAGTATTTAATAATAATATGTATTAGAGTACATAATCACTGATATCTGATCCTGTAACGGTGGTACGTTTACTATAATCCTACAATACAATATTATTAGGTTGTCTGGTAGAGAATGCCTTATGGCATTAAGTTCGCCTTTTGTACAATAAGTTTTCTTGTGTGCAATAAAGATTAAATAAATAAATAAATTTTCACGGGTGTTTATTATTTTACTGAATATTTAATTTCATCGAAATACTACTTGACTGAAAGATTTTCTCCTTAAAAAACCGGCCACGAGCATGTTGGACCATGCTTAGTGTAGGGTTCCGCAGCCGTTACTACAAAAATGTACTTCAGAAAAAGTTCACTAGCAAAATATCATATCTTCATGGCACTTACGTCCTTTAGTTGACAAGTGCAGTTTTTCGGCAATTACTCAAAAACTATATTATATTATCAAATCCTGTATATATTTGATCATGTTGAAAATAATTTTCCTTGAAAGTATTTACTAGCGTTACCTTTGTAATTTTTTTATTTTATTTTTGGGACTTATGGTTAAGAAGTTAAAGGGGAGGGGGAAGGGGGGGTGGCAATTTGTGCAACTTTCGGAGCGATTATTTCCGAAAATATGCACCGACTCAACTTTTCTTTAGAAACCCTAGTGTTTTTAGAAGAACGGTCTAAATATGAGCCACACGTTGTTTGCCGAAAAAAATTGATTCAAGTTCTGTTACATGTATAGAGTGCCCCCCGAGAAATATTTATTTTTGTTATTTAACTATGTAACGGCTTATACAAGAAACCTATAGGTACTCCAAATTTTAATTATATACGTCTCGTAGTTTTGGAGTAACCTGCCTACATATACCAGTAACATACTGACGAACGGACAGACGGACATGACGAAACTATAAAGGTGCCCTTTTTGTCATTTTGGCTACGAAACTTTAAAAAATAATTTGGTTTTGTTATAAAACAAAACATACCTAACCTAGTTGTATTATAGCTTCCATACGATGCCCTTTTAAAAAAATCATTAAAAATATACGTCTTGAAAGAAGAAAGTTTATGATCAAACAATATTTTGATGAAGTAAATTATTCGGTGAAACGTTTTTAGGAATACACAATATTCGGTTGGATTTGTGAAAAAATCTCGAAATAAGAGTGCACAATATTATCAGGTCGTTAACACGGAACCATACAGGCATAGGTTTCACCTTTTGCATAAGCTGCAAATGAATGATAATTAAGTCATAATTTAAAGAGTTGGTAATTATTTCAAATTCGATTTCGAGTACACTGGTTTGTGAGGCTTAGTTAAAACATACTAGTTTTTAATGCCCTGTTAACTTTACTAAAACAATAAAAGCTACAATAAAAGTTACATAGGTAGAACTACATTACAAGTAATTTAACATAATTATATACCACTGAGTTGAGAGATTCTATAACTTCAACAATTTTGTTAAAATATGATTTTCAAATGTACTGTAAAATGTACCATCTTCAAATAATAACATTTACTTACATATACATATGTCGTTAAATTGCTGTACATAATTTTACCATATCTAAATTGATTTCTAAAGATAAAAATACCTCTATATTATTGTCAATACTAACTTAAAACTATATGACATAAAATATGTAGAACTAATCTATCTAGGAACATTAGAATGGTAAAAGTTTTATAATCAAACTAAATTTAAAAATGCATAAAAACACGTAAAAGTATTAACAATAATAAAGTCTTTTACATAAAATCAGGAGATTTATGTGCAATTTCACCATGCTCCGTAGGTTATTATTTATTATTAATGATTGATATCATCCGTCAAATGGTCGTCATTGATAGACTTAATTGGCTGCTAACAAGTAACACAACGTGGTGAAATTGCGCCTTAGCAAAATGATTAAAAATGCTAAAATGTTTCGCGGAAAATATTGAAAGTACGAAAGGTATTTGCTCATCATCCGCGATTGCAGCTTGCCGGCGCCTGCGCCAGGTTCACACGGACGTAAGTACTTAAATTCAATGAAATCTAACACTTCTTTACTAGAAAGGCATTGAAACGTGACCGTTACATTACAAATAGATCAACGATCAGTGTGCGTTTTTAAAAGCATTTCTGCGATTATTAATATCACTCACAAACTTCACATTAATTGTTTTTATTAATTATATAATTGCAATTGTACTGGCACAAAACATCAGTTTGTGCAGATACGGTAAATATTGCATACCCACGTATATTAATATATACTCCTTAAAATATAGTTTGTCTTATAACAAAGTAAAACTATGTACCTTATGTATGTACTTTCACTTTTTTGAAATGTTTTCGGCAGTTGCGTTGTAATTGTAACGGCTCACTTACTTAAATATCTCATCTGGTTATAAGGAACTATTTCCTATGTGATGATTGTCGCCATTTTGAATTAGGCCAGACCCCGAGAGCTTTTCTGGAATTAAAATAAAGAGTATTAGGATCATTAAACGTTTCCCGTATTCATATAAATATTTGTTAAATATCAATTACCAATATCATTAGAAGCAGATATTCTACCGTTTGTGCTGGAGCCCTTCGCTTGTTTTCGGCGGCTTCGGTTTTCCGCTTTGCGATGGAGACGAATGGTAAACATCAGAGAGGCGCCCACGAGTGGAGAAATGCCAGCGAGAACAAATGGCAAGGTGTAGGAATTATAGATACCGTGGAGATAGGCGGCAACAGGCGGGCCGATGGACAGCGGCGCCGCCGCCAGCCCCAACATGCAGCCTATAGCCTGGGCCGCGTACGTACCCCCCACTAACTCGAAAGCTATAGGCCCAATCAGGGCGATAAATGCACCATCAAACACACCCATCACCAACGAAATAATTACTATAAAGGCAAAAGAATTGACAAACGGCAAAATAATGGTAAGAGTTCCTATCACATAAAACGAAATCTGCTGCAGCAAAATCCTGTCAATACCGGGTTTATCGGCGAGGAATCCGAAAACGAGTCTTCCTACCCCAGAGGTCGCCGCTATGCATTGCAAAGGTATATTAAAATGTACGGCGTCTACGCCTTCAACAAATTTAGCTATGTGCACGTAAGGCACAAAATATCCAAAAAGTGCCACAGGCATCGACAACGCCCACAACCTGTATTTCATGTTCTTCCAAATTTCAACACTCACTATAGTTTTAATAAGCGAATTACAGTTATTCTCTTCTCTTAATGGTTTCTCTAAAACCATCACAGGAATAGGTTTAAACAACAGCCCACATAACGCTATACCAAATGTAAATATGGCTAAAACTCTGAACATCCAGTCGAGACCGTAATTCTGTATAAGTGATGTCATGAGAGGAGGCATCATGACTGTGAAGACGGAACTGCCTATAGTGACAACGCCGTTTGCGCGGCCGAGATACTTTTTAAAGTAATGACCGAGAATGGCCAGGGACGGGGTGTAAGCGAGAGAAGCGCCCAATCCGTATAGAACGCCGTATGTGAAGCAGAGGATATTGACGTGGGTCGTGGCGAAAGACGAGAGAAGTAAGCCGGACGTGGCGATGGTACCGCCGAGTACCGCCGTGCGGCGCAGCCCCATGAATCCCGTCAGGACCCCCGAAAGCGGTGACAGGAAGAACGTGGTTCCCATGGCCAGACTGCCCACTAGAGCTGAAACAAACAAACGTTACATTTTAAACGGTGCCTCAAAACCACTGACGCAAAGAGGAAGATGCTATAAGTTCAAAAAACATGCGCCTGTGAGTAGGCAGTGAGGGCAGGTTTGTTGCCTTTTACTAGATAGTAAACCTTCTTGCTACATTTCTTATATACTTTTTTTGATACTTATTCCTTGCATAAAGTCGGTTTCGGTTTATCGAAGAGTGACATTACAGACTACATTAAATGCGTATGAAATACCTACGCTTGAAGTGAATGAAGTTGCCGTCCACTAGATAAGCCAGTCAGGACAGGAAAATAAGATGTTATCTATAACGTATCTGATTATAGATATTTGATGATGTTTCAGATATTCATCAAATTGAACTACGTCTTTAGTACTACGCCTACTACGCCTTCAGTTCAGAACGCCTCTTGGTGTTTCGTGTTAGAAATTGATATCATGATATATTGCTGTCAGATAAAAGTTGCGCCTTTCATACAAGGAATGAAAACATACGATAGTCGTTATAAGGAATGTAGGCAGCATAACAAGTTGGAGCTTCACATTACGAGTAGGTACTATTGAGGAAAGGGTATGATATGGAAGTAATAGAGCAGGGACTGAATACCGGTATTCGTTCCAAACAAGCTAATTGGTATTTAATATCGGTAGGTATCTCCTTTAATTTTTAACTGTAATGCACTAATTTCAAAATAGAATTAAGTACCTAAATACCATTCAATAAAAATATCGCAAACTTAGAGAGATATTTCCATTTGAATTCATACCGGTATGAGTTCCTATATGTACCGGCTGTCAAAGATATGTATTTAGAATAGCATTATTAATAGCGTTACTGCCACCGGCCACTCTCTAGTCCCTGTCACTTACAAGATAATAGTAACACCATCTAGTGATGCATCTGTTCTGAAGGGACGTATATTTCTGCAATGTCTGTCTAATATTAGGTATACTCTCTGCATTCAGATTTCAATCATGAAATAGGGATAGTTCCACTACATAAAACCAAAACAGAAATATTGACAAATGAAAGCACTCAGTCAGAGGAATATCTATATTTGTCGTGTAGTCAGTTAAGTTGCCAAGTGCTACACAATGTCTCGTAATCTAATCGGGTCACCAGACGAGATACCTACATAAAACTATTAAGATATATGTAACTATATTTTTACCTATGTCAATTGAGTCTGAGGCCGGCGGAGCAAAGATAATAAGTAATAGTGTACATATGGATCCACACAGGCGTCTACGAGGCATTCCCGAAGGAATGTGAAGTGGAGCGTGCGTTCTCCCATTTCATTTCTCCCGACCAACCGAACAGCAGGATACGAGAGTAAACGCATAGGTGCCTTTAATTTTTTACAAGCTTTTTATTAATTTCACATTTGTATGTTTATTATCTTGGAAGTTAAATTTGACCCACTTTCCGGTTTCCGATAGAGTTAAATTTTGGCGTAGGTACTTATGTAAGTTAGGTGACAATGCGATACTATGACACCTGATGGTGGAGCCGGAAGGTGGTCAATGGTCATAGGAACTCTGTAACAAAAAACGCAAGCCTACCTAATTTGGGCTCTTTACAATCGTTATCGTTTCAATGAGTATGACAGGTGTTCAAAGAAAATCACATATATCTAAGGTTAAATCAAAACTATCCCAATTCGTTTACGCGTTAGGAGTACCTACTTAAATCTAATACAAATACCGAGTGCGCAAAATGAGACTACTATGCGTACGCCATGCGTACGCCCATGCGTGGTTAAAATACGGAGTGATATTATACACGTATCAGATGCGAAAGATTTATTTATCTTACAAAAAAAGTGTATCCGAATCATTGCAAATATACATCAAACAGAAAGTTGTAAAACCCCATTTCATCAAACGCCAAATAGGTACTGTCATTACCATCCTTGTACATTTTAGAGACTGGTACATTTGTAAAGAAAAACTTAAACCTTTACCAACACGTTGCAAGTAGCCGAAGAAAAATGAAATTAGTGTTCCCATCCACGTTTAGAAATATTTAAGACCAGTCGATTTTAATATATAATAGGTTGCCCGAACACATATTTGACGAAACAAACCAAGAACTTTTTTGTAAAAATATAAATTATCTCATCTAAAAAAATTTATTATACCATTTCCTGACAGATGATAATATAGAATAACTTATTGAAATGTACTTAGTCATTTTTATTTTATAAGTATACTTTTTAACTCTTCAACCTGTATGATATGTGGAAATGTTGGAATAAAACTATAGTGTAAGTCTCATGTCGTGTAAGTGTTGCTACAATCTACCAGAGTTCATGTTTGTGCTTAACTTATATATAATTAGTCATAGACATGTATGCAATTTATGAATAAATAAAGTCGACAATAAAAGCTTGTCACAAAAATATTTTTTTTCACAGAAACTTATTGAATTATGTAAACAAATAATGTGTAAGTACCTACCTATTTTCATTTTCTGGAATTTTATAATTTTAGTGCTTGATCTAGGTAGGTACGGTGATTTTTATAACCTGGAAAGTGTCATAGTGTGACGACAAAAATGGCCAAAAATGTTTTGGCTAGGTAGGTAGGTACCTAGGTATTAAGTTTGTATCCTAGTAAGTGTAAATAACACGCTCTGGTTACTCAGGAAAAAGCTAATTACCTACCAACCTACATTTTTTGTGGTTAACCGGTTAACATCTGCCGCGTCTTAGTATGTTAGGTACCTGTACCTATCTATACTTGTATAGATAGTTCAATAACCCCATTCATTACAACCTACGCTATAAGCACAATACAAATCAGTTGGTACGTACCTAATGAAAGGATATAGTTACCTATCTATCTTTCAAAGCATTTAAATATACCTATGTATAGGGCTGCCATCCGTCCGAGTTTCCCCGGATTTGTCCTAGTTTGGAGGCTGTCCGGGGGCCATCCGGGCGGGTTTTTAAGGTGTGTCCGGGTAAAACCCGGACTCTTTTTGTATCAGGGAAAACCTTATTGAACTGAATAAAATGCAACATGTCCGGGGAAAATGCTATTTCCTCCAAATATCAGGATTTTTGAAGATTTTATCCGGGTTCCGGCATAATCAAGATGGCAGCCCTACCTATGTATAACAATGCGTATCCTCGTCTAGTACCTACCTAAATGTATGACAAACATTATTATAGTTCAATTTCAGACTAGCTCGCCTTGTTTAAGATTGTGTCCTGATTTATACCTACAGAGACGTTAAACGTAACCTTTACAATTATTATAACGTTAACTACTCGTATGATAGATGGAACGTGAATCGCAACGAAAGTAGGTATTTTCATCAGCTCAATGGACTGAAATTGGATACGATTATGTGGCCTTCGAAGCGGGCGCCACGCCGCCGCCGCACGCGCTGGTATCGCATAGATCGGCGCCAGCGACGATAAAAGTGTAAAACTATGCCTTCGTGCCTTCATACTCAGGTATATGCTGCGTGCAACCATTCTCGGAACTAGCGGACACGTACTATTCATCCTTTTTGAAGTATCCTTACGTCAATAACTATTCTAACTATAAAGTTATTAAGATGCTGTATTTAAATATTATTGGATTTATTTATCCTGATTTTGTTGGAAGTTATAGGCACGCATGTGCAATCAATAACCTCTTGTAGAGTTTTAAACTCAGTTTTTTTCTGTTAGTTTCTATGCAAAGTATGTAAGTAAATCTAAGTAAAAGTTACTTTTATTTTTAATTGTTGTTGTATTGTCTTTTATCAATAAAAATAATGTTATTAAGTACTTTAATGTTAAAAGTAAGTACCTAAATTGCACTTAGCCAGATTTCATTAAATTAGCAGGAAACCGAATTATATTATCTGAATCCTTTTAATTATTCAGTAACAACAAACAATATATATTAATAGAACAACTAGGTTCACTAATAAAGCCTCTGAAGCATTAAATCTGCATGAGTTCCTTAAAAAACATATGCTGAGTGGACTCCAGTTTTTGTAAACACAAATATGATTGTCTATAGCTCCTATGTTTAGCTTTAAGTCTAGGTTAAGTCTATACATGTCACTCTTCAGATGTACCATTATTGTTGGTTAGAAAATAAATGTATCTTCTTCTACTTCTAAAAAACTAGTATGTGCCACAAACCAGCATCTTCTAAATTACATTTTCTAGTCAATTTTATTACATTGCTTAGTGAACAATGGAAGTCATTAAGATGCATAAAGACTTTATCAAGCAATAGGTACAATAAATAGTTACTGAGTTATTTTATTGAAAATGAAAAAAACAAAATGTATTATTTTGGTGCACATTCAAGCATAGTATATCAATGTTGATAGCGACATGTGCTTTCATCTAAGCATTTAATAAAATTCCTTCTTTAATTGGCTATATTAATAAATGTAAGTGAATCATGAATGAAATTTGTCTCATACATTGCATCATCAATCACACAGCCATCAAACATTTTGACTGTCTATACTTACAAGCTTTGCTCTCAAAGTTGGCTACTCCTTGATCCTTCAATTGATTTTCCAGCTCCTTAAATATCACACTGTAAGAATTTATGACACCAAAGAGAAGGCCATTTGTCAGGAAAGATCCCACCAGAACTGAGTATGCTCTGAATCCCCCATCAGGGGGACCTCTTGCGATTTCATCGCAACGCAGATTCCCATTCATTTCTGGTTTCGGTGCTTCAGCATTTCTCAGCTCTACATTGTGTACCTTAGTCAGTAATTCAGAGTTTTCTTTTGGTTCCAAATCCATTTCTGAAAATGTTTACTGACTTCATGCGACAACAATCCGGCAAACTGCTTTCGGACATATATTTACTACAACTACTATTTCTATTAAAACTGTAATTTGATCTCGGCTAGCTACGTATAAAATAAAATTGTTACACAAAGCAAACTTTTTATCACTTATTCAGGATGATCATGGACCTGTATTACTGTGAACATCACCCACTCAAAACATAGAGTTCAATTAAAGATTTATCAGTCGTACAACTTGCGACACGAACACATCGGGCACGCGGTCGACAGAAATACTTTTCATATTTTTTTACATCTTTCCGCTGATAGCGGATTGAACTACTGGCTGACTTGACTTACGGCTCACAGGCTGGCAGCTGGCACTTGACAAATGACAGCTGACAGTACTTTTTTTTTGTATTCATGACCATGGAATCGAGTTCTTCAGCGATCTAACAGCGATGTATAAAAATGCTGCCGGAAAATAACAGTAACTTTTATTAAAAGAGCGATATTTGAATGTAAATACTACTAATTTCTTCCCATTTTAGAATAAAACATTTTTAGTACTATGATAAATAATGAAAATCATCACATTTTCCAGAAAATTATTGACACCAGAGGCGTTACTCCGAAATTCGAAGTTCGTAACCTGCCATTCCTCTCGCTCTCATGTTAAGCTGTATTTGAGTGAGCGGTATAGGCCATACAAACTTCTTTTTCGGGTTTCGGAGTAGCCCCTCAGCTTTCTTAATCTCTGCGTTTTGATACTAATCGTACCAACAGTATAAAGTAAAAAAAAAAACGGATGTCAACCGAAACCGACACATTAAAAAAAAAAAAAAAGCTGATCGTCGGTCCGCTCACGGTACGATTCGCTGATAGAACGGTTACGTAATGCCAAAGTAGGTCTACCTAAACCTGTAATTGAATCTGAACGCATCCAACACACATCCAAATATCAAGATGTCAATTACGTGTCAATGTCAAAAAGTTGCAGGTTGCAGGGCATTGTAGTAGCTGTATACGTAAATCGTAGATTGTAGAATATTTATTTGCATGAATACTATAATAGACGTGGTACTTAAATATTATTATATTGTGTTTTATCAAATAACAGAGCTTTAGTGAAGTAACAGATCATATAATCCGGATCATAATTACGCACTATGGTACGAAACTGTAATGTGAAAAAAATTTACATTTGTTGTACATTGTTTTCAGAATCAGTAATCATGGCACCATCATCAGATTGGGATGAAATAAAACGCCTGGCTGCTGATTTCCAAAAGGCTCAGCTTACTTCTACCGCTCAAAGGTAAGTCAGCTATTTGCAAACCAGTTTTCCTGTGTGAATTTACACGTAAATACTAACTTCACATTTTGTTACAGACTTTCAGAAAGGAACTGTGTTGAAATTGTGACAAAATTGATTGAATTGAAATTGATTGATGTTATTTTCACAACTGATGGCAAGGAATACTTAACTACTCAGCAACTAGTCAGGGAAATCAAAGATGAGCTTTATGTACATGGTGGTAGGATCAACACCGTTGAGCTGGCTAAGGAGCTCAATGTCGATCTCAGCCAGATTAATTCTAGCATTACTGAGATCATCAAAGGAAAAGAAGTACAATTGGTTTCTGGTTATCTGATAGCATCTTACTATTTGGAGAAGATTGCAAAGGAAATTAATGAAAAACTTCAGCTTCAAGGGCAGATATCTGTTGGAGAGTTAACCCTGCAGTATGATTTGCCAGCTGAGTTACTCCTCCACAGTGTATTGGAGAAGTATTTGGGCAAACTGATCTTTGGTAAACAAGATACTTCAGATTCCAGAACTTTTTATACTGAAGAGTATATAATGAGGACAAAAGCCAAAATTAAGGGAGCACTAATGGGCCTCTTGAAGCCAACTCCAATTACAGTCATTGTGAACCATTGTAATGTTGCTGAGCGCCTGTTCCTATCATTATTTGACCAAGTGAACGCTCCAGGAATGCTGACTGGCCGACAAACTGGAGCTCTCTATGTGCCTTCTTGTTACACAAAGTCTCAAAATGATTGGGTAATGAGTTTCTACAAACAGAACAACTATCTTGAGTATGATGCATTGTCTCGCTTGGGCATCTCAGACCCCAAAGGGTATGTGAAGAGGACTCTACCCCATGAAGACCTTACCTTTCTTAGCAGCTGTGCTCTGGGGTCTCAAATTAAAGAGCAGCTTGAGACAGCTCTTGAAGAATGCATAGCATCTAAAAGCTATTTGGATGTTGTATCCTTGCTGCCTTCTGTTTTATCAGACACTGATATTGAAAAAGTTTTAGATGAAATGCTGAAAAATAGCTCTAAGGCTACTGTAGTTTTCGAAAATACTGGTAAATAATCTTGAAATGTATTGTTATTAATTTAGTAAACATTAATCATAACATTTAAATAATAACTGTTAATTTCAGTTTTCAGCAACCACTATATTGATACTTTAAGACAAGCCTGTATACCAATGATGCAAAGTAAAGTGGAAGCAGTTGTGAAATCAGGAAAGTACCAGCAGTTTTATTTAGAAAAGCAGCTCTCTAAGGCCAATGAATTTACGCTTCAGGGCCATGTCGATCACAAAGCTGAAAGGCGAGATGAGAGGAGAAGGAAAGCAGCTTCAGGCAAAGGTGGTGGAGGCACCCAAGGTCGTGAGACCAAAACCAAGGCTGTTAAAAAGCATCCAAGAGGCAAACAGGCTGCCCATGATTCCGACTCTGATGAAGCTTCAACTGCTACAAGGAAAAACCCTTCACAATTAGAAATCATAACCATTGAAGATGTGAAGAAAATCATTAAAGATATTCTTGAAAATGAAGGTCTTGAAGATTTGTTGGTACAGATAGCTGAATATCTGCATAGGTATGCCATATTCTTAAAAAATTGACTAACCTAATATTATTCAATAAAGTCCTACATCTGTCTGATGAACTCTTATACTTTTTCACGAACTTCATTCTTGGAGATTTTATGCAGTGTAATTTATGCATATTATTGTAATCTGGGCAACATATGAAGCAGGTGGAAGTACTATACACATTTTTATTTAGATAACCTTTGTTTTCCAGTGGCTTAAACCAAACCGCATTGGGAGCAGCAAAAGAAACAGCTGAAAAATTGATGCAAGATGCCAGCCAGAGCAGAAAACAGACCCACTCATCTACACAAGACAAGATCAACATTTTGATAAATGACATCAAACTTTATGAAAAAGGTCTCAAGTCATTCCCAGCCGATAAACAGCCTCATCTCATCAAATACCTGCTAAAGTCTTTAGGTGGTGATGTGTTAACAGAGTTCTGTAAATATGCAGCGAACCAATGCAATCTCTCAATTCAGGTGGATGTATTAACTCCAGAACAAAGAAACAAGATCATCAATGACTTGACGGAGGAATACACAAAACCGTTCAAAGCTCTAAATGCCACTCTCTCTGATCAAAATTTGGAGTTATTTTATCAAGCGGTTGACTTGTGTCTTTCAGAATGTGGCATGATTATGAAGAAAATTGATAAAAAGAAGGACAAGTAAGTATGGTTTTTGTATGAACAAAAAACCACTCACCTGGTTACATGTTGTTTTTAGCTCTGCTATATTTAGTAACTCTTTTCATCAAGATTTTTTATCATTAGTATTCAGTGCATAAATTATATGATATATAATTTATGCACAAATGCAAATAAAATGTTTATCACCAATCTGACACACCAAATATCACCCATCTGAATCCTGGGATACTGTGGGACTTTTGAAAATCAAGCCATTCTCCATGCCATGTTATTTCTTAATGGCTGATTACTCCTTCTATACGGTCGACATTGATAAGAATCAGTTGTTAACTGTTTCTTTTCTCGAAATTAATAAATTTGACTTTGATAAGGTTCCACTATTTGATTCCTACAGATTTAGTATACTCGTACTTACGTATAATAAATTTGTATTGAACTGACAGTGAAAGTGTTACTTTTTCGAGCACAGAGAACCTTTGACATAGTTACAAATCTATATTTTCACCACATTTTAGCATAATTAATACTGGTTGCCCATATTGCCTTACTCAATATATTTGTTTTATTTCAGGCTTGTGATAACTAATCATAGAGAGAAGTTAATATCAGAACTGGAAAATTGCGATGACCCAGCATTGTCGCTGCACCTAGCCGTGCTGGCCATCTTCACCATCCTCACGCAAAACATGCTGCATGCATCTGGGAGGCTGGTGCCCATCATAATAGAATTTGTGAAGCCTCAGCTCAAAGAGGAGCAATTCGAACAACTGCAACAATACCATGGTAAAAGAATAGTTTTAAGAACCCTTTCACGAAATACACTCGCGCGGTGCTGAGGGCATTTCCCGCCCGAATATTCGTACAACTTTAATGTAATGTTCGATGTATAATAATAATCATGCAAAGATAACGAGCTAACTCCTTTTTTGTTCAAAAAATGGTATAAATAAGAACGATGTACATATGTATACGGACAAAATAACGAACATTTGAGGCCACAGTGTAAAAACAGGATATATTGCTTCTGTGAAAAATCATTTATACAACTAGGTTTTGATATAACATCATAGTTACAGTTTCAAGAGCTCAAACTCTTCAGGAAACTACTGTACATAATCTGGTAAATTTAGTTAAAAATTCAGTGCTACTAAAATTTAAGGCCACTACCGTTTCTGACGCTTTTTTTTACCAAAAAATAAGAATGGGCTCTGAAGAGACTGAAGGAAGGAAGGGGTAAGCGAAGTTCTACCTCCTAAATAAAATGTTCCTCTCCAGATTTAAGGATTAACCTCACAATATTTGAGATCTCAATACAATGTATGCCTCAGTCTTGAGGCCTTTTGGTGTACATTGAATCGCATCGTGCGTTATCCATGACCGTTTAGTTTTAGAGCTCCGCAATGGTTGCATAAATCACACTCTTTCTCGATCGCTCGCGGCTTTCGCTTAGATCAAAGACAGTCTTCGTACTTGTTCTGTAGTTGTACCCTATTACATTAAACGAGCAATTCTTGTATTGGCTCTAATGATTTGGATGAGACTTGGGATGTAAAACTAAGTTTTGCCTTCAAGTTTATAAGGATAGATTTCAACTTCTAAAACGCAAAAAGTGAATCGTGTATTCTCAGGCTTTGTTTATTTATTTTGGTCACCAACACGATGTTATGTTTGGTTTTGTATAGGTACTGACGGTGTTTTCCTTTTTGCAGAATTAGTTACCAAGTATCTGACAGCATCTGAGGGAGACAAGCCAGCCGTTGAAGACAAATTAAAGGAAGAAATGTCTACTATTAAGAATATAGTGTATGAAGTAAAGAAAAACAAATGAATTGTTATATTTTTTGGTTTCTAAGGGAAATAAATATATATACTGTTGTGTTAATATTGTGCAATCATTGAAATTCAGGCCTTATAAGCACTTTATAGTCATATATTTCAGTTACATAAGTGTAAAGGAGCTTGATAAGAAAGAATCTCAAGTGGCGACCAGACCGCGAATTGGAATACAGACCTTTTGACCGCCAAAGACGGCTGTGCCAATGACGCCACGTCGGCCACAGTCGTCCAAATTTCAATGATCAAAATCTTTGAATACAAGTATTTTTCAATCCCTGTTGATTTTGGAGCTCTTCTTATTTTTTGCTCTGGCGTCAGTGGCGCGGTAAATTGCTCCGCCGCTTGGCGTTCAAAAGGTTGCCCGCATCGGATTGTATTGCTTCATCGCCAATTCTGTACAGCAATTTACGGTGGCTTACCTCGAGGTATGCGGTGTACCTAACGCCTTGTGAGAGAAGGTTCTATTTTTTTTTGTAAACTCTGTTTACAAAAACGCTGTCCTATGAATATACAGGAAACAGCCCCCGGAGCGGGCGCCCCGCGCCGGGTTCCCGCTCGACGAATACGGGCGCCCTTAGGTCAAGATGTCAATAATAAAGGGTTGATTATAAAGGTGATCACCCAATCATGGAGATCTAAACACAGTGTAGAAGGCAAAAACATAATTTTTAAAATGTAAAGCAAGCATTTATTAATCATTATATTATTCTGTGAAAAACTGAAAAGAACATCACAACAATTGTAATTGTAAATAAACAATGAGTACTGTACCGTATGTAGTTGTCTCAATTAGCCAACTACATATAGGTGTTTCAAAAACTTAGCAAAGACGCATTAGTCAACAAAATCACTTTAACATGTCTCTCTTAAATCCCGTGGTTATAGATTATAAATATTATAATATAGATAGATCATTACCATACCAAAAATTTCAGTGAGTATACAGAACGTATCAGTTTCAAAATGACCACAGAATAGCTTTCAATATGACGAAACTAGTGCATAATTTTGACGAATGCGGGACTTTTGCATGTACACTTTGTACATTTTGATTTTACAGGCAAAGCCACTAGACCAACAATCCTCAAAAACTGGTAAAAATTGCTTGTAAGATTGTGTGAGTTGTAAGTGTAAGAACTCAACAACATTTGTCTGTTTGCTACAACTTATAATACATCTTGATGATCAAATTGACTATCAATTTTAACTACAACAAATCAATAGTTTCAGTTAGTCAATATAAAGCACCAGGGTAAAATGATGAAAGAAGGACAATAAAATCATGTGTTAGTTCAGAAAACATCAGAATCACGAGTGGAGCAATTTTTTTTTTACTTCATACTAAATAAAACTTTCAAAAGAACTAGATGTGAGGTATTCATGTATTTATGTCAACTCAAATTTAAAACTTGCTCTATTGATATTGCCTTTTAAATTGGAGATCATGAATTACTTAACATTACCAAGGACCATTAAAACGAGAGGCCTGGCAATATCCATACAACACGCCGTTCCCTGGTACAACGCCATCTGTGTAAGATTTTTCTTCAACTTTGCAAGCGTGACACAGTATTTGAATATTACGATTTATTAAGTAGCTGTTTACGAACCAATAGTTACTGTAAGTACTAAGTTTCTTTGTTCAATTATAGCATTGTTAAATGTTTAGTTTTAGAACGCCATCTACTTTTTGACAGAATATCTTTGCGATCGGGGCACGACCCTATGATAATTGACAGTCCTCTTGTTTTAATGGCCCATGCCACTACTTTTATAACGCAAATACCACTTTTTCATTCTGAAGCCTAATATTTGGATTAAAAATTATGTTGTAGTAATATAATTCTCTACGTAAAGATAAAACAAAAATTAAGAATATGTAAGTGCACTTAGTGCAGAGCAAGTTTACTTGTAAATGCAATCTCTGGCAGTCTGGATGCATATTGTGACTTCGTAAAACATCTCTGTAAATATTAAACGACCTTATTATCAAACTATTGCCAAAGTTACTTTGTTCCATTATTTCATATAAAATATAATAATTACTTCTAACTTTTCGAGATAGATGCAATATAAAAGGAGGTTAATATTGTTTATAAGTTGGTTTTTGCAGCTTGGCGCTTTTTCACATCCCAGTTGTAAACTCTAGCCATGTTTACTTCTGTTGTTGTCCATTGATCACTGAAACAATTAAAAATATTGTTAAATATTTTATTTATGCACAATATTGAGTTAAATAAAACATTGGATTGTACTTCATTCTATCAGAGCCAGGCCACATCACAGACAAGAGTTTTCAGTTTCCCCAACTTTTATGAGAATTTCATGAGAATATAATTCTTGAGAATGTAACCCATAAAGAGGGAAAACTGCCTATGCCTATACTCTGATTTTTAATTCAAGACCAAAATTTAACGTCAACGGGCGCACTTTCGCTGTGATCACTGCATACTGGTTTAAGTGTTAGTATTTTTATCAATTAAACTTACCCTAATATTACTGGCTGCACGATTTCTCATTCATATTTTTATGAAATAATGTTTATTTGATGAAATAATCAAGATGAGAACTGTCAGATTTTGGTCTTGAATTAAAAATCAGAGCTTACTTTGGTATGAGAACTGCATGTTGATAAAAATCACTACTAATCAGAATCACAGATGCCTCTCAAAATGAAGGGATTGTCATTTCCCTTCCCCTGAGAAAAAAGAGGCTCAAATAGGCCCCCGCCCTGGCCCCTAGGTAGCACATCAGACACCTGGGGTGGCAAAATAAATAATGTCTCAAATCTCAGGTATATATGTGGCATGAGCCACAGGCAGCGAACGAAAAAAATATAGAAGCACAACTAGCGTCGCAAAATGACCCCACGAAAACTGTGTCGAAAAAGGCGGGTCGTCTAAACTGGGTCATACGGGCTGTCAATTGCTTATGGCGGCGCTGTATGACTGTCGTATTATTTATTTCACTTCTCAAAATTAAAAAATATGTGTTAATTGTTTTGTAACATAGTGTATTAATCATTCTAGAAAACACAACAAAAAAGATGGAATCACTTTTGTCATGTAAAAAATACCGTAAACATAATAGGGAACATGCATGACATTTTTTCATCGCTTTTCTTAACAAAATATCAAAATACCGTAAAAACTATTCCAAAAAGTGAAATTAAGATTAAAATCCGCCAAAAAATACGCATGATATAGGCATTTTAAACTACTAATTAGACAACGATTTGACAGGGAGGTCCGACATAGACTGTTACGTCACAGTCTACGACGGTCATATAAACTCCATATTAAATTCTGTTTTGCTAGAAAGAGATAGAATGAAATGTTTGATAGCTTATATCTTGGTTATTTTTATAGTTATTCGAAAAATATTTTTCTCCACTGTTTGTTACATGACTGAGTTTTTAATAAAGCAAAAAGAAAAGATTATGCGTATTCCCTATTAATTATTTATTTTAGTCGGAAGAGATTTTGTATAGGGATGGTGTTACCTTACATCATCAAAATGTTAGTATGTGAATGAAAAGATATTAAGATACCTATTGAACATTTGATATATTATTTGTTAAGATACATGTTTTCGTGCTCACAACTATTTTATGTACAGTGTTCGAGAAAGGTGCAATTTGATTTAAAAGTTATCAAACACTTTAGGAATATGATGTTATCAATGGTTATTGCATCTGATCTGGGTCCTCCTAAGTAGAATTTTTTGGTTTTGATTAGACTAAATACTGTATGAGTTCGGGATCTCGGGCATATCTACTTTTAAATCTTTTAACCGACTCCAAAAAAGGCGGAGGGTTTTCAATTCGTCGTAATGCTTCTTGCTTTTATTTTATGTACGAGTATGAGTTCCCTGATCATTTGAAAACGGGTTCGACCGATTTTTTTTTTTTTTTTTGCTTAAAAAGTGGTATCTTCAAATTACTTAGTCTCATATAGTTTTGGTGAAGGTCTGATGATCAGATCCGTGAGGAATCGACAGAAATTCACAAGTATTGAAGTTATCTCTGTAGCGATTTTGATATTTAAGGAAACAAGTCAAGCATTTTCTTTCAAAAATATGCATTGGTAAAGTAAACTCATGAAGAAGACCACAGAAGGCCACCGAAACTCCTCAATGATAAGTAGAGGTCGGACAAATGGGCGTCATTGCTCGCAGTAACATGGACATGACTCAAAAATTAGATTGATTGATCAATAATAAGATAATTGATAAGATTTCAATGGTATACTAAAAGTAAGATATTATACCTTCTTTGATTTCCTTTTAGCAAAACAGAAAAATCTATTTTTTGACATTGACTTTACTATTCTGACGTTCATTCGTATTTATGTTATATACATTATATTTACCTTGTGATTCTTTCATAAGCTCTATATCACAAAAAATATAAAACCATAATAAAAAAACTATGGCAATTTTTTTGCTGTCGCCAATTGAATATCATCAATTTACCAGCGAGCTCATGGCGAAAATTGAAGTAAATAGAATAGGACGAGGAAATAGTACGTCAAAATTATGTTTTATTTATTATGGCTTATCTTAAACAATTTGAATGAAAAATAAATTATATTTTTGAATGAAATTTATATATAGGCAACAAAGAAACATGCTTGTGCCGCTGTTATTTCAATTTTAAAGAAATCCCGCACGTAATAGAGAGTTTGCAATCTAATTCAAATACTATTGAATGTTCATTAAGTTAAATACGATGTATATTGAATAATCTGGAAAGCATTCAAGGTGAAATAGGAATCAGTTTGCAAGGAAAAATGAAAGCTGTACTTAAAAGAAATCCAGATTTTGAAACTGTCATCCAATACATAGAAGGCAAAATAGACTCTGAATCCTATTGGCATGAAAGTATTCCTATTAAAGTACTGAAGTTTCCTCCGTTAACTTCAGTAGATTGCGAACGGAGTGTTTCAGCTCATAAGTATATTTTGGATGTAAAAAGGAATAAACTTACCACGGAAAATTTAGAAAAAATACTGTTTATTTTCTTTAATAAAGCTACACAATAAGAAGTCTGTGTTTTATTTACAACATATATAATAAAATTAAATTTCAGGTAAGAAATTAATCAATCAAACTTTTGACTCATGTCCATGTTATTGCCAGCAATGACGCCCATTTGTCCGACCTCTGATGATAAGATAAGTGATTTAAAGATGGTGATAAGATATCTTCATAGTCACAAATTTAAATGGTCTTGGTGAGAATGGACGGTAGGCACCTGATCTGCGTAGTAAAGTAAGTAAAATAATGTATATAAATACGTATGGCTATACCTACAGGGCCATTTATCTCGATCGACTTATTTAACGTTCATAAGTTTCTTTATAAATACATTTTGTGACAAGCTTTTATGGGGGACTGGATTTTTCTTGAAACATCCATCAATTACTCATCGAGTTGATTCTAAAGAGCTCAACCTCGATAGGATTGCGGTGATTTATTACAGAGTTCATATGCCCACCTTTCGTCTCCATCATCATAATAAATAAAAAAGCCCATTTATTCCAAAACTACTTAACTAAAGGTATATAGAATAACATAGTTGTTATTTGTATTTAACTAGTTTTGGACCCCTCTCGGGTAAAGGCCTCCTCCAGTTCATGCCATTTCGTTCTGTCCTGGGCTATTTCGGGCCAGTTCTTTGCGATTCTTTGGATGTCCTCTGTCTATCGAGCGTTTGGTCTGCCAGGTCTTCTCTTTGTCCGGTCCATATTGTGATGAGTTTTGTCCATTTTTCTTCGTGCATTCTGGCCACATGTCCGGCCCATTTCCATTTAGCTTTTAATGCGTATTCTAAAGCGTCAATACATTTCGTTTTTTGACGTATGTTATCATGTCGTATTTTCTCCATCATCATATCAGCTCGATAGTATCACAAGTGGTTCTAATTTAGCTTCTAAGATCTGACCCATACAAACATACTAACACAGCAATAATAAAAGTACGCAAGCTCCACTTTTGCGTTGCCTTAAGGTACTACAAAAGTTATGATTGCCAGTGTCTGTTTGTATTTAAGTATTTTGCAAGCTATAAAATATGCATACCCATACGGGTAAGCTATAAAATATGCATACCCATACGGGTAAGCTATAAAATATGCATACCCATACGGGTATGCATATTTTATAGCTTGGTTTATAGTATGGTCGTCTAGTATTCACAGTATACGTCTGCTACATCTTAATTGGAGACTAGTTTGATTTGCGTATTCTATGATTATTTAAAAATAAAAATAAAACTGAAAATTTAATTTAAATAATACGACAATTCTGCCTACAAAATTACTCTTTATTGCATGTGACAATCTACTAGGTACGCGTTTTCATAGTCGCCGTCATGTTGATACTATTATTATTACTTTAAATTATTTGTTTTGGGTAATTGAAAGTAAACTGATATTTTGGCCAACTCTTATTCACATACGGTCACACAACGCGCATGCGGATTTAGATCATTTACCCCGTTTTGTACTGCAATTTTGTATGAAGCTCGCGTTCTATGTTTTTTTCGTTCGCTGGCCAGGCCATAATCCTGTCATTTGGGGCATTCTTTATCATCACCTGTGGTGTACACAATTTTATGACTTTCTCTGACCAGAAAGAGCCTAGCGTAATCTATTCTATACTTAACATAAAGTTGACAAAATGAAATGTCTGTACATTGAAGTTATTTAAAAAAAATAGTAACGGGCTATTATTTAACTATTATAGACGTCTTGAAAATGGTGTATATATCATTATGCCAATCGGTGTTAGGCTACTGTATTACCGTCTGGGGTGGTGCTGCGAAATCAGTTTTAATAGACTTAGAGAGAGCTCAGAGATCTGTAATCAAAGTCATGCTTAGAAAACCCTTCAGATACGCCACAACACTATTATACAATGATGCACAAGTACTGTCAATTAGAAAGCTCTTCATTCTCAAAAGCGGATTAGCCACCCACAGGAATATATATTCAAATAATAAGTCTCACTACTTCATTCAAAGATGTAGACTGCAGTTACCCCTTCCTTCAATTAAAACGTCATTTGCAAGACGATTTGGTGAATTTATGAGACCCTACGTTTACAATTTTATTTCCAAATTTTGCAAATTAATGGATATAGCTACACATAAAGCAAAAATTATAAATTACTAATTGGCTGCTCACTATACATTACCAGACAACAGAAGACCTGCTTACCCACATCTCATTCAACTACACACAAACCTAATTTAATTTCATTATTTAAGTCCACACGAATGTTTAGTGCAATTTCAGTCTTAATCATAAGTTCTATTGAGTAATGTTTAATGATAAGACTTAACTAGAAACTAACACCCTAATTATAGCCGGTACCCCAAGATACAGGCTTAGCCTAGTTTGGGGGCCCCTGTTATTTCTTTAAATACATGTGTAAATGCCTGCCTTCAGTAGCGTAGTGGACAAATAGTACCCATGAGTAATTATTTTATAACCATACGTCGTTATCGCGGGTACAATTACCAATCAGATAAAGAGCAGATAAAACAGAATGTCCATTTGGTAGAAGCGGACGTATTCTGCCTACAGCTACTAAACATCTAAGAAGCTCTTTACATGTGGAGAGTTTTCTCTAGAAAAGATCAATAAAAAATACAGCCGGAAAGGGGTGGGTTTAAACTGTTGTCATATATTTCCATCTGTTTAGTTAACAAGTTTATACATAGGAAATAATTAAATTTAATTATCTATTAACGTCTTTTTTTAACAATTTTAACAATATATACGTACTTGTGTGAAGATTTGGTTTTCGTAATAGATTACAAAGATTTTTTCTATATTTTCCACAGTCAATTTGCGGCGTCTAGCAGTAAATATCCATTTTAATTGACTAAATGATCTTTCAACATCAACTGTTGTTGTAGGTGCATACTTGAAAAGTTGGAAATAATCTAGAGTAGTGTGACAAACTCGTAATGATGATTCAAGTATTATCTCCTTCACTTGTATCAATTCATTATTTTTTTTTATTATGTCAAATCCAGTATTTTTCTTCAAGACATGTTTCAGCTTTTTAAATATTCTTTTTCTATTAGCACTCAAATTTAATTTCGATATATGCTTGTATGTTTTTTGAACGATGGCTAAACTTTCACTGACGAGATAGATTCGGGCACTGCAATTTGTTTATAGCGTCTGGAAGTACCTGAAGATATTTCGTTATAAAATTTAAATCATTCCGAATTTTCGAACTGCGAAATGCTTTTTTTGCCTTTATGATACATGCTGCGTCAGAATCACGAAATGTGTCCACAACGCCTTTTATTTCCTCGAAATACTTGTTATAGTATGTCGCAGCCTCAATCCACGTTCCCCAACGAATAATTGTTGGATTTGGAGGTAAGGGTATTCCATTAACCATTTCTTTAAATGTTTTTATTCTTTTTGGCGATTTTCGAAAAACTTTTTTTACATTTGATATTAATTTATTCACTTCTGGAAAAAGAACGCGAACTTGATCAGCAACTCTGTTAAGACTATGAGCCAAACATGTAACATGTAGGTTTGGGTAATTTTTTTTCAGTATTCTACCCGCTTTTTGCATGTACCCTACACCATCAGTTAATAATAACAACACTTTCTCATGTTTATTGTGGTCGGGACCCCACAAATTATCCAGTTTTTGACGGTATCCGTTATACTTATATTGTAAGTTTGTTCCAATTTTTTGCTTGACAATACATGTGGAGTTCCGACTGCATCTTCAAGCAATGCACCGACTATCACATTAGCAATTTGACGACCCCTGGCATCTGTTGTTTCATCAACACTCAAATAAATAAAAGCATTTTCTAACTCCTTTTGAATCCTTTGCTTTTGTTCGTCGTATATTTGGTTTACGTAATTCTGTCTCAACAACATTCCGAAGGGTCCTCCACAGTTTTTTCGAACTTTCCAGAGACGCAGTTATTGATAAATTTTTTGAATATGGGATTTTCTAACTGAGACCATGGTATATTACAGCTTACCATAAATTTGGTCAATTCCATCCTAAAATCTTTTTTGACGGAGGTATGCTTTTCCGAGTTGAAATGTTGTTCCATAGAAGCTTTTCTCTGGGGGAAACTAACATTGCACTTAGTGCAATATAATTTTGTATCGCGAGCCTGTAATTCAGGATAATCCTTTGTCCACAACTCCACAAATTCATCGCACACAAAAGCAATCGGCAAAAAATATATTACACACAGTTATCAGTACGTATAATTGATAATGTACTTACTAACAAATGACAATGTCAAATAGGAAAAATTATAAAAGAGTTTGCATTGCGACTGCATAGTTAATCTATTTAAGTTGTATTGGTACTCAAATCAAGTATGGAGGTTGGGTATTAGAAATACCTAATGTGTGATACATTTTAAACTCGTAGGAGTAGGCATAGATGTTCCTCAAAATGAGTTTCGCGTCTGTTATAGCTTGTTTTTCATAATCTTTCTGTACTGTCAAATCGTTTTTGTACCCGCGATAACGACGTATGTTTATAACTGTAATGCATCAGATGCTACTGTCGTCAAGCGAAATTCTATTGTTCTAATGCTGTAACTAAATAAGTCTGAGATTAATAAAGATTATTATTATTATTTAGAGGTCATAGAATTGAATTTTTTTTTTGGATTTTTTGTATGTTTGTATGTGTCGTTGTGCCTTCATCAAACCAGATCGGTTAAACGGATTTGAACTATTTTTGGTACATGGGCTAACGAGGTATCTCCATATGGTTATAGGATACCTTTGTACCTGACTTTGCTGAAGAAAAAAATAGGGGTAATGGCTTTTTTCCTCCGCGAACGAAGTTGCAGGCACTTACTAGTAGATAATATGTTTGTAAATTTAATCCTACTAATAGTTACCGTAAGAAGTCAAGATCATGTTCTACACAGGCCAAGTTTTTCTTTGCAGTGGCCATATTGGAGGAGAGTAGCTTCTCTGCATCTTCTAATGAATATTCCAGCATAACATTTGCTCCGAGCCACAAATAGACCTTCTGAGTTGGTGGCACATTAGCCTGAAATAAATAATATGTTACATAACATACTTGAATGACAGAAATAGGTACATTAGATACCAAAAATACTTTCTTAGGGTGTGAAGATTTGATACTTAAATAAATATTGGGTGAATCAGCTTATAGACCTACATGTCTGAGTATTTAGCATTACCGAAAATGCCAATGCTGGAGTGACCAAGAAATCATGTAAATAATATTTTCTGTTCATTAGGTCTATCAGATAGGACATTTAACATTTTACATCATAAATTTGAACAAAGAGCAACCATTATTAACACATTCAGTGCCAGGAACGCGCCTAGCGGGCGCTCTGCTCGTAGACGCATAGCCAATACCATGTGTTTCCCCGTATGTAAAGGAAAGTGGGTAGTGCTACAAAAACCTGCTGGCAGGGAAAGTGTTATAAGGCGATATTAGAACATTTAAAGTTGCGGAAACGTTGGGGTGGGATTAAAAAGTTGACTCACCCTATTACCACTTTTACTTTGAATTTGGCTATAATAAACAAAATTGTTATGTTTTGTTATTGTATATGTATGCCTTATGTTTTTGCTGCCTAGACTTTTCAGATGATAGATGCCTAACAATTCAGATATTCACATACAAATCATTGTATGACATCCTGGCACAAAAAGTTTATTCCTTAGTACAAGAATACTTAAATGATCAATCTTCCCTAAAATATGGTTGAAGGAGGCTATGACTGAGATATGTGTCACGCTTGTGAACAGGTGCATTGTTTGAATGGGTCCAGTCTGTGTATATGTAGTAACTGCTTCCCAGTGTTTAATGAACTGATGTAAGAGACTTCATCATATTATTAGATATTTTGATATTTATGTTAGATATTGTATATTTTTGAACCCTGATTTTATATTACTACTGTACCTTACATTGATTTGGAGAATCTGTACATCTCTATGTGTATCAATTAGTTACAACACAATTGTAATAGTTTTAGGTATAACTTACGAAAAAAATTACTTACTTTTGAATACATAGCGGTTTCCTTTTCTGAAATGTGTTCAGATGCAGATTTGTAAAAATTGCCCTTTTGGCCTACTTACAGAATAAACTATTTGAATTTACTTTTATAAGTTTTGGTATGTTTTTTGGAGAAGCATTGAGTTTATACTTAGAAAGATATACTTAAGATAGGCTATGTACTAATATTGTAATATTTAAGAATTATTTAGAAAAAATGACTGACTGTTGAGTTTGTTTCGGCTTTCTTGGTCTCCCCTTGGGAAATGTTAGAGAGTCAGACTCGTGAAAGTGCCCTTTTGGCCTACTTACAGAATAAAGATCATAATTATTATAAGATTACTCGGTATTAGAACTAAAAATGTAATGTATAAATAATAATAGTACAATAACTTATATTACATAAAGTATATAAATAAGATTGATGCATGCCTATATGTATGTTATGGCTCCATTTGATCACCTACCCATTTGTATGCTGTATGGCAAAGCATTGTGATTCATTACTTAGCCATATTATAACACCTTTTGTACCTGTCTTACAAATAAATAAATGACATACCTTAACAAAAACTTGATCGCTTAATAGAAACTGAGTGTCCATCTCTTCTTTCTGTGATTTTAATTTTTCAATCATTTCCAGTGATCTAGCTAAGTCAGGAATTTGCTGCCTCAAGCGTCTTCGCTTGGTTGCTAGCGTATACTCCATGAACTTGTATTTGCCATGTTGTTCATCGAGTTTTCGTAATACTTTGTCTACTCCTTCAGAATTCTCAGGTAAATTCATAAATTCGTCAACATTATCCTGGAAAAAAAAAATTAAATCAGTATGACTAACACATTATGATATTTTTTTTGTTTTAGGACATTCATTTCATGGTATAAAATATATTATAACTGAAGTAAATACACCAAAAATAACATTATAAGTAACAGGTGCTGCGTAAGACTAACCTATAAATTCAAATTAGCTTTTTGATATATTTAATCAAACAAATAAATTGGTTTTCTTCTGTACTTTATTAACATTTTAATATTTTACATATTATTAATTTGAATGTATACTTACTACAAATACCGCTTCAGGAATTCCAGAATAAGATTTTGCATTTGCGGATTCTGGTATATCACCTTCCATTTTGTTTAAAAGTAAGTAATACGTGTTTGAGTAATACTAACAATAATTAATTATAGTTCTGTCAGCAAATTATATCAGGACGTATAAAACAATGTACTGCAGAATACCGCAGGCATTTTCCAATTCGCCCAGCAAATTAAGGAAATGTCATGTCACAATGTCAGATATATGAGACAAGACAGACAGACAGAGCGAGAGCGACATTTTTTTTCAATCATGTAACAGATAATAAAGTAGAAACACTATTTGTTTAAACCCGTTCTACACCTTCGATCCGATCCTAATTATCGGATAAAATCGATAATGTATTGTGCAACAGATCCCAATTTTTAGGGTTTGTAGCACAATACACAATCCGATTTTATCCGATAATTAAGATCGATTGGAAGGTGTAGAATGGGTTTAAAGCGAATGGACGAATTTTTATGATAAATGGTATAAATAGCATTCAGATTCTAATTATATGCTGCATGTAAAGGACTAAGAATGTCATCCAATTAATTAAACTAAACTTTGTTTTCTCCATGTAGTGTCAAAGAAAGAGTTCAATTTTTTAAATTAAAATGGTTATTAAGTAAAAAACATTAGTCGTAAATAAAAAATATATATACCATTTAATTTGTAACAATCCATGACCTAATAACGTAAAACTGATGTCTACCAGACGACATCCCAACGTGTGACAAAAACTTGATTATAATCAAAATAAATTGTGGTGACTATAGTGCATAACGGAACGGTAAAAGAGGAAGTGCATAAACCCGTTCTACACCTTCCGATCCGATCCTACTTATCGGATAAAATCGGATAGTGTATTGTGCAACAGATCCCAATTTTAGGGTCTGTAGCACAATACACTATCCGATTTTATCCGATAATTAGGATCGGATCGGAAGGTGTAGAACGGGTTATAATGTATGGTCAGGCGGGGCTCACTCCGCGATTTACGTTCGTCGCTACAAGTACATGCCGGCGGCCCCTTCCAGAGGGGTCTATTCAGTAGTCGCCACGGTTTGCCTCGGAATGCTAGCGCACGCTACACGCTCTCGCTTTCTGGATTTACGTCGCTCGCAAGTGAGCGTGCCCCATTCGTGTATTTAATGTGTAAAGACGGACTATTTAGGAAGATTATGAGATAATTTGTGCTTAAATGATTAAATATAGATGTAGCTAAAAAATATTGTATCGCAGCGGGTTGCAGGAACAATGGCAGAAATTCATATCACTCGTTTTTTTTTCTTGTGATGTGTCAGGAGATATGTAAATGAACATAATAGATACTAGATAGTAACTGTATGATAATAAAAAAAATTTTAGGTACCTACTTCCATATTTAACACTGGATTAATTAAGTAGGTAATATACTCGGACCAATTTTATCTGGTTTTATGTAATTTTTAATCAATTATTTGCTGAAATTTGTGTATTTAGATTCTAGTGTATTAATTTAAGTAGGTAGGTATACAGGATGTAAATACCTACTTACTAATAACAATTCGTATGCAGGTAAGCCCTACCAGCACTGTGAAAAAAAGCTGCTCAAGTAAGCTGACAACATGGTATAATGGCAGCATTCCACATTTATTTAGTTATTTTGCTAAAATAATATGTTTCCTTCACGTTTCTATCAAATATTTATAATAAATTATCATTTTCACAATAATAAATTATCGTGTTAAAAAATCAGTCAATGGTATTCGTTTTTCTTTAAATACAAATTACTTTTCGCATATCCAGTAGGAATGTGTGCGCTTTCTTCTCCTAAAGTAATAAACAGGTTTTGATAGAGTTTTCACTATTTTCCCGGTTGCCTCTGACCATAAACTTTAACTCCCAGGAGTCGAGTCTACTCTATAAGAGAATTAACATTTGTTCAACAACTTTCAAGATTTATGTGAATACTTTTTTGGTTTTGATTTTTTCAAACAAACTCAATGTTATTTTTAATGCACACTATAGTAACCTAATTGACTACTTATTCGTAGTATATTCGAAGTATTCATAATATGTTGCTTGCTCGAAAAGCTCAAATCACTAAATGTTATAAAACAAAGTCTCCCGTCGCGCTTGTCTGTCTGTATGTATGTTCGCGATAAACTCGAAAACTACACCGCCGATTTTGATGCGGTTTTCACTAACGTGCAGCTTGATTCTTCAGGAAGGCTTAAGTATGTATTCTTTTTTATGGCATAGGGGGCAAACGAGCAGACGGGTCGCCTGATGGTAAGCGATCACCGTATTATGTATGTATTTTATATCTATGTATTAACAACTGTTCAAATCACTTAATATTATAAAACGACGTCCACTGTCGCGTCTGTCTGTCCGTCTGTTGTCTTTTTATTATTTTCGAGAGAAATAATTAAATAATGTATATAATGTATGAAGAATATACATTTATTGCTCTCTATATTGAATGCAAGAAATAAATGGGCGATACATTATTATTTTATTTTTAGTCGTTGACAGCCCTCACTGTCGGCCACGCGGCGAGTGAGCCAATTCATATTCACCGTTCGTAAACAGCCTTAACGTTTGCTTTGGCTTGCGCTGGAGTCGACGACGTCAGAGGGCCATAAATCATAATGTTTTTGCTAAGAAAAAAAATGGCTTTTGTAAAGATCAAAGTAGTGAGCCTTCTGTACTTGTACTATTATCTTTTCTGTGGTATTGTGCAGCAGCTCCCAATTTTTAGGGCCTGTAGCAAAATACACTATTCGATTTTATCCGATAATTAGGATCGGATCGAAGGTGTAGAACGGGTTTAATATAATATTACTTTTGATTGACGTTGAAATTCTCCAACGATTATTTTTAACCGACTCCCAAAAAAGGAGGAGGTTCTCAATCTATCGGGCCTCATTTTTTATATTTTAGTGATAACTTGGGTAATTTAGTAATATAAATATAACTTCAAACAATATTCCTACGTAAACTTTGACGATATTGGAACGTTAACATTGTATGTTTAGCTTACGGTACGGGATTTGATATGTCAATAAACGTCACTTGAAAGTCGAAATATCCTCAGCCACCATCTTATTGTTTGCTGTAATTATTGTACTACGAACTAAATTCGTCATAAAATCTACCTAGCCGCACTTCTCTCTTTGTAAGTGATACACAACTTGTCTGTTGCAGTGCGCTCCGTCGACTATTCGTAACTCCTGAGTTCTAAAACGAAGTAATTATTTTCAGGTGAACATCGCAAGTCGCGAGGCTACGCCCAATTTCTGTTGTGGACTGTTTTATTTGCTTCCAACATAGGCCTATCAGACACCGCCGTTATGGATATGATGGTATCGACATTGCAACAGCAGCGAGCCGTGACGGAGCAGCTGCGGCGGGAAGCGGCTATAAAGCGCATCCCAGTATCGTCAGCGGTAGCCGACATTGTGCGCTACATCAATGAACACGAACAGGAGGACTGCCTTCTCGTTGGTTTCTCCAGCCAAAAAGTTAATCCCTTCCGTGAAAAAAGTTCCTGCACTGTTCTTTAAAATATGCTACAGTCCTAATTTAAAGTTAAACTTGCTATTTGTAATGTAAATGTGTTGAGTATCTTGTTCTATCGAAACTAATTAAGTTATTGTTGATCTACACAACTATTTATTTCAACGGTTTTGTATATTCCATTATAAAGTGAAATAGGTATTGTATGCTTGCATAACAATTTTTTACCTTGGATATTGTAAAAACAGAAGTCTTTCATTATCATAAATATATTTTAAACTTATTTCCTCTTCATTTTTAATTCTAAACCTTGTAAGAAAATTGTGAGTAATTTAATTGCAATCTTTCATTTGTGACACCAATTCAAAGACAAAATGTGGTTAGGGCTGTGACTGTGAATGACTCACTTATTCCCTACAGTTGAATATGAATGGGGGAGACCAATAAATAATTATCCAACAGCAAATACCTACATGTATGAACACCTTAATTTTGTCAGGTTGATAAGAACACTTGTACACATCTTGTGCTAGGAAAAGTTGTAGCAGCATGAAGCCTGCCAGTTCTGTAATATCCATTAGGCAACTGAACTGGACTATGCTTTACCTATGGATGGTGCAAGGGGAAAAGGATTCACACACCAGTCATTTGGCGCCCCAAGGCATATTCATTGATGAACTATATTTCACGAACATTGATTTTTTTACAAAAATTGATGTTGTACAATCACAGAAAAAGCCAGTTAAAAATGCAAAAACATCTTATCTTATTCTAAAGACAAAATTTGGCTGCTCAGGCTGACTGGGCTCTCTAGCTCAATTGGCAGAGTGTGCACCCCAGCAAAGGCACATGACACTAGTTCAAATCTAGTGTCTAGAATTTTTTTAATTCTGATTTCACAGCCTGTGAGTGTATTTAGGTTGTTATTTGAAGTATTGTAGAATGCTGAATTAAATAAAAACCACTTAATTTGCTAAATGGTTTATTAGTGCGCAGTAAAAAGAAGTAACCTACTACTCAATTCCACTATTAGGAATCATCCCAACAATTCCTAATGTTCAATACAATGTTCATTCACAGCACTCAGAAGTACAGATAGCAAAGCTTACTAATGAAATCAAACAATCATGACTTCCAACAGACACCATTAAGATTTGATTAAGAATATACATTCAAACATTTACTTGGTTGGGCATACATAGTCACAAAATATTACAATTTATAAATACCAATAATTTTACTATTATATAAAGGATTGAATACAATCAAGTGCCAATTTTAATAAAAAAATAACAAACAATAAGTAATAAAAAGTTCTTAATAAAAATTAACACACAATATATTATGTTGCTCAGCAAGAATTTTGGCTACTCTTACAATAAAATGACCTGTTGAAGCTCCAATGCATGGACAGAAAAGAAAATTACTAATTTAATGAAAACACTTCTACTGCAACTGTGGCTCATAATGTGAAAAAGAAGACCATTTTTATACAAACACAATCTCTGTACACTTTTGGATAAACGTGGGATAAATGTATTAGTTAATCTACCTAAATCTGATCAAATCAATTACAGGGTAATCAGAAGATTAGGTACTTCATCTGGCATAGCACAAGGATCATGTATGTAGTTTGTTCAAGAAGAAGTGGCAGTATGCCCAAGGATAACATGCAGTGATTGATGTTAGTAATATTAATATGTGCACTATTTTAACCATTAGATATACAATAAACTACATAACTATGACTGACATGTTGTTTGATAAAAGCCCTGTAAATCGCAGTTAACACTTGAGTACCTACATTTTTTTTAGTTAATGCAAGATTGCCTCATTAAATGCAATTCATCCAACTCTGCGATTTATATGAACACCAGATTATTGAGGATGGGTTTCCAAAGTAACGAAGTGAATGGAGTTTCCAAAGATGATGACTCGATGACAAACCATTATTCTACCGCTTTATCTATTCAGACCATACATTTCCTACAAGTTCTATCTTACCACAACATGAGCATGCTTCGGACATTTGGCAGTGGAACAACAAAGGAAAAACTTATAAGTATAATATTCGAAATCGTTTGAGCAATTTGGAGTTAAACAAATAATTCTTATTCTAGGGGTAAAATATAATATTAAAAAAAATTAACAACTATCAGTCTTTTAAATTGATGTTGATTTATCAACCTTGTGGCAATTTGTCTCTCAAAAGTTTACAAAAAAATCCTTATCAATCTATAGGGTATACATACATGCTTAAGTACTAGCATATCTATTGTCAGATCCATTATAAAGCTACTAAATATCTTGACAATATCTATAGTTAATATAAGGAAGGTGTGCTTGTGGAAAAATATAGTTAAATGAACAATCCTACAAAATCATGCTATTATCATACAGATCAGACAAAATAAGACAAACTTCCCACTTGGCCAGTGGATGGAAAAACGAAAATCTTCAAGCCATCTCATCACTTGACAAAGATTATGGTGACACAGCCCTAGAAAGTTGAATATCAAATTATGAATCTCTACAGTGGCAGTACTGTTCAAGGGTTACACACTAGATACATACAATATTTAGAATGTGATTATTTCTAATTTATCATTCAGTATCAGCTCGTATTCATAAGATAAGCGTCTTAATTATAACTATCCGGTAAGTTCTCCTGCATACCTTAAATTTAATCAGCAATCCACACTATTAATTCACAACTACTGTTACTTGCAAATCATTAGAACAGTAGAGGCAATGTTTTAAATTAAATTACACTATTTGCATATCAAAACCCAACTATGTAGAGCATCAAAACTATTTTTAATACTAATAGAAAAAAAGGCCTCTCTTATTTGGTGTATTCAATAATTTACTTAATTTCTACCTAAATCAATATCTTCATTGTATCATTCATGATATCCATAAACTGTTTTGCAATACAGTAATTTTAGTCGGAAATTAAAAAAAACATTCCGTCGAATTGAGAACCTCCTTTTTTTGGAAGTCGGTTAATAAATTTGTAAACTTTTGAGTATTACCATCCCAAATGCAAATGAATGAAGGGTTACATGTACTGTTACGGGAGGACGCTCTCCGCGCGCGCCGCGAACTACACTCTCTCCTGCTTTGGTGGCGACACATCCTCGGCTCCATTGGCCACACTCTGGTGGTACAGTTTCAACAGTTCCATGGCATCCTGAGCTTGACGCTTCTCCAATAAAATCCTGAAAGTGATACCAGAATTAGGTGAAAGCATTATAATATTTAAGATACACCCTATTTTAAAGAAAAATAAACAGATTAACAATATTTTAGACCTTTGTAAAATGTAAGTCCTAGTTTGTCTAGTATTAAAAGCCTTTTTTTATTTATCATAGGTTCAGTGCCTAATTCATGCATATAGCATTTCCCTTATCCATTGAATCCTATGGTTTAAATTAAAATTATGTTTTCTGTGGCCACTAAATAGGCATGAAGAAAGGTAGTGTTAAGATTAAATTTATAATTAAAAAAGCCATTGGACTTATCAATGAAAATCATTGTATGTACATACATACCACACGGTAACAATTTTTGCTCCTCCTGACTCTTTACTTGAATATAAAAAAAAAACAATTCCAGCCTACATATATAAAATTACTCATGTCCACTGGGATATGAGTAATTCTATACATATTTAAAAAAAAACATGTTTAACCCGATACTAGTTATCAAATGAAAGGTTGAGATTGGGCTTTAGTAACAACACTGATAATTAATTATCAGTGTTGTTATTTTGTGTAAATATTATCATAAATCATAACATACCTTCCTGAGGCTTCTTTGATGTGCTCCAGTATGATTCTGTTATCCCGGTCAGTCACAATGTCTGCTAGGCTGTCTGGGTCCATGTCTGAGAGCAGTTCCAAGTCCTGCCCTCCAAGCATTGAGATGTGGCACAAGTTGTGTTGCAGGCGGCCTACAAGGTTGGCCACCTGCCCCTTCTCGCCCAGAGTAACATCATCCGTCTGATCCAAAGACACTTGGCATTTCGGCATGTTAGGGCCCCACTTCTCGTTACCATGTAGAATCATTAATGATGTATCCGGTTCTAACGTTGAAAAATATTCTTCATCATCGACCTCGGTTCCATCGGATTCCAACACGACTGTCAGATTCTCTGCGGGCAATCCTAGTTTCTCGGGCACTTTTGTGAGCAAGTCTTCTAATGACGAAGCTACCGTACCTTTCTTTTTGTCTCTGTTCACATCACATATTTTGTATGGTTTGTTGATATCGTTCTCCATGGCTTGCAGCTGTTTCAACGAGTTCAAGAAAGAGTCATCAACTAAAAAATATTGTAGCAAGACACTATTTACTACAACCCTATTTAATTTAATTCGATATTTTTAATGAATGATCAGCGTTCAGCGACTTCATCGAAGGAATCAAATAATGATCTGACCTGACGTTTTTCAAATGTTGCCAGTATATGTATAATTAATATATTTTAAAATTTATGGACTAAAACTAATATTTATTCCACCAAATACTACCAATTATTATTTTTGGTTCAACAGAAAAAAGAAAACAGTGAACGAAGAGCTTTGCAAAGGGAACGACAGCCGCATGTGCTAGTGAAAACGCGACTCCGGCAAACATTACCCCGACGTGTATCCCGAGCCCGTCTCGCCCCCGCGCCGTCGCCCCTTCAGCCAGTCACCTGTACGAGCACAGAGTTTATGTACTCAGACGCTAAACACAGACATTCAAATTAGTTTTCGAGTTAGATGCTTCAACACATATTTTTATTTATAGGGGGGAATGTGTAGGTACATTGTTACAAGGGGCACGGACTTAGCAATGAAACGAACAACAGCTTGTAGCTTACTCGTTTACTTACACAAAGAAGGCACGAACAGAACCAATAGGATGCCACAATTTCATCTTCACTACTTCACACACGGCAGGAATAAATATGTTGTTTGAGCCATAAGGCCTAAAACTTTATCGTATTTATCCTCAGATTTTTTAAATAGTAAATATTCTAAAACTTTATCGTATTTATCCTCAGATTTTTTAAATAGTAAATATTCTTGGTACTATGTGATTTGATTACACATTATGCAGCCAGTAAGTATAATACTTATGTAAAAATATTGTTAATTTTACATAGCTGCTTTCGATATTTTATTTTATTATAATTTATTTTAACAATAGTACCTACCTTGATGGGGAACTTTGATACGAAAGGTCAAAGGGACACATTCATAATCTGTGAATGGACACATTCATAATGTCATACGACATTGCCGATACGAACAATACAACTAAACTCTGATTTTTAACTCAAGACCAAAATCTGACAGTTCTCATCTTGATTATTTCATCAAATAAACATTATTTAAATATGAATGATAAATCGGGTAACCAGTAATATTAGGGTAAGTTTTATTGATAAAAATACTAACACTTAAACCAGTATGCAGTGATCACAGCGAAAGTGCGCCTGTTGACGTTAAATTTTGGGTCTTGAATTAAAAATCGAGAATTAAGATTTGGATTAGACTGAAAGCTACAATACTTACATATGTATATGACTAATATTATTTAACTGAAGGAAGAAGAAGAAGATATAAAAAAGTGTATACAAAGTTTATGAAGCCAAATAAATATTCAGTAAAAATATTTGGTACAAAAATAGATGATTTGTAGCAAATAACAAAAAAAATTTTTTTTTTTTTTATTATAAATAGATGGGCATTTGACCGCAATCTCACCTGTTGTTAAGTGACGATGCGGTCAAGGATGTATCATGCCCGTCTAGAAACAGCCTATTCACTCTTCTCTTGAACACGCCCAAATTATAATGGTCGGGGAACACACTCGCAGGCAACGAGTTCCACTCCTTTGCGGTACGCATGATAAAAGTTGCACCATAGCGCTTCGTGCGGATTCGCGGAATATTGACCACGTGCGGATGGAACGAACGCACGCGTCGTGTGTCCCGATGATGGAAAGGGGCTGGTGGAATTAAATCATGTAATTCCCCCGCACACTCACCGAAATGTATCCTGTAAAAGACCGACAGACGAGCGACCCTACGTCGATGCTCAAGACTCTGCAGCTTAGTGTCAGTTAGAGTAGGGTCGCCAATAAGCCGCCTAGCTCGTTTGTCAATCGAGTCCAAAGTGGCCAGTTGGTATTTAGCTGATCCGTCCCAAAGGTGACAGCAGTACTCCATACATGACCGGACTTGTGCTTGGTAAAGCATTAAAAGCTGTCCTGGAGTGAAATACCGCCTAACCTTGGAGAGGATTCCGAGTTTTTTGGCTGCAGTCTTTGCTTTGGACTCGATATATTGACCGAAATTGAGATTGGCAGTCAACTGAACACCAAGAAGCTCAAGGCTGCCAGTCAATTTTACAGGCACATTCCGGAAAGTCGGAGCCAGCTCGAATGGGCTCCGTTTGGTGGAGAACAGACACGCCTGCGTCTTGGTAGCGTTGAACGTCACCAGATTAGCGTCACCCCAAGTGGAGACTGCATGAAGGGACGCGTCCACACGGTCTACCATAGCCTCTCGACAAGACTGGATTGTATCCCTGCTGGCCTTCGCGTCCGGTAGATATCTGTCCGCAACTGTGCTGTCATCTGCGTACCCAATGATACCGGGCATAAGCAGATCGTTTATGTGCAGCAAGAATAGAGTTGCGGACAGAAAAAAATAACTATATACGGTAATTTGTGTTGAAATTAATTTATGAACGTGTTTTAATTGGTGTTTAAACATTGTAGCTATGATATGGGAATGCATATTGTATGTATGTGCACTAGTTTAAGAAGCTGCCTATGGGGTAGTTTGATACAGATTCAATTTTTCATGTATGTAATAAAATGTATAAGTACCTAAATATGAAGCCAGATAAACCTTTTCACTAGTGTATGTGGTTTTTATAATTTTCATTGCATTCTATCATCGTCTTCTTTGCGCATTTTGAAGAAAAATAAACACGTTGTATTTTATCCGCATTACAAAAAAGGCGTATCGAGGTGCCCAACTCCACTAGACAAAGACAGAACAACAATATAGATCAAATCTAACCTACTGAGTGTCTGTGGGTACCTACATTGAAGTTATTTTCAGAAAAATCAGATGAAACGAGCATTAGAAACTTACCTAAAATAAAAAATGTATGGTTGTATGTGTTGTGCGGCCTCATGACGTCGAAATGGCTGGCCGGATTTAACAGTTTCGCAACCGACATTTTCGTAGCACTACGCTCGTAGCAAATAACATTGGAAAAACGGTATGTAGCGAAAACTTGCTACGAGCAGAGAGCCTGCCGAGCGGGTTCGCGGTGCTGAAAGTGACTATTCTTCATACAAGAATAGCTAGATCTTGGTGAATGGTTACAGGGTAGGTATCTAGTTTGACCCGACTTTGCTGAAGCACAAAGAGGGCTATGACTTTTAACAAAAAAGGTTCCCGATAGTATACGTTACGTGAACCGAATCCGTAACTATCAACTAATCACTGTCTGATATGATATGACACAAACCTACCCGTACCTGCCTTAAAACGGTCTCGAAAAGTTAATGTGACTTTTGTAATATTTAAAACTGATCAAATTAGTACTGCTTTCTGATCAATTAGACCTGTTATAAAACAGACCTTATCTAAAGTTTGTACAATCGTTTCGTAAACAGCATTAAAATAAAAATATGAAATCAAACTTCTTTAAAACTTTGTAAGAACTGTAAAAAAGCTCCATTGATGTAAAAAGGGAAATGTTCCTACATTTCCCTTTGGACACGAGTGAGGTTTGACGCGAAACAGCAATTACGGCTATTACGACATCATTTATTCAGCCCAAATTGAAAATACAGCTGAGGCAAATTTAAATGGGAGATTCGTGGTCTCGGACTCGGTCGTACGATGCAAGGGCGGTCGGGAGGTCACGACCGGTCAGAGCGCGGCGCGACGAGCGGGGATCAATAGACATCCCCCAGACCCCCCAATCCCCCACTCATCCCACCAATCTCTTCTAGAATGCAATTTGCAACGTACCTTACCTGTTCTACTTTCACCCAGCCATTATTTTATCTTTAAACTTATCTAATCCGTTAGCGCGGCTTTATCACCGTCACTTAGAGCAGTCTTTCGTCATGAATAAATAATGTCCAAGAAAAAGTTAAAGAAACGTGAGCGATAGTAAATTTAAGGAAATGTTTATGAACTTCAATCGTGAAAATTATGTACAGCTGACACATGTTAAAGAGATATCAAGCCACAAAGGGCCCTTAGTTCATTTTTAATTCAGTCAGGTCAAATCACTGGGTCAAATACTTGTTTTATAGTTAATAACTAATGAACACCACGCAAAATAGATTACAAAAAATACACATGCAGAAAGTGGTAAACAACAGGCGGTTTTATCGCTAACCCACAATCTCTTCCAGACAACCTCTGCGTTATCGGTTATGGTATAAAAAAAAATTGTGCATTAGCTCAAATAAGTATGCTAAGTATGTTTAAAGGCAAACAAAGTCTTTCGCATCGATCCTATATAATCACGTTTTAGTGCAGTACTAAAACGAGCCCGCCTTAGTTAAAGGAGTAATTCAAAAAACGTAGTTCAATGCTACTCATGCCTACTCGAGATTTTTTTCATTTACGTATGGTTTATAAATTCACCAAAACACTTTCACTCAATAAATATGTATATAATTATATAATTGGATACTACCATTCAATAAAACTACTTGTTACTACCTTTTGAAATTTCGTTCACGCTGAAACTGTATCTACGTGTGAATATATATGTCGCAGGGAAATAGCCAACACAGAGATTTGATCAAAAGATCAAAAGATGAAATCTCTAAGGAATATGACCAAACAACGCAGGATGTTAAAATGGCAAATCAATTTTATCATTTGTCTAGAAAGAGTCAGTAATTAAATTAAATTACCTTTACGAATAATTAAAAACAAACAAACCAACCTGATCAGATTGGCTAAAAATTTTGATCGAATTGCTCAAACTGTACGTTTAGTTTTTCATGAAATGTACAATTTTAATGTTGAGTTTTTTTATTTTTTCGCAGTCGAAGTGAAAAGCAGTGTTTAACACGTGGCTAAAAGCCATTATGACACTCAGACATATTTGTGTACATATTCGTGTCAATTGTCATAATGGCTTATTCTAGCCCCTTGTCAAACAATCTACTATTTATTTTCTAAAAAAACGACTAATATGCGCGAAGCTAAAATTAAAAGGCTAGTCACTAGGTCAAGTAGAATATCATATGAAAAGGTTTCTGTCTCTGTACATTTTCGACCATTTTTATAATTTTTTTATTGTGCTTAAATTTCGTTCTATTAAGGAAAATGTAGAAAAAAATACAATTCCCCCTCTTCATCTCCGAAGTTTACTACACGGAAATTCTCGAATTTTCTGGAATTATGTAATTTAATATGAATATTACACGAAAATTATAACCATACATCTAGTTATCTGACTTACTTTTTTTTAATCACCAAAAATCATTTTTGAATAACCCGGATTGGTTAAGTTTAAGTTTGCCCCTCATTTGTATGTGACGCCATAGATACCAGAGGCAAACTTAACTCAAGCGGCAAGTTAAGTCGGAATAAGTGACAGTTTGTATAGAACCCTCGGTGCGCGAGTCAGACTCGCACTTGACCCGTTTTATAACTTAACAAAAGGCATCGTTCGCATTAAGGGAATGTACATCAAAGACTGTTTGTGCAAAAACCTTGGAGTTAATCTTTTGTGCCGGTTAATAATAACAAATGTTTCATATCTGTTGAAAGGGTGAAATGAGCTTTTAATCTTAACCGGCCCTATTTTCGTTTTAGATCTTTCTCATGTTTTGACGGGTTTTAACTTTTACGAGGCAAATAGTTTCAAGGAGGTTCTGATTTCTTTGAACTCTTCGTTTATTGACAATCTACAGAAAAATAAAAAGTGTTGCAAGTTGTCCACCGCAACAGGAATATGGTTGTTATATGTTAAATGGCTGTAATATATATCGTCATAAATAATATCGAAGTGAAGTGACGTATCTTGCTGATGGACTGATCAGTATTGTGTTTGTATTGTTTTCCAGTGTTGCACTGGGTAGGGGCGCAGCGGTAAGGTAAGTTTATAATAATAATATATTACCTAGATAGGTACATTAAGTTGATAGACCCATACAATATATGCTACTTTCAGAGCGATAATTTCAGAAAATATTCCAAAACGTTTATTTTTATTTTTTTTATTCTTTATTATTTAAAAGGGGTTTAGTCACTTAGTGATTATGGCACCCCCGTTGAGATCATCCTATGTTATACTTTTTCAACTTAATTTATATTACTAATGACTGAATATAGTTTAAACGACATCTTTGCCTCTTCAGATAGCGAAGCCCAGATGCTGTTACAACTACCTACATTTTTTCCTGACATTAGATACGTCAACTCATACCGCTGGGCCTAATGTATAAAATAATTTTTGAAGCCTCAAAGTGTTTTTAAAAGAACTGTCGTAATATGTGTAGAAACCCGACTACTAAATTATCGCTGTTTCAACCCCTTCTCTTATTAAGTCGGCAACCCGGATCGTGACAACGGATCGATTTACACCTCATTTATCAAAATTTGTTTTGAGTAATTTAAGCGCTAGCGTAGAACATACATAAAATACAAACAAACATACAAACGTATATGTATGCATGTATGTTTATAGACTGCTAAAAACATAACCCTTCCTTTTGGCTTTGCCATGTAGTCGGGTGAAAATAGAAATTGACAGTAGCAATTTTCGTGGCAATATCTAATTACTTAAGTGTAGAAATTCAAAATCATTCGTTGGTCTTATATCTTAATATATTTTACGTGGTTCCACTTGATTTGCCGAGCTTTGGGACTGGGAATAAAATTGTTTTTCATTGTTCGCACATAAAGTGTATAAAAGATGCAGACTCACGTTCTGCGACCAGCGCGCCTTTTCTATGGATTCGTCACAGACATCATAAATAACGGACATGAAGAAAATCGCTTCGCCACTTTCATATACATTTTAAGGGTATGTTACTCAATCTATCTGAGTGATAGATTCACTAACATAAAATGTATATGTGTATATTTAATGAATAGTATATTAGGTAATTGTTTGAATCAAAATCATATAGGTATATATTAAAAGAACGTCACTAAGTCATAATTAATATTGTGTTAAAATATCCTTTAATTATACATAGTAGTTTTAGAGATACATATTATGATTTTACTTTTTACTAATTTTGTGGCCACCAAAATTGATTCACCTATCAAAAGTGTAAAGGTTGAGTTCCCGAAGTTTTGGAAGCTTTACAGCATTGACTCAAAGTTACTATTTGTGCAAACTAACCCACTTTGAGGAAACAAAGGTTTACATACATAATATGCTAGATGGGATTAATGTGTAAAGACTTGTTACACATGTGCCAGAAGGGTTTAATTATTTTATCTATACATCTATCTATACATATAATAAAGCTGAAGAGGGTCGAAAGTCTGTACATGGAAGATATTCGAAAAAAATTGGGCCGGGGATACTTAAAATCGATAACAGAACACGTTCCAACAGTTTTTAGAATTTCTGTCTGTTTGTCTGTTTATTTGTACGCACATCACGTGAAAACGGCTGAACAGATTTTGATGAAAAAATCCCTGGCCAGGCAAAAATTCAACCCTTAAAATGGGGGGTAGCCGCTACATTTGGTTGAGTTAAGTTTGCACCTGAATCTTATAGCCCTACTTAGGAAGGAGGTGCAAACTTCTCTGAAACATGTGTTACGAGCCCACGAGTATCGAGTACCTTGCTATACTAGCAGGTGGCGATGGCGCTAAAATTAATACCTTTTTGCCAAATCCATACTCATATTATAAATGCGAAAGTGTGTCTGCCTGTCTGTTACCTCTTCACGCTTAAACCGTTGAACCGATTTTGATGAAATTTGGTATGGAGATAGTTTGAGTCCCGGGTTTGAGGCTACTTTTTATCCCAGAAAAATACCCTTATCTGCGATAAACGAAGTTAAGGCGGACGAAGTCGCGGGTAGAAGCTAGTTTTAAAATAAACACCCATCGCTTCACAAAATGAGGCTTACCTACTGAAGATAAAAGAATGCCGACGTTAATAACTTATATTATTTATAAACAAAGACTACTAAAGTACTTTTGAACAAATAACATATTTTTGGAAAGTTAAGGTTTTGTTTCAGTTTCTTGTCTTCCGAAAAAGGTAACGCAGTTAGTTGGCAGTATCACCTTAGGGTTTTTGTGCCTAAAAACAACATACACTATCCCACCGTCTCTCGGTTGTGAAGGTCGCGGTTCGTAGGTTTACTCTCATAAATAAAATTGTCTTGCTCAAAACTCCTCGTCCTAGGGGGCCTCCATGATCTGAGGAGAGTCCAGAATAAACAAATAGGTACCAAAAAAAGATACCATCAGTATCAACCTTAGCCCTATTAATTTCTTCATATTTTGTTCTCTGTTATATCTGTGGTTCACAGCGCTACGAAAGGACTCCGGTCTTTTGTGCTGCACACCAAAGCGGGCGGGAAAAACTTCCTCTGTAACAAAACTCTAGACGCTCGCTCAAGATACCCGAGAGGATATTGTAATTTAGCAGTTTTTTTGATGAAAAGTTTCATTGAGAACGACCCGTTAAGTTTTGTTTGTTTGCCGTAGCTGAAAGCAAAATAATAAAAGAGTTTTATTTAGTAACAAGCAAACAGTGGCGTGGCTTCCACGTATGATTTCTACGAGTATGAGCTTGCCTAAGTAGTAACTTATATGGGAAATTTAAATACCGTATCCTACAACAGATTTGAATTGAATTATATTTGTAAAGTAGTGGATCGTATCAAATTTGGTACCACTATTTAGAAATTAGTTGGTACCACTTCCGGTTGTTTTTGGCAAAAAATAAACGTGTTCTTATGACAATCACGATAAGTAGGTACGATGATAATACCTTACTCACGTTAAGTATAAATATTACGCAATAACCACTGACGCAAAAAGAGGGGTGTTTGAAATTTTGAAAATTTTGCGTGTCTATTTGTGTGTCTGTCTGTAGTATCTCGTGATTCCTCAACGGATGAACCGATTTGGATTTGTTTCTTGTTTATTCAAAAAATGGATTCACCGGGACCGTCATTAACTATGTTTAAAAAAATCGGTTAGGTTGAAAATTAGCTTTTTCTTCTAGATGTGTCGAGGGTTTACACAATTAGGTTTATACAATTTATATTTTATAGGTATGTGTAGCTATAGCTACGAGTATGGAGTAGGTACACCTATTCTCATTTGCGGTTGTACTTATTCCCCGTTTTGTTCTCACTGCAGCAAGGAGGTCGAGGTTTCTAGCGAGGATCCCAGCCTTTTGTAAAGATATTACCACCTAGCTTTGACTTGATCCTTCGGAATAGGAAAGTGCAGGCTTACGGTTAACGTAGCATGTTCCAGTTAAGCTAAGTTTGCACCTTGTTTCTATGAGACGTTATACGCATCAGGTGCATACTTAACTCAACCGGGTGATATATAAAACAAGAAAGATAAAAAAACGCAATGCGTATGGCGTAGTGCATGCAGCTTTATGAATAAAATAACGTGGTTTTTCTAAAGCTCAAAAAAGGAATAAGTTGAATAGGTACTGGGCTGAATCGTAAATAGTAGGATTTATTTATAATGGATATTCTGCCGGGTAAAATCCGTTTAGGCTAGTTCTTTCACTTAAATGAAAAGACTTTCATTTTACTATAAAAATAGCTTTTTACCGTAGGTGCGGTCGTAGTGATTTTATTCTGATTCTGTCCTATATAGTGAGCGGTACGTAAATAGATGAAGAAATTATTTATCAAAAAACATCTTTCAACTTTCGGAGGATAATATTGAAATTTTCATCAGATTTGTTATGTTTGTTTTCGCTATTTCGACTAAGTTTTGTTCATTTGATCTTTCCTCTTATTAAAGCAATGGTAGACTTCGAACTTTTTCAATGTAAATGTATACTTGTAGCCAAGCGATCTTTTACCGTCCGTTCCTTGCACGTGAAGTAAAAAATGTTTTTGTAATAAATATTCTTGAGCTACATGTACATACAAAATCATGAAGATAGCCGCACATTCAGTAAGTACCTTGAAGCGTGTGAAATGCCAATTATTATTTTTTATATCAAATATAAATTATAATTAAACAATTTCTTTATATTTTTAAACATGAGGGATTTTGTAGTGTTGTTGTCTAAGGTTCAAAGGTAAGCTAAGTAAGATTATTCAGTGACATAGCATAGCACTATGAATTCCGTACCTGCTCTGTGTTAGTAATGTATAGGTATTTGTTTTCGTCCAGCAGTTTCCCTGAATCACTATTCGGCTGGTCCCTGATGTAAAAAGCTTTAGTACGCCGGGTGTGGAGGTGTTATCTGTATCCGGCGCCTGAAAACTCGTTATCGGCATAAAAACGATCGCGGAAATGGCTGAAAATGGCGCGAACAGTAGATACAAATAGTGGTACAGACAGCGTCAAACAGTCTGTAGCATCCTCAGTGCCAAATAATTATACTGCCACCATTATTCTTATAAGTATAAAGATGCGTGATGGTATATTTGGCGCTTTGGATGCTGCAGAATATTTTATGCTGACTGTACCTACTTATTTTAGGGTTCCGTAGCCAAAATGGCAAAAACGGAACCCTTATAGTTTCGTCATGTCCGTCCGTCCGTCCGTCAGTCCGTATGTCACAGGCATTTTACTCAAAAACTATAAGATGTATATTGATGAAATTTAGAACATAAGTGTCTTGTGCCGCTACTTAGTTTGATAGTTAAATAAAAAATATATATATATATATTTCTAGGGTATTACGGTTACATGTATGGAGTCATACATGTAACCGTAATACAAGTAATCTAAAAAAAAAATCAGCAAATATCATTGTGTGGCACATCATTCGACAGATATTCAAAAAACACTGCGAGGTTTCTAAAAAAAAATTTGATTTTGTGAATATTTTCGGAAATATTCGCTCCGAAAGCAGCAAAAATTGTGTCCTATCCCCCCCTTTCTTTCATTTTCTAAACAGTATGTTCAAAAAATATCAAAAAAAAATAAAAATATAAAGCTTAATAAATAGTTCCAATAAAAATTGTTTTCAACATGATCAGACATACCGTTTTTAAGTTATTGTCAAAAAACTGCACTTCTCAGCAAAAGGACGTAAGTGCCGGGGAGATACGCTCTTTTGATAGTGTTTTTTTCATATCGTATTTTATTTCGTCTGTAGTGCATTTTTTGTATAAGCGTCTGCGGTACCCTTCATGGGCGAGTCCGACTCGCACTTGGCCGTTTTTTTTCATCTGTGGTGATTTTATATTTTTATAAACGGCTGCAGAACCCTACATTGAGCATGATCCGACATGCTCTTGGCCGATTTTTGATAGTATATAATATACCTGAAAATAGGTACCTACATCTACTGTGTTGGACACGTATTTTTATTTAAACGACTTCAAAAAAAGGAGGAGGTTATCAATTCGGTTGTGTTTTTTTTTTTTATGTTTGTTACCTCAGAACTCCGTCATTTACACAACGATTTGGAAAATCCTTTTTCTGTTCATGAGTAGGTATATCCAAATTGGTCCCATAAAATTTTAGTGAAGATCTGATGCCGGGATCCATGAGGCATCGAAGGAATTCCTCGATTTTTATGAGCACATCTATGGCGATTTAGGTATTTATTACAGTAGTTTAAGCATTTGCATTTGAAAATCACCATTTAGTGGAGAGAAACCAATGATGAAGACACCAGCCATCAGTTACCACTGAGGGCTCTACCAGTGTTATTTAATTCGCGGATCGCGAGTAGATTTGGAAAATTATTTTTTCGGTTAAGAGTACGAGTTCCCAAGTTGATCCCATAAAATTTTGGTGATGATCTGATGATGAGATCGATGAGGCATCAAAGGAATTCCTCAAATATTATGGGCACACCTATGGCGATTTCGGTGTTTATTAAAGAAAAACATACATTTACACTCAAAATTCATCATTGGGTGAAGAGAAACTGATGATGAAGATACAAGCCACCAGTCACTAATAAGGGCTCAACCAGTGTTATTTTATTCACTAATCGCAATATAATTCTTTATCATATTTTGCTTAGAGGCAGAAGTTAGTTAAGATCAGGGTAGCAAAGTGGAGCTGATAGTGGAGAACCAGAGAACTCCTTAACGGTTAAGAGTTACAGGATAATTCTTAAAAAATATATGTATTATTGGTACGTACGTTAAGACTGTTAGTCATATTCTTTATAGTGTGTCTCTGAGGTGGACTCCTTATCACCAAGTCAGGATCTGATGATGGGATCCCAGGGAAATCGAGAGAAACCCTCAAATATTATAGGCAATAACAATGTTTTGTATATATTTTTCCAAATTTATTCACTTATTTTCGTCTGCTTTTCATCATTTAATGATGCTGAGCTAATGATGGCATGTACAAGTCCTTATTAACGGTCAATAGTTGCGAGATAATTCTTTAAATATTATGGGTATGTTGAGACTGTTAGTCGTATTCTTTTTTAACCAGCAAGCTACTGGACTTAACCATTTTGACCTAGCCAATTCTTATAATTTCGATTTTTATTTAAATCATCAAGGGTGGAGACCCAACCGGGTAGATTCTAATGCTAACATCTCTATACCAGTAATATGAGTGTACATCTCTTATCAATTTTTAATAGACGTCTAGAAATTATGCTATAACGCCTAACGAAGTCCGCGCATCCGATTTCCATTGGGGGGTGTTATCTTTGAATTTTACTTATCTAACATTTTAAAATTGGTTACAACAGGGCTTTGGCCTTGAGTCAAGGGTAGGGATCACTATATCCGCGCCTCTTATCTCGTGCCGCGCGTCTATTTCTGTCCGAAAAGGTTTCAGTGGTAGTTCCGGGTAAACAAACGAATCCGATCAACACTAATAAAGCTGCGGCCAGATATAATAAAATTACTTTTAGATATTTTCCGTCGGCGTTTAAATCTAAACGAGCGGAGAGCTCGAATTTTGTATATCCACAATAATATTATAAACTAGAAGATATAGAACTTCGTTCGCGGAGGAGAAAAGATTTAACCCTTAGTTTTTTCTGCAGCGTTGTCGGATAAAAAGTATCCTTTAATCATCTGTGGATACCCAGCTAACCGTGTACCAAAAATAGTTAAAATCTCTTTAGCTGATTTGGCGTAATGAAGCCTCAACGACACAAACATACAAAAAATCCAAAAAAATATTTTTCGATTCAGTAACTGCCAAATAGTCCGTTACAATAGTTTTTTTAAATATCTTCAATGTACAGACATTTCATGTGATCATCAACTTTATAATGCGAAACTATCTTGGTCTGTTTGATACCTCTTTACGATTAAACCGTTTAACCAATTTAGATGAAATTTTATATAAAATAGTTTGAAACTCTAGAAAGGACTTAGGATAGTTTTTATCCCGGAAAAATGTTTGGTTCCCAAGGGATAAATAAAATAGTAAGCCACGCGGGTGCAGCCACGGGAAAATCCGAGTATTTTAATAGTACATTATGATACGAGTGTGGTACGTTGATAATTAATTACACTCGAGGCTATATCTTGCAGCACGCGTCGTAGACGAGTGCTGTGTAAAGCCGAGAGTGTAATGACCAATGCACACAAGTTTCATACGACGTTTTTCAACACACTTGCGAGGTAAAAAGCAAAAAATCAATCGTACTTTACTTAAAATTTGGTCTAGGTTTAACGTGCGTATCCAATCCTGTAGTCGTAAGTCGTTTACATTAATCCGTCATGAGTACCTACCTTAAATTTACGTACCTACATAAAGATTATATTTTAATTATCATTGCTTGAGACTATTTACATAATATTGACATTTTAAAAAAATAATCATACTTCAATATGAAATATTTGTAAATATTACATATGTCAAATCAAATCAAAATGGCGCGAAGCGACCGATGCATTTGTCTATGCGCGCGCACGAGCGTTAAGGCACGTTGAGGCAAAGGCTAACAGGCCAATAAACTGAATAATTATATCAATTTAATACAATCAAAATGTTATTTTGTTTAGAAAACTTTATATATATTTTTTAATAATAATAATAATAATAATATTTATTTTTTGTTAAACATAGGCATGTTACATTGATGGAATATTACATGGTGGTTGTCGCACTATGTTTTACCCGTAGGTGTAAAACGTTTTATATAGTGGTTGATTTACAGAACTAGGCTAAGGACTTATTAATTATAATATCAATAGATCGTTATACAACAAAAAAAGAACTAAGCAACTGAAAGATCATTATAAAAGATTTTTTTAGGTCCACTTATTATAATACATAAATTAATTTTAGTTATTCGTTTATACACTTGTCTTTTTTAATCCTAAATAATAATCTAAGTGTCATCAGCTTACAATAACATCGTTCAGATAGTCTTTAACAGAATAGTAGCATTTGTCTAGCAATAGTTCAATTAGTTTACTTTTAAACATAGCCATTTGTAAACATTTAACCTCATTTGGTAGTTTATTTAAAATTAATGGTCCCATACCCATAATTTTTTTCCGAAATAGAGCCGTTTTGCTCATCTTTGTTTGCAATTTGTGTTGATATTGTGTTCTGATGGGTCTTGTTTGATGGTTGCATAACTTGTGGAATAAGTGTGGATTTGATTTAACAAAGATTGATAATTCTAAAATGTATAATGCTGGTAAAGTTAGTATTCTTAATAATTTAAAAGCAGGGACACAGCTTTCCCTCATATTCAGGCCACACATAGCACGAATACATCTTTATTGGGATCGAAATAATATTTCCCTGTCAGTACAGTTTCCCCAGAAAATTATGCCATATCTGAGCCTTGATGCTACTAGGCTGTGGTAGACAGTTAATAGAGCTTCGCGATTTACAACCCTAGACAAGATACGAAGAGCATAGGCTGCTTTATTGATTATTGTACAAATTTCCTTACTTTGAATTTTCCAATTTACGTTACTATCTATATTGATTCCTAAAAATTTTGTATCATGAACTTCAGTTATTAACGTTCCATTATAATGTATGTTCATTGTATTAAAATTATTATACCTGTGACAGAAATGCATTACGTAGGTTTTATTTAAATTAATTATTAGATTATTCTTATTAAGCCATGATATTATTTCTTTTAGAACAATATTTATGTCATTTTCGTATGCGTTCATGTCAACATTTCGATGCTGTATTACAGCTGTACTATCGTCTGCGAATAAAACCATTGGATGACGAACTTCTTTAGGTAGGTCGTTGATAAATACTAAGAATAATAATGGACCTAACACACTACCTTGTGGTACACCACATCTCATCTCTCTTTCTGAAGAGATATAAGTACGTTCACGTTTAGTTTTTAGACAAATTCTAGATATTTCCGTGCATTGCTTTCTTTTACTGAGGGAGGATTCAATTAAATTAAGCACGTTTCCTCTTACCCCATAGGCATTAAGCTTGTGCAGTAGTAATTTATGGTCTACATAATCAAATGCCTTTGTCATGTCTGTATATACAGCACAAACAGGTGTGTTTTTGTCTAAACTATTTATTATAATTTGGAGCAAATCAGAAATAGCCATGTTTATGGTTTTATTCTTCCTGAAGCCCTTTTGCTCTTCACATAAGACGTTGTATTTATCCAAAAAGTTGTATAAACGCTTATATATAATCTTTTCAAATACTTTAGAAAATATGGGAATAAGCGCGATGGGTCTGTAGTTTTTCATATTCTCTTTATCGTCTTTTTTGAAAAGGGGCTTGATAACAGTACGTTTTAGACTGTCAGGATAAACACCGGCGTTCAATGATAAGTTGATTATGTGCGCAACAGGCTTAGCTATAACGGCACGTAGAAATTTAACTACTTTTGTATTAATATTATCATATCCAACGCTTGCCGTGTTTTAAAGATTTACGATAGTTTTTTCAATTTCATCCGAGGATTTTGGTTAGAGGAATAGTGATTTTGGGTTGATCTGGATTTTGTCTGAATATACTATATTGTTTGGAGAGACATCTGTGTGGTCTACATAATAATTATTAAAAGCATCAGCGATGTCTTTGGGATTTGTGACCAGTTTGTTTTGCTCTGTTTTTATTTTAAGAATAGGTTCTTTTGGGCCAATCATTTTTGTGTTATTGATAATTTGCCACGCAGCTTTGGTCTTATTTTGCGCAGTATTAATTTTGTAGTTATTTTGCGCTTTTTGTGTAAGTCTTATTATTTTTTTATATATTTTAGAATAGTGAGTGAATTTGGCTTTGTTTGCTGATGTTGGTGATGTTCTATATCGCCAAAGTAGGTGTCTCTGTTTTTTGCTACTTTTCTTTATTCCCTTCGATAGCCATTTTACTTTTTTAAGCGCCCTTACACGAACTATTATCCATGGGAAACACAAATCGTATAACATCGTGAATGTTTCAAGGAATGTATCGTAAGCTATGTTTGGGTTCTCTGTTGTGTAGACTTGTGTAGTTGTGTTATTGAAATTAATTGCTTTTTACAAGTACCAGTTTCGATTTATTAAAATAACCTAAAATATTTCTTGTACCTAAAACCTATTTGCTGAAGTTTAAAAAAAAACTGTAATGAAAAGGCACTAGTGCGATTATGTAATGTAAAAAGCACGCGTGTGTAATGGACTGGATTACAGCCATAAAAACGCTGTAATCAGAGCCACTTTACGAGCAAGTGTGTTGAAAAAAATTACCGTTTCGCTGGTAATTGCTGTCATCCGTTCTAACCTTTGATCCGGTCTTACCCGGGTATATTAATTAAGGTGATTCGTTTATTGTTATTAATGAGTAGCCGTTATATGCGGATTTTGTCAAACAAGTGAATAAATTCGTGGAACAACCTTAGTTTACCGTATTATAAACAGAACCCATGCTGATAAATATAGCCAGTCTTAGTAAAACACTCATATCCTGTTATTAACTATATGCGCGGTTCATAATAAATAAGAACAAATTGTTTATAAAGTGTCTAGGTATGTTGAGGAAAAAATCATTGGGCGGGCAGGTGCAATTTCGAGACCATACCCTAGAACCGCCAGTGTTTGAGTAACTACTCGTATATTATTACGAAATTAATGAGAAAAAATATGTAAAAACGAAATCAAATTCGTCGTCGTTCGTTTTCAAATCATTCTATACTCGGTCAATCTACAAACTTCTGTCATTCACCACTAGCCGGCTACAGCCATCAATCTCAATCCCACGTTATTGTCCAATAGACGAATCCATGAAGCCTTAAACTGCACCAAACTGGGCCAAGAGAAATTTCACTTGATCAATCAGCAAAACACTGATTGATGTCTGCAATATGTATCACAGCGTACCGGTGTGTGGTCTCGTTACTGACAACTAGAGCACGAGATGAAAGTTTTGCATGTGTGTAATTCTGTATACGTATACATAGCATCAGAGGTCTTACACCTTGTTTCAGATTAGATTCGCGATATTAGCCCATCAATTGCAATAACATAGGAGCGCACAAGGGGAATACCTAAGTAATCTATCCGTATTTACTTTTATTAGTTTCTACACAACTGGGGTAAACTAATTTGGGTAGAAACGGGCATACCTAAACCTAAATACCCGGATAAATTGAGGAGGTATATTTACCCGATACTTTTTGAGTATTTTCTCATGAGCACCTTCCTAATAATAACACATACCTACAGGACATAAAAAAATCTACAAACAAAAAAAGACATATACTGACAGTTTATCGTATATAAAGGGTGGGCCAAAAATTTTTGCATTTATGAAACATCGATAAAAAATTAACTATATATGTTTTTCTGTATTTTATTTATATAACCTAGTAAAAGATAATTGCATTTTTTTTTTAAATCACTTTATCCAGATGTCCTCTGTGTTGTCGTTGGCACTCCTGCAATCATATAGGAAAACCGTGGAAAACTCCCTGACCCATACAACAACGGATCGCGGCTACCTCATCATCTTTTAATAAAACTGCTTAACACAAAAAGCCCGTTGTTTTCCCGTGAAGCGCTCCATTACAAATAAAATTGCACGAAGTTACCTATAGTTTCCGGCCAATATCCCGCCGCTCACTTTAACAGTGTCCGAAAAATTCAGTGTTGCTATTTTCAAAAAAATATGGCCCACCCTATACCTACTAACAGACGCAATGTTCATACTTCAGCCTCGGTCACGGGATGGGTGAATTTAAGGTTGGCGAGATCTTGAGGTCAAAGTTCAAACCTTAGGTATCATATCTTAGTTGAATAGAATTTTATTTAAAATTATTCATTTCATTATATAAAATAATAAGACATCACACTAAAGCATATTACGAGTATCATAGGTAACCACGGTTTAAAAGTGGATATTTCAAAAAATAAACGACAGTAATACTGACGGTTTTAATAACCCTCAGTCAATGCTTTAAAAATTAAAATGTTATTGGTATTATCAATTAAGAATTATTATAATTTAAATATGAGTCAGTGTCACGGTGTGTTCTAGTTAAAATGAATAATCTACGTGATTACAGAACTACTTCTACTACTAATAATAAGGCACCAATTCGGGTAAATATTTTTTAATACGTAATGAGATTCATGAGATAAAACGTCTCGAGCATACTTATTCATCAAAGTTTGGGTCATCTTGATCGGTTTTTACGCGACTGCGCGACGCAAAGGAGTGGTAATGTGTTTATCAGTCTATGTATGTATGTTTGTTCCTATCTGGCACTCTAGAGACCAAACGCGTGGACCGATTTTGATGATTCTTACGTTAATCGATTTGTCTTAACTGTCCGAATGTCACTGAAGACATGAAAATGATGAAAACTCAAAATGGCAAAAATGAGACGGCTATTGTGAAAAATAAAAAAATGAAAATCGACGTACTATATCGAGTGGGGTGTCATTGAATAGGGATATGAAAATCATTATTAGGTTTCTTTTATCATTTTTAAATTGGAATTGCCAGTTAGGAACTAACGATTTAAAGTTGGTTCGCAAGCCGTTCTCACAAAATTTTCATTTAATTGTATTGTAATAAATCTGTGCAAGCTTCGCTATAACTCCCACGATAAAGATTGCGAAATTAACTGACTTTTATAATTTTAACTAAAAAGTCTTAAATAAAAAATAATAATAAAAAAACAAAAAACCCGACTGCGTAAAAAACTAAAAAGAAAAAAAGAAGTCCAGTACCCTAGAAATTTGTTAAGTTATAATGGAAATCTTCCATGATTCATGATCGATACTCACACTATAACAAACTTGTTTTTTTTTGTTGTTCGACTTGTTTTTTCTTTTTAGTTTTTTACGCAGTCGGGTTTTTTGTTTTTTAATTATAGTTTTTTCTTTTAGTGTTCCGAACCCATAAGGAGTCAAAGGGACTCTCAAGTACCAAAAGCTTTGCCCTGTCCGTCCGCCGCGCATCCTTTTGCTACAGAGTCGTCGTCAAAAAACTTCTGGACAACCAATGATGTGACGAAGTGTGTGTGAGTGTGGTGTCGCTTAAAATCACAAAGTTAAACTGGAATACAACCACAGTATCTGTCGCTCTCGTCTGCCCGAATTAACCGCTGCATTATTAAACTTCGGGGACAGAACAAACGACGCACCTGCAATACCTACTGAAATAAACATCCCGCGGGACTTCAACACGCTCGCTGCCGCTACCCGCCCATTCTAAGAGTACCTACTTTCAGAGACCCACTAGGAACTTTTCCTGTGTATATACATAACATTGGAGTATAGACATTTTACGTAGACAGGAAACCTACAAAATTACAGAAGGTTCAATCTTTTGACCTTAGCGCAAGCCCTACGTAAATAAAAAATAATAATTAAAAAAACAAAAACCCGACTGCGTAAAAAAACTAAAAAGAAAAAGCAAGTCCAGTACCCTAGAAATTTGTTAAATTATAATGGAAATGTTTCATGAGTCATGATCGATACTAAACATAAAACAAATAATAAATTCTAATATGGAACATAGCGATTTTAAACAGTCGGGACCCATAAGAAATCTAGATCAACGCAAATCTTCCCAACAATGGGTCCCGACTGTTTAAAATCGCATGAAACATTTCCATTATAACTTAACAGATTTTTAGGGTACTGGACTTGGTTTTTTCTTTTTAGTTTTTTTACGCAGTCGGGTTTTCGTTTTTTTAATTATTATTTTTTATTTTATACTTTTTAGTTAAAATTATAAAAGTCTGTAAATTTCGCAATCTTTATCGTCGGGGTTATTGAGAAGCTTGCACAGATTTATTACAATTAAATGAAATATTAGTGAGAACGGCATGCTAACCAACTTTAAATCGTTATAGTTCCTAACTGGTAATTCAAAATTAAAATTGATAAAAGAAACCTAATAATGATTTTCAAATCCCTATTCAATGATACCCCACTCGATATAGTACGTCGATTTTCATTTTTTTATTTTTCACAATATGGCGTCTCATTTTTGCCATTTTGAGTTTTCATCATTTTCATGTCTTCAGTGACATTTGGGCAGTTAAGACGAATCGATTGATGTAAGAATCATCAAGATCTCTCCACGCGTTTGGTCTCTAGAGTGCCAGATAGGAACAAACATACATACATACATACACACATACATACATACATACAAACATACATACATATATAGACTGGTAAACACAGTACCCTCCTTTGCGTCGCGCAGTCGGGTGATTATTGTTAATAGTGTCCGCTCGGGAACGATAATTGTAACCATTGTGGTAGGTACTCCGAAATTGACAACTCGTGGATTACGTACGTGAATCTACGATGCGTAGCATAATCACAGAGTGCGCCGCGCCTGCTATCACTTTGTACCGTTTGAACGGTACTGTTTCAGAAAGTTAGTACCAGTAACGAGGTACCTATTTAAGATGTTATCATTAGGTACGCATACGTATAGGTTACATAAATGCAAATGTGTCTGTTTGTTGCTATAAAATAAACATAATGCAGCGACCTTATTTTGGGGATGATGATAATGAAGTGGAACTTTTTCGGCGTTGTCGATTAAAATCCCAAAGCGAAACTGGAATACAAACAGTGCCTCTAGCACTAGTCTGCCCGAATTAACTCCTGCATTATTAAAGGTCGGGACAGAACAAACGACGCACCTGTAATACCAACTGAAATAAACATCCCGAGGGACCGCAGCACTCTTCCTGTCGCTACCGGGCCATTCTACGAGTAGGTAGGTAGGTACCTACTTTCAAAGATCTACTACCGTCTGTCTTCATAAAATTCTATTCTACTAAATTTGTCTATGACTCGCAATAGATGGGTAATATTACTAGTACAGAAGGAAAGTCATGCGTAAATAATAATTATTAACAAAGTAACCGCATGCGAACAATTATTGTAACTATCGCGGCGCTGAAAAGTGAATACTCGTGGATTACTTACGATGCTCATCAATCTATATCGAAACGGCTTCACTGTTGAGGCTGCCGAGTTTCTCCGCGTTTTTGCGGACTGCTTCTAGTGCGGATTTTTTTTATCGCGGAAAATTTTACAGTTCATGAAGGACAAAGTGAAATAACCAACCTCTCGGGCGAATCGGCGAGAAAAACCTTGTTTACAGTAGTTTAGAAATTGTATTAGATAATAACGTTTTCACCGCACTCGCTCGGAAAATTTCCATTTTCAGCGCCAAATCTGCGTGGAAAAGTTCGTTTTATCCGCTAGCGTGGAAAAGTAATTTGAAGTTCGAATTTATATTTTTATATCTGTTTATTTGTTTGTTTTGTTATGAGTGTGTTTCGTTAGGTTGATCGCCACTAATTTGAAATGAAAAATAATCGGTTTGTTATAATTTCATAGTTTTTCTTACATCTCACATGTTCCTCGTTGTAGTGAGGTGAAAAGTTATGTGTAACGCACGGCTCTAAAAATATTTGATATGTCGTGCCTTGAAAGCCTCGTTGCGCTCAGGAATCAATATTTGAGCCACTCGCTCCGCTTGTGGTTCAAGTTTAGATTCCTTCGCTTACTCGGCTATCAATAAAAGCACTCGCGCCAAATAACAACTTTGCAGCCTTGCATAACAAATAACTATTGCACGAATAGGATGTTTATAAATATTGCTGCATTATCAGTTTTTATCTTAGAGCATTTAACTAATGGAGATGACAATCCGAGGCATTACCGAACAAATTTTTCACGCATTCTTAGCGGGGGGTGATGTAAACACGTACAGCACACTACGGAAATATTCCTATTTCTATAAACGCACACATTAAAAGAAATCACCTACAAACAAAGAACACCTACACACTGGCAATTTACCATATAAAAACTAACCAGAGATTTTGCGATTACTTCGGTATTCGTATGGCATCGCCTGTGGTTAAATGCTCTAAGGCTTTTTTAGATATAAATTCCAATTAATCGGTACTGTAAACGTTGTTAACATTTTAAATTTGAACTGACAAAGGAAAAGAGACAAGATTCTCAAGTCAACGTGTATATTTTTCTATTATTTAGAGACTCTAAAATTAGAATGACCCTACTCTCTCGTATCGTAGCTCTTTCAGTTCCATATTTTAATATCCGTACCTCGCTGGCGGATACTGCTGCGCAATTCTCCGTAATAGTATTGAAAACGTGTTCCATTTAGTAAATGAAATACCAACGAGTGTTTTTATAAATGCATGACTGGCTATGCTGATGGGATTAATTTATTTTTGTAGAGAGTGATAGTAGTGTAAATTAGTGCTTTTAGTATTTTACCGGTTTTTGTGTGGGGAGTTTACAGAAGCGGGAAATTTTAATATGTACCGTACGCTATAAATATTTCCTTATAACTACTATACATTTTAATTGCGTAGAGAGTGTTTTTTGTAGCTACTCCGTGAGACCTTTTTCCATAAATATAACTTTAATATTTTCCCGCGACTACGCCCGCGTGGCCTAATATTTTATTTTTCTCTTGTACATTTTCCGGCATAAAAACCATCCTATATCCTTCCTAGTCTCGAACCATATCCATACCAAATCTTATCTAAAATGGTTCAGCGGTTTAATGAAGAAGTATCAGACAGAATATTAGTATGAATTTCTCTAAGTTTACTATCCGGCACCTATTTCGGTATTGGTTCCGCACTGTAACTAATTTCGACTAGAGCAGTGGCGGCAAAAAATTGAAAATTTTGGCCTGAAAGTCAGTCGATCCAAAACTGAACACCTGTTTTGCGATTTCGGCGGTCTCTCCAATTTTACGCCCACAGAGTTCGAAGGCGTAACTCTGCCTGTCTACTTCGATTTCCGATAGGTGATATTTCATCATCATCATCATCATCATTTCAGCCATAGGACGTCCACTGCTGGACACAGGCCTCCTCAATAGATTTCCACATGGCCCGGATAGAGGCGACCCTCATCTAGCGACTCCCCGCAACCCTAACCAGGTTGTCCGAGCACCTTGTGGGCGGCCTTGCCACGCTGTGCTTGCAGGTACGCGGTCCCCACTCGAGAACCTTTTTGCCGCAACGGCCATCGGTTCTTCGAAGTATGTGCCGTGCCCATTGCCACTTCAGTTTGCTTTGGTGATATTTACCGTGACATTAAAAACAGAATGAGCACAGGATGGATAAAAAGGTGGCAGGTCTCGAGAATAATATGCGACGCCCGAATGCCCCTTCAATTCAAGGGAAACAGACCAGAAGACCATTGTAAGACTCGTCATGTATATAGATCGGAATCTTGAGCCGCCAAGCTCTCGGATGAATGGAAATTGCATGTTACGGAGATGAGAATGTTGAGATGGGTGAGTGGTGTGACGAGAATGGATTGAATAAGGAATTAGTATATAAGAGGAAGCCTGAAAGTAGCACCCATAGTCGATAAGCTGAGAGCAAATCGCCTATCTACGGTGGTATGGACACGTTATGCAGAGGGATGAAAGTCATGTGACAAGAAGGGTTTTAGGGATGTAAGAGTAGAGGTAGACCAAGGAAAAGGTGGATGGAGTACAGATCAGATGACGGATGATAGAGAAGTATGGAAAAAGAAAATATGTTGCGTCCAAGTAAATGGGATAAGGACAAGCGAATGCTGAGTGTGACTAACTTCCATACTCTAATGAATGTCATATTCGTCCCTTGCCTGCGGCTGAAAACTGCAGCTAAGTAGCAGTGGCGTGGCAGCCATATAAGCCGACAGGCTTATAAAAGCCTGTCTTTGGGCAACCCGGTGGGAATCGACCCTTTTTATTTAAATATGAGTGAATGACAACGCTTCAGCTTCTCTTGTATTTTTTCTGACGCCACGCCTCTGGTTCTAATATTAGTAACATATCGAAAACTGCTTATCTAAATCCTCTTAGTCATGTCAGCCTAAAATAAATAACAGTTAAGATAAATTTGAGTAACAAAATGTTGAAGAGCTGAATAAGAGATAAGGTGATCTTCATCTTAGAAACTCGGACAAATATTACGATCCCCAGTAGCTCCATTACACCGTAGCTTTACTAAAGTTAAGCGGTGAACTTTATTAAAGGCAGGACATAAAACTTGCCGTTAGCAGATTTATAAATAAACAGCGTTTCCTGACTTCACTAGAACTAGGATCATTGCATTTATTCAACGATATACTTATTGTTACTGTCTAATTCTACCATATATTTAGATATCATTAGCGGATACTCATGCCACCGCGTCCTTTCTCGCACTCCGAGAAGTCACAGGCGAGAAGGGCAGCTCTCGGACATATGTCGAGCAGTACCTATTCGAATTTTACGACGTGAGTAACCGGCTAATGTAATCTAAATATGTCTGAGTCCCGCGGACTTTACTAATTCTCTCTTTCAATTTCAAAGTGCGACATTAAATGGACACTTGATACGTATTAGGTATGCAAAGTTTGCAAACAATTTTCCCCCCAGAACTGAATATATAATGTATGGATATACACCTAGAATGGTAAGAGAAGTCTGTTCTTTAGTTACTAGTGAAATGAAGCGAGTCCGTATGGGTGGGTCTGTCATAAGGGTTTCAAGTTTTTGTCTTAAATATTTCAATGTTATATAGTACTGACTACTAGTTGTAGCGCGGCTCATATTCCGTGAAAAACTTAACTTTTTGCTCTAAATGAGGCTCAAATACTTCAGTCTACGAGGAGGGACTAACTGGGAAAATTAATGTGATCGGAGGTAAAATTTCGTCGGGCGGCCGTAAATTTTAATTATGGTCGCGTTTATCTCGCGATAAAAAATATGATAAGGCGCCTGTCAGTCTCGCACTCACATACGTGTCAGAAGGTGACGGCAGCTATATCACTTAAATATCGCGTGTCAAACGCAACCATCATAGGCCCGCTGGTAATTTTAATGACGATGAAAAAATCCGTCGAAAAGTCAAAGTTAGGTTAGGTTAGGTATCTCTTTCAATTTCAAAGTGGGAATCTGGTCAAGGTCAGCTGGCTGTACCCACGACACGGCCCTCGGCATATATCATCTCATAAAAGGTGGAGAGTTTAAAGAAATTGTGATTCAACAATAATGAAGTGATCGCAAGTGTACCCGATGCAAAGCTAGACAGTGCCCGGTCCCACCGTGCTGCAGTCTGACCTTCATTTGCGACCATCTAGGTCGAGGTCAGCAGGTACCCCTCTCGGTAATACGGCCCCGGCGGCGACATATTTTATGCCATTAAAGGTGAAAAGTTTATAAATATATACGAGTCAATAATTATGAAGTGATCGCAAGTGTATCGCTGCGCAAAACTCGGTGCTGCATGCTGTCTGACCTTTATCTCGTAGCATCCAGGTCAAGGTTAGCTGACTGCCCCCACGACCACACGGCCTCCGGGGGCAACACATTTAAATTAAGGGGCTACCCGGAAAATTGCGGTAAATTTCACTGTTTTTAAAGTGATATAAAATTAAGCCTCTTGCTGCAAGCCACGTAAAAAAAAATTGTAGCTTGGTATTCGGCCTATATTTTTGTCAACTGGAATGTTATAATACTTAATAAATCAAGAATAAAAAAGGTTCGTAAAGTCCTTTTTCTATCTTTAATTGGTTTAGGTTCCCTCGTCAAGCGACGCTTAGACACAGGACTAAAACCAATAAATGAGTATAATGTTCACTTTAAAATTGACAATTGGGTTTTCAATAGGGTCTATAGTTTTTAAAAAAGTAGCAAAAACTGGTTTTTTGTCGTAAAAATAACAAATTTTAATTGTGTTTATCTTGATTTTGGTTACTCGTGAAGATAAACTGAAACAATATATTGGTAAAAAGGGTGGTTGTTAACACGATGAGACAACACAGAAAAGTTAAGAGCTACGGATCGAAGCCCATTTACGTATTCACGTAAATATTTTGAAAATATACGACTGAATTTCGTCTGAACATCTGATTGGAAGTTGTGAAAGTCTAGAGGAGAGGACTTTGCCCAGCTGAAGCGGCTGAGAAAAAAAAGGACTCAGTAATTATGAAGTGATCGCAGCGTAACGCGATGTAAAACTCGACGGTGCGGCTGACTGCAGTCCGACCTTCATCTCGCAGCATCAAGGTCACGATCGAGGACAGCTGGTGGGTGCCATGGCGACACGGACCCGGCGGCACCACAATTCACCTCACCGCATGAAAAATATAGTTGGTTCTTTTTTAGGCTTCCGTACCCAAAAGGTAAAATTGGACCAATATAAAATGACCGAACACCGCGTACATTTTGCTTGGGAGTAGGGCTCTGCTAACACAACATTTTCATTGATACGGCCGTTGGTAGCGTATATTTTGTACGGAACTCTCGGTGCACGAGTCCGACTCGCACTTGGCCGGTTTTTTAGAGTTCTGTACTCACAGGTAAGCAACGGATAACGGATAGGTACTAAGCCTCAGATATCTGTCTGTGTCACAGAGGTCAATTACTTGAACCATATTATACAACATTTTCACAAAATGTGGCTTAAATAAAACCGGTCAAGTGCGAGTCTGACTCGCGCACCGAGGGCTCCATACAAACTTCCACTTATTCCGACTTAACTTGCGGCTTGAGTTAAGTTTGCCTCTGGTATCTATGGCGTCACGTATAAATGAGGGGCAAACTTAATCAAACCGGGTTATTCAAAAATGATTTTTGATGATTAAAAAAAAAGTACGACAGATTACAATTTTACAATTGCATGGTTACAATTTTCGTGTAATATTCATATTAAGTTACATAATTTCAGATTATTCCAGATTTTTGGTTTGGTTAACGTCGGAGACTAACTTACTACTACTAACTTTTGCCCCCCTCATATTCGTCGTTTTTTTAGAAAATAAAAATATTTATTTGAATATTTCCTTTGCAATACATGTGGGCTGACCATGTTTATAAATATTCCATATTTCAAATAAATACCATAAGTAGTTTTTGAGATATAAATAAATAATATGAGATATGGCGCTTTAATAGTCGGACAGACAGACAGACAGACAGACAGAGTCGCACCATAAGGGTTCCTTTTTTACCATTTTTGGTACGGAACCCTAAAAAGTATAATAAAATTTAAATTAAATGAAGAATTAAAGAAGGTTCCCATACGAGGAACATATTTTTTTAGATGTTATATTTTGAATCGTTACATTTTTAATAAATTTATTATATTTAATATTATTATATTAAATATATACCCACAAGGCTCCCGACGGCACAACATTTTAGCTCACCTCATATAAACCCCACATAACGCTAAAGAGGAAATATGATCTAACTTCGCACATTAAAAATTTCATATGTGCTGTTGCGGGATGTACTCGTAATGTATGCAAAGCCAGATTGGGAGTTACATACTCGTATATGTATCGGAGGCTCGTATTGTAAACACGAAATTATCACTAAGATTGTTGAAGAGCTGTTACAGTGGTAGATTTCTCATTAGTCCTATTATGACAATAAATCACAGACGAGTACAAGAAAAAGTGTCCTAGACTGGTCAAGAGTCCAAATTATTGTTAAAAAAACAATATTTTGCACTTGCTTATACCACTCGTACATTTCAAAATTTTCAAATTTATGTACTCGCAGTTATTGCAGAGAAGTAATTACCTACTAATTTTGTTCCTAGCCCAACATCGCAAACAAAGTATAAGTAAAGCGTGTTCCAGAAGTAAAGAGACAATTTTAAAAGTCTTACAGGCTGAAAGTTTAATAAAAAATAAACTTTTGATGTCATGGCGTCTTTGGTTTTGTTATCTGTTATTTAAAGCGGGAATTTCGTTATTGCATAGTATATTTCAAAATAAAGCGACAAGAATATGAAGCATTTGCTAATAGATTTATTCTATTTGACGAGTCTCATAATAAAAAGGATACAGTAAAACACTTTCTTCATGAAGGAGCTTGGCAAACTAGTATATATAGAATAATAAGACGTTATGAAGAAACGGGTCAGGTTAGTTTTAAGAAGATAACGGGAAGAAATAGGACAGTGTCAGTACCTCGAAATATAAGTCGGGTTAAATCGACTTTTGATAAGATTCCTTCAACGTCCATCAGAGTGGCAGCGAATAAATAAAAATAACAAAGTCGTCTGTCGCCCGAATGAAGAACGATCTAGGTTTAAAAGCATATGTGAAACAATAAGCTCCTAAATACATAAAGGAACAAAGCAACGTGCCAAAAGAGGATGCCGAAGAGTTTATAACAGTCAACTGAGGAAAGTACTCGTTATTGACGATGAAACTTATGTCTCGACGGATCCCAATGATGTTCCTGAGAAGCAGTATTTCCATTCAACCAGTCGTAAAGATGTCACTTATTACCAAAAAAAATGTACAAAAAGCTAAATTTTTCACGAAATATTTAGTATGGCAAGCTATAGACGAATTTGGTAATGTCTCCGAGCGCAAAAGTGTATCTGAATGAATGCATTATTAAGCGGTTAATACCTTTTATAGACAAGCATCATTTCAGGGATAAGGTTATCTTTTGGCCGGGCATGGCAACGTGTCACTACGCTACTGAAGTTACTCGGTACTTAGAGTATGCAGAGATCGACTTTGTTCGTAAAGAAAAGAACGCTCCTAATGTACCACAAGCTCGCGGTATTGGTCCCTATGCAAAAGAGAATACAAGAAACGACCAGAAAACCCAAAATTCATAACAGCTTTTAAGCAAAGATGGACCAAATTGTCCAAAGAATTGGCTGCAAAATCAGGAACAGCCGTAATGCGGCGGGCCTCCGACGATCTAAGAAAAATTTCTTTTAAAGGTGTCGTGGGCACAAATTTAATGTAAACCTAAAAATTTCATTATGTGTTTTACAACTTTCAACCAAAATTATTTATTTTAATGTTTACTTTATATTTTAAAAAAATAGAATAAATTTGTCTCTTTACTTCTAGGACACCCCAGTAAATAAGTTATAAAGGAAACGTCTCAGTTGAAGTTAACTTTTCTTACCCTAATGGAAATGATTATGAACAATAAAAGGTTTTGTTAAAAACATTAAGCAGCAAAGGAGATTCTATATAAAAGTTACAAAGTTAGCACGAAATGTTTACGGCACGCAACCATTGAAATTTGCAAAGGTATCTTTCATTTAAAAGTTTCCAGTCTCGAGTATTCTGCTTTAATTGTGTTTTAGCGATTATACGGTTGTGCTGAGTGTGAAACGGTAAGTACGACCATTAATCTTTGTTCTGCGTTCTGAGAGTATAGGTTCCATCAAGGTACGCTAGTCGGCTGCAGAGTATGGAATTGTAACAGAGCGGTCCACTCGATAGCAAACTCGTTCTCATCATCGTATCAGCTAGAAGAGTTCCACTGTTGGATGAAGGCTTTCCCGAAGGATCTCCAACACTAATAGTCGGTAGTATTAGTGTTGGAGATCCTTCTAGTCGTACAAAAATAGTTTTAGTTCTCGAGTATTCTGCTTTAATCATTTTGTAGCGATTATACGGTTGCGCTGATTGCTCGAGAGTTGGTAGATGAGCGTGTGAAAAGTACTAACATTAATCTTTGTTCTGTGTTCAGAGAGTAGGGTCCATCAAGATACACTAGTCGACAGCAAAGTGTGGAGTTGTAACAGAGCGGTCTAGCTGATATTAAAGCTCGTTCTCATCATTCGTATCGACCGAAAAACCTTTACTGCTGGGTAAAGGCCTCCTCGATGGACCTCTGCAACGATCGGTCGTGCACTGCCCTTATCCAAAGGTTTCCTAAGATCTTGACCAGGTAATTCACCTTGTTGGGGGACCTTCTCAAACAGCATCTTTATCTTTAAGTACAGGTCACCACTCACCTTTTTGCAACAACGGCCGTTGGTTTTACGAGCTTAGGAACTCATTACATGAGTCCCGCTCACTGCAACATAGGACTCTCGTAACTTTAGCTGCATATTGTAATTATGTTTAGAAAAATATCTAATAGGTCAGAAAATATTTTTTTTTTGTATTTACATGTGATATGTACATATAAACACAAAAAATAAACAAAATATATAAAAGAATATATACGGCCTCGTCAAGAACAAAACGTATCGACGGATTTTAATAATTTTTGGTACAAGGCATAGCCAAGGATGGATCGACGATATTTTTACCATGACTGCGCAAAAACGAAAACGCAGATTATGAGATTAATGACTCTTTTCTCCTTCGCGAACGAATTTGTGGGCATCTTTTTAATTTTGATTTTTAAAGTGGCTAGTTTTAATGAATTGTAACTGTAGTATAGAGCTTTGGATCGCACTCATACAGCTACAACATACAACTTGTGAAGGGTGAGGTTATCTGTCAAGATGTGTGTGACTCGGCATTAAAAAGAGAATCAATTAAGTTTATTTCGATCGGTGTTTAATTAATACACTCCATCACAGTAACATTGAGAGAAAAAAGTTTTTTTTCTCGTTCTACCCAGTGAACACTAAACCGCTAAAGCTTCCGAAACATCGGGAAGTCAAATGTGATAATATGCGCAGTATAATCCTTTTAAATTGTTTCATTTTAATAAGTGATACCTGGGGAAATCGAAGATACATTACCTACAAGTACTATTACAATATTCTGTGCTCAGGTTCAATTTTTTCTACGAAATCAATACTCCTCTGTCACTTCTACTCTTTGTTGACAGCGTATCGCATTACGAATCTCCCCTTTGTTAGCACTATGCGGCGCTAACCAGACGAGTTGGGAGCAAGTTATTTCGGTCGCTACGGCTGAAAAAGAACCCCTAACAAGTTGGTTTCGTGTTGCCCATTATTACAGACATCATGGAGACAGGAGACATTCTATATGTGAATGGAAAACTATTGTGCTTTTAACTGCATCTACAACACATTGTTGCCTGTTAAAATTAAGTCGATGACTTCAGGTAAATACGTAGCATTATTTATTTTATTGAATTATAGTTTTAAATATGTGTTACCAGACTAATAATTAGTCATATATTATATATGTATTTATTTACTTTATGGCTTTTAAGGGTTCCGTACCAAAAAGGTAAAAAAGGAACCCTTATGGTGCGACTCTGTCTGTATGTCTGTCCGACTATTAGAGCGCCATATCACAAAAACTACTTTTGCTATCTATTTGAAATTTGGAATATTTATCAACATGGTCAGCCCACATGTATTGCAAAGGAAACATTATAAAACTATTTTTATTTTCTAAAAAAACTACCAATACGAGGGGGGGGCAAAAATTAAAAGTCTAGTCACTATGACTAGACAGGAAAATGTGAAAAAAATTCCATTCCCTCCCCTTTATCTCCGAAGTTTACCAAGCGAAAAAACTGGAATTTTCTGGAATTATGTAATTTTCTATGAATACTACACGAAAATTATAACCATATATCTGTCTGTCTTACTTTTTTTGTAATCACCAAAAATCATATTTGAATTACCCGGTTTGGTTAAGTTTGCCCCTCATTTATACGTGACGCCATAGCGCCAAGTTAAGTCGGAATAAGTGAAAGTTTGTACGAAACCCTCGGTGTGTGAGTCAGACTTGCACTTGGCCGGTTTTTTTAGTATACTTTTAAACAAATTTAAAATCTGTCTTTGCTTTTGACGCGATGTACCTACTGAGGTGATAATTTATCAACTGATTATACTTGACACATGAGTCTGGCTTTATTATTGTCAAATGAAAAAGCCTCTATATGTGGTGGTAATTAATTGATTTTGACAGGAATTGACATGTTACCCTAGAAATGAGTTACACAAGTTAATTTAGAACACACCTATAAAATCACCTTTATGATTCTGATACGTTAGTTATTTTAGAGCTTTTAACTAATGGCCATGCCATACGAATACATTCCCCTTTGCCAAAGTAATCGCGAAATCTCCGGTTAGTTTATACGGTAAAGTGTCATTGTAGTCTGTAGCTGTTTGTTTTTGTTTGTATGTACAAATGTAGAAATAGGAATATTTCCATAGTGTGTATGTACACTCTCACTCCACACTCACACTCACTCCACGCTAAAAATGCATGAAAAATTTGCTCCGTAATGACACTGCTTGTCATCTGAAGAAGAAGAGGAAGAAGAAAATAAATTTATTCAGACGCATAGACAAAAAACATAAACAAATTATAAAAAACAAAAAAAAAAAAACAATTAAACTATGCCCTGAAATGGTCCCACCTCAGCATAATGCTGGCTCGAGAGCCAGCGCTGATCTTCCGGATCTGCATTCCTTAAATGGTCTAAGGTACTAATTGATGTTATATATCTCAAGGACTAAGAATACAAAACTTATCATAAATATACCTTCGTCAGCATCATTAAAGAAAGCATGTAGGCGAATGCTTAAATGCAATCATTTAAATCAAAGATTATATCTATAGACTTAGGTTATTTCCAAAGACCTCGTACCAAGATATTACCATAACCAATAAGTGTAATAAAAAATGTCTGAATACTTAATCCATGTTATGTAAGCCATATAAGATTTACTAGGTACCTATGTAGTACTTTTGGCAGCAATATTCGAGGCCTCGGATAAGCCGAAAATATCAAGTCTTCTTAAAAGCAATAAGTAAGCCGCTACTGCTACTTGGGAAGTTTCAGGCTTCTAGTAGAGCCTACTCATTGTACCTACTCGTATCTACTACATATATGTACTTCGAGCGTTAAATCACTGGAAATGCCACACGGACGCTTTCCCCTTTGGCAAATTATATGTACGAATGTGATTGTAGTTTATATAATACATTGACGGTGCAGTGTACTTGTGTGTTTTTTTCTTTGTAAGTTATTTTTCTATTGTGGGCGTTAGTTAAAATATAAATATTTCCGTAGCGTGCTGTACGTGTATACCCCGTCTTCCGCATATATTACATTAAAAAAAAATGTTTGGTAATAGTATGGCGTGCCATCTCCAGTACTTTAATGCACTAGGACTTTGTATGTTTCGGCCTTCTTGACTGAGACGAGTGCTGAATATATTTGCCCTGGTATTTTACATAATATATGTTAACACTACCGTGAAAAGACGATGTGAACTAGGTTTTCTGTGTAAATTACGCAGTTACGTGGGTAATTTTTAGGGTTCCGTGCGTGGAAGTGAACAGAAGCGTATTACTAAGCATCCATTGTTTGTCTCACACAGGCTCGAACTCTTGACTAGAATCGTAATAGGTACCTAAACACTTAAAAGTTTCACGTATGTGTATTATTGTAGCAAAATAGTATAAAAAATTAAAGGGGTCCCGAGAATTAAATATATTTTTTTAATCGTGACACACGAACAATTTTCACTAAGTATGTACCTATTACTAAAGTCGCTATAACAACGCATAATAAGGCTAAAGCATACGAGAATTGGATAGCCATATAAAAAACGTGTTTTTTCTGGATGTTTTCTGCTTATTGTAATAAACTGAAAGGAACTCTTCGTTTGGTGCGCAAGTTGGACTAGCACTTTTATCAACCGGGTTTTATTTTTAAGCCCTGTACATTTTTTTACACTTTTTAATTTCGTAGAATGTATGTTACCTTGTTGGGGGTTCATGAGTCTAGTGTCAGCAGCGTTTATTTATTGACAGCGATACTTGTGAAATAGAAGAAAAAATGGTTCATCAAATAAAAAAAAATGTATTTTTGCATAAGATTATTATATAGAAGCAGGTATATTTATGACATTTTATCTCTTTTGTGATAGAAGTAAATAATCAGGAGTTTCTCAATAAAACTTATTACAATGACTAATAACCTCTCCCAACTTTACCATCATCATACAATGAGTTTTATAAATTTGTTCCCTTAACGTCAAAGAGTTCAGTTGAACGACGTTCTTGTAGTATACGTACAATGGCTTTACAGTGAAAAACTATTATTTTTTGCATTTGGCTGAACATCGTGAATTTCACAACTATTGTTAATGATACAAAAATGTTTCTAACACTAGTTACATTAAAATAATCTGAGGTTTTGCCTCGAATATTCTGACCCATAAACACACTGCGACTTGCGTCTAATTCCCTCACTAGGTAACTAAAGAATGGAACTATTTTCCAGCAAATATTTGTAACTTCAAGTTGAAGTTGAATAAGTAATATCTAGACAAGTACCTACACTCGATCATCGATTTCGTCGTCACTTAACTGATAAGATCAGCAAGGTTTGCCTCTTATGCATAAAAAGATACTCATGTTTCTCGGTAAAAGGCTACTTGACACCGTTAAGGTTGGCATTTGAATATCAGAACGATAGCTTGAGCAGTATGAAAGTCAATATCTCCTCTCGTCTTATAAGTTTTACATATTATTAAAATATGACGACCAGTTTAGCTCAGTGGGAGTAGCGTTGCCTGCGAAGCTGAAGTTCCTGGGTTCAAATCCCGGTAAGGGCAAACATTTGTGTGATGAGCATAAATATTTGTTCCTGAGTTTTGATTACATCCGACTAAAAATAATATCATGCAAAATGTTGCCAAGACGATATGGCTCGTCCTGTCAAAAAGTTATCAGATCTCATGTAGAGCCAAGCTTTACATATCCTGACTCTACAAGCCCTAACTTCACAAACTCTACACCTTATTCAAAACATATGGCTTAGCCGTTTCGCTACTGTCACATGCATGGGCGTAAGGTGAAAAATGTATTCACTGTTCATTCACTTTCTGTTATACAATAGTTTTTGTAGTAACGAAACGGCCAAGCTACATATTTTGACTTAGGTGACTTGTGAATTTAGGGTTTTAGAGTTAGGGCATGTAGAGTTAGCAGCTTGGCTCTACATGAGATCTGTTAACTTCTTGACAGTGCGAGCCATATGGTCTCGTCTTGGCAACATCATTTCATTTCTAAAGTTGTAAAAATAAAACGTTTGTATGGTTGTGTGTGTCGTTGTGGCTTCATCACGCAAAATCGGCTGAACGGATTTCAACTAACTTTGGTACACGGGTAGCTGGGTATCTCCAGATGGTTATAGGATACTTTTTACTCGACTAAGCTAAAGAAAACAGAGGGGTTTTGACTTTTTCTTCTCTTCTTCACGCGGCTTCTAGTTTTACATAAAAATGTAAGTTGCCTATGACAATACTAAGAATAAGGCGCCCGCAACTTCGTTCGCGGAGGAGAAAAAGTCATAACCTCTTTGTTTTGACAGTGCAGTCGGGTAAATAGTATCCTATAACCATCTGGAGATACCCAGCTACATGCGCACTAAAAATAGTTGAAATCCGTTTAGCCGATTTTGCGTGATGCAGCCACAACGACATATACAAACATACAAAAAACTTAAAAAAAAATTTTTTCGTTTCAGGGACCTTCCACTTAGTCCGCTGCAATCATAGTAAATATATTTTTAAGTTAACCTGAAACACGTATTTTTCAATTTGTAACATAATATAATTTTCAGATCTCTATCATGAAATTAAGTTCATATAGGAAAACCCATACAAACTTTCATCCCCTAATTTAAAATTCTCCTTATTTTTGCTCGTGTAAGTATAAGGAGTGGGAGGGGATCCGACTCGTGCCTACTACAGGCTGAACTTGCTAACTAAGGTACTTACTACGTCTCACTCATACGTAAAACCGTAAATACTCTCTTGACAGTCTTTGTTTGATGCTTATGCTACTACTAAATATTGGGTCCGAATTTACGATATTGACGTAAAAATGTAGGTCCTGTCGTATAAAAATTCACGAGATACGAGGAGGCTTGGGAATAGTTGGCGTTGACGTCTTGGAGCTCAAGGACGAACTTGTGTTCTTTTGACTGGTCTGGTTTTTTTATTCTCCTTTGTTTCTATTATAAATTTGTAAAACTTAAATGTCTGTACATAGAAGACGTTAAAAAAAAATTCTAACAGACTATTTGGAGGTCACTGAATGTTTTTTTATGTTTGTACCTATGTGTCGTTGCGGCTTCATCACGCTAAATCGGCTAAACGGATTTAAAACTCTTTTTGGTACCCGGGTAGCTGGGGTATGTTCAGATGGTTATAGGATACTTTTTAACCGACTACGTTGAAGAAAAAAGAGGAGTTATGACTTTTTCTCCTCAACGAACAAAGTTGCGGGCATCTTCTGGTCATTTATAAATTATAAAGGAGAAAAATTATTTGTGTTAATGCGTGAAAACAAATCTCAGTGAAATAAGTTTTTTTCAAAAAAATATTCTAGTGACAAGTTTTATTGCCGACTGTACAGTCACCAGCATCAATATCTGCCATAACAAAGCGGGCGAAAATATCTGACACGTCCTCACGGCCCTAGAAATATAATCGTGTCAGAAATTTATGCGCGATTTGTTGTGGCAGATATTAATGCTGGTGACTGTACTTTTCTTTAAGCATTCATAGTATATAAAAAACTTGTAAAAAGAAGACTTGCTGGAAGATTTAATTTTTAGGGTTCCATACCTCAAAAGGAAAAAAAACGGAACCCGTAAGGATCATTATCTTCTTGTCCGTCCGTCTGTTCGTCTGTCTGTCTGTCGGTTAAGACCCTTTATCTCAGGAACGCGTGGAGGTATCGAGGTTTACTTTTTGAAATTGATAGGGTATTTCCAGTTGTTCTAGTAACTTGTAATTTGGTATGATGCAAGCTCTTATAACACAATCAACAAAATAAATCTAAAAAACGATTTTTTTATGTTTGTCTGTGTATATCCCTAATCAATATAATATGATCGAGCACCGCGTACATTTTGCTTAGGAGTAGGGCTCTGCTAACACTAAATTTTCATAGATACGGCCATTTGTAGCGTATATTTGGTACGGAACCCTCGGCGTGCGAGTCTGACTCGCACTCGGCCAGTTTTTTTTAAATGGTAAACCTTCGTTTTTATACAGGAGCAGGCCAATTTCTTTACATCTGTGGTAGTTGCTTATTACCATGCCGCTGCTCAAACAGGACTATGTTATTATTATACCATAATCATTTAATCTTTGTTTTATTAAAGCTCCTTCAAGATATTACAAAGTAAAAGTTTAGACTAATGTAATACAGTAAAAGTATAGAATATTTTTTGTCTATTATGTCAGCAGGTAAAACAAGTATTCAGCAATTTAAAAATTCAAAAATAATTATGAAAGTATGTATAGTATTGAAGAAAAACGCTATAGCGCCACGCGCACCATAGGTTCGTAACGTCATGACGCCTGTGTAGCGTCATTGCGCACTGAAAGGGTTAAGCACCGTTAACGCCGTGACAAGACTGATGCGACTTGATATTTACGTGTACCGTGACGCGGTGACGTGCCTTATGTGTCACGTTTTTCTTATATGTACATAGACCCTGCCACGTAATCTTGGGAATTAGAGCTCTGGTGTGGAAGACGTGCCTAAAATTCGGGACCCATAAGACACTTATGGCGTTCGGTAATGTTTCGTGGCTTTTCGTTAATTCCTTTTTGGGTGTAAACTCTGACGTGTGCGACCGCAGTTCAGTTAATAGGCTATTAACTTCCAATCCATTAAGTTCAGACCAAATAATTAAAATGAACGTATGTATTTCCCATTCATACATCTATATTTTATTCTGTATCTACAACGGCACATTCGTCCAAACTACATAATGGGCTTCCATTAGTTACACTAACGCAACTATACCTAAGTTGCGTTAGTGTACCGGAAAATATTAATATTTTAGTATCGGAAATGGGTAACCGGTACTGAAGTTTCCCATTACTGTACAATGTACATGCTAAACGGGATGACATATGATATTCAATTTAATTTATGTTGGTATATTAATTTATATTAAAATGATACTCAAAACAAAACTTTCTTGTAAGTATCAAATCAGCAGAAATCCAGTTTTGTCAATCATTTTTCTTCGTAGCTTTGGTTTTGAATGTTTTGTCTGGATACTAGATATAATAAAATAATCCGAAACAACGTCAAAAAGACATAACTTTGAGGCCTCTTAACACGTTATCTTTAATTCAAAGCGTTTCAACTAGAAACCAAAGGACGGTTAGTTCATCCTAGAACAAAAATCAGCATCCTAGAACTGCATTATATTCGAATCATTGCTTTGTTATGTGCATGGACATTTTTAACAAGCTACCAAAATATGTACAAGAGCTATCTCTAAATAGATATAAAAATTAATGAATAATGCTATTATAGTGTGAAGCATTTCCTCTCTCATGATATCATGAGAGAGGAAATGCTTCACACAGATTACAATAATATCTGAAATATTTTCATGCTAGTGTGTAAGTACAAATAGCAGAATAAGCTACCATTTACTTATTCTTTGCAAATAAATATCTAATCTAATCATGTTATATTGTACGGACTACAAAAATAAAATTCATTGTGAAACAAAGGAAAAAGGCTATTGATTTTCGCTACGCCACGTCCGATGTGTCAATGGATGATGATTCCTCTTTATCCAGTATTATTCGTAATATATTTGTGCCGATTCTTATTTTTATAATTTCGTATAACAATACCACAATTGAAGTGAATGAAAATATTTATAACGATATTCAGTGGACCTTGTTTTGAGAATCCAATAAAAGACGTTTTTGTTTTAATTTTTAATTAAAAATACAAAACACAATAATTCGAAGTATATTCACACGTAAATCTAATAACACTTGTTGCTCTCTCGTAGTTAAATGCCTGCAGTCATCCAAAATGGATTTCGCTGGATGACGTGATTCTTTCACACTCTATATAAGAAAATCATTTTACTTTACTCATCTGAAACAGACTTCACTTAATTCGTATCGTCGTTAGCGTCATAAGTAATGCAATGAACGGAACAATTGTTTACATTATTTTCATTTCAAAATTGACACTTGTTAATAATGTCGATTAAAGATATTCAAGATAAAATAGAGTATATCTTTTCTTAATATATTCACGACCATGAGCCCGCTTTCAAGTTCGCTTAGCAAGTTATACATATGGTTTTTCTATTTTATTGGCTACGAGCGTAGCGCTACAAAAATGTCGGTTGCGAAAGTGTTAGCAAGGTTTTCAGAAAGTTTCCTTTAAGTTCACTTCATTACTGATGACGGAAACATAATGCATAAGTTCAAACATTTAAATAAGTAGGTATATCTAAACCATGTTAAAATTGATTACATAAAAGGTTTAATTTGAGACAACATGGATGTTTTTTTGTAGATCAATACCAGTTTTAGTTTAGCTACTTACTTCTGGGCATACACTTTACTAATCTAATAATTATATCTATATAAATACATATTAATTGAAACTTGTTATTGAACATACAACAACGTTATTTTTTAAGGGCAAAATTCTGGGGATTTTAAATAACATGAGTAATGTGAATACGATTTTTGAGCCGTTATAGCCCTTAGTAATAAATAATAATACACTATGTAATAAATTGAACTAACATAAAATCAATCAACAAAATGTAACAAAATAAAATTTAATGGAGACATAAAACTGAATACATGGTAACGAAATTGGTTTTTTACTTATTCGGCTCAGTCGGCGGCGGTCAGCATTAAACGCAAAGCAGAGAATTTACATAAATTCAATTTCTGTTTATTTACGCCGTACACCAGGTACCGTGTTATGTTACATGCATATTTTAGCAACGTTTCACGGGTACAATATGCCTGTGCCGGTGTTGTTAGACCGCCTCCAGCCTTCACAAACATGTTACAGTAAAACATTTTGAACCTACAGATTAATAATAAAGTAACAGGTTTTAAAAACACTGCCAAGATAATAACAACGCTGTACTTTCCTTTAAATAAAAATGCTTTGAACATAATCGTTTTAAAAGACGCTCTGTGATACTGAGAATTCGTTATATTTAATAAAAAATCCACGAAGAAGTTTTGAAACTAGCATTCTTTAAAACCTTGCGCATCTGCGACTAAGTGGTCTCAACCGCTCTCGCGAGTTATTTTATGGCGCTCTCTCATAATAAATGTAGTAGTGCTATTTGTCGCCTTGAATATTTCTAAGCGAATATACGCGAAGCTGAATTAATATTCAACGTTTTTAAGTGCAAAAATGGATGAAACAACACATATGCCGCTGACACATTTGATCGAGAGCTAATTATAAAGGCGAAGTTGAGCTGCCAGCTGTTAGCCTGTGCAGTTCGCAATTAATCAAAATTTCAGTCGCAGCAATCATAAAACACGGAACGAGAAAATGTTCTATTAAAATCAAATAAAAGTTACAGGAAACACAGCTATAATAAAATAGATGGTGCCCGCAACTTCGTTCGCGAAAGAAAAAACTCATAACCCTCCTTTTTTATTTCAGCGTAATCGGGTAAAAAGCAATTTATAACCATCTGTGACCCAACCATGTGTGCCCAACTATCCGAATACCTACCAAAAACAGTTGAAATCCGATCTGCCGTTTTGGCATGATGAGGCCACAACGACACATACAAACATAAAATGAATCCGAAAAACAATATTTTACGATTCAGTAACCTTCATATAGTCGATATCACTTGTTTTATTGAAAACATCTTCAATATACCTACAGACATTTTATTTTTAGAAGTTTATAATAATACCTCTGTTACTCACTAGACACGGGTATTCTAGTAGAAGTTGGAGAACGAAGCAATCATTTAGTGTCGAGCTCCGCAGTAAAATATCATCTAACTTATTAAACAGAAATTGCTTTGCAACTGCGACTGTATTCATAGCTGGAGTGTATAGTACTTATCTCGTGTAATAATAACAATATTACTCGGGTGAAACTTGTAATGTGATTTCCAACTGACATCTTATTCCGCAGACCAATACAGAATCAGAAACAATTAGGTAGGTACGCAATAGGTATATGACCATGTTCATATTGCTGTGTGCACGCTGTAATTAGAATAAATATTACAGCTTCGCTGTAATTAGACGCTGTCAACCACAGTTAGCCGGGCGTTTGTCATCAGATATATACTCTGACGAGGGTCTTATATAAAGCGATTACTAAAGATTAGATTTTCCGCATGCCCCATTGTGATGGTTAGCTTTTGAAAAGACTATAAATTATTTACAATGATCTATATTATTATAAACGTGAAAATTTATTCTGATGTATGTATTTACGTTCCTCTTCATATTAAAAACTACGGAATGGATTTCAACGAAACTTTCCAATAATGTTGTTTAGACATTAGAATAACACATAGGCTATAAATTGGATCTCTATGCAGACGAAGTCGCAGGTAACAGCTAGTGATCTGTAATTCAGTTGCGATGGACCTTTAAACATGTTGACTGGTTGAAGTAGAATAGAAGTGAACTGAATGTAGCTCACGTAGGGGTTCCGTGAACGTGTTTAAGTGGAAAGTAGATTCTGGCTAAATGACCAACGAAGTTGCTCGAACTTTATAGCTTATGCAAGTCTGAGCCCGCAACGTTGTGTGGCCTCATTTTGGGAGGAGCAACTTCAGTTAATTCAATTTACGGGAGGTAATGGGCTTCATATCAATCGCCTTATTGTGTTGTTTGCATAATGTATAGACATACTCTACGTAATAACACAATGGCTTGTGACGTCGGAGTTCCATTTGCGAAGGCAGATTTAATTGATTTCATTTACAAATTTGTCAGATTAATACCGTTAGGTGACTAGAGTATTGTAAAGTCTATAAGTTTCGGAGACGTGCAGCGAAGGCAATAATCCCAGCTTGGTCATAATAGCTGATGACCTCGGAGCATTTATGGTTGATTTAGGTGTTGTTTCAAAGTTTTCAGATAAAACTAACGGTGTCGACAATGTAATATTGAAGCCATTTAAAATTCCGAGGTATTCTGTGAAAGGAGTAATCCCAGCTTAGTCGGTGTAGAGACCTTCGTAGAGTGAGCGAGGGAGGTGCTCAGCCAGTATGGACTTGAGCTTCTCGCGCGGGGAGACCGGGGTGTAGCGCGAGAGAGGGAAGGTGCGCGTCACGCCGTCACTTAGTGCACGGGTCACCGCCGTCAAATCAGCATCCTGGAAACAATTTCATCATTTTATATCACAAGGAAGTCATCATCATCGTCTATTTGCCGTAGCGGCCATCTGTTCTACGAGCACTGTGCAACACGAGCATTGGTACATACATATAAAAGTCCAGAACTGTGCAATTATACTTGCACAATGATAGCCCGCGCATTATTGCTTTGATATGTTATTAGATAAACATCATCGTAACCAAATAATAATTAAAAATAATTGAATCATCTCAAAAGTTAATTAAACAGCAACAAAAAAAAAAGTTGGTTTACATTTTAAACGTGCACAATAGGCATGAGGACTGGGTACGAAAATCAAAATTCTAATTAGTCTATCCGCTAGATATTAAAAAAATATTGGACACGTATTTTTTGCTTTTTGAAAATAATAAACAAATACTCAGATAAATCGCATTAAAGTTAAGTAGTGGAGGCTCGTGACGTCACTCCTAAGTAAAATTTTGTACTTAGGAATGACATCACGCGACATTTTGACTCAATGTATCGCCTTTATTTTTCGAATATGTGAAAAAAAAAATACGTGTCCAATATTTCTTATTAATCTACATGACGGACTAATTATTAAAAGTTAGTCATCGTCCCCATTAATGCATACATATTGTTATGAAAGTTGTAATAGATTGAATTAGCAAAATAAATGGAAAAATATACAAAATGAATTATATCAATCTTAGGGACGTGAGAAAAGTCACAAACGTAACTACTGCGATTACGGCATATCGTGAATATGTAGAGACCACTTTACGATACGCTTTGTTAGCCTGGGGTAATAGTACTAACAAACGTAGAGTGTTTATAGCCCAAAAAAAGTGTATTCGAGCAATCTGCATCTTACCGTCTCGAGAAAGCTGAAAACCTTTATTTAAACATCTTGGATTGTTACCTCTACCATCGCTTTATATGTTCGAAGTTTGTATGTTTATCAGTAGAAATAAAAATTTGTTCAAAAAAGTAGGTGACTCCAAGCAACGTTCTCGTAGAGACCCAAACAGGCTCGTACTAGATGTTATTCCAAAATCGGCGCGCTACCGTAAAAGCTGCATAAACATGAGTATTAAGCTTTACAATAAGATGCCTCAGGAATTTCAAACTTTAAATGTCAATGCACTCAAACCAAAGCTTTATGAATGGCTAACTGAAAATATTTTTTATAGCTTTAAGAAAATTGTTATGTAAAAAAACTGTTTTACAGTATGTACCTATAATTTCATTTAACGATCCAAATAAATAAAATTAAGAATAATAAATAAATAAACCATATTCTAGTTTTAAGTAAAAACTTTGCATGTCACTAGGTGGCTCATCGTGTGAAACTAACCATGATATTAAGACCAAGAATTCTACCATGATTAAGGCAAATAAACATTATTATTATTATATTATTAATCAATATACATATATCGTTAGACAAAATGAAATTGCTAAGTATAAAAGCGAAATATATTAAAGTGTTTCTTTTTCAACAAAGTCACGTTATCGAAACCCAATCGACCTGTCACTTGCACATACGAACTCGTTTCTACACAGGCACTCTATTAGTGAAATCCTAAATTCAGACCTACATTTATCGCTCGCTGCTTATTCACTAACTGCTCCTAAAATTTTCGTTTAACTTAATTTTTTAGACAAACGTCTTATACTTTGTACAATGTTTATATAATATCCAGCATTTCTTCTCGGAATCATTTGATGTTATGCGATTGTTATAAAATAATCAGATGTTTATTTAAGCCTTTTATATTAAGGCTTTTTCTAAAAGTAATAAAAAAGTTTCTACGTCATGAGATTTCAGAAATGTAACATTCTACGAGTAAGAAGGTCTATATAAGAAGAAAAAAATGAAAAGACATTACATTTCCTTCGTTTGATATAAACTAACTGCTAAAAACTATTAAGTATGTATAGTAAGTATGTATATATATAAGTGTATAAATATAATGAATATATAAGGATGATAATCCCGGGAAAATATAAGTCATAAGAGTTGGAATATTTGCTAGAAAATATCTCGATGGAAACAAGACGTCTCAACATTCTGACAAGTTTGATGTTGTTTCAGAGTACCTATTGCCATAGTGTAAGAAACATACAGTGGTCTAAATCTTTGATATTGGCTGGAAAACTGACATTAACTTATTTGATAAAAAAAAACCGTAATACACTAGTAGGTCCTACGAGTATTATAAAAAAAAAGTTTGTGAAGACGTTTTTATGTTTGTTACCCAATAATACGGCAAACAGATACAAAAGATCATGGATTAAAACATAGTCTTGGTACTAGTATGTGAGGTAATTAACTGTAAACTTTAGTTTAACATACAAAAATGTTGATTGTGCTAAACCGTACGAGGGTCTTTCTTTTTGTACCTATCTAGATTTTAGTAGGTACAGGTACATGGTTACTAGGTATTATCTTAATTCCTAATAACGCGAACGAAACCGCAGGTAAATGGTAGTATGTAAGTAAATCATTTGTCAATACTCAATTTTATTGGGGTGGAGTATCTACTCCACCCGAATAAATACGTACATCTTCCCGCGAGAAAATGTACGAAATAAACCAGTTACTTTCATAATCGAATTGAATCAAGTAAAACCGATTAAAAGATATTGAAACTATCTTGTAAGAGTTGCCGCTCCTGCAGACAAATACGGTTTTTCTGTGTACTGATTTGTATAAATAAATGGTTAAGTTATTTTTATTTTTTATGCAGATTCTGTTTAGTATACTAATCTCCGGTTTGCTTCATGGATAGTTGTTTCCTCAAGTGGTTCAATTATACTCGTAGCTCATAAGCCCGCATAAGGGTATAAGGTTACATCTCGCCGCTTCTTGTTCCATACGGTATAATAAGTTCTATCTTAATTGCCATAGGTAACATGGGATTATGAGGACTTCTGATGTCACATGGGCTATTTTAGGCAGGTCCAACTTCGCGAAAGAGATCAATCCACGGATCCAACTCGGATGGGCTGCGTTTGCAAAGTGTCTTCTCTTTCAGGATACCTCAGTGGTTGTAGAAGAAAATCTTTAACCAGTGCGTATTACTGATGATAACCTACGGAGCCGAGACGTGGTCTCTGACTATGGGCTTCTTAAGGAAGCTTAGGGTCACTCAGCGAGCTATGGAAAGGGCTATGCTCGGGATCTCTCAACGAGATCGAATCATACATGAGGAATTGAGGACATTCGTAGACGAAGGTCACCGACATAGCAAAAAGGGTAAACAAACTGAAGTGGCAATGGGCAGGGCACATAGTTCGAAGAACTGATGGCCGTTAGGGACCGCGTACCAGCAAGCGCAGCGTAGGGGGCCACCCGCAAGGTGGTCGGACTACCTGGTTCGGGTTGTGGGGACTCGCTAGATGCGGATCGCCTATATCCGGCCCATATTGAAATCTATTGAGGAGGCCTGTTTCCGGCAGTGGACGTCCTATGGCTGAAATGATGATCATGATGATGAACCATTGCCTGTCAAAATGTGCTGTGTGAAAGAGATAATGTTGCACTATGACCAAGCACTAATGTACTGTAGTGTTGGCACTGGGTTATTCAAGCCGAGTCGTCAGGTTAGATATTTCAGGAATAGAAAGCGTTCTTATTCTACAATTTCGTATGGAAAGCGTGTCGTTGAAAGACGAAGCAAGGTCGCTCTTAACTGAGTTGCCGGTGGCTGTTTGAAGTTTGATTATAAATGCTAATGACATAAATTAGACCACTTCAAAAAACGGGATGGAATGCGAGTTGAATGTTTGTAAAATTGTATGTATCGTAACACTGTGAAATCAAATTAAATCATGTAAACTTGAAGCTTTCTGGAGACCGATTGGTTCAGTAGCAAAATTGTGTCACTCCGTTGACGCTAGAATTGGTAAAAAATTGTCACAATTTTCACTAAAATCATGAAATATTGTTAAAACCTTTTAAGAGCTCTTTGACAGGCCCTAGTAAGGCATATATGTGGAAGTTAGTTGTAAATAGCGATCAAACTACGTTCTTACAACATGATTACAGGACGGTTAGAACTAGTTTCACATCATAAAAGGGGCCTAAATCGACGACGCACTGTGAAATATCACAGAATTTTTTAATTATTAGAAATATCGAATTGACCAAAATCTCTGTCATATCCTGCACATATCACGGTCATATAATGGATGTTTATCGATTTTTACTATTCGACCTGTTATAAGTGATATTGTTAAGTAGATATCTATAAATAAATAAATATCAGGGTCATTATTACACAAATCGACCTAGTTCCAAAGTAAACAAAACTTGTACTATGGGTAGTTTACATTACTTAAATACATAGCAAATAACAGCCAGGAACAAACATTCGTGCTCATCACACAAACATTTGTCCTTGCCGGGATTCAAACCTGGGACCACCAGCTTTGTAGGCCGTTGTGCTATGGTCGTCTGAATTTAAAGGATTTCATTTAAATTTGAAGGATTTTCAATGTAGTAAAATTTGATATTACCTCGCGCTATTTCATATATTAGCAGCAGTATCAATCGCTATCTCGAATTAGGCGACAATAAAAATACCTACGAACTCTTATACTCGCGTGAGCGTCTTGAAATATTTATATTCATCTCATTGAGAAAGAATTCTCATAAAAGTTACTTCGAATTCGAATGGAGGACATCGCAAAAGTATATGTATACTGGCGATATTTTGGACAAATGTCATTGCCATGTGGAATTAAGCCCCAGATGCCAACTTAGAATGACCAGAGGGGTTACCCTGAAACACAAAAATCGAAGTTCGTAATGTGCTATCCCTCTCGCTGCCTTCGGACACATTGGTACAATTTCCATATTTATACAATTCCAGATTCGTACAATTCCAGATTCGTACAATTCCACATTCGTACAATTCCACATTCGTACAATTCCATATTGGTACAACTACAAATTACCCAGTTTAAACCGGGCTTCTGATTTGTGCATGTTGCATATTTACCTACTTTCTACCTCGATAGTAACTTATACTTACCAAACTTTTTACATACATACTTTTTAAAGCCGATGGCGTCCATGAAAAATATCGTTTGAAAAAAGATTAGTGTCCGGCTATTATGTCATCTTCATCTCATCTGTAATTTTTTCAAGAAGTTCTTGTATTAATTTCATTTTATCGCTTAAGGTATCTTAATTATTCAAGTGGCTACTTGAATGATAATATTGAATGTATCAGTAATAACGCATGTGTTTCGTTTATCATGGACTCTATTAAAGAAAGTACTTACTGCAAAGGAAGATAACGACAAACAGTTACCTGAAGTAGTTTTCATGAACAGTGAAAAAGGAAACCCGGTATTACTAAGAAATGGATATCGATTTTATTTTGAGTGTAAAAATAAAACTGGGACCACAATCTGGAGATGTGTTCACCGTAGTATGTGCAGCGGATCAGTAACATTAAATGAAAATCAAGTAAGTGTTCTACGAGAGGGACAACATACCTGCTTAGCGAGTTCCTCGGAGACAAGTAATAAAGTGCAGCAAGCCATTGACTTATGCAGAAAAAGAGCGAGAACAGAATGCACTCCCATTCAGAAGATATATGATGAAAGCTTTAAAGATTTGATGGATCAAGGCATAAAATTTGTAGCAGAAGTGCCTACATTCGAATCGATAAAAAGTGGACTTTACAATTGCAGAAGGCAAGAATACAATGTCAGTAAATTGAAATTTAATGCAGTTAAGGAAGTGGAAATTCCTGACTATTTGGCTAACGATTTTTTAATAATTAATGATGGATGCGACGACAAAATTATAGTGTTTATGACTGTACAGGCAATGAAAATACTTCCATTTGTGGATGACTTTTTTGGAGACGGAACTTTCAAATCTTGCTCGGACCCATTTTACCAAATTTATTCCATACATGGAGATATAAACAGCACTGAAAATTCATCAAATATATTTCCATTAGTGTACATATTACTGCCAAACAAAACGGAAGAAACTTATACTAGAATGCTGAGTTTGATATTGCAAAAAATTCCGAACTGGCAACCGAAAATTTGGAAACATTTCGTACAGACTATGAAACTGCAATGATGAATGCAATCCAAAAAGTTTTTCCGCACGCTAAATGCAAAGGTTGTTTCTTTCATTATTGCCAAGCAGTTACACGAAAAGCAAAGTTGTTAAATATGAAGAGTCTCTCAGAGATAAAATTTACGTACTTGACAACAGCGTTAGCTCTTATGCCTTGTCACTACATCCCGGAAGGTTGGTTAACTATTAAAGATAGCACAAAGAAAACGAATAATGTAATAAATTTCATCGAATATTTTGAGAAGCAGTGGCTGACGCCTAAAATGATGCAAATGTTAAGTTGTTACGGAGACCAACACCGAACCACAAACAATGTAGAAGGCTGGCACAGGAAAGTAAATCGGGACATTGGTCCTCTCAAGGACTCACTCGTCTACGTGGTATCTTTTCTAAAAGAGGAAGCGAAACGTAACGACTAAAATTTTACGTGCGATTCATAATATAGAAGTGAAAAAAAGAAGGCCCGCCCAAAGTATAAAAAATAAAAGGATTCAATCAATCTTGGATGAACTACTCAACAATAAAATCAGCGTCTTGGAGTGTTTGAATAAACTAAGGGTATTGCCTCTATTAAAAAAAGAACTTACAACATTCGATAAGGACACTAACGAATGTGACATCACATGTGAGGAGAAGTTGACTGAAAAAAATAATGAAGTTAACACATGTGACGATTTATATACGCTATTGGCAAGTGACTAAATATTTAAGAGTTTAAAAATAATTAATAAGTTGGTTAAAAAAAGTATTATTTTTGTTTTGTTTTAATACTGCTACTTTTTGAAATAAAACAATTTAACGGATTATATCGCGTATATTATCTCATTTTAGTTCCCGACGTTTCGGAAGCTTTCCAGCTTTCCATGGTCACGGGAGGACTGAGAAAAGATGTATTTTCCTCTATCAAAGTTACAATTTGTGCAAACTACCCATTTTGAATTTGTGCAAACTACCCATTCAGAATGGTTTAGTTATGTTGAAGTAGCATGTTCTCATTAAAAGTTTTTTTTTTTTTTTTTAATAAAAAAGGCGTTTTTTATTCCTCAGCAACACATTTGTGTGGCTAGGAACCATGCCACAAATTTTGTTCAAAATCTCCAAAGCCTTAGTATAGTACTTTTTTTTAATAACGTACAAATTATGTACATTTCTTGTACATTTTTTTACGATAATCAGGATTCAAATTGAGTCAGTGGCGTGGCCAGGAAGTATCACACCATTTATAGTTTAAAATTTTATTTGTACAAATATGGAAAATTCCTTTTTAAAAATTGTACAAACTTGCACTGCCAAAGCATTTGTAAAAATATGGAAATTGTACCAATGTGTCCGAAGGCAGCCCCTCAGAGAGAAGCACCAAGAGACGAATTGCATCGTTCGTTTGGAAGGACCTTAATTTCCGACATTTTAAAACGTTTTCTCAGCTCACAGTCACGGATAATTGGTGCCCCAGCAATATAGATGTTGAGTAAAACCAAACTTAAAATGATTGCTCCGCTACAGAATTCACCCTACATTTGGATGAATATTTCATAGATCGATTAGTTAAGGGAGTTTAAGATAGGTTTTACTCTACTGGAAATAAAAAAAAAGTATACAATTTTTTTAAAGTCAAACCCACCTACTTTTTAGGGTTCCGCAGCCAAAATGGCAAAAACGGAACCCTTATAGTTTCGTCATGTCCGTCCGTCCGTCTGTATGTCACAGGCATTTTACTCAAAAACTATAAGATGTATACTGATGAAAGTTGGAACATAGGTGTCTTGTGTAAGCCGCTACTTAGTTTGAAAGTTAAATATATATATTTCTAGGAGAGGCACTCTATACATATAACCGAAACTGGAACATTTTTTTTTCAGCAAATATCAATGCGTGGCACATCATTCGACAGTTCTTCTAAAACCACTTTGAGGTTTCTAAAAAATGTTTTGATTCAGTGAATATTTTCGGAAATATTCACACCGAAAGTAGCAAAAATTGTGCCCCCCGCCCCTTTATTTTCTAAACGGTATGTTCAAAATATATGAAAAAAATTACAAACATAAAGCTTAATACTTCCAATAAAAATGTTTTCAACATGATCGAACATACCGTTTTTAAGTTATCATCAAAAAACTGCGCTTCTCAGCAAAAGGACGCATGTGCCCCCGGCACGTGTGTTTTTTTTCATATCGTATTTTTTTCATCTGTAGTGCCATTGTATAAACGGCTGCGGAACCCTATATTGAGCATGGTCCGACATGCTCTTGGCTGGTTTTTACTCCAACGAATACTTTGCAATGCAATTTTTGCACCAAATATTACGAAATATTTGGTGCAAAATTAATTCATTTATATTAAACGAATACTTACTTACTTCCAAAGAATATTAAAAGCCGCAACGCAATTTTTACTTACGTTAGGTAACTGTTAATTAATATTCCGAGGAACATCATAAAGACTAGCGTGAGGCCATCTGAATAGCGATTTTAATTAGCTGATTTTCATAAAAACATACAAAGCATTAATATCAGAGTAATAAACCTATCAGTCAATTCATATTTCCTGAGTATTTTTTAACCTCCGACAAAAAACAGGTGCTGTATAACTTATAAGTATGTACAGCATGGGAAATTGAAACACGTAACTGCGGTCTTGTTACAATCACAATAAAGACTAAAATGGTACGTGATTCAGTTTCCCTTACTGTACCTATAACGTGTGTAGCTGTAATATAGCATCTGTAGCTGATAAACAGATAAATCGATTTAGTTGTGGTGTCAAAAGTGACATCCGGGCATATAATGGTAGCGTTAATCGTATGATAGCTAGATGAGTAACATAAGTCGTCACTGTATGACAAGTGCCCGAGTGCGACAGTGACAGATGCATTATCATCACTTAATAGGGACGTTGACAACTTTTTTGCGCGTATTTTATAGAACGACCTTTCAATAATAGAAATACTGGTGAAAAATCTACAAACTACATAAAACTCCACGAGATACAAAAACGTTAGAATCACACTTTTGGACTTTCCCAAAAACGCTCCATACTAAACCCTAGGACGGTGTCACGTCACACCTTCCTACCTTGTTAGGGGAAATTAAGAACTTTGTCACTACAGCTATGTTAAAACTTGCATTTATCGAAACAGTCTCATAACAAAAGTTACCTTACATTTCATGGTATATTTATTTTTTATTAATATTTTCATACCTTAAAAATTAATCTTTCCCACCTAATTTTAAAGGCTCATAAAACAAGCTACACGTAAAGTATCGAACTCAATTTTTTTTTTAGGATTTACATCTTAATATTTGCCACTTTGCATCAAAAGTTTATAATTATTTGAGTACAGTCAACATCCCTATTGTCGTTTGATAAACGCAACCATCACAGGCCCTTTATTGATCGAGAGTTCTTAACCTATAGATTCAATATAAGTAATTGGTTCAGCTGTTCAAAAATAATCAGAATTATGTTAGGTTTGTCGACACTTTTTGTTGCTTCAGCAATGACTTGTTTTAGGGTTAATCAGTAATTCATGATGCCAATTTTGGTCGGTCGCTTTGGTCTGCCCTTTGACCTTCGTAATCCAATGACGGGGACACCTGATTTACGGGATCATGCTGGTGACACATTTAAAAGGATACTTTTATCTCACACCGCTGAAGCAAAAAATAAAGTTATGCCATTTTTGTCCCGCCCAAGGTGCCTTTAAACATTAGCATGATATGATGTACTAGACAAAATTCAGATATACTTAAATGAGATAAAATATATTCGAAGCAGAGACCGAAACAAAATCTATTTAAATTCTAAAATTACTTGCAGGGTAGGGTTTGGCTGGGAGTAGGGAAAGCTACACAGCCAATTTTCGCCGTCGTTCATAATTCCATTACCGAGGCTTTTGCGACAAAGTCGCGAGATAACAGCTCGTAAGTCAATCAGCCTCTCGAAGTAGTTACTTTTTAGGCTTTTCGCCCAAATAGCAATTAGTTTACCCTAAATAGGTATAGCAAACTTTATTCAGGTTTATCATAGTATTTTTTTAATAATTTGAAAAAGCACAGAATACGCGTCCATTATTTTTAGGGTTCCGTACCCAAAAGGTAAAAGAGGACCCTATTATTACCAAGACTCCGCTGTCCATCCGTCAGTCTGTCCATCCATCCGTCACCAGGCTGTATTTCATTAATCGTGATAGTTAGACAGTTGAAATTTTCACAGATGATGTTCTTTTGCCGCTATAACAACAAATACTAAAAGCAGAATATTTTTTATGTCTGTCTGTCTATGTCAGTAACCAATATAAAATGACCGAACACCGCGTAGATTTTGCTTAGGAGTAGGGCTCTGCTAACACTGGATTTTTATAGATACCGCTGTTTGTAGCGTATATTTTGTATGGAGCACTCGGGGCGCGAGTGGGTCTCCTTCGGAATCCCTAATGTCGTTTGTCCTAATGTATCGTTTGTCCTAATGTATCATTTGCCATAACCATAACGCATTTTTTCAGAAACCGTAAATTCTTCAGGAATGTTTAAAAGATCGTTGTATAGATTAGGTTAGGTTAGGTTAGGTTTGTTTTATAACAATCCTGAAAAGTTTACAGTTTCCTAAAAAAATGCGTTATGGCAAATGATACATTAGGACAAACGATACATTAGGACAAAATACGTTAGAGATTCCGATATAGATCCGCGCGAGTTCTTGCTCGCACTTGGACGGTTTTTAATTTTTTTTTATTATCTGACTAACGGACTAATTCGAATTTTTATAGTGTGGATACTTACCGCGCTCTTGGTGTATTTCTCCAGGCTGCGAAGTGCAGTTTCGAAGTAGTCTTCTCCATAGGCACCCTTCTGTTCGTCGCTGAGTCGCTTCCACATGTCCCGGGCCTGTTCCAGAAGCTTCTCTTCCGAGAGCCAAGCGCTGCCCGTGGTGTATTCGCCGGCAGCCACAATCACCTGAAACCAATTGCCTGAGTCAAACATACGAGGATGGTATCAGCTGATACATCGACGTCGATCGATTGTTGAACAGACATCGACCGACGCTATCATAAGTAACTGAAGTACAAATTAAATCGACCATCAACCGATGATAGATCGAACTCAATCGATTTTTTATAGCGATTGGCGTTATAAAACTTTAAGAAATTGAAGTCGATAATGAAATGAAATAATTTTTATTTTGAGGAACTTGTCCCATATACTGTTAGTAAAATTTTAACTTAAAAACGATGCTATCGTACACTAGAAACACAAATAAAAGCAAATAATCTAACTGACCGACCAATTAGAATAATGTTTTTTTTAACCCAGGAAAGTATCCTATTTAAAATAGTACCTACCTGCAACACGAAAGTCGATAATAATTTGGATCATTTGTGTGCCTTGGACTACAGAAAGGAGCTTTTACGGTGATTATCTGGTTACATTTCACAGTCATCTGTAATTTTCTGTATTTACAGTCAATTTGTGCAATAACGGGGTACAGCCAAAGGCAGCACCGCTTCGCTGATTTCATTAGCTTCCAGCTTTACGTATCAACCAGCATTGATCCGACCTAAATAGTTGGGATTATCTCCGAGCGTTCCTAATTGATTTTCAAATATGCCTAATGTAGGTTAGAATTTCAAACGCGAAGCACTGAACAAGTTTTTACAACTAGCTTTAACCCAAGACATTGTCCGCGTACAATAAAGGTGTTTTTTTTTCAATGATACCAATCGACTCGGTTTCGAATGAGTTTCAAATGTGAATGATTCGCTATGCAAACACGAGATACGTTAAAATCGAGATTCAATGTCAGGCATGACGACTCGCCACTAGGCGTTAAAAGGCCCTATACAAATTGAGCGGCACGTGTGACGTCACGCAACTCGCAAAGTGCCCGGAGGAGTGAGGATTCTAAGAGCATTTTCTTATTTTGGCCGATATAAAGTGCATTTAAATGTATACATAGTTGTCGTATCTTTTTTTCTACATTGAACCTCAAAGAATCACAAGATAACGTTTAATTTTCTTTTAGACGAGAAGGGGGGAATGATAAATTTTCGTGTATTTTCTTAAACAACTTCGAAACTATTTATCACAGACTGCAGACCTATTACACCGACGGTGCTTGACATCTGCTATCTGCTCCTTCACCCGGGTTGATACTCTGCGTTTCGTTTGACCAATGTATGAATGACCACACTCGCAGTCCAGCTTATAAATGCCTGCACTCTGCAAAGGGGTGCTACTCTTCTTCTTTTCTCAGTCCACCCGTGACCATGGAAAGCTGAAAAGCTTCCGAAACGTCGGGAACTCAAATGAGATAATATACGCGATATAATCCGTTAAATTGTTTTATATCAATGAGTAATAATCGCGGAAACAGAAGAATAACTTACATTAAAATAACTATTCGAATTTTCGTATTATTGAAAAAAAAATGGTATAACTCGTATAACCAAATGGTGATTTATATGCCAAACAAAGTCAATACCATTGCTTTATGCTTTTGCCAATTAAAAAAAGCGTTATTTCAAGTCGCATAAATAAACATTGATTTCTAGTTTATTTTCGCAATCAAAATGTTTTATTTCCACTGTGAAAGTTACTAAAGGCTATGCCATGACGACCAGTCGTAATCTGCTGCAAGACGATAATGTATTGTTAACAGAGTCCGCGTGATAAAGTAAGTGAGTGTGCGAAATGAGGGGAACCAAAATCCTGATGTCTTCCCGAGATTCTTATTTAAACATAGAAAGCCCAGTTTGCTTTGTGAGATTCTATAGTTCCACTGGAAGAAATATACCTAGTTATTTAATGATTAAACTATTTATTGCATTCGTGTTATTTTTGTTTATATTTTGATTCAAATTTAACAATAAATACTTCAGTAAACAGAAATGTATTGAGCTCTATCATAGTCAGTATATCACGACATGTACAGAGCTCACAATATTGAAGAAAAGTACAAAAATATTTCATTTTCCTCAATTTACCACTGTCAATGCCAACTGTAATGAAAAACCAATTTATTGTAACGTTAATTATGTTTTGATATTACGATGTGTACCTCCTGTATACAGAAAACACCTTTGTTTTGTGTCAGAGCGTTCGAATGTTCTGACACGCCTGCACTATCTGAAGATCAGAATATCCTTTGGAAAAGCTAGTCTTGGTTTAGTCTGCCTCTCTCCTTTCAACTGTCACCTTTGAGGATAATTCTTTTCAAGCTAAAAAAAATGCAAATTGGAACTTTATACCAATAAACTTTATAATTCATTCATACATGGACCGGTCAAGGGTTTTTTAGTACCTACTGACATTTATGGGATCTTCACAAAATTATATCAATTAAGCCTTTTGGATCGTTGTCTGTGGACAGCAGCACATCGTCCTGATGGAACAAAAATTATTATTTAACGGGTGACATCAATCCTGTAACTCTACAACTTGGCACGAAGCTTGCGGAAATATTTTCCTGCGACTAATTTTACTGTAAATAAATAAATAATTATTATAAATAAATACTACGGGACAATTTTACACAAATCGAACTAGTCCCATGGTAAGCTCAATAAGGCATGTGTTATGGGTACTAGACGACGATATATTTCATAGATATATTACTTATATACATAGAAAACATCCAAGACTCAGGAACAAAATATTTATGCTCATCACACAAATATTTGCCCTTACCGGGATTGGAACCCAGGACCTCAGCTTCGCAGGCAACGTTACTACCACTGAGCCTAACCGGTCGTAATACGCTTAAATGATTATTTATAAAGCAGCTAAATCAATATTAATCCTGCTGAAAACTGAATGAAAATCAAGTTCAAATTGTTGCCAAGGCGACTAAAAAATCACAGTGATCAGCCGCCTAGAAACGTATTACTGCGACTCATCCCGAAGAAACGTTAGAAAATCACGTTGGCTATGTGAGCAGCAATAGATAAAATCACGGATTTTTTTATAAGGATCTTACATTATAGTGAGTCGGTAATTTTGATATTGTCTGTGCAGCAGGCGTGACAAGACAAAGTCACAGTATATATTTTTTTAACTAGTACCAGAGTTACGGCGAGTGAAATTGAAATGTAAAGCTATTCCTCTTCTTTAGTCACGACACTTGGGCCCACAGATGCAGCATATTTTATACTTTTTATATAGCTTTGTATAAAGGCGCAGGATTTATTATTCCTAGAATTGGGCTTCAGGTGCGTCCACACTTGTATCATTTTCCCTATCAGATCTTCGTCCCGTGGCATGATCGCGTGTCACGATCACGCGTTTGGACGTTTCGCCGATCCGATCGCTCGAAACCCATATTGATACGCGTATCACACATTTAGATCGGAGAAGGGCGGCGTGATCGGAGAAGGGCGGCGTAATCGCCGCGCCGGCAGTAAGCGTCCAAGCAGCGCGATACGCAGTCATGCCATGCCACGGTTATCGGATACGAGCAAATGATACAAGTGTGGACGCACCTTTAGGTCTTTACAGAATGCGGTAGTTTTGTTTTTATAGTCAATGGCTAAAACAATAAATAAAATTAAAAGACATTCCTCGTAATTTTACAATATTGTTAGATATATGTAATTCGATAAAATTAGGGGTAAAAAGTGACATATTGTCCATTGTACATAATTTCAAATTTCATGTTTGTACCTGCAACGGTTTAGGCAGTGCACAGTGACAATAGTTAAGACACATTCCTATTTTATAGATATAGACAATATGCAAGTAGTTTTCTACAAGAATGTTGTAGGTAGTGCGTCAGTACCTTTGCACTGTTTCACTATATATACAATCTGACCATTTCCAGCAGATAAGTCCGGCTAAACTAAATGTTGGCTCGCAAATACACTGCCTTGAATGTATTTAATACATTCCATAAGATTATAATTGACGTTACAAATACGTATATGCGTGATTTAAATGTGTATATGCGTGACTGAGACAGTGTAAACCCTATCGATGAATGTTTAGGGTTTAAAACATGAAATGTACTAATGAAATAAAGTATGTTATATACCTATGTGTGTGATTGTGTCATGTTATAAACTCGGAAGTAATGGAGACTCAATAGCTATTATGGTTCTTAAGAAAAATGTACATTGGTCTTTTTTTGACAAACCTAAATGAAACCTCTTGTCCTAATCTTCAACTTTGTTTTCTAGCTGAAATAATATATTCATGAATATTCCATACAAAATAAGATTGTCCTATATAATGTCTGATTGATTACAAAGCAATGTTCGTAGCTATAAATAGCATAATACGCAATATACTCGTAAGTGATGTGAGCGATCGATATGGTATGTGCTTGAATTTTGATGAATCGGCATCACCTTTGGCATTTTATCGCCTCTCATTCCACATTTTCATTTACATATTGTGTAGGTTGTTACTCGAGCCTTTATAATTAATAGAATCATGTTTGTATACACACCTAGGAAGTACATATTACGACTTCAATTTCAAATATATTTTTGGAACGTTCGCGTTCAGGTTACGAAAATATTATATATGAATAATAGCAAAAACTCACGTCATTCCATTGCCCCGATTTCGTGTGAAAGAATTAGAATATTTTTGAAATTCAATGTTATTTCTTTGATTCTTGATCAGATATGTATGCTTCAAATAAATGCAAATTCTCGACTTGAGGGTTTGATTTCTGTGATCGTTATATATAATATGACGGCAAAAAACCGACCTACTGAATCCATTGGCGGTTACTACGTTTCCGCTTTTTGCCGTCGATATATATAATCTGTTACTACACTTTACTGCGTTATTACACTTTTTAGTAAATTTACTGTAAACGTAGAACAAGGCTGGTTTGAGCCATTTGTGAGATTACTCTGTAAAAATAATATTCCAGTTCGCTTTAATTCACTACGGCTTCTACTTCCCAGGAGACTAATTTGAAAATAGTGCAAGAATCTCTGCAGGCGTCCTGGCTTCCATCTATGTGCACGCCTAATGTAAACCGAGGGTTCCGTTACAGGACAGCATAATACATTTTTGTTTTATTATTTCTGCATAATATATTTTTGTTTTATTTTGACGACCGGTTTAGCTCAGTGGGAGTAACGTTGCCTGCGAAGCTGAGGTCCTGGGTTCAAATCCCGTCAAGGGCAAATATTTGTGTGATGAACAATGAATATTTGTTCCTGAGTCTTGGATATTTTCTATGTATATCGATACTAATATTATAAATGCGAAAGTGTGTCAGTCTGTCTGTCTGTCTGTCTGTTACCTCTTCACGCTTAAAACGCTGAACCGATTTGGATGAAATTTGGTATGGAGATATTTTGAGTCCCCGGGAAGGACATAGGCTATTTTTTATCCCAGAAAAATACCCTTATCCGCAATAAACGAATTTAAGGCGGATGAAGTCGCGGGCAGAAGCTAGTATTTAAGTAATATATCTATTAAATGTATCGTCGTCTAGTACTCATAACACAAGCCTTATTGAGCTTAGCATGGGATTAGTTCGATTTGTGTAAAATTGTCCTGTAATATTTATTTTATATTTATTTATTTATTTTATTTATTAAATTAAACATAGCAAAAATCTGCATACGTTTGAATAAAAAAAACGAAAACTACCGTAAAACTTATAACAGACAACTATAGTCTACTTAATGTCTACTCTGTGTGTTCATAGGTGTGTAGAATAATTGAAACTAAGTATACTGCACCGCACCACCTATTGAAGAAAAACTAAATTTACTTATGTTGATACGGTATATCGCACTATGATACTTTTATTTATACGCATTTTTAACGGTGCATCGTTTTATGGTAACACTTATTCCAACACATTGTTTTCGAGATGTTGCAAATATCAGATTAGAATGAATGTATGCGTAAAGCGTATTATTATTAAAGGTTAAGATCCCACAAATTTGGTTAGCCAAATTGTATACAATAAACACAAGAATGTAGAAAACCTAAATAATTAATTCCTCTATCAATTACTCTTTTATGGTCAACTGTTGTAAAATAGTTGATAGTTGTGTACCTCTGACCTTAATAGTACTGCAGAGACTGCGAAGTAGGGGATTGCCGGTCGAGTAGTTATAGATGGCTGAGTGTTAACGAGGCCATCTAGAGATTCGAGGCCGACAATCCCTGTTTGCCCTGAGGCTTGTATAGTGCTTTTCTCAAACATGCAAAATTGTCCCGTAATATTTATTTATTTATATATCGCATCGGCGGCGCGGCGCACCTGGCGCGCGGCGGCGCTCGGACCGAATCGAATCAAAAGGTCGCTTTGCAGGTTATGGGCAGCAATTTCGTATGAAATTATCATTATATACCCCTCGTCGCGCCGCACCCGAAATGTGAGACTTCAGGGTCTATTATAAGGAACACAACGTCGATATTTCATTGCATGTTTGAGAAAAAGACTTTAACCGACAGAAAACAAAATTATTTCGATTTTCTATAATTATAAGGTTTGCTTTTATATTATGAGACACGGATTCCTATAGTGAATTACTGCTGGATAAAAGCTCGGTCGTTATTTTTATGATGCTCAAGCTTCTCAACAGTCTCGTCTGGACCGAAGTGACTAACTCACTGATTGAGGCTAATTCTACTAGATGCACTTAATGTTAAATTTAATTTCATTTCGAGATATTTGTCATCTATACTATTATAAAGTTGTAAAGATGAAATTTCTGTACATAGAATATATAAAAAAAAAGATTATACCGGTTACTATATGGAAGTTACTTTTTTAGATTTTTTATATGTTTGTATTTGTCGTTGTGGCTTCATCACGCCAAATCGGCTTAATGGATTTCAACTATTTTTGGTCCACGGGTCCACATATGGTTATAGACTTGAGCTCGCAGCGCAGGCACGCGACGAGCGCGTCAAGCGAGTCGGCGTGTACTTGGCCTCGCGCGTCAGGATCCTCTTTATATCGTAACACTAACCACATCGACTCCGCGCGGCTTGAGCTCACGGCGCAGGCACGCGACGAGCGCGTCAATCGATTCAGCGTGCACTTGGCCTCGCGCGTCAGGATCCTCTTTAGATCGTAACACTAACCACATCGACTCCGCGCGGCTTGAGGTCGCGGCGTAGGCACGCGACGAGCGCGTCAATCGAGTCGGCGTGCACTTGGCCTCGCGCGTCAGGATCCTAATTATATCGTAACACTAACCACATCGACTCCGCGAGGCTTGAGCTCGCGGCGCAGGCACGCAGCGAGCGCGTCCAGCGCAGCCAGCGACGCGGCGTGGACGCCGCGCACCGGCGCCGCCACGTGCGTCAGGATCGATGACGCCAGCACGACGCGTCCGCGCGCGCGACGCACGAGTGGCAGCATCACTTGCACCAGCCGAGAAGGACCTGTAACACAAGTAACGAAACAAGTTTTTATTTTTAATCTAAAACAAATGAATCAAATAGAAATTAAAAAATAAGTTCTGCTCCGAAAACGAGAAACTAATTTCACTAATTTGTGGTACTCGCACAATTCTCCGGCTTTTTTATGGCCTATTTTGCTGACGTAAAAATTACGCAAGACTTAAAGGGTTTAGTGACGTCTTTGGAAAAATTATAGGAGTTCAGTGTGCTCGACCGCACGGAGCTTACGCAACTTCCTTAAGAAAATGAATGAAGTGGCTTGTTGACGCCCGTCGAGTAAAGAAATTTACTCTGAATGTACAAGACTGAGATTTTTTTACACATACAAGATTCAGGTGTCTTGTATAAGCCGCTACTTAGTTTGATACTTAAATATATTTCTAGGGGGGCACTCTATACATGTAACCGAAACTGAAAAAAAAAAACAGCAAATATCAACGTGTGGCACATATTTCGACAGTTCTTTAAAAAAAAATTTGAGTTTTCTAAAAAAAATATTGATTCAGTGAATATTAGCAGTCGCTCCAAAAGTTGCATAGATTGTATGTCCCCCCCCCCCTCTATTTTCAAAACGGTATGTCCAAAAAATATGAAAAAATTACAAAGATAAAAGTTAATAAATACTTTCAACGAATTTTTTTTCGCCAAAAAACTGCACTTCTCAGGAAAAGGGTGTAAGTGCCATGGAGATACGCTCTTTTGCTAGTGCACTTTCTCATAACGTATTTTTCGGTTGGTTTTTGAGTTACTGGAGAAAAGCTGCGCTTTTCAGCTATAGGACTAGTGGCACGAAGATCTTTTGCTGGTGCGCCTTTTTACATCGTATTATTTTCATCTGTCGGGCATATGCATGTACTTTGTAGTAAAGGCTACGGAACCCTACACTGAACATGTCGGACGACATTCTCTTGGCCGTTTTTTTTATTCATGATATCAATAGTGCTCATGATTCTGAATAAAACGAGCCCAAAAAGTCAAAAGACAACAAGTGGGGGTATACTTGTTTTATAATGCCCACATAACACTGTTGAATAATAAAGTATATTGACATGTTAAGTAAGGTGCATGTTCTAGTGCACAAGTGGCAAAAGGTAAGAGCAAGGGCGATTTTGTGCGAGCGGCGAGTGCTATATCATTGCACATGATTGCACGAATGTCCAATAGGGTTGCACCTACCTAGCACACATTTCTATTTATTTGTGGTCGATTACGATTAGTGGTTGACAATCATGCACAGTGATCCGGTTTTTGACTAAAATAAGGACTGTTTTTTTTATCGGTGTCACTTAACGTTGAATATAAAAATTCGATCGTCGGGGAAAACTGAATTACGAAAGATTCGTAAACCTTCACAACAAATAATTGTTGCTTTCTATCCGTAAAAAATGAAGGGGAATACAATACAACCGACCAACAAACATCTAACATTAATCTTATGGGAACGGCTTGTCACTTTCCACAGAAAAAAACCTAATGACATGTCATTCTTTGTACGTTTATTTTTTGCTCAACCATCAAGCGTAACACGTAGTGAAAATATTGAGACATCATATACCACAAATAAACGGGACTACGCGTATAAATATATTTTATTTATCTCGTGTTGTGGTATTGTGGTATGAAATAGGGTACATTAAGCACCTAGAACGATATAAAAAAGATTGTGTGAATGATCTTTGGATATGGACTCTCGCGAGATATACTTATGATATGAGATTTTCTTTATTACCACCATTGCAGGGTTGCCAGTGCACAAATTGAAGTATTTAATACCGTGGTCCTCATATTTACGTGGCCAGTGATATGAAACAAGGGTTTACCACATGTTCAAAATACCCTGACGGTATGCAACTGAATACGAGTATAAGCAGAGACGCGTCACAGCTCAGTGTGGTTGGTCGGTTAAAAATTTATACTTGTTGTTCACAATTTCAAAACTGTCACTAATAATTTGATATACTGTATATATTTGATGACACAATGCCAGCTAAAATATGAAATTTAATTTACTGTCGTAAAAGTTGAGAAGCCGTTATCCAGAATCGAAAACGACCGTGACATCATCTGGAACAGCCGGCAGGCCGCTAATTTTATACACAAGAGTATACTCGTATAACGCTTTAACAACCACAGCTCCAATAATTACTATTTATTGTACAACTCTATTCAACTAACATTTCGCTATTCGCGGGATATAATGGTAGGATTAGATAATAATGGTCCATATAAGCTTTTAATGACCAAGCGTCGGTAATTATTGTATAATTTGCGACAATTTCTAGGAATGTGAATTACCGTTGTTAATCATTATTATATACAGTAAAAGCATTAGAAGAGCTCTCGAAGGCCTGTGTCAGGAGAGGAGTCAGGAGCAGTTACGTATTGTGTGATAAGATTATCAGAAGAGGAATAAATGAATCCGTACGTACACGGACAAAAAAAGTAAACATAATCTAAACAGCAAATAAAGCGATAAGAAATTATTGTGATCTAGTTGTAAAAATTTGGGCACATCACGTTAGATCCTATCATATTATTTCAAATCTTACTTACGATTGCAAAACTCGAGCGTGCGTCTACCAAAATTATACGTAAAATTCTTATAGTTTTTTTATATCGGCTTATTATAGTTATCTCTCATAGTTTACGTACATTATTAACACCATTATAATATGGTATCTTTAGCGTTAAAAATATTAGTAACTTATGGTATTAGTGGCGCCATCTCTACGAGTTTATCAGAAACAGATGGAAAGCCTTCGCAGCGCCGTAGTGTAGTCTCGTAGCCAGCTACGATGCTCACCCAATAGGTTGACCTCCATCGCGCGGCGGATGACTGAAAACGGCACCCACTCGAGCTCGCCCAGCGCGCACCAAGACTCGCAGTTGACGATCGCCCACAGCCCCTGCGCGCCCTCTGGTAGGTGGTCGACGATGTACAGCGACGCGGAGAGAATCTATGGGACCAAATATTGTGTTCTTTAAGTCGAGTAGGGCGCCAAGTTTGAAGTAGGGCGCCAAGAGGATTGAGCAATCTGAGTTAGATTTGGCTTAATTTTATTCACGTGCTAGTACAGTTAGCATTATATATTTAGTTCGTAGCATCCAAAGAGCCAAATATACGGTCGCGTATTTTTATGTCTTCGATAAGACACGATAGGTACAGCTGTGTGCAAAATAATAGCAGTATGTATGTACCATAGTAAGTAGTTTTTAGACATGGCAGATGCAAAAAACTGCTCCTTACTAGAATCTATGTACCCAAGGACTGTTTATACTGGCCACCGAATCAATTCATATTTCTATATCAGTATAAAAAATCACAAATTTCGAAAAGTACATTCCATTCCAACAGTGTCTTAAAAGTGTCTTTATTTTCGAGCCACCCACCATAAGAAATTTGGTAGTGGAATTTGAATCAAAAGTGTAGGAAATTCGGTTATATTGCCTTTGTGTTAAATTCGAACGACTAAAAGCTAATGCAACTCTATTCTGATGGAAAATTACTCAAAGTTCATTGAATAGGAGAAGGCCTTTTAATAGCCCTTTGGGCGGCTAAAGGTTATTACATTGCTGTCTTCGTACCTGAAAGCACTTTATTCTTAACTCATACCACGATTATAACTAAAATCTTAAGTCACATTTGCATCTTGATTCTGCAAATCCGGCTTCACTGCTATTATTTTGCACACAACTGTACCTACGATACTTACTAGATATATATACGGCAGTCTTATAGGTAAGTCAGTGGGAATGCGGGTTTTAAATATGGGTGCCGTGGCAATGGTACAGATAAATATTAAAACTAAAATGATTTAAATTAGCTGGAACAAAACAAGTCACATCTTGTATTCATTTTTAATAAATGAGATTCACTATCTAGAGATTTTAACTTACATTTTTTTGATTAGCTTTATACGATAATGTATACTGTATCATTTAATCTATGTCTAAAATATAAATAAAATTTGCATTAAATAAGTTAAAGGATGACGAAATTATATTATATGATACATTAAAATGTAAATGCAAAGTAGTTTAGAATGGCGATGAAAGCGACTGTATATTCTGTACATTGACATTTGCGTAAACTAAGTTATTTTAAAGAAGTTCAAAGCCACCGGCAAACTCTTTAATGTCTATTACAATAATGTACCAACACAAAAGACAGACGGTCTCAAATTGTCGCAACTAAATAAGATAAATTTATGTCACCTCGCTCTCGGTTATGTTGTGATCAAAGAGTTTGTTGTTATTTACAATACGCTTAACTGTTCACTTCTGTACTATTGTAAATATACAAACAAGTGACATGGACTATTTGGAGGTTACCAAATCAAAAAAAAATATATTTGAAAAATTTGGATGCACCTTTCTTTCTTTGTGCTCTTCTATACTATTATAAAGTTGTAAAAATGTATTGTCTGTACATTGAAGATATTTAAAAAAATGATTGTTACGGACTATTTAGAGGTCACTAAAACGAAATTTTTCATTTTTTTTCTGTATGTTTGTATGTGTCGTTGTGGCTTCATCACGCAAAATCGGCTGACCAGATTTCCACAATTTTTGGTCCACGGGTAGCTGGGTATCTCCAGATGGTTATAGGATACTTTTTACCCGACTACGCTGAAGAAAAAACGACGGGTAATGACTTTTTCTCTTCCACGAACGAAGTTGGGGGCATCTTCTAGTTGTTTTCTATTGTTGTTTTTTTATGATAAGAAATTGTAGTACGAGTATTAAAGGCCACGTTCGAGATTATGATTAAATTAACTTAAAAAGAAAAGCAAAAGGATAACAAAGTGGAGGGTATTCTGATTGATTGTAATTATTTATTATTAACTGAATGCTATTATTTCTGTATATGTGGGATAGATAATATTATTCTTATTAAAGGATAACTTCTCACGATTCCTGTAAATTTCAGACCTTAAAACAGACATTTCCCGTCTAACTTTACGGGTATTTTAGTAATCCTAGTAATCCCATATTTTTATACAGTATAGTTAATACAGTGCAAACTCGATGGCAACATATTTAAATTGTAACCTAAAATTAATAGCTAGCGCGGTTACTGTACATAAATTACATACCGAATATAATATCAATAACGTTAATCACATATAACATTACCTCCCGGCCATGACATTCCCACAAACAGTCGTCGCGCAGTAAAGAGATTTTAAAATGGCCACGGGTTTTTTGTGAAAGCTCTTTAATGTAATTAAAATAAGGAAAGTTCAAGGAAAATATGAGTGGACCACATTTTTGGGTTTATTTTAATTGCCTTAACATTTGATGCTACCCTAATACTTGGAATAACGGTATTGTAATTCAAAGTATTAATATATAGCATCAAATATTCGTTAATTGCTTCGGTTTATGAAAATAAACATTCTAGAAGGTGGACCGATTCTGTGTAGATTGCAGGAGGCCACCTGATGCATAAAGCCATTGTGGAGATTTTTGTTGACCCAGGAGATTTTTATCTAGCAGTGAGGTATCAGTTATGATAATAACGTGCTCTCCAATCCGTGGCTCGTGAGACGCATGCGGCTCTTTGCCATTTAGAGTGCAGACTCTGCACAAATGAATTGCGTTAAGTAGCATCAGTATAATTATAAAAGCCGATAGTGATGATGGTGTTACTATTTGTTACTTAGATAGTTATAATTATAGTAAAGTTATTTAAAGGTATGTTAAATAGACTCAGTATTAAATAATCCATACTAATATTATAAATGTGAAAGTGTGTCTGTCTGTCTGTCTGTTACCTCTCCACGCTTAAACCGCTGAACCGATTAGGATGAAATTTTGGTATGGAGATAGTTTGAGTTCCGGGGAAAATCATAAGCTACTTTTTATCCCGAAAAAAATCCCTTCCCGCTATAAACAAATTTAAGGTGGACGAAGTCGCGGGCAGAAGCTGGTGACATATAAGTATGAGTCAGAATGGTATTGATATATTATGATTGAGTAATATTATTAATTAAGAAAAAAAGAAAGACGGATCTTTACGAACAAAACAGTGAAGTCGTAAAACACTGCTCAATTAGTAATCCCACGCGCTGTGTAGTGCTTTTACTTTGGTCTAAGCACTAGGTATGTTTTTCTATGTGTTGTGTGTGTGTATATGGTTTTACGGTATCATCGGACTGGATATAATCTATTTAATTACCTCGTGTTGGTAATTTTTCGACGTTTCGGAAGTTGCATTATGTCCATAGTCTAGAAGGAACTCCTCCCTTCCTTCCTTCTTTGAGACTAATGTGGACTTTTGAGTTCCTTCGATACTAATGGACGCAACGCGACAGCCGAAAAATGGAAGAATTACCAGGGCATATTTAAACATATTTATACGCGATTAAGCACCGTTTTTTTTTGTATTGTGAAATGTGTGAAAATCGTGAAAATGCATATCAATGCATAGCTAGATTGTTTATAATGATCCATCTTTTTAGGGCTCCACAGCCAAAATGGCTAAAACGGAACCCTTATAGTTTTGTCATGTCTGTCTGTTCGTCCATCCGTATGTCACAAGCATTTTACTCTAAATTTGGAGTATAGGTGTCTTATATGAGCCGCTACTTAGTTTAATAATAAAAAAATATATTTCGGGGGCAATTTTGCTAGTGCACTTTTTCATATCGTATTTTTTCATCTGTAGTGCATTTTTTTTTATGAACGGCTGCGGAACCCTACACTGAGCATGGTCTGACATGCTCTTGGCCGGTTTTTTTTCTTGGTCTGAGCCATTTGTCTACTTCGTTTGCCTAACGGCACTGTAATAATGATGCCTATAGAATACCTGTGTTTCAGAAGTGATATCAAGCTGTAGGGTATGTAGGCGTCCAGAGCAATCCTCTTTCAACATGTCAGCGTCGATATTGCCAGCCTTGTTTTGGAACCCGGCGAACACATGGTAGCCCAGGTCGTCCAGTCTTCTAGCCAAGGCGTTGCCAAGGACGTTGTCGCAGCCTGTTACTAACACTGCTTTCCCGGCTGCTGTCACCTGTATAAGAAAACAACGCATAAAGTAACGCTTGGCTCGTTTTGTAAATTCCTGTAAACTTGTGAGGTGTGCAATAAACAAGCGGATAAAGAGGTATTTGTATTGTATATTCTGAAATCAAGTCTGTATTTTTTTTTATTATTTACCTAAAATAAAATGGAGGCAGAACTATGTCTAAGTGACGTAGTTCTTGGGTTCTTCCCCAGACACGGGGTAGCTGAAGATCATGATTAATTTGGTTAGTCTGTCGAAGAGGACACGGAGGTCCGATGGAATTGAAAAATCTTGGATCACAGTCAATTAAGCGTACTCCGATAGTATCTAACGGGTCCCTTTAATACCCATAATAATTTAAGGTCATAATGTACTGTTAGTCATAAAATCATTAGTCATATATGTGAAACCGTTCAATTTTCAAGATTTTTAGTTTCCGTTAGGTATGTTTTGTGAAAATCCTGGAAAGTTAACGTTTTAATAGAAAAATGCGATAATGGCAACAAACGAAAATTCGGACAAACGTGACATTATGACTTATGATTTTATGGCAGTCAATATTTAAAGAGCGGTGAGTAGTAATGACTAAAATAAATACTGAAAATTAAAATATCCATAAGAGCAAACATAGACGTCAACGCCAGAGAGATTCAAATTAAACTGTTTCTTAACACACTTTTTAAATGGATAGTGAAAAACTTAATCCTACCAAATAGACGGCGACGGGTTGATTGATGTGGGTTCCGGTAACTGCTGAGTGAATATTTTATACGGCCATTTGATGGAATGCGTGACGCGACAGCGTTCGAGGTTAGACTATTTCAGTGCCCGGTCGTTAATTCTTAATCGGATGCAACGGTTTTCATATGATGAACTAATCACACATAAATATGTTAGAACAACGGTTGACTTGTAACGATTTTATTCAACTGGCCATACTGGTGGCAGCACTGTCGAGCTGTTTAAACCTAACCTGTAGGGTAATTGCACTTTGAGGAGTGGCAACACTTTTGTTTACATTTTTTATGCTAACTCAGTCACTCAGTCAGTGGTGCGGTGGCTGTGGTCACTCACTTTTGCTTGGACCGCTGCCTGCGTCGGGTATGCGTACTGATAGATACTATATCAAGATGGCGGCGACAGAAAAATGGCCGACGATCTTAATCCGAATAAATCTCCAAATACATTATTAACAAAGCAGTGTCTTATGACAAAAAATTACATCCTACAACTCTGAGATGTGATCGCTCCACAATGTGTCTCATAGAAATGCTAAATATTGCTCAAAGGGCAAAGGAGCGAGCTCGAGCTATGCTCGGAGTTTCCTTACGCGAATTAGAAATGAGGAGATTCGCAAGAGAGTCAAGGTCGTCGACTCGTCGTCGACATAGCTAGAGAGTTGCCAGACTTAAGTGGCAGTTCATATTATTATAAAATGGTAACAATTAAATATCTTACATTGTAAGTATACGAAAATACAGTAGTAGTAATTGGGCTAGTTAAATTTCAATGAATTGTTTTTGTACATGTCATTGCGGCTACATCACGTCAAAAATGATGAATGGATTTCAACCATTTTAACTGACTCCCAAAAAAGGAGGTGATTCTCAATTCGGTAGTATTATTATTAATTTTTTTAAGTTTGTTACCTCAAAACTCCTTCAATTATAAACCGATTTAGATTTTTTTGTTTGAAAGGAGGTGCATTCAGATTGGTCCCATTTAATTTTAGTGAATATCTGATGATGGGGTTCATGAGGATTTGAAAGAGCTCTTTAAATATTATACATTTGGCGATTTTGGTATTTAACAAAAAACGGTTACTTGTAAGTAAATTGAAGAAACTGAATTATGCAGTTATTTTTTTACTTTTTAGTGTTTTCTTCTTGGGGCAGATTTTTTCTTTTAGTTCACGGGTAGCTGAGCATCCACACAGAGTTTTAGGATTATATATACCCGACTACACCGAGGCAAAAAGAGGTTTATGACTTATATCTCCTCCGCGAATGAAGTTCTGGGGATCTTCTTATTTCCTTATAAATACATTACCTATAGTTAAAACTATTGAGGTTTTCAACCTTTGTATGTGTTATTTCATTAAGTAATGTCAAATAAACTAAATTAACCGATACTAAAATAAGCTTTTGCATGTTCAGTATTATATCTGAGGTTTTGCTCAGATCATGTCAGTTGCTATTATCATTTTAGGAGTAGAATACTGATAATATAACGTGACATAGCTAAAGCAGGACCAACGATAATTAACAATTGCATAAAGGACGATAACTGAGAATATACTCACAATGATAACTTTACTTTACTCGTATATCTGATAAGATAAATACCCATTTCATCATGGGTATACACCTTGAGTAACTACCTATATACGTATAATATTAGTACTGAAGTAGCAGCGGTATTCCAATTTACTGGCCTAACCTTTGCAACATGTTCGCAATTTTAGCTTCAGTTTACAGAGTGCCCAAAACCCCTGTTAATTATTTGCATATTCATAGATTACACCATAGTACTTCTTAGTTAGTGTTTTAACACGTTCACTGTGGCAGTTAACCATTGTAGTAATTTTTTAAGTTATAAAGGGGGCAAACGAGGAGATAGATCTCCTGATGGTATGCGATCGCCGTCGCCCTTAGACACCTGCGTTGCCGGCTTTTCAGGTTGGAGTACGCTCTTTTCTTATGAAGTTTTTATATGTATAAGTGTTTTGTAGTACTCAAGCAAGTTACGGTGTGTGTCCTTATTTGATAAGACCAATTAAATGTACGAAATAACGAAGTTAAGAGGTTTTCGAAGGCAAATAAGACTATTATTGTTCAGATACTTTTGGGACTTTCTTTAATGCTTGTTAGGTTTTAAGGGCGGGAAAATCATCGTTGTCTAGTATTCATACATAACATGAGCCTTATTTAGCTTACAAATGGGACTAGTTTGATTTGTGTTAAAATTGTCCCGTAATACTTATTTATTTATGTAATTCTCCACATTTTTGAAATGAGGAGAGGAAAATGATTCCTTTGCTCATCTATATTATAGTAGTAAAATATTGTAAACTAATATGTTGCGTTATTTTCACAACGTTTCAATATTTAACGGACATTCACAAATAAATAAAAGTACCTACCTCGTGTTATAAAAATATCGCAAGTGAGCTCGTATTTTGATTTAAGAGCGCGCGCAGTAAAAACAAAGCCATTAACCTATTTTAAATGGAACTTTTCAACGGAATTGACACATAAAGGTGCGTCCACATTTGTATCATTTGCCCGTATCCGATCATCGTCGCGTGGCATGATCGCGTGTCACGATCACGCGTTTGGACGTTGCGCCGATCGGATCGCTCGAAATCCATTTTGCTACACGTATCACACAGTTATATCGGACGAGTACGGCATGATCGGCGCGCCGACAGTAAGCGTCCAAGCAGCGTGATACGCAGTCATGCCACGGCACGGTGATCGGATACGAGCAAATGATACAAGTGTGGACGCACCTTAAGGCGACGCGTGGTTGATCCAGGATCTCTATTCCACACGCGCGCAAAGACGTGACAATCACTAATTCATCTAATTTGGTGGTACTTTGTGTAAGCAAGAACACAGATTAGATAGATAGTTTTCTTTTGATTTTAGCGAATGTCGCGCTAAACCGCGTGAGAGCGAGAGAGCCAGCAATTTTTGCAACCATTGCGGGGATCGTAAAGTGAACGCTATTTCAGGGGATCATAAAGTACACGATGTGCGTCAATGAATATCGAACGGCCTCATTACTGAGGCCGCTGGCACAGTCAAGGGCAATGTGGCATTTATTTTGTTCATCTGAAAGTGGAATAGTCTTGTTGCGGCAATAACCATTCACGGGGATTTATTTAAGAAACAAATTTTGACAAAAATATTTGTGGTTAAATTTTTTTAATACGTTAATATTTTGATCCTGGGAATCGATATTTTTTTTTAAATTAAATAGTGGTAAAAAATAATCATCAATACTAAAGTATCATCCAATATTGGATACTGTACTTGTCAATGGACGGCTTCAAAAACATTTGAAGAAATTACTTTATTTCCGTATTTATAGTGATGATATTGTGTTTGCACCGACTTGTAGACATGTAATATAAGACATGATGACAATTATGTAGGTGTGTCATATTTATCATAACACATTCTTACAAAAACCTATAGTGTGCACGAACTGGTACACAGGCGTGTTATTTCTCTCATAGTTCTCACTTTAAATTCAGTACACGAAAATCGTATTTTAGCGTTGCATAATTCGTGGGGAAAAATTGCTTCGTCACGTTATCAATTATATATTGCAGCTAAATTTCTTCCTTTTTGGCGCCATTTTTTAATTTTTAGAGTTCCGTGCTTACTGTAAACGTTCGCATTTTGTATGTATGTGATACGTATATGTAATTGGTTTCTTTTAAAACGGCTCTAATTTTGCATCAATACCAATATCTATACCAAGTTTTGTCTTCTAAATATAAATAGATAGTAATTTCGGACAACAAAAATAATCCGCACATCGAGCTGAGCTCGGTCGCGCAGATTCTAATTGTTCATTACAAACTATTCAATAAAATAATATAAGAACTTCAAAGTAAACTCTAAATTACTTAGGCATGGAATACATTTTTAGTAGTTAAAATAAATGAAACATCATTTAGTAATAAACATCTAAAATATATGCCAGCTACTTTTCTTTCTGAAGTAAGTTGAAACAAGCATTACTTGGAATTTCGTATAATGCAAAATTTAATGTATATTCATATAACTACATTTCAACAGTCAAAAGCAAACAGAACATAAATCAACTAACATATATTCAAATTAGAACAAAAATTAAATTATATTGTAATTAATTACTTTTAAGTAAAATCTGCTGATGAAACGCTTATTAGCTGGCGTGGGAGGTCTGAAATTAGATCTGTTAAGGGCTTCAGGGAATGCTTTAGTGTGCTTTCACATCTGCAACTTAGTCGCCCGATTTAGGAGAAAGACAGCATAACTAGTCGCGACTACCCAAGTACCACAGAAGCTGTATTAGAGCTTATACAGCCCAAACATAACGGTCAAATTGGATGCATTATAGCTTATAGCTTGTGTGTTACTTGGGTACGCTTTTTGTGTAACATAGCGTCACCCTTCTCTGTTACTCTATAGCGGATACAAAGAGATAGATAACAGTTTGTTTGAGCTATCTGGAAGTGCAGCGCTATAACGCCAGCAGCGGCATATATTATCTAATAAATACCAGCGATACATCTATAACTTTAACCACACTTCAACATCACAAATTTAAAAATTGGCCATGAGCATGTCGGACTATCCTCAGTGTAGGGTTCCGTAACCATTACTATACAGAAATATGCAATACGGATGAAAAAAGTACGATGTGAAAAAGTGCACCCGCAAAAGAACGTATCTTCGTACTCTTACTTCCTTCTGGAAAGCGCAGTTTTTTGCCAATAACTCAAAAACGGTCAATCTATTCGTTTATGTTGAAAATAAATTTTCGATTAATTTTTATCTTTGTAATATTTTCATGTTTTTTGGACCTACGGGTTAGAAGATAGATGGGTATTTTATAGAAAGTGCTACTTAGTAGGGTAGTAAAGACAGCTATAATTCAAATATCATCAATAAACATCTTAAAAAAATGCCTGTAACATACGGACGGACGGAGATGACGAAACTATAAGGGTTCCATTTTAGCCATTTTGGCTACAGAACTATAAAAATGATATTATTGTTAATTATATTGCTTAAAATGTGTAGTCATTGCAAGCGCGTAGTAACAGCTACCTGAATTTTAGCCCACTAGCGGGGTTTTTGTTAATTGAGACCCTGAACGAGTTTTTTAGCTCGTATTACTGTCACGCTAATGATGCGATTATCGTTTCTGTTCATAGATTCAATTTACAATACAATTGACAATTAAATATGAGAAATATATCATTCAAGTATAAATAGGGTATATTATTATTTTTAATTTTACATAGATTAGATGTATATCCTAAAAAATCACTTTCTTGTGGTGGATTATTTTCTAGTGATAGTGGGCAACAGTTGAAAGTACAGTCTGTGGGATAGTGTCGCCATAATAATAAATCAGTTTGCTGCTCTTATTTTCTTTGATTACAGTCAAAAATGACAGTCATTGGTTCTTGTTGGTCATTGCATTGGTGCTACTACTATACGTTCATAAGTCCGTGCACAATTTGTGCGACAATCGCGTTGCTTATGTCGTCGTCGTCCATGTGTAAACACTCTTAGCTAACCCCTACGATCTGCTGAATTATATACCTACTAATTTGTGCTGCAAATCAAACATTAACTCGCATGTTAGTTGAACGTTACAGGAACCAATTCCGCCAACAGCATTATCAGTATCATGGGACTCGTATTACATATATTAATCTGTGCTAACCGCATTACCTTGTTACTTTCCAATTTCCTCGTCAAACCATTTAATGTTCAGGAATGTCTTATTATAAAATCCAAAAAGATGAACTATTATACTACTATTATTACCTATTATACACGAAAAGTCCGTGAGCAAATTCCAAGTACCGGGATCAAACCGACATTCATCGTCAACATCACGAGCCAAAAGGTGTCCGCTGCTGGGCAAAGGTTTCCCCGAAAAATGTCACCGCGACAGGACCTGTGCTGCCCACACAGCGGTGGAGCGGGGGAGGGGGATCAACAGTGTATGATTATACAAATGCAAACTGAGATTTTTATACTATAACTGAGATCTTGGTGTGTACATAATTTTAACCAGACCGCCAGCCGTTATCTTTACAGAGCAATGCCATTGATCCTTATACGGGTAAATTTTTGAACACCACGCCTTTTGGTAATTTTTGTGGCGCGTTTATTTTATATTTTTTTATAATTTTGATAATGGTGGTAGATATTGGAATGATGAACAAAATGCTGAAAGAGGCACTCTTTTTTGACGAATAGTTTATCTGCAATTCGCTGCCAAAAAAAATCGTGCCAGACAAATTAAATTGTTGCCACCCAAATAACATTTTTAATTTTAATGAGTTATGCTATCTATTTGAAATATGGAATATTTATAAACATGATCAGCCCACATGTATTTCAAAGGAAACGTTACAAAATATATTTTTATTTTCTAAGAAACAACCAATATGAGTATACAAACGACCACTTTTTATAAAACTAAGTAAGTCTAGCCATTAGGTCAAGTAGGGTGTTTCGTCAAGCCTTCCCGATCCGTCCGCCGGTGGGATTTTGACTCAACTTTTATTTTAACCGCGTGCACTGGTTCAAAATTTATTCGCCTTTCCAATGCCTCGGAACAAACGCTTATTCCGTGTAACTAAGTGTAAGAACTGAAAATATACAATATATAACCCCTAAACTCACCCCAGGGAATCTCCACACAGTTCACTGGCACATTCACTCGATTTTATTAATTTTTAAGTTCCGGCCGGAGATTAGCGAACCGCAGATCTCGCCATGTTTTTTCGTCTTCTGCCACCGTCCGCTAGGTGGCGCCGTCCACTCGATTCCCTTCCCAAAACCCCAGTGGGAGAGATAGATATATACAAAATACAATATGAAGGTGTGTGATGTTAGTTTGTGTAGTGCCGCGTATCAAATTTTATACAACTACAAATTATTGGCATTAAATATTAAACATAGGGTATCATATGAAAGGCCTTGATCTGCACTTATCTGTACATTTCGAACTATGTATATTTTTCTTTATTGTGTTTGATTAATAATAGTTTTTGAATAACCCGGTTTGGTTTAAGTTCGCCCCTCATTTGTATGTGACGCGATAGATACCAGCGGCAAACCGGCGCTTTAAGTCGGAATTAGTGAAAGTTTGTATGGAACCCTCAGTGCGCGACTCAGACTCGCACTAGACTGGTTTTTTTTTAAAGATAACAAGTGTTATTGGGCATATAAAATGCAAATAATATGTCCAAATAAAACAAAAATGTCATTTGTGTGGATTACAGTGGCACACAAATTACGCCACACAAATTACAGCAAAAGTGCATTTTTTTTATTTTGTCGAAAGTATAAGCTTTAGGTAAATGATAATGGGACAATTGATTCTCGGTGTTCTAAACTATAAATCACAAAATTGGAGATACCGATAAAGTAGTTGAACATGCAATATTTACTAGCTACACCAATTACCTTAAAGGCTGACCAAAAACATCGTGTTACAAACTAACCAATTTAAAAAAATAACAACACAAATTACGCATCCGCTTCGCTCGGTAATCGAACGCGAACTAGCATGTCTTCGACAAAGTAACTTAAAAAGTGGCGTTACATAGCTCAAACAATCGTAACCAGCAGGTATTTGCGAGTCATGAGAAGATGCTCGCGCGCGGGACAAACACATTCCGATCTCTGTATTTTTAAATTATGACTTTTTTTCATATTTTTCTGGATTATAATATAGACTCGGAAGAGCCCTTTTAAATGTTTTTTACAGAAATTAATTACGACAATCACAGACAAAGTTTTGTGCAATTGACTGAGCTAAACGTCGCGTGTGACATACCTCACGGCTATGCTAATCGTGAATTTACGGACCAAGTGTGGGACATCCAAAAAATTCGTTTTGAAAATTCACCCATACCTTTTGCAGAAAGAGGCCCGAGAACCATTTACCATGAATATTCTCCCATTTGTTTACCTCTAATTATAATTATTTTTTCTTTATAAGTTTTATGAGCTGTGCAATAACGAATGCTTGTATGGCTATTTTATATTCAAGATACGATACAGCCAATGCGCGTAACGGGTCTATGATCTGGTTTGTAATCAGTTATAGTACTTTTAAAGGAAGATGATATAATGAACATAGTAAGCGAGTACTTACATAATGAGAAACGTAAAGTCTAATTCTGTACAGTGGCACACAATACTTTATCTACATTCAGATATTAAATCCTTATTCACGTGTTTCATGTTCAACCCAGGAAAGGTGTTTCCTTAATAATGCTATGTAATGTTGCCATCACTAACAGAATAGATACAGAAAGTGGGTGTATAGTGGAGACTTAATACAAGTGTCCAGTAAAATGCGAGATTTTAAATTTGAAACTAATGTTTGTCCAGAAAGTAAGAATCCTATTACCTACGTGTCATATTATTTGATTTTCGAAACACGTTTTACATCTTCACAGACATGTACAAAGATTAAAGATGGGAGTGCAATAAATCATATATAAATTTATAAAAAAAAAACTCTTTTAACGCTATTTTATTGCAAATACAACGTGTTACATAATTCCTTATGAAAAAGAAAATATTTACTTTTTGTTTTACAAATATCATGATAATAATCACAATTTTTGCAATTTATTAGTGGATCACTCCACTAGCGTTATTATTATAAACAAAGATCAGAAACAAATGAAAAAATTTTTCGACGATACTGGACTTGAACCAGTGCCTTGAGCCAGACCGGGGCAGCACGCTCTACCATCTGAGCTAATCGTCCACACCAGCAGTCGACGAATTTTGTCATCTGTTCTTGCTTATGGATCTCTGTATGGTGCATCCGACTCTTTAGCCGTTAGCGCCGCCTAGTGCAGAACTATGAAGTTACTTTCACCCCGAGCAGATACCTTTACAGGTACCATTGCTCGGCGAGAGGTGGCGCTATTATCAAGACTGTACTTTTTGTTTTACAAATATCATGATAATAATCACAATTTTTGCAATTTATTAGTGGATACGTCGAAAAATTTTTTCATTTGTTTCTGATCTTTGTTTATAATAATAACGCTAGTGGAGTGATCCACTAATAAATTGCAAAAATTGTGATTATTATCATGATATTTGTAAAACAAAAAGTACAGTCTTGATAATAGCGCCACCTCTCGCCGAGCAATGGTACCTGTAAAGGTATCTGCTCGGGGTGAAAGTAACTTCATAGTTCTGCACTAGGCGGCGCTAACGGCTAAAGAGTCGGATGCACCATACAGAGATCCATAAGCAAGAACAGATGACAAAATTCGTCGACTGCTGGTGTGGACGATTAGCTCAGATGGTAGAGCGTGCTGCCCCGGTCTGGCTCAAGGCACTGGTTCAAGTCCAGTATCGTCGAAAATTTTTTTCATTTGTTTCTGATCTTTGTTTATAAGAAAATATTTATTAAACCGAAAAAAGTGCCAACCCTTAAACTGTCACGTCTATGAAATTGAATCTTTATAGATTATTTTAACAGTAGATATTAACTATTGCCTAGTTTAATCATATTTAAAAAGGTCTGCAACCTCAATAGAGAGAAATCAAACCACTTTAAGAACTGTCGTAAAAAGAAGGCAAAAAGAGTATAAATAAAATATAAGAAGGAGAGAATATATCTAAATCTTCATCAACATAATTATTACGTATTACAACTTGAAAACCGGATTATGCCGGCGAACTGTATTGTCGATGGTTTATTGATAAGACCACCTGTTTAACAGCGAAGGTTACCTTCATACCAATGCTTCGTGGATATGACAAGACGTCTGCATTCAATCGGGACGTTTCATCGTTCTGGTAGTAGTGGACGTTCGAGAACTGCCGATCCCCGGCAGGCCGAATTGTTATTACAGCATTTTGAAGAAAAACCAACCACCAGTAGGTACGAGACGAGCTGCGGCAAGATTCAGAATGAACCAGCAATGGTCAACATCCCTACCACTACCGCTGTATACGGAAGCTGATACACACTGATTATGTACCCAGGAAAAAATCTGCAAGTGGTATATCAGGCCTCTATTTCATAAACGTGGCAGGTGACAATTGACAACGACAATTCGGCATACATTACTTCTCCATCATGATGCAAGGCATACACTTACTCGGCGACCTAGCAATGTACGTCGAATTGTCGAGGTCAATTGTCACCTGTCACGTTTATGAAATAGGGGCCAGGCAGTTAGAGGAGAACCTACGTTACGTGAACTACTATACATATACTACTACACATGTGGACCGACGAGGCGAGGATTCACGAGGTTAGGACTCATCAAATTTCATAACAACCACGTTTGGGCTCGTGAAAATCAACACTCTTCACGGGAAAATAGCTTCCAACCCGAGTGGCGACTGAATGTATTGGCTGGTGTTTACGACAGGCGTGTCATCGGTCCCGTGATTTTGCCCTGTCGTCTGAACGGTGGCAATTATTTAACGTTTTTGCAAACCAATTTTGAAAATGCAGTGGACGACTTTGCAGTGAGAGAGAGGGCATATTTACAAAACCAAAGCAGTATGGTAAATGAAGCACCGTCGCAGTTTTCTTTTGAAGTGCGGCAACACCTTAACGTTCGCTTCCTGCGAGGATGGATCGGCCGTGGAGAACCAATGCCCCGAGGTCTGCTCGTTCTCCAGACCTCACGCCGCTAAACTTTTTTGTGAAGTTATGTGAACATAAAGGGTATTCCATCGATTGCCTAACCGTGGTCGAAATACAGCAACGCGTGAAATTTCGCGACACTAACACGTACGATGGTTTGAAATGCAACACAGGGCATATCTCGACGTGCGAGGTTATGTATTCAGCAAGAGGAGCACACTTTAAGCCGCTCCTCTAAATTAGTTACATAGACTCGAAAATTAGAACGTTATTCAGGTTTTGTAAAGATTCAAACGGAACCTGTTTTTAAGTTAAGAATCAAGACATCTTTGTGGATGTTGTCATTTACCTCCCAGAGAATGGTAATAATAATACGTATGTAGATAACTTTCTGGGTAATTTACTCTTTCGTGTTATGTTTTCAGGTTTGCATTTTATATTTTATCCATTTTTTTAAATAAATTATTTTTAATATGTATATTTACGCCATTAGTTTTGATTAGTACAGAATTATGTATATTCTACTACAAATTGGTTTCTGGATCTTTTAATGTTTGATTTAAATGAAGCTTTATATTAGATTCTAAAAATGTAATTCAGATTAGAGATAATCCGTAACTTATTTATTTAGTTACATAAAAAAATAACCTAATAGGGTGTTTAAAAGACAAACTCATTACGTGTAAGCCGCTTGTTGTTAAAATAATAATGGGGACCGCGTAGTCTCCTCAGGGGCTGTAAGTAATCTCGTTTTGCCGTTACGCTTACGTGAACGCTTGAGACATTATTCGTGTACGCATATGGTCTATTTACTTTCTCAATTCTGTATTTGAACGAACAGGTTGCTGGCAAAGCACTCGTATCCCTAGTAGAATACATACGCATTTTCCTTCCCTATTCGATCACATATGAGGCTGTAAAAGCAATGGGGCAGTATGCGCTATGTCGCGCACTGGGGATTAACATGCGTTACAGGGAAATACGAACGAGCACGATTGTTTTGAAATATAACGCTTATAACATTTTAAGTACATGTTTTTGTGTGATTGAGCTAAATGCGGAACCAAAATCGTTTCAGATTTCCCGGAAAATTGCGACGTTTCTGAAAAGAGCTCATTGCGAGTATTTGAGAATAATTTGTAATAATTTCTGTTATTGGTCTACAAACCGGTACGTTTTCTTTAATCTGTTTATATAGTCAGAAATAACAACCCTCTAACAGGTTACTGTAAATAATGGTGAGATGGAAAAATATACTTTAATTAAGCCTAATATTAATTAGAATTCATTCATTGGTAATTAGGTACACTGGGTTAACCACCTACCAGACAAATATAAATGCTCTTGCATATATATAATTGTTATTAAGTTTAACTAAAACTAAACGACTAACTGTACTATTTAGTACTCTTTACAGCAAAATAGTTACAAGAAAATAAATAAATACACTTTTCAAATATTTAAAATACGTGTCCTAAAATGTATTGTCTGTATAATGTACTTTTTGTAGTTTTGTCCAAAAAATTCCTTCACTATAACTTTTTATCTATAAGTAATAATAACGCCCTTTGCCAATGCGATATGACAAACTAAATAAAATAATAAATCGTCTCTTAAAGCATTTAAAAGTATGCGAGGAAATCCATTAGAAAACTTTAAAAACATGAAACCATATAAAAAATCTTAGTGCTGCATTATCTATGCATAGTGCAACATCCCGTTATGACACTAAAATGGTAAAGATTGTCCTAGATAAAGGTAAAAGGTTACACGCTTTCCACCACCTAGGTAATGGCGGTGCATTTAAATTGAAGAACATTATGGCCACCCACCCACAGAATCAACTCTTCTGACACACTTACAAGGCAGCACTTACTCGAGCTATATGCGTTGCTATTTTGAGAGGGAATTAAACTTGATGTGCTTGCCAGGGCTATAATGCTACGGATATGTCAAGCTTAGCTGCTTCACTTGTGAAATGATTTTCTCCCCTGAAAGTTTCCCAAGGATAAAGACACTATAAATATGACAGTAATATCATTAAAAATGACTCGCATTACAGGAACAGAGAGGAAAAACTAGGAGGCAATTTTTCACAATTTGCTTAAGGCGACACGAGTCGGTGGAAATCCGCCCGCCTCTGGATTCGTGCTATTTCTCGGTTGGCTCGCGCCAATTCCTTACTGAATTTTTGCGCGCAAGCTTCGAACGGGCTATGTAAATATTCTCACCGATGAAATATGACGTTTCTGGAATCTACATAAGTATACTCAGAATAATACGAATCAAAGAAATGTGCTTGATTCTATATTCATGTTGATTCATTATTGTATGGGTTTTACCAAAGGATATATTTAACATAGATAAGTTAGTTAAGCATATTAGTTAATTAAGGAATGTTTGGCGTAAGAGAGCCACGATAACGGTGGCATATTTAAAACAATCTTTAAATAAATAAGGAATAAAATAAATTGATTTTACACGATTTTTACAAGGAAACACAGGAATTTCAACAGATAAAACGGGTACCCCGTAAAATGCTAAAGAACCCAGTCACCATTAAACGTAAAGAAAATCTAACATCATCCCATAAATAGCCAGATATCGTTAGTGAAGGGTGTCGGTCTGTGCCAATAACACATAAAGTAGTAATCAGCGCGGGTAGTTCGAAAAATACGCACGTCTAGAAGATACCGATAGCCGCCTCTCCAGTTCCTTCTAGAGTATGGACGTAATGTGACGCCCGAAACGTACACAAAAAACAACATCTAACCAAGACACATTTCGCGGAATAGCAAAGAACTGTAATATATTGAAATAAAACAATGTAACGGATTATATCGCGTATATATCGCGGAAACAGAAGAAAACTGTAATATAGTATGGAATCCCGCAATGTAACGCCTGAATCTATCAATTATATAAAATATCGCGTAGTGTGAATAAAAACGCGTAGAGTTATAGCTTGACGGGGACAGACCGCGGGGGTGGGGTGAAGTGTGTGCGCGGCGAAGAGACCCTGCCGCTCGCACACTTCTAACTCGCCCCCGCTGTCTTTCTCCCCATCGCCCGCAGACCATGGGAGTGTCACGAAATATCATGTCAAGCTATAGTTGCATAACTGAACCAATGTGGTCCATGACATGCGAAATTAATTATTTCAGAAATGGTACTAGGCTTTTTTCAATATTTCTTCTTAACACACTTTATAGGTGAAGATTTAAGATTAGTAAAATTAACAATAAAAAAATAACGTAGTTTTGTAGTAATTAGGTACAGACTTAGCCGCCGCAAAATGAACTATCAACCAATTTATTCGACTATTTGCCTTGATTCAGTTTTGCAACACACTACACATCGTCAATAATTAACGTCAAAAAATTATCTGATTTAAGTAATATTTTGCACACCCATTTTTAAGAGAATGGAATTGTTTGTATTTAATGTTTTAATTAAAAGAGGACACCATAGAGAAAGTTTTTTTTTGGAATGTCGTGAAATTTTACAGTTTTCGGTATAAAAGTACTAGAAACCAAATACGCCAAGTAAATATTTGTTGGGCAGTTTTGGAGCGGCAATCATGGAGTAGTTAATATTGTGCATTCAGCATTAAAATGTAAATTTGATTGTCATCGATTTATTCACATTCTACTAAGGTACCAGTATAGACACATTTTTGCACTTAACTGTGTTTAAACATTACGGCTAGTACCAGAATAATACTGGAAATCCGTATTAACCGGTTATAATCACTCTATATTATGTTCATCGGTGAATTTTAGGTATATTCTACTTATTCCGATCACTGCTCATCACGATATATAAAATTGTTAGACATAGCTGTTAGCAGAACTGTAGGTACACAAACGAGAGCAACTTAATTACCTGAGATATCGCCTTTTCTGTGCCCTTTGAGATAAAAGAGTCCGAGATTTATATCAGCTCTTATGTGGGCTTAGTTGAGTACAGCCTTTGGAAATTTAAATTAAATTCAACAACGACGAAAAACTTCTAGGTAATAAAATACTGGTTACCAACCATGTCTTTTAATGTCTTGAACTGTAATGTCTTGAAATGTTAGCGGTGTGTGAAGTCTCAGCTGATTCACAGCTGATTCGAACAGATGATATAATATTTAATACATCGAAGATTTAATAAAAATAGCAACTCCTTTTATAGTGCAAAAGGTGTATTAGAGCTTATACAGCTCTTATAACGCTCAAACTGGCTGTATAGCTGTATAAGCCGTTATACAGCTTGTGTGCTACTTGGGAAGGACCTCAGTTTACCAAATAAACAAACGTTATTACACCGAATCGCGTTGTGTCATTATCTACGTACGTACACCCAACGCTTCAGGTTCGTGTACAGTCAGCGTAATATATAAAATAGCCAAATATATATATTTAGTCCTCCTCGTCGTATCCGACGATGGCGACTATTACAAACCTCCGTTCATGTGCACGGATGTGGCTTGCAAAGCCAAACTTGGTCCCAAAACTCCGGTCACACTGTGCGCAGTAGAGTTGTCCCTGGGTGTTGAATATGTAATTGTAAGCAGGTTTGGGTCGAGTTTTCTGTAAATGGCGTTTTTGGTCCAGGTGTTCGAGTCGGGCTTCTTGAAATGAAGCAACATCTTTATTCATTCTATTGCGGCACTCCAGTCTCCTCGACGCAAGCTCCTCCCAACGCTCTGGTGGGATGGCGCAAGATTTAAAATTACATTTTAAGCCATCCTTGTAGCGCAAGAACGGCCCCCCATGACTACGTTTTCCGCTAGCAAGCTCCGAGTAGAAAACGGTTTTTGGGTCTTCCATGCGGCTAACGTGGCCAGACCATCTCAGTGGTCGCATAAATAAAGCCTCCATGCCGGACATGCTCGTTATATAGATATTATAGTTGAGAGAATAATTTTGAAAATTTGTGTAACTGTGAAAAGTAAAGAAAGACACTCGACATGTTTAACCTTAGTTATGAGCGACAAGTGTACAGCGATGTAAAGAACCGAAACATGTCAAGCTGTACTCGGCTTTTACGTCGTGTGTAACCGCTTATGAAATCTGAATAAAATTACGGATATTTCCCATAATATACGTTTGACCCTTTTTCGATATGTTGAGTACATATTCAAGTCAAGTAGGTACAAAGGACGGGAACGGGACTCTTATAGAAGAAATAATTGCTTATTGGCTTTATTTGCATGAAACGGACAAGAAAAAATCAATGAAGAGGTTATTTCTGAAAGTTTCGTCAATTTGAAATTGTCATTAAGGTTTTTTCGAAATAGGCAACAGTCAACTCTTTTGAAATATTATATCTTCTTGCATTTTCATCTACATAACCCTTTGAACGCCAAGAGCCACTAAAGTGGTCGCGTGCTGTCGTGCCTACCACGCCAACGACCACTAAAGGGGTCATGGCAGACGCTATAAAAGCAATTTTACTGTTGATAGATAAGGTTTAAATTCGTTTCTCACTAGTTGAGATGTTGGCGTTCAAAAGGTTAACTTTAAAATTTGAATGCGAAGTTTTAGAGCTTCAGGGTAGGCAGTTTTTCTGTGCTTATATGGAGCCATGGTAGTTCAGGGTAGGCAGTACCTTTATGCCTATGCACAAAGGCCCCATATATGTGGACCGCACGTCATTGTCAGTAGTCTATTTTAACAAATAAAAAGTTTTAGTAATTTAATCATACTAATCATAATCATAACGTTAATTGCAACATATCGTAATAAGTTCATACAAGGTGTAGGTCCTACAACATAGGTGTCACATGTATCCTGAAATAGCAATACCCTTAAAACTAAGATTAAGACTATCATTACATATAAAATAGGAATTAGGCACAGCCGTAGTTGCAATAAGCTTAAAGTTACTAGTGACATAAATAAGCTCCTGTGTAAAATCAACAAAATCAAGAACGAAAAAAAACTTATTAAATCTTATCTACTTAATGTCTATTGTCAAAAAATTCTTTCGCGCTGTAGTAAGATTTTTGCAGAAGGATAAAAACTTTAATTTATTTGCGAATATTGTCTCTTTTTCTTCTGCTTGTATATGATTTGGAATATGGTTGATGTTGCATAATGGGGGTTGTTTCGCAACATTTCTGAAGTTGGTACCGGTAGTGTAAGTTAATATTTAATAAAAACGGCAAAATGCGAGTCTAACTCACGCACCGAGAGGCATCCATACAAATTTCGACTTATCCCAACTGTCCGGTAAGTCTGGTTTTTTTATGGCGTGGCATACAAAGAAAGATACCTTTCTATATAATAAATTATTATAATTTTTCTGTAATATTAAGTCAATTTATAGAATTCGAGAAAAAAAAATCGCCTGGTAAGCTTCGGAGATAACGCGGTGGCATTTCTTTCCATATTTTCTTTCATAAATCGAAATTTAAGTACCGTAAAAAAAGTGTTTGAGAATGTTCAAATCAAGCCCTTTCATAAGATACCCTACTTGACAGCTAGTACCGTACAGTTCCGTGACTTCTCCTGGGATACCTATCTTCGCCTATTTTTATAAAAGTTGAAATTCCCGCCTTGATTAGGGCAGGTTCCACACAAAACTACTAAATAGAAAGTGTTTTTTTATGCGTGGCATATTCTCGCATCAATTGTGTCTAACTTAACGCTGTTTACGTCAGTAAAGTTTTTTAAAAATAGGCGAAGATAGGTATCCCAGATGAAGTAACGGAACTGTACGGTATCTAGACTGTGAATTCAATCCAACTTTCCAATGGATAGCATAAGTAGTATCTGAAATAATGCGCTATAACAACAAACACACTTAACATTCCCATATTATTTGTAATTACACTAGATAATTATTAAACTTTTAACGTATTCGTTACAGGGGTCGTCCACAAATTACGTAACGCAATTTCTTAAATTTTTGACCGCCCCACCCCTGATGTAACAGGACCGTCACGCGTTAGCTGGACCCCCCCACCTTCAATTCCGTTACGTAACAAGTGCTTTGCATAAATCTTAGGGTAATATTCAGAAAAGAGAGAGATAGATACTTTTAAATCAAGAATCTGCATTTTTTATAAAACATTAAAGTGTGGTTTCAAGGAATCAAGAAATTTTATCATTACTCATTACAATCAGTATCGACTTCGGCGGCGATCACAATCTTCTGTGGCTATTTTGAACGGTATTATTTTTGGTCCAAATTCTAAATGGTCAATTGAAGTGGATGAATTTAAATTTGTACCTAATGACAGTAAATGTAAAAGCGTGCGTGACGTAACGCAAACCTTGACACCCCCCGTCCTCCAACGTAACAGGACCGTAACGCTTGGCCGGACTCCCCCCCTCCCTCCAATTTACGTTACGTAATTTGTGGACGACCCCAGATACAAATCAATATGAGATCGTGGGCGAGCATTTCAGCTTCAAGGGGTTAATGGCATTCTTACGTTTTCAAATTATTCTTGGCATTTCGCACCGTTGCCGTCTGATTTAACCAAATTTCTTGCTACCTCAATGCATCCGTGAAGACTGCTGATTGAGAAGCGTAACTTTTTCTGCTATTTGTCGAGTTGATTCTATTGGGTTGTATCAAAATTCAGTAGTCCCTGTGGTCTTTTATCCCGAAGGTTAATATTGGCTTGATTGAAATTGATAAATTAACATACATGCGATACTAATTCGGATACCAACAAACACACACTAATAAAAAAAACAGCCAAGTGCGAGTCAGACTCGCGCACTGGGGGTTCCGTACAAAATACACACCAAAAACGGCCGTATATAAGAAAATCCAGTGTTAGCAGAACCCTGTTCCTAAGCGAAATGTACGCGGTGTGGGGTCATTATATATTGGATTCTGATATTAAAATCATCATAAGTCGTACGACTTTGGCATATCGCAGATATAAGATAGAGTATTGGTTCCGAGGAAGATAAAGTATGACTGATTGATATTATACCTAAGGATTATATTTTTCCTAATGAGGTCCTTACCTCAACTTTATAAACAACTGGACAGTCAAACAAATTACGACGGCATTTTGCAGCAAATCTCTAAATCTGATGCCATTTTTGTAATGATATTTGTTTGCAAGCTTTATACTTACTAGGTAATAGCTTGTATTGTTCTACGAAAGAATATAATTTTATTTCCATTTTATATCCATTTAATTAATTGCATATATGTAATTATGTTGTGTTCAACACCTACTAAAAATACATTAGATGCATAAACATGAACCCTGCTGGGCACAACAATCTTAAAATTGAATAACATCCATGAGATTTATGTCAAAAAGTTACAATATTATATATTATTTAAAATTACGGAGTAAATAAAATGAAGATTACGTATATCAATATTAAATTACTAGAATATGCCCGCAGCCTTGTTCACGGAGGAGAAAAAGTCATAATCCGTTATTTTTTCTTCAGCATTGTCGGGTAAAAAGTATCCTATAACCATCTGGAAGATACCCAGCTACCCAAAATTGTGGAAATCTGTACCAAAAATTGTGGAAATCTGTTTAGCCGATTTTGCGCCCACATCGACAGATACAAACATACAAAAAATCCAAAAAAAATTTTTTTTCCTTTTAGTGACCTCCAAATAGTCTGTAACAATCATTTTTTTGTAAATATCTTCAATGTACAGACATTTCTTTTTACATCTTTATAATAGTACTAGAAGATGCTCGCAACTTTGTACGCGGAGGGGGAATAGTCGTAAACTCATAACTCTCTTTTTTTCTTCAGCGTAGTCGCTTAGCCGATTTTGCCCGATAAAGCCACAACGACACATACAAACATACATAAAATCCATAGCTTCTGCCCCTGACTTTGTTCGCCTTAAATTCGTGTATCGCGGATAAGGGTATTTTTCCGGGATAAAAAGTAGCCTATGTCCGGTGATAGTAGCCCGGGACTCAAACTATCTCAATACCAAATTGCATCCAAATCGGTTCAGCGGTTTAAGCGTGAAGAGGTAACAGATAGACAGACAGACAAACAGACAGAGAGACAACTTTCGCATTTATAATATTAGTATGGATTTGGAAGATTTCTTTTTCGACTCGTTCAGTTAAAAACACTTTTATAATGTTCTGACCTACAATCTAATATTTTTTTAACCCAACGGACTGCTTTATTTTGCTTAAGATTTGAATATATATAACATTTAGATAATAAAATAAACGTAGTTATTCTTGAGAGGTTTCCATGCTCGAGAGATTCGCCATTTGACGCGGGCGTGGGAGTTTGGGCGTCTTCCAAACCCGTTAGGTATATCGTATTGCCCCTCCATAACTCAGTTATCGTATACCTACTAAATGTTTTGGCTATAATGAAGCAATTAATCACCACAACACTACCATAGTGCATCATTTGTTTTTGTTATCTGCACACTCAATTACTTTTCATATGAATGGATATATAAAATAGCGTTAAAAATATATATACACGTGCACGGAAAAGTAAATGAAGACCCATATTCATCAACAATGTGTCGAAATTATATATATTTTTCATTGGCTAGTATTTAATCGTTCATCAAACCTAACCTCACCTAAACTACAAAAGTACTGATTGCACAGCAAAATATCTAATTGCACTGGAAGTCCATGAGCAGTATGGTCATTTTGCTGTGCAAATAATTAATATGCACTGCACTTGATTATTTTTCTTTTTCATTTTACAAACGTAGTCATTAATCAGCCGTTAACGCTAGCAGAGAATTGTGCATTTGGGCCTAAATATTTCTTAATACGCACATTTCTCTTGCTCTTGTTTTCCACTTGGACACCTAAACCGCAGTACCGTAAACTCTGGTTACTTTGACCCAATGTAGGGTAACTTTAACTTACAGGAAAACCTTATTTCCAAGGGTCTAATAAAAAACAAAAAACGTTAAACGCTAGCTAAAACCAACCCCATGGCATATGTCCATGATTACAGTGCATTAACATAACCTGGACCGAGTAAATCTCAATGGCCAAAGTTACCCTCCAGGGCTAAAGTAACCTGACTTTATACGGTACCTACCTATGTGCATTGCGCAGGTTTCGTCCGTGGTTTGATTTTACCTCCATGATTAAACCCCGTCCTTATTCTTAGTTTATCATAGAAGGCACCTCAGCTATACCTACATAAAAAAAAATATGAACGAGAGTACATGTTTTTAAGTGAAATAAAATAATGTTGCGTAACTTCGTTTCCTTTTGTAAACGTGTTCCTACGAATTCTTATGACGTCTGTAGAAGGGTACCCGTCCTTAAGATACAATTATGTGACGTATGTACAAATGTTTTTACTGCAAAGAATACGTTTAAGGAAATGTTTGACATTTCACGATCAAAATATACACGTAATAAAAATATGGAGTAGGTATGAAAACAATATCAATTCCGTCACAAGCGTTATTGAGTCGGCTAGAGCTTTGTCTTATTTAGATGAACAGCTTTAAGGACGACTTACCATTGGTACTAGGTAATTTGGATAAAATACGACAACAATCCCTTAAAAGTAATCTATACTATTGTAAAGTTGTAAAAATGAAAAGTCTGTACATGGAAGATATTTAAAAAAAAAAAAAAATTGAGACTATTTGGAGGTTACTTAATAGAAAAATATTTATTTTTTATTTTTTGTATGTTTGTATGTTCGTATGTGTCGTTGTGGCTTCATCACGCCAAATCGGCTCTACAGATTTCTATCGATTAGACAATACTAAAGAAAAAAAGAGGGGTTATGATTTTTTCTCCTCCGCGAACGAAGTTGCGGGCGACTTCTAGTGATCCATTAAAATTGTTTTATTTTTCAAGGTATTTATTATTTACTATAAGGTGCCCTATCTAACTATCTAACTATCATACATGACTCATATTGACTATATTCTAAAAAAGTCAAATAAACTATTGGGCTTTATCTGGCGTAGCTGTAAGAATTTTAAAGACGTCTCTGCCTTGAAGGCTATTTATTTTGCATTGGTTCGTAGCCTGTTAGAATATTGTTGTTACACCTGGAGTCCCCAATACAAGTGTAATATACATCGAGTCGAGCGTTTACAAAAAAGATTTCTCTTTTTCCTAACTGTCCACCAGAAAAAGCTTCATTCGCTGCACACATATAAAGATCGACTAACTTTTTTCAATATAGCTAGTCTTGAAGATCGGCGTTGGGTTGCCGACCAGATCTTACTTCATAACGTAGTAAACGGTGCTATAGATTGTCCTCAACTGCTGCACAAAATTAACTTTACTGTTCCTCGTCAACATTCTCGCATCTGAAATTTCAGACCATTTGCTATCAAGACTTTTAGGACAAATGTTGGCAGTCATAACATTATTCCCAGAATGTGCAAAGAGCACAATAAGTTGTTCAAAGAATGTAAAATAGATATTTTAAACATTTCTGTAAATAAGTTAAAAAAATATTTATATGTATTTAAAGCTAGTCAAAATAATTAATTATTTGAGTACTTCTTGATTAATATTTGAGTAGTTAGTAGTTATTGATTTGAGGTTAAGTAGGTTTACATTTATATAAATATTTGAGTAGAGTATATTTAATCCCTCGATACATCTAGTTTTCTACCTAGTACTTTCATGTACATTCTAGATATTTAGTAAAATCAAATTATAAAAGTTTTTTGTTGTTACCATCTTCTTGAGTGTACCAAATGTCAAATGCTAACGTAAGCGACTTTTTTCTCTATAAAGCATGTTGTGTTTGCCTGTAATTGGGTAAATAATCTAAAATATTAAGTACCCATTGTATAAATGTATACCTATTGTATAGTATTGTACCTGTTGGCAAACCTAATAAATAAATAAAAAGTAATATATATATAATAAAAGTATTGTGTGTATATATATATATATATATATATATATATAATATATGTACAATACTTTTATTATATATATATATTTAATCTTATAAAATACGGACCATATTTTCAGTGCCATAGAGGCGTGGGCGTGAGAGCAATTTTAGACGAAATTTTGTTTTATAGGTATAATGTTTTCTTTTTTCCTACCTAATCTATATTTTTTTTACCTATCGAAGCTTTATTGTAACTTATGTTACGTTTTATGGTAATGTCACGTTTTTTTTTTATGTTAATTCTATGTCGCATTGGTCAAAATTCCTCGCCTTACCCATCTTTGTTCTTTGCCCACACAATATATATATCTGCTGCTGGGTGTACATTTGAGAATCATGTAGCAATGACAACACGAAATCAGAACCGATCAAACAGTGTTGTTTGGAATAATTTCGTTTGGTGGATATTTCGGCAACGTTCCAGCAGCCGCTGCGTGGGCCGGCGAAACGCTGACTAACCCATTGTGTGGAACTATGTCAAATACAATTCTTCATAATGTTCTAAATGTGGGTGCTCCATTGCATATTAAATTCCATTTTCGACTACATTTTGAAAAATAAAATAATGACACTCGCAGAACGCACAAAGAATAAAATTATGACACTTTGAGTGAGCAATACGCTTAGCGTTTAGTGAGAATCATTCTAGCTTATTTTTTTTAAATCTATTTTACTTTTTTTAATAAGACTAAATAATTGTTTAGAGGGTTTATTCTTACTGATTTGGTAACGCGCAAATGCAGCAATTTTTCTTTATAATTTTGCAAAATGTTAACGAAACTGGTTAGGACATAAACGTTCGGCGCAGAATTTGATAATAATACATAATTAAGATACATACAATAAAAAAGCGCATTATTCAGTTTCATTCACATGCCACGAAATAATAAAGCTAAATTAAATCAAACGAGACGCTGCCAGATAAGCAAGATTGAACCCTCTTACTTAATTCAAATAAAAGATCCCATGACATGTAAACACTTTTTTGTAGAGATATTTGTAAATTTTGTAATCAACCTTCACAAGCGAATATTGGAAACAAAATGCTCGTCATTTTCCTCATGACTCCGCTCGGTGAGTGTAATAATGTACTTATAAGGTGTTTGTACAGATCAGCTTATTATTCCGTCAAAAGCGTATAAGGCTTTCATGTTTTTAATCTCTTTGTAGCGACTTGTACAGTTTGTGTAAATAACTTACAATTATTTGATAAAAAACCCGACCCAGTACGAGAATCGGACACGAAGGGTTTTGTACCACTGTACGCAAAAATACCTATTTTAAACTTCATTTTATTTTTAAAATGACAACTATAGCAATATGTACGTTTACGTTTAATTTCAAGTGCCTACACCTATTACGGTGTAAGAATTAGAGCCATGGGACCGACAGCAGGCATACAGATGGATAGACAGACAGGCATTGGAGGGTTAGTAACAGGGTTTCATACTCACAGGGTTCTGTTGGTACCCTTAGAGTACGGAACCCTAAAAATATAAAATGAGATATTTTAAGCACATGAGATAATCTATTCTACTTGCCTAATTCGGTCTTTTGAATCCTTTGTAAATGTTAAATGAGGTTCGGCCAACCGTATTAGAAACATCCGCCTATCGTTTGTAAAATTTTCCCGAAAATGAATTTAGTTACGTCATCGTCATCCTAGCCATAAATATTCATTATTTTAACATTAATTGGTTATTACGACGCTACGCACAGATTATTAAAATATGACACTTATATGATATATGTTCTCCGTATATTAAACATATTTTTTCGTTAGTGGAAATTGCGTAAAACTGGAAACACTAATTTCTGTCTTTTATTTTATATCTTCGAATACATATTAGGACCATTTACGCATCCTTTAATAAAATCATAATTTATGGTTTACTGTTCAGAAACACGTAATAAAAATTGAATGCCTTAAAACTTTGTGTTAAAATTTTGTGATTTTTTCTTTTTCTAATAGATTTCGGCTTAATTTTAAATGCTTTTTCAGTAAGAAATAATCTATATTAAATTAATCCATACACATTCTCCTATTACTATTATTAGTAAACAGCTACGATGCCATCGTAATGTAATACTGCGAATCGAATTCCCATTACCCAGTGATAGGTACAAAATAGAATCTCACTATATATGTTTTTACCATTTAAAAATATTTGTTCAGACCACCGTAAGATCCTTATTAAGTTTTTATCATTAGTCATTAATATATGTTATTATATCATTCATTAAATGTAAATTTAAACATCAACTCAATTATGTCGTGGAAAATTGCTTGGACCGACTGAACAGCGTGCCTTTATCTGAGCAACTTAATTTCTAACCGAGTCCCATTTTAATTTACGTGTGAGAGAGCTTATACGCGACGAATTTGGTGGAAATGTGCTTAAATCTGTGGATGTAATCCTGTAAAATCTTGTTTAAGGCAAATTGTGTCTGCTGTCGTTAACCCGCAGTGGCTAATGATTCCCAGCTATGGGAATTTAGGACGTTTGCTAATGGACCATGGCGTATATGCGTGAATTAGTTAGACACCGATAATGTGCCACTGTCATATAGCTAAGGCAAGGTTCGTGGCGTAATATTTAGGTAAAAGATGTTAAAAAAGGCCGGTGTTCATTGGTCAGTCGAATTATCCATGCAATATTTATAGTAACAAAAATGATGTACCTTTCGTTATAAAGAAGATACATGACAAATTTGAAGTTCAAATATGTTTTTAATGTATTTGTTGCAGATTTCTTTTCAGCAGTTTTGTACTTGAGTTCGTGTCCAGGATTGGTAAAACATAAGCACTGTCCCGGAGTCTCGCTAGCCCGTTTACCTGCTCCACCATAAACCCGAAAGGAAACATGATGCTTCGAAATATAATCTTATCGATTTATCAAGTATTAGACTAAAAGTAAAATCGATAAATCAAAAGTCATCGATTGAACGATTGTCGAGGAAAAATCTTTCAAAATGGCGTTCCGAACCCAAAGAACGCCTCTTAGTTCACATAACATTAGATGCCTGCTTCTTTGTCAACAGCATAGCATAAAAACTGTTTATTCGACTAAGTAAAGCAGAAGTATTATGACAAATACCTACATAATTCTGTTGAATACATACCTGAAGGTTATGATAGAACCAGAGCGAGCCGGTGACCGAGATAGCGAACCAGAGGAAGAGCGTGAAGACCGAGATGCTGCTGAGGTGCAGAGCGTTGAGGACCGTGGATAGCACCACAGCCAGCGCGTGGCACAGCACGATGGGCAAAGCGCAGCGGTCGATGATGTCCCATGGTACTTCCTGCGACGATAACACAGGTTTTATTTGTTAAGAATATGACCAGTTAGGAAAGTGTCGAATAAGGAATATGACCAATTAAGAATACGACGAATCAGGAACAAATCGAAGTGCGCTCCGTGCCTTACGGTTACGCAAAGCTTCTGTGGGGGCAATAGTATATATAGGTCGTAATGGTATAAATACTAAAGATACAAGCAAACTGAAGTGGCAATGGACAGGGCACATAGTTCGAAGAACCGATGGCCATTGGGGCAGAAAGGTTCTCGAGTGGAGACCGCGGACCGGCAAGCACCCACGTTGTGCCACCAAGGTGGTCGAACGACCTGGTTAGGGTTGTGTTGTGGGGACTCACTAGATGCGGGTCGCCTCTATCCAGTCCATGTGGAAATCTACTGAGGAGGCCTGTATCCAGCAGTGGACGTTCTATAGGTGAAATGATGATGATGATGATGATGATGATGAAAAATAAATAAGGTTACAAAAAATATATAATAGGGTAGGCACTAATTAGCGTGAAAGGAACAAGAGCGAAACCCAAAGCGCGCCGAATTTACTGAGTAAAATGTTTCTGAATATTATTTTGCATTATTTAATGGAAGTTACATAGTGCCGTGATAAGCTAAATTGAAATAATATTGCCTCCGGTACCTGTTAATGAAGAATACACATGAACTGGGTTTTTCATTATTTTAGGGCTCCGTCAAATATTTCGGTTTCCATAAGGGTCAGAAACCCATAACAAAAAATTTCAAGAACTACTGATATATACTATTCTCAAGTTGTAAAAATGGTATGTCAAAAATTTCAATTTTGTATTTTTTTTTAATTTCCGACCGTTTCATTAAAGATCTATCAATTATTTATTCAGACTATAGGGCTCTAACTCGGTAGGATTGGGTTATTTTATAACAGAGTTCCTATGACCCTTTAGGCTCCATCATCAGATCAGCTCGACGGTGTCATAATGTTGTATTATCTAGAATTTATATAAGCATGCCATATTTTAACTTTCGAAAACCGGGAAGTAGATCAAATTTAACATGCAAGGTTTATTTCCATAGTACTGACATACTTACAGTTGAATTTTTTTAGCAACGATTTTTGACAGCCGCCATCCCAGTACAATCACAATGGCGTGAAGGCGTAAATGTACTGGGATGACGGCTGTCAAAATATCGTTGTAGAAAAATTTAACTGTAGCTATGTCAGTACCACAGATTTCCTATGACCACCATCCGGCTCCAGATCAGCTTGACAGTGCCATATATTATACTAGCTTCTGCCCGCGACTTCGTCCGCCTTATATTCGTTTATCGCGGATAAGGGTATTTTTCCGGGATAAAAAGTAGCCTATGTCCTTCCTCGGGACACAAACTATCTCCATAACAAATTTCATCCAAATCGGTTCAGCCGTTTAAGCGTGAAGAGGTAACAGACAGACAGACAGACAGACAGACAGACAGACAGACAGACAGACAGACGGACAGACAGACACACTTACGCATTTATAATAATTATAATATTAATATGGACAGTCACCTAAATTACATAAGTATGTCATTTTTAGCTTAATCTAAAACCAGGAAGTAGGTCAAATTTAACTTGCAAGGTTAATTACTTATTTTACTAGAGGAGAGTTATTACTTCATTCTCTTTCGCGAACAAAGTAAAGGTCAACTACTAGTTTATAATATTAGTAGAATAGTGGGTTATGACTATTGAGAAGCGAAGTAGTGGGGAATAAGATGTAATTGAAAATGATCTTAAGTTTCAGGGACTGTTCATTTGCCACGGTCGCTGATCTATTTTGGCTAACAATTTCATCTTCAAATTATAGTTATTTGTTATGCAAGGCTGCAAAGTTGTATTTGGCGCGAGTGCTTTAATTGATAGCCGAGTAAGCGAAGAAATCTAAAATTGAACAAGAAGCGGATTGGTTCAAATATATATTCCTAAGCGTAACGAGGCTTTCAACGCACGAGAACCCAAGTAATTTTGTAGCCGTGCGAAATCCTGACCCTGTATAATCAAATCTGCTCTCATAAAATAAAACTGGACCCAATTGGGATGAGCCAATTTTTTACATTTCAAAAACCATTTCGAGGAATTAAATAATATGATTGGATATGATGGATAACTTATTCGTGTTTATAATTTTGACTTTTATTTGTCTTTGCCAAGTCGTACATAAATAGTACCGACGTCAGTCAGTAGTGACGTCACTCGAAATATCTCCTAGGCAATAAAAAAAGTTAAACGCAACCAAATTGAAAACGCATGAAATTATTATTTTACAAATAAAAATAATGGGCATTTTTTTGGCTCATCCCAATTCTATTTTTAAACTGAGAAGCGAAACAAACAGGCTGATATAAGGAACTATCACCACTTTTCTGTGTCATGATAAATAAATAGATCCTCGTATGGTTTCCAGTTTTTCACTATTCTACATCAACAATACCTAATTATCTAAACCGACTATAGAATGAGAGATTCAGTCGGGCGACAAAAGTACTGTCTGTTGTTTAATGCACCACACCCATTAGTGCTACTGAATTAGTGCAACCGCCTAATTTACTAGTGAACTTAATGATGGTGAATTCCAGTGAACTAATGGTAGGTGATGTAGTCCAGTTCAGCGATGAATTACGAGATGAAGTCCAAATGGAAAAAGTACGTAAAACAAATATTGAAATAAATATACGCTGTATGCCGTTCCCTAATAACTCCTTTACAAATTCCCGACACAGAATATTCCTGAGAAAAGGGTATATTTTCGTTTTGAAGAACCCGTTAAGTTTGGTGGGGTTTATTTCGTAAAAGTTCTGAATTGTTTACGGTTGTATAGCTAGGGGAACATAGTTGAAATGAAACAATTGAGAAATGAAGCACTCGTAAGTTGTAAACTATAAAAACTGACCAAGTGCGAGTCGCACTTGAACACAGAGGGTTCCGTAAGTCCTCATACTTTTTTTTACCTTATTTTATTTTTATTATTACTGGTTATAGCGGGCATAGTAATACACTTAGTGTGAAAAATGTATGTGTCCATTTATAGAACATAGACAACAGAACCCTGAGACAGACAAAAAGTTGAACAGAATAGGGTTCCGTTGGTACCCCATTGGTGGGGAACCCCAAAATATACATCTTTGTAGAGAAAGTACTTCAAACGCAATCTACTAAACCAATTTAATTATGAAACAGATTTATCGCTTTTACGAGTATTTGGAATCAAAAGCCGCGACTTTGATTCAATTAAAAGTTCGTCGAAGTTTCACAACCCTTTGATCCTAAGTAGATAGAATGCGAGAATATTTTTAAAATACCAGTTTTTTGTTTGTAACTTGTGAGCAGCTGAACGAATGCTTATTTACATAAAACGTTGCTTACTGATGTAGAACGCATTGCGACTTAGCCTTTGAGAGAACTCTTCAATCAATCAGAGATAGAGAGTATGCAATAATATTTTCAATTATGCAAATACTTTCAGACCAATTTCTTCAAAATTATGTTTATCTCAAATGATATATTATTAATGTTTACTGCATTCACTGCCGGCGTAACCATATATATGTCGTTACAACTATATGGCAATTTATAGTTACCCTCATATTCGGTCAGAAGCGATCCAGAGCGCGTAACCGTGGTTGGGACAAACTCATTACAAACATAGAGATCTATTGATGGTATTCTATAGATGAACACATCAAATTTTCTCAGTAAGTATATTACTATGACCGCTATAATAAGACACGATAAAAATAAAATAAATTAGAAATATATACTTAAACAAATGAACGAGCTTCGAATTATAAAAAACATGATATGACTTTAACTTGTATAATCAACTTACGTTTTATAAAATGTAATAAATGCATCCTACAATATAAATTCCTACATAACCTTGCATTCACCACAACGGCGAAGGTTATTTCACACTTCCTACTTGCATGAGTGCCTTCATTACTTCGAAACTTCGGGTGGTACACATCGGTATCTAGCAATTCCCCAAGATTGGACGATTGTGTAGCTCTAGATGAAGTTACTACGCGGCACCGAATCTTACCGACTAACTCGTTCGATGAACTTTACCCGAGTGAAGAAGCGCTCAAACATTATAATTAGAATAATTGCGTGCAAAAACATCATGTAGTGGTATGGCGAATGAACTTTCTCTCTTACACGGTATTATAATAACGTATGTTTTATTTATTATTTTACACTTACCTAAATCGGATCGAGTGTTATCTGCAATTACTAAAAAATCAAGTATTCCTAACATATTTCAAATTTTTAAACGGGTAGGGGGTCATGCCAAAAGAAATTAGATGCTACAAATTACTTACTTTATTCGTCAGCGGAGGAGAAAAAGATAACAACCCTCATTTATTTCTCATACCAAATTAGTTGAAATCTGTTTACCCGTTTTAGCGTGATGAAGCTCAATGACACATAAAAAAATGCAAAAAATAAAATGTTAGATCAATATGTTGGAAGGCCAAGTAGAAATGGACTTGGCAGACCTCAAAAATCTTTGGTGTATATTCTTGAATTTTTACTGTGGACTTTTTAGATAGGATGGAGGACCGGAGGAGCATGGGCATCACCCGCCACCATGCTCTAGGCTTTGAATCCCACTTCTGAATCATGAAAATCTAGGAATCAGTGAAGGTGTGTTACCTGTGACTGTGTCTGCGGATTTTTGATGAGTGAGCCGCGCCGCGCCGAAGGACGACGGTGCATGGACGGCGCCGTGAGCGACGCGCGCCTTGTCACGTCACCCGCCACCATGGTGCTGGCGTAGGTGCCCGCTCAACACTTCTGTGGCAACCAAATAAAGAAAAATAAAGACTTTACCAATACCATATATCTTACACCAGTTTATCCCCTAATTTCGCGAATTGAAAAAAAAAACACAAAACCAGCCTTGTGATTCTGATTAAATAAAATTGTAAAAAAGATGAATAAAAGCTATGTAGATATATCCGGATATACATTATTAAATAAATTATTGAAGTTCAGAGCAAGAGTGTATAAATAGAGAGCAGCTAACGCGTGTTCTCCCTTCAAACATGGATTGCTCTGTATAAAACATTTAATATTTCGATTTATCTATACGAAATCAAAAATATAATACGATAATAACTAAACAGCGGAAGAACAGGCAGATACACGACGGTAACCATAACCATCACGAAATAAGGTGACTTAGAAACTCTATACGTCGAACAGGAGGGCATATCTTTATCCGTGGGGGTGGGCGGGTAAATTAAGACTCAACAAACTTGGATAAGAAATGCACAGCTAGCTTGATGCAGCAAATTCTTTCCCATAACTATTCATGAAAAAAGTAAAAGATAGGCCATGGTTATGAGATATGAAGATGTACTATTTTTAACCGACTTCAAAAAGGGAGGGGGTTTTCAATTCGGTTGTATTTTTTTTTATTTTTGTTACCTCAGAACTCCGTCATTTACACGACGATTTGGAGAATTATTTTTTTGTTCATGAGTGGATATATCCAAATTGGTCCCAATGAATTTTGGTGAAGATCTGATGCCGAGATCCATGAGGAATCGAAGGAATTCCTCGAATATTATGAGCACATCTATGGCGATTTCGGTATTTAGTACAGTAGTTTAAGCATTTACATTTGAAAATCACCATCTGGTAAAGAGAAACCGATGATGAAGACACAAGCCATCTGAGGGCTCTACCAGTAGTATTTAATTCGCGGATCGCAAGACGATTCGGATTTGTTTTTTTTCGGTTAAGAGTAGGAATCTCCAAGTTGTTCCCATAAAATTTTGGTGAAGATCTGTTGGTGAGATCGATGAGGAATCGAAGGAATTTTTTAAATATTTTGGGCACATCTATGGCGATTTCGGTGTTTATTAAAGTAAAACAAGCATTTACACTCGAAAATCATCATTTAGTGGAGAGAAACTGATGATGAAGACCGATTACTCGAAGACTATTTGACCGATCTCTATTTTTTTTTAGTTTTATATGAGGTACTTCCAAGTTGGTCCCATTAAATTTTGGTGAAGATCTGATGATGGAATCCATGAGGAATTGAAGGAACTCCTCAAATATTATAGGCATACATATAGCGATTCTAGT